>OY720136.1:1370371-2635743 GCA_963082685.1 Cyclophora albipunctata | reverse complement strand
GACCAATCCTGGTGTCAGAGTTATTGAACCGCCAAATACCTCTGATATGGCTCATGTAACGACTAGGTACTATCCGTAGAAAGTAACCGGGACCGACGGCTTAACGTGCCCTCCGAAGCACGGAATCATCTTACTTTTCGGGCAATCAGGTGATTCAGCCTGCATTGCTCTAACCAAACTGAGGACAGTCTCACAAAGAGATTTTTGTGAGATATTTTCCCCACCGGGAATCGAACCCGGAACCTCCGGATCGTGAGCCGGGCGCTAAAACCATAAGACCCACGGAGGCTGATTGCTGTTATATCAAACGACTTAAAAAATTAGGTAGAGATTTTTCTTTTATATAGGTACCTACGTGTTAACATATAACAGAATGGCCCCAAAATCTATTTCGATAAATGGTAGTAGTTCACAAAATCCTTATTCATTTGTTATGGTAGGTTGGAGATTTTACGCCTTAAGGCTTCCGACATTGAAACAACAGGGACCGACTGCTTAACGTACCCTCCGAAGATCAGAAGCGCTCAGATGGATCTGCCACTACTAGCCATAGGGGTCGAGTTGCACGTTGCTTAACAATCGTAACTGAAAACCTACTTTAAAGTATATTTTAAACCTCCATCAACATTACTCCATTCATTCCGCGTAACATTCCCAAAATAATTTATCTTCTTTTTTATTCTCAACTCGACAAGAACAATAATAACTTATCAATCTTACTGCCACACTCAGAGACATAAAATCGTCGCTTAATTATTTAACATAATTTTCCGTATATTGCATGTCAAAACCAGACATTAACCGCCTTATTCATAAACGATATTTAACTATTTAAAGTGTTTTGTCTCTTTCGCTCTTTGGCAAATAGCATATGTCAGAAAGGGACAAACCATTTGATAGCTAAAGTGCTTTAAAAAGCGTTAGATGTCTATGGGTACGAGCGTTAGATCTAATTCTAATAGATAGCTAAACTTCCCAAAACAACCCTTTAAAACCCCTATAAATAAAACTCGTTTCAGGTCTCTTCGCAGGTACACTATACATCACTTCTGCGGTCTCATAAAGCATCGTTTACCTTTACATTGAAGGCGTATCCTTGTGAACATAGCTTTAATTGCTGAGAGCAAGCGATAGAGCACGATTTGTTTCAAGACGAGACTTTCTGAAGGATGGGTTATGTAAAATAGGAGCAGAATTGCAATTTGAAGGAAATATTATTAAAAGAAGCAATAACGTATATTCTGTTTTCTTACGAGAGTTAAAATTCAAACTATAAAATGATTTTTCAACCACAGGCACATATACAAACCTTTAGCTTTTTAATAATCTCAAACTGTTCAGAGAATTAATCATGCACTGAACCGTAAAAAACAAATAAACATAATAAAACAAAATAAAATTATTTATAAACATTTGTATCAAACCTTTACCGCGTCTGAAAAAGGAGAAGCATATAAACCTTTTTAATATAAGAATGGCTTCTGATGACACGTTAATTATTCGTCAGACCATGTTGAAGGTCTTTAAGCGGTCTAAAAACTGCAATACTAAGGTTGGTCACTAACCTAGTGTCCAATTTACTTACTGTAATAGTACAGGCTAATGAGCCTGTAATACCCCACTGCAGACTTCTCTATCTATTCCTGTTCAGTGCAAGCTCCTTCACATCTCTATAAGACATGACAGACACTTTTTCTTTATTCTGGCTCATGTAACTGATTCTGGGCCTTCCCCTACCTCGCTTTCCTTCAACTTTACCTTCCTTCAATATTAGAATATCATTTTTAAAACAGTCTTTAAAACAAACCCTATACAATCCATTGTTCGTTACCACATAATGCCGTCCAACGCATCTCGGTGTTGCTACTAACTCTGAGATAACAGCGTGCGCAAGAATTAATTAGTTCACTAAAAACTTGAATCATTTTGAAGCGCAGTTCGGAAACTTACCGTTATACTTATCAACGTAGTGAACAGATGGGGCGTGTGGTTCTAGCGAGCTATGGGACTTAGAACTCTGTCGTAGTAAGCTTAGTTCTAGCATTTTACACTTTAAGAACCTTGTTATAGATACTACCTCTGCGGTGGCTATCCAACCAAAAATTTTATTATTCCAAAATTTGACAAATGATTTTGGGCGACAACTGTTCAAAATGTTTACTCCTGAATTTATTTATTAAACGTGCAATTTTCTCTTATTAGATTATCATTAGTCCTTTTTTTAATCTCACAATTATAAAATAACTTTTTACCTTAAAAAATAAATAAAGGAATAACTATGAATGTAAATCTTATATATAAAATTCTCGTGTCACAGTGTTCGTTCGCGTACTCCTCCGAAACGGCACGACCGATTCTCATGAAATTTTGTGAGCATATTGAGTAGGTCTGAGAATCGGCCAACATCTATTTTTCATCCCGAAATTCCCGCGGGAACGGGTGCAACGCGAGTGAAACCGCGGGGCGCAGCTAGTAATATCTAGATTTATTATATTAACTCATCAACACTTTTGTCATTATTTCAACAGATACTTACGAATTTTCTTTAAATTAAATCCTCACTAATATTATAAATACGAAAATAACTCTGTCTGTCTGTCTGTCACGCTTTCACACCAAAACTACTGAATCGATTTGAATGTTTGGTACACAGTTAGTCCAAAGCCTGAGAAAGGACATAGGCTAGTTTTTATCGCAAAATTCCCGCGGCAACGGGCTTAACGCGGGTAAAACCGCAGAGCGCAGCTAGTTGTTTCAATTCAAAATGAGTAGTGTTTGCTTTAACCTAAGAAACCAGAATGAAATACTGAAGTCCGAAGTGGACTAGTAGCAACGGTCCCTTTCTGGCAATTTCTAACAAACTTCAATCAAAGTGTCGTAAAACAAAATCTTTTCTATATCTTTCAATAGCCCACGAGGGGTTACTCGTTTTCTTGTTTTATTTTGTTCGGGAAATAACATAGTGTTGTAAGTTTAGGCTTTTGGGTGCAAAACCTAGTCAATTGTTTATCCAAATACAGAAATTGAAAAGTGATCCGTCTTCGCGCTTGGGTTAATCAGGATTGATGAAAGATCATGTTATATTAGATTGTTGTACACAAACCTTCCTCTTGAATCACTCTGTGTATTGGTGGAAACCATATGAAAATTCATTCAGTAGTTTTTGTGATATAACATTGCATATAGACAGACAGGTTTTTTGGGACTTTGTATTTTAATGATGTAAGTTTGTGCACAATTTTGAAATCAATTATAATATCAGATAGTTATTTAGAGATATAAATCCAACAAACACCAAAATACTATACTCAATGACGGTGATTGCCCAAAGCGCTCACACTCAAACAAAGCAAACCAAATTAAAATCCTTTAAAAACGCATTGCAGATTCAACCCCTACATAAATTAACGTCCAGATAAAACAACCAAGTTTATCTCTTGCAAGTGTTACAAAAAAACGACCCGACCCGTTACGGGCCCATTTGGTACACGGGTGTCAGGTGGTCCCAAATGAGGCCCAGATAACTTTGCTAGCGGCCAAAATTGGAACTAATATCGATAATTGTAGGAAGAAAAATCGAGATAAAATACAGAGGTGCAAGTGAAACAGTGCATCCGTTAGTGATCATTAGTATCACAGTTTTAAGACAGTTTTTTAAGTAACTGAAAATATCACTGATAGATTTATTAACCCTTAAAAGGATTGTCTTAGCAAAATATCAGAATGTAGGTACCTTATGTCACTGTACTACTATGTGGTTAGCAATACTTTATCATAAGTTCTTCTAGATATAGATAGATACATAAGTTCTAAGATATTTTTTATTATACTATTGAGGCCATGAAATTATTGAGTACTTTGTCAAATTACAAGATTTGAAAATTCTACTTGACATATTTGTAGATTTTATATAAGTTTTAAGAAGACAAAGTCCTCGTACTTACGCCCGATTGCACATTGAATTTGCAACCAGAGCGCCATCCTCACACATGCAAACTTATCTACCACATTAAATTCCCTTAAATATGCCCGGATTAGTCGAATCACACGTTTTTCCACTTAAAAACAATGAATTGTTCAACGGTCTTATTGTAATTGAATAAGGTTTTAATTTGCTTACGTTTTATGATGTGTGAAAGAGTTTATCTTGGGTTGTGGTCAGTTTAAATGTTATCAGGGACTTAATGAGATGATAATACATAGGATATTGTATGGTAGAAGGCGTTTATGGGGTAAAAGGTTCTGCAAAATTCAACGTCATTTGATTTTTGAAATATGGGATATTCTATATGAATAATATAATCGGATTTCAGTGCTGACCGTGATTAAGGGTAAATCCTATTTGATGATCATTCAAGTCAAATATTTTTATTCAGTTTTGGCCCGGAAATGACTCTTGAACGTACCACCACTAAAATTATTTAAACCACATTTACTACCACCACATTTACCACATTTTATTAAAAACGGATATGTGAATCATAATTTGCATTGAGATATAATTTATTACGTTAGTACACATTGAGATTGTAATGTACTATCGTTAGTGCATTACATAAATTCTTTCATTTATATCCAAAAGTTTATTCCAAAAAGGTCACACAGACCCGTATCATTTAGGATAATAAGTGCAATTCGTGTGAGTTTAAAAAGTATGTTAAAAATAGTATAGAAAAAATCCAAAATATTCTTTCCAATAAGTACAAGACTTTCCAAGCATTTCCCAAAACAGTCTTACACAAGACAAGACTATAAAGAACAGACATCGGACAGTTTCAAGACAGGAACCGCTAGCAAACATCAATCTTAGTAATGACTCCAACAGACGTCGACCAGAAACGATTTGAAGTCGTAAAAAACAACACTACACTTCAAATGGTGAAGCGTTTGGTGTAAACAATGATCAAAAAAATCATGTCACAATTTTAATAGGTGCAGGATAGGAACATTGTGAGTAGGAACCATTTTTACCCGACTTCAAAACCCAAAAGATGTTCTCAATTCGCCTGTATGTTGTATTTTTGTATATCTAATATCGATTGTGAACCACGGAAGAGCAAAGAACTTACTGCGACACTTCTCTATTTCGTATTGTGAATTGTTTTTCAATCTTATCAAATTAATGAAAAGGCATGCTTAGATATTGGTACCGTATAAAAAACTTGGTAGTTCTCAAAAACACCTAATTTGAAATCGGTTTGTTAAGGTATAAAGTGTAGGGTAAAACTTAATATAATATCAATTACCACCTTTATCATGATCTTTTGATTTATCCAAGTTTGCATTCAACCAACCTGCAAAAACATGCATATCAAACCATTCTGCACAGACGTCAAAAACTACACCAAAATCGAGTATCACAATCCCCGAACTTATTCAAAAACGAGAACAACCGAATTTGATCCTTATTGCGCTTCAGTTATTAAGTTAGCAAAAGTCAAACTCGGACTAAACAAAAATACAAATATTGCCCATTAAAGAGTAATAGAGAGTTACTGCCCGGACAAATTGGCCCATTCGTACCGGCGACGATGGGCAAATGGGCCCAAAATATTTGTACCAAATTCGTACCAAGTAAGTATACCATTTCACAAATTAAACTGTCCAACTTTCCGCGTTCCGCCAAAGTTTTACCCTTAATTTTAGTTGGTATATTTTGTCAGTTTACCTAATGTACTTTTACACCAAATAACGTAAGTTGGTAACATTTTTTGTTGAAGTCCTAGTTTTGTTTTGATGGGGTTAGAGAGCAACAAACTGAGGTAAAAGGGTTAGGTTTTGTAAATTTGCTGAAATAGTTAAACTTTTTAGGTCGTACCTGAATAAATCTAGGTTTAGGTAGGAGAACAGAAAGATCATACAATCTCACGGCGCGGCAGAGCGAAGTACCTACTGTACCTATTTTGTGTAGAATCTAGATCTTATTTGAAAGTCAATAGGCAAACAAAGTTTTGACAAATTCCCAGTAACATCCTACAAGCTTTTCGAGCTAATAATTTGGTCTTATTTTATCTTTTTATAACTTAACTAGCAGCGCCCCGCGGTTTTACCCGCGTTGTGCCTGTTCCCGTGGGAATTTCGGGATTTTTTTTTACATAAAAACCTTCCTCTTGAATCACTCTACCTATTACAAAAAACCGCATCAAAATCCGTTGCGTAATTTTAAAGATTTAAGCATACAGACAAACAGACAAACAGACACGAAACAGAGACGACTTTATTTTATACTATGTAGTGATTTGTATAAACTATTTCCAAGAAGATGGTTCATGGATGCAATTAAAACTCGCTGATAATATTTCCTCTCCGGTTAGGTAGTAGGTGTTACGCCCAATTTTACCCGTATTTATTTATAACAATTTATGCGCGATTTGTTACTCTTTCACGCAAAAACTCCTGAACGAATTTGGATGAAACTTTACAGTAATATAGATTACTAGCAGCGCCCCGCGGTTTTACCCGCGTTGTGCCCGTTCCCGTAGGAAATCCGGGATAAAATGTAGCCTATAGCCTTCCTCGATAAATAGACTATCTAACAGTGAAAGAATTATTCAAATCGGTTCAGTAGTTTCTGAGATTAGCGCGTTTAAACAAACAAACAAACAAACAAAACAAACTCTTCAGCTTTATAATATTAGTATAGATACATCAGAATACATGGGATACATTTTATCCAGAAATTCCCGTGGAAACGGGTACGACGCGAAACCGCGGGGCGCGGCTAGTCTATACTAATATTATAAAGCTGAAGAGTTTGTTTTGTTTGTTTGTTTGTTTGTTTGTTTGTTTGTTTGTTTGTTTAAACGCGCTAATCTCAGAAACTACTTAACCGATTTGAATAATTCTTTCACTGTTAGATAGTCTATTTATCGAGGAAGGCTATAGGCTACATTTTATCCCGGATTTCCTACGGGAACGGGCACAACGCGGGTAAAACCGCGGGGCGCTGCTAGTCTTTAATAATGATAAACGTAAAAGTTATAGTTTTAATTAAAATTTAAAATCCTAACTATGTGTTATTCTGATTTATAATCTACTAGCCGCACCCCGCGGTGTTACCCGCGTTGTACCCGTTCCCGCAGAAATTTCGGGATAAAATGTATCCCATATGTTATTCTGATGTATAACCTATATTACCGTAAAGTTTCATCCAAATCCGTCGAGTAGTTTTTACGTGAAAGAGCAACAAGCATACATCCATACATCCATACATACATTCATCCTCACAAACTTTCGCATTTATTATATTAGTAGGATAGGATAAGATAACAGCTTACTGAGTGTCAAAAATATGAGATATTTCCATTTATTTCACTGAGCAATTTGTTGTTATGTGCATCCAATTAACACGTCCAGTGCTTGACAGAAAAGACACGCTAGAACAAATCTAGAATTTTTAAATCTCAAAGTTTTTCGTTTTATACTGAGCAGCGCCCTTCGGTTTCATTTATGTCGAACACGTGTTTGTAGGAATTTCTAAGTAAAACGTCATTTATTTATATTCATCGATTGGATGGTCAATCTGACCAATCCTGGTGTCAGAGTTATTGAGCCGCCAAAGGCCTCTGACATGGCATGTAACGACTACTATCCGTAAAAAGTAACCGGGACCGACACGGCTTAACGTGCCCTCCGAAGCACGGAATCATCTTACTTATCGGGCAATCAGGTGATTCAGCCTGCAATGCCTTAACCAAACTGAGGGCAGTCTCACAAAGAGATTTTTGTGAACTATTGTCCCCACCGGGAATCGAACCCGGAACCTCCGGATCGCGAGCCGAGCGCTCAAACCACAACACCACGGAGGCTGTTAAAACGTCATTAGATATCACTACATAGTATAAAATAAAGTCGTCTCTGTTTCGTGTCTGTTTGTCTGTATGCTTAAATCTTTAAAATTGCGCAACGGATTTTGATGCGGTTTTTTGTAATAGGTAGAGTGATTCAAGAGGAAGGTTTTTATGTAAAAAAAATCCCGAAATTCCCACGGGAACGGGCACAACGCGGGTAAAACCGCGGGGCGCTGCTAGTGGTTGTATAACAGGGAGATTGTGTGTGTGTTTGTGTAGTGTAACTAGTACATTCTACTAGAGCCGTTCTTTGCTATGGTCTTTTATGAAACCCCATGCAAGTTGTATTATACAAAGGCCGTAGGTCCGTTTCTGTTGAAGCGGTGCGGAGATGTACGGAGGTCAACTGACCACTCACCATGCATTACGAAAAGATTTTGACAATGTCAATCTTCGATCAACAATACACAACTAGATGTCGGATCGGTGCAAAAAATACGTCTCGGTGAATAAGGCCTCATTTGAAAAGTGAGGCGTTATTCTCACTTATTTAATTCATAAGATTTGCTACTTTATTGCTAGGTGTGATGGTTGTATTTAGATTGAACTTCGAACTGTTTGAAAACTTTTGTTTCAGTTCGGTAGTGAACAAAATAAGCTGTCACACGTCATCCACGCGGACAGTATTTAGCTTTGATTTTGTACATGACCCGATATCTAGTTGTGTATTGTTGATCAAAGATGTCAATGCGTTGCTTGACAATCTCAATGCGCTGCGATTGGTTAATCGGGCTACACACCGCTTCGAAGGAAAGACACCCTAATCCCCAAAACAAACAAAATAACTTATAAACTATGTGTCAAATGTCATTCAAATTCCGTCCATCTGTTTTAACAGAGGAAGAGCAACTATTATACATCCAACGTAACAAACTTTCGCATTTATAAGTAGAATGAACCCAAAAGCTGTTTCAAAATTTTAATTTATCATGGACTAGTGACTTTGTTTGCATCAGTAGGTTGTGTTATATAAAACATTTATTTATTTGGACTACTATTTTGTAAAAATGAACTTTTTAATTTTGAATATCCAGGCTAGGAACTTACTTTTATCATCATCTGGTCTTATTTAGTCCTGATTTAGCCTACTAATAATTATTATAAATGCGAAAGTTTGTGAGGAAGGATGTATGTTTGTTTGTTAATCTTTCACGAAAAAATTACTGGTCGGATTTGGATGAAACTTTACAGTAATATAGGTTATATCAGAATCTATCCCGAGATTCCCGCGGGAACGGGTACAACGCGGGTAACATCGCGGCGCGCGGCTAGTGAATTCAAAATGATCCTAATTTAATTGTATGGTGTGTCGTGTGGAATCGATAATAATAATTAGTTGTCCAATTACTCGTCTAATTTTATAATTTAGTTGTACTTTTTCAAAGTGATAATTCCTTTTTCTTAAAATCTCTCATTATTGTCTTATTCAAATGATCACAATCACAAACCGGAGCCATGTTGTTCGAAAGTACACAATATGTTTCCGCTCCACCCGGGAACTGAACCCAGGACCTCAGTCTCGTCAAGCGAGTGCACATACCACTGGACCACCGAGGCAATCATTCAAACCAATGATTAATTAAGTATAACAATTATTCATACAAAACGGGCGAATTCAACATGATCCTAACTAGAACGTGCTTAATTAAATTGTTCTTTCGAATAATTTCATTACTCATATGAGACCATAGTCGCGCATCCACTGAGACAGTTTTGTGTGGATTTTCTACGTCATGAGTAATATCCATTACTAGCAGCGCCCCGCGGTTTTACCCGCGTTGTGCCCGTTCCCGTAGGAAATCCGGGATAAAATGTAGCCTATAGCCTTCCTCGATAAATAGACTATCTAACAGTGAAAGAATTATTCAAATCGGTTCAGTAGTTTCTGAGATTAGCGCGTTTAAACAAACAAACAAAACAAACTCTTCAGCTTTATAATATTAGTATAGATATATGTTTAACTACAGCCCGTGGTTTTACAAGCGTTGTACCCGTTCCCGTGGGAATTTCCGGATAAAAAGTACCCTATGGCCTTCCTCGATAAGTGGACTATACAACGCTGAAATAATTTTTCAAATCAGACCACTAAGTTCCAGAGATGAACGCGTTCAAACAAGGTTCAAACAAACAAACAAATAAACTAAACAAATAATCCTTATTTAATTAGTATAGATTGTGTTTGTGGATTATGTTATGTTTTTATTTAAGTATCTCAAAGAAAGTCGTGTTAGTTACACCATTTATATCTAGAGAACGGCTTGACCGTTTTTAATGATTCTCTTTTTATTTCATTTATCTTGGTCAGAAATAGGATGATAAGTAATACAAATCCTGCAATTCACACGGGAACAGGTGCGCTGTGCGTGGAACCGCGGGGCACAGTTAGTTATTTATAATGCCAAAACTCTATCTGTCAAAGTTTTTTAATAGTCATATCATAAGCTTCGATCAACAATACACAACTAGATGTCGGGTCGGCGCAAAAATTACGTCTCACTTATTTTATTCATAAGATTTGCTACTTTATTGCTGGGTGTCACGGTTGTAATTAGGTTGAACTTCGAATTGTTTTAAAACTTTTGTTTCAGTTTGGTGGTAAACAAAATAAGCTGTCACACGTCATCCACGCGGACAATATTTAGCTTTGATTTTGTACGTGACCCGATATCTAGTTGTGTATTGTTGATCGAAGGTCATAAGGCTCTTATTCTTAGTTACGTTGATTTTTAATGAAAATATTTAATGTCCTTACTGTACGTAGATCAATTAAATCGCCAATTAACTAATTGACGTTTTTTCATACATCATTATGTCAAAAACCACTCGTTAAAATAGTCCTTAGGAGAGGCCTGCAGACTCAAATTTTGACGTCTCAGTCCAAAATCCAAATCAACGAAACTGGTTTTGATTTTCCAAAACCCAAAAGATTAATGCCTATAGCCCGGTGCACGGTCTCGGCTCAAAATAATGGGTTCGGATAACATACGGCGCCCCTTCACCCACCCGACCCGAATAAAAGTAATTTATAGAACGATTCTTGTTCAAGAAATATCGCCAGCGACTTATAGATGGGTATATCATTTTATATTTTGTTTAAACTAGCAGCGCCCCGCGGTTTTACCCGCGTTGTGCCCTTTCCCGTAGGAATTTCGGGATTTTTTTTTACATAAAAACCTTCCTCTTGAATCACTCTACCTATTACAAAAAACCGCATCAAAATCCGTTGCGTAATTTTAAAGATTTAAGCATACAGACAAACAGACAAACAGATACGAAACAGAGATGACTTTATTTTATACTATGTAGTGACTATGTAGTGATATTGGTTAAGTAGGTTCGGGTAGGCTGGCTAGTGTCGGAGTTTTAAGACAGGTTATTATAAAGCCTCAGACATGGTCGAAGGGTTGAAACTATCGGGACCGACAATTTAACGTGAAGATACAAATGAGTGGTTTAGTATCTAACTATCTTCTAACTACGTTGTAACTTTTAAACTAAAGTTGCAAGCATGAGTTATAGGCAAATAAAGGCAAAATATATTTTGTTTGTTTATGAGTGCTTAACTATGAAACTACCAATCAGGCCTGAGTTTTTTTTGTCTATGATACCCAAAATCGAAGAAAAAGGTTTATTCGTACTACTTTCCAAATTAACAAATAGTTCTAAATAAAGAAGAAGAAGAAGAAGACCGTCGATATAACATGTAAACGTACGAAGATTACCGCGTCTAAACAAACAGTCAAACTCTTCAATTTTATTATATTTAACTATAACTAGGTACATATATGGATTAATTAATACTTATTTATGATAAGAAGATACAATTATTTCAATCAAATGTCGATAGCAAATAGGTAAATGAAGTTCAAACAGATTAGTTAATACCGTACTCGAAGAATCTTTAGACCGCCAAAAGACCTTCAATATGGCCTAAAGTTTCAAGCCACCGAGTCAGATAAAAAAAAACATGCACTCGGATTGTGTTTTTTTTTCTCCTATAAAAAAAAATGAATCAAAATTCAATTAAGTAAGTATTTTATCCATACGATGCGCGACTAGATCTAACTATGCAAATGATTGCAAATAGATTCAGTCAACTAACTTCAGTAGTGGTATTAGCATAATCGCCGGATGAAATGTAAATATTCGGGACGGTCTTTTCACTTTTCAACTTTAAAGCAAGTACTGACTTAGGGTGCCTGTCCAGTCCATTGAAGCGGAGCGAGGCTGCGGAGCGGAGAAACGGAGAAATATTAACCACTAAGTTTGCAAAAAATATCTGACGGATTTTATGCAATCCTATTGCCTTAGCTGCCAACTGGCTTGCTAGGAATTGAAAGTTGCTAAAATTTCAATAAGATCTGACATGTTCCAATACTTTCAAAAAATCCAATTTTGAACGTGGTTTCAACTTAAACACGTTCAAAAAATTTTTCAAACAGAACAATACGTTCAAACTCTTTATTAGAAACGGATAAAAAAATACTGACCAAATTGAGCACCCCCGGTTTTTGAAGTCGGTTAAAAATAAATAGTTAAGAATCACAATCATAATAACGCTACTTGTTTGACCTTGACGTCGCGCTACGTATCGCGCATTGCTCTCTGTCGCACATCATCACATCTGAATCAGACTATCTCGCTCGCACATTTCGTGGTAACACAAATGTCTCGCCTCGCGCCGCGCCACTTCCCGCCAGCCGCCGGCCGCCATGTCAGTTTGGCATTTTATTTCAAAGTGAGAGTACGCGTTTTTAGTGAATAAAAATGTCTGCCGCACCCAGTTTTATCAAATTATTGACGAAAGAAAACTACCACAAATACATTAAATTATCTGGTATCAGTGATCATTGTTTGTACCACGCGGAAAACATTCAAAGAAAAATACACGAAGTTAAAATGAATGCTACAAACAATGACGAATTCTGTGTCAAAGTTTTGAACAACAAAGACGTTTTGTTCAAGAAAACTGTCGCTTCGGGACTCCCTATAATGCTTGAAGTGCTTTCCTTTGACGAAATTTTCGAGGATTATTTAAAGAAACATCTCGAAAATGAACACGAAGCATTCGAATTAGATGAACTGGAAACATGCAGGGAATATTCGAACATATGCTTGGATTTTCTACTAAAATCTTGCAACATATGCCGACACGCAAATACAACTCTTTTGGAGTCTGACAATGCGTTTACTTACGAAACCAATACAGTTTTTGCAAAGTTCAGTAATAAGGAGAAATTTGAAGGAGCCAGATCACCAACAGCTTCGGTATTCATTATCAAATCTCCGCTTAGTGAATCCAGTGATTTCAAACATCTCTTAATTTACGAGGAAGATTTATCTAAGTATACAATTCTGAGGCCTTTATCGGCGAAAGTTGATATGGAAATCGCTTTAGAACTGCACAAAATTCTCACACAATTCGGCGCTCCCCAGAAGATCATTATATACGGTTACGGGCAAAAGTTTATTAAAGAAGTGATTGAAAAATCTAAAGACATGTCTCGAGAGTTCGATATTGTTTATGATTTCAAGCCTACTGTGTATGAGAAATCAGCTGAAGTGTTTGGTAGAATTGAACAATGGTGCTTCGAGACGGGGATTAAGTATTGGGAGCTAGGTGCTCCTTATGCCCAAAAAGTTATGAACGCAGAGACCTCTTTGGATAGCAACGGGGACAAACTGCCGAGTCCTCATGACCTATTTTTTGGTAAAATTTACGACTGTTTCAGTCAGGATTTTGCAACAGGATCTTATCGGATGCAACTTGCGAAATATGTGAATGTGTCAGTGTGAGATAAGCCATTTTTGTGGAATATTGTCACGTCGCCACGTTTTTAACTGTCGTTTTCAAAAGTCTCCTCGTTTTCAACTGGTCTGTCAACTATTTTTAATTTACCTACTAACTTATTTGGTTGTCATTTAAGGTAAAAGTATTGTAAATTATAGTTTAATTTGATTAATAATTTAATTTTATAAAATAAGAGTAGTATTTTTATTTCTTATGAGTACAGAAACAGTGTGATTTTATTCAAAATATTAAAACATTCGAACCCGCAATGTGATGTTTTTAAATAAGTGTACCTAATTAATTACTAGTAATAAAGCAATTTAAAATGAGCACTTTCTTTTATTTGTAAGTATTTATTGTAATAAGTTTCATAAGTACCTACCTACCAAAAAATAGTCCAGCCAGAGACAATTTCTTCTTTAGAGTAAACAAAAGAAGTGTATCTCTAAACCTTTTTCTGAAGAAGATATTGTTTTTGGTTGCAAATTAATATTTCCTTACATTAAAGACATTGTGAAGTAGAAGAACATGCGAAATATAGCGAAATGTATTATTGAAATTGTTGCAATAGTTAAACTTAATTATAACCCCATAATTTACTGTGCAAATAACATTATATGTATACATACGCCTGATTGAAATAGCATAGCAATTTAGTAGAGCTTTGCTCTAATATAATTTGTAGGATATTTGTTAACATTTTATTTCACTATTGTTCATTCATCGTTTACGAACATCAGACGTTTTAAATTTTTTAAGCCAATTACACGAAATACCCAACAGTAATCGGTACTGTTGAGTGTTTCGTGCTGTTAATTTATTTACATTCATAATACGCAACATTTTATCCTGGAAATTAAATTAGAGTGAAAAATATTTCTGCACATCGCTCCAATATTTTTAGTAGGCGTTTAAATGAAATTGACCTTATTGCAATTACTCAATTAGTTTTAGTATAAAATAGCGTAGATTATTTTATACATACTAATTTTCTTATCTATTTGTTTCATATTATCATATAAACAGTCCGCAAAATCTGTCCGTCTGTATGTAACTTCTTCTTCTTCATCGAGTGGATGGCCAACCTGACCAATCCTGGTGACAAAGTTATTAAGCCGCCAAAGCCCTCTGACATGGCTCAAGTAACGACTACTATCCGTAGAAAGTAACCGGGACCGACGGCTTAACGTGCCCTCCGAAGCACGGAATCATCTTACTTTTCGAGCAATCAGGTGATTCAGCCTGCAATGCCCTAACCAAACTGAGGAAAGTCTCACAAAGAGATTTTTGTGATATATCCCCACCGGGAATCGAACCCGAAACCTCCGGGTCGTGAGCCGGGCACTCAAACCACAAGACCACGGAGGCTATGTAACTGATATCAGTACAGTGAGGAGGATTAATCGTAATCACCACGCTTGCCTAATGCAGGTTGGTCATCAAACGCAAACGCAAACGCGAGCCATGTTTGAAAAGTAGGAAACATATTATATACCTACTACTCGCAATAAGTAACAAAAACAAAATTAATTACTTACCTGACTTGTTTAGTTTATATCTCATTTATATGGAACCTTCTCATGAAACTCATTTTAGGTAACAATGGTTTAATTTCATAGAGTTTCCAAGGCTTCTAAATTACGTTTCACTGTGACAAAGTTGTTTATAACGTAAGATTGAAATCTTCCTTCTCAGTCAGAATTGTAATTTCAGTGACAATTTAATTATTAACGTATTGAAATATATACTCATTGCGTTATATGTACTAAACGTTAGTACATATAACTCAATGATATTACTACGGGTTTTTTCGCGGCACAGAAGGTTGTTGTAAAAACATATAAAACACAAGTAAAAACACTTACTTTGATTCTCCCGACGTTTCGAGTGGATTGCACCACTCGTGGTCGCGGGCGAACAGAAGATATTGGAGTTACCGCTCTGTTGAGAGGGTAGGTGTTCCAAATTAACAAACTACCCCCTGATTGTCAATACATATTAGAAATATCTGCGTTCATATTTGGTTGACACACAACACTGATAGTATCCTGTTACTTGGTCTTTTGGGCACGTCGCATACACTTATTAGCTATCACTGGAATTTGAATTGATAAATTGGAATATAATAGGTACTTGGTAATAAAACATCTACAGTACAAAAAGTTCAGTAATATACAGAGGGCACGTTAAAATGTCGGTCCCGGTTGCTCCAATCTTCATATCATGACGGAGCCCTTTAGACGGTATAGAAACTCCGACACCAGTGTTGGCCACTGATCTACTCGAACTTACTTACCTACTAACCAATAAGAATCATTACCCCTCTTCTTAATTCTTCAGGAAGTGTCTAATTTTACTGTTGTATTGTCGTTAAGCCGTCGGTCCCAGTTACTTTCTACGGATAGTAGTCGTTACACGAGCCATGTCAGAGGCCTTTGGCGGCTCAATAACTCTGACACCAGGATTGGTCAGGTTGACCATCCACTCGATGACGAAGAAGATTGTCATGAGGCACGGAGGCCATTAGGCGGTCTTGAAATTCTGACCCTTGCGTAAGAATCATTACCCATTTTTTACTTTTGCAATAGTAATTATTTCCATTGTTCAGTAAAAGCAAAAGGTTAAGCTAAAAATATTGAAAATCCGCCTTTATTATTGAATCAAAGCTTAGCTCCGTCCATGTAAACAAAAATAAAATATAACAAAACCTTTCAAGCTTATAAAACTGCAGGAAATAGAAAACTTTTCCGATAAAATTTTCCAATCTCATTGTAAATCTATATTGTAACTACTATACTCATCTATACTAATATTATAAAGCTGCAGAGTTTGTCTGTTTGTTTGTTAGATAGAACACGCTTTTCTCCGAAACTACCAATCCGATTTGAATAATTATATTTGTAACTAGCAGCGCCCCGCGGTTTTACCCGCGTTGTGCCCGTTCCCGAGGGAATTTCGGGAATTTTTTTACATAAAAACCTTCCTCTTGAATCACTCTACCTATTACAAAAAACCGCATCAAAATCCGTTGCGTAATTTTAAAGATTTAAGCATACAGACAGACAAACAGTGTGACAGACACGAAAAAGAGACGACTTTATTTTATACTATGTAGTGATGCAAAGCCCCATTCAACGGGAAGGTTATAGGCTATTTTTAGGTTAAGGGCCGAGCTGCACGTTAACAATTGAAACTACGCCACGAGCGCTATTTGAGGTATTGTTGTATCTATAGTTGTTACTTATGCTGTTTTCTGTGCAATTTCACGTCAGTCTAATTCACAAAGATTCCTTTGTAAGGTTGCGTTATTGCGTTGGACCAAAGGAATTTCAAGTAATTTGTATGGAAGCTTGAGTTTAGTAAGTGATTATCTTACTGTTCGCAAGAGCTGGTTCAAATGTTTGGCCGAGTGTTGGAAACTCAAACACACACATAGATAAATTCACACACGGATAATTAGACCCAAATTAAGCTCTAAGCTTGTATATACTATCCTACTAATATAATAAATGCGAAAGTTTATCACTACATAGTATAAAACAAAGTCGTCTCTGTTTCGTGTCTGTTTGTCTGTTTGTCTGTATGCTTAAATCTTTAAAATTACGCAACGGATTTTGATGCGGTTTTTTGTAATAGGTAGAGTGATTCAAGAGGAAGGTTTTTATGTAAAAAAAATCCCGAAATTCCCACGGGAACGGGCACAACGCGGGTAAACCGCGGGGCGCTGCTAGTAACTGATAGTTTAATCGTAATATTCATTGGATTCAAAGAGAACAAACAAAATCGAAGATTTTGTTTTTTTTTGTTCAACACGCTCATCTCTGAAACTATCAGTCCGATTCAAATACATAATTATTTTGTTTTTACATAGCTACATTCAAGCTGAAGGATGTATCTATGAGAAATAAGAAAATTACCACGATTCAAAACATTTTGCTCCGGCAACCAATTCACTAACAAAACATCTTGACAAGCCCGTTGGCACAGTGGCAGTGAGAGCGCTTACTGTGTCGGGGGTTGCGGGTTCGATTCTCGCCCGGAGTCAACAATATGTGAAGACATAGTGCTTGCCCACGTTGACTCGCGGGCGCGGTGGCGGGCGCGGTCACGAAATATCAAACATATGACGTGATTTCCAAGTGTTCACGTTCAAAACGCACGTGCGGTGTAAGTAGCGAGCTAACTAGCGACTAGCGCGTGCGGCGCGCTCGCTCCAATTTCAAACGCTTGAGACGTTTGTGTGTGTTCACGTCAAACTAGCGGTGGCGCGCGCGATTTACTCGCGACGTCAGGTAAGTTCAACCAGTTTGAACTTGCCGCTAGAAACGATAGCGCGTTTTTATCATGTCGTTCAATACAGAAGAGTTTATTAGTGCTGTTCAGGCTAGAACTCCTATTTGGCAAAGTAAACACAGTCATCATATGAATAGAAATGTTTTTAATAAGGCTATGGATGGAAATTGCTGGAGAGTTATCCCGTGACCACGAGCGGTGTAATCCGCTCGAAACGTCGGGTACGTATTTTAGTAAAATACGCTAAATAATCTAACGCGATACAGACCCGTTTCATTTAGTATAATGTTTCCTGATATGTTTACGACCTCTGACAATACGTCACACTCGCGCGAACGCCTGGCGGTTAACGTGAACACGAGCTCGCAACGTTTCCCGCGCCCTCCACCGCGCCCGCGCCCGCGCTTTCAACGTGGACAAGCACATAGTTGTTGGCGACGAGGTCTGGGTGTCAATTATATATTCTTATAAAGTATTTGTGTATGTATAAGTAGCAGTATCAGTTAATTAGATTCCATAACACAAGCTTAGAGCTTACTTTGGGTCTAATTAACCGTGAGTGAATTGGTCCGGGTATATCTATGAGAAATAAGAAAATTACCACGATTCAAAACATTTTGCTCCAGCAACCAATTCACTAACAAAACATCAAGAAATCTATTCACAATAGATTTTCACCATCACATCTACAACAAGTGATAACATACATAGTATAAAACAAAGTCGCTTTCCGCTATCTGTCTGTCTCTATGTTAGCTTAGATCTATAAAACTACGCAACAGATTTTGACGCGGTTTTTTTAAATAGATAGAGTGATTCAAAAGGAAGGTTAATATGTATAGAAATTTCCGAAATTCCCGCGGGAACGGGCACAACGCGGGGCGCTGCTAGTAAGGGATAAACCTCAAATTGACAAATTACAGTTCACTGCAAACTGACCAATGCGGATTACACTGCAGTTAACACAATTACTACCTTGTATGAGCAAACAATGGAATAGCTGAGCAGGAACTGTGTGTGTTGCACCATGAAGACGTAATGTTTGAACTGTGACTGTAGTTACTACCGTGATTACCCTTTCCCGTAGGAAAATCGGGATAAACTGTAGCATATAACGTAACTATTTTGTTATTAAACGATGCGTACGTTGGATTTTAGTTACTACCTTGGTATGATAGTTTCCCGTAGGAAATTCGGGATAAGATGTAGCATATAACCTGACTATTTTGTCATTTAATAATACGTTGTGCACACTATTACTTATTATCGAACGTTAAACAGTCGGTCCTGGTTGTTGCAATCGTTAGGCTATGTAGGAGGCCTTTAGGCGGTTAAACACCATGTACCATAACACCATACATAAACACCATACACCATGTACACCACTAACCTGCTCGAAATAAATGAATCTATATATGACTTTTCAAAACGGACAATTAATTACGTAGATATGTTGATGTAGTATAGTTTCGGCCATATACGGTGACCTTCTTCAGGAGTTATAGCGATCCGACATCGACTGCGTCTCGCACTTCACTCCCCATCGAGTGCATCAAGTATTAGCCGCGCCCCGCGGTATTACCCGCGTTGTTCCCGTTCCCGCGGGAATTTCGCGATACGATGTATCTCATGTATTATGCTGATGTATAACTAATCTAAATCTAAATCCGTCTTGTAGTTTTTTCCTGAAAGACTAAAATACATACATCCATCCTCACAAACTTTCGCATTTATAATATTTGTAGGATGTTGCGAGACTGTCACTGATGGTAAGCTATGAATATATAGGTACTCTGTAGTATATACTATCCAAAAATATGATCTAGGTTCATGAATACATAGATATAATATAGCCGTAAATTAACGTCACGAGTGTTAACCAAAAGCCGACAAAAAATCAAAGGGAAATTTTTAAATGAATCCCGACATATTAAACTAAAATGGTTACCAACATTTTTCAACTTAAAAAATGTAAATCGCCTGAAACTAGGACGGGCAGTTATGAAATTTAGCTTTGAAAAATATAGCTTTTTATATCATATTTTTATTAATCCTTTTTTTAATAAAATAACGGCAAATATGTGTTTATTTTCTTTTATAAACCTTGTGCATTTTATATAGAAGGATATTTGAGCAAGCTAATATATTCCTAACATTAATGAAGCTCATTTAAGTTTCTCAAAATTAAGGTGATATTCTACCACAGCGGAAAAGTCTCTACGCTAACTGAAGATAAGTATTAAGTCTCTTAATCGTTTGCATCAGCGTTTTTTATTTAACGTGTGTAGTTTGCTTTAGAAATAGAGCATATACCTAATCCTACTAATATTATAAATGCGAAAGTTTGTGAGGATGGATGTATGGATGTATGAATGTATGTATGTTTGTTACTCTTTCACGCAAAAACTACTAACTACAGTAATATAGGTAATACATCATATTAACATATGGGATACTTTTTATCGCGAAATTTCTGCGGGAACTGGAACAACGTGGGTGATACCGCGGGGCGCGGCTAGTTACATAATAAATTTCATTTACGTTAAAACCGCTCGCATACGAACAAGATCCCATTTCACTTACCCAGCCGCAGTCTTTTAAAAAACCTCGCCTAAAGTCCAAGCATGTATTTATTCAAATATAAACCTTAATACCTCCTATTTACGAGTGTAAATAAAGTTTTATTTTGTAAATAAACAGTTATGGTAATAAGATTAGGACCACCTTTGTTGGGATCTCTGGGACCATTCCGGAGTGGATAGAAAGTATCCTCTTTTACACTTAGTTCGGGTCTTTTAACGGTTTGACGGAAAAATTGAGAATTGCGGGTTCTGGGATTGTCCTTTTTACGGTTAGATTATGTTATTTGGTTTTCACTTACGATATGTTCAGTATGTGACTGACTAAAGGTACGAGACAGACTGACCGCAGATCGCAAGCAGCAGCTGCAAACTGCAGACACAATGAAAAAGAAAAAATGAAATATATAAAAAAATAAATATATGCTGTATTTTGTAAGCAGATTGCAGCAGATTTGTATGTTCAGACTAATCTCAGTAATTATCAGTACGATTTGAATAGCTCTTTTTGTAAAATATAGCTACATTCAACGCAAAGGTTAAGGCTATTTTTTTATCCCTAAATTCCCACGGGCAATAAATTTTTCTTTGTATGTTCGGACTTATCTCAGTAACTACCTGTCCGATTCGAATAACTCTTTTTGCAATAGATAGCTGCATTCAACGGGAAGGTAAAGGCTATTTTTTTAATACAGAAAATCCCATGGGAAAACCGCAAAGCACCGCTAGTCAAATATAAAAATTGTGGCAAGATGACCCCACTTTTTCAGTCACGGGTTAATCGAAACGAAGATACAGCGCAATGATTCTGTTGATTTTGCGTTACCATTAATGACCATCCTCGTTCAGTAAGGGACGACAGGACGACAAAAGCGTCGAAATTGGGTCAGAAGAACCAAGCTGCCAAACACTGGGCCTCATTTATAATAGACATCAATATTTGGACGTCCTGATTGATGTAAGGGCCGCCCGGTGCACATCATGGTGGCGTTAAAATGTAAGGATATTATGTTTACACCCCAAGGTTTTGAAATCTAAACTACTTGTATAAGGAACTTTTTAAACTCACACGATTTGCACTCATTATACTAAATGAAACGGGTCTGTATCGCGTTAGATAATTTAACATGGGTACGTATTTTAGTGAAATACGTTAAATTATTTAACGCGATACAGACCCGTTTCATTTAGTATAATACTTGTATAAGGAGACTCCTGCAAACAAAATGTGTAGGCGCGTCCCCCTAAATCTGAGAAAATAATATAAGCGAGATCTACTAAATTGTCACAGCGCCATCCATTGGGTTGCGGGGGCAACCACCGCGCGGGACAGCAAGTTATGCTGTAATAAAAATATGATTAAGGTTTTTTTTATTTTCTGTTTAACCAGTCTTAAATTTAAAATTATTTAAATGCTTTTCTGTAGTACCTATTTAAATTAAAATCAGTTTAGGATCTGATATCTTCTTCTTCTTAGAAGAGAAGAAGAAGAAGTACAAAAACGTAAAACAAATTCTAAATCTTACCAAATTCTATTCCATTCTTCCAATACATCAATAGTGTTCCGTCTAACGAATGGGTGACTCCCAACTCAATTTCCCAGCACTTTAAATTGTCAAATAAAATATATTTAGTAGTGTACAAGGCACCTCGCTGTGAAAGTAGCAGTACAGAAGTAGCCGTAACAATAGGGGAGGACAAGTGGCCTCGTTGGACTCAAAAGACAATGATATAAAGTGCAATAAGTAGACAATGAAAATATATTTTTATGTAGTTGGAAAATGTTAAGGTACCTACTGATTTTTTACAGACTGAGTCGATAACTGAGCATATAATAATGATCTGAGGGTTTATGCCCGTTGTCCCCGAACACTCAGATCAGTGTATGCATGTTGTCTCCGTACACTGTATCCCCATACACGGGGACAACGGTAATTTAAATAAATCTTTAATATTATTTCTCGTTGTCTCGTTGGATATAATTCTGTTCTGCCCGGCAAGCATATAAATGAAGACATATTTCTACTCTTTCCGGGGGATTTTATGTCTCTCTCGAGCGACAAAATTAGTAAGCATGTTGCCCAGGAAAATGTAAAAAAATCTCCCACAGATAATAAAACCATTCGTATTTAGTCTTCGCTTTAGAGTAAAAACGAGAGGTTTTGACGTTGCATGTAGATATGGAGAAAGTAAAAAATAGAGATAAAATGAAGAGAAAATCTTTGACTTCAGTTATATGCTATCCCAGCTATAAAACGTTAGTAGGTAGTACTTGAGGTAGATAGGAGCACGGGATGTAATTTTAAATATTGAACTAAATTACCGCTCTCCTCGTGGCAGAGTGTACACAGTGTACGGGGACATCGAGCAGACACTGATCTGAGTGACAGATGCTGACCACAAAGGCAACCACATTAGACACACGCTATGATCTTTACATGTACTATGCTTATGGCTAACAGCTGTGGCAATCGTACGTACTGGTTGGAACAAGCAAGGCCGACCGATGCAAGATCTAATATAATATTTTGGAGTAACACACTGTACCAACTATAAAAAAAGAGTATGAAAGTAAGTAAGGTCGTTTAGGTTAGTGACCAACCCTGGTGTTGGAGTGGCTTCTGAGATTTAAGTCCTAATATGAACATTCTAAAAGAATAACACCGTAAAAACATGCAATTTTCATTATTTTCCCATTCTCATACTAATCCTACTAATATTATAAATGCAGAAGTTTGTGAGTAGAGAATGTATGTATATTTCTTACTCTTTCACGAAAAAACTACTAAACGGATTTGGATGAAACTTTACAGTAATATAGGTTATATATCAGAATAACACATGGGATACATTTTACCCCGAAATTCTCGCGGGAACAGGTACAACGCTGGGCGCGGCTTGCACTAATAAATAGTTGACTATTTTCTTAAACAAACCCTTTCGAAATACTTCAGGAAATCGCTTCCATCCACCCTAGATCAAAGTAAACATTCAAGTGCGCCACTAAGTGAAGTCCAAGCACGCTATTTCTCCAGTGCTGGCCTGTTTTATATAGAAGCGTCCGACGTCATACCATGTAACTGGTTGAATTAAATCACAAAACGTTGTATAGCGGTGTTTGAGCCCGCTCTCATACTTTATTCAAACATTCTATAGACTTCTGTTTAGAGAGAAATTTTGGAATAGCCTGTTACCGAAATTTTGGTCGTTGGAAATCTGTTTTCGTAGTGTAAAGAGGAATAGCTTGAGTTTCTATGAAAATGAATAAATTAGATGTATAAAGTAAAGCAATGTCTCTATTTTTTTTACGGTAAGAAACTCTTTTGAATAAGTTTTGTGTATTGCTATCTTCATATTAGTTTAGAAACCCATAGCGTTCGGTAATACAAAGATTTATGGTAAAACTAGCAGCGCCCCGCGGTTTTACCCGCGTTGTGCCCGTTCCCGTAGGAAATCCGGGATAAAATGTAGCCTATAGCCTTCCTCGATAAATAGACTATCTAACAGTGAAAGAATTATTCAAATCGGTTTAGTAGTTTCTGAGATTAGCGCGTTTAAACAAACAAACAAACAAACAAACTCTTCAGCTTTATAATATTACTAGCAGCGCCCCGCGGTTTTACCCGCTCTGTGCCCGTTCCCGTAGGAAATCCGGGATAAAATGTAGCCTATAGCCTTCCTCGATAAATAGACTATCTAACAGTGAAAGAATTATTCAAATCGGTTCAGTGGTTTTTGAGATTAGCGCGTTTAAACAAACAAACAAACAAACAAAACAAACTCTTCAGCTTTATAATATTATATGGTAAAATTAGCACCTTTCCGCGGTTTTATCCGCGTTCTGTCCGTTTTCCTGGAAGTTTCGAGACAAAAAAAGCTTATAACCTTTCCGTTGAATGTGGCTATCCATAAAAAAAATAATTATCCTAATCGGACTGATAGTTTCTGAGTATTCAAACAAACACAACAAACTTTAAAGGTAGTAGATACAGATAATCTACACACTCTCAATATTATAAAGAGGAAAACTTTGATTGTTTGGTTGTAATGAATAGGCTCAAAAACTACTGGACCGTTTTAAAAAATTCTTTCACCATTCGAAAGCTACATTATCCACGAGTAACATAGGCTATTTTTTATCCCGAAATTCCCACAAGAATGGACACAACGCGGGTAAAACCGCGGGGCGCTGCTAGTGGTTAATAAGTAAGTACAATATACATTAGGCTACGTACTCATAGATCCTTAGTTTCTTGAAATGCGCACTCTAAAAACCAAACTCTTCAACTTTATTATAACATGAGTATAGATAATAGTACCAAATTAACAGTCGAGACTCCACACATGGTAGACAGAACACATAAGAAAATATATAACGTCCTCATAGCGACTCCGGTGACTGACCAATAAGGAGGCTTCATTTTCTTCAATGATACGCAGACGAAATTGGCCGGAGAATTTCTGTATTGTCATCTCTCTTTATATGTCCACTTACGATATTTGATATTTTCATATTACACTATCCTTGGTAACGGTTCTCTTTTACAAAAGATTTGTAATTAGAAACTACTAGCAGCGCCCCGCGGTTTTACCCGCGTTGTGCCCGTTCCCGTGGGAATTTCGGATTTTTTTTACATAAAAACCTTCCTCTTGAATCACTCTACCTGTTACAAAAATCTGCACCAAAATCCGTTGCGTAATTTTAAAGATTTAAGCATACAGACAAACAGACAAACAGACACGAAACAGAGACGACTTTATTTTATACTATGTAGTGATTTGGATGACCATAAGCAAGCAAGTAAGTAAGTTCGAGTAGGTTAGTGGCCAACCCTGGAGTCGGAGTTTTTAGACCGCCTAAAGGCCTCCGACATGGCCATCGAATGAAACAACGGGGACCGACTGCATAACGTGCCCTCTGAATCAAGACAACGCTCAGATAGAAATGCCAATATAGACTACCCATCCGAGCTGCACGTTGTCACAATCACAATGAGCTAACATCGCTTAGTCAAACTTATGTATGTGCATTCGCCTGAGGTCCCAGATTCAATTCCCGGGATGGGCCAAGCAAGTTTCCCATATACTTCAAGTTCAAACATGGGGGTTTAAAATCATTCCGCAGTAGTCAAGCATGGTGATTACATCTTATTTTCCTCTCTGTACTTCTGTAATCTTCGGTGAGATGAGAGGCATTAGTCCAGGAGTGGGACATACAGGCTAATAGGTAGTCATTTTGCGAGGCTTTCCGTGGCGCGTGTGTAATAGCTATTATCTCGGCTACTTGGGTTCAAGCAAACACTACTCATCTTGAATTGAAACTAACGTTTACGGATACACTTCGCTTTCATTTAATACCTTAGGTATCTGAAGTTTCGGCCTTCTTACAGGAACCGTGGTCACAGAAGTCTGTGACTGTGATCAATGTAGTTTCGATTCAAAATGAGCTTTTATTCCCCTTTTTCTAACCTGAAGTGTCCCACTGCTGGGCAAAGGTCTCGGTCATCAATTTCCAAGGCCCGCTGTGATCATGTCACATAGAGGAAAAAAATCTGAGTGAAAATGTAAAAATAGATCAAAAGAAAGCATTAAGCTCGAGAATTCCCTTTCAAAGCTTTACAAGGAAGCAGTACTTGTTAGAATGTTCCTATCACTTTATTTTGAACACCGCTAAACCACTTTACCTGTTTATTGTTATTCCTTACACGTTTCAACCACATTCCCTATACGCTTTTATGTAAAGGACTGGTTATGTTCATAAGCGATAGCGAGTTTATGAAAGAGTTAAACTGACTTTAAAATCATACTAGCTTAGAGCTTCATTCGGGTTTAGTTTATCGTGCTTGTTAGTTCTGTACATGAATATTTATTTACATTTTTACTTCAAATGTATGTTTATATAATGTATGCTCGCAATTTTATAATAATAATATTATACTACTAATCTTACTTGGGTTTTATAATTAAAATTGTATCTTTTTCAAGAAAGTTTTTTGTAGAAATATAAACTCTAAACATTTAACAATCTTAGTTTTCTCGTAGGACTTACTGAGTGGTAATTTTGTCCACATTTAATTCGCATGACGTATCCAACTGTTTAAGATCGCTTCCGCTTGTCGCTATCTTCTGTAACATGCTCAATTTAATGTAGTTCTAAGTGTGTCCTTCAAACCACTAATGGGCCATGAAAACTTGAAACCAATGTTAATGTGTTAAGGTCGGTTTTTGTGTGACCATTTCTTTTAAGAGTCAATGAATATAATTTTCTATTTAGGTTTGTTTTGTTTGTAAAAGAGATACCGCCATTACCAAGCAATATGTGGTTTAATTAAATGCTATGAAGTTAGTAGGTATTTTTGTGGATTTGTAAACACTTTGTACTAGTTTTAGCACTGTAAGTTTACACTGAAAGATCACCGAACGCCGATATCAGTGATCAGAAGTGAGTCTAAATTTGAATTACCTTGCAACTTGTAAACTAGCGGAATGTCAGCAACAGCGGAATGTTACCTTCTTTTTCCCCTTTTTATTTGATTTACCAAACTTATGTACATAGTATAAAAATAAAATTTAAAAACTAACAATTTTGGTGGCCCAAAGTCGAGAACAGTGGCGGCGAAAGGGGGGAGGTCTTTGCCCAACAGTGGGACGAGGCGGGCTAACAGTAACAATAAATAATAACGCCTAAGTGTCACCTAAGTATATCACGTTCTCTAGTTAAATACAGCATGCTTATGTCATAGAAGCAACCGAAAGGACCCGAACGTTTGCCTTCACTTTTCGAACACCTAATAAGGTGACAGCTGCTGTCACCTAATGTTTGGCACCAGCTTGTCGATGGGGCCAACTACCTATTCTTACACCAATGCGGGCAACGCATAATATTATTACGCCATTCGATTAGACATAAGGTATTATGAGTGTGTTCATTTTTAAAATAGGTCAATTTTAGGAAAGACAAACCCGTTGGCACAGTGGCATGTGAGAGCGCTTACAATATCAGGGTTTGCGGGTTCGATTCCCGAACAATATGTGCATGTGACATAATTGTTGGCGACGACGTCTGGGTGTCAATTATATATTCTTATAATGTATTTGTGTATGTAGTAGTATCAGTTAGATAGATTCCATAATACAAGCTTAGAGCTTAGTTTGGGTCTAATTTACAGCGTGTGAATTTGTCTGGGGTGGGGTGAGATTGTATAGCTTTGCTGCCATTCCGAGAATTAGGCATTTTGTGACTTTGGCCATTTTGAGAATTAACCAATTTGCGCCTGAAACCTATCATACTCCAAATTTCTTAACTAACGTTACAGGCTCCGCTTTTTTCCCTATAAATATCCGGCCTTATTTAGTCGAAACCACTGGAAACTTAGCAGTAATGATAACAATAGAGGCAAACGTTGTGTGCTTGTGGTTTGTGGTTAGGAAAATAGCGGAACGAGTATTGAATTGCAACTACTTTTATAAATTATTTTGTCTCATTTACTCTTAGGAAAATAGCGTATGTTGGAAAGGGACAAAACATTTAATAGCTAAAATGCTGTTAATCACTACATAGTATAAAACAAAGTCGCTACTTTTGTCTGTTTGTTTGTCTGTATGCTTAAATCTTTAAAATTACGCAACGGATTTTGATGCGGTTTTTTGTAATAGGTACAGTGATTCAAGAGGAAGGTTTATATGTATAAAAATTCTCGAAATTCCCACGGGAACGGGTACAACGCGGGTAATACCGCGGGGCGCTGCTAGTTATTAATATTTTATGATTAAGGAATTTATGTTCGGCGAACTGTAACAACAGGTGTTGGTATAAATTATGAGGATTATGAAGTCAAAAGACAACTGAAATTTTCTACTTCTTATGTTTACATGAAGACTGTCTAACTACAGTCTATAAAACAGTCTTGACTACAGAGTGTACAGGTATTTTTTGGTTAGGTTAGTGGTCACTCACTATCCTTAGTTGAGGTTGCAGTGGCCCCTGGGGTATACCACTGCGTAAAGTCTTCAAGGTGATGCGGTGCGGTGCGGTGTCTTCCACGCGCCACTTACTGAAAGACCGGTTGGTGTTAGCCTCATATAGAGGCGGCATCCATCCCAGTGTAAGTGTCATGACATCTTGTGATGATCATGAAATCAGCGCCCGCCTTAAGTAAAGAGGTCTGTATTCTCTATATATTCTATTTGTTACAAATAAGTATCAAAAATTCTTTTGAAAACTAATGCCCTATTGCAGTGCAAAATTCCAGACACGCGCTGAAGAAAGACCTTTAAAGCTTATTTGCTGCTTACCATAACAAATACTTACAATTTTCTTTAATTAAGCTTCCCGCACGACTCCTGGCCACACGTTACGGTCACCAGTTAGTTTAGCCCGGTCGAGTAATCTTTATTTATTGCTGCGTACAAACTCCACCGTGATACCTGGCCTTTGCTATACCAATTGTTAGTGTAATTGACGCGTTTGCTATTTATTCGGTTAATATGTTACCGTGTATTTACGTTTGTTTCAGACGGTTAGGGTGTGCTGAGGGCCTTATCAGGAATTGCTCTGTGATTTGTTTATGTGCATGGTGTTAATGTATTGGTTTTAGTTTGTAGCAAAATTGTGGAGTACGTTATGTCCTATTCTTTCTTATGTAAGTTCGTGTAGGTTAGTTGGCCAACCCTGGTGTTGGAGTTTTGACCGCCTTAAGGCCTCCGACACGGTCTATCAATCGATGCAACCCAAATCGACAATTTACATGTCCTCGCGTGCTTGTGGCGTAGTTTATATAGGAATGTTAACTCATTGCTACTGTTTTGCAACAAGCAGCTTGGTCCCTACTTGGATGGGTGGCCGATAATGACATCACTACATAGTATAAAATAAAGTCGTCTCTGTTTCGTGTCTGTTTGTCTGTATGCTTTAATCTTTAAAATTACGCAACGGATTTTGATGCGGTTTTTTGTAATAGGTAGAGTGATTCAAGAGGAAGGTTTTAATGTAAAAAAATTCCCGAAATTCCCACGGGAACGGGCACAACGCGGGTAAAACCGCGGGGCGCTGCTAGTTTCTATATAAACAATTTTCGATCCTTGTTGTTTCAATCGTCAGACCATGTCGGAGGCCATAAGGTGGTCTAAAAACTCCGACACCAGGGTTGACCTCTAACCTACTTGAACATACTTTTTCTCAATACTCATAGATGAGTTATTCCCCACGAAATAGGTACTTCGCTTTTCCGTGTTATTCTTTGATATTCCTTTCTTTATCAAAAACAAAATTCTTGCGTACTTTATCAGCTTCTTCCTATTCAAGTAAGTAATTTTAAGTTTTGTCAGTAATGTATTTCGGGATTCATGTAACAAGCCTAACAAAAACATGATGTGAAATGAGAGCAAAGTTCAATGGCAAGAATAAGCTTTAACTTAATTTGGTTTCAGATTAGCGTCGCTGCTCGCGTTTAGGCATTTGAAAATACACGCGTTGCATTTTGTTCTTCAAAAAATCAAACACTCTTCTACACTAATATTATAAAGAAGAAAACTTTGTTTGGTTGTAATGAATAGGCTCAAAAACTACTGGACCGTTTTTAAAAATTCTTTCACCATTCGAAAGCTACATTATCCACGAGTAACATAGGCTATTGCATCCCGAAATTCCCACAGGAATGGACACAACGCGGGTAAAACCGCGGGGCGCTGCTAGTCTATGATATAAAAATGAATCGCTGAGGGCCGATATTGCGCTAAGCGGGTGCCCGCGCGGTTTCATACACCCGGTTTTACTCTTTGGGTACGAAACCCTAAAAACAGTTTGATGTTAATGTTTTTTTTTGTTATATTAGTGAAGTAGCAGCACCCCGAGGTTTTTTTATCCCGAAATTCCCACCGGAATGGGTACAACACGGGTAAAACCGCAAGGTGGTGCTAGTGGTAGTATAAATCCTCTCTATTCACGCCATTTGAGCATTTTCACGTGTAACTTTATATAATCGTACCACTTGGATGTAAAGGGCAGAGTTGGTAAAGTTTTAAACAATGGACTGTACTCATAACGGACTACTGTGGACCCCGCTTTATGTAAGTGGCTGTTTTACTTTGTCCAGAACCAGGGCATTTGTGAACGTTACTTTTGAACAAGGCTTTACAAGGCTTTTGTAAAAAACAAGTTTTTGAAAGAAATGTTTACATTATTGTTGACTCACAGTCAGATCAGCCTACAGATTTTTATTGGGTGTATGAAATTCACACACCATAATAAGGTCTTTTTTGTCTTAATCCCGTACTCAGAGACGTCAAATGCTTCCTTAGTAGAGATTTAATAACAGCTTTATTATATTAGTTTATTATTATATTCCTTTATTATTATATTCGTAAAAATAGAATAAAGATAACATAAACTTTCTTCCTTGTTTTCAACATTCCGTGCTTCGGAGGGCACGTTAAGCCGTCGGTCCCGATTACTTTCTACAGATAGTAGTCGTTACATGAGCCATGTCAGAGGCCTTTGGCGGCTCAATAACTCTGACACCAGGATTGGTCAGGTTGACCATCCACTCGATGAAGAAGAAGAACTCTGATACTACTATCGACTGACATGAACGTAGTAAATAGGTCATCAATATAAAGGAAATACATTGAAACAACCTAAGGTAGCGCTCAGATAGAAATGCCACTATCGACCATCCATCAAGTAGAAGCTGAGCTGCACGTTGCTTAAAGCGCACTAACTCAAACTATGCCACGACCGCTACAAAAGTTTGATGTCGGAAAATAGATTAATAGCGTCAAACATTTACAGTTCCTCTAATAAAACGCGTCTCTTATGAAGCGAGTCACGATCCTTAAAATTATCAGTCTCATTTCGTGGAGGCCAATTTCTGTCCGCGCCACAAGAATTCTAAACTTACTCGGGGCTTTAAAGTTGACGATTTACTTAAACTGTTTTCGAGGTAATTTTTCATAATCAAAGCGGTTAAAGTTTAGCGTAACAACATTAAGGGTGGGTTGTTTAAAACGGTGGGTTATCGTAACATACGTTCGTTAAAAGTTACGATTTTTTAAGCTGTTAAATACAAAGCAATTTCATAAATCAAATGTCAGTCTGTTAAAGATTTGGGTTGCCAGTAGGCGATAGACTGACTGCAATTACGCCATTCAAATTTATACGAAATTATTATTTGAAACTATTGGATGCTGACCTTGAATAATTGACGTAAATTTTCATATTATTACGTGTCATTAAGGGCTCCCACACAAAACTGCGATGCGATGCGATGCGAATTCGCATCGCAGGAACTTGCGATGCGAATTTTTGCGATACGATTTAGTGCGGCAAACCGTTTGGTAGGGCGACCATGCCTTCAAGTGTAGTCAGCCGTACTGGACGTGTTTTTAGGAAGCGTAAGATGGATCGCGAAAAGATTATTGCACTGCTGTTATTGTTAAATAGATATAAAAGAAAAAGAAGATTCTGGGTTCATCCATTTATTACAATTATGAACTCTGATGGGAACTATTTTACTCAAAAGTACTATGCGTTGAGAACTGAAGAAGATAATTTTTTTGATTATTTTAGAATGAGCATATCTTCATTTGAAGAGCTTTTGAGTTTATTATCACCATGCCTTCTAAAACGATCGTACAAGGGAAGAATTCCTGTTATGCCTTTGGAAATGCTGGGACTGACTATCAGGTAAAGTAAAACAAAATGTCTCAGAACGGACTAAAATGGTGTCACCAAGGATGACGTAATATGGCAGGAATGTGCGATGCGAAGCAGATCGGAAATTCTTACGATGCGTTCGTGCGAATTCGCAGATATTTGCGATGCGATGCGAATTCGCAGTTTTGTGTGGGAGCCCTAAGACCGAATTGCACAAGAAATCTTAAATCTATTGAGCGCTTAAATATGTTTAAAAAACAAATGACGTCCGTTTTAAATTGTGTTCTATTTGGTGCGAATTGACATACAATCTTGAACGAACATCTTTTGTTTCAAACATATATAAGGACTTTATATAAGGAGATTTAAGAGTTTTTGTGCAATCAGCCCTAAATATTATCTACTAAGGAAGCTATTGACGTATCTGAGTACGGGCGCTAATCCATATTGATATTAATTGTACTGCTATGCGATGAAGTTTTCATACAAAACGTCCATAGCTGGACGACTCAAGAAAAAGATCAAAGAAAATCAAACCAAAATGTTTGGTATAAACAAAAAAGACCACGACCGTTTCAGGTGAAAAAGCGTTGTAAATGGCCCAACGTAATGTAGAATGTAAATCTCTTTCATTTTGCTCCAAGACAAGGTGAACCTAAATTGTTAAACAAATTGTTTATTCGCTGAAGATTTGGCTCACACCTTGAATTTATTATTTGCCTAAACATGTAGATAAATGGTTTTGGGGATATTGTTTTCTTATAATTAAACGCTTTGAGTAAAGCGATGAAGAAGAAGAATTAGAATCAACTTACGTTATCAAGTTATTTTTGGACTAAATTATATTAGGTACACACACATGAACTGGGAATCACTCTGAGCCCGTAGTTTTTTAGTTTTCATACTAACCGAAAAATCAATCGGGGAAGATTTTCTTTTGTGGCTAGCTTCGGTACCTACGACGTTGTATCAATTTTCGCACTAAAGTGTTTCACAGTCTAGACACAGAATAGATCCCCATATGAATACATCTTTACCCCTGATTTAAAAGGAATTTAACTGTAAGACCAAAAAACCCATCGAAACAGAATTAATAGAAGGAAAGCCCAAGAAAATTAGATATCGGGAAACAAAAACCATCCAATTTAATGCAATATTCAAACGAACGGCCTGGGCGACCGGCCTACATAATTGTACCCAATTTAGTCTATAAATCAGTGTAAGCCTAAAGGAATTCGATATTAAATCCACCTTCCTAGTTTGAACATCCCTTAGGATCCCAACTAATGCTTATTTGGGTGACGTTTAGGATATTTCTTATAGGACTATGTTACTTAGATGTAGATGTTAGGGGATTTGGTTAGCAAGGATCGCTGTTGTCATTTGTTGTTAGTGATACTAGTCTAGTCTAGTCTCTCTAGTCTCTCTCTCTCTCTAGTCTCTAGTCTCTACTCTCTATTCTATACTAATATTATAAAGAGCTAAAAAATATTTTTGTTTGTTTGTATCAGGATAATCTCAGGAATTGGTAGTTCGATTTGAATAATTATTATTGGAATGGACAGCCACATTCAACAGGGAGGTTATAGGCTATTTTTTTCATCCCGAAATTACTGCGGAAACGGGCAAAATGTGGGTAAAACCGCGGGACGCTGCTAGTTAAGAATAAGTACGTAAGTTCGTATAGGTTAGTGGACAACCCTGGTGTCAGTTTCTAAACCGCCTATAAACCTCTGACATGGTCTAACGATTGCAACAATTGAGACCGATTTAACGTGCCCTCTGAATCACAAGAAATACCATTATCGGCCGCCCATCCAAGCGAGTTGCTTAACAATCGCAATAAGCTAATATCGCTATCACTACATAGTATAAAACAAAGTCGCATTCCGCTGTCTGTCTGTCCCTATGTATGCTTAGATCTTTAAAACTATGCAACGGATTTTGATACTCTTTTTTAAATAGATAGAGTAATTCACGAGGAAGGTTTATATGTATAAAAATTCCCGAAATTCCCACGGAAACGGGCACAACACGGGTAAAACCACGGGGCGGTGCTAGTTAAGAATAACGGTTAGTTTCGCTATGCTCGATTCCCGCTATGCACTGATCATAAAATACCTAACAAAAAGTGCCGCTATGCACGGAATCAGATTCTTGGACTGTCGAAAGGAAAATGCTTATGTTTAAATATCACAGTCATCTAAAATGTACTATACACATCGTGTTGCTGCTTCTTGATGGAATTAAGAATAAAAGAAAATGGCCATAAATAGAAATCACACAGGTACACAAAATACAAGGCACTTGACTGCTGGCAACTCACTATTGTTGCACGGCGCTGGTTTTCAGTTGCTAGCAAGAAATTGCACAGTTTGAAAATATAAGTAAATCTATAATTGATAAATACTTCTCCGTTTATCCGCTTCGCAGCCTCGCTCCGTTTCAATGGACATGAAACCTAAGATACCTATCATAAGTAGGTCATGAGTGGAATGACGGTAATGAGTTGGATTTCAAAGAGATTATATTAAGTTTGTAGTGATCACAGCTTGTAAATACTGGAAAAGGTCTATTACCACTATGGCGTAACATTTAACTAAGCAAATTGGAGTTGGTTTGTAGCTAATCTTTCATCCAAATTCGTCCAGTACTTATTCGTGAAAGTGTAACAAACATAATTATATACATACATACATTCTCAGAAACTTTCGCATTTATAATATTAGTACGATAATTTGTGATATAAGTTGGTACATTTTTAGATGAGTAATTCGACTTTTATTCTTCGTCATCGAGTCAATGCGACAATTTCAACATTTATTAAGTTACATACAAGTAGGTCTGAGCCTTTATCTGTTCAAAACATTCATGATTAATCAATTAACCTTATAGAAATCTCGTTGACAGATATCGTAACGTACTTAAGTAGAATATCGGCAATTATAAATTAGATTTATTAACACAGATTAATAAAAAACTGTGAATAAACATAGTCTTGAAACCTTGTAAAGTCGGTCTTGAAAAATAATATGGTCGTGTTGATCAAATCTTTATTTAATTTACTGTCCTCGAATTTACTTGCTTACTACCATTAATATAATGGAAATTATTTTTTCTGTTAAAATGGTGGTTTATTTTGAGAACGTATCTAAAGAGCAAGATACACATAGGGACATATTATTAAACGCATATTAAGAACAATTTAACTACCAAATGGTTTGTCACTTTCTGACATACACAATTTTCCAAAGAGCAAAAGAGACAAAACATAGTATAACAATGTTTTCGTTACACCGCGTTTATTTATACGGCGGGCTGGTTATACTGCATTGAAGTAGACACCTTTCATACAAATACAAGGTATAGAACGTCAAGTGCACATGGCCCGCATCCGCACTATGTGTCTAGCGCTTAAGAGTTCGCTTTCCTATATATATGCTTAAAGAGATCCTTTTCAACAAAAGAATCTGTGTCCACATTTCATCTATACTAATATTATAAAGAAGTAAAATTTGTTTGTGTTTATATGTTCGAGATAATCCTGCGAATAACCAGTCCGATTTCAATTATTATTTTCGTAATAGATAGCCACATTCAAGGGGTAGGTTATAGGCTATTTTTCATCCCGAAATTTCCAACAGGCACAACGCGGCTAAAACCGCAAGGCACTGCTAGTATATTCTAAAGCAAAGTCCTCAAAAGCTGTAAAGCTGTATGTCTGTGTTTGATTTCTGTATATTATAAAAAGCCCAAAAGCTGTTTGTCTGTAATTGATTACTCAAAAACTACTGAACAAGATTTTCATGCGGTTTTCACTAGGCTTTGGCAGAAAACATCTTAAAGTCTCGCTCCATTTTCTCCCTTATTTCAAAGCTAAATACACTGTTAAATGTAAGAAGCTAAAATGGCGGCAACGACTTAAATATTTAATGTTTCCATTTAAGTTTGTTGCGAATGGCTAATGTCTCCAGAGAAAAGTAGACCCATGTCCTAGTAAAAGTAATTTAATACTACGAATTAGTGTCGTTATAGTGTAGTTAAAGTAATGAAGTATAGTTACTATGAGAAAGTAACTAGAACTAAACCAAACTTTCATTTTTGTTCTACCATTTTTCGATACTGTGAAATCCCGTGGGTTAATAATTCAATATATTGCTTTAAGTGAAATTCGATACTTGGTTTTGTTTTATTCTTTGTTCTTAACTAGTAATTTCGGTCTAAGTAACAGTCAGAATGATACCTATGTGTTTAAAACTGTCTAAAGGCCGCTATCATGGTCTAAAGTTTGCAACTGGGTACGATAATTTTGTTTTTACTACTATGAAGTCGGTTAAAAACTATTAGAGTACATATTAGTTTCGGGACTTGTTACGTCTCACGACGTATCGTATCGTGTGCGAAATAGGCACGATGTATGGTAGTAGGTCTATTGTAATATTGTAACCAACGTTTTTAGTTTATCGTTTCACTAGCGTTGTACCCATTCCTGCGGGAATTTCGGTATAAAATGTATCTCATGTGTTATCCTGATGTATAGCCTATATTACTGTAAAGTTTCATCCCAATCCTTTCAGTAGATTTGGCGTGAAAGAATAACAAACATACATACATCCTCACAAACGTTCGCATCACTACATAGTATAAAATAAAGTCGTCTCTTTTTCGTGTCTGTCACACTGTTTGTCTGTCTGTATGCTTAAATCTTTAAAATTACGCAACGGATTTTGATGCGGTTTTTTGTAATAGGTAGAGTGATTCAAGAGGAAGATTTTAATGTAAAAAAATTCCCGAAATTCCCACGGGAACGGGCACAACGCGGGTAAAACCGCGGGGCGCTGCTATATTGGTTTCAAGTATACAAGTAACAACATTACACCCTCGCCTTTAAATTGCAACACTTTTGGAATCTTGATCAAGAAACCTAGACGCTCATAATCCCGCGACTCCCACACACAACACATTAAACCATTAATCATGTAAACGAATACTAAATTCTGTTGCAACAGCATCGTTAAGATAGTACAAGGATCACGTGTGTTATCTGCTAAGTATTACTAAGTTGCTCATCAGTAGTGACTGTTATCTAAACTGTGGTGGTGTGGTGGGAGGTGGAGTGTTAATGAAGGAACTAGGTTAGGACTTTGTCACATGTAAACCTATCTATTTGACATTTAAGAAAGTAAGTTCGAGAAGCTAATGAGCTAACCGTAGTGTCGGAGTTTTTAGACCGCCTAAAGGCCTCTGAAATAGTTATGATAGTCTGCGATAGGATGAGTAGCAATGAACATTGTTTAGTCAAACTAGACCACGAGCGATACATCAATCTTAACTTAAGGAAACTGTAGTGCTTCTTAAAATGTCTTATTTAAAGGTACAGACAATAACGCGGTAAAAACCGCAGAATTGTACTAACATAATTAAAAATAATACCAACAAATAATTGAAATCACGTCCCAAAGATGTTATGAAAAGATTGCCAAATATTTCCGTAGTTTATTAGTCGGTTTCGATCTTTCAGTAGTATGTGAAAGGTTACGGAATGATTTCTGAAGATTTCAAAGAAAGTAGTAAGTTATTTTTCAAACGATTTTAAAGAGTCGTAATTATCATTAAAACATGGTTTAAATTCAGGTTTTTCGCTTGAGAAAGTTGTGGTCAAATACCTTCTATTTTTAACTGCAGTTAGGCAATATTTAAACAGGGGCGTAGCTACCGCCGTATCTGCCGTATCAATTATACAGGGCCCCCGGGCCACGGGGGCCCCCAAAGTGTGTAAGGAAAAAGAAATAAAAACTTCCCAATTTATTTTATTTTACAAATGACAAAATTCTATAAAGCAATTACTTTTTATCCTGCCTTAAGCGTGCGTTCAAAAGTTGGCAACACTCTACATCGTTATGGCGGGCTGCGGGACTTCCCCGTTTTACTTACTTTATCTGCAACTCAGCGGGGAATCCCTCAATAATAAAATCGATTTTATTATAAAATATTACGATACGATAAAAAATTACTTAAGAACTTCGATGGGACAAGAACGGCTGTCAGACCTCTCACTATTGTCCATAGAGGTAGAAACTTTAGAAAAACTAAAATCATCATCAGCCATAAATGATTTAATAAATCAGTTTGCCGAAAAAAAGGCAAGGAGAATGAATATTTAAAATTTGATTTTTATTTGTAAAATTGTTAAATTATGTTAGGATAAATAAATATTTCTTTTCACAATATTTTTTTTCTTTTGTGAAAAATCTTTACCCCCAAACAATATAAGGGCCCCCAAACAATTTTTTATACGGGGTCCCGCCAATGCACGCTACGCCACTGTATTTAAAACAAACAAAGTACGCCCAAAGTGACACAAACGCAAACACAAAATCTAAAGTATATTTAAACAAACCATTCCCTGTAATTAATTAACAAAAAACCGTCAAACTTTTGACTTTGACTGACGTTTAAAAAGAGGATAAAATTTCCAAAAAAATTAACAAAATTTCTACTTTGTTACATTAATTAAACAACACTGTATAAAAGTAAAGTTTAGAATTTATAAGAAAACATTTTCACGAAATTACTAAAGATTAAAACACTTGCTTTTAATTTATCGAGGTTTTATTAGATATCTCTTTCGATCTTTTGCTGTAGGAGTGACTGAGACGGGTATATAATTTAACGCTTACGGAAGTACGATTGTTTATTAAGAACATTATTTTGTTTATTTTGTTGTTACAAATTAAATTCTTGTTGATGGGTAAAGGGTATTTTTTGACTTGAACCCCAAAAATTTTAAAAGTGCCTACACGTACCATAACTACGCTATGTATACGTGTGGTACTACATTGTGCCGGGCGCATATTTTGTATTAAACATGATTGAATAGTTCAATTTACACGTACCAAATTTTGACCACATAAGTGATACTGACCACATCGCAGCCACAACGCAAACACCAGCGATACCTCAAGTCCTCTGTGCCTACGACGTCGCAACCACTAGCGACAACATAACCACATCGACTACTTGTCTGTATCACAACGCAACAGCAAAATGCTGCAGTGACAATATTCTGACGTGACCACATTTTGTCGTTGCGATGTGGTGTAGTGATGTTACTATCACGTGACATTACTATTCTGTTTCTTTTTATGACTTTACTATTTTATTAACATAGTAGACAAGTGGTATGTGCACTCGCCTGCCAAGACTGAGGTCCCGGGTTCAATTCCCAGGTCGAGCGAAAACATGTTTCCTACTTTTCAAACATGGCTCGGGTTTGAGATCCCCAACCCGCATTAGGTGATTACGCCTGAAACCTCCTCACTGTACTGATATCTTCAGTGAGACGAGAGGCCTTTGCCCAACAAGTGGGACATTACAGGCTAATACTTAGTAGACAAGACAATAGAATGCAAAGTGATCGTCATTTGTTTGTCTAAGAAGCCAGTAATAGGATCGAGAGACACAGTACATTACAACTGCATTAATATTTACATCATTTTTTTAAACGAATAACTTACAATATATACGTCTTTCGCGGACTAACGTCCTTTGTCTGGGTTAACTATAACTGTCTTATTAAACGCTCTGTAACTAAAACATTGTTATAAAGTGTTTTGTCTCTGTTGCTCTTCGGAAAATTGCGTATGTCAGAAAGTGACAAACCATTTGATAGCTAAAATGTTCTACGCGTTTATTTATATGGTCCTGTAGGTTTATTTGTAGAGAAACATAATAATTATGATCGCCCTAAGCAAATACTCGTAACTACGAATATAACAAAGATATTATTCTGAAAGGGTTAATAACCGATTTTAACAAGATTACTACAAGTTTGCAGACCAAACATTTGTACACACTTGAGCCTTTAATGTAATTGTCATGTCAGTAACAATCTCAAACTTAGTATTGTTGGCCTTAAACCAATTCGTTTAAGTCTCAATTTGATTTAAATCTAATTTTAGAGTGCAGCATTTAATTACATTATTTTTGGCTGCGGGATTTGGCTCGAAAATTTGTATAGATTTTAAAGATTGCTGTTGCATTGTTATACTGTGTGCTACCACAAAGTTATACAACAAAATATATTTCATAGAATTATTTTATTAAAAAAAACTTAGTAAATTAATTATCTTATTCATTCTTATTTATTTATTAGAGGTTATTTATATTTGTATTGTTGTGTGTTTGTTAGTAATGAATAAACTCAAAAACTATTTGACCGATTTGAATAATTATTTTTGTAACGGATAGCTTCATTCAACGGAAAGGTTATAGGCTATTTATTCATCCCAAAATTCCCACGGTACAGGGCACAACGCGGGTAAAGCCGCAAGGCACAGCTAGTTTACTGCTTATAATCTACACTACTATTACAAAGACGAAAGATTTGTATTGTTGTGTGTATATTTGTTATGAATAAACTCAAAACCTACTTGACCGATTTGAATATGTAATTCTTTTTGTAACGGATAGACATATTCAACGGGAAGGTTATAGGCTATTTTTCATCCCGAAATTCCCACAGGAACGGGCACAAGACGGGTTAAACCTGCTAGTTTACTACTTATAAAGTAAAATATGGTTAGTAACTTCATTTCAGGTAAAAAGCAGCTGAATACTAAAGTGATTTATTTGAATATCCGGAACAGAACTGTGATTGACTTCCCGTTTTCATATCGATGAGCATGTTACAAATGTAAGAAGAAATCGACGTTAGAGAATGGGAAGGTTCGTGATAAAATAATAGTATTATGTATTTCTTGGAAGTATCGTGATCGAAAATCAAAGCGTAAGGAGTGAGATTTTGTACTTGGTGTACTGAAATCGAATCCTACTAATATTATAAATGCGAAAGTTTGTGAGGATGGATGTATGTTTGTTGCTCTTTCACGCAAAAACTACTGAATGGATTTGAATGAAACTTTACAGTAATATAGGTTACACATCAGAATAACACATGGGAGACATTTTATCCCGAAATTCCCGCGGGACCGGGTACAACGTGGGTGAAACCGCGGGGCGCAGCTAGTACTATATAACAGTTTACTCATTCGTTCATTCATTTCGAGAAGATTATTGTTCAACCGTGGTGCCTCCGACATGGTCTAACGGTAAAACGACCGGGACCGATTGCTTTATGCGCGACTAGCAGCGCCCCGCGGTTTTACCCGCGTTGTGTCCATTCCTGTGGGAATTTCGAGATGAAAAATAGCCTATGTTACTCGTGGATAATGTAGCTTTCGAATGGTGAAAGAATTTTTAAAAACGGTCCAGTAGTTTTTGAGCCTATTCATTATAAACAAACAAAGTTTTCCTCTTTATAATATTAGTGTAGATGTAGAAGAGTTACTTACTCAGACGTCAAATGCTTCCTTAGTAAAGATTAATTAATTAATTAGTGACATTTGACATGTATATTTTTTTAAAATCGTCAATTAGTTAAGTGTCGATTTAATGGACGTCTTTGAGAGCGGCAAATATAAAAACTGAGCGTAGACTACACAAAAATGAAGATTTTTGCGATGATTTGGTACCTAAAAATTCGTCAACTCAATTTAATTTTATGCAGCCACAATTATTTGCATTGGTGGCCGATAGTGGTATTTCTGTCAGAACTCTACCAAGCTTCGAACGGCATGTTAAATCGGTTCCGGGTGTTTCAATTGTTAGACCAAACCGGAGGCCTATAAAGGTAGTCTAAAAACCCCGACACCAAGGTTGATCTCGAACTCTAATAAAAGAAAGTCGTGGTAGTTAAACCATTTATAAGTCAAGGACGGCTGGACCGATTTTGATTATTCTTTTTTTATTTATCTTAGTCAGGAAAGTAATAAAACTCCCGAAATGTCCACGGGAACATGAGCGTTGCCACAACACAGCTAGTTACTTATAGTTAAAGCAAAAACACCGCCTATTCATCATCTAACAACAACGAACTTTGACATTGCAAAATTACAAACATGAATTTTACCTCGAATTCGCCCAATGCTGTGGTCACAGGACCGTTTCGGTTCAAAACAGTTCTATTTCACATACAAAGTGTCCCTTACACATCATTTGCAGATACCTTTGTGAAACGGTGAAATTAAACCAGCTTCGTAATTAAATTATTTTGGAACTAAGTCGTTGGTTTATATGTTTGAAATGTGATACGAGAATAATCGATACTAATATAACTAGCACCGCTCTGCGGTTATACCTGCCCTTTGATATCGGAGTTAATAGACCGCCGAAAGACCTCCGACATGATCTGACGATTATAACAATCGAGACCGACACTTTAACATGACCGACGAAGCACGGTAGTGCTCAGATAGAAATGTCTCTATTAGCCAGACCAATCTACACTAATATTATAAAGAGGAAAACTTTGTTTGTTTGGTTGTAATGAATAGGCTTAAAAACTACTGGACCGTTTTTAAAAATTCTTTCACCATTCGAAAGCTACACTATCCACGAGTAACATAGGCTATTTTTCATCCCGAAATTCCCACAGGAATAAACACAACGCGGGTAAAACCGCGGGGCGCTGCTAGTCGATGATAATTATGGTTCTTTAGAAAATGTTTCGTGTCTGTTCTAGTTTCAGACATGGGTATGTCTGAAACAACAAGAGATACTGTCCGATTTAAAAAAGCCACCCTTTATTTACGCTCTAGCAGTGCCCCGCAGTTTTACCCGCGTTGAGCCCGTTTCCGCAGGAATTTGGGAATGAAAAATCATTACATAGTATAAAACAAAGTCGCGTCTGTTTGTCGTCTGTTTGTCTGTGTGTCTGTATGCTTAAATCTTTAAAATTATGCAACGGATTTTGATGCGGTTTTTTGTAATAGTGATTCAAGAGGAAGGTTTTTATGTAAAAAAAATCCCGAAATTCCCACGGGAACGGGCACAACGCGGGTAAAACCGCGGGGCGCTGCTAGTAGCCTATATGATTGCTGTTAAATGTAGCTATCCATTACAAAAAGAATTATTCGAATCGTATTGGTAGTTTCTGAGATTAGCACGTTCAAACAAACAAACAAACTCTGCAGCTTTATAATATTAGTATACATATATATCATTCTTTAGTAAACGAGATCATTAAAGATTAGTAGCAAGAACTTTCTAAGTCTTTTATAGTCTAGTCTCCCTTTAATCCTATAGAAACTTGCCGCCATTTAATAATTTCGTTTCTAATCCAACAAATCAGAAAGCTCAGTAGTTAATAGATCCCTGCCCTTCATTTATTATGGTACAGGAGAATCTTAACGTGTTAAAGGGAATTCTTAAGCATTCTCAGCCTTTGTTTAGGAAAGATCTTTCGACATACAATTTGTTGGCAAACTGATTCAACAAAGGAATCCAGGGTTAACGTTATCTGAAATTAATTAGATAATCTGGTTTATTTGAAATTGTATTTTCGAGATGAAATTTTGAAGATTACTCTTTGAGCTTTGTTGACATTGAGTACAAGAAAAAGGTATTTGACAGATATTAAATGTGTGCAATTCGAGAGATGAATTTAGTAAAATAACTAAAATAACCAAAGGGCCTCTATGAATTTTATCTATAATTATCCCCTCGCATGCTTCTCAAAAAGACCGGCCTAGTCCCAAAACTGAGGAGAAACACTATAATAATAAGTATAAGATAGGCACTTAAAAGTAGTTTTAAAAGTTTCCAGAAACACATCTACCAATTCATTTTGCTTTACCAAGTAATTTAAAGCGTGCATCCCGCCATGACTGTCACAATAAACTGAAAACTTTGGCACAGGATGCATTTAAGAGGACGAATAGTCTTCTAGCGCCAAAATTTAAAACAGCTACTTGACAAATTCTAAAATATTGTACCAACGGCAGCGTGTCACAGATGTTCGTATCGGAATGAAATTCTCTACGTCACTGCTTCCCTGAAATTTTGTATAAACGTGTCTGGAATTCGGATTCGAGTTTCCTTGTTGAGGTCAGTATTCTGGCGAATGCTATTGAAGATGTTGATCATCTTAAATAAACATGTGTTCGTATATTCTTTGGTTGTTGGAATATTTTCGACTTGCGCGTTCTGTGACAGTATCTGTATCTGTTATCTGAGTTTTGAAGGTTAAACAGTTTTGTGTAAAATTACGGAAATTATGTAATATATGTATGATGTATGTATGTTGTCTTGTAGAACAAGCTAAGAGCTCATACTATGGAATAGCTGGCATCTCAATTCATAGTCGCAATATTATTTTATTGCAAATTATTTGTCTTTTATTTGACAGTCACAATAAAAAATATAAAAAAATGGCGGGTCAGCTAGTATCATATAAAAAGTAATCATCACTATCACTACATAGTATAAAACAAAATCGCTTTCCGCTGTCTGTTCCTAACTATGCTTAGATCTTTAAAACTACGCAACGGCTTTAGATGCGGCGGGAATAGATAGAGTGATTCAAGAGGAAGGTTTATGTGTATAAAAATGACCGGAGTTCCCTCGGGAAAGAGCACAAGGTGGGTAGAACCGCGGGGTGCTGCTAGTAATACATAAAATAAATTGGAGTAGTGCTGCCTAGAGCCAAATGTATCTGCATGAATTGGAACAAAACCGTAGAAAATAGATGATAATACGCACAGTGCACAAAGCAGGAAAACATTTTGATGAATAACAAAAATATGAATCCTTGTTTCATTAATGCATCCTTGTTTCTAACGAAAACATCAGCAGGGTTGGGTTCAATTTAGCTTTGTTTCTGTGTGTTTAAATTCGGTAAGTAAATATCTCTGTAGGTTAAGATTTCACGTCTAACCGTCCACACTCAGACACGTCAAATGCTTCCTTAGTAGAGATTTTGACAAGCCCGTTGGCACAGTGGCAGTGAGAGCGCTTACTTACTGTGTCGGGGGTTGTGGGTTCGATTCCCGACCGGAGTCAACAATATGTCCAGACCTAGTTGGCGACGATGTCTGGGTGTCAATTATATATTCTTATAAAGTATTTGTGTATGTATTATGTATTAGTATCAGTTAGTTAGATTCCATATTACAGGCTTAGAGCTTACTTTGGGTCAAAAACTCCCGACCCGATTTCAATAATTCTTTTTGTAATGGATAGCCACATTCAACGGAAAGGTTAAAAGGAAGGCTATTTTTTTTGCTGAAATTCTTAAGGAAACTGGCACAACGTGGGTAAAACCACGAGACGCTACGAGTAGTGCTACATCTTGCTCTATATACCTCTTTGAGACTAACTAACTAATAACTAAGATATGCAGGTTATTTCGAAAACTAACTCAATTCATTGCCAATTCCCGCCCTGTAATACTGGTCTTATTACGTAGTGACTATTAATTAATCTGTGTCTTAGTTGTGTCCTAGAAATTCGATTAGAGACCTTAATGGAAATGCCAGAATCCTTTGAATATAAATGAAGGTTTATTTATTGGTCACTGAAATAGTAAATATAAAATTCTTTCATACATATTTGCTTGGCTGGTGGTAATAAGCAGTCATGTTCATTCTTAGTATGTTACGTATACGGTATATATACGTATGTGTTGTGTATGTAAGATGACGGCGAAATCAGCGGAAACAACTAGTATTTGACCGAAATAGGTTATTTTGCTCTTGCGGCAAAAAGTTCACTTTCATTTGACAAACTGCCAAAATTATTTTTTATTAGGTGTTAGAATTTCTAATGGAAGGCTTCATATGAAAGTTATTTTAAATTGAAATCTTATAGTTGAAGGGAAGTCGTAATTTAGGTGAAATTGATTTGTTTGTATGATGTTGGATATATTTATTAGTTTACTAGCAGCGCCCCGCGGTTCCACTCGCGTTGTGCCCGTTCCCGTGGGAATTTCGGGAATTTTGATACATATAAACCTTACTCTTGAATCACTCTATCTATTTAAAAAAACCGCGTCCAAATCCGTGCAGTAGTATTTGAGTTTATCGCGAACAGCAAACAGACGCGGCCGGGGACTTTGTTTTATAATATGTAGTGATTTTTATAGCGCTAGTGACGTAGTTTTACTAAGCGATGTTAGCTCATTGCGAATATTAATCAAAAAAAGCACTTCTCAAACAATAAAACCTGGACTAAGGGCGTGTTTCCATTGAAGCGGAGCGGAGCTATGTAGAGCTCAACTGACCAATCACAACGCATTACGAAAATATTTTGACAATGTCAATCTTCGATCAACAATACACAACTAGATATCGGGTCACGTACAAAATCAAAGCTAAATATGTCCGCGGGGATGACGTGTGACAGCTTATTTTGTTTACTACCGAAATTAAAAAAGTTTTAAAACAGATCGAAGTTCAACCTAATTACAACCATGACACCTAGCAATAAAGTAGCAAATCTTATGAATAAAATAAGAGCTCACTTTTCAAATGAGGCGTTATTCACCGAGGCGTATTTTTTGCGCCGACCCGACATCTAGTTGTGTATTTTTGATCGAAGATGTCAATACTGTTACTGTTACTGTTAGCCCGTAATGTCCCACTGCTGGGCAAAGGCCTCCCCCCATTCCCGCCACTCTTCTCGATTTTGGGCCACCAGTTGCCAGTCCCTCTTGTAGGCGTCCAGCTCGGCCCGCCACCGCCTGCGCGGTCTGCCGCGACGTCGCCTCGCTGTCTCCGGGCGCCACACAGTGGAAATTTTGGCCCACAGCGTGTCCGGCATGCGGCAGACAATACATTGTTTGAAAATTTCAATGCGTTGTGATAAGTCGAATAAGCTCCGCACTTTCGCTCCGTTTCAATGGAAACGCAGCCTAAATCAATCGTTAGTTTAGAAGCTACGATACCACGGACATAGACACTAAGGGCCATATTAATAAACGCGTATTAAGAACATTTAAGCTATCAAGCGGTTTGTCACTTTCTGACATATGCATTTTGCTGAAGAGCAAAAAAGACAAAACACAGTAAGTACATATAACAGTGTTTTAGTTATACCATATAAGGCATAAAGACATCAAACTCGTCTAATATCGTCTATTTTTTTACGTCACAAAATAACGAGCTAAAAAGTACTAACATATTATTTGTCCCACTCTACCGAAACAACTCACAAACATTGATAAACTTTACTTAAAATATTTATCATAAAACTTTTCCAAAGGGTTTAAATGAACAAAGATATAACCTGAAACAGAAGCGAAAAGGGAATACAATAAATCACATTTAGAACTTTGTACGTCTACGTAAAAACTTCCATGATACGAAACTGCGTAATGCTTGGTTTACACGTAGAGCGAGACAGAAAATGTGTGCGAAAGAGAACACATAGGAAACTGTCAAAGTGTATCAAATACAAGACAAAGGATTACTCTTTAGTTTAAGTCGTAAGAACTAGGAATTAAATGTGTCTTCTCGTTCTAGATTTTGTCCAAATCAAGCCTTGGTTTCCTTAGATATTCTATTTTTGTATTAATTTGTTCTACGACAAGTTGTCGGCTTGTAGATTTAAAATTCGCTCAAACTAGACAATTTCAAAGATCTATGACTACATTAAATATTTTATTTTAAGACATAAATATTTCAAACCAGCAGAGTCCCGCGGTTATACCTGCGTTGTGCTAATAAGAATTTCGTGATGTAAATTAGAATATAACTTTTCTATTGAATGTGGCTATCCAATACAACAAGAAATATTAAAATGGAATTGACTGTTTCTGAGATTAGCTCGTTCAAACAAACAAAGAAACATACTTTTCAGATTTATTTTAATAGTATTGATAATGCTCATTTATCTCTGTAATACTTACAGTATTTTCATTGGTAAATTTTTGAACCATACCTCATGTGTGTAGCCGGCATAAGATAGGTATCACATCACCTTAGACACCTAAGGCATGTATATGAAATATTCGATGGAACAAAAGCAAAATGTAGCTTTTGTAATCTTGTTTCTATCGCGTATCAATACGTGGAAAGTTTTTTGTTTAACGTATATTGTTTAAAAGAGCTGATGCTGGTGTTTGGCCTACTTTTGTAGGAGTAGCAAATATGTTTATGATATATTGGGCCCATTATATTTCACTAGCCACGCCCCGCGGTGTTACCCGCGTTGTACCCGTTCCCGCGGGAATTTCGAGATAAAATATATCCCATGTGTTATTCTGATGTTTAACCTATATTATTGTAATGTTTCATCTAATAATCTAAGTTTCATCTAATCCGTGTAGTAAAGGCCTCTTAGTGAAGAGGATTAGACGTAATCACCAAAATTCCCTAATACGGGTTGGTGATGAACCCGAGTCATGTTTGAAAAGTACGAAGCAGATTTTCGCTCGACCCGGGAGTTGATCCCGGGACCTCAGTCTTGGCAGGCGAATGCCACTAGACCACTAGGCTTGAACAAAAATAATCGAAACAAAATCAAATTACTTTACAAACTCAATATTCTTTATCAAATTGTAAGTGATAACTTAAAACATTCTATGTTTTACATAAAATGCTACCATATTTTCCATATCAAATTTTCACCACGTGATATCACTATCACTACATAGTATAAAATAAAGTCGTCTCTGTTTCGTGTCTGTTTGTCTGTTTGTCTGTACGAGTACGCTTAAATCTTTAAAATTACGCAACGGATTTTGATGCGGTTTTTTGTAATAGGTAGATTGATTCAAGAGGAAGGTTTTTATGTAAAAAAATTCCCGAAATTCCCACGGGAACGGGCACAACGCGGGTAAAACCGCGGGGCGCTGCTAGTAATATAATATAATAGTTACCCGACAGATAAAGTGGTAGAAGTATTTCTCAGACACTCAGTACTGAATCCTGGTGTCACCTAAATTGAACTCGGTCGAGGTTGGATGTTATCCAAAAGGCAAATCTAGCCGATGTTATAACTTTGAAGCTTCTTTGAAGGACAACCACTTTTTTGATGTAGGGTAAAGGTAAACGAATGATATGGATGATTGTTTAAGGTTATGACGTATAACATTACTTAAAAAAACCGCCCAGTGCGAGTCGGACTCACGCACGGAGGGTTATCTAATAAAAAAAAACTAAAATTCCCTAATCCTAAAATTTTAATAGTCATTTGTCCGATTTCTGTTGATAAAAAAAAATCGATAAAAACATCGACTCATATCGACCATACCTCATCTCTACATACAATACAGATACGTCAACTTTGAAGTAGAGCGTGTATTGGTGTGAGTGAACGGTAACGCCCTCTGACACGCTAAGTTTGTATTAAAAGTTTTAAGCAATAGGCGTTTCTAGTAGTGCCCGGCGCGGCGGTGCTTCTATGCTCTGTGTGAGGGCCGAAACTGCGGACGGGCGCACGCGACGGTTCACTTTTGTATGAAACTGCGCGGGTACCCGCTTAACGCAGTTTCGGCTCTTATAAACATCTTCGCTGTACTCAGAGTGTCTCAATTCCACTGTTTTATTATACTCGTATTGCAATAACTAGTCTTCTATTTATATAACAAACAACTGCTTTGTTGTAAAGTAGGACACTGAAAAACTTGTATAGCATTTTAATATAATATTCTGAGAATAGAAAATAGTGGCTGAAATTCTAGAAAGACTTAGTTTGTAATGCTTGAGTACTTATATTAGATTTCAGAAAATATTTATTATCAGGTGAAAATCCATGTTCAATTCTACGTAGTCATGTTTTCAGGAATAGTTGTATATCTAGTTATTCATTAAATTGGACGTTTTATGTTTTCTACTGGAAAGTTACCAGATTCAAAATAAAGAGCTATATTTTAAAGCATATTGCGAATTAGACGCTTGCATGAGTAAGAGAGACATTGAAAGAATTGGGAGATACCTTTGCCCAGCTGTGGGATAGTGAGGTTAGGTAGACACAAAGACACGTCATCATAACACTTATAGCACTTTTTTTGCGTTTGTATTAAAATGTTAAGCCGTCGGGCCCGGTTACTTTCTACGGATAGTAGTCGTTACATGAGCCATGTCAGAGGCATTTGGCGGCTCAATAACTCTGACACCAGGATTGGTCAGGTTCACCATCCACTCGATGAAGAAGAAGATTAAAACGCTACAAATATTCTTTCTTATTATTCTATTAACAAAACGTCACTGTAACTTAGAACCTTATCAAAACAATTACCCTTAATGTGACTTGAAAAATGTTAAGCAAAGTAACAACCTTGTTAAAGCGACAAGGTCCTTTAACCTACATACCAATTTGTTTCAATGTTCACGTCAAAATGCTCCCTTTTTCCTAAACTTCAGTTAAACTTGAAGGTGGAAGTTAAAGTGTCTTAACTCTTGAATAAATTTAAGAGTAGGTACATGATAGAGGAAGTACAGTCTTCGACAGAAGCGGCTACATCTCTACATCTCTCAATCATGTGTGATCAATCTTCATGAGAAAACATAGTCGTAGTCGACGACGACGTCTGGATTTCAATTATTTTACCTAGCAGCGTCCACGGTTTTACCCGCGATGTGCCCGTTCCCAAGGAAATTTCGGAAATTTTTATACTTTTATACCTTCCTCTTGGATCACTCATTCTACTAAAAAAACCGCATCAAAATCCGTTGTGTAGTTTTAAATATCTATGCATACATAGGGACAGACAGATCGCAAACAGTCTAGCAAAAGCTAGTCATTTATATGGAACTGCCAATTGCCCAACAAAAAATAGGTAACATCGGAATGTGCCAACTCGCGTCCCGGGCACGAGTTGCAAGTTGACGAATAAGTCAATATATTATAGTTGAATGATCACCGATCGTGTGGATTACATTACGATCGTGACAATCAGACGATCATACAACGATCATGAGTAAAAGTGAAGAAGAGTCTATGTAGTCGATGGGTAAAAATTTCAGCCGAGTACTACTCAAAAGGTATTAAGGATCTGTAAACCTTACAAGTCGACCTCAAAGCGTCCTCCTTAAAATACATTGTTAAAGTTTCGGGTTCTAGTTCCTAAAATAACCGAACCCTTTACTACGAAACCCCCATCAACAAGGAAACCTTGGAATCATGATGTTTGGAGGAATTGTAATCAAATTCCTTTACCAGCTTTGGTTTGTTCGGGGAGTCAATAAGTTCTGCTTTATTAAGGGTTTTGATAACAAGTAAAATTTAAAATCTTCATGCAAAGACGGCTGGACCGAATTGTACCAAACGTAGCCAAGAACTACCGTTAAGAAAATGGCTTTCAAATGAAAAAAAAGGGTCGTAACCGGTCCATTTATAACGGCTATCGATTAACGAGGAAGGTTACTTGTTAACTTGGCTACTTTTCATCCCGAAATTCCCACGGGAATGGGTATAATGCGGGAAAACCGCGAGCTATTGAATGATGAATACATGCAGCTGTTAATACTCAATCACAATCACTACATAGTATAAAATAAAACAAAGTCGCTTTCCGCTATCTGTCTGTCTCTATGTTAGCTTAGATCTTTAAAACTACGCAACGGATTTTGACGCGGTTTTTTTAAGTAGATTCAAGAGGAAAAAAAACGGAAATTCCTACGGGAACGGGCACAACGCGAGTGAAACCGTGGGGCGCTGCTAGTAAACTATTTGAAAAACCAATCATCTTTAACTCTTTGAACGGATAAAGTATTTCCAAATAAAACGCATTCAATCTCTACAGACATTTACTTGTTATATTTAAATAGTTTCAGTAATGAAACCGTTATTCATTTCATTGAAACTTGGTTTCGTTTAATCCGAATCGAGCCGCATCGAGTTGGCAAAAGCGATTTATTAGTACCGAATGAAATCCTTAATGTTGATTATTATTTTCAGTTTAATGTTTATCGAATTGAAGTAAGTAAAAAAGGTATAAGCATGTAATGTCCCACTCCTGGCAAAGGCCTCTCATCTCACTGAAGATATCAGTACAGTGAGGAGGATTAGGTGTATTTACCACGCTTGCCTAATGCGGGTTGGTAATGTTTAATCCGTTTTTTTTTTAACGCCTCGGTGGTCTAGTGTTATGTGCGCTCGCCTGCCAACACTTAGGTCCCGGGTTCAATTCCCGGGTCGAGCGAAAACATGTTTCCTACTTTTCAAACATGGCTCGAGTTTGAGATCACCAACCCGCATTTGGCAAGCGTGGTGATTATGCCTAATCCTCCTCATTGTACTGATAACTTCAGTGAGATGAGAGGCCTTTGCCCAGCAGTGGGACATTACAGGCTAATACTTTTACTACTTTAATATTTTTTACAGAATTATTGCTAGTCCAGGTTGTAGGCAAATCAATACGCTTATTTTAGGTATTTATGTTCAGTGAGGGGATGTAAGTTATCAATTTTCAAGTTAGATGTAGAGCTCGTGGCGGGTACATCTGAGCAGGTATAATTTAGCATTTGTGTATACTATTGCATCTTGTAATTATTGCGTTTAAACGCAACACACACATAGTGCAGGCGCGAGCCGGGTGCGGGTCACGTCAACGTCACGTATTTGTATGAAAGGCATCACACTGGCCTATTATAGGCTCGCAGCCGGTAATGCCTGCACTACGTGTGTCTTGTGCTTTAGAAATGACAGCTACATTGTAGACTTGTTCAACGCACTGTCGAAAAATCAAAATACTAATTAGTACCTTGGCATATTATAAAGTTGAAAATTCTTATTGTCATGTAACTAGTTTTTGCAAAAGTAGGAATTTAACAAGGTTCTAAGTATGCTCGGTGTCGACCCATGTAACTTCAAATAAACCTAGTCAAGTCGGCTAGTAATAACTTTTTTATCTTAATATCATTATTCAAACATATTTTCAGAGAATATTTACCTCAATTTCTAATATTATAACATTGTAGGAATGATGTCAATGTCTAGGCGAGACGTCTTTTTCAGAACTAAAAGTAGAGTAACTTATGAATAAAATGATTCGGTAACATGTCGTCTAAAAATTAACAACGACCACGCAAAATAATTTCAAAGTAATCAGAGTGATAAATTGGGTTATGCGAGTACTCGTACGATATAAGCCAAGGGAAAAAAAGAACTGTATCGAAGTCATTAAGCTTTCTCATCTATACATACTATAAAGAGGTAAAATTTGTAATAATGTTCGAGCTAATCTCGGGAATTACCGGTCCGATATTAGTAATTATTTTTGTATTAGATAGCCACATTCAACGAGAAGGCTATATGTAAAGGCTATTCATCCCAAAATTCTCACGGGAACGGGCACAACGCGGGTAACACCGCGGCGCGCTGCTAGTATTTTTTAAAGAGGAAGAGTTATTGGTGGGTGCTCGGAAAGGACAAGGAGGGTTGGCGATGCTTGGGGGACCTTTGCCCAGCAGTGGGATAATATAGGTTAAACTATATTAAACAATATATGTAATGTTATCACCACCTTGCCTACTGCGTGTGATCTCAAACCCGAGCCATGTTTCTAAAAGTACAGTCTTAAAAGTGTCTATAGAGATACGGTTGCCATCCTCCCCTTACTGAGAGATCCAAATTTTACAGGTTGTTTCTACGAAATCGAAAACAATTAGGAGTTGCCATAAAAAGTAAAGAAAACAGGTTTTACTTTTGTTCGCAGAACGCGGTTAGAATTAGTAATGTGAAGGAATTCGTTTGTTTTCGTCAGATTCAATCAGGAAGTTATAAAGTTTGGCAATTTTTAAACAATAAAGTTTCGGAAACACGTGTTTTCTGTTTATTGATAGGAGTAGACTCAATAACATTGTCAGAGGGAATGTTTTTTATCAGTTACTAGTAGTGCCTCGTGACTGCGCACCCGTTCCCGTGGCAGTTTCAGGATTTTTATTATTATCCTAATCCTGACCAAGATAAACAAAATGAAAAAAGAATCATTAAAATCTAGGTCATTAAAATAAGCTATTAACTTACATTTGGCTTTTGGGGCGTCTAGAAGAATTATTTATGCCATCTTATAGTTTAAATGATCAGTAAAAGTATCTTTAAAAAAAAGTTAAAAGTAAAGTATTAGCCTGTAATGTCCCACTGCTGGGCAAAGGCCTCCCATCTCACTGAAGATATCAGTACAGTGAGGAGGATTAGGTGTAATCACCACGCTTGCCTAATGCGGGTTGGTGATCTCAAACTCGAGCCATGTTTAAAAAGTAGGAAATATATGTTTCCGCTCGATCCGGGAATTGAACCAGAGACCTCAGTCTTGGCAGGCGAGTGCACATACCACTAGATCACCGAGGGGTTAAAAAAAAGTTGTTCCTTAAATCACTAATAAGAAATATCATAGTTTAACCTATTAACAGACCAGATAAAAAGCAAACAAGTAACAAATAATACAATTCAAAAACAAAAACCTAACTCAATAACACACGTGAGTTACTATCAAAATGAACTCTTATCAAAAAGGGTCTATTACTTAATTAGCGTACCCTTAACCTAAAATACGAATACCAAAAGATTACCACTTATCACTGATAAGGGCTAAAGATGTCAAGGGAATGAGACTGAGGGCAAATAGTTAAAATAATTAGGTTATTTGATGGTAATGATAAAAGATTGTAAAGGTGGGCACACAAAGAGAGCATTTTTCTTTAGTGTAAAGGTCTGTTTTCGGTAGCGACCGCAAGGAGGCAGTAACTGCAGTGTCTTCTTCATCGAGTGGATGGCCAACCTGACCAATCCTGGTGTCAGAGTTATTGAGCCGCCAAAGGCCTCTGACATGGCTCATGTAACGACTAATATCCGTAGAAAGTAACCGGGACCGACGGCTTAACGTGCCCTCCGAAGCACGGAATCATCTTACTTTTCGAGCAATCAGGTGATTCAGCCTGCAATACCCTAACCAAACTGAGGAAAGTCTCACAAAGAGATTTTTGTGAGATATCCCCACCGGGAATCGAACCCGGAACCTCCGGGTCGTGAGCTGGGCGCTCAAACTACAATACCACGGAGGCTGCAGTGTCGCCGCGCTCGAAGCTTCTGTAGTGGTGCTTGCAGTTGGCTGCCTGCTGCTGTCTGCTGCGGCGGTCGCCACCGAAAACCGACTTTAATGTTTGTGGTTCGATATTGGGCATTGCGTATGGCAATGCTTTACTATAATGCTCCTAAGACTGAGTCTGTAATGAGCATAAAACATCCTCCTAATATAAATGCGAAAGTTTGTGAGGATCTACGAGTACGTATGTTTGTTACTCTTTCACGAAAAAAACTACTGGATGGATTTGGATGAAACTCTACAGCAATATAGGTTATAGATCAAAATAACACATGAGATACATGTTATTCCGAAATTTCCTAGGGAACGGGTACAACGCGGGTAACATCGCGGGGTACGTCTAATATAGACTATAAACTTACATCGCGGAGTTTTGCATTTTATATCGGACTTAGCTGAATGAATAAAGCAATTTGCCTCGACTCCACGTCGTCCTCACATCGACTCCAAGCCTTCACAAAAGTAATACTTGGATGAATTCTCTCGGTGTGGTACCATCTTTATATAATTTTCAAGACTTCCATGTCATTATGGTTTCGTGGAAATAAATAAATGTAGGGAAAACATATTTTACTGACGTCCGTACTTAGAGACGTCAAATGCTTCCTTAGAGATTTAATGGTGGATTAAGATATAATAATTTATGCAAAAATAACATCAATTAGTTAATCGACGATTTAATGGGTATCTGAGTGCGGTAGTAAAGGCATGGCGATTTTTAGGGTTCCCTAGTCAAATGGCAAAAAATGGAACCCTAATAGATTCGTCGTGTCTGTCTGTCTTTCTGTCCGTCCGTATGTCACAGCCACTTTTTAATACCTTTATTTATTTTTGTATAAAAAAATATACAAATTAATTAGTAATTAGCTATTCTTTAAGCAGACATATTAGCAAATTAATAATATTACTTTTCATGTTGAAGTTTCAAAAATGGTTACGATTCAGGCAAACCGGGCGCTCAGCTAGTTTCAAAACAAATTTGAAATGACTATGAAAATGTTGATTACAATAGAATTAATTTAACTGCGTCGATTTGAAGTGAAGTTTTCAAGTGCCACTTATAAGATTGAATGCTTTTAACCACCAATCAATTGTCAATGAGTATCTATTACGTAATTGTAAAGTGATTTTATCTTTGAAAAGTGTTTTGTATATAATCATTTTACTAACAATACCTAGGGGCATAACCTTCAAATCTTCAAAGTGCTTGCTCGGTTACTGAAAATTCAGGTTCTAGTTCATACAGAAGTTATAGGGGGGTCGAAAATGGCCTGAAATTCGAAAAAAGGACGGTACGGCTATGCCTCTTTTTTGCTTGTCTTGGTGGGGGCATTGTCATGCCCCCAGATCATACAAGTGAAAGTAAGTAAAAGAAGAAGTAAAAGTCTTTTAATTTTTTAGTCAGTTCATAGTCAGTTTAAAGACTGTTGTGACTTTAGAGGCAAGCTCACAATAAAAGTAAGTAAGTCCGTGTAGGTTAGTGGCCAACTCTGGTGCCGGAATTCATAGTCTGCCTGAGAGTCTCTCACATGGTCTATTGATTGCAACAACCATAAGGATCTCCTCCTTTTTTGGAAGTCAAAAAAAGAGGCACATCAAGACACACATAGTGCTGCTAGGGTGCGGGTCGCATGACGGTTCTGTGAATGGTGTCTGCCTTTAAACATAAAAAGAAAGAAAGAAAATATAAATATAAGGTTATCACAAATAATTCCATCCAGAATTCATTTCAATAGTAAACTATGAAGTTTATTGTAAATGAATTTGTTTACGTTTCATTAATCTTAGCTTCAAGGACAAAAGAAATGTGTATCTTATTTATGCAGAGAAATATAATTTCTTTTCCTTGAATCTTTTTCAGTATTCAAAGATCCTTGCAGGAATCCTTATGTACTCGTAGATCCAAACCAGTGTAATTAACGGGCTTAAAAAAGACAAAGTTCTTTTAAGAGAATAACTAAGTGTATCCACGGCTTTATTCGTAGATTCCCGTGGGACTTTTAGGACTGTAGTATATAACTTTTGTTTTGAATGTGGAAACTTTTGACTGTTGAGAATTCCAAAAATAGATTTTTAATGATTCGATACAATGACAACTTTGTCGTTTCATTCACAATGTTACGGTTTGCTATGGACAGATTGTGACACGAAAAATTATGCGTTAAATTGTAAATGGTTTATACAGTTCGCTATCCGTCAACCGTTTAGGGCCGACACTGCGTTAAGCGTGCGCACGCGGCGGTTTCATACAAAAGTGAACCGTCGCGGGCGCCCGTCGCGTGCGGTTTCATACAAAAGTGAATCGCCGCATGCGCCCGTCGCGTGCGGTTTCATACAAAAGTTTACCGTCGCGTGCGGTTTCACACAAAAGTGAACCGCCGCGTGCGCACGCTTAACGCAGTGACAGCCCTAACAGTTGACGGATAGTGAACTGTGTTGGCCGTAAATAATCTTACTAGTTATTTATAGTCTTTACAATAGTATGATATGATTTACAATATTACGTTTAAAATATTATGGTGATATAAGTGTACTTTCGATATTGTTTTTAATTTTTATTTTCAAAAGCTTGTCGCTATCTCCATCACCGTTGCAGCGTGGCATTTCCTTACTTAGTAATTTCAAGTTAGTGTGTACCTAGTAACTGATTTTTAGACTAGTGTGTACCGAGTAACTGATTTTTAGACTAGTGTGTACCGAGTAACTGATTTTTAGACTAGTGTGTACCGAGTAACTGATGTTTAGACTAGTGTGTACCGAGTAACTGATTTTTAGACTAGTGTGTACCGAGTAACTGATTTTTAGAAGTATTTTAGAAGAGTTAATGTTTGGATGTAGACTAATCACGGAGGTGTGACCATCATTTAGTTCAAAAAACTACGTCTTATCAATAGTTTATCAGTTACAAATTAAAGTGCTGTTATCAGTCAGTTGTCTTATATTGAAGGTTTCACTAATCAGTAGTTGTTATAATCGCAGGTAGGTGATGAGTATAAATGTGGTGTGCTGTGTTTGAACAGGGACCAGTACTTCAATTGATATAGAAATGTTAGGTTTTATTAGTGTTTTGGTACTGGTTGCCTTTGTTGGTGAGTTTTAATTATTATTTAAGTAAATTAAGTTAAAAAAATATTAGAAAAAGTATTCTTGACATTGGTCACGTTAACTTAATTAGTATTTAATTTAATTAATTAAAACATTAAGGATCTTTGAAATTGATAGAGTTAATTGAAGCGTACATTTATGTCATTATTATTTGTTCAAACGGGAACTTACGTACGACGGAGGTTACTGTTGAGTGTCCCTCAACACGTTTCTTCACTGCGGGAAGAGCCGCTGTCGCGAGCGCTTCACCCACCTCCTGATGAAGGGGTGAAGGGAAACGTGTTGAGGGGCACTCAACAGTAACCTCCGTCGTAACAAGTTCCCATTTGAACAAATAATATTGATAGAGTTTTCAAGCTGTAAGTTCGAGTAGGTTAGTCTTCGATCAACAATACACAACTAGATGTCGGGTCGGCGCAAAAAATACGTCCCGGTGAATAAGGCCTCATTTGAAAAGTGAGCTCTTATTTTATTCATAAGATTTGCTACTTTATTGCTAGGTGTCATGGTTGTAATTAGGTTGAACTTCGAACTGTTTTAAAACTTTTGTTTCAGTTCGGTAGTAAACAAAATAAGCTGTCACACGTCATCCACGCGGACAGTATTTAGCTTTGATTTTGTACGTGACCCGATATCTAGTTGTGAATTGTTGATCGAAGAGGTTAGTGGCCAACCCAGGTGTCGAAGTTTTATAGTCTATTGATCGAAAAAACTAGGACCTATTATTTGACCTACCCTCCGAAGCACAGAGGCGTCCAAATAGGCCACTATCGGCCACTCATTCATATAGAGTCCGAGCTGCACGTTGCTTAACAATCGCAATGAGCTAACATCATTTAGTAAAAAAAAAACTAATTTAATGAGCGATTTGACATGCAATGTATGAAAAATTAAGTCAGTTAGTTAAGTGTCCATTTAATAAACGTCTGCGAGTGCGGCAGTAACATTCTACTATTACTGTTACTGTTACTGTTAGCCTGTATCATCCCATTGTTGGGCAAAGGCCTCCCCCCATTTCCGCCACTCTTCTCTATTCGAAGCCACCAGTTGCCAGTCCCTCTTGTAGGCGTCCAGTTCGTCCCGCCACCGCCTGCGCGGTCTGCCGCAACGCCGTCTTGCTGTCTCCGGGCGCCACACAGTGGAAATTTTGGCCCATTGCGTGGCAGGCATGCGGCAGACGTGACCAGCTCAATCCCATTTCAGCTTATCGGCCTTAGCGGCCACCTACATAGGCGATTTTAGTTCGGGAGCGCAGTATTGTATTACGGATGCGGTCGGTTCGCTTGACTCCTAGAATACTGCGCTCCATCGCCCTCTGGCAAAGCCGAAAATCTTTGAACAAAAAATCTTTGAATAAATATTTTCTTCTTTCAGGTTCAACGCCTGTAAAACAAGATGTGAAGATAGTGGGCGGTTATGATATAGATATCAAAGATGCCCCGTACCAAGTGTCTCTATTGTATAGAGGCAGGCACTCTTGCGGGGGAGCTTTGATCGCTAACGATATCGTGGTAACGGCCGCTCATTGCGTTGTAGGGTAAGTTCACTATGGAGGTTTTGTCTTCTTTCTTATGCATCGGTGGTCTAGTGGTATCCCTGGGTTCAATTCCCAGGTCGAGCAATTGTTTCGTACTTTTCAAACATGGCTCGGGTTTGAGATCACCAATACGCATTAGGTAAGCGTGTTTATTACGTCTAATTCTCACTGTACTGATATCTTCAGTGAGATGAGAAGCCTTTGCCCTAGAATGGGACATTAGAGGCTAATAATTAACTATGTATAATTGAAGAAAGAGTCGTTTTAAAATGCATAATGAAACAGAACCGTTGTATTGGCGCATCTTATCCTTATTAAGAGGTGGGAAATGAACAGAGGGTCAACTTGCCACAGCCTTTATTGAGAAGTTTCATATTTCTTCTTCATAAATAGGACTTAAATATCTTTTGTAGAAATCAATACTTCCTATTTTAAAATTATGAGTCTGCGCTAATTATTCCCAAAGCAAAGGAAGTAAAACCGCGGAGAGATCCTTTTTCAAAACATCTGCTATATCATATGATGTCTACTTTGCCAATATTTTTTCCAAAATAGTGTTAACCATTTTCCAATTCCTTTCACTTTAAACAAAAACGTTATAAGAGTAATGGACCCTATTTTTAATTTAAACATTCAAAAGAGTAACAAATAATTAATAAATCATATCAAAGTTTAACACTCACCAATAATCCTCGATTTATTTCAATTAATCTCAAAAGATCTCCATTAAATTCAACGTTTTATAGGAAACGATGAATTAATAAATATGAATAAGAATCTCTTGAGAGGAACCCGTCCAATTTGTAGCTGAAAGGTAAATTGGAATTACTAGAACCCTTGTAATATTTCAGGCTTTGTATTGCGGTAATAGAATTTGAACGTCTGTTGAAGATACTATGTACAGTTAACTATAAATGTGTATGCACTTTTTCACCTTATGCCATTGTAATAAGATGAAAACATGGCTCGGGTTTGAGATCACCAAACCGCGGTACGCAAGCGTGGTGATAACGCCTAATACTCCACACTGAACTGATGATATATATATTCAGTGAGATGAGATCTCTTTGTCCAACTGTGGGATGTAACAGGCTAACACTAGTCAGTTTTTCGGTACGGCAAAATAATCGTCTTTGTGTCTGTAAGGAGTAAATAAGTATAACCCTGTAATGTCCCACTGTCGGGCAAAGGCCTCTCATGTTTGTCTTCATTAATATGTAATTTAAAATTTTACTAGTTACATCCCGCGGTTTACCCGCTTAGGGCTCGTTTCCGTGTGTGTAGCGGGACGAAAAATAGCCCATAACCTTCCCGTTGAATGTGGCTATCTATTCCAAAAAGAATTATTCAAATCGGACTGATAATTCCTAATATTTGCTCAAACATACAAAATTATAAATTTAACCTCTTTATTAAATTAGATTACCTATACAAAAGTGTGTATAAATGTTATAAATGTGTGTTCAAAGCAAGCAAAACCATGGGATATTTGTTAGTGTAAATACACGATAAACAATCATTTTTGGAGAGGGCAAATATTTGTATATTGTTATTTATTTTATATGCCAGTTCAAAGAATTTGTTTGTTGAAATGAATCCTGTTTTATTGTGTTTTTGTTGACATGTTTCGCTTGGTACGAAAAATAGATTGGTTTTGCTTCAGTTTAATACTGTGCCGGTCTTTTTGCTCAATTTTCAGCAATATATCTTTGGAGAGGAAACAAATAAAGCTCTGAATTACTGATATTTCTATTTTTGGTGTATGTTTAAATTAAGATACTTTACAAGCTGCAAAAGCTTCAAATAACTTTTGAGCTTGAGGCAAAAAGTTAAATACTGGATATAGGATTTAATCCACGGAAGAACGAAGTACAAATATTCTATTTCATGATTTAATCTATACTAATCTAATAAAGCTGAAGAGTTCGATTTTGTTTGTTTGTTTGTAAGCACTTATCACAGAAATTACTAACCCGACTTGAATATTTCTTTTTGTAACGGATAGCTACCTTCAACAAAAAGGTTATAGGCTATTTTTGATCCTGAAATTCCTACGGGATTGAGCACAATGAGTGTAAAACATCTAGCCTACTACCTCAAATAACTAGAACAAACTAAGCAAAGCATAATGGCTTTCTCAATTCAACTCAGATGTCAGAGGCCTTTGACGGCTCAATAACTGTCACACCAGGATCAAGTTGACCATCCACTCGATGAAGAAGAAGAATTCAATTAAACCAAATCTTTTTCAGGTCCCAAGCCCAAGATTACCAAATACGAGCTGGTTCCTCCTCAAACTCCCAAGGTGGCGTCTTAATACCTGTAGGCGATTTGAAGTACCATCCCGACTTCAACTATTCAGAGATGGACAGTGATATAGCAGTACTATGGCTAAAGAATCCAGTTGAGTTCAGCGACACTATAGCTCGGATTGAAATGTTTACTCTGGGAGAAGACATCACTGATGGACAGCTGACTACTGTTACTGGATGGGGTCATTTGATGGTAAGTATTGTGAACTAATTATATGTTAAAATAGTAGTAGTAAGTTGCCGCATGTAATATGCGATGATAATACGAGTAGTACTAAGAATTTGGTAGTAAACAAATTTTCAACACCCGGACAAATTCACACTCGGTTATTGGGACCTAAACTAAGCGCAGACCTCGTCGCCAACAACTATGTCTTCACATACTGTTGACTCCGGGCGGGAATCGAACCCGCAATCCCCGACACAGAAAGCGCTCTCACTGCCACTATGCCAACGGGCTTATTAATATAGTGATGCTGCTAAGTAATATACCTTGATGTTGAAGTAGTTAGCTTATCAAATATCAACATTAACTCTAAAGTAGTAAGATTGCTTATCAACTGTCAATGACCTGTGATTAATAAATCTCATCAAATTTCAGGAAGGAGGTGGTTTCCCTTCAAAGTTGCAAAGAGTAGAAGTACCAAAAGTAAGCAACGGTGTATGCAATGATGCCTACAAGTCATTGTACAACATATCGCCGAGGATGCTGTGCGCTGGCTCTCCACTAGGAGGGAAAGATGCTTGCCAGGTAAAGAACACTTCGGTAGTCTTGTGGTATGTGCATGTTGGTCTTGTGGTATGTGCAGGTTGGTCTTGACTGGGGTCCCAAGTTCAATTCCCGATTCGAACGAAAATATGTGTCCTACTTTCAAACAGGGTTTGAGATGACCAACCCGCAGTAGGCCTCTAATCTCACTGAAGACATCAGTCAAGTGAGCTGAAGCATAATCGTCATGCTTTAGTGATATCAAATTCATTATTTCTTCAATCAGGTACTTGATAACAATATTTCTTTCCCAGGGTGACAGCGGTGGTCCTCTAGTCTTCAACAACAAACTAGCCGGCGTCGTGTCTTGGGGTCTCGGGTGCGCGCGGCCTGACTACCCCGGGGTGTACGCCAGGGTGTCTGAGCTGCAGGCCTGGGTCCACGAGGCGGTGGTCAACATTAGACTGAACCAGATTCTGAGGAATATTCATTAGCTAAGATTTAGTAATAAATGTGATTAAGAGTTATTATGCTGTTTTAATTACCTACTTAATTAAATTTCTTTTCCCACGGGACTTTAGCGCGCTTCGGTGTACCCGCGTTGTACCCGTTCCCACGGAAATTTTGGGATAAAATGTATTCCAAGTGTTATTCTGATGTATAGCCGATATAACTGTAAAATTTCATACAAATCCGTTTAGTAGTTTTTGCGTGAAAGAGTAACAAACATAAATCTATACATCCATTTTCACAATCTTTCGCATTTATAATATTAGTAATAGGATTAGTAGTATACTTACCGCCTTATTCTCTTCAAAAAGGATATTTAACTTAAACACTGTTTTAAAGTGTTTTGTCCCTTTCGTTTTTCGGCAAATAGCGTATGTCGGAAAGGGACAAATCATTTGATAGCTAAAGTGCTGTTCATAAGTTCATAAGTTCATAAAACACTCAATTTACAAGTGTGTGTACGTAAAGAGTTAAATGAATAGCCCACGAATTAAATCAAAACAACATTTGTAGATCTGTTTCATTTCAACACTCCAAGTTAAAAACTGTATAATTAATAAGTTGCTCTCCCTTAGGTCCAAAAGTTAAATTACTCAACGTTATATAAACCAAAGTGATTTATCTTACGAAACGTCAGATGGCTAATTAAAAGTTTTATTTCAATTTCGTTAGGTACATTGTTGCAGTATTTGTTGGAATTATAAATTTGGCTATTTAACTTCAACATTTTTGACTGAGTAAAGTTAATTGAGGAGTTGAAGATATGATAGAAAGGTTCAAAAAAGTTACAAGGATATAAAGGAACTTTTCTCTCTGTGACACATAGTGCAGTGTCGGCGAAAGTGTCAGATTTTTTTTTCGAAGAAAATCTTAAACTCTCCAAAATCTTTTTAATTTTTAACCGACTTCAAAAACTGAAGGAGGAGGTTCTCAATTAGGTGTTTTTTAATTAATTAATTAGATGTTGTAGCCCTAACTACCAACATAAATAACTTTATCTACACTAATGTTGTAACATTCTACTTATGTTTCCAATACTTGACTTATAATTACTACTGTTATAGCGCAGACAACAAAACACTCAATTTAAGCAATTTCACATGATGGTATAATATCCAAATCGATACCGTAAAATCTCTTTTTATCATCATTATAACGCGACCAATTAACCTGGCGAGCCTTATGTCAAAATCCTCATACAAGTTGTATACAATTTTGATATTAGGCTGGCTTTTGAAAACTTCGTCGAAACTACATACACAAAACTCTTTGGTAAGATCTCGCTCGCTCCTGATTGGCCCTACGCGCAGTTGCGCTCTCATTGGTTAGATTTTAATGGCGGCAAGTTCACTGTGACAATACACGTACCTACGCGTGAATTTAATGTTTCGCAATTTGTTTTGTTTTTAAAATACAAATTAAAAGTTAAAAATGGATAGCGACGATGATATTTGTACGCCTCCGGATATTCTAGAATTGGCAACAAAAGTAACTCACAATCTTTTGCCAGAAAAATCTAGAAAATTATATGAAAAAGAATATAATAACTTTTTGGCATGGAAGATCGAAAAGAAAACTACATTTTCTGAAAATGTCATTCTTGCGTATCTCAAAGACCTCTCCGACAAATTCAAGCCATCTTCTATGTGGGCTAAATATTCTATGCTCAAGTCCACACTGAGTATCTACAACAATATTGATATCACGAAGTATTCAAAAGTCATAGCGTTCCTGAAACGCAGTTCAGAAGGACACAAGGAAAAAAAGTCCTTGACGTTTACAACAGGTCAAATAAAGATGTTCCTGGAAGATTCACCAGATATTTTGTATCTTTTTGAAAAGGTAAGTGTATTTTAGTTCTGTTATTTAATCTACCTAGTACTTACGTACTACACATGCAAGTTATCTAGACACTCCGTTTAAGCGCTTTGTGTATAAATTTGGTAGTAGGTACCTACACTTTACTACTTCATAAATCATAGTTTTTGCCTTGGCTATGTACATCAAGCTTATTATATCGTTTATTGTTACAGGTTGCACTAATCTTCGGCATAATGGGGGCTTGCCGAAGGCAAGAGCTATACAAAATCCAGTTCGATGAAGTCGCTAACGTAGACGACAATACAATCATGGTGAAAGTTTCGAAAATAAATAAACTATTTTCAGCTTTTACTCTTGTTGTTTGATTAATTGTATTAGTGAAGATAAAGTAGTGTATGCAACTGCATATAACACGGGTATTAAAACACTCGTTACTATTATGAAACTCGCTGCGCTCGTTTCATAAACTCACACTCGTGTTTTAATACCCTTCATTATATGTCAGTTGCATAAACTACTATTATTTGTCTTTGAATGTGATTTTTTAAATATAATTTTTATGTTTTAATTAAATCTAATTCTTGACCTTTTTAAACCTTCTTACATCACACTTTTATGTAGTTGGTCAAATGAAACAATCCTCATTACCATAATTCTCAAGACAAAAAAAGATAACAATAATTTATTGTCTATTTACCTATTAATCTTATACAATATTATTATAATATAGTTATTTGCACTGAAACATTTTCATATAATAAGAAAAATCTCAATATAAGGTACCGTTCCACCAGGTGCTTAGATACTTTGTTAATGCTATGTTTGATATCAAATTATTATCAAACGGAGCATATCAAAGTAACGTAGCGAATGGTATCCTTGTTTTATTACACGAGAGCCCCTGAACCATACCTGTAGTTGAGAATAAAAATAATAATTATATTATTATTATATATTGGCCTTGGGTGTCCCATCGTTGGGCAAAGGCCTCCCCCCATCGTTTCCACTTCTCTCTATTTAGAGCCTCAGGACGCCAACCAGGCAAAAATCCGTCGAGTTCATCTCGCCATCTCCTTTTTGGTCTGCCGCGGCGTCGCCTTTTTGGGTCTGGGTCCCATAAAGTGGTGATTTTTGCCCAAGACTCATCAGGCCTGCGACAGACATGTCCGGCCCAGTTCCATTTTAGCTCAGCAGACTTGCGACCTACATCGGCGACTTTTGTGCGGGAGCGCAGTTCGGTGTTTCGGACTCTGTCCGTCAGTTTAACACCCAAGATGCTGCGCTCCATCGCCCGTTGGCAAACCTTGAGACTGGACTTCTGCGAATCTGTCAATGACCAAGTTTGTGCACCGTATGTGAGCACAGGAAGTATCTTGAGACTGGACTTCTGCGAATCTGTCAATGACCAAGTTTGTGCACCGTATGTGAGCACAGGAAGTAAAAATAATAAATAACTATAAAAATAATAATAAAAAATAACCCCAGACAAATTCAGCTAACTGATGCTACTACATAATATATACACAAATACTTTATAAGAATATATAATTGACACCCAGACGTCGTCGCCAACGACCATGTCTTCACATATTGATGGCTTCGGGCGGGAACCGAACCCGCAAGCCCCGACACAGTAAGCGCTCTCACTACCACTGTGCACGACCACTGTGCCACATATCAGTACTATCGGCAAGATCATTGTTTATATTCATTTGACACATTTCACTGTGAATAACTATCTAATGGCTTTTCTCCGCTTACTTAAGCCTACATTGCTGTCTAGCTTGTTTGTACCTATATACCTACATAAGTATGGCTTTAGATAAAACATCTATCGAAAAATCAAACGCATAGCATAGCAACGCAGCATAGCGTAGCTCTGGAGTAGGACTAAACTCTTAACAGTAAACCTTTCTTTCATGATTAATGCAAATTTTATGTCTGAATTGAAGATTTGGTTAATTGTGTATATTTCTGTTAGAATATTGAAATAGAAAAATATACAACTAAACGGTAGAAAAACCATTATCAGTCACTTATCCAAGTAGACCGCATTGCACGGTACTTAACTCGCAGTAAGTTTACATCGCCAAACATTTTCCGTTACATTTTTATTTTTTTGTTTGTTTGAACCCGCTCATCTATAAAACTACCTATCCGATTTGAGTAATTCTTTTTTTAACGGATAGCCTCATTCAACGGAAATGTTATGAGTTTTTTATCTCGAAATTTCAAAAAAAAACAAAAACCAAAAAACAGGCACAAACCGGATAAAACGAGGCACTAGTGTCATAATAACACAACATACAAGATAACCCTTATATCACGAAGAAGCTGTTAAAATCGAATAAATTTGAAGTCGAAGTGCGTCCTATAATATAAATCGTGGTTCAACGGCCATCACAACTCCCGATAGCAAAACTTTGCCAATAGAAAGCCAAGATTTAAATGAACAAAGACCTTACACCGGATCTTGAGAAGTTTAAATTCGAAGTTTATTCTTTTAATATCACTTTTAGTTGTTCGAATGACCGTTATTGGTTTCCTGGAGATTTATGGAGACTTTTTAAGATTGCGATTCGTCATTGGTATGTTTGTGGATCTCGGTATTCTGTCGTTTGGATTGTTAAGCAACTTGCACTAACACTATAATGTAACTAGCAGCGCCCCGCGGTCTTACCCGGGTTGTGCCCATTTCCGTAGGAATTTCGTGATGAAAAATAGCCTATAATGTTCCCGTTGAATGTGGCTATCCATTACAAAAGTATTCGAATTGGATTGGTAGATTAGCGCGTTCAAACAAACAGCTTTATTATATTAGTATAGATAAACCTGAGGATTTTGAGTTATTTTTAGTTAACGGTTTTATCACAGAAATTACCGATGTGACTTGAATAATTATTTTTGTAATGGTTTTTTATTTATTTAACCTGTTGTGTCCCACTGCTGGGCAAAGGTCTCCCCCAATTCTTTCCACCTGGATCTTTCTTTTGCCACTTCTTTCCACCCTTTGTCGAAGTCCTCCAGTTCTTTCCACCACCTCGTGGGGGGTCTACCGCGAGGTCTCCGAACATTCTGAAACTCCCATTCTGTGGAGATCCTAGCCCATCGATCCGGATGCATTCTGGAGACATGACCTGCCCAGTCCCATTTCAGCTTGGCAGCTTTAATCGCCACGTCTGCAACACCGGTTATGGACATAAAATGAAAAGTTTGTATTGATTGAACATTTTTCATTAATATCCATGATATATCATATTTCAGTATTTTTTTCATCACCGAAGAAATATGACGCTTAAAAGCTGCTTATATTTAACATTTGTTTTACATCAACTATGCGAATCAGCTAATATACTAGTCTACGTGCCTACTCCATCTTTAAGCCACCAAGTTGTATTCAGACCTTACGTTCAAGAATTACTCAAAAGAGGTCATCATGTAACCACTGTGACAACAGACCCGGCGTTTCCAAAATGGCAAACTCCAGAAAATTTCACAGAAATTGAGGTCCATGACTTATCATACAAAAAATGGGACGAGTTCGTGAATATTTGTACTGGAAAGAAGGCAGAATCGTCGAAGCAAATGCAAGTTGGTTTTAGAGTTTTGGCCGAGATATTTTTGGCGCAAACGGAGACTGAACAAGTGAAGGCTATTTTCGAAAAAAAGTTCGATTTGCTCGTTATAGAAGCCGTAGCGAGACCAGTGCTAGCACTTTCTCATGTCTTCAAAGCACCTGTAATACAGATGAGTTCTTTCGGTGCAAGCTTCAGTAACCACGAAGTGATTGGTTCCCCTGTTCATCCAATACTCTACCCTGGAATCTTCAGACAAAAGGTCTACAATTTAACAGCATTGGAGACGATTTTTGAAGTATATGCTTATCAGAAAGTGACTTATAAGTTTGAAAATGCTTTGGAGAACGAAGATAGAATGTTAAAGAAAAGGTTTGGGGATGATATGCCTTCTTTGATTGAGCTACAGAATAATGTTGGTATGATGTTTTTAAATACTCATTGGATTTGGGATAGTAATAGACCGGCGCCTCCTGGTTTGATCTATCTGGGAGGACTTCATCAAACTCCAGTCAAAGAATTGCCAGAGGTCAGTAGTTTAATTTAGTATTCATAAATTAGTATTCTTCTAAAAAATATAAGTATTCTGAGTGCGTTTTTTATAAGTTAAATTCAGATAGAATTACATTCAGAGCTTATTCAATACTAATTTCGACCAACGGTTATACCTGGGTAGGGTCCATTTTATTTTTATTTACCTTCATGTATCTTAATATAGACTTTCTTTACTATAAGGAAACACACATTTCTAGAACGCATGACATTCCTAAGCTATTTTTTGTTACCCGTCCGTAACAAACAAAATGTATTATCTTTTTTACCATCCCTGAAAACAAATGGATCCTCTTTGTACTATAATAAATCTATTAAAACCCCATTTGCTTGTTCCAGGACCTAAAAACGTACTTGGATTCGTCACAAAATGGCGTAATATACATTAGTTTCGGTACAAATGTAATACCATCGTCGTTGCCGGAGGAAAAACAGAGAATATTCCGAAATGTTTTGTCTCAATTACCTTACGATGTTCTTTGGAAGTGGGATAAGGATGGAATGATTGGGAACCCGAAAAATGTTAGGATCTCAAAGTGGCTACCTCAGTCTGATTTACTGAGTACGTTGTATTTTAGATGTCTTTTTATGGAGATTTTATTGTTTAGTTTAAGGAAGCCGGTGATAGACAGCGACGGTAAACACGGCTTAAAAAATTACAGAATTAAATATACTATTTAAAATGGCCCTTTAAAAAAGTCTATGTCACCGTCGCAATAGCTTCACCGTGGCACCTATGAGACCCAGCAGTGTTCTACGTTAAATAAGGATAATAGTTGTATTTATATCTGAGCGCTACCGCGTTCCTAAGGACACGTTAAATTGTCGGTCCCGGTTGGCTTCAAGCAACTCAATCATCAGTGTTGCCTACTTAACTAACTTACTTAATTTTTATTTGTCATTACTTACTAGAGGCTTTTGCCCAGCAGTGGGACATGAAAGGCTAATACTTACTTACTTATATTATATTATATTATTCTTTGGCAAAATAACGGAATGACTACTTTGGTTATGTTTCCTTGAACAGTTTTAAAAGTGACATCAAATCTTTTTGTTGCAATTCCCTTCAACGTATTTCAGTGCCAACTTTACAAATACAAGTAAGATGAATGTAGTCGTTCACAGTTTTCGAACGCCTATGGAAATTCAAAGAGCAAATTTACATGGGATGGGTTGCCGATGGTGGCATTTATATCTGAGCGCTACCGTGCTTCGGAGGGCACGTTAAATTGTCGGTCCCGGCTTTTTCAATCCTTAGACCAAGTTGGAGTCGGTCTAAAACCACTCAACACAACTTTACCACAGGTTTCAACATAGTTCAGGCTCATGTTTACTCTTAGCTATAAATATATGTTCTAGACTTATTAATATGTAAAAGAAGTAAGTTTTGTGTAAATAAAGATTTATTTATTTATTTATTTATTTACTTATCTACCTTCACAGACCATCCAAAAATAAAGCTATTCATCACTCAAGGAGGCCTGCAGTCTACCGACGAGTCAATTTCTGCTGGAGTACCTCTACTCGGTATTCCTTTACTGGTTGATCAATGGTACAACACCGAAAAGTATTCGTACCATAAAATAGGCATGAAACTTGAAATGGAAACGCTGAATGAAAATGAATTGAAGTCGGCTATTGAAACTGTTATTGGGGACGAGAGGTATGTTTTTTGATGTTTTTTTATTACTACTATAATTGGTACATGGTTTTATCAAGAGTCTGGTGAGATAGTTTTGGAAAACTTTTTGGAAAAATTTCTAGATGTTCAAGTAACAAGTTCCGAATCCAACCTAGACATTATAGGAAATTCATGTTTTTACCTCGACATTATAGGAAATTCATGTTTTTTTTTCTACTATGAGCTTGCGCAAATGTAAGTCCAAAGAGTCTCTAGACTGTCTTCTGATCGATGAAGGAGTACACATAAGACACAAAGGCAGACAGACAAGAGATAAAGACAAAATATCTTACTTACACTTTTTCCTGTTTGTTATACATAATTCTTCCAACTGTTGTTAAACTTAGAGAACATTTTACTCGTAGCTAAGAGCAAAAGAGACAAAACACATTATATCAGTGTTTTAGTTACAGAGCGTTTATTAATTAGGCTAAGACTAGACTCTGTACTATAATAGTGCTTCAAAGGTTATTTTTTCAGCTATCGCAAAAATGTAGCCCGTCTGCGTGCTGTGATGGCCGACCAGCCGCAGAGCCCGCTGGATCGCGCGGTGTGGTGGACGGAGCACGTGCTGCGGCACGGCGGCGCCGCGCACCTCCGCGCGCCCGCCGCCAACCTGTCCTGGCCGGAGTACTTGGAGTTAAACGTGATACTGCTGTTACTGGCCTTCGTTGTATCAGTTTTTGTTTTAATTCTGTCACTGGTGTATTGTATTGTAAAATTTTGCAGAGGTAATGGTAAAACTAAGAGAGATTGAATATTTTAGATTTTGCTAAACCCGTTTCTTGGCCTTTTATTTCTTTTTATACAAAAAATTAATAGTACCTATATTAGTGCTATAACTCAAATAGAAAATGGCATAGTTAAGGTACCAGTGCTAGGTTAGGGCCCTCAACTGTGGCGACTTATTGTAGCGATGCTGTCGCATACAAAAGGTCGCGTTTGTGTCACAACTGTGAATGGCAATGTGGGCGAGCACACACAACAAGCGACCGCAACGCGACTGTACAATGTGAATGCGCGACAGTATCACGATCGCTACAAAGAGTCGCCCAAGGACCCTTAACTGGAGTTGCTTGTTGCTTGCAATAATCTGCGACTGCAGATTGTACTAAATGTTCCCAAACCGCTTGCGGATGCAGTGGGAGGGCGCTCGCTGACCTTACTGTTTGAGTGATTCAAATTCATTCTAAAATCTTTTAATAAAGCTGTTTTTGTAATGAACCTGCTTAATACCTACTGCTTAAACTATAGATCTGTAATTCTAAAACCAAATTCATTCGGATCGGTTCAATAAATTATTTCAAGTCTTTGGAATAAAGAATGTTCACCCAAAAATTTAGGATTAGTTCAAAAACGGATAGTTAGATGGTCTTAAATGATAACATATTTGAAAATTCTGGTGAACTTATTGACCTGTAGCAAATAAAAATGAGCTAGAAATAAAAATTTGTAAGTACATGATTAAAAAGGGAAACATACAAATATATCAAAGAGGGTAGAGTTGAAGGAAAGTGAGGAAATATAAATAGATGGAAAAGCCTGCAGCAATGGCCCTGATAAACCAGCTGAGCTCTTGGTTTATGATGAAGAAAAGAATAAGTTTGATGTTGGTCAAAGGAAAAATAAAGGAGAAATACTATTTGTAGGTATACGATCCCGATTTGTTCCTGATTTACGATTTAAAACGACTCTTAACTGATCATACGTTCCAAACATAGGTCACGTTTCTCCATGTGCCGTCAAAAGTAAATCATGCATGCTGATGCTTTCAGTGATGTAGAAGCATATTTTAAGGATTAGGTTTTGGATACTGATCCATACTTGTAAAGAGAAAGAAAGTAAAACTGACTGAAGCCATAAAGCTAGTTAAATAAAATTCCCTTCAAAAAAGATAAAAAAATATACCTAATGTCTTGTGACTGACTGAACCGTTGGTACAAAATCTGAATTTAAAAACGTACGCAAATGTAAATTACCATTCATGAAATGAATAACATTAACTTGTATTGAATCGCTAACATTCGCTGACCCGGTATTAAAATGTATGAAATTCGTGAGACCCATATTTATATTTTTGAAAGCAAATATGTTAATTGCAGTGGGTGATGTAATCGTGGTCATTATACCAAAATCATTTATGATTGCGTGCTGAATTATGTTTATAGGATATTTAATGACATGGCTATTGAATTCGTAAAGCAAATAACTTCAAATATTGTTGTTAAGTCAGGTTTCGAAGTTTATAGACCTCCTTTGTGATCTTGAAGAAAATTAATTTAACCTATTTGTGGTTACGACAATTTTCATTAAAGAGGTGAGGTAAATAGTTGGTGTAGTGGTCAACCCTGGCGTCGCATTTCTTAGACTGCCTCAAGGCCTCCGACATTTATCTAAAGGTTGAAACAACCGACAACTTAACGTGCCCTCCGAAGCACGATAGTGCGTGCTTTAAATTTTCGGATCAGATAGAAATGGTACTATCGGCCTCCCATCCAAGTGGAAGCCGAGCTACAAGTCGCTTAACAAAGCAATGAGTTAACATCGCTTAGCTGAAATACGGCATGGTCGTTATTATCGACTGCTTTGAATTCTGGTTCTGGTGGTGACACCTAATAAGAAAAACAAATAAAATAAACATCCTTTCTTTACTTCCTATATAAAATCTATTTGTCTGAAACCGCAGAAAGCTACAACTAAAATACTAAAAATCGATAGTGTCGTAAATCTCACTTCTGCCTCAGCAATGCCACTTCAATCGGCAAGTACTGTACCATCCTAAAAGACCGTTATTTCCACAAATCATTTAATAAAGTCCCTCCCAACTATTTCTGCACGAAGGGATGTCAACTCATAAAATTATATGCGCGTTTAACTTTGAGACGTAAAGGAGTATTACACTCCCTTAAACTTGAACACAGAAACCGATGTAATTGAAGACACACTGAAACCTCTTCTTTACACATAAATTGTTGACAATAACAATTTTTATACCATTGTCCCTTCCTATGACCTTTTAAAGGGAGAATTTGGCTAACATAATAGGACTACGGTACCCTAAACTTTGCGTATAAACCGACTTCCAAATTTCAACCGTAATGCTTTGTACTTAAGGTTGAATGAACTTTGTGTCTGAGTATAATGCGTTTTCAAATGTAGTTAAATAAGGTTATTATCGATAAGTAAAAAATAAGACTCTTTTTGTTTCTATTACGTAATTTTTCTTTGTAAATTGGATGGGTTCCTATGTTTTCAAGTTGTTACGTTTATTATACTTTCTTAACGGATCGGTTAATGGTTTCATTGTGTAACAGAAAATCGATTACTTTACGTTGGTGAAAGGAAATAATTTATACTTCGTAACTGTTTTCTGTAGGTTAGGTTAGGGCAGCTATATTTATTTCTATAGATCTTACTGGTATTATGATTCTACTGTACATAATGTATGTCACTGAACTCCTCCTAAACGGCTGGACGATTTGAATGATTTTTTGTGTGCGTTTAGGTGGCACTCTGGATGGTTTAGATTCATACTAGCGACATCTATTGGGTCGCGGGTGGAATTATCGCGCGGGACAGCTATTATTAGTATAGATATCAAACCTAGTTCACAAGTAAGATCGAGTACGTTAATAACCAAACTTAGTTCACCTAAAAAAAGTAACATAAGCCTGCAGTTCCATCTCAATGATTTTCTCCCAAGAGTTACAAAACTGAAGATAATTCCTACAGAAAAAGTTAAGTATTATTACAATAATGTTGGGACAGAATAAAAAATCAAATAACGTAAATCTAGCGACACATCAGGTGTCCAAATAGAGCCCAATAGGTTATTTTGAAAAGGAACGAAAATGTGGTTCAGTATCTTTTTATTATATCGTTAAAGGGACTAAAGTGGGAGCTTGCCGCGGTAATTACCTGTGGCCCAAGTTATACCATTCGAGAGAATATATAACAAGGAAATTAGTCTTTAAAAAAAACCCCAATGCAAAAACGGCACTGATCGATTTTTATCAAACATAGCTCAGAACCACTGCAAGGGGCTTTGAAAAGAAAAACCAAAAAAAAGAAAGACCTCTTTACAGGAACCGTGGTCGCTTAAACTTAAGAAACAAGTAGGACTATGGTAGCTTTCATCACAGAAGTATAATAATAATAATAATATAATATACCTGGACAAATTCACACACGGTTAATTAGACCCAATGTAAGCTCTAAGCTTGTGTTATGGAATCTAACTCACTGATACTACTACATATATATACACAAATACTTTATAAGAATATATAATGAACACCCAGACGTCGTCGCCAACAACTATGTCTTCACATATTGTTGACTCCGGGCGGGAATCGAACCCGCAACCCCCGACACAGTAAGCGCTCTCACTGCCACTGTGCCAACGGGCTTGTCGAATGGTTATGTGACCATCTTTTGATGAATAGAAATATACTAATATGTACGAGTATTATACAGCTGCAGAGTTTGTTTGTATGTTTGACCGCGCTAATCTCAGGAACTACTGGTCCGATTTGTTTTTTTTTTTGTAATGGATAACACGATTCAACGGGAAGGTTATAGGCACAGATGTCATAAATACAGGAGATATGGCAAGGAGGCGTGGCGCTTGCGAACGCATCTAGCCGCAAAGCGGCTTGTTGCCAGTTTCGGCCATTAGTCGAATGCCAACTTGCGACGTCTTCACTGCTCGTGATTTTTTACAAAATGCCGCGTTGTACAGTGGTTGTTTGCAAAAATAACACCTCTATTGTGAATTATACGAAAGATGGCATCTCATTTCACACGTAAGTATAAAAATATGATTGTTTTTCTTATTAAATTCATTAAAACATTACTTCGTGATACTAGAAACACGATAAAGTACCAAAAGCAATTATTTTCATTAGGAACTAAAACCATTGTTTGCTTAATACACATCGATCAATGAATCGCCTGGTCTAATAGCGCAATGGAAAAGTGTTTTACTGATACTCTCACTCACACGATAGTTTCGTGAAGCGGGTGCTGCCACACTGGTTCCAATTAATGAAATCAGGGACATAGAGGTCGAAGTACGAATTTCAATCTGATTTTTTGTAATTAAGGTCTTTGAGTGATTCTAAGCCTATTTTATAGAATACGTTTTTTTGATATACCTGCCCGTTTCCGAGAAAAAAAATGTTAAGTTTTTTTTTGTATGGAGAAAAATCGTTTTCTTTATTTATTTCATAAACGGGCAGAGACGTTAAAACCAAACCTTAAAGGGATTAAAGAACACATAATTCCTTGCATTTTGTTCGAAATCATCTACTCCATATCTCTGCCCGTTTAAAAACGGCAGGCGTTCCAAAATTTTTTTTTCTTTTGTGGTTTTTTTGGTTTAAATACGCTTGAATGAATACTTAAATAGCAATATTGTAATACTAGTACTTCATTCCATCGATACAAAATGTAATTGTAATATTAATAGCTTAGGTAATTTTATACCTACATACCTGCTATGTTACTTTTTTACCTGGGTATTGTTTTGCGTAGAGGCTTTTGCAAGGCCGAATATGTTTTATTGTTCACGTTACCTGGATAAGATAAGAAAAGAGGGCACTTACAGGTTACAGGTAATCAGGTAACTTACCTGATTAGTTGTTTTCAAAACGGAGTCACTCGTTCCTCGGATCCTAAAGTATCAACACGTACCTACACGCTCTTTACCATTAATATGTCTCAGTTTAAATCAAATTTGGATATATATGTGCTACTGAAATCAAGTGGAAATATCAAAAACAGTGATATATTGTGCACTACGTTTTTAAATCAAATAAACGTTGAAGTTTCTGCTGAAGATCTTAGAATTCTAAAACAGTTCACAAGAACATATGTTGCAAATTTACACAAGAGATGGTTGCAAGCAAATAGATGTCAATCTAATTTTTTCACCAAGAACACCATATTTGATGTCAATATTTGCGAAAGAGAATTTGGATGTCTCAAGCAATGGAAGCCAGTCCGCAGTCAGATGCTGCTACAAATACTCCACAGAAAGCCATCTGAGACCCACCAGAGGATCTATCAAACAAGCATAAAAGAAGGTGCCTTTCATCTCTTAAAAACCACTCCGAAGAAGAATTACTGTCTGCATTATTAGATAGATTGAAAGACAATTAGATTGACATCTATTTGCTTGCAACCATCTCTTGTGTAAATTTGCAACATATGTTCTTGTGAACTGTTTTAGAATTCTAAGATCTTCAGCAGAAACTTCAACGTTTATTTGATTTAAAAACGTAGTGCACAATATATCACTGTTTTTGATATTTCCACTTGATTTCAGTAGCACATATATATCCAAATTTGATTTAAACTGAGACATATTAATGGTAAAGAGCGTGTAGGTACGTGTTGATACTTTAGGATCCGAGGAACGAGTGACTCCGTTTTGAAAACAACTAATCAGGTAAGTTACCTGATTACCTGTAACCTGTAAGTGCCCTCTTTTCTTATCTTATCCAGGTAACGTGAACAATAAAACATATTCGGCCTTGCAAAAGCCTCTACGCAAAACAATACCCAGGTAAAAAAGTAACATAGCAGGTATGTAGGTATAAAATTACTTAAGCTATTAATATTACAATTCCATTTTGTATCGATGGAATGAAGTACTAATATTACAATATTGCTATTTAAGTATTCATTCAAGCGTATTTAAACCAAAAAAACCACAAAAGAAAAAAAAAATTTGGAACGCCTGCCGTTTTTAAACGGGCAGAGATATGGAGTAGATGATTTCGAACAAAATGCAAGGAATTATGTGTTCTTTAATCCCTTTAAGGTTTGGTTTTAACGTCTCTGCCCGTTTATAAAATAAATAAAGAAAACGATTTTTCTCCATACAAAAAAAAACTTAACATTTTTTTTCTCGGAAACGGGCAGGTATTTCAAAAAAACGTATTCTATAAAATAGGCTTAGAATCACTCAAAGACCTTAATTACAAAAAATCAGATTGAAATTCGTACTTTGACCTCTATGTCCCTGATTTCATTAATTGGAACCAGTGTCCATTGTTAGGTAGATAATTAGAGATGTGATGTCACTTTTGAGGTTGTCGATATTTTATATCGATCCTACTTAGTTCGAATGATTACACAAGGGAACAAAATTAGACTTTTTTTGCTGCATGGAACTTTATAGCTGTTGTTTACTAATGTGAGGTAAAAATGATATAATTAATTATTGAAAACACAATTCATTACTATTTCTTGATTACTCGACTTATTATTATTATTGAATCAAGTATGGGTTTTTAATTTATTGCGGTACTCTTACACATGTATCATTGATATCATCATCATCATTCACACCTTTTTAATATTTTAGCTATCCGAAGGATCCAAAAATAAAAGAAAAGTGGATAAATGCAACAGGAAAAGGTCCAAACTGGTTTCCCACAAAAAATAACACGATATGTTCGTCTCACTTTGAGCCTAAGTGCTTTCAACCATTGAAGAAAGTTCGTCGGCTCTGAATTTCATCGATACTATTTTTTCTACGATTCAAATTCAAATTCAAATTCAAATCAATTACCTCTTCACATCACTAGTTGCGATGTGTGTTTATTGTCTGTAGCTACAGGTAGAAGCCCCGCCCCCTGTATGCATGTGTTCTATTACTGAGTTTATTAGTGTTGCTGTAAGTTTCTTTGTGTGCGGGAGAAATATGAGCTCGTGTGCCGTTCTTATAGTTTTTGCTTTTGTGTTAGTGAATTAAGTGGGGAGAACACGGCGACATCTGAACACGAATACATTTGTTTACAAAGCATATCTCCTGTATTTCTGACATCTGTGGTTATAGGTTATTTTTCATCCCGGAATTCTTAAGGAAACGGGCATAACGCGGGTAAAATCGCGGGGCGCTGCTAGTGTTAGGACAACGGCACTCTATTTGTCACAAAATATTTAGTTCAAAAAACCGTTAGTAGCCCCGTACCCACCTAGCGCACAGGCTCGCGCGGCAGCCTCGCGAGCCAAATGCTCGGCTGGTGTGGACGTGCCTCGGGCGCGCGTTTGCTCGGCTGAGCACGGCTCGGCCCCGAGCCATCTGTTGTCGGTAAACTTGACGCGCTCAAAGGTGCCTCGGCGAGCGCTGTGCGCTAGGTGGGAACGGTTATGTTTTGGCTCGCGCGCGAAGCTAGGAAAATAGCTGCAGCTGAATATACACGGACTTATGATGGCTCAGCCTGCCTCGCGAGGCTGCCTCGTGTAAATTTAACAAAACTACTGAGGCTGCCTCGGGAGCCATCGCTCGCGATCCGGACACCGAGGCTGCCGCGCGAGCCTGTGCGCTAGGTGGGTACGCGGCTAATTCCATGGGGCGCTAATAGTACACTTGTCTGTGACACTTAGTTAATCCAATATCTATTTGGTTTTAATTCAATCTATCGTGTGATATTAAGTGAGCACGGTTGATTTGCTATACGCAAAACGTATCAGTAAGTTGATTGAACCGTGCATAACGTGATTATATTAATCACATACATTAGTGGATTTGAATTAGTCTGACAGTGCCAAGGTTTCATTAGCAATAATCTCTAGAATTTTGTGCTGGAAATAAGCCTCAAATGGACCGTTATTGGTAATTACGAGTATATCATGTTTAATGCAGTTCAATTTAGCATTAGAGTTACAAAATGTATACAAATACATCCTCACCTCATTTATGTTATTTGTGATGCTAAACTTACCTTCATCCCGATACGATATTATGTCGTATCGTATTGTGACGTGTCTTTTCGTGTCGTGTCGTGTCGTGTCGTGTCGTGTCGTGTCGTGTCGTGTCGTGTCACACCGGCGGGTCTCTCCTATTGTTAAGTGCGCAAAATATGAAAGTAGAAATAATATATACCAGAGGAAAACTTCCAAACATTTCGCTTTAGACCACCGCCAATCCCCAGATATGATATTTTGCATTAAAATTTAATAAAACCTTTATTTAATTCGTATTTATCTGTATCACCGTAAAACTTTACTGGTCTAACGGTACGCGTACACCGAATCCGTCATCGGCCGAAGTATGCTCGGGCGTCATCGGCCGAACTCGGCCGATCAAATCAAACGTAAGTAAATGGAAGAGAGCGCATACACTGCTAATCGGACGACGTCGGTAGTAGCAGTGTATGCGCTCTCTTCCATTTACTTACGTTTGATTTGATCGGCCGAGTTCGGCCGATGACGCCCGAGCATACTTCGGCCGATGACGGATTCGGTGTACGCGTACCGTAAGAGGCAGTTTATATCCCGAAAAGTTCCAATGGCCCTTTAACTGACGGAAGTTATGGAATGATATTCTTTTATAATATTTAAACCGTTTCCTTTCCGGATTCAAACGATTTTGTTAGCTTACAGCGCACTCTAAAAAATTAGCTAGAAAAATCTATGTATTGGAATTGGATTAAACATTCACATTGGTATATTGCAATGGTTTTGAACACGAAACTTACTGCTGCTCGCGACAAGACATGATAAATACTGAAAGTTAGTCAACCTTGGATGGGTGGCCGATAATGGCATTTCTATCGGAGGGCTACGTGCTTCGGAGGGCACATTAAATTGTCGGTCCCAGTTGTTGCAGTCGTTAGACCATGTCGGAGGCCTTTAGGCGGTCTAAACACTTCGACACCAGAGTTGGCCACTGACCTACTCGAACTTACTTACTTTAGTACTACATTTTTAAATTAACCTTTAAGTAACAAGTCTATGTTTAATAAAGCGAATGTCAATTTTAGGGCTCTGTCACACAAGCCAACAGTTACAACAGCCAATATAGGCTGCAATTGATTCTATTTAATGTGGTTACGTCCTACAGGAATAAAATCCTAACTATAATATTATAAATGCGAAAGTAACTCTGTCTGTCTGTCTGTTACGCTTTCACGCCAAAACTACTGAACCGATTTGAAAGAAATTTGGTACACAGTTAGTCCAGAGCCTGAAAAAGGACATAGGTTACTTTTTATCGCAAAATTCCTGCGCGAACGTGTACAACTCGGTTGAAACCGAGGGGCGTTGCTAGTAAAAAATAAATAAAAGTCAGAAAACTCAATGACTACAATCACAGAATTTCGCGTCGTCACTGGTAAAGTTGTGGCTGCGGTGTGGTCAGACAGTATCTCTCAGGTGGTCGATAATGACGTCCAAATGTATATTCATTTTAAATAAAAAATATAAACCCGCCGACGTGGCGTGTTTTATGGTATGTGTGGCATCCTTAGCAATGTAGCACTCAACGGTTTAGACAACGTTATGACCGTTTCTGTGGGAATCTTACAGTAAAAATAGGATATTAACATGCTCTTGAATGGAGTAGTTATATTTAAAGAGAATTTTACAAAGTTAGTTTTCTATTACTATCTGTACTTGACTTAAAGCCTCGGTTGTCTAGTGGTATATGCACTCGCCTGACAAGACTGAGGTCCCGGGTTCAATACCCGAGTCGAGCGTTAACATATTGGAGTTTAATATTAAGAAATAAAGCGGAGAAAAAATTGAATAACTTTTATTAAAAAACAAATATCTATTAATTATTTAACAATAATTTGTGTAAGCAATATGACACCCATTCCAAACAATTATAAAAAACATATTTTTCATTTATTTCCAGAGATTTTAAAATTTACATAGATACATACATGATTTCTACGTCCCGTAGAAAACTTTGGTTATCCATGATTATCTATGTTCCATATACAACTCTGCTTGTATATGAAACATGATAGCTATTCCTAATAACTATTGCATTCATCGTCCATGCCATCTAGAGATTGGTTTAACCTATTCTGTACTGATTCCACCAACTCCCGCGATGGCTCTCTCAAGTCATAAGCCCATCCAATTTTCGCAAATAACCTGATGAGTTTTGCAGATAAATTGAATGGATCGTTCACATCTGCAGCTTTGTAATCGTATGGAAAGACGTGATGGTAGTTGTGCCAGCCTTCCCCACCACTCAAAACTGCGACCAGTATATTTTGAGCCGAAGCTATATGTCTGAAAAAAAAATCTTCAATGTCTTAATGATATAACTAAACGGAAGTCAATCCATTGAAGCTGAGTGGAGCTGTGTGGAGCTTCCATCACCAATCACACACAATGCATTACGAAATGATTTGGATAACGTCTATACATTGTTTGACAATTCAGGGTGCTACATGTTCCTCCGGTATTGACTTCTTCTTCTTCATCGAGTGGATGTCAACCTGACCAATCCTGGTGTCAGAGTTATTGAGCCGCCAAAGGCCGCTGACATGGCTCATGTAACGACTACTATCTGTAGAAAGTAACCGGGACCGAACGGCTTAACGTGCCCTCCGAAGCACGGAATCATCCTACTTTTTGGGCAATCAGGTGATTCAGCCTGGGATGCCCTAACTAAACTGAGGACAGTCTCACAAAGAGATTTTGTGAGATACTGGGAATCGAACCCAGAATCTCCGGATCGTGAGCCGGGCGCTCAAACCACAAGACCACGGAGGCTGTTGACTATTGACTGACAAAGTTAAAGAAAGAAATGACTCAGATCAACCACTGAGAGAGATCGACAATTAAGGTACGTCTTTTATTAGACTTGCAAGTTAGTCAAAAAATTATTACATACTTGTTATAAGGTTTATAACCGAACGCATGAGCCAGGCTATTGACAGTCATCTCTGTATGGAACACCCATAGCACTCGGATGAAGCATTGCCAGGCTATGGCGCATGTCAACGTCTCGCCCCATAATGTTGTACAAGCTAATGTTGGTAATGTAAAGCAGAAAAGCATGCTCAGAATAGTGGAATGCCTGGAAAATAAATAAAGAGATAAATACAACTTAAATTATTAACATTTAACGTATTAAAAAGTCGCCAAAAGCTGTCTGTCTGTACGTAATTGATTTTCTCAAAAACTACTGAACAGATTTTCATGTGGTCACCGACATACAGAGTGATTAAGGAGAAAGATTTGAGACTCTGTCGAAACTATCATGGTCTGCACTGCATCACGTCCAAGTCCAGTATACTTTTCATACCTTTGATGTCAAGTATGTCATGTCAAGTGAGAGTTTTGAGATTTTAACCATACTGACCTGTGTTCAAACATAAGCAGCTTATCGGATTCAATATCGCTCATGTCAATCTTTCTTCCCTTCTCCTGTACAGCTTTATTCTTCTTCATCATAAGCCACCCAATGTGAGAGAAGAACAGACCTCTGGTAGAGTCGTGGGGATCAGCTTCAGTGTCACTGAATTTGTGATGAAGACGGTGATCTCGCACCCATTCGTAAATGGAATTCTGAATTTGAAATATTTATGAATTAGTGTGCTTACATCGCAAACATGACTTGGGTTCCGTAACTCGTAACTCATTGGGCGAAGATCGTAGGCTAAAATTCTTGGTAAGATAAAGGTTTTCTCATTGCGTTCCTCCTAATGAGATAGAGAGAGAACGAGAGAAAGAGAATCTTGTTCTTTCTCTATCTCTTTACATATAAATAGAAGAGATAAAAGATAGAAAATATATAAAATTTCATTTACCTGACCCGCACTTGAAAAGCCAATAGCTAAAATCAGTTTGAGTGGAAACTTTGCTTTGAAAGTTCGATGCGTCCACAATCTATGTACACCACAAATGATACCACTGCCTCCAAAGATGAACATGAAAATTACTGAAAATATACACAAAATAAATTAAGCTTGTTATCATTTTTATGATGACAAAATCTATATCACTACATAGTATAAAATAAAGTCGTCTCTTTTTCGTGTCTGTCACACTGTTTGTATGTCTGTATGCTTAAATCTTTAAAATTACGCAACGGATTTTGATGCGGTTTTTTGTAATAGGTAGAGTGATTCAAGAGAAAGGTTTTTATTAGAAAGGTTATTATATAGGCACAACGCGGGTAAGACCGCGGGGCGCTGCTAGTTAATATTATAAACAAGCCCGTTGGCACAGTGGCAGTGAGAGCGCTTACTGTGTCGGGGGTTGCGGGTTCGATTCCCGCCCGGAGTCAACAACATGGGAAGACATATTGTTGGCGACGACGTCTGGGTGTCAATTATATATTCTTATAAAGTATTTGTTTGTGTATGTATAAGTAAGTAGTATCAAATAATTAGATTCCTTAACACAAGCTTAGAGCTTACTTTGGGTCTAATTAGCCGTGTGTGAATTTGTCCGGGTATATTTATTTATTTATTTATTTTATAAAGCTGAATAGTTTGTTTTTCTGTTTGTTTGGACGTGCTAATCTCAGAGACTAGCTATCCGATTGTATCTTTTCTTTTATTATATCGTAAACTACCCAGCGGTTTCATCCGCGTTGTGGCTGGTCACTTTGGAATTTCAGAATACTATCCATTGAATTTGACTATCCATTACAAAAATAATTTTAAATTTAATTATTCAAATAGGATTGATAGTTTCTGAGATAAGCCCACTCACACAAAAAACATTTACACATAAACACAACAACCATTTTTTTTAGATTTATTATGTGAGTAAAGATAAGGGCCTACACCCACTATAATAGTTACAACAGTGGACTAAAGTAAAGTAAGTGCGAGCAGTGGTTAACCCTGATGTCGAAGTTTTTAGACCGCCTAAAGGCCTTCGACATGGTCTATCGTCAGTAAGTTGGAAGTTATATTTTTTCAAAAGACTAAAACGTCGTTTTTTTTGGTTTAAGTTCACTGTTCACAAAAATACTTGCCAGATATAACAGTTTGCCATTTCACAGGAAATGCATAATTTGCTGCAAAATATACAGCAGCGATATGAAAAGTCGTAATAAGTATCACATTTCGCCATTTCAGTTCACTTTTGAACCCGAGGGTTTTCTCGAAATTGCATAGAATTTCACTAGAATCTTCGTTTTTTTGTTTCATTTTGCAGGTACTGCTTGTTACCCTATACTGAAAGAGAGGGTACAGTATTTTACAAAAAACGGAAACTGGGAAAACAAAATATTTTAATGCCGTGTTAGTTTAAGTTCGAGATTTTATAAGCTGCGAGTTAATTCGCCTTATGTTGAGCTGGTTACGTCACACAATGTGTCAAATAAACTTTTTAAAGTAAAATAATTCGGTTCCTTCTTATATTCTTTACTATATAACACATTTTTTTATAATTTTAAAAGGTCATGACTTTGCATGAATTGTAATTTTTTGACTTATTTATATTAACATAACATAAGGAATATTTCACACCAAAACACAGACACAAATAAAATATTTTTAATCTATCCATTATATATATATATATAAATAGATTGATAGATTAAAAATATTTTTCATCATAATGTTTATTATTTTATTTTATTTAAACACGCCTTGGTCTAGTGGTATGTGCACTTGCCTGCCAAGCCGAAGGTCTCAGGTTCAATTCCCGGGTCGAGCGAAAAAACATGTTTCCTACGTTTCAAAAATGGCTTGGGTTTGCGATCGCCAACCCGCAGTAGGCAAGCGTGGTGATCCAGAGATGAAAGGAATTTGCCCTGAAGTAGGACATTAAGGCTTTTACTTTATAATTTTTAATTGAAAATAATATACTTTTGAAAATATATTTATTTATGTATATTGAAATGTGGTACAGGTATTTTTTGAGCACTAAAAAATAATTTTGACAAAATTCAACCCCTAACAGGGGTCGGGGTAGCAACGGGCCGCTAGCAAGTTATTCAATGTCTCGGTGGTGTAGTGGCATATATGGGGTCCTGGGTTCAATTTCTGGGACATGGAAAGTCTGTCGTTTTGATTAGGCGATTTTATAAGCTGCGTACCACCAAGATCAATAAAACGAAATAAAATTAAAAATTAAATTTAATATAAAGCTTAACTTTTAATATTCACTAAACTTATATATTAATATTCACTAAATTAGGCCTTAATACTTTCACGTTTGTACCACCCTATATAGTTGGTATTGTGTAATTTGACAATACGAAAAGTAGGTTATAGAATATAATTAATTTAAATATAATTAAACTAACGGAGCTTCGCGGGTTCACTCGGGATTTTACGATTTTTATCCATACTTACTAGTAGAAACCGTGGGACATTGCAAGCTATCACAAAGTCAACACTAGCATTAGCATTCGGATTCGGATTCTTCATCAAGTGGATGGTCAACCTGACCAATCCTGGTGTCAGAGTTATAGATCCACCAAAGGCCTCTGACATGGCTCATGTAACGACTACTATCCGTGGAATGTAACCAGGACCGACGGCTTAACGTGCCCTCCAAAGCACGGAAGAAGAAGAAGTCTGTCTGAGCTACGTGTAGCGATTTATCTGTACCGTTCAAACTGTACAGTCTGATCGTAGCGATACTTGTAGCGTATATGGCCACCTTAAGGATATGCCGCACGAACCACAAGCACACCACACCACAACTAAAACCACACCACGTCGGCGGCATATTTTGAATTGAAAAGAACCTACTGGTATTAATAAACAGCCTTATTTCAAACTAGCATCGCCCCGCGTTGTGCCCGTTCCCGTGGGAATTTTGGTAATTTTTATACATATAAACGTTCCTCTTGAATCACTCTATCTATTTAAAAAACCGCATCAAAATCCGTAGCGGGGTAACAGGTAGCGGAAAGCGACTTTATTTTATACTATGTAGTGAAGAGGTGGCTGGAGGTTACCAACTTCTTAGGTTACAATAAAAGCCAAGAACGTCACGTTAAAAAATCATAACATTTTGTAAGTCTGTGTTTTAAATACATTCAAAAAAACTAAATAATTAATTATCTTTTGCGAAAAATACGTACAAATTGAATAAAATAAAACAATGGCGTTATAAATTAGAATTAGATAAATTATACAATTATACACATTATATAAAAAAATATTCATTTATTTAAAATTTTCAATTGTTAATAAATAAATAAACAGTTTTAAATAAAACAAAAAACTTTGTATTACAAAAAAAAACCTAACACAGTTTGCAATATATTTTGTTGATTGTAACGTACTTTTTGAACACAACAATGCAACAATATACAAAATTAATTTTCATTATTCACTAGCTGTGCCCCGCGGTTTCACCCGCAGCGCCCCCGTTCCCGTGAGATTTTTATTCCCTATAAACCTTACGGAGCCCGAGACCTTTCCAACGAATGTAAAACCGTGGAAATCGGTTCGTGCGTTCTAGAGTTATAGCGTCAGGAAGGAAAACCCAACTTATTTTTATATAGTAGTGCGCGAATAACAGCGAGTATATAGTGCGCGAATATTAGCCGTATATTCAAAACATTCACTCAGTCATCAAATTGTAATAAAACCTTTATCTGAAGAACAAGCTGGAAGAAGACATGAAGCAGTCGATATAACTACAGACCTAGCTCAAGACAATTCAACCATATGTCAAAACTACACAGAAATCGACGTACATGATCTTTCTTTCAAAACTTGGACAGAATTCTATGAAACTACATCTTCTGGGAAAAAGGATAGCTTGATAACTCAAATTGAAGTGGGTTTGAAGTTCATACTGGTTTATTAAGTTTAAGCGAACACTACTCACAGAAGTCTTCTGTGACCCCGGTTCCTGTAAAGGGGCCGAAACGTTAGATAAAATCACTACATAGTATAAAATAAAGTCGTCTCTGTTTCGTGTCTGTTTGTCTGTTCGCCTGTATTCTTAAATCTTTAAAATTACGCAACGGATTTTGATGCGGTTTTTTGTAATAGGTAGAGTGATTCAAGAGGAAGGTTTGTGTAAAAAAATTCCCGAAAATCCCACGGGGACGGGCACAACGCGGGTAAAACCGCGGGGCGCTGCTAGTGTAAAATAAAAGCGAAGTGTGTCTGTAAACGTAGTTTCAATTCAAAATGGTTTTGGAGTTAATATTAAATATTGTAGTGAAAAAAATACAGAAAAAGGAGGCTCAGAAGATAATTAAAGAGGATTTATTTGATTTGATACTTTTGGAAGCATGGGTAAGACCAGCATGGGGCTTTCGCATTTCTTCAAAGCGCCAGTCATTCAAATGAGTTTTTTAAAGGGAACTAGCAGCGTCCCGCGATTTTACCCGCGTGGTACCCGTACCCGTGAGAATTTCTAGATTAAAAGTAGCCTATAACCTTTCCGTTGAATGTGGCTATCCAGTATAAAAAGATTTTTTCAATTCGGACCAGTTGTTCCTGAGATTAGCGCGTTCAAACAAACAAGCTCTGCAGCTTTATAATATTAGTATAAATTATGATACTATGGGCGCTTCTAATCATCCGTTTCTATACCCATTGACTATACGGCAGAAAATATACAATCTCTCTTTGTAGGAGAAAGGTTTAGAGCTTTACAACTACTGTGCAATGAGTTATGTACAAATTAAACATGAGGAAGTAGAAAATAGAGTTTTGAAAACGAATTTTGGTTCAGATGTTCCTGATTTAATGATGAATTGAAAAACAATGTTCATATGTTGTTTTTGAACTCCTTTCCGTTTTGGGATTCTGGTAGAGCAGTGCCTCCTAATGTTGTTTTTGGAGATATTCATCATTAACCGAGCCAAAATATATTTAAGTTAGGTAAAGTAATTACAGTATCTTTATCAATAAATCTATTTATATTTTGATGTAATTTTTAATACTTAGTTTTGCAAGGTCAACTTCATTCTATTTTCGCACGGTTTAGTCTCTTCCGCTTTACTTTTTGTTCAGTTAAATACAGCGCCCAGCCGACGCTGACACCGCACGCCACGGACGCACGCTACGCTTCACTTTTGTATGAAGCCACACGCGGCAGGCGCACGCTTAACGCAGTGTCGGCCCTTATGAAAAAATATAACTAAATAAATAAATAAATAAATATACCTGGACAAATTCACACACGGTTAATTAGACCCAAAGTAAGCTCTAAGCTTGTGTTATGGAATCTAATTCACTGATACTACTAGTTATAGATACACAAATACTTTATAAGAATATATAATTGACACCCAGACGTCGTCGCCAACAATTATGTCTGCACATATTGTTGACTCCGGGCGGGAATCGAACCCGCAACCCCCGCCACAGTAAGCGCTCTCACTGCCACTGTGCCAACGGGCTTGTCAAACGGGCTTGACTTCCAGCTTACTGACGATAGGCCATGTCGCAGGCCTTTAGGCGGTCTAAAAACTTCGACACCAGGGTTAACCACTATTTGCACTTACTTTACTTTTGTCCGCAAACTGTTGTAACTATAGACGGCTTAGGTAGACCCTACTACAGTATAGATGTTGTCATCTTGTTGCTTATAGTTGTTGATGTATTTTTTCAGTAATTTTCATGTTAATATAAATTTTAAATGTTAAAAGACACAAGGTCCTTGTCTCCTAATTGCTTGACCTAGTAGACCATGCGTTGTGTCATACGACATACAAGCCGTGTGCATCACCAATTTAACTAGACACTTTATCTTCATTTCCTTATATCTTATTCAATCAAGGTAAGGTTTATAATGGCCTGATTTTTTAAACGTGTGAAGGCATTGTATGTTGGGTTCTGATGTCGACCGTAGCTGTGTTAAAGTTATGTGCAGTAAGACAGAATTATCTTGGTTTGGCGAAGTTTGTATGCGATTTGTGAATTTGTGTAGTAAGTATTTATTTATATGTAGTTGTTGCAGCTTGTTAGTTTTGTAGTTTAAGTAAATGCTGTACTTAGGTTATTGGTACGCCATTTTTATTTTTATTCAACCCGTACTTAGAAATGTTGGTTCCAGTTGTTTTGATCTCTAGACTATGGCGGAGGCCTTGAAGCGGTCTATAAGCTCCATAAACTCCGTCTCACCACGGTTAACCACTAACCTAAGTTGACAAGCCCGTTGGCACAGTGGCAGTGAGAGCGCTAACTGTGTCGGGGGTTGCGGGTTCGATTCCCGCCCGGAGTCAACAATATGTGCTGACATAGTTGTTGGCGACGACGTCTAGGTGTCAATTATATATTCTTATAAAGTATTTGTGTATGTATATGTAGTAGTACCAGTTAATTAGATTCCATAACACAAGCTTAGAGCTTACTTTGGGTCTAATTAACCGTGTGTGAATTTGTCCAGGTATATTTATTTATTTATTTATTTAAGTACACCACCTTACTTACTTACTATCTTATGTTTAAAATAAGAATCGCAGTCAAATTCTTAACTCATTATGTCAACCTTAAGATACCATCATTCGCCACCGATATACAAACCCCTTCAGCCTTATTAATAAACGCTCTGTAACTAAAACACTGTTAAAAAGTGTTTTGTCTCTTTTGCTCTTCGGAAAATTGCGTATGTCAGAAAGTGACAAACCATTTGACAGCTTTTTTTTTTTTTTATATATATTTGGCATCACATGGTATGTATTTGCCAATGTCAAGTTAGGAGCTAAAATGTTCTTAGTACGCGTTTTAAATATGGCCCCTTAGGGTGCCTGTCCATTGAAGCCGAGCGAGAGACGGAAAAATATTAACCAATAGGATTGCATAAAATATCTGACTGCTGATCTTATACAATCCTATAGGTTAATATCGCACCCTTACGCCTAACTTTGAAAAACAAAACACTTACGACATTAGTTTGAAACACAAGCTTAAAACACTACACAAAATTGGGTTCCGCACCATTCATGTAATGTAATCCTATTATTACGTCACTAATCTACGGAACACAGGGTTCTCACCAGCGCTCATTATCATCAAGAATCTATTAGAGTGGTTTCAAATGAAGGCTTTACATTGTCGGATATATAGCAGGGAGGGATTCAGGGCGCGTTAATAGGGGGTTTGATTGGCAGATAAAAAGCGGATGGTTAAGGTTTTATATGCAGGTATTTTGTGAATATTTATTGCATATTATAATATGTACTGTAAAATATTAATATTTATTTATTTAATTAATTTACCACAAGTTGGACTATTTCTGTTTTTCGGACTTGAAACTAAGTTTACGGATACATCATCGTTAAACTTAGAAGCTAAGCTTTTGTGACGTAAACTGATGCAGGCTTTTCCATTTGTTTCTATTATTATGTACCTACCTTTACATCTCTAAACTTGAAAGCTTTTGTTCATAGTTGCGTTTCACTAACTATTCCAACGGGAGAGTCCATTCTTCCAAGTTCATTCTACAAGTTTGCCTTGAAAACGCCCTCCCCAGCAAACTAAGTTACACGCCAGGACAAAGCTATGGTCTTCATCTGTCTCTTCTCTAACGACTTTGTTCTCTTTTTATTTCTATATGAAGAGAAGGGAAGGACGATAGAACATAGTCTCCCTTAAGAAGACAAAGAAGTGATCTTCGTTTGTCTCTCCTCTAACGACTTCTTTCTCTTTCTATCTCTGAATGAAGAGAAGAGAAGGAAGATTTCTCTTTCTTTTTCTATATGAAGAACAGAGATAGAAGATATCGTTATTTTCATGCATATTCGCCCTGCTGAGTGCATCTCTGTATAGTCTTTGTACGGTAACGACTTGACTTGTGTGTGCAGTCATGGTATTGTGTGAATGTGGCTTTAACGATATCGTCATTATTCGTATATAAAACTATCTATCCCTATACAGTGAATGGATTTATGTAAAGCCCACTTCAGCGGCCGTTGGAATAAAATATGGATTGTTAAAAAAAAAGTCGTATCTACTTAGTATCAAAACTGATATTTGAAAATAGCACTAGTTCTTTTAAACTGTATATTATTTGTCAAAGAATAACCCGAATAAATTCTATTTGTAGGTAAAGTTGAATTGAAACTACATAATATACGAGTAGACTTGGATATTATCTTAATTTTTTATCTGAATTGAAAATTAATTACTCGAGATTGTAAATAATGGTCAAGTCAACCTCATGCATAAATAGTCCCCACATTTCAGCGGCATGAAAACGGGAAAGACATCACAACTCGAATTTGCATAATATAGTAACAAATTACAAATTACATATAAAATCATAATCCCACTTTCAAATCCCAGTTACGTTCCCATCAAAACAACTGAAAAACATTACTTAAATACATAAAATTCGTTAAATTAAGCTGACCCACTTTTTCAGCGTTTTTAATCCAATTAAGGTTATCATAACCACTTGAAAAATTCACACCATCTATGAAATCTGTGCGTCCCATATGGCTGATATATTATTTATAGCTCGGGGCGGTGAAGTAGTAAATTCCACGTAGTAAGTATTCCAAGAAGTAAATTACTACGTGAGAGAGGTATATGTGTGGGAGACCTTTAAAGTTGCCGCTTGTGATTTCTTGGAGAAGTTATTGTGTGAATGACTTGATATGACAAAATGGTTCTGTGTGTGAATGTGATTCCATTGACCAATAACTCAAGGCTCTTTTTTGATACAGGAGCTTGGAACAAGTTTAATGACTCTAGTTTACATAGATAACCCGTTGCCACATTCAAATTCTATTACCTACTTCTTTATTTCGTTTCAAATTTTGCGGAAAGTGCGGGTTGCGATACGACGGATGCTAGCGTTAATTAAAGAAGTCATATTTATAGTATAATGAGCTACTGTTCTTTTTTTTAAACAATGTTTGTCATCATTGCTTCGTCAGAGGTTGCACTAACGCACAATTAAGACTAAGACAATTAAGACTAAAATCTTATTAAAGGCATTTGCTATGTATCTAACGCCCCAACTCAGAAACGTCAAATTCTTCCTCAGTAGAGATATAATGAGTGATATTAACATGTAATGTGTGAAAAATTATGTCAAATAATTCAGAGTGATTTAATGAACGTGGTGATTACTCCTAATCCTCCTCACTGAACTGATATCTTCAGTGAGATGAGAGGCCTTTGCCCAGCAGTGAGACATTACAGGCTTATACTTTTTTTAATGAAATGTCTAAGTACGGCAGTTAATCAAGCAAATGATTACAATATACACTTTTATATGATATAATATCTTGACTATCATAAAACTGTAGTCACCAAAAGTGTATCACATAAAAAATATCACAGCTGCCGTGTGTAACAAGTTTAACACGATAAAAAGGGTCCCTTTTAAAAATTCAACTACATTCAACGGTAGATGACTTCGCGGAGATAGAAAATTACACGAAGGAAGGAGGCAAATGAAGCGAGAACCCGATTATTTCTGGAACCTAGAGAAAAATTTATACACGAAATATTTTTCTTTTATTTAACGACAGGGTTGACTGTTTGTGTAATGTTACTGAGGATGTACGGTATCTAGTAAAAGTTCTAGTGCCTGGCTTTTGTTATGTAATGTTTACGACTGACAGTTCTAGCCGTTTTGTAGATTTGCGGACGTTTTGGAGGTAAAATGTATTTTAGGTAAGGGATGGGTTTCGACGAATGCGAGCAATGGAAGAACGAATGGCGATTAGCGATTTTTTTGAAAACGGAAACCTACATATTTTCTATAATAGAAAACAAAGTCCCCATATGCCGTCTGTCTGTATGTAATTGATTTTATCAAAAACTACTTAACGGATTGTCATGCGGTTTTCACCAAAATATAGAGTAATGCAATAGGCAGGTTTGTAACTACAAATTAATGCCAAAGTTCCAATTAAAATGAGTCCAATACGGGCGAACCCGCGGGGCACTGCTAGTTAACAAATTTTTTAGAATATAATATTAGTAGTCATCTCCACCGCGTAAACCAGTAACACAATTTGAAATACAAAGTGGTTTAACCTTTATAAAGTCAACCAACGTTTTGATTATATATAGAAGGATGCCAAATATCTTCCATACCTTATTCTTATATGCTCTAATAAATTCCAAATATAACTATTAGGCTCTTGTACTATAAATGTTTAAATTGTTACTATGAAATAAAAGTTAAGAATTTGTCAGTTATTTGTAGGAATATTTCATCCATAAACCTAAATAATATACAGTAATAAACACACATACATACATACTGCTACTAATAGATGGCAACACACCTAACATAATACTTTAACCGCAAAAACTTTACAACATTTAAACCCTAAATTCCTGAAAACCGAGCAATACAAACTCCTCTACATATTTCTTACACATTTACAATTATAAATACTGCAAAACTACGTAATCCCGTGACCTATTTCAGCAGAAAACTTTCCGCAAAACCATGTCTAACTAATGAGTTACAATGAAACGGCACCGCTCCTCTCAACACAGAAAAACACCTTAGACAAATGCCAATTACCATATCTAAGATTCAAGCCTTACATTTTGTTTATTCTCTGCATAATTTCCCACTTGCGCTAAAGCTCTCTATTCACTAGTCAATTTGACGCGCCAATGCGCGCGAGTTAAGTGTTTAGTGAAGTTGCACAAAGCAAACTCCAGTCCGCCACTTTAGTATGGCGAGCACAAAAGCGTTGTTGCCACTTGGATATGCAACTTATTATGACAGTATATTAAGACGTGCGGACAGTATAATAGGTATGTGTTTAGAAGGTTTTATAATATAGGTACTAGCGTCCGAATTCGAGTGAAAAGTAGTTTCGCCTGTGCGTTGATGTAAGTCAGTTATGTAAGTCAGTAAGCCTTTTATTTATATAAATAAATATATTATGACAACGTTTCAAATAAGTCTAAATTAAACCAAGTAGTACCACTAGATAACAATTGACCAGTCCAATATTGGTTTACTGTTTGCCTAAAATGTAAGCTTACTCTTGGTTAATTTGTCTGTCAATAGTTGCGCAACATGTTGCTTTAATCATCACAAAGTTTATCTGATCAAAAAGGAATCGTGAAAGTTAAAAAGTATAGATCAAAGTTGTTAGTAAAACTAAGTAACATTGCAACAAAAGTACGAAATGATCTTAAATGATTAAAAAGTTGCGTAGCGCTACAGTATTGTTGCCACGTGAATAGGAGACTTTACATCTTTCTCATATTTACGAGTCACCCTAAATCAGTGTACAAATGTTTTACATTTTATATAATACCTTTGAATTATTCATTGGTTAATGAATTTGGTGATTAACTTGATGACAAATGTTTGTATTTTACATCTGTGTTGTTAAAGATGATAATGAAACACGAATTATGAATGGCGATGTTAAGTTGATGAGATGACAAAGTTTTGTATAAATGAACATAATTTAGTGTTTTGAAAGATCAAATATGATGGCAGTTTTATACTTAACTTAGATCTTTGAACACAAATAAATGAAGATTAAAAAATGCTTTTTTTGAAAAATAAGGAACTTCGTTCCAAAATGATCTTGACAATTTTTTAAAAAAAAAATCGAATTCAAAATAAGTATAAAGAATTCACTTTATTTTTCTCTGTCCTCTTCTAGGTCATAGACGGTGACATTATTGTTGATAAGTTCTGTACCAACTTCAACTATACATGGTCTTAACAGAGGTACCATTAATATAATAATAATATAAGGACAAATTCACACACAGCTAAATAAACCCAAAAAAAGCTAATCTTGTATTATGGAATATAATTAACTGATACTAATACAGATACTTAAGAATATGTTCATTAATTAACTAGCAGCGCCCCGCGGTTCTACCCACGTGCTGTGCCTGTTCCCGTGGGAATTTTTGGGATGAAAAATAGCCTATAACCTTCCTATTGAATGTGGCTATCTATTACAAAAAGAATTATTCAAATCGGTCTGATAATTCTAGAGATTACCTCGAACATACAAACAAACAAACAAACAAACTTACAAATTTTACCTCTTTATAATATTAGTATAGAAGTATAGAAACCCATCAGTGGAGACTTGTAATTAGCCTTCGATTCTACTATATGATTTTTGTAAATGATTATACCTAGCTGTAAGTTTTCCGAATAATTAATAAAAAAATAAAAAAATAGATTGACACTCAGACATTCCTCGCCAAGAACTATGAGTATATCTGCTCATATTGTTGACTCCGTTGGATCGAACCCGCAGCCTCCAACACAGTGCTTTCTCTGTCTTTCGTGTCTAGGGAAACGAAAATCTCAGCAGAAAAGACACGACTTCCATATAAAGTACACTACACAAGACGTGGCAAACATTCCAACGCACGAATCTCGCATAAAGCAACCCAAATCTCATTACCGTCTAAATCTGAACTTTCCTCCACGAATTGCTCCAAATAAACTTAAAAACGGTCCCATCGTTTAAACGTCACTTGAAGATTGACGTAATACTTCATACGTCGACTTTTTCGCCCTCTTTTCTTAGACTTAATAAAAAGCAAGATAACCCACTAACTGGTGGCGTCAAATTGATGGCTTCAAGCAGAATGGAATGGCGGGAGGCCTTTGATACTCACTAATGGGAGAATACAGGCTAACAGTAAGTGGAATACACCGTCAACAATAGAAAGAAGCGGGTTGGCCATGTTCTCTATCTTTTCTGATATCTCGTAATTAAACTACTTAGGATATGTCATAAAGTATAGTGAGATTATAAGAGAAGTAATTTAATTTAGTATAATAGCACCCCGTGGTTTGTCTACGTGCTTCGGAGAGCACGTAGATCTAGGAATCCTTTAGACGGTTTAAAAACTTTGAGACCAGGGTTTGCGACCAGGGTTGGTATAAAAACTTACTTACTTACCTACGATGCACATAATATGATGATGAATTTTACGATGATATGGAACCTAAATTTTCTTCGCGAATCTCTTTATCGGTGAAACCTTTATGCAAATTCATTGTGTACATATACTTAGTTTGTGTCCATCGCTAACAGATAAACTAACAATCACAGCGGAGGTTTAAGTTTTATAATAAGTAGACTCTGCTTCATCGAGTGGATGGCCTACCTGACCAATCCTGGTGTCAGAGTTATTGAGCCGCCAAAGGCCTCTGACATGGCTCAAGTAACGACTACTATCCGTAGAAAGTAACCGGGACCGACGGCTTTACGTGCCCGGAATCATCTTACTTTTCGAGCAATCAGGTGATTCAGCCTGCAATGCCCTAACCAAACTGGGGAAAGTCTCACAAAGAGATTTTTGTGAGATATCCCCACCGGGAATCGAACCCGGAACCTCCGGGTCGTGAGCCGGGCGCTCAAACCGCAAGACCACGGAGGCTGTTAAGTAAGACTGTGTTTAAACAAAACACAGGGTGTAATTCTCCTTGTCACATTTCGGAGCGTTTGCTCTCCACTTTTTATTTGGTCCAATCCCTCTTTTATGATGCCATCTGCAAATGTCATATACATACAATATGACATACGTCTACATTATGGTGTATCTAGATGATATTATATCTACGTCACGGCTTTACGTGATGTGTTAACATGACGCCAGTGCAACGGATGTGAAGGAAATGGAATAGAAATATACTAAGTGAGCGTAAAAATGTTATTTTCATTAGAGTTTTTTTCCTTGTTTAGTGTATTTCTGTAAGCTCCACATCAAGATTAATCTAGTCTAGAGAGTAATAATATATGTAGGCTACACGGGCTTAAACCAAATCAAGATTATTACAGAGACCAAAAACAAAATTTCCAATTCTATCAGTGAATGTACTAATCCTAACTAATATTATAAATGCGAAAGTAACTGTGTCTGTCTGTCTGTTACGCTTTCACGCCAAAACTACTGAATCGATTTGAATGAAATTTGGTACACAGTTAGTCCAGAGCCTGTGACAGGACATAGTAGGCTACTTTTTATTGCGAAATTCATGCGGGAACGGGTGTAACGCGGGTGAAACCGCGGGGCGGTGCTTGTATTTTTAAATACAATTAACGTTAAAACTTGATCACCTGATCTGGCAATCTGTCGATAGAACACGTTTATCACGACTGACTCTTTTAATAGGTCACAAACACAAATTCGGAGCCTGATCAGTGCGTCCGTTCAAAATCCGGGCCCGACAGCCGACAAGCGAAAACGGACTGTAACTTCATTGACAGAAGCCTCATAATCATGAGTTCAGTAATCTAAAGTAATTAATTCATAATGAAATGGATATGTCAAATATTTGGGCAAAGCTTTTAACGCAAAACTTTTGTCATAAAAGCAAAACAGCTCTTTAAATATGTGTGTGAAGTAGGAAGTTATGTCTGTTTGTTAACTAGATGGCGTATATCATTTGTTTTCTTAATTTGTTGGCTACAATCATTTATTAGGCGCTTTTTTTCTAACCTTTTACTTATATGACAAGCCCGTTGGCACAGTAGCATGTGAAAGCGCTTACTGTTACTGTAATATTATACATTTGAAACTTGTGAGGATGGATGTATGTATGTATGGATGTATGGATGTATGTTTGTTGCTCTTTCACGAAAAAACTACTAGACGGATTTGAATGAAACTTTACAGTAATATAGTTTATACATCAGAATAACACATGGGATACATTTTATCCCGAAATTCCCGCGGGAACCGATACAACGGGTAACACCGCGGACGCGGCTAGTAATTAATATAGTTTTAAAATATTAGTATGCACAAGGACCAGGCACATACTCTTGTTGCGTCGTCGGTATAAAATCTCAAAATAACTAGATCAAACGCCAAACTTGAAACATTCCAATTATTAAATCTATATAAAGGACACGTGAAAAACTTCTATCACAAAAAAATACTTAGTCTAAGCAACTTTACAAAGTTCTTTGAAAAATTGTAAGTCGAAATGTAAAAGGTGGATGGAAATTGCGTTTGGTAAGCTTTTTTGGGTCGTTAAAAGTTCGATAGAATCGCGAATCAATGTTCTGGCATAGAGTTTAACGAAGAGATTAAAAAGTTTTGTGCGTTATTTGTCATTTAATGCTTTTACTTTCTCTTGTAGTGGCTTATAAAGGAGCATGGACTTATTATTATAAACTGGACTGAGGACTGTTAAAAATGAAAAATACGAAAGCACACCTTACACATTTACATTATGATTCAATTTGGGTTACCAAGATAGACAGAGGCAAAACGAGCCAAGAGAGATAGCTAGTACCGAGGTCGTTTATTCCTTTCTAACACTTGCCATTCGATCGAAAAGTGGTAGTTGGTAGCATGTTGGTAGAAAATTATTTCACAACGCTGACTTTAAGCTTATCCTTATATTACATATAAAGTAAATATTGAATTAGATAAAATTTATTAATTACTTACTTAGCTTTATAATACTTATTATTTATTAGCCTTAATTATTTAGAACTATTTGGTAAAATTTTTATTTATTTCTCTAGTAATCCTTTGAATTTGTCATGGTGACTTTGAATTCTCGTCTTCTCGTGAATATCTACCTATTTGTTTTATTTTATGCAATTTTGAGAGATTAGCTTATTGAAATGGTTAAAAACTGCTGTATTCGTTTCTGTAAATCTGAATCCTATGGTGGTTGCGGGATATCCTTTCACAGGTAAGCCAAATAAGGGAAAAATTGTAAATGTGTTATGTAGGGTGACCATAAGTGCAAGCATGTTGATGTCTTTTATATGAAGTAATATTTTTTAAGTGTTAATAAAAATTTATTTAAATTACAACAATTTCTTTTATTTAAACATTATGCTTTTATAAGTAAAATCGGACTATCTTTTTTTAGTTTCACCTCAGTAGATAGTTCGATTTCAAATTCACAAAGCACCATCTATCTATTCACTACATAGTATAAAATAAAGTCGCTATTTTTGTCTGTCTGTTTGTCTGTTTGTTTGTCTGTATGCTTAAATCTTTAAAATTACGCAACGGATTTTGATGCGGTTTTTTGTACTAGGTAGAGTGATTCAAGAGGAAGGTTTATATGTATAAAAATTCCCGAAATTCCCAAGGGACAGGCACAACGCTGGTAAAACCGCGGGGCGCCGCTAGTAAGCTATAAAGAAGCTAAGCTCATTGTATTTTTTAAAACAAATATTATCTTATATATAAAATTCTCGTGTCACAGTGTTCGTTCGCGTACTCCTTCGAAACGGTTCGACCGATTCTCATGAAATTTTGTGAGCATATTGAGTAGGTCTGAGAATGAGGCCAACGTCTATTTTTCATCCCGAAATTCCCGCGGGAACGGGTACAACGCGGGTGAAACCGCGGGGCGCAGCTAGTTTCATTATAATATTTGTCCCACCTAACGAAAAAGTGTGGTCATCCTATTAGAAAGTGACAAACAACATCGGCTCTCAACATCTCGCTCGGCTCGTTTTTCGGCTGCTGGAGCTAAGTCCAGTTTATAATAATAAGTCCATGTAAAGGAGTTGCTTCGGGCAGTTTCTATTACGATGGACATTAGCGGATAGATAGATTACACCATTGGTATTTAGGTATTTCAATTAAAACGGGGACCCAATTAGGGCTGACACCGCGTTAAGCGTGCGCACGCCGCGGTTTCATACAAAAGACGTGAAACGTCGCGGGCGCCCGCTGCGTGCGGTGCCATACAAAAGTGAACCGCCGCGGGCGCACTTTTAACACAGTGTTGGCCCTTAGATAAATTGAAAAACTTACAAACTAAAAGCATTAAATCAGAAATCACAATAAAAAAATTAAAACAGAATATAACATTTGAATAACAATAATTACTGGTAACAGGCAAAACTTACAAATAAATACTCGGACTTACTTACTTATAACAGTTACACTATTGTAAACCCACTTCTCCCTTTGGTTCCATATTTCTGAACCATAGCAAAACTCTTCAAGGGAGTCTCAACTCCATTAAGCTCACCCGATGAAAATTTATAGTCTCCCATAGATAACGAAATATTTGTGTCAATACTTCTGGTGGAGCTCAAATTGGTTTCTATGGATTTATGCTCAAAATACGTGGCTCATATGTTGGCAACACATAAATAAGGTTGGTTTTAGGTATGTTTATTGTTGTTTCTCGTCAATGGGGTGATGTCTTCAGTGAGTATATATACTTTGTTAAGCAGTAGGACATTATTGGTAAATAATATATTTTTTACTTTAAAATTAATAATGTTTGGGAATTTTGGGGTAACTTTTTGCCGATGTGCGAAAGGTGAGGTTAAAATCGCAGAGTTCGATTGACCAATCAAAATGCATTAAAATTGTTTTAAGTTGTCAAATTTCTTCGTAACGCAATATGATTGGATAATTGAACTCCGCACAGCTCCGCGCAGCATCTATGGAAACGCAGTCAAAAGTATTTCCCTACAATAATTGTCTTCAATCTTATCTCTAGTCTACAATCTAAGTCTCTCAAAAGACATGACAATTATTGTAGGGAAAGACTTTTTTAAGTCTTTGTGAGACTGTCCTCAGTTTGGTTAGGGAATTGCAGGCTGAATCACCTGATTGCCCGATAAGTAAGATGATTCCGTGCTTCCGAGGGCACGTTAAGCCGTTGGTCCCGGTTACTTTCTACGGATAGTAGTCGTTACATGAGCCATGTCAGAGGCCTATGGCGGCTCAATAACTCTGACACCAGGATTGGTCAGGTTGACCATCCACTCGATGAAGAAGAAGAAGAATCTAAGTCTCTCAACATAGACTTAGATGTGGTTTGATTTGTTTTTTCGGCCATTATTGCCAACCAAATCTAAGGCTCAAAATATTTTTACCTTCATATTGTTTAGCATGAGCCATTTGCGATCAGCCTCATCGAAAAAGTGTCATATTTTTCCATGATATATAAGTAGTGTTAGCTTTTCAATTCCAACTGGTATTCCAAAAGATTAAGCTAATTCAACTATAAATTTCTGCTTTATTACATTAATATAGATATCTGAAGCCAAGCATCCGCTGACCTTAAGACGCAGACTTCCTTCAAGCAATAAAGCAAATTTCCCAAAATATTCTCCGAAACTTGTAAGAATCTGACATAAAGTGAGGATCAAAATTTCGCTTGGCTCATGAAAAGTCCAATCCCTCAGAGTTTGGGGTCATTATTTTTAGAACATCCCTTTCTTATCGGTCGGGTAAAAGGTCACGCAATAAAAACAAGATTCGGGAGGAATTCGTGCCAAAAGACCAGGTTGCAGGAATCAGCGAAATTTTAATTGGTCAGTTACTGAATTATGTTTGTCTTGGCGAGTTCGGCGTTTGGTAAGATTGAGTGAGCTTACTATCGGCGTGCTGGCGAGTATACAGTAGTTTTATTTCACGTGTGTCTTTGAGCCATGCTTGTTGTTCGTAAAAGTACATATACATTTTCCTAGCTTGCATCATGGTCCTCATTAAATCCTGTAAATATTGTCTTTGAGGTAACGACAGTTGCGTTTATTCAAACCTACCATAGGTTTGAACAGGAAAAAAGTCATTTGATTGTTATTCGCAGGAAAGATAAAAACGCACACATGGACGCGTGTCTATCTGTCGCAAAAATATTATTGTTTGGGCGTTAACGAATATACGAGACAATTTCAAAAATTGCATTAGTCAAGGGGTTAACTCGTATACCTAAATGGAAACCTCAAAAAACTTGATTATTTTTTTTACTAGAAATAACAGTTTCACATGCTTATTATATTTTGAGAAACATTAAATAATAAATGAGCTATTGATTACAAGGAAATTTGAACTAAAATAAAAATCTATATCCTTGTCGTATCTGTATAACGAGTTTATTTACAGCAATGCAATTTGGAAGTATATTTATTTTCATTTTACATTAATAATTCACTATATTTATCTAAAGAGTGTAGCTTCAGATATGTAAGAAGCAAAGCATTAGCCTCTAATTTTCCATTGCTATGCAAAGGCTTGTCATCTCACTGAAGATAACAGTACAGTGAGAAAGAATAGGCTATTCACTGCTCTTCCTAGTGGGTAAAACTACAGTACAGTAAAACCTGTAAAAAATAGTTATAGAACACTGCGTAAGTAGGTATTTTATCAGTATCATCATTAAATTCTTATATTAACATACAATATTTAATCTTTTTTAAACTGTGACTTCCGTTCAACCTTTCGAAATTTAGAAATTACTACTACTGTTAAATAAATAAGACTAATTATTAAAGAAATAGGAATCAAACTTAATACTAGCAGTAGTTCCACATCCAAGTACTCCGGCCAGGACAGGTTGGCGGCGGGCGCGCGAAGGTGCGCGGCGCCGCCGTGCCGCAGCACGTGCTCCGTCCACCACACCGCGCGCTCCAGCGGGCTCTGCGGCTGGTCGTATAAAAGATTTCGGAGATGCGCCACGTTTTGACGATAGCTGGAAAGAAACCCATCATTAATAAATTATAATGACTGTGCCTTCTTAGAACTCAGGGTTAAAATCAGCTGTTCTTCATACTGGGACCGCCTTCACTTGCAGTATGCTATCTTAGCTGGTTTCTAATTCTATCGCCGGTATAATTGTACCGCTCAAAGCCTAGATTGACTTAGCACTAATAACCAATTGCGACTTTCAAGCAACGCGCATCTCAGTCATATTTAATTACCTGATTACCTAGCAATTAGCTGGCACTTATATGTGCCATGCTTTGGAGGGGAATTAAATTATAAATGCCGGTTTTCAGACTATGTGGGAGACTTTTGAAGGCTGACGAACTCAGATCAGGGTTTGCTGCTAATAACTTCATTTTAAATACATTAAGTTCAAGTAGATAACTGAGTTATCAAATACATCACTACATAGTATAAAACAAAGTCGCCTTCCGCTATCTGTATGTCTATCTGTCTGTCTGTCTGTCCCTATGTATGCTTAGAACTTTAAAATTATACAACAGATTTTGATGCGGTTTTTTTAAATAGATAGAGTGATTCAAGAGAAAGGTTTATATGCATAAAAAATCACAAAGTTCCCACGGGAACGGACACAACGCGGGTAAAACCGCGGGGCGCTGCTAGTCATCTATACATATAATAAAATTGTAGAAAAGTGCTGTCTGTACATCTATACATATAATAAAATTGTAGAAAAGTGCTGTCTGTACATTGAAAATAAAAATAAAAAAAATAGCAGGGGTTATTGTTATGTCAATGTCGAACCCAAAAATGTAATCAACTTTTTTTTTGTCTGTTTGTCTGTTTGTCTGTTCACGCTAATCTCAGAAACGGCTGATCCGAGTTGGATGCGGTTTTCACGAATATATTGTGGTATGCTTCAGTTATGCTTTAGTGTTTGTTTCATGTCAATCGGTTCATAAATAAAAAAGTTATGTCAAATTAAATAATCACGTCGAACACTATTCTATGCTTATACATAGGCACCATTAATCTCCGCAACTATTTGACGGATTTGGTTGAAATTTTGTACCGACATATTTTAGAGCCTGGCGCAACATAAAGACTACTTTTTACCGCGGGAAAACATCCGTTTCCCATGGGAATCGGTAGTTTATTGTTTTTTTAACGCCTGTTCCGGTCAACGAACGACGTCGATCATTGTTACTAGATAGGTAAATTACAATCATTAATAGAATATGTTATAGCTACTTATTACTTACCTTGGAATTGACTGGATTACCATGGGAAAAAAATTAAAAGGGCTCATCTAAATTCTTTCTACTTAAGTTAGTTTAGGCTGATATCATAAACTATAAGAATAATTTACCGAGGGAAATCATAGTACTCCCATGGGAATGAAAAAACATTGTTCTTTTACGGCTGAAGGTAGTTTGTAAGCTGTTGAATTTTAAGAATAATGTCGAACAGATTCCTTCCAGTTTCCCGTGGGTCTGAGATGTTATCCCGCGGTAAAAAGTAACATAAGTGTTGTTATTTCCAAGCCTAAACTAACTGTTTGCCAAATTTTATCCATATCCGTTCAGTAGTTTTTGCGAGAAAGACTAACAAATATGCGTCTATACAAAGTTTCGCGTTTATATTATTAGTAAGAGTTAATTCTATTATGAATAACTACTTTTTTTCTCTGTTAGTAGAATTTACTGAAACTTTATAATAATTTTAATTTAATAATTAATTAATTAATTAATTTACAACGAAATCTGATAGAAGCAGAGATTTTAACAGGGTGCGGAAAAGGTGATAGTGTTTTTATTCCTCGGATTCCTCTCATTCCAAACAATTTTCCGTTTAGTTTTAAACGAATTCAGTTTCCAGTGAGCCTATGTTTCGCCATGACAATTAATAAAGCTCAAGGTCAGACTCTAAAAGTTGTTGGTGTAGATCTAAGTATCAGCTGTTTTTCGCACGGTCAATTGTATGTGGCTCTGTCCCGTGTTAGCAATCCCAGCAGCCTGTATGCTTTCACCCCCGATGGCCATACATCTAATATTGTATATAGAGAAGCATTACAGTAAAGTAGGTGTTTTAGCTACCCAAAATGACTGTGATTATGATCCAAAATAAAAATAAGTATATATTTTAAAAAAAACGCTGCTCATAGTCACTATTCCACGCGAACGAAGTCGCGGGCACAGCTAGTTATGTATAAAATCTTAAGTGGTACTAACGACAGTTTACGTTGAATTAAAATTTCTGAAAATATCGTAAGTTTGGCATACGATTTTTTACGTAGATACTCTATAAATGCATTTACACGCAAGTGGCATATACCATGTTTAACTATGTATATAAAAAATAATTCATATTGTATGTTACGGTTAGTTAATAAATATAACTTATTATAAATTATGTTTGTAAAAGAAATCGTTTAAATATTTTTTCTCACAAAGTACTTTTATCTTTTTTTTATCCAATTTCATGAAAATTGACCAAATTAATAATCTACTATATAAAAATAAGTCGGGTTTTCCTCCCTGACGCTATAACTCCAGAACGCACGAACCGATTTCCACGGTTTTGCATTCGTTGGAAAGATTTCGGGCTCCGTGAGGTTTATCTATACATATAATAAAATTGTAGAAAAGTGCTGTCTGTACATTGAAAATAAAAATAAAAAAAATAGCAGGGGTTATTGTTATGTCAATGTCGAACCCAAAAATGTAATCAACTTTTTTTTTGTCTGTTTGTCTGTTTGTCTGTTCACGCTAATCTCAGAAACGGCTGATCCGAGTTGGATGCGGTTTTCACGAATATATTGTGGTATGCTTCAGTTATGCTTTAGTGTTTGTTTCATGTCAATCGGTTCATAAATAAAAAAGTTATGTCAAATTAAATAATCACGTCGAACACTATTCTATGCTTATACATAGGCACCATTAATCTCCGCAACTATTTGACGGATTTGGTTGAAATTTTGTACCGACATATTTTAGAGCCTGGCGCAACATAAAGACTACTTTTTACCGCGGGAAAACATCCGTTTCCCATGGGAATCGGTAGTTTATTGTTTTTTTAACGCCTGTTCCGGTCAACGAACGACGTCGATCATTGTTACTAGATAGGTAAATTACAATCATTAATAGAATATGTTATAGCTACTTATTACTTACCTTGGAATTGACTGGATTACCATGGGAAAAAAATTAAAAGGGCTCATCTAAATTCTTTCTACTTAAGTTAGTTTAGGCTGATATCATAAACTATAAGAATAATTTACCGAGGGAAATCATAGTACTCCCATGGGAATGAAAAAACATTGTTCTTTTACGGCTGAAGTGAAGGTAGTTTGTAAGCTGTTGAATTTTAAGAATAATGTCGAACAGATTCCTTCCAGTTTCCCGTGGGTCTGAGATGTTATCCCGCGGTAAAAAGTAACATAAGTGTTGTTATTTCCAAGCCTAAACTAACTGTTTGCCAAATTTTATCCATATCCGTTCAGTAGTTTTTGCGAGAAAGACTAACAAATATGCGTCTATACAAAGTTTCGCGTTTATATTATTAGTAAGAGTTAATTCTATTATGAATAACTACTTTTTTTCTCTGTTAGTAGAATTTACTGAAACTTTATAATAATTTTAATTTAATAATTAATTAATTAATTAATTTACAACGAAATCTGATAGAAGCAGAGATTTTAACAGGGTGCGGAAAAGGTGATAGTGTTTTTATTCCTCGGATTCCTCTCATTCCAAACAATTTTCCGTTTAGTTTTAAACGAATTCAGTTTCCAGTGAGCCTATGTTTCGCCATGACAATTAATAAAGCTCAAGGTCAGACTCTAAAAGTTGTGGGTGTAGATCTAAGTATCAGCTGTTTTTCGCACGGTCAATTGTATGTGGCTCTGTCCCGTGTTAGCAATCCCAGCAGCCTGTATGCTTTCACCCCCGATGGCCATACATCTAATATTGTATATAGAGAAGCATTACAGTAAAGTAGGTGTTTTAGCTACCCAAAATGACTGTGATTATGATCCAAAATAAAAATAAGTATATATTTTAAAAAAAACGCTGCTCATAGTCACTATTCCACGCGAACGAAGTCGCGGGCACAGCTAGTAGGGAATAAAAATCTCAAAATTCCCACGGGAACGGGGGCGCTGCGGGTGAAACCGCGGGGCACATCTAGTATATAAATATAAAAGTACCTTCCATCATTAATAACAGTTTCAATAGCCTTCTTCAATACTCCTTCTTCCAAAGTTTCCATCTGTACTCCTACCCCTATTCCATGCCTCACGTACTGTTCTACATTAAACCACTGGTCCCCTAACATAGGGACACCAACTAAAGGCACGCCTGCTGTGATAGCTTCGTCAGTTGATTGGAGACCACCTTGGGTTATAAAGAGCTTGATGTTTGGATGCCCTGAAAGAAGACAATAAAGATAGATTGGTGATGCAATTCACTCAAAACGTCGGGACTTAAAAAGTAGTTTACTTGATTTCTTAACTCTTATGGCTCGGGTTTGAGATCACCAACTCGCATTTGGCAAGCTTGATGATTATATCTAATCCTGCTCACTGTTCTGATATCTTCAGTGAGATGAGAGGCCTTTGCCCAGCAGTGGGATATTACAGGCTAATACTAATAGACTTTTTACCGCAAAATAACCTGAGTGAGCACGTTTATTGGTTGCTCAAAACGCGTCTGTGCACAATAGCCTCATATTGTGCCCAAAGTCTGCGCTCGGTTTAATACAAAATGCTTAAAATAAAATAACAAATAATTATACGAATATGTATATCATCTAAATTAGGATAACGGTGTATACCCTAATTTACATAATTTTAATTTCTACGAAAAAGCGTACAAGGCTTGTTGAAGCATGATTATCTAATCTTCATATAATTCATGGTAATCTACCCAAACAATAAAAGGAAACGTGAAATAATCTTGTAATAAAACAACATTGATTTATGAAGGAAAAAGCGAATCAAAACGCAGTAAAAATAAGTTATCACTTCTATTATTACTTATTGCCGGAAGATGGTGATAAGATATCTTTGTATATACAGCTATGAGAGTTTAACAGCTGATTCTAATGTATCTAAGATAGGTTATTATCTGAAATAGCTATCTCAGATAGTAAATCATATTTTGTATGTATATTTTAGTCATTGATTCAAGAGGAAGATTTGTAAGTATATAAATTCCCGAAATTCCTACGGGAACGAGCACAATGCGAGTAAAACTGCAGGGCTCTGCTAGTGTCTTATACAAGCAATAAAGAGCGAAATAACACTATAAAGTGATTCAAGATCATACAAGTACTTACTGAGTAAGTCAGGTTGCGGAACCCATTTCATAATTTTGAGATTCTTCGGTAATTCAGTGAAGTTGATATCGCACTTCCACAATACATGGTAAGGCAGTTGTGAGAACACTTTCACTAGAATTGATATTTTTTCTTTCGGAAGTTGGGAAGGATTCACGTTGGTACCAAAACTGACGTAGACGACGCCAGTTTTGGACGTGTCCAGATACGATTCCAGTTCCTGTGAAAAAAATATTTAGGTAAACAAAGAGTGTTTTAGTAAACATTATTAAAATAAGGGCCGACACTGCGTTAAGCGTACGCACGCCGCGGATCCATACAAAAGTGAACCGCCGCGTGCGCACGCTTAACGCAATGTTGACCCTAAAGGCCTCTACCCATTACACCGTATCATACCATGACCGTGCTATGAACGTGTCAGGCGAAAAAGTATTCTTTGTATTGAAAAGTATGGGACTATGCTCACTAGACCGTTCCGTCACCAACCAACAACGTCGACTATTCTCGATGAGAATATTTTGCCGGTGCTGACACGTTCATAGCACGGTCATGGTATGATACGGTGTAATGGGTAGAGACCTTTAGACTTATACGACCGTACGCAGAGACGTCAAATGCTGCCTTATGAGCGGTTTAATGAGTGACGTTGAAATGTAATGTATAAAAATTTCCGACAGTGGCAGTTCATAGCTAATTTGATATTTATTTCATAAATGTGGGTTGGTATTTGAATGTAAGATTGAATTGAACTCGGGAGCTCAGTCGTGGCAAGCGAGTGCTCATACCACAAAGCAAGATAACAATGACCACAAATAAAGTTTCAAAAATAAAAGAAGCCTAAAATAGTATAAAATATAAACAAAAAACTACATTAAAGTCGAATTATATCTTTAATTTATCGTCTGATAAAAAAAATTACTCGTGCAGTACGAGTGTTAAAGATCAAGTGAAAAATAATGTCTAATAGAGATTGTCTGGTGAGTCTGGTTACCACCGCAATAAGCGTGTATTAAACCTTTGTATTTGTGCGTAGATATCGGTTTATCTTACACCGGAAGTTTATTAAAGAGATAATTAGTTTAATTGGGTTCATCTATACTAATATTATAAAGAGGTAAAATTTTTAAGTTTGTTTGTTTGTTTGTTTGTTTGTTTGTTTGTATGTTCGAGGTAATCTCGGGAATTATCAGTCCGATTTCAATAATTCGTTTTGTAATAGATAGCTACATTTAACGGAAAGGTCATAGGCTATTTTTCATCCTGAAATTCCCACGGGAACAGGCACAACGCGGGTAATACCGCGGGGCGCTGCTAGTGTTTGATAAACGTGTCATAATAAGTATAAAAAAAGTCAATCAATACAACTGTTAAATTATTTCTCACAGAAACAAATCACATTGTAACATGATATAATATTATAAAAAAAGTTTTTAATAATGACTCACAGGCGAAATTTAATAAAAGCTTGTTAAATTAGCACAACACCGTATACTGGTTTTGAAATAATGCACTACTTTTTTTTAAACTGAAGAGGAGGTTGGAGGTTTCTGAGACCACGGTTCCTGTTAAAGGGGCCGAAACGTCAGATAAAGATCTAAAATAAAAGCGAAGTGTATCCGTAAACGTAAGGTAAACGTAGATTTTTACTCACTGACATAATATGTCAAAAATGTATGACACAGGTACATAGCTTATGTTTATTTTTAATACAACTATTCTTTAGTTAATCTAGTACTCGTAATAGTTTGTTATGCTTTCTCTATTTTCTTTATTTTAGTTTGTCGTCCTCGTTATCTATATATTTAAAATTCAAAGTCCTGACTGACTGATAATCAACGCACAGCCTCAACCACTACACCTAGAAACATGAAATTTGGCAGGAAGGTTCTTCAAGTGACGTAAGTGCACACTAAGAAAGGATTTTCGAAAATTCCTACGGGAACGGACTCAACGCGGGCAAAGCCGCGGGGCGCTGCTAGTAAATTATAATTACCATTAGTAGGGGAAACTTGTAATTGGCCCTCTGCGCACATATTTACATGTGTATCAAAATTATAATCGTAATGTAACCTAGCTGTAAGTTTTCCTAAAATTAATTTAAAAAAAAATATTAATCGTACCTGAGGAATTCCCTTCAGAGGATTTTGATGTATTCCTCCAATATGAACTACGCTGGGAGGCACCGGTCGATTCAACTCCCACAAAGGATAAATGTTCAAAAACAGCATCGCCACGTTTTTCTCCAATTCCCTAAAATTTGGAGTATCTTCTCCGAACATTTTTTTGATTGACCCATATTCCCTTTCCTCCAAATTATGCAAATAATTTTCCATAAAGTACAAATCGTAGAGAATTTTCACTTTGTCCCAAAGACTGAGGTTGTATACTTTTTTATTTATACAAACGGGGTACAATAGCTTTGGGTAAACAGGTGCTCCAACAATATCGAAAACATTTCTAATAGACCCAAATGAACTCATTAAAATCACCGGCGCTTTAAATAAATGCGAAAAAATAAGTGCAGGTTTTGCAAAAGCTTCAATAATAATAAGATCAAACTTGGTATTGCTTTTCAAAAGTTTTTGAACACCATCAGTCTTGATTTGTTTTTCAAAAACGTCTATAAGTGTAGTGAACACGTTAACAATTTGATTCATCAAATCTCTACTTGTACCACTCGTAGTATCAGAGTTTAGAACAAACTTTTTCCATTCATTGTAAGATATATCATGTACATCGATCTCAGTCAAGTTTTCTGGTACATTATCTTTAGTAAACACTGGATCAGTAGTAATATACACTACTTCATGTCCTCGCTTTGCTAGCTCTTGAGTTAAAGGTCGAAAAACCACTTGATGGCTCACAGACGGTGTTGGTACCACAACTAAAATTTTTCCAGGTAAAACTTCGTTTAGGCACAATAATGTCACGAGTAGAACACTTTTGAAATACATTATGAACCGTTTGTTTCCGTCTAATAGACATGAGATACAGTGACTGAATGATCTACTACTCTGAATGTTATAATTAGATATCTGGCCATACGTACCTATTACGTCGATTGTAGTTAGAATATATTTAGCCTTAGTGACACAGTCACGTGATTGTGTCTGGTTTCGATGATATAATTTTAAACTGATATTTTTATTGATACTTTTTTGATTAATGTAAATATGCTGGGCTGTGTCTCATAATTTGGAAATTTGCCTAAAAAGTTTTTTTGAAGTTTGGAAAACTGATGATTATTATAATTTTTAATGTGCTCAACAACAAAAACATGAATAAAGCTATTTATAATATATATAAAAGTACTCAATTTCAGAATTTTCTGTTAAACATTTCAGGGAAATTCTTTGTGAAGTCCATAAACCTCATTTTCTAAGAACCATAATTACTAAATGATTGTTGTCATGGTGAGTAAGATATCTTCAGATATTCTTACAAGAGAGGTATTGTTGATATTGAGCTAATTTACGAGCTCATCCAGCGATTTATTATATGGACAAAGTTATATTGAATACTAGCTGCGCCCCACGGTTTTACCCGCGTTGTGCCCGTTCCCGTGGCAATTTTTGGATTTTTTAAACATATACAGTCACGAGCTTTAATTTGGGACCCGTTTCCATTAAATGTTGTTAGAACATTGATATTGCCATAAGGTCGAAACTTTAGTTTGATAGAAACGTAAATGTATCGATGGTAAACAATATGACATTGATATTGCGATAAAATATTAGCTCTAAATAGCGCAAGTTTGCTACACGATATTTAACCTTAGACGGGTCCCAAATTATACACGATATTCAACCTTAGGTGGGTCCCAAATTAAAGCTCGTGACTGTACATAAACCTTCCTTTTGAATCACTCTATCTATTTAAAAAATACCGCATCAAAATCCGTGCAGTAGTATTTGAGTTTATCGCCAGCAGACAGACAGACAGACACGGCCGGGGACATTGTTTTATAATATGTAGTGACGACGACATCTTATGAACTCGCTCAATATTAAACGTTTTGTCACAACGTTTCTTCTAATTTCTTGTCACAAAAAAAAAACATGCTATTTTTTTACTCATCTGTACAATACAACTTTGTTAAGACATCACTACCGACCTTGAAGATAGACACAACATTAATTTAATAATGCGTTATCTTGAAGTCCGTGACTCCAGACAAATTACTGTCAAATCATTAAAAATAATTTTACAACAGTTTGTTTGACAAAAAATATGATAATCTTTTTAAACTTAAGTGATTGTATAATTGGTATGTAATTGCACTAAAGCAAAGCGTGTTAGAAATGTCGGTCTAAAACTCCGGCACTATTGTTGGCCACTGCTCGAAATGAAAATTATCACGTAGGTATTCAATTTCTTACATTAAACCCGTTTCCAAGCATCAAGCGACGAATAATAGAGAAACTTTGTTAAACATTGTGTGACATTTTTTTTCTATTCAACTCGGCTTGCAGCTAATACCGTTCAACCTAAGGGTCATTACACAAAGTTCATTATTCATTGAAGGCTCGTGGCGTAGTTTGACTAAGCGATGTTAGACCAATGCGATTGTTAAGCAACGTGCAGCTTGCCCTCCACATGGATTAGTGGCCCATAGAGCCATTTCTATCTGAGCGCTACCGTGCTTCGGAGGGCACGTACAGTCGGTCCCAGTTGCTTCAATCGTCGGACCATGTTGGAGATCTTTAGACGATCTAAAACTCCGACATTAGAGTTGGCTGCTAGCCTACTCGAAATAAATGAATGAATTACACTTAGGGGGTCCATCTAGACCCCCAAAAGACCCTTCTTATACTCGACCATGGTACCTGTACTTTTCTCCACTTGAGTAGATATACTTGGTTCTTTATGCAAACCATTACAGTAAGGTACAGAGTTTTCCATAAAGATAAGATTACCTAAATTCTTTATATCCCATTATGAGGATACATTGCATGTAAATCTCGATTTTACTTTTCTATGTGAACTCGTAAGATAAATTTCAATTTAGTGCTCGTATGTTTTGGTTATCCGATATTCCGATTTAAATGAATTTATTTTTATGTGTTTTGACTATGTTTTGTTATTGACTGGAAATGGGAGATGATTTTGATATCTATTTACATTAAAAACTTTATATAATATTGATAAAACCGACTGAATTGAGAAGTCCTTTTAAAGTTAGTTAAAATTAAACTTCAAAAATTAAAGCAAAACAATATTTGCATGTTTTTTTGGTTGTTGTTTGTTTGTTTGTTTGAATACAATATTCTTTATAACTACTCCTCCGATTCGAATGGTTCTTTTTGGATTTGATATCTACGTTTTAAGCAAAGGTTATTCAATCCTGAAATTTCCAAGAAAACAAGCACGGTGTGATTAAAACCGTGCGGTTAGTTTTACATAAAATATACAAAATATTGTTTTTAACCTGGGTACTCTGTTCATAATAATATTGGGAAGTTTATAATAAAAAAACGAATAATAAGATTCCTTTTGAATATATAAATAAAGTTCTATTTTTGCTATCTAGAGTACTTTTTTCTATTAAAAACTTTAAGTACCTACTTACATATTTCAGTTTTATGTAATTTCTAACGAATTACAACGTTATTCTACGAAAATATTTTATCAGTAGATTAAAACTTATAACGAGAAAACGAATGTTTCAAAAGGTTTTATAAAAAGCTTATCGCTTCTACCAATGACCACAAACCGTCGCTAGATGTGACTTTGCATTAGCAAAATATTGAAAGTTCAGAAAGTGTTCATTTACATTTTAAAAGGTTCTCAAAAGTTAGCCTTATCTAGTTTGTTTAGAATCTTTGGTTTTAACCTGGACCATTCTAACCTTTTACGATTATTGAATAGTAGCATCGCCCCGCGGTTTTACCCGCCTTGTGCCCGTTCCTTCCCGAATTTTGGGATAAAATTTTCCTATTACTTTCTCGTTGAACGGGGTTATCCATTACAAATGTATTTATTCAAATCGGATAGGCAGTTCCTGAGATCTTCAGCTTGATATTTACTTGCTATGGTTATAGATCATTTTGATCTTTATGCCTTATACACCGTCATCTAAGTGTAGGGCCACATCTGCGGAATGTACGGCGCCGAACCTTCCGCTAAATACGCTCGTAGCGTATTTCAAGTTAGTATTTCAGTACGCGGCGTAATTTCGACTGATGTGTCATAGAGCGGAAGGTTCGGCACCGTACGTTCCGCAGATGTGGCGCTACACTGAACGCCGCGTACTGATGTGTCATAGATAACTTGAAATACACTACAAGCGTATTTAGCGGAAGGTTCGGCGCCCTACGTTCCGCAGATGTGGCCCTACACTAACTTCACTATTACCTGACGCCATCATGTTGCCATCACCGTCGTCTGTCATCACCACATGGTTGAATATAAAGTCCTTGCGTCACCGTCATTTTTGGATACCGTCATTTGACGTCACCGAATATCCCACAGACATTAGATAAATGCGAGTAAAACCAAAGAGCGCTGGTACTAAATAAATACAGTACCGAAATATAAATAAATATTTATTAATTACAATATTTACTAGTAAATCGACGGGGAAGTGCGAACAACTCCTAACTTACATTTTTTACGAAAACGACTTTTGAATGCAGTTCGATAGAGAATGAATTTGCGCGTCTACTGATATATGAATTAAGTTGAAATTCGCAAAATTGACGTAGCTAGGCATCGAAGAAACATCTCTTAAGTTAAGGTCCAACATAACCTGATTAATTTTGGCAGGAAATATATTCTAACTTACAAATGGAAACATCTCGTAACTTCATTTAAAATAAAACTTTGAGCTAATATCTCCTATCTTCATATGCAAGTACAGTGTTCCCGCTCTAGAGCGAGACAAAAACGGTGCGTCTCTCGCAGTGTAAAAGGGACACCGGCTTACGTGCGCGACGTCTCGTCACGTAGTGCTGTGTTTTTAATCTATTTGCAGCGTTTTTGATTGTTTTTGAGTAAATAATAGTCAATTACTATGTACATTGTGCTGGACGACAAATATTTTACTTGGATTCAACAACCTACCTCATAGAGTTTTTTTTTACGTAACCTCGCTGTTCCCCTGCTGGGCAAAGGTCTCCCCCAATTCTTTCCGTTTATCTCTTTCCATAGCCAACTCCTTCCAATCCTTATTAAAATCGCTCAGCTCTTTCCGCCATCGAGTCGGAGGCCAACCTGGGGGCCTGGGGGCATCCTGGAATTCCCATTCCGTTGCAATCTTTGCCCATCTGTCCGGGTGTATCCTGCTTACGTGACCAGCTCAATTCCATTTGAGCTTGGCAGCTGTAATTCCCACGTGTGCAACGCCTGTCATGGAACGCAGCATGGTGTTTCTGACGCGGTCTTGTCTCTTGATACAATGCTGCGTTCCATTGCACCGTAGGTGAAGATGGGCAAGATGCACAGTCATGTCAATGAGTTTGCGCTTCAGAGAGATTGGCAAATCTCCCTTCATTAGCGTTTTCATGGACCAGTAGCTTTTCCAGGCGTTGTCTATTATTATTATTATTATATTAGCCTTGGGTGTCCCATTGTTGGGCAACGGCCTCCCCCCATCTTTTCCACTTCTCTCTATTTAGAGCTTCACGACGCCAACCAGCCAAAAATCCGTTTAGTTCATCTCGCCATCTCCTTTTTGGTCTGCCGCGGCATCGCGTCTTTGGGTCTGGGTCCCATAAAGTGGTGATTTTTGCCCAAGACTCATCAGGCCTGCGACAGACATGTCCAGCCCAGTTCCATTTTAGCTCAGCAGACTTGCGACCTACATCGGCGACTTTTGTGCGGGAGCGCAGTTCGGTGTTTCGGACTCTGCCCGTCAGCTTGACACCCAAGATGCTGCGCTCCATCGCCCGTTGGCAAACCTTGAGACTGGACTTCTGCGAATCTGTCAATGACCAAGTTTGTGCACCGTATGTGAGCACAGGAAGTATACACATGTCCATTAGTTTTCGCTTAAGCGACATTGGAAGGCGTCCCTTCAGGAGTTCCGCTAGGGCCCAATAGCTCAATAGTTGTCTATGCGACGAGCAATTTCTGCATCTTGCCTGTTGCCGAAAGATGCTAACTGGCCCAAAAAAATGTACTCATTGACATAGCTTACTATTAAACTATTAGGTATCTATAAATAATTAGAGTCATTAAAGAGATTTTTATTTTTTTATGCCGCTTTCTCATTTTGTTCTCGTTGATTTAGTTTTAGAAGTGGGACTGTTTTTATTTAAGCTTATCTTTGATTTTTTAAAGGATGTTTTATCAATAAATGTTACAGTAATTATAGGATTATAGTTTCAAACACTACAATAAAAATTGCAATGGATAAACATTGATTTCTCAGAGTTATAACAGTGTTTCATTTTGAAAATACCTCCTATCTTAACCGATATAGTGACGATGATGTTGATATTAGAAAGCCAATAACTCCTATCTTCAAAAAAATCGCCTAGTTTGAATATTTGGTCGATTTTTAGTAATTTTTAGATTCCTTTGTTATATTATTACCTAATATGATTGAAAACTTCAACGAGAAATGATAATTTTAAATGATTTCTATTACTTTTTTGAAGTATGGAAAATACTCCTATCTTCAAAATTTCAGCCACACGAGCTTGGTGATACCTCCTATCTTACATTATCTCGCCAAATACTTATTCCAAACAAATTTTGATTATTACCTTACATGCTGGTCCATTTAAGTATAAAATTGCCATTTACACATTTTTTCTTAAACATCTGGGAAAAATAAAAAACGGTTTTTTTCGCCTCCTGTAAAATTTGGTTTTTGTAAGTTAGGAGTTGTTCGCACTTCCCCGTCGAAATTACTCTTCAGTATATATACTTCTGTCAATATTTGCTTAGTTAATGAGTAGAAAAGCAAATAATGTAAGTCAAAGCCGTTTAAATAAGGTGTGTGTGATTAATAAAGGTACGATTATAGTAAACCGTTCGCAACACGCAACTTGCCACAACAGTTACAGTGTAACGTAATTAAATAATTATAACAATTTTGTAGTGCTCGTTGCATAGTTTGACTAAGTGATGTTAGTTAGTTGCAATTGTTAAACAATATTCAAATATTTAGGTGCAAATCGGAGGACAAGCTAATGACATTTGAGGTTTGTACACAAGTTTGTCAACGAAAGTTTGGATTAGCCGAACGTTGTACTGTATTCGGGGTATTATTATAACATTTGTTTATTTATCTAGAGTCTAGTTTAGATTACAAAACTACTAATAGTTTGCCGTGGTTGAACACGTTTCCGTATAAATAGGTTGATAAGTAACATAATAATATGTCGATCTTTTTAATATTATCGCGTTGAAACATAAACAGCTTCTTCTTCTTCATCGAGTGGATGGTCAACCTGACCAATCCTGGTGTCAGAGTTATTGAGCCGCCAAAAGCCTCTGATATGGCTCATGTAACGACTACTATCCGTAGAAAGTAACCGGGACCGACGGCGTAACGTGCCCTCCGAAGCACGGAATCATCTTACTTTTCGAGCAATTAGGTGATTCAGCCTGCAACGTCCTAACCAAACTGAGGAAAGTCTCACAAAGAGATTTTTGTGAGATATCCCCACCGGGAATCGAACCCTGAACCTCCGGGTCGTGAGCCGGGCGCTCAAACCACAAGACCACGGAGTTATGTTTCATAACTTTACATTCAGTCTGTTAAAGTTATTCGGGCTTGTAGTAGAAAGCAACAATTTTTCACTATCTTACGTTTGTTGAGATTGACATTTTGTGTTAACGTTTACTGGTTTGTAAGCGTAAGCTAAAGAAACCCGACCTACGACTGTAAAACAATGAATGATCCTATTTGACCTATCTCTTTTAGATTTCGGGATAGATAGTAATGGAATTGTAACACTTTACTGCAGGGCAAAGGTCTTAACCAGACCGTTTTTGTTACAACCAATCGAATGCCACCGTTTATCATCTGTCAAACTAAGCTATTGAAATAACGGGTTCTGATTGGGTAGAATATTCCGTATGATGGTTCCATTTTTCAAAGGACCTTGGGAAATTTTGGCCCAATGCTCAACAGTGACATGACCTATGTCATTTAAAAGCTCTTGAAGAGTTCTACAAGTCACTTTTTGACGGTAATATCGAAATCGACGGCCAACTTTTGACAAGCCCGTTGGCACAGTGGCAGTGAGGGCGCTTACTGTGTCGGGGGTTGCGGGTTCGATTCCCGCCCGGAGTCAACAATATGTGCAGACATAGTTGTTGGCGACGACGTCTGGGTGTCAATTATATATTCTTATAAAGTATTTATGTATCTATAAGTAGTAGTATCAGCTAGTGAATTAGATTCCATAACACAAGCTTAGAGCTTACTTTGGGTCTAATTAACCGTGTGTGAATTTGTCCCGGTATAAAAAACTTGGTCTTGTCACTGTTGAGTATTGAGCCAGGCTCCATAGTAACCCAAGGTCCTTTATTGCACATGATTTTGCAATATTTCATTATACGTTCATTGTTCAAGTGTTACCTGAAACATAAAAGCCAAATCTTAAAATAATATGAATAAACCTTTCTAAATATCTTACTCAAACAAATTAATAATTAATTAAGTTTATAATATCTAGTGACGTTGGTAATGCGGTCTGGGTTTGACATGTAAAGGTTGGTATTCACGACGCGATTACTTTGTGCGACTGAGGTTTAATAAATAGTTGTACAATACTAGGTAAATAATGTGACAATGTAACTGAACCTATACTTAAATTATTTCAAGTCAAATATTATATTAAATTTTGGCCCCAAAGCTGATAAGTTTGATATTTTTGTTTTTCTTGCACGTGCTAATCTTAGGAACTACTAGTTCAATCCGAGTTATTCTTTTTAATAACTATAGGCTATTTTGTATCCCAAAATTCCAACGCGCATAACGGCACAAGGGCAACGCAGGCAAAACACTGCTGTATATTTACATAGTTTATAAAAAAAACTTGAGAGGTGTCAAGGGACACCCGAATGGAACGAAGTTTATTTATTATCAACAAAAATAATCGTCGCGACACCACACAGTTCAATGCGAAATAGAAAGACGAAACGAAAATATCTGGCTTGCTTTCTATAAGAGAGAGAGGGAGACAGACAGAAACATGCGCACGCAACTTTTCGTCTTATTTTTTCCGTCTAGCCCCCTTTCGCAACGCGCGATAAGGAACTTCGTTCCAATAAAAACTATGTATTATTTTCTGTGTAAGTGCATAAAATGAAGTACAATAATTTATTATACCTTTTTCCGGTACACACAATAAAGATTACTTCCATCAACAGTAAATCTCAACGTATAGCATTATGATGCGGTTAACGTCGCGTCGTGTATAATGAGCTTTATTTTATTTGCCAACATCAATCCGTGTCAACTCCCTTAATAACGTTATTTAACTTGGATCAAGTAATATAATACACACTAGCAGCGTAGCGCGGTTTTACCCGTATAATGCCCGTTTTTGTACGAATTTCGGGATGAAAAATAACTTATAACCTTCTCGTTGAATTTGGCTATCTATTACAAAAAGATTTATTGAAATCGGATTAGTAATTTCTGAGATTAGCGCGATCAAACAAACAAAAAACAAACTGGTTTCTTAAGTTTTAGCCACTCATTTTGAAACTACATTAAGGCTAGGATATCCCAGCCATTTTTTTTCCATTTCGATCACTGTCACTCTGGGTAGAAAAAAGCGAGAAACACTACGGCGCGGAAATGGTGGTGGTAGAATCTTGCGACTCATTTTTAAGAATTACCACCTTTCGTTGGATTGAATCGAAATTTTACTCCAGCAGTATTGAGTCATAGTTTATTTTACATCACTCAAATTAATTTTAGAAATATGCGTTTGAAATTGTTAACAAACTAAGTGCGGAAGTAAGGTATAAAAGACTCATCTTTGTGCTTTTTTTCTATCGAGGAAATTAATAGTCAACGTGTTTCGGAAACAGTAGTCTGATTAAACATAATATGATCAAGATTAAAAACAAAAAAAAAATTGTTCTTGTAACGTTAAGACTTTTGGCTAAAAATTTTTTATAGTAGCCCGTTTTGTGAACTCATAGGCCCTTAACGGATACACTTTTTATTTTACATGTTTATCTGACGTTTCAGTCTTCTGTGACCGCGCTTCCCGTAAAGAGACCGAAACGTCAGATAAAAATGTAAAATAAAAGCGAAGTGTACATATCCAATTCAAAAAAAAAACTCTTCAATTTAGTTATATTAGTATAAGATTTAGGCTATACATAGACGAAGACAACATAGTCTTAAATACAGCCATAATTTAGTTTTCATATAACAAAAGTTATTCACGTTATGTTTGAAAAGCTATAAAGGTGCTCACACTTGAGAAGAGGATGTCTTTATTACTTCTCATTGGTTTTTATAGAACAAACGTCAAGAAACTTTGGACGCGAGCGGTGAAAAAAACACTTAATTACATTGTAATAGTTATTACATTCTTCTTCTTCATCGAGTGGATGGCCAACCTGACCAATCCTGGTGTCAGAGTTATTGAGCCGCCAAAGGCCTCTGACATAGCTCATGTAACGACTACTATCCGTAGAAAGCAACCGGGACCGACAGCTTAACGTGCCCTCCCCTCCGAAGCACGGGATCATCTATAGTTATTACATTTATAGATCGTATACTCGTGTATACAATTCTCGTGACACAATGTTGGTTACCATACTCCTCTGAAACGGCTTGGTCGATTTTTATGAAATTTTATATGCATATTCTGAGAAGTCTGAGAATCGGCGACTATTTCAGGCAACTTTTGTATGGAAGATTACTTCATAATACTCAACACTAGCCTGTAGTTTCATCTGCGTTGTTGTACCCGTTCCCGTGAGAATTTTGGAATAAAATGTATCAGTAGACACTGTAAATAAGTGCTCTCACAAACCAGTGGGATTAACCGGCTCATCTTGAAAAAAATCTCACTAACCACTATGCTAACGGAGCAAACTCACTTGTATTGAATAAAAGTTGTGACAGACGGACAATTAATTGAAACGGAATCTTATAAGTGTTCTGTTTTTCCTTTAGAGTTAAGAAACTTCGAGGTCTGTTTTCGGTAGCGACTGCTGCAGCAGGCAGCAACTGCCAACCGCAAACAGCACTGCTGGCTTCTATAAATCATGCCGCGACAGCTCGTTGTGACTGCAGGCAGCACGCCACGACCGCAGGCAGCACGCCATGACCGCACGTGGCACGCCACGACCGCAGGCAGCGCGCCGCGACTGCAGGTAGATATAGTAGAGACTAGTAGCACGGTAATATTACCGTGCTAGTAGTGCTGTTTGCGGCAGACAGCAACGGCATACTGCTGCAGTCGCTACCGGAAACAAACCTTTAAAAATGATTGATAATCCCAAACGTTCAAATGCCAAAATTAATTTCAATCCCCGCCCGGTCACTCGGGTCGTTTGTTTCAAAGATACACCTCAAACAAATAAACAAATATACGAATACAAAGTACGATTGATGCTCCTTAGAAAACTGGAATTGTTCAAAATATTGGCCCAAGTTGCTGTTGACATTGACTTATTGCTCTTTGCCGGTGGTACAAGTAATATACTGATAAGTAACTAAGTAAGTAAGTAACTAAGTAAGTATATATTTTTAGCATCAGCCTGATGAGATTATTTGAACAGTCAAAATTAATATGACGGATCATTCATTAATTTCGAATAAGTTAGTTGCCAACTTTGGTGTTGGAGTTTTTAGACCGCCTAAAGGCCTCCGACATGGTCTAACGATTGAAACAACCGGGAACGACTATTTATCGTGACCTCCGAAGCACGGTAGCGCTCAGATAGAAATGCCACTATCGGCCACCCATCCAAGTACGTTGGCCGAGTTGCACGTTGTTCAAGCACTGAGTTAACATCGCTCGGTCAAATTACGCCATGAGCTTAAAACTTTATTATTTTAATTAACTTTGAACTATTAAGTTTTCTTTTGTTACTAAGAATTGCAAAAATGTTTTTAAATATTTATACCTACCTCCAAAAGAACCAAATCTATATACCAAGTCAGATTTCAATTTAATTAAAAAAAATTTGCTATTTTTACCTTATACTTACTAACTTCATAGATCTATTAAAAGCTTTTCAAACAAAGTCATAAACAAATTACAAACTTACAATATTTTCAAAATTCTTTTGACTTGGGCCAAATGGCCGAGGCGTGTCCGTAAAATCTGCCATTACCAAGTATTCATTTAAAGGAAAATGGTTTATAGATCTTTGATCCATAATATTGTTTATGTAATCATGATGTATTGGTGGCCAGGAAAGCGGATGAATAAATAAAGAAGGCACACAAACAGAATGTATGCAAATAAAGCCGTGGATTTAAATGTAACCCCTGAGAATGTTCAATTAAAATATCTTCCTTTTGAATTAAAACTACGTTTAGGGATACACTTCGCTTTTATTTTACACTGTACCGTGGTCATAAAAGACTAAGGCTACGTTCACATGTAACGCGCGTTAACGCGCGTCAACGCGCGATCAAATTTGAAGAGAGCTATGTTCAGATGGCTGAATTGTGACGCGCGTTTTCAAATCGCGCGCTTAGACATCCTAATATATACCTAGCAACCGTTCACATGCGCGCGCGTTAACGCGCGTCAGCGAGCGTCAACGCGGCGCTCAGAGAAAAAGTTTCTAGACGCAGACAATCGCGCGTTGACTCGCGCTTTGATACTAGCGCTAGACTGACGAGTACTCTCGCACCGCGCATTAGCGCTCATCATCTGAACTCTCTTCAAATTTGATAGCGCGTTGACGCGCGTTAACGCGCGTTACATGTGAACATAGCCTTAAGTCTTCCATGGAAATTGGAAAGTAAAGGGGCCGAAACGTCAGATACAAATCACTACATAGTATAAAACAAAGTCGCTTTCCGCTGTCTTTCCCTATGTATGCTTAGATCTTTCAAATTACGCAACGGATTTTGACACGGTTTTTTTAAATAGATAGAGTGATTCAAGAGGAATGTTTTTATGTATAAAAATTCCCGAAAATCTCACGGGAACGGCCACAACGCGGGTAAAACTACGGGGCGCTGCTAGTGTAAAATCAAAGCGAAATGTAGGTATCCGTAAATGTAGTTAAGTTTAGTAAACTTAAGCAACAAGTGTATATCTCTTTCTTTTATTGGTAACTACAGTCATACTCACCATTATGTATTCACATTTTCACTATGTCATTGAGTTACTCTGCAATTAGACATTACAAGATTTTTTATTTGTTTTATACAGAATCCTTACTCTGTTACATAATATCTAAACAGCTGTGGGCAAAAACAGCCACTGAGTGGCAGCCAGATCCGGCACACAGGCGGTGCGGCAGACCGAGGCGTAGATGGCGGGGTGAACTCGACACATAATATCTCAGCAACTGGATGGCCCAGGATAGGGATGCATGGAGGGATAGGGGAGAGGCCTTTGCCCAGCAGTGGGACAGTAATGGCTAAAATAATCTTCTTCTTCATCGAGTGGATGGTCAACCTGACCAATCCTGGTGTCAGAGTTATTGAGCCGCCAAAGGCCTCTGATATGGCTCAAGTAACGACTACTATCCGTAGAAAGTAACCGGGACCGACGGCTTAACGTGCCCTCCGAAGCACGGAATCATCTTACTTTTCGGGCAATCAGGTGATTCAGGCTGCAATGCCCTAACCAAACTGAAAATAATACCTTACTTCAGTAGATTTGCTTCAGTTGACTCTCACGCGCCACAAAACGTCGCGTTGGCACAAAATGCCAGTCTCAACAGACGTAAAAAAATGAAAATCTTGACTTTCAACTGGACACCGACTAACTTTAACAGACTGTCATTAAAGTAATGAAACAACGCTTTGTATTAACAGACATTTAACAGCGTTAAATTTCTGAACTTTAACAAACATAATATGTTACGATAACCCACCAATTAAACCCACTCTTAGTCTATTTTTACCTGGTTAAATCGGCGAACCACCGGACTTTATCCTTCCATGGAATCTTAGGGGTTGTTTATTTCTCCCCTTAATTTCTATTATTACTTAAGTAACAATCAAAGTAATGACTACCTCAGTGCTGTAACGAAACACAAACGGTCTACGTAATACAGTAATGAATTACGGTTAATGATTTTCCTTCACATCACATAAATTTTTCTTAACAATATCCACACACAAAAAGCTTTCAATACATCCATTCTTTTGTCCCTCCAAAGAATATATTCTGCTTTTTTCTATATTGACACAATCAACTTACTTACTTTTTCAAAAGGTGATAAGGTTCAAGATTCTTTGGCGGAAATTGTATTCTTGATAATAATGGGCTTGAAAAGTCATCATTTTGTTAGGATCAAATAAGATGATGATGAAGTTATAAATATTGAAACAATTTTCAATACAATTATATTTTTTTTCTAATGCTGTCTTTTCTGTAGATTTTATTCCAGCGGAAGCAAGGCATGAATGGTAATTGTCTTTTGTCTGCAAAATATTAAACCTTTATTTAGATTAATTCTTGTGCCCTAACACTGTTTATTTCGCTCAATCCGAACGCCGATCTTGTTTCTTTCTACTTCGGTCGCCTAAATTCACCTTCACTCTAGATCGTCCGCTGAATTATTTAACAGCTGCAGTCGACCGCCGAATGCGGTCGACTACAGTACTCTTTACACTGCAGCGGTCATCACATGTCGCAGCGGACGACTTATTATAAACTCTCATTTAATTTACAGATTAGAATTTAATGTATTTTTCTTATTCCCGTTTTATAGCTATCCCTGAGACGAGACAGAGAATACATGAGATTAATTATTTTGATTTTCATTGCTGGTTTCTTAGGTTTTACGGAGTAAACGTAGTTTCAATTCAAACTGATTTTCAGTTAAGATTAGATGTGGTACTAGTGGCAACAGAAGTAAATCTAGATTCTAACTTTATAGGGTTACATAAACTTCAAACCGTTTTAATTAATGAAGTAATCTTCTAAGCTAATATCGCTTGGTCAAACTACGCCAGAGTACCAGTGGAACTTCTCATAAAATTCCATTAGGAAGGCCGATTAAAAAACGCCCGACAGCCGATGACATATCACTACATAGTCACTACATAGTATAAAATAAAGTCGTGTCTGTTTGTCTGTTTGTCTGTATGCTTAAATCTTTAAAATTACGCAACTGATTTTGATGCGGTTTTTTGTAATAGGTAGAGTGATTCAAGAGGAAGGTTTTTATGTAAAAAAATTCCTGAAATTCCCACGGGAACGGGCACAACGCGGGTAAAACCGCGGGGCGCTGCTAGTGGTTACATAAACTTCAAACCGTTTTCATTAATGTAAGTAATCTTCGCCTTTGGGTTGATAAAACTAATTAGACATAGTATCTACAACGTCACCTAGCATTTTAGATACGAGTTATGGATTTAACAAATATATTTTAGGTAAGTAAGTTCGTGTAGGTTAGTGGCTAACCCTGGTGTCGGAGTTTTTAAACCGTAAAGGCCTCTCGGACTTGGTGTATCAATGAAAACAACCGGAACCGATAATTTAAGGTACAGTCGGCAAATCAAAAGCACAATAGTACTTTGTCAGAGTATAATTTTCGCCAGAGTGCAAGTGTAACTTCATATTATAAAATGCCATTAAGAAGGCCGATTAAAAAACGCCCGATAGCCGATGACATATCAGGGTATAAGGCTCTATCGGCCACCCATCCAAATAGGGGCCAACCCACACGTTGCTTAACATCGCAATGAGCTAAAATCGCTTAATCAACCTACGCCAGGGCCCCTTTGTTACTTCTGTGTGACACAAAATCAGAGTACAAGTTCAACTTAACAAAAAAATCCAATTAAGCCGTTTAAAAAAAGGCCCGATATCCGATAACTTAACGGGATATAAGCCTCTACTTATGTATCGGTACACCATATTCCAGGATTTCCCACTAGCCTATTCGAAATTAATGAATGATTCCAAAATTTGGCATCAGCCGACACAAACGCTATCTGCATTCACAATTGGCTACTAATCTACTCGTGTGTGTGTATACTATAGATGCAGTTTCACGTGTTCGTGTCTGCGGTTGCGTGTAATTTTGCCTGCGGTCTCTGGACATCTAATCTATATGACATTATCACTTCAATGTGTTGCTATGTCTGCGTAATTTGCTGAATTGGCATTACGAATATAATAACTTTTTGTTAACTCAATAATAAATAAGTGAATATGTCTCGGACAAATTCAGTCACGGTTAATTAGACCCAAACTAAGATCTAAGCTGGTATTGTAGGATCCAACTAACTAATTATACTAAATGAAATATTCATTTAGTATAATGAGTGCAAATCGTGTGAGTTTAAAAAGTTTACCAACTAACTAATACTATTAATAAGTATAAAATTAAAAAAAACCCAACTTTGTACAAAATAAATTAAAATTCTTGTAATGCAATATCAATAAAATCAAATAAAATGTGCATTAAGTATATTCATATCGCAAATAGGGTGGTATTTTCAAAACGATCAATATGGGCAAGTCTGAAACTACAAAAGATTTTATTGTGCAGTTTTTATAGTTGCTAAAATTGATGAGAGTTCTAATATAAGATCTTCGTATCTCTTAGTTACAGCCTCCTACTGACTGCTTTAAAAAGTCACCCTACATACGTAAACATACAATACTACTGCTTCGTAAAGCATGTTAAGCAGTCGGTCACGGTTATTCCAATCGGACTATGTCTGAGGCCTTTGGGCGGTCTAATAACTACTAACCTACTAGACATGAATGAATAGCAACCACAGAACCGAACCTACTCAATAATGAAGCGACCTCTATATACAACCAACTACATTTGCAAAGTTAACCTACTCATAAATTGGCAATACTATCCATTTCCAAACGACTGCACGGGAGCATTTGTGAAGCAATGCACTGTATCCGTTTATTGGCTTCGGTCGATGTAAGCATGTAATGATGTGGTATTGTTTAAGTTTGGTGAAATTGGTTAGAGGTTTAGGATGTTGGAGGAATAACCGTATGCTAATTAAACAGTGATGTAGTCTTCTTCTTGTCAAGTCGGTTAGTGGCCAACCCTGGTCTTAGTTTTTAGACCGCCTAAAGGCTTCCGATATGGTCTAACGATTTAAACAACCGGGACCGACTGCTTTACGTGCCCTCCGAAGCACGTAAGTGCTCAGATAGAAATGCCAGTAACGGCCACACATCCAAGTAGGGGTCGAGTTGCACGTTGCTTAACAATCGCAGTGAACTATCATCGCTAGTTAAACTACGCCACGAGCGCTACCTATTAAAAGGACCAGTCAAATGTTGTATGATTATTACTACTATTCTGTAGCACACGTTGTTAGCTCATTGTGATTGTTAAGCAACGTGCAGCTCGACCCCTATTTGGATGGGTGATCGATAGTGGCATTTCTATCTGAGCGCTACCGTGCTTCGAAGGGCTTGTTAAGCTGTCAGTCCCGGTTGTTTCAATCGTTAGACCATGTCGGAGGCCTTCAGGCGGTCTAAAAACTCCGACACCAGGGTTGACTACTAACCTACTGAAAATGAATGAATTACGCTTAAAAGCATTGAGTTAGAATAGTAAAGAATACTACTATATTACTATTAATTGAAGCGTCTCTCCCCGCACTCTCCGCACTCAGTGCGGGGAGAGACGCTGTCGCGAGCGCTTCACCCACCTTCTGATGAAGGCCACCGTATGTGGCCGAAACGTGTCGAGGAACTCTCGACAGTAGTCTCCGTCGTACGTAAGTTCCCGTTTAAATAAATAATAATACTACTATATTCTAACTCAATGTTTACAAGCGAGAGCAGATCATTTGATACATAGAACAATTGTAACGGCGTTGTAACACAATAAGTATCACTGAACAGAATTGGTTCCTCGATGTATGAACGCGAAAACATTCCAAAATGGATCGTTTCTCCCTTTTTATGTGCAGTTGATTGAATCCAATTGCTTTCTGTGTTTTTATTTGAGTAAATACAGAGTAATGGGGACGGAAATAGGTTGTTTTAAATGATGATAAGGGTGAGTTTCCATTGAAGCTGTGCGGAGCTGAACTGACCACAATGCATTATGAAAATACTTTGAAAATTTTACTATTAATTGAAACGTACGTTGATGACATTATTATTGTTCAAACCTTCGATCAAACAATACACACCTAGATGTCGGGTCGGCGCAAAAAAAAACGTCTCAGTGAATAACGCCTCATTTTAAAAGTGAGCTCTTATTTTATTCATAAGATTTGCTACTTTATTGCTAGGTGACATGGTTGTTATTAGGTTGACCTTCTAACTGTTTAAAAACTTTCGTTTCATTTCGGTAGTAAACAAAATAAACTGTCACACGTCATCCACGCGGACAGTATTTAGGTTTGATTTTGTACGTGATATCTAGTTGTGTATTGTTGATCGAAGGTTCAAACGGGAACTTACGTTATTTTGACAATGTTAATGCGTTCTTTGACAATGTCAATACGCAGTGATTGCTGAATCGAGTTCCGCACAGCTCCACTCCGTTTGAATATAAACCCTAACGTTTGGGTTTTAAGTTGTTTATGGTTAATTAGAAGTACGTATTGGGTACATCAGCGTTCTTGAGCCTGGTGACAGACGAACGGAGTAACGGAAGGACGGACAGCGAAGTCTCAGTAATAGGGTCCCGTTTTTACCCTTTGGGTACAGAACCCTAAAAACTATTCAACACAACGATTGAAAATAAAACAAAATTAGTCTACCTACTCAAAGTTCAACAGAACTCAACACTCCATTAACTTTAAATGGTTTCATAAACTGTTACTTGTAGTTAAACTTAATTTTTACTATTTTAAACCTCAACGCGAAAAGTGGTTTCTATTTTAAACGTAAAAACTTATTGTATTTGTAAGTCGCTTTCTGACGCGGTAAAGGTTTTTATACAAATGTTTATTAATAGTTTTAAGTAAGTTGTTTACGTTTGTGGTTATGTATTTTTATTAACCGACTTCAGAAAAGGAGGAGGTTTCTCATTTCGACAGTATAAATGCTTTTCTTTGTTTTTAAAGTGATGGAACTGGCATGCCTTGCTTGAGTAAAAGTCTTTCAATAATTTAAGATTTAAAAAAAGGTACAAACTGGTTCATCACTCAGAAGTACTTTTTAATCAAATCCGTCTTCGCGAAAGTTATGAATGAATATGAATAATATAATTCGGACTTGTACCAGACGCAATAGTTTTCCCTGTTGAGTAAGTTAATTCATAAGTTCTTTGTTGGTTTTGCACTAGATCAACTTTATGACTAAATAGTATTATGTTCAAGTAGCGTTTTGTTTAATTATTAGATTGGTCTCTGTAGATTTGGAGTAGGGAATTGCTTTATGATTTATGAGGAACTAGCAGCGCCTCGCGGTTTTACCCGCGTTATACCCATTCCCATGGGAATTTCGGTATACTAAATGAAACGGGTCTGTATCGCGTTAGAATATATAACGTATTTATTAAAATACGTAACCGACGTTTCGAGCGGACCGCTCGTGATCACGGGATGACTCATCCCGTGACTTTACTTTCATTACTTTAAACTTTACTTTAAACCAAAAAGATCTTTAACAAAATATTTATATTGACTCTAATCTAAACGCCAAACAACAATGCAACTGTGCCAATAGTTCAACTGTTCAATATAAATAAACGTGTAAGCAAACGCTTAATTCGAACACAAATTACGGAATCATTGCGACTTTATCGACCACAACAGATAGGTTGGAAAATCTAAATTCGATAGTCCATTGGTAGGTGAAACGTTTTACACCCTATCGTTTACGAAGTGGAAATAGCTTTGGTGGTTCGAGCACTGTTTGGAAATATACAGACTTGAATTACAGACTGACCTGCTATTAGGCAAGTAGCTATTGTTTAATTTTTTTGCCACTTTATATGAATTATTTAATGAGAGCTATTTAAACACTTTATATATACACATTATATTAATACTTTCACAGATTTGTGATAGGAATACCTTGAGAAAATAGTTGCTTACTATCTTAACCCTACGTTGCTATTGAGAGTGTATCAGAGTGGGTGGCATCAGGAATGAACGGAACACTGGTTTGAAGTAAACTTCCTTATCTGTTTAAAAGATAACGTTTTATTCATTCAATAATTAGCATTAGATTATCGCATTATGGTCAGGCCATGTTTAATCTTTGAATATCTAACAATTGACACTAAGGTTAGCCACCAACTAAATCTTTGTACGTATTATAATATACAAGCCGCGCCCCGCGGTAATACCCCTGTTGTACCCGTTCCCGCGGGAAAATCGGGGTAAAATGTATCCCATGTGTTATTCTAATGTATAACGATTTTAAAACGTTGACGGCGATATGACGGTATCTTAATTTTGATATAATTTCGTTCCGATGGAGGAAATTTTTTTAAGTCAAGTAGTGAAAACATAGTAGGTATATTTAAAGTTATTTTTTTGTACAATTTTATCTCATGGTAGACTCGCTATTTTGACCGTCGCAGTAAAGCCCATTTTTAACTCCCGTATGTCCTCAATATGTATAAGCTGCCTGAACCCGACTTCACCGTCAGTTTTTCGGCTTTCCATCGAACGAGTCGGACATTTTTCACAATTCCTACTTTTTTCATTCTCCTATTGGTAGAATATTCTCCAACGTTTTAGATAAAACTCCAACACAGAACTTGCGCAGCTCGCAAAATGGAAAATCTATTTTGAATAATAACTTTTTCAAGCAAAATACTGACATCAAATCAGCTTTTAGAACTACTTATTTTTATTAAAAAGTAAGTGCCAGTAGGTTAGTGGCCAACCCTGGTGTCGACGTTTTAAGACCACCTAAAGACCTCCACCATGGTCAAACGATTGAAACAACCGGGGCCGACAATTTAACGTGCCCTCCGAAGCACGGTAGCGCTCAGATATAATTCCCACTATCGGCCACCCATTAAAGTAGGGGTCGGGCTGCACGTTGCTTAACAATCGCAATGACCTAACATCGCGTAATCAAACAACGCCACACTTTTTTTTATTAATTGTTATAAAAAATTGGGCACAAATGACGGATAAATCAGCTAACAAACAAACAAACAATCAAACAGATGAATTGAGAACCTCCTTTAGTTTTTTGTCTCGAAAACATTAGTTTCTCGAACATTTCATGTTCGATGTAACGTCATTAGTGCTAACCTAACAACACTATAATATACTAGCAGCGCCCCACGGTTTTACCCGCGTTGTGCCCGTTCCCGTAGGAAATCCGGGATAAAATGTAGCCTATAGCCTTCCTCGATAAATAGACTATCTAACAGTGAAAGAATTATTCAAATCGGTTCAGTAGTTTCTGAGATTAGCGCGTTTAAACAAACAAACAAACAAACAAAACAAACTCTTCAGCTTTATAATATTAGTATAGATACATCCACACATTAACGAAATTAATAATTATGATTACGAGTAACTCGAATAGAGGTTTCGATTTTATATCCCTTCCAGACGCGATAACCTTGACATAGCGCCAAAATCCCCCACCCATCCAAGCGTTACCAAGCAGTCCGTTGCTTAACATTCACCAAACCAATGCCAAGACAAAATACGTCACAAACACTACAAAATAGAAGGGTGGCTGTAACTGGCATTTCTATCGGACCGTCGAATTGACCCTGTTAGTCCAATCAGTGAACAATGTCTGAAGCCTTTTTGGGGGCTAAAACTGACACGAAGGTTCCCACCATCAGACAAGAGGGTTTGTAGTTTGTGTTTACGAAACTAATGACAGTTTAATAGTTTAACAGATCGGCTTAACTGAGGCAGCGGGTTTGATATGATTATGAACAATATTATAGTGTCATTAGGCTTTAGGTCTAGTCTAGTCTGTAATTAAGGTCTTACAATTTTGAGAGAATATTAGTAAGGTGATGCTAGGAAAAGGCTCGCTGTGAAACTTACATTAAGGATTTTTAAGGCATGTCTCCACTGAGACGAGCGGAGGAAAACGCTGAATTGATCAAAAGCATTTCAATGTTGGACCTGCCAAAGAAATGAAAATACCCAAATTCAAATTCAAATCTCTTTATTAAGTATATCAGATCATTACAAGAATTTATAATCGTCAGCTTAAATTAAGTTTACGTTAGTTCGCATCGCGCCACCTGAGAACTAACAAGAAACTCAGAGGGGTTGCCATTTTTTTATGATTGTATTAACAAATTTAAGCCTAAAATAATAGAGCAATTCATTTCCAAACGTCTGAGTCTGAGACCCGCTAAAGGGAAAATGCCTTTTGCCTTATCAGGCAACAGAATTTTTTAGTGTCTTGAGCAGTTTCACATGATTACTTAACGCCATGTGACGTGAACACGTAACGAACGATCAGACAATAATGGCGGCATTAAAAGACATCAGTGAAGAAGATAAAGATATCATTCGCATTGGGCCGCAGACCGCAACCGCAGGCGGCGTAAAACAATATACAATCTTAAAAAAACTAGCTGCGCCCCGCGGTTTCATCCACGTTGTACCCGTTTCCGCAGGAATTTCGGGATAAAGTGTATCCCATGTGTTATTCTAACCCTATATTACTGTGAAGTTTCATCCAAATCCGTTCAGTAGTTTTTGCGTGAAAGAGCAACAAACATACATCCATACATCCATCTTCACAAACTTTCGCATTTATAATATTAGTAGGATCTTATGAAACATAGCCTAGCAGCGCTGCGTACATTGGAATGACTTCAGTGAAAACTCACATTAAAACTACACTTAAAAAGTATTAGCAGGTACTGTCCCACGACTGGGCAAAAGACCTCTCGTCTCACCAAATATATCAGTACGATAAGGAGAATTAGGCGTAATCACCACGCTTGCCTACTGCGGGTTAGAGATCTCAACCCGATCCATGTCTATAAAATAGGAAACATGTTTTCGCTCGACTCGGGAATTGAATCGAGGAACTCAAGTTTTGGCAGATGAATGCACATCACTACACTAAAAATAACAAAAAAAAGTCATTTCAATGAAAACAATTTAATAAAATTACCCAAATTATTATATAAACATTTAAACAACAAGCATGTTTTCTGATCGAACTATTCTGTTCAGTTTTTTGATCATTAAGTACCATTTTATTCCCTACAGACTTGTCTGGGTTCATTTTAGACTCGTCACCGTTCATGAGTCTTGCCAAAACGTCCCCGGAAGGCCTGGGATCTCCTCCAGGGCAGTTCTTATAAAGTATATTTGTATCACAATTCTGGAAGAAGAAACAAAATGATAATGGTATTCGGTTTCTATTGTTTCATCGTTCGACCGTGTTGTAAAGCAATCGGTTTCAAATTAATGAAAGAGCCTTAGCAACAGAAAAGTATGTCAATCAAAGCTATGAAGGCGGATGGAGCGATCACCAGTCCACCCTGACCTCCAATATCTATGTGGATGATATCATCATCTTCCGCGGTACTTTAGTACAGTAAAAATACTTTTAGACCGCCTAAACAGCCTCCGTGGTCTTGTGGTTTGAGCGCTCGGCTCACGATCCGGAGGTTCCGGGTTCGATTCCCGGTGGGGACAATGTCCCACAAAAATCTCCTTGTAAGACTGCCCTCAGTTTGGTTAGGGCATTGCAGGCTGAATCACCTGATTGCCCGAAAAGTAAGACGATTCCGTGCTTCGGAGGGCACGTTAAGCCGTCGGTCCCGGTTACTTTCTACGGATAGTAGTCGTTACATGAGCCATGTCAGAGGTCTTTGGCGGCTCAATAACTCTGACACCAGGATTGGTCAGGTTGACAATCTACTCGATGAAGAAGAAGAAGAAGACCGCCTAAAGGGTCTAAAAAACTCCGACACCAGGGTGAACTAACTTTATGTATATTTTTATAGGTTACATAAAGTAATTTGACAGGTCGATAACAACCGAAACTGGACTAGTATGACTATCAACTTGTTATTCACGATTTTAATTCAGTTCCTGTAATTATATTTTAGTAGTTATTTTACCTTTTCACTGACTGAAATATATCCAAACAACTAAATACAATGAAAATCGGTCCAGCCGAAGTTTAGTTATTTATAGTAAGTGAACTAACGGCACGCAGTAACTGTTGGAATATTAATTTAGTTATGTTGAAATTTAAAAAACTAATATGGTAAATAATATGGTATTTTTAATTTTTTTATTCTCATTTTTTTATTTTTCTTTTTTATACCAAAGCTCAAAAAGAAAGAGATAGATATAAAATACAATTCAACGTTTACTTTCCCCCTTTTATGTCAGACTAGCAGCGTCCCGCGGTTTTACCCGCATGGGAATTTCGGGATGAAAAAAAACTTGAGTGGTGTCAAGGGACACCCGGATGGAACGAAGTTAAAAACAAAAATAATCGTCGCGACATCACACTGTTCAATGCCAAAAAATAGAAAGACGAAACGAAAATATCTGGCTTGCTTTCTATCAGAGAGAGAGAGAGAGAGAGAGACAGACAGACTGTCTGTCTCTCTCTAACGCAAAAAGTGTCGTTACAACTTTTCGTCTTAATTTTTTCCGTCTAGCCCCCTTTCGCAACGCGCGATAAGGAACTTCGTTCCAATAGTCTTTAACCTTCCCGTTGTATGTGGCTATCCATTACAAAAATAATTATTCAAATCTGATTTGTAGTTCTGAGATTAGCCCTTGCAAATAAACAAACTAACTTTACCTCTTTATGATATTAGTATAGATGGAAGATGTCAGATGGCAGATGGAAGTAAAATTCTTCTATTTACCTGAAACACGTCTCCTTCAGACACTATGACTGAAAACTTCTGCAAAGTCAACGCCTGTTCCTTCACACAGTTCGTATAGTCGTTATCAAACGTCACTTCAAGAGTACACCGGCGGAAATGTGTTCGAGCACTGAAACATTATGAAAAAAGGTATAAAATAACAAGCTAAGATTCAAACACTCAACAAAACCTTAATACGTTTGAAATTCGTATTTGTGTTTTTGAATTTCATTCGACAAGCCCGTTGGCACAGTGGCAGTGAGAGCGCTTACTGTGTCGGAGGTTGCGGGTTCGATTCCCGTCTGAAGTCAACAATTTGTGCAGACATAGTTGTTGGGGACGACTGCGTGTCAATTATATATTCTTATAAAGTATTTATGAATCTATAAGTAGTAGTATCAGTGAATTAGATTCCATAACACAAGTTTAGAGCTTACTTTGGGTCTAATTAACCGTATGTGAATTTGTCCAGGTATATTTATTTATTTATTATTTATTAATTGAATTGGATTAACGGATACGCTTTTATTTGACACTGGTAGCGCTCTTGGTTTAACTCGGGTTGTTCCCGTCCCCGTGGAAAATTCGGCATGAAAAATAGCCTAATATGGCGGTCTATTACAAAAAAAATATATCTAAATCGAATTGATAGTTTCTGAGATTAGTCAAACTACGCCACGGGCAGTCTTCTTCTTCATCGAGTGGGTGGTCAACCTGACCAATTCTGGTATTCGGTTGTCAGAGTTATTGAGCCGCCAAAGGCCTCTGACATGGCTCATGTAAGGAACTATCCGTAGAAAGTAACCGGGACCGACGGCTTAAAGTGCCCTCCGAAGTACGGAATCATCTTACTTTTCGGGCAATCAGGTGATTCGGCCTGCAATGCCCTAACTAAACTGAGGGCAGTCTCATAAAGAGATTTTGCGAGATATTGTCCCCACAGGGAATCGAATCCAGAACCTCCAGATCGAGCCACGAGCAGTAAAAGAGATAGTATAAAATATACTTACCAACATAAATGAAAATGTGTTTCGTAGTGCGTCCACTCCTGGGATGAGTTCTTCATGAGATCGACTGCCCTTTTAAACGTGACGTAGCAATTTTCCCACGCATTTGCCACTCTGTCCAGGCACATAGGTAATTCATCATAGCCTGAAAAGCAAATGAACGTATGAAATTTGTATTAACTGTTTGTTACCTACGAGAAAACGTTAGTTTTTTGTGTGTTTTAAAATGGTGAAAAGACGAAAATTAAGGAACAATCATAATAATTTGATAAACAAGCCGCGCCCGCGGTGTTACCCGCGTTGTACCCTTTGCCGTGTGAATTTTGGGATGAAATGTTTCCCATGTATTATTCTGATGTATAGCCTATATTACTGTAAAGTTTCATCCAAATTCGTGGAATAGTTTTTTCGTGAAAGAGTAACAAACATATCCTCACAAACTTTCGCATTTATAATATTAGTAGGATAGGATAAAAAAACAACTATAAATACTAGCTGTACACGCTAGTTTAATCTCCGGAGAAACGCCATGTTCGTCTCCAAGTCTTAATCTATTATTTTCAAAATTTATCAATCGATTTAATTGGTAAAAATACACGTTCATACACTTTCGTTCTTTGGTAAATGTGATCAGGCAGGTATAATGTGAAGCCATACACGGTAATTTAATTATTTACCCCATCTATTAAACATTAAACATCACGGAAACTAGTCCTCTATAATAATAACACATCACTATCGCTGCGACCAGACGTCAGTTATCCGTGAAAAATATTACGTTACCCAAAAAAGGTACGCCAACGAAATTCATTTCACATTTTCAGCAGAGAAACGTATAAACACATATTCATAATGAACACTGGCGTTATATTCTCACTCTTCTACTATTTGTGTGTGTTTTTTTGAAAACGTTTCGCCGTTTGGAAAATATTCTTTGTTGCGCTAAAGGGTTGTTTAGACGGAGCGAGTTGGGAGCGATTTTGAGGACGATACACGCAGCAGTTTTGTCGGAGGAGCGAAATATTTTAATAATTTAAAATAATACTTCCAATAGTTAATGTTAAGATTTTTTCGTTAAAACTTTCACTTTATGAATTGTATCCGAAATAAAGAGCAATAAAATCTATACTAATATTATAAAGCTGCAGAGTTTGTTTGTTTGAACGCGCTAATCTCAGGAACTACTGGTCCGATTTGAAAAATTATTTTTGTAATGGATAGCCACATTTAACGGGAAGGTTATAGGGTACTTTTCATCCTGAAATTCCTACGGGAACGGGTAAAACCGCGGGGCCCTGCTAGTAAGAAAATAAATGAATAAATCAGTAGAAAAAGCAGTTCGAAAAAAACATAAGACTTGTTTACATTACTAGAATTTACGATTATAGAGTTACAAGATCTTTAAAGATTTCCCAGGAATCACTATAAGACCAGTCCTAGCCGCGGAGGAAAAAAATTGGATGAATTACTAAAGAACCACTGCTTAATAGGAGAAAATATGTCCAAATCTTATGCCTGGTGCAACCTAAATCTCTTGCCCCATATAAACTTAGCGTTTTTCTATTCATTCGTTTAACTTAGTCGTGTTCAAATCTCGCGAGAAATTGTATCCATGTCTTATGACCGTATTGCTTGCTGCTCTGCAATTTGTTGCCCCATAACGCGAGCAACTTAGCCCATCACCTATCGCTCCGTGTGTACACATCTTTACTTGTTCCACTCACGTGACAGGTACCACTCGTCGTCACAGACGTTGTTCACAACGTGCATATGACCCTTTATGCTCTCTTCGTTGAAGTGTGTGTCGGTGACATCTTTACACTCACTGTTCCAGTCTATAGCACAATTTGTTAGATGACGAATCGCCCTGTTAAGTAAATTATCGGTCAGTTAAACTTAAAAAACATTGTCTATGGAGAAAGCTATATGTTAATTAGTAAGTTTTTTGTTTTAATATTTTTTATTGAGAAATAAATTCCAGGTATTACAAACGATAGCTTTAAATAAAGATATTGAAATTTTCTACAATTTCCTTTTTATTTCAAAACTCTAACGTCTGTAGTATAAGAGTAATTGCGATTTTGCCTCGTATTAAACATATAAATATAAAGGCAGTCAGCAAAATTCACACACGGATAATTAGACCCAAACTAAGCTCTTAGTTTGTACTCATATTATGGAATCTAACAAACTGAGACTAACCCGGGAAATAATAAGTAAGTAATTACTTGTTTTATAAACTTCCTACCACGAAAAAAATCCCAATTCGTTTGTGCGATTTAGATTTTCGAATAAGGGGTGCAGCTGAGCGGAGTGGAGCCCAATTGAACGACGTCATTGCATTGTATTCTAAAGCTCCAAACCTCTTAAATGCATAAGGGTCAATACACTTTGAACTCGGCTTCGCTCAATTCCCCAGTAGAAACTCTCTAATGACATTTGAAAAACCCTTCTCAATAATCGTTAAATCAACTTCGAATTGAAACTTCGTTTACGGATCCACTCAGTTTTTATTTTACATTTTTATCTGACTTGTCGGCTTCTTTACATAAACCGTGGTCACAAAAAGCCACGAAGACCACGAAAAGTCTTCTGTGACCACGGTCCTGGTTCAAAGGAGCCAGCGAAGTGTATCCGTAGACTTCTGTAGCTTCAATTCAAAATAAGATTACTTCTTTTATCTATGACAAGCCCGTTGGCACAGTGGCAGTGAGAGCGCTTACTGTGTCGGGGGTTGCGGGTTCGATTCAACAGAGTCAACAATATGTGATGACATAGTTGTTGGAGACGACGTCTGGGTGTCAATTATATATTCTTATAAAGTATTTGTGTATGTATATGTAGTAAGTGAGTTAGATTCCATAATACAAGCTAAGAGCTTACTTTGGGTCTAATTAACCGTGTGTGAATTTGTCCGGGTATATAAATAAATAATAATAAATATGTTATATATTATTATAATATTATCTATATCTACTTCTCACTAACCTACACCAGTCCAAAATCTTAGCTGGCATCGGCGGTGATTTCTGTGACGAGTTGTATATCATTGCAGCTTGCATAGTACAGTTATCAGCGTAACTGTGAAAGTCATCGCAACTCAAGTTTTTGGTAGTAGGTGTTTCTTTTTCTTTCATCCGTTTTGGTACGGCAGGTTCAAATTCAAGATCTTCGTTCATCCCAAACTTTGGTTTCACTGTTGTATCATCATCGTCGTAGAGATCTTGAAAAGGACAAATTAAAATAGATTGTTTAACTCGTTTAATACCGAACACGCCTCGCGTGTTCATATAAATACTTAACGCCATACTATGAACACGCCCTGTGCATTCATTTTTCAATGTATGGCAGCTGATGACTATCAGAAAATTATGACGGTATTCCAAGAGGTAAGGGAGCTTGAGATCACCAACCCGCAGTAAGCGAGCGTGGTGATTACGCCTAATTTTCGGCAGAGAGAGATATCTTCAATGTGATATTGAAATGCAAATAAAGTACAGCCTAATAGGCCTATTTCAATTTAAGCATACGGCTAGGGCTTTTAGTTGTACGGCAACGGGACGTAGTAGCGCTCAGTTGTCCACGGGTTTCGATGTTTTTTTGTTTTTCATACAAAACGTGACAGGACGTCTGAAAACGGCTAATGTGAAGGAGCCGTTAAGTTTCTCTTACTGATCCTTATACTACGTTTACATTCAGCCGAAGTGAGCAGAGAAGTGGATAGGACGAGTGTGTAAACACGATACTTCTCATGCCACGTCTCCGTCCTGCCCACTTCCCTGCTCACTTCCCTGCTCACTTCGGCTGAATGTAAACGTAGTATAACGGTTAGATTATAATAATTTATTTTGTAGTTAACGCGCTAATCTCAGAAACTACCAATTCGATTTGAATCATTATTTTTAACCCCAACTTAGGGCTCCCACACAAAACTGCGATGCGATGCGATGCGAACTGAAATAGTTATATCTATCGCCATTACTACAGTACAAAGAAAAGAGATGAATATATTAAATGGAATTCGCATCGCATCGCATCGCAGTTTTGTGTGGGAGCCCTTAGTTCGAAAAGACTTCAATCTTAAAAGGTAAGTATTCATGTTTAATAATTTTTTTTTTATTAGTTAAAAATAGTTCATTTTTAAACTTAATGGATTAAAGAGTAATTATTACTTGAATCGCTTTATTGCCTTCAATGAAATGATACATTTTTCTACATATTTTTTTTGCATAAACATAAACCTCTTTGCTTGTTTTATAGTTCAACTAGCAGCGCCCCGCGGTTTTACCCGCGTTGTGCCCGTTCCCGTGGGAATTTCGGGAATTTTTTTACATAAAAACCTTCCTCTTGAATTACTCTACCTATTACAAAAAACCGCATCAAAATCCGTTGCGCAATTTTAAAGATTTAAGCATACAGACAAACAGACACGAAACAGAGACGACTTTATTTTATACTATGTAGTGATAAAAGAACGGCCTTTGCCTTGCACTACGAAATCTTATGATACACTAGCGGCCACTTTCACTTCACTTCGGGTGAAAGGGCCACCCCCAGTCAGGGGTAGTATTTCGCAAAATCGTTTCTTAGTGCTTAGTCACATCATTAATGGAACACCTGCATAAAATTTAAAGTTTCTAGTTGCAGTTGTTTATTAAGTCACGTGATTCAGTTAGGTTTATCCTTTTAGATGTATAGATTTTTTTACGCAAAGAGTTAGTATATACTATTAGTACAAAAGTTAGATGTCTTTATACAAGGTAGTAACTAGTAAAGTAAAAAGTACATTGAGGAGGATTAGGCGTAATTACCACATTGTACAGTCACTTTGTTAAGAGTCCCTTCCTATGCTCTTATAGAACATAGCAGCGTCCCGTGTTGCCCGCGTTATGCCCGTTCTCGTAAGAATACCGGGATGAAAAATAGTCTATAACCTTCCCGTTGAATGTGGCTACCCATTACAAAAATAATTTTTCAAATCGGACCAATAGTTCCTGAATATTAGCGCGTTCAAACAAACAAAAGGTAATTTTTTACTTCTTATAGAGCGACGACTGTATATTTGTACAAAAGTTAAATGTCTTTGTATATTTTCTCACGAGAGTTAAACGATTGAATGAAAAACGAATTTGAACTATCATAACTTATTTTCAACCAAACATAACATCTTCCATTTGAGGAAAAGGGTTAATTGAAGAGTTAAGAATGGAATGAAGTCATTAAACCTTTTTCCTTTCCAAGAGGAATCTTCCTCTGGAAAATCAACCACAAAAGTCCACACTTTAACTCACGTTAAAAAAAATTGAGTGTAGATGGTAATTCTTTATTTGAACACTGTGAAGAACCATCCCAAACGATGGCGCATTTGCTGACCTGCTCTCTATGCCTTGTTAGATGTACTACGCCCGACCTTAACAGGGCTACAGATGATGCAGTCACCCTGGACAAGTTCTGGGCTGGTTCAATTTAGTGCCAGTGACACGTAAAGAAGATTTGAATACTCACAGATCGCACATAAAACTTCGCAATATATTACCAACATGAGTATTATCAGCTTTATCATATTGCCCCATAACATTCATAACAATAAAATTTTACGTTTCACCTTCCGCACAAAGATCAAATTTTATATCTTTCAAAACTTTTATCATATTACAACTTTAATATCCGAAGAAAATACTAATCAACATGAACTAAAAAAGTGTAACTGAATTTCAAAAAAAATATTACATCATAATTGATTTTTGTTGACATTTGCATAGAGAAGTTGCTTTTTGTCATAGACAATGTCTATGGTACCATTTTGTTTGACAAAGAAGATTCTATTTTCTGGGAAAGGAAACTATTTCATGCACTATGGCTTAAGGGGTCGTTAAAGTGATTTAGTGGACGGTTTTTGAAATAAAATATGCAAAAGCTAGTAAAATTGTTGTAGCTTCCACGAAAAGGCAAGTTACCGCTACTTTTGATGCAGTACTTAGTACACTAGAATATTTTATTCATATAAATTGCATAGAGCTCTGAAATAATGAAGTCTTTAGAATTTTGTGCCATAATGAAGTCAAGTCTAGTGAGAAAATATTTTTGGCAAACCAACGATTTTACGGTAAACTTTACACGTTCCATCATTTTAATTAATCTTAAATTACTACCTATTTGGACTTCTTTGTTCTGTTTTTGGACTTTAAGTATTACTAGCCGTTCCCTGCGGTGTTACCCGAGTTGTACTCGTTCCCGCGGGAATTTCGGGATAAAATCTATCCCATGTGTTATTCTGATGCGGTCTATATTATATTGCTTCTTCTTCTTCATCGAGTGGATGGTCAACTTGACCAATCCTATTATATTGCTGTAAACATTCAAATCCGTCCAGTAATTTTTCGAGAAAGAGTAACAAACATACACAACATCCATCCTCACAAACTTTCGCATTTATTAATAACGCCTTATTAATAAACTCTTTTTAACTAAAGAACTGTTACAAAATGTCAAGTCTCTTTGCTATTTGGAAAATAATGCATGTTGGAAAGATACAAACTATTTGATTGAAAAATAATAAAAGTATTTATTTTCAAAATAAAAGTTTACAAGTATCTATTCTAAATTACTGAGAAATGCTGTTAATAATCGTTTATGTATTAAATTAGTATTTAAATCCGACTAGTCAAATGACAAATTAGCGCTCTCAAACAAACTCTTCAGCTGTATCTCATTTATATAAATTACGAAAGCAATATCACTTAAATACAGAAACGTAGGAAATAGATTAAAATAATTGTTATTAAATTTCTTCAGCAACATCCTGGTACTTAGCATAATTTCAGCTTCGCTCCGAATACAGTATGAATACTAAGTTAGATTACTGCACTATGCAGATTCTAATCCACCGAAGCACTGTGCGGTGAATAATTCCAATGGATTTTGCTTAATTTGGGCCAAAAATTATGTCTACTATACTTTCTAATACAATACAAAAGTTTATGGCAAAAAGAGTTAATTTCTTTGTTCAAAAGTGCGAACACAAAATATATAACACCGTGCTAAACATATATATGGAAATATGTTCGAAATGGCTTTTCTATATAGTTTTCAGACGGATTGGTGTGTTTAAAGACTACAGAGCTATATGTAATCAATCCGTTTATTCCGCAAGTTTGTCTAGTGCAGGATACCGATGAACGTCTATAGTTTACAAACATAAATAAGAACGTGTTAATATTCAAACATTAAATATGAAAACACGTATTTCGAAATATAACAAATAAATAAACATTTTTGGAAATATCAGTTGGATTTGTTTTTTTTTGTATGATAAAATAAAGAATGTAACGATAATTGATGTGAGGTTGATTTTTTTAATTATAGTGACGCCATAACTTTTTCCATCACCCGTTAAAAGTATGCAATAATCCACTTTTACAGGAAGGAATTTGGGGAGACCTTTGCCCAGCAGTGGGACACAATAAAAAACAAATAATAATAAGATAGACACATAATAATATGTAAAATGCCTTGACATTCAGCAACTACACTATAAGGCAAATTGTGTTTCTATTGACCTCGCCAGCCCGCAGATTACTTGCTCAAACCAAACAAAACATCAGAATTCATAAAAAAATTCGTCCATCAGAGCCATGATTAAAAATAAAGAGAAAGAAGTTCAAAGAAATTGTTTTTTCAGAAGCAAAATCAAAGTGTGAGTTGAAAATGTTAAATTCGTTTCGTGAATCGAAGGAATCTTTGCGTAAAGGATAATAAAAGGACTGAAAATGTAGATTGCTGTCGAGACAAACATGGCTAATATGTGAACCGAGTACGATGTTACGTAAGCCCATGAAAAGAGCGTTTTTTCTACACTAATATTGTAAAAAGGAAAACTTTGTTTGTTTGGTTGTAATGAATAGGCTCAAAAACTAATGGACCGATTTTAAATTTCTTTCACCATTCGAAAGCTACATTATCCACGAGTAACATAGGCTATTTTTTATCCCGAAATTCCCACAGGAATGGACACAACGCGGGTAAAACCGCGGGGCGCTTCTAGTCTTAAATATAATAACTATTGGGAATGCTCTCCATATAAACCATTTATTTCTACAAACATAATGAACATATACGAGATATAACACACTAGCGGCGCCCGTGGTGTTACCCGCATATTATCGTTTCCCGCGGGAATTTCGGGGTGATTACGACATCCTCCTCACTGCATTCACCTTCAGTGAGATGAGAGGCATTTGCCCAGCAATGGGACATTACAGGCTGATACTTTACTCTTTTTATGAAAATTTATAGTTACTCTTTTTATACACTATGAACTAAATTAAATACTGAAATATATGAAATTAAAACTAAGTACAGTGGCAGTGATGATCAGTGTACGCTATGGGGTCGTTACACCCCACAGCACTGGTTTTTGCCCCTTTTACAAAACGGTTATAAACAAATTATTTTACATTGAGGGTAATATTCTAATAAGCAAACCCTGGTGTCGGAGTTTTTAGACAACCTCAAGGCCTCCGACATGGTCCAACGATTGAAACCACCGGGACCGACAATTTAACGTGCCCATGGTGAAATGCTATAAAATTATTCAATTCGCCAATTCCATAGCCCAACTTGACATAACATGCTTATACAAAATCCAATTTGAGTTGCTTTTATTGAAACACTTCACGAGACTCTGTTTTAATATTAATATTCTAATATTCAGATAATTAAACTGGCTTTTATTATTATATTAATTTACTTTTTGATGTTTCAATTAGTTAAATATCTTGGTGGAATATTTATATCATAATAATAAAAATAGAACTTTATTGAGCATAAATCTCTAAAAATATTTTTAAAGTAACCAATCATCGCAGACTATACTTTCAATAGACTTAGAACAAGAAATACGCAAGACATTTTTTCTAACGACGTTGGATATAATCGTAAAATTGACCAAAGGCTACATTGCAGCCTCCGTAGTCTTGTGGTTTGAGCGCTCGGCTCGGTTTGAGTGGGGACAATATCTTACAAAAATCTCTTTGTGAGACTGGCCTCAGTTTGGTTAGGGCATTGCAGGCTGAATCACCTGATTGCTCGAAAAGTAAGATGATTCCGTGTTTCGGAGGGCACGTTCAGCCGTCGGTCCCGGTTACTTTCTACGGATAGTAGTCGTTACATGAGCCATGTCAGAGGCCTTTGGCGGCTCAATAACTCTGACACCAGGATTGGTCAGGTTGGCCATCCAATCGATGAAGAAGAAGGCTACATTCGACTTTTAAGAGATCAGCTGATCAGCAACAAGATCGTAGAGGCAAGGAAATTAGATCTGACGTTATTGACAAAACAGCTTATAGAAGCTGATATTAACTATTATGAACCTTTCCGAAAATATCTGATGTGTTCGATGGAGTTTGATATTTCAGTTTTTTTTGAAATGGATAACCACATTCAAGGGGAAGGGTAGCTCATATTCAATTGAAACTACGTTTACGGATACACTTCGCTTTATTTTAATTGTTTATATGACATTTCGGCCCCTTTATAGGGACCATGGTAACAGAAGACTGAGGTGTTAAGCGTCTATACAAGAAAAATACAATATCGTAGCTACTACCAAAGATATTGTAGTGTTCGCTGACTTAAGAAACCAGAAGATAGGCTATTTTCAACCCGAAATTCCTACAGGAACGGGGAAAACGTGGATAAAACCACGCAGCGCTGGTAGTGTTTTCATAAAAGAAGGGATAAAATGCTTTTCTTCATAAAAAATAGTAAGAGAGAGAGAGATATCTTCAAAGAACTTTCACAACAAAATCCTTTGTCTTGATCAGCTGAAGACGGTCTAAGACAGTCTTGATCATAGTACTATCAGGATCTCTAAATTGAAATTCAAATCGTGTCGATAGTTTGAATATTTAGATCGCCTGAGCGCTAACAGGCTTGACCAGCATCAGATTACTATGCCCTTCGAAGCGCGGAAGTGCTTATAAGTATTTTCAAGTATATCTAAACTTAGTAACCAAGACAACCTAGCTGTTTTAAGACCACTTTAAGGCCTCCAACGTAGACTAATTTTCTACCCATTACACCGTATCATACCATGACCGTGCTATGAACGTTTCAGCACCGGCAAAATATTAGGTGACAATAGTCGACGTTGTTGGTTGGTGACGGAACGGTCTAGTGAGCATAGTCTCATACTTTTCAATACAAAGAATACTTTTTTGCCAGACACGTTGCCAACATTGACTAATGAAGCGTAGATAAGCCACTATCTACGACCTATCCAAGTAGAGGCCAATCTGCACATTGTTTAACAATTGCGATCAGACAACATCACTTAGTCAAACAATACCACGAGCGCTAAAATGCCACTAGTCCTGTAACTATGAGCGTTGGTCTATATCAGATAGTAACGCCAATATCGGCCACCTATCCAAGTAGAGGCCAAGTTGTACATTACTTTACAATGGCTATAAGTTTTAACGCTTCGTAAAACTACGCCACGAGCACTAAAATGCCACTAGTGCTGTAACTATGAGCGTTGTTCTATATCAGATAGTAACGCCAATATCGGCCACCTATCCAAGTAGAAGCTGTTCCTTACTTTACAATGGCAATGAGTTTTAACGCTTAATAAAAATACGCCACGAGCGCTAAAATGCAACTAGAGCTGTAACTATGAGCGTTGTTCTATATTAGATAGTAACGCCAAAATCGGCCACCTATCCCAGTAGAGGCCAAGCTGTACATTGCTTAACAATTGCGATCAGTCAAACTACGCCACGAGCGCTAAAATTCCACTAGTCCTGTAACTATGAGCATTGTTCTATATCAGATAGGAACGCCAATATCGGCCACCTATCCAAGTAGAGGCCACCTATCCAAGTAGAGGCCACATTGCTTTACAATCGCGATGAGTTTTAACGTTTGATCAAAGTACGCCACGAGCGCTAAAATGCCACTAGTCGTCTCAAGTAACCTTGGGCATTTTAAAATTCCTGTTGCATCGCTCAAACTGCGCTATAATAAAACTCGACTGAACATCAAGGCTAAACCAAGTTGAGACTTTGTTTACTTATAACTTAGAGTCCGTATCATAGTCATGGGCTATAAACGCGAAAGTTTGCCTTAAGTTTTACGGACCACAAACTGTTTGACCCTAAAGACAAGATAACTTGGCATACCTAACTTAAAGTTACGGTTTGAAGTACGTAACTTAAGGTTTGAGGTGCCTACGTAAACTTTCAAGTAATTTACTTTAACATAGCACCTACAAATTAGTCGCTTTCATTTAATTTTGTTAGGATATTTGTTTGACTAATAAAGCCTATGAAGGATAGGCCGTTTTTCATCTATACTGATATTATAAAGAGGTTGAATTTGTAAGTTTGTTTGTATGTTCGAGCTTATTGTTCGGAGGGCACGTTAAGCCGTCGGTCCCGGTTACTTTCTGCGGATAGTAGTCGTTACATGAGCCATGTCAGAGGCCTTTGGCGGCTCAATAACTCTGACACCAGGATTGGTCAGGTTGACCATCCACTCGATGAAGAAGAAGAAGAAGATTGAAGAGAAAGGTTATTTTATCCCGGGATACCCTCGGGAACAGACACAACGCCGTTGGTGATGGATTTATTCAACCAATCAAAGGCGCCAATTCATTCAACTTTTAACACAAATATAAGTTGTATATTAACAAACATACACACACATAGATATGCCTATATGACTTGAACTATATATAACATCTTGTTACTTAATCTTAACTTATACTCGTATAAAGCAACAATATTTGGTTAAGACTCTCTTGATTGTGCTCAAGATTAATGGTAGTTGAAATTAATAGCTTGTGCTGTAGATACTCCATAGTGAATGCAATTTATAGGACAATGCAAGTATCGGTACTGATTGCAAATTAGTCATTATTAGAGATCTATGACTAATAATATCTAGCTTATAATAGACTAGTAGCGCACTGGAGTTTCACCCTCGTTGTGCCCGTTCCCGTGGGAATTTTGGGATGAAAAATAGCCTATAACCTTCCCGTTGAATGTGCCTATGTATTACAAAAATAATTATCCAAATCGGAATGGTAATTCCCGAGATTAGCTCGAACAAACTAACAAACTTACTTTTACCTTCTTATTATATTAGTATATAGAGTATATAGAGATATGTATATTGGTTTTTCTATTTAAGAATCATCTTTTTTGTAAAAGCAGTTTAATTACTAACAAAATAACGGTTTATAATAAATATAATAAACAGTTATTTTGTTACGGAAATTGGTATCAAAATCGTTGTTTTAAAATAGTATTGAATATCGGTTAACTTCTCGGAAATGTTTTAATTAATATATTTAGATTGAAACTAGATTTATTTTTTCTTACAGAAATAAAATTTGTCCCAAAATATCACCGTATTTTACGACCATAAATACACCGAGAATTAATTCCCCAATGGTAAATATTAGCCTTTTATAATGACGAAAAATAAATAACTGGACAGTAAATACTATTTTGCTGGCTTTACCGAACGTAGTAAAACACGATTTCTCCAATCTTGATCCTGAAATTAATTGAGTATAGTTTTCAGCGACCATTTTCAGTGAATATGACTTAGCTGAGTCTTAGTTTATTATACTACCTAGTTGATAACATAGCAGCACTCGTCGAAACCATAGTTTAACTCAGGGAAGAGCGAAGCACTTACTGTGTAAGCTGAGCAATGTAAACTCTAGAAAGTTTTTAAGCTATTGCATAGCTTCTATCGCGGGCCTTGAGCGCGGGGATCGAATCCAGAAATTCCGTAACGAAAAAACCTCACGCTCCCCACTCCGACGGGCAAGGAGGTGTGGCTTGAAGGCCGTGCATCGTCTAACGTCGTTTCAGTTCGGCAGTCTTCGACACGGCGTTGTGTGCGATTAGACGTATTAAATTATAATTGCATAAGTTGATACAGAATGCTATGCAATAGCTTTACCGCGGCAGTCCCCGAGTGCCACACGTCTTTTTTTTTTAAAGTTTTTTTGGACATTTTGTCTTGTGTGTCTTTAAAAAGTATATCTTGTCTGGAGAAGTAGCGCTCCCTTGTTACCAGCTGACCCGACAAACGTTGTTTTGCGATAAAAAATTAAGAGGTGGACTACCCTTAACATTTAAGGGGATGAAAAATAGATGTCCGATTCTCAGATCTACCCGATATGCATACAAAATTTCATGAAAATCGGTCTAGCCGTTTCGGAGGTTTAACTACAAACACGAGAATGTTTAGCGACACGAGAATTTTACATAACTTATTTTTAGAAAAAAATACTATCTTATATAACTATAGTCGTGAATAGTAGATATATCTATCTGAATGTAAATTATTTGTATAAACGAATCTAATCAAAATGACATAATCCTCACCGATTCTTATAAACTTTACAAACCAATTTGAAATGTTAGCATCCGTGAGACGAAACTTCTTTATTATACAACTTAGATTAATGGCTGTGTCTCAAGTTATTTCATAAATAAGTTCTAAACGATTTAGCGAAGGCTTTAAAGTATTTCAGAAATCTGGTGAAACTCTTCGCAGGGGAGTTTATACCTAACCCCTAGGGCCTCATTCACACTAGTAGGAGCCGGCTTAATGGAATCGAACGCATAAGGGCAATAGCTCACGTGCTACTTTTAGCATCCGCGATCGGCGATTTTGCGAACGCATCGACGTTAAAACTTGTTCGAGTAGGTTAGTCGTCTACCTTAGTGTCGGAATTTTTAGACCGCCTTAAGACCTTCGACTTGGTCTGACGATTGAAAACACCGGGACCGTCAATTGGACGTGCCCGAAGATGGGGCCAAGCTGCACGTTGCTTATTAATATCAATGAGTTAACATCAATAATTACCTAAGTACGCCACGGGCGCTAAGCCGATTCGCGTTTTAGCGACTTTAAGCGTCCAAAGAGTTCGATCGCAGTATCAGAATCGCCTTTTAGCGACTGCTTTGCTGTGTTGAACTTCTGAAAACCAACTCAATCGTCACGTTATTAGATGTACAGGTATGTTAACTAAAGCTGGCACGTTCACAGTACTCACACTTATGCAATTTCACGATACAGTATGTTTAAAAAAAAAAGTTATTTAAAAAAAAATTAACCGACTTCAAAATCATAACTTACTTAAATAAGTTTAGAAAGAACCGACCTGTACCGAGAGGAATGTTCAGTCGTTAAGTTTATTATCATTTACAAATACCTTTTGATAGTTGCGATTGTTCAATTGATCTCCCCTTCGCCTCTGATGAAACGTGTCCGTATACACACGTGTTAATAAAAATACTTACAAATACTCAAATTTTGTTTATTTATTTATTTCTTATCTCAAAAGCAATTACTAAAAAGATAGATAAACCTTTAGTTCAGTAGCACTCTATATAGTATAACTTCCTATGTGATAATGATAAGTAATCAATATATAAAGAGGTAATTTTTTAAAAGTTTGTTTGTATGTTCGGGCTGATCACGCGATTTAAATAATTCTTTTTGTTATGGATAGCAACATTCAACGGGAAGGTTATAGACTATTTTTCATCCCAAAATTCTCACGGGAACGATAATAACGCGGGTAAAACTGCGGGGTGCTGTTAGTTTCAAATATAGTAAGTTACGTGTTCGATAATGCATTCTCGATAATCAATGACGAAATCCGTATCAGCGTACGATCCAGTTTATCTTTGAAATCCTACACTATTTATAGTTTGGATTGTACTACAAGTTTTCGATTGAAAATAGAACAAAAAATATGTATGCGAATATATCTTTTTTAAAATATAGAAGTAAAGAATGCTATTTTAAGATTTGTTCTTTATTTCAATTTGTTTATGTCCTAATTGTGGTTCGTGTTGAGATCACCAACCTGCATTCATTAGGCAAGTGTGGTGATTATGACTGATCCTCCTCACTATACTGACTGACATCTTTAGTGAGGGCCTTTGCCCAGCGGTGGGATATTACAGGGTAATACTTTAGTTTTTACTTAATGTCCTAGTCGGACGTCGGTCGACGCATCTGTTTATTCTTTTTGGTACTGACTTATATTATATGATCCGAGTCAAGATAACGTGTTAGGATGGTTAAAAATGTGTTGCCCAATATTGTACGGTGAGAAACGGGCTGTTAGTCTATTCTCTCTCTTATACTACTCTCTCTCTCTCTCTCTCTCTCTCTCTCTTACTCTATTTTAGAATCTAAGGGTGGATTACACATTCCTAAATGTGTTCAAAAAACAAATGACATTCTTTTCAAATAGACGTTCAAAATGACATTTCGACTATTTCGTGCAATATAAAATATCTAGGTACATATTTAGGTACAAAATAGATTTAAGAGTTCGGGTGCAATCCGTTCTAAAACCGATGGTAAGGGACACACATACCCTGTATCTATACATGAAACTGAATTCCCATAAAGATCGAAATATATTATGTTCTTTTATCTACATATTTACGAGAGACTTGCCCGAAAAAAGTAGGTATAAAAATGTGAAATTACTGTGGAGGGAAAATTTGATGCTCTGCTATTTTCGAACATATGTTTTTAGGAGCTGTTACGTGCGACTTTGTTTGGGTTTTGTATACAGGGTGGCTTTTAAAACGGTCATTATAGCAACTCAGAACTTCAACAGATACGAATATCTTTTTTTAGGAGGCATGTCCCGAGTTTTAGCTATAATATGAACTATATTAATTGTCAAACATTTCAGAACAATGTATGCTTTTTTTCTTCGTTGCAATAATAAATAAGCACGCTTGTAGTTTCAAACTTGACCCATTCTGGCCGATTGAAAAAAAAAAACACCTCGTATAAGTATTTAACATCCAATTGCATTGTAATTCGTTTACAATAACTTATCACCCGTTGTAATTTGTATTATAACTAGTTTTGCGTAATATATATTACTTTATTTAGTTGTTTTTTATAATATTGTTGTTCATTACGTTTTACATTATTATGGCCATATTCCGCTGAAACATTGTGCGAGTGAATTGTATCACACTACTACGACTGTCAACTCCTTGTGAAATACTAATCATTAGTTATAATTTCTCATGTAAGTGACTGTATTGTCTTTTTTGAGAAATAAATAATCTTTAAACATATTTAATTTAAATCATATACATTCGCGGCAGACAGCGCATGCAGTGGCGGGATGAACTGGATGCCTACAAGAAGGACTGGCCTGGCTTTGAATTGAAAAGAATGGCGGAAATGGGGGACCTTTGCCTAACAGTAAAATGATACAGGGTAACAGTAACAGTAACATACATTTGTTAAAGGTATTGGAGATAACACTATGTATACAATGGTTACCTTACGAATGAACATTAAATCTTAAAACAACGAAGTTCAAATTGTAGATATTAAAATTAAGTTTTCCTTTTAAAGTTTTATACGTAAGACTATTTAATAAATTATTAGTTTTGAATGAGTTCGGGTAAAAACAAGCTTCAAAGGTACCACGGTACAAGCAACGACGACAAAAAATGAGTTTTAAGGATCAAACGTAGCTCAGTGTAGTTCTCTCGGTGAGCACTGTGGCATGTGAGAAAGCTTACTGTGTCGGGGGTTGCGGTTCGATTCTCGCTCGGAATCAGCGGAGTGCAAAAATTAAATCCGGGTGAATTTAATCAAAGAATTATTCAATGAGGTCGCTAGTCGCTGTCGCTCGTCTGTCGCTGGCACCCCTATCAATAAATTAGAACTCATAAATACAAAATCAACTATTTTCAATGTACACCCCTCGTATACAATTTTATGAACAATAATAATTTCAAATAAAATTTTAAGATTCCATTTCAAAGGACCGCTCTCAAAAGTCCAATTGATTGAATAATAAAAGAATCATCAAAATCTGTTCACGATTGGCGCATATATTGGGTAGTAAAAATATGAGCGATCTGATTTGATATTATTTTACTGTAATTTCACCATTATAAAGAAAACTAGCTGCGCCCCGCAGTGTTACCCGCGTTGTACCCGTTCCCGTAGGAATTTCGGGATAAAATGTATCCCATATGTTATTCTGATGTGTAACCTACATTACTGTAAAGTTTCATCCAAATCCGTTCAGTAGTTTTTGCGTGAAAGAGCAACAAACATCTATACATCCATCCTCACAAACATTCGCGTTTATTATATTACTAGCCGCGCCCCACGGTGTTACCCGCGTTGTACCCGTTCCCGCAGGAATTTCGGGATAAAATGTATTCCATGTGTTATTCTGATATATAACCTACATTACTGTAAAATTTCATCCAAATCCGTTCAGTAGTTTTTGCGTGAAAGTGCAACAAACATACATCCATACATACATCCATCCTCACAAACTTTCGCATTTATAATATTAGTAGGATTAGTAGGATAGTAGGATTCTACCCAAAAAAACACTTGAATATAGTCAGTCGTTTCGGATTTTAAAATAGCCTAGATTTTTACGGGCAGTTAATAAAAGTGAAACAAAAAAAATATCATAACCGCGTGTTGTAAGTTTGTACGAACGTGTATTTGTGTCTGTATGAGTGTGTCTGTGCCGTATCTTACGATGTGGTTTTTTTCCTTAGCAAGCCAGTTTACTTGCGGTCAGTTTCCTTGCGGTGGTTTGTGCAAGTTGCCCTAGGCCACTAAAATGTTTTGACAACATCAAAACTATTTGTGAATCTAACTCTTTAGTTTTAAAGGGAGTAAAAGTTCAGATTCGGCATAGTTATTTAGATGTTATAGTCCATGGATTCGGTAAACAAATTTTGAAAACTAATCGTGGATTTCTTAAGCGCAAGGCGAATCCAATGTAAAAAAAATTATACAAATACTAGCAGCGCCCCGCGGTTTTACCCGCGTTGTGCCCGTTCCCGTGGGAATTTCGGGAATTTTTTTACATAAAAACCTTCCTCTTGAATCACTCTACCTAGGTATTACAAAACCGCATCAAAATCCGTTGCGTAATTTTAAAGATTTAAGCATACAGACAAACAAACAGACAAAAATAGCGACTTTGTTTTATACTATGTAGTGATGACGTCACGCGACTCGCACCCGGACCCGCAGTCGCACTATGAGTGTCTTGTGCTTTATCAAGGCTTTACATCATGAGACATACTAATAATAAAAAACTCGAAGAAGTACTATTAATATTTTTTAGCAGATTTAACAGATTTTTGTTTTGCATAAAAAATACTATAAACTACTAAATTCTTATAATTATGTTTACTTTTATAAAATAGTAGTTGCCCTTGGTGACGAGTTTAATAATTATTATTCATCCGTAGCTTTTGATAGTACAATTTATTTGATACTCATTCATAACCGGTTTGAACAAGCCGATAAAGCAAGTCATTGTTTGTCAATGATGTTAATTTAGAATGATTTATTGTTTACTAGCAACGTTTCGTGGTTTTCCTTGTCTTGAATTGTTTTTTGTAAGATTTTCGTCATTAAAAATGATATTTGTATTATTAAGCTATTGCATAGCTTCTATCGCGGGCCTTGAGCGCGGGGACCGAATCCAGAAATTCCGTAATGAAAAAACCTCACGTGAAAAAACCTGACGCTCCCCACTAACGCCATCTAGTGATACAAAAAATAACTATGCAATAGCTTTACCGCGGCAGTCCCCGAGTGCCACACGTCTTTTTCTTCTGTTCTTTTTCTTCTTCTTTTTATGTTTCTTAATTATATGCACAACCTCACGGTTTTCCTGCATTATACCCGTTCCACGTAAATTAAATAGACTAATATATCTAACCTCGATCAAAGCGTATGAATGTTGTATTTTTTTATATAAACGCGCTTATCTTCGGAACCTCTGATCCAATTTAAGCAATTATTTTCGTAATGGATAGCCACATTTAACGAGAAGGTTATTACGCTAATTTCTAACCCGAATTTCCTACTGGAACGGGCACAACGTGGGTAAACCCGCGACGCACTGCTAGTCTTAAATATAGCTGTCATGATCATAAATTTTTAAATCTTAATAAAGTTTAACTACTTGTTTTTTACCAGTCTTTAAAATCAATTCAAACAGACAAACACTTCACCTTTTTTATATAAGTTTACTATAAATAATTGTGCACGTTCCCGCCCACAAAGTTGACGCAACAGTCATGAATGTGAACAATGTTTGTGGCGTATTCAGCAATCAAAAGTGGCTACTGACCACGGCTGTCTGTCGAGTGCATTCGTTCTGTGGCCTCTACTACGTTTACTGTTAAGTCATCATAGCAAAGTACAATACTTTGAAACAGTAATCTGTAATCAAAGTCCAAAATTATGAACCAATGAAATTGCATTTTTTTATACCTATTCTTGGCGAAATAAGTACGAGTTTTGCTTAAGGTTTTTTGTAAGGTTAGGGGGGGTGTCTACCTGCTGCAATGTGCAGCTCGTCACCTATTTGGATGGGTGGCTAATAGTGTTATTTCTATGTACCTGTGCTTCAGAGGGCACGTTAAGCAGTCGGTCCCTGTTTTTTCAATTGTCAGACAATGTCAGCGGCCGTTAGAGGGTCTAAAAACTTCGACACGAATAAATGAATAAATGAAAATAAAAACTATTTCAGGCTTAATCTTTTGTTTTGCAAATCTTACCCTAAGTGAAACCTTAAAAGGGACAATTCTTCAAGAAAAGGACCACCCAATCAATATTTTCTCTCATCTAACCTTCACCTAGTATCCCTAAGTAAATAAGTTCGAGTAAGCCAATCGTCGTGTCGGTGTTATAAACTCGAAACTGACTATGGAAAGACTTAGGAGAGACCTTCGACCAGCAGTGGGACGGCGAAGTTACGTAAAAAAATGTATTATAATATTAGTATGCCCAGTTATCGCTTAAAGTTAATCTTGATTAAGGGTCAAAACTGCGTTAAGCGTGCGCACGTCGCGTGCGCCCGCCGCGTGCGCAAGCGGTGGTTCTATTTTGTATGACACCGCACGCGACGGGCGCACGCGTCGGTTCACTTTTGTATGGAACCGCGGCGTGCGTACGCTTAACGCAGTGTCGGCCCTAATCCCTAGTGAAGATGGAGAAATGGTTTGATTATATCAAAATACTTGATAGGGAATCCCTATCAAGTATTTTGATATAATCAAACCATTTCTCCATCTTCACTGCACATTTTCGATTCCCAATGTGACAAACCTTATTTCCATGAGACCATTTGTAGATCGCACTTAAGAAACTGCCTGTCATCATACATTTCCACAGATAAAGAGTACGAGTATCACGCTCCATCAAAGTGGTCTCCTTACAGATAATTATAATAAACATTCATATATTTAGTCTAGTCACTGTCACACACACATTGATACCTTGTTAGATGTAGAGATCCGTATATTGATCAACATGGAAGTTAATTGCTTTGAAACTATTGGTAACTATTGAATAGAGCTTTGATGTACAAGATAAAATCTACTAGCATTACCCCGCGGTTATACCCCGTTGTGCCCGTTACCATGGCAATTTCGTGATGAAAAATACCCTATAACCTTCCCGTTGAATGTGGCTATCTGTTACAAAAATAATTACTCAAATCGGACAAATAATCCCCGAGATTAGCTCGAACATACAAACAAACAAACATAGAAATTTTACCTCTTTATAATATTTGTATAGATTTACAAGTTTAAAATTAGCTTCGTCGTTTTAACAGTATATTACATCCTGCTTATAAGACATACACGTATATTGCTAAATAGTATAAGTAAGTTAGTAAGTATTAGCTTATAATATCCCACCGCTGGGCAAACCGCTGGAGCTACTGTAATATCCCACTACTGGGGCCTCTTATTTAATCGCAAATATCAGTACAGTGAGGATGATAACACGCTAAAGTAAATAAAAAACAAATAAAATAATATGCAGAACCATTCGTGTAACCGGTAATAAATATAAATATTTTTTGTTGATATATATGTATATCTCAAGTTCAATACGAATATATAAGGAAGCTATTAAAGTAGGACAAACTGTGTCTTGTTTTTATTCGTATGGTGCAGAACTGTGAACGTGTTAGTTGAATTTATAGATTAAATATGGCTCAATTAGTTTATATTGGTTTAATTTTAAGTGTGTGTGCATTAGTGCATTCAGCGAGAATCTTAGCATATTTTCCCGTACCATCGATCAGCCATCAAGTGGCCTTCAGGCCACTGACTCAAGCGTTGGCGAAGCGAGGTCATGAAGTCGTCGTCATCACCACAGATCCAGTCTTTCCCCCAGGACAAGCTCCAGAAAATCTAACCGAAATCGACCTTCACATGTCATACAAACTATGGCGGGAAAAAATATTAGTTAAAAATTTTGCCAGTGGGAAAAAAGATGATATTGTGAAGCAAGTGACTCAGTTCTTACCAGTGCTTAACCAGATAGTGAAAGAACAACTTCAGAGTGAAGCTGTCCAGAATATAATAAATAACAAGACTCAGAGTTTCGATTTATTGCTAGTTGAATCTTGCGTGCGACCTGCTCTTATCATGAGCAACATTTTCAAAGGCATACCAGTGATTCTGGTCAGTTCCTTCGGTGAAATTGGCAACGCCTTTGATATTGTTGGGGCACCTTCGAGGCCGGTCTTGCTTTACCCTGCACCGTTTCGACAAAAACTATTCAATTTGACAATAGTAGAAAAACTCGTTGAACTATACAATGATTACCAGTCTGTAAAAGAAATTGAAAAATTTGAGCTGGAAGGTGATGTTGTGTTTAGAAGTCTCTTTGGTCCTAACACGCCTACTTTGAAAGAATTGGCCAATAATGTAGGCATGTTGTTCTTGAATGTTCATCCTATGTGGGAGTTCAATAGGCCTGTACCTCCGGGAGTTGTCTACATGGGAGGAATTCATCAGAAACCTGTGAAAGAGCTTCCAAAAGTAAGTATTTGCTTTGAAAATTAAACTATTATATGGTCACATGTTATTTTTTAAGGTTCTGCTAAAGAGAATAAGCAATGAGCTTATTAAAGTGACAGAATCTAAAGAAGTTACGGACAATAACTTTACATCATGGACGCCACATTCAACATTGACATTATGACGTTATTTATGAGTGTTTTTTTGACAGGAACTAAAGTCGTACTTGGACTCTTCAAAGAACGGAGTAATATACATCAGCTTCGGAACAAACGTGAGTCCTTCGCAACTTCCTCCAGAGAAGATACAGATGTTGGTGAAGGTGTTCTCCAGACTGCCATACGACGTGCTCTGGAAGTGGGACCGAGACGTGCTGCCGGGACGGACCGCCAACATCAGGATCTCCAAGTGGCTGCCGCAGTCCGACTTGCTGAGTAAGTCAACTGAACGACACTACTGTTGACTTCTGAAACTATTTAATTGAAAGTGTTTTTCAACCGCATAATATTTTTTCAGAGCATCCAAAGGTGAAGTTGTTCATAACTCAAGGCGGCTTGCAGTCAACAGACGAAGCTATAACAGCCGGCGTCCCGCTACTCGGGGTGCCCATGCTCGGAGACCAGTGGTTCAACGTGGAGCATTATGATTACTTCAAAATAGGCTTGGGAATTGATATGGACACAGCAACAGAAGAAATGTTTACGGAGAATATTAACACTCTCATTAATGATGAAAGGTAAGTTATATTAAATCCTGTTTAAGATAATTGGGAAAATACGAGTGAAATGAAACACTAAAACTGTTTATCAGAAGCTAGAAGGGAGCGCAGTATTAGTTAACAGTCTGAGAAATTAATTTCAGTTCTTATTAGGTACTTGTATATTCATAACTACCAGCGCCCCGTAGTTTTACCCGCGCTGTACCCGTTCCCGTGGGAATTTCGGGATGAAAAATAGCCTATAATCTTCCTGTTGAATGTGGCTATCTATTACAAAATATTTTTTCAAATCGGACCAGTAGTTCCTGAGATTAGCGCGTTCAAACAAACAAACTCTGCAGCTTTATAATATTATTAGTATAGATTTATTTCTGACAGGAAAAGATGACATTTGGATCGAATTGTGAAAGAAATGTTGTAAGTTGCAGGGAAGAGCAAAATACTTACCGCATCTCTATTTCATGCCTTTTTAATATGTCATTACCTATAAATAGTAATAGGATTCAAGGTCGTTTGGTAGACGTTTTGTTAACATTTTTTCTAAGCGCAAAAAGTTACTCGAAGAGCGACTTTTTTGTGCGTGACTTCATTTTTGGACTGGTTGTTATAATTATCATGGATTACGGCCCGGACTTAAATCTAATAGCACTTTATATAATACGGGTTTTTGTGTTTATTTAGAGAATATACTTTATGATTTACCAGCTTCCGCAAGAACATGGTTCGTCTTCGTACCATAATGTCGGACCAGCCGCAGAGCCCGCTGGAGCGCGCGGTGTGGTGGACGGAGCACGTGCTGCGGCACGGCGGCGCCGCGCACCTCCGCGCGCCCGCCGCCAACATGTCCTGGCCGGAGTACCTGGACCTGGAACTACTGCTAGTATTAGCTCTTATAGCTTTCACCTGCATCTCAGTTTTAGGCTATGTAGTGACTTTGTTACTAAGATTTGTAAAGCAAAATATGTTGCAGAATTCAAAGTTAAAGACAAATTAAATGTTAGGATAATTAGTCAAATTGTAGTTTTTTTACTGTGATTGAAATATGATAAGTTTAAAGTCCAAATTTACCGTTTCTATCTCGAACCACAGTCAATTGAACTTGGTTTTAGTGCTTCAATTTCGAAGCTTTGATCTCAGTTTAGTTTGTGAACTAGGATTAAATTGACTGATCGAGTTGAGATGTTAAGGTGAAATTAGGGCTAATTTTGTTACGTTTTTTTATATCTTGAAAATATTTAAAAACGTTGGTTAATAAACTGTTTAAAGAAAATACTCATTTTTTTATATCCTGTTTTTATCTTATCTATATAGCACTCATTTTTTTATACCTATATAGCACTAGCTGCAACCCGCGGTTTCAATCGCATTGTACCCGTTCCCGCGGTATTTTCGGGATAAAATGTATCCCATGTGTTATTCTGTCATAACCTATATTGCTGTCAAGTTTCATCCAAATCCGTTGAGCAATTTTTGCATGAAAGGGTAACCAACATCTTCACAAACTTTCGCATTTTTAATGATTTAGTCAAACGATGAATACTGCAAAAGGAATAGCATTCATTGTGATCAGAATGGACGTTTCACGGACGTATGTGAACATTCTTGTGCTAGTACAAAATATTACTTACTGTGCTAAAAGAATGCCAAACTCACATCAATCAAATGACTGAACTGATTACTATTTTGAATGCTACCCACTGTGCACTGTGCTGTGATGCTGTGATATCTTTAGTGAGATGGGAGTTTGGCCCGCAGTGAGACATTACAGGCAAATAATTATAAGGAGAAGGAGAGATAATTTTTGATGATAACAATACTTGTATTCCAGTAGCAATTTAGTGTTGGATTCCATCGTTAGAAACGGTACAAAATTCGAAAAATATTTACCCCTGCCTTTTTTTCCAATGGGTTCGTCGCCTTTCGTCGTTTTCACATTACATTACACTTATTTACTTTGTGCATGTTAACAAATCAGCATGTTCAATAGAACGCGAGTGAAATTGCAATATTTCACTCGTGTTCTAATAAACTCACACAATCTAAACCGCACAACACACATAATGCGGTTGCGGGCCAGGTGCGGTTTGTATAACGTTTTATTGCTTATGCTACCATATCTGTATGAAAAATGTCACATTGAACCGCAGCGGGCCCGCACCCGTACTCCTTGTGTTTTCCACTTAAACAGCACATGAATCTAAATAAATAATTAACAACGGCTTGCAAAACTCAACCGAATGTTGACAGGAATGTTGAAACGGTATTAATAAGCAAAACATTTTTACCATTACAAATTAATGTGTCTCGCGGGAAAACACTCAACTTTAAAGGGTTAATGAATGACAATGTGGCCAGTTATGACAAATATCATGTCACCAGGGTGTTACGTAATCAGACACTATTGAAAGACAAGGGTGGTTGGAAACGTTTGGGGGAGACCTTTGCTCAGCAGTGAGACGATACAGGTGGGGAGACCTTTGCCCAGCAGTGGGACGATACAGGTGGGAGACCTTTGCCCAGCAGTGGGACGATACAGGTGGGAGACCTTTGCCCAGCAGTGGGACGATACAGGTTGAGAAAAGAAAATAGCAATGAACATAAATGTTCATTGCTATGTTAATATACTCGTATAAGATCTTATGAATGTATTACTAGGAATTATTTCGCGGCGTAGTAGGTAAGTTTAGTAAGTAAAAACACGGGTGCAATCCACTCAAAACGTCAGGAAATCAAAGTGAGTGTTTTTACTTAATAAAAAAACCTGTGCCGCGAAAAAAATCGTAGTAATACATTCATAATGTGTGCAAATTGTAAACGTTTGAAAACGGTGGAACGGTGATAGCTAGACAGTTGAAATTTTCACATAATTATGATGTATTTCTATTGCCGCTATAACAACAAATATTCAAGGGGGGCTCCCATACAACAAACGTGATTTTTTGGCGTTTTTTAAAGTACGGTACCCTCCGGGCGCGAGTCCGACTCGCACTTGGCCGGTTTTATTAATTTACTAGCAGCGCCCCGCGGTTTTACCCGCGTTGTGCCCGTTCCCGTGGGAATTTCGGGAATTTTTTTACATAAAAACCTTCCTCTTGAATCACTCTACCTATTACAAAAAACCGCATCAAAATCCGTTGCGTAATTTTAAAGATTTAAGCATACAGACAGACAAACAGAAGACAAACAGACGCGACTTTGTTTTATACTATGTAATTTTAATGATTTCAAAAAATCTCTTCCACCCGCCAGTGTATCGAACATTACTTTACTTACACATTACAGATACTTTGAGTACAAGTCGTTTACAACAAGCGAATGTTACTCGAGTGATTGATCGATTTCCATACTTGAATATTCAAATAATGGAATCAACTTGCTGTAATCGATTACTTGTTTGTACATTGTTTGTTTTTTAGCTAAACGGAGTTTTATTTAGGTCATCTCTATGTGAACAGTGAGCGAAGGGCGGAAGGAGGGGGTTGGGACTTTGTCGTACGATAAAAAAATAAAAGTAAAGTAATGTCCCACTGTTAAAAGTAAAGTAATGTCCCACTGTAAAAGCAAAGGCCTCTCATCTCACTAAAGATGTCAGTACAGTGAGGAGGATTAGGCATAATCACCACGCTAATTGCCAAATGCGGGTTGGTAATTTCCATCCCAAGCCATGCTTGAAAAGTAGGAAAAAAAAATTCGGTCGACCCGGGAAATGAGCCCGGGACCTAAGTCTTGACAAGCAAGTGTAACATACCACTAGACCACCGAGGCGTCTCTATAAAGTTATATAATTTCTTATGGACCGGACAGTACATACATGGAAAAGTTTAATATGACAAGGTTCTAAGGATATTAGTATGCTAATTATTATTTTATGCATAACATTTTAATAATGCTTATCTTATGAATTGGTTGTTTAATTAATATTTTTGTGCCGGTTTTTAGTTAAGTCAGTTGTTTTTTTTACACAACATACTTAATTACAGAAAACAGTTTTAAAACTAATTAACTGATAAAAATAATAAAAGTAGATATAAGTAATACTGCCACACAAAGACACGTCCATTGAATCGACAGTTATCTAATTGACGTAAAATTGCATACAATACCATGTCAAAATCACTTATTAAGTCTCTACTAAGGAAGCATTTTACGTCTCTGAGGCGTTTAAATATACCATTTAAAATGTTCTATAAATAATTTAACTACACTAATACGCATTTTAAACAAAAAAATTAACACTTAAAAAGTTACCCAAAACCATTTGAAAAACTTGAACATACGACCGACAAAAATCTGATTTATTATTGTAACACTTGACAAAATAAAAAAATCTATCTTAATTTCATAGTTATTAATACTTGTTGTAACTTGTTCCATAAATCTCGAAGAAAATAATATCGTTTTCAAAACCTACGCCAGGGGGCGTAACTGGAGTCGGCTTCGCATCAGTTGTAGCAGCCGTGTCGTAGCAAACTCACGCTACGGCGCTACGGGCTACGGAATATTTTGGTGGTCGAATAAAATTTTATCGCTGTCATCTTTAACTGTTAAACAAACTGTCCGTTAAAAGTAAGTTAAAAATATTAGTGAATTATTTGGTGGAGTTAAAAGTGATTGAAAAACTTTGACGTGATTGTGTTTTGTGATTTAAAAAGTTGTGTTCAGTTTAGTTTTTGAAGCTGGTTTTAGTTCGAATAGTTGAGCGGTAAGTGGTTAGGTCATTAGTCTATTAATTAGTTAGTTAGGCTTTTGATAGGTAATTAAATCGTTTTAATATTTGAGCTCATTGATACTTTCACAAATATGGTTTATGCAATTAGTTTAAATTAGGTTCTTACGTGACGTGTTACGTAAATAATTTTTACGCCAAATTATGTCGGGTTTAATTGTTTAGTTTCATTTTTTTATACATTTTCATGTAACTGTATTCATTGTCTTTATTGAGTGGTAAAGCTATATTATTTTATTTGAAAATAAAATTAAAAGCAAAACAAAATCATAAATTCAATTACCTACCACTACAAAATTAATCAATTTTAGAGATGGTAAAAGCATACTTATACACATTAATAAAATTCAACAAATACATTTTTTATCCTTATTAAAAAAACCCTCAATTATTTTCTCTCGTCGTTATTAAATAGATGAGATGATTACGCATCCCTACTCACAATACTCCACACAAAAACTCTTAAATATATTTAGTTCTTTAACATTTTTGTTGATTTAGAAACAAAATAAAAAAATGTATTTTATTTTGTACAGAATAGAACACACAGTAACCTCCGTCGTACGTAAGTTCCCGTTTTAGCAAATAATGATGACATCAACTTACATTTCAATTAATAGTAAAATAGAACACAATTTAAAACGACGGCGATTTGTTTTTTAAATATAATTTATAGCTAATCTTTTATCCCAAAATTCCCATGGTAACGGACACAACACGGATAAAACCGTGAGACGCTGCTAGTATTAACTATCTTATTAAACAAGACATAGTATTTCTCAATCAAAATGTAATCAGTTATAAGTATTATATTTTTCTGAATAGTGTATTCAGAAAATGTATTTTTATTTTTATTCAGAAAATGTAACACAATTACTATTACATAGAAATTCTAATTCAGATTTCCAAAAAATGTGTATTTAATCTGAAAAGTGATCTTTAGTACCGCAAAGGGCGACATGATTTTGTCTTGCTTGTCTCTCACTAGTTAATATAGGTTCAGGGCGTACCCTCGCCAACAAAATCGGCTACAGGAGTCATTATGTTAGAGCACATGCAAGACGAGGAAGCTAGGAGTAGAAGTGGTCGCTGTGGCCGAAATCGGCTGGAGGACTATTATTATTATAGTGTTTCTCCTCGGAGTCACGGGACAAGCCCGGTCTTTTTGAGAGGCATGCGAGGGGGATACAGATCCAACTCGTAGAAGGCCTTTGGAGATGATTAATGTACTTAATGGATTAAAACTGCAGGAACACACCCCCGAACACATCAGTACAACATGTCCGGGAATTATTATACTAGGTCCGTTCTAATAAACTAGCTCAAGTAGAAGTATAAAAGGTATTATTGTCCCACTGCTTGGCTATTGTCAATGGACCAGTACTGATAACGTATCTGAGATAGGTATTTAATCCGTACATTTAGCTGCTAGATCTTAATATTAATTTATATAATTTAATCTAGTATCTGACAATGCTAACTTTTTCTTAGACATCTTAGCTTTTGATCTATACTAATCTATAAAGAGGTAAAGTTTATAAGATTGTATGTTCGAGTTAATCTCGGGAATTACCAGTCCGATTTGAATAATTCCTTTTGTTCTAGATAACCAGAGTTAACGGGAAGGTTATAGGCTATTTTTCATCCCGAAATTATTACGGGAACGGGCACAACGTGGGCATAACCGCGGGACGCTGCTAGTAATAAAATAAAGCTGAAGAGCTTGAAGAAGAATGATTGAATGCGCTTATCTCAGGAAATCTTATTTAAACAATTATTCTTGTATCTTCTTCTTATCGAGTGGATGGTCAACCTGACCAATCCTGGTGTCAGAGTTATCAAGCCGCCAAAGGTTATCAATTCTTGTATCATATTGCCACATAAAACGAAAAGATTATTTTTCATCTCCAAATTCTCACGGTAACAGGCACAACACGGGTAAAACCGCAAGGTACTTCCAGTATAAGAAATAAATCGTACTGTAACGTCCATGCAACGTCATATCTCACAATTTGGTAAATTGCCTCACATCGTTACGCAAAGGAAGAGCAAGCTGCAAAGAAAGTGCTAGATAGTACCGTATTGCTAGTTAGATTTTCACGGTGCAATTTCCTTCTTTGTAACACAAAATTTCGCAGTATTAAACTCAAAAAATCGTTATTACGTTAATGAATGAACCCGTAAAACCTGAATAAACACTTCTCCCGAATAAAATTATCTTCACAATTTAACAAAAATCAACGTAAAAATAATATTCTTAACAAGAATAGCTATCCAAGTTACAAACAACAGTTTAATAGGAGAAAAGAAAGAATGCTTTGAAAAGAATTAATGAGAAACAACTCTTATTAAATGAGTGTTAGTGTCGAGAATTGTTTGGCTACTGTTCTGTTTTTTTGGTAATGACTTGCTTAAAGCTTGGTGTAGACTGGACTTCAAATGACTATGAGTTTTTCTTCGTTTTTGATGGTTAGGAGTTTGAATTAAGATCTTAATTCTCTATACCAAATGTAATTTGTGATTAAATTGGGAAAAAAAACTGATGTACTGTGAGCCTTTTAAAATATATATCTTCGTCAGGTGCGAGGTCTTTGCCCAGCCGTGAGACATTACATTGTAATAATTTAATTTTAGGGCGATTGTGCAAGGATTCTCAATTAGGTATATACCGGGCCTAAATAAGTTTAAAAATGAAATGACGTTCGTTTTAAATTGTGTTCTATTAGATAGTTAATAAAATGCAATTTGGAACGAAGAGCTTATGTTTCTTGAACATAATTAAATCTATAATATAAAAATGAATCGCTGAATCTGTTGCTAAGCGCATAACTTCAGAACGACTGCACCAAATTGGATGATTCTTTTTTTAATGTGTTCCTTATTGTCAGGACAAGGTTTTTATATAAGAAAAATAAAGAATAAAAAATCTCAAAATTCCCACGGGAACGGAGGCGCTGCGGGTGAAACCGCGGGGCACAGCTAGTACTAAATAGATTTAAGATTTCTTGTGCAATCAGCTCATACTGCGTTTCCGTTGGAGCGGAGCTGTTCATTGGCCAATCACAACGCATAGCGAAAATATTTTGACAATGTCATTTCGTTGTTTGAGTTGTGATTGGTGTAAGTTGCGTTGTTCTTCTTCTTCTAATCGAGTGGATGGCCAACCTGACCAATCCTGGTGTCAGAGTTATTGAGCTGCCAAAGGCCTCTGACATGGCTCAAGTAACGACTACTATCCGTAGAAAGTAACCGGGACCGACGGCTTAACGTGCCCTCCGAAGCACGGAATCATCTTACTTTTCGGGCAATCAGGTGATTCAGCCTGCAATGCCCTAACCAATCTGAGGACAGTCTCACAAAGTGAATTTTGTGAGATATCTCCACCGGGAATCGAACCCGGAACCTCCGGATCGTGAGCCGGGCGCTCAAGCCACAAGACCACGGAGGCTGTTAAGTTGTGATTGGTCGATTGAGGTCCACACAACTCCTCTCCGCTTAAATAAAAACGCTTAAGTTTTTATTACTATGTAGCTCGTGGCGTAGTTTGACTAATCAATGTTAGTTCATTGCGATTGTTAAGCTACGTGCAGCTCGACCCCTACTTGGATTGGTGGCCGATAGTGGCATTTCTATCTGAGCGCTACCGTGCTTCGGAGGGTACGTTAAATTGTCGGTCCCGGTTGTATCGTTAGATCATGTCGTCGCCTTTAGGCGGTCTTATAACTCCGACACCAGGGTTGGCCACTGACCTACTCGAACATATTTCTTTTCACTCAACCTTCTTCTATTTCTATTCGTAAGCAAACTTTTGACCACATAATAATTGGTCCAACACAAATACAGACAATTTGTATGTGTTAGTCATCACTACATAGTATAAAATAAAGTCGTCTCTGTTTCGTGTCCGTTTGTCTGTATGCTTAAATCTTTAAAATTACGCAACGGATTTTGATGCGGTTTTTTGTAATAGGTAGAGTGATTCAAGAGGAAGGTTTTTATGTAAAAAAATTCCCGATATTCCAACGGGAACGGGCACAACGCGGGTAAAACCGCGGGGCACTGCTAGTAACTTATGTAACTTATGTTGAGTGTTTGTTCGGCTGTGTGTGTAATTGAGTTGTACTATTTACACGTTCAGGTGTGCAGTTGGTTAAACTACTAAGTTTGTTAATCCTTTGGTTAGGTAATGACCGAAGTTCAATACACTTAAACGGGGTATATTAACTAATAGTATTGCCCTGCGGTTTCACCTGCATTTATTGTCACTGTTTACCATTTAAACCTTCCCTGGACTATGATAAATATTCAGCTAAATCGGCCCAGCCGTTCTCGAGTTATAGCGAGCCTAACGAACTACGATTATTTTATATATATATACATAGATTTGTGTATGTATATGTAGTAGTATCAGCGACTTAGATTCTATAATATAACTAGCTGCGCTCCGCGGTTTTACCCGCGTTGTGCCCGTTCCCGTGGGAATTTAAGAACCGCTCGACCGGTTTTGTGCAAACTTCACATACATCATCTACTAGTCCGAACAAAGCCTAAACATTTGGTTTGGATAGGTGAGCCCGTTCTTGAGTTATAAAATTACAACGAAAAGTGGCATTGATTTTTATATATAGATGTAGGGTTTAATTAACCATGTGTAAATTTGAACGGGTACATTATTATCTATTTTATAAAACTATCTTACAGTATAACTAATTTTATAACAATAAAATAATAACAATTAATTTTATTTTAATTTATTTTATAACAGTGAGGAGGATTAGGCATAATCACCACGCTTGCCAAATGCGGGTTGGTGGTGGTGGTCCTCCTCACTGTACTGATAACTTCAGTGAGATGAGAGACCTTTGCCCAGCTGTGGGACATTACTGGCTTATACTTACTTACTTTTAATTTTATAACAATAAAATTATAACAATTAATTTTATTTTAATTAACTTTATAACAATAAAATTATAACAATTCATTTTATTTTAATTAATTTTATAACAATAAAGTTATAACAATTCATTTTATAACAATAAAAATATAACAATTAATTTTACTTTAATTAATTTTATAACAATAAAATTATTTATTTTAAACGACAGTAAAGTCACCCCGCCCCGCTCAAAACCAAATCGCATCAAATTGAATTGTCATTGTAATCCATATTACATTAGATTCCGATTTTTCCTTACAAATTGTTACGCATTTCAATTTCGTTTTTTATTCGTACTTGTATAAGTGTTTCTTTTAGGCCGATTGAGAGAGCCGTCTCGAATTTTTATAAATTACTTTGCTTTTCACTGTGGTTCTTTCGAAAATGAACGTTCGGTAATCTTGAACGATTTGGGATGAAACAGGAAAATTGTGGTTTATTCACACATCAATACAATTGACAATACCAACTTGAGGATAATTAAAAATTTCGATTTTGGGTTACGATTGTCTGAAGTGAGTTTTAAAATTGTGAAGATATTTTTTTTTTTCGTTTATTAATTCATTTATACTAATTATATAAAGAGGAAAAATGTCTTCCTGACCAACAAAATGAATGGGTGACTCCACTTAATCTGAAAAAATAAAAAGACGTGTGGCACTCGGGGACTGCCGCGGTAAAGCTATTGCATAGTTATTTTTTGTATCACTAGATGGCGTTAGTGGGGAGCGTTAGGTTTTTTGCGTGAGGTTTTTTCGTTACGGAATTTCTGGATTCGGTCCCCGCGCTCAAGGCCCGCGATAGAAGCTATGCAATAGCTTAATAATAAAAGTAAAATAAACTCAGATCACCATTCTGTCGCTACTTCAAAGTAAATTCTGACAGTATTTTGACGCGGATCATGATGCACACTAACGACTGTACTCAGAGACGTCCAATACTTCCTTGATAGAGATTGAATGACTGATTTGAGATCATGGATTTAATATATACTTACTATAAAATCCATGTTTAAGATATAATGTTCGAATAATTATGTCATATTATTAAGTGTCCATTTAATGAACGTCACTAACAGCCTCCGTGGTCTTGTGGTTTGAACGCCCGGCTCACGATCCGGGGGTTCCGGGTTCGATTCCCAGTGGGGACAACAATATTTCTTTGTGAGACTGTCCTCAGTTTGGCTAGGGCATTGCAGGCTGAATCACCTGATTGCCCGAAAAGTAAGATGATTCCGTGCTTCGGAGGGCACGTTAAGCCGTCGGTCCCGGTTACTTTCTACGGATAGTAGTCGTTACATGAGCCATGTCAGAGGCCTTTGGCGGCCTGATTAACTCTGACACCAGGATTGGTCAGGTTGACCATCCCCTCGATGAAGAAGAAGAAGATAAACGTCACTGAGCGCGGTAGTTCGTCAATGTGTATGACGAATTACCTACACAAGCATGGCTCAACGGCGCTCGTGAGATAAATATACGAGGCATTTCAATTAGCTTAGTCAAACTACACCAAGACTGATCCTCAAATTCCTCCACACTTACGTGGTTTGCCAAATCGTTTTTCAACGTTGGAATATAGAGTGATTTCACACAAAACCGTAAAACCGAACACGGTGGAAAACCGATACGTTAATTTAGTTTCATGACCAAAAACCAAGCTTAGTTAAATTAGTGCTTTCGACTCAGCACTATGAAGTACAAGACTCTGCTTTAAGTAACGTTAAGTCGTACAGCCTCCGTGGTCTTGTGGTTTGAGCGCTCGGCTCACAATCCGAAGGTTCTGGGTTCGATTCCCTGTGGGGACAATATCTCACAAAAATCTCTTTGTGAGACTGTCCTCAGTTTGGTTTGGGCATTGCAGGCTGAATCACCTAATTGCGTGAAAATTAAGATGATTCCGTGCTTCGGAGGGCACGTTAAGCCGGCCCCGGTTACTTTCTACGGATAGTAGTCGTTACTTGAGGCATGTCAGAGGCCTTTGGCGGCTCAATAACTCTGACACCAGGATTGGTCAGGTTGACCATCCACTCGATGAAGAAGAAGAAGTCGTATAGCAAAACTACTTTTAAACCTCATACATGTGAATACACACAATTTTTGACTCTGCATTAAACTGAATCGGTATTGCAATTTGAAGAAACGATTCGTTCAAAACATACGGTTTCATCCTACTTAAAAGGCTCATTCAATTTAAGCGTTTTTAGTCGTCCGTACGTGGTACAGTAGCGTGGACGGATGTTCTTTTGTTTTTCATACAAAACGCACGTAGCAGGACGTCTGGAAATGCTTTATTCGAAAGAGCCTTTACCGAATCTTAAGACCAATTTGGTAAAACGGTTCGGTACACCACACAAGTGTGGAAAGCCCTCAAGCCTCCAAAATAAGGTTATCAGGGCAACAGTTTCACTTTCAAACTAATCCAACTTAAGTAGTCTCTGACACCTTTCAAAATATATTAAATCCATGACATTTGATGACAAAATTAGTTTCGATTCCGTTTCCCGTAGTGGCGTGAATAATCAAATTCAAGTCAGTTTAATTTTGACCTTGAGAATCTAGGTGGATTCGAAAGTGTCAAACTTCTCTCTCTGAAACACGGTTGAGGTATAAGAGGCGATGAAATGTTTCATTATTTAAATTTAATAATAATCTATATATATAAAATTCAAAGTCCTGACTGACTGACTGACTGATAATCAACGCACTGCCTCAACCGCTACACCTAGAAACATGAAATTCGGCAGGAAGGATCTTCAAGGGACGTAAGTGCACACTAAGAAAGGATTTTCGAAAATTCCTTCGAGAACGGGCTCAACGCGGGCAAAGCCGCGGGGCGTTGCTAGTAATCTATACTAATATTATAAAGAGGTCAAATTTGTAAGTTTGTTTGTATGTTCTAGCTAATCTCGGGAATTATCAGTGCGACCTGATTTTTTTTGTAAAAGATAGCCACATTCAACGGGAAGATTATAGGCTATTCTTCATCGAAAAGTTCCCATGAGAAAGGAAAGGGTTAACACGTCAAAACTGCTCTGTATTATAATATACTAGTAGCACCCCGCGGTTTTACTCACGTTGTGCCTGTGGGAATTTTGGGATAAAAAATAGCCTATAACTTTTCCGTTGGATGTGGCTCTATCTATTACAAAAAGAATTATTAAAATCAGACTGGTAATTCCTGAGATTAGCTCGAACATACAAACAAACGAACTTTAAATTTTACCTCTTTATAATATTGGTATAGATTAGAATAAAAAAAGGATACATAAGATCTTGAGAAACCTCATCCATTTTGAAGTCGGTCAATAACGAACAAACGTTAATTTATTCAAACATTCAACTTATACAGCCATTCCGAGCATCAATCAAATAAAACTATTTCATTACTGCAGAGTTGTGTAACTGAGCGTTCTACCAAAGTACATTATCATACATTTACATTATTACAATTAGAACAAGTTGTTTGCTTAGTTTCGTAAATGGACTGAGATCTGTCTGGACAGATGGAGTTGAATCATGATCAAAATGTGGCAAGTAAAACTACGCTTCTATTGGCGTAGATAAATTAGCACACAATATTTTGAAGTCGCGTATAATATATGTATTATAATACTAAGTAGAATAGTTTTAGCTCAATTTCTTTAGAAATTTAAACAAATAAAAATTTCATTAAAAATCCATACTTTTGACCACTTAACCAGCTTAAACATGTTTATGAGTAAACTGAAATTAGATAATTATATATAACATGCATAGATTTCAGCTACATTGTAACATTTGTTACTCCTACGTTGTTACGTACACGGCAAAATAATTTAAATTTAAGAGGATTATCTATAGATTTTGATTCCTATCATCTACGGTTTTCTCATCTCTATTGTTCACTTCGAATTTAGTCATCGAACATTGATTATATTCATCGCTAAGTTAGGTCTAGACGTTTGTTATTGGAGATAGTGTTCAAAGGTGTTATCTAGCGTAGAGATAGATTTATCTCTTCAAGACTATGGATTAGTTTGATAACATCTTTGCTGGTTCGACTATCATATTCCTTGATTGAATAATGGCTTGCGCGCTAGGGACTTAAGTTTGTGAAGGATGATTATTATGATGAAGGGGTATTCGACATCTGATATGCATTGAATTCAGAGGATATCATGATAAGAATTATATAGTTTTGTTTCTCTTTAAAAATAAGGAAAGGTTTATTTGAATAAAATTTTCCATCTTTAGTATTTAGAGTGCGATCCCAGTAGAGCGCAGCGGTGCAGAGTCCGATTTACCAATTTGCATTAGGTTTATCAATCAACGCATTGGCGTTTTACAAATCTTTTCGTAAGGATTGGTCAGTTGAGCTCAGTTCTCACTTAGGGTTATTTCTTTCAATTGGCATTATTTTAACTCACCCTTTATAAATATAGAGAGCGTTGTATAATTTAAGCGTTCACTTCCAATATAAAAAATAATTAATACACAGTCCTTAAAAACTTCTCATTTATTAAAAAGTGTTGCCATAAAGCTTCAATTCATTTATAACTGACGTTCGGTCACGTACCGTCAGTCGCGTAGCACGCTGGCCAATCAAATAACCGTCCGTAGCACGATTCGTAGCGTTTTTACTACGGATTTTACTACGGCGACGCGTAGTCACCTATGTCAACAGCGCGTGGTAGGTATACGTGAATGTAAGGTGGATTAGTTTTGTGTTAGTAAGTGTAATGGTGTGTGTGTATATTGTCTTGGTCGCCTCTTTTTGAAACCAAATTCGAAATATTATGGGCAATGAATATACCCTACCAATGCCTTTTCGTAAAGTAGGACACTATCAGCATTTATTTTTTAAGCAGTAGGACACTGATGAGTCATTAATAAATAAATGTTTTTACGAACCAATTTCCCAAAGCAAATATCACAGCTATAAACAATTCCCAATAGAATAAACATTCAATTAAAAGGGATACGTCCAGAAAGGTCAAGCAAAAATGCTCCTAATGACGTTCCAAGCAATTTCACAATCGGTCTATTGTTTTAAATATACCCAAACTTTTTCAGCCTAGTTGGTACTTAATGATTCATGAAATTTGTATACATAAGTATATTTAGGTGCGTAAATATGTTCGGGATAATGTTGAGCCGTTTAAGCCCTACATTGTTATAGGACTTAGTACTTACGTATTTTGGAGCTCTAGATTACTGTTGTTAGAACTTACATATTTTAAGTACTAGATTATTGTTATTATAGTATGTTACTAACGTATTTTAGAGTTCTAGACTGCTGTTGTTTTTAGTACTTATTTTGAGTACTAGATTTTTGTTATTGTTATATTTTACCTAGTAATTTGGAGTAAAATTCTAGGTACCAAAGTAACTTTGTATATTACTAAATAACTATGATTTTGTTACTTTTTACCCCAAATGCATACATTAGAAGTGTTGAGTTAATGAAAATCCGTATATACACTTTTATAGTTGACTAGCTGCGCCCCGCGGTATTACCCGCGTTGTACCCGTTCCCGCGGGTATTTCGGAATGAAATGTATCCCATGAATACATCAGTATAATAATTATATTCATTAATTCATATAATAATAATCCTATTTTATTGTAAAGTTTCATCCAAATCTGTCTTGTAAGAGTAACAAACATTCATACATCCATACATGGTCCTCACAAACTTTCGCATTTATAATATTGGTAGGATTTATTTCATGATCACTCCTGAGTCATATTTGTAGTTGTAACGAGTATAGACACGCGTCTCTGTGTGCGTAACTATCAGCACCGTCAGCAAGATCATTGTTTATAATATTCATTAGACAATCCTCACTGTGAATATCCAACCCATGGCTTGCCATTTACTCAAACCTGCCATGCTGTCGCTACTTCAAAGACAATTTTGATTGGATTGTGTACGGGACCATGATGTATACTAAGATAATGCGCATGTAGGTATAATAGGGTGCTTGTGAGAAAACACTACTATACACGTAACAATTATTGTATTTTCTAAGCTGTCGAATTCTGAAGCAACAATTTGACAGCTGTCATTTTCATAAAACTTGACAAATGCTAATCTGACATTTGACAGATAATATAAAAATTCGCCTTGTCACGGCTTTTAGACTCTTAATCTAACCTCAACACGAACCCAACCAAAACAAATGATAACCTCTAAACCTTGAAACTCAAACTGGGAGAATGTTATCTTGTAAGTGAAAATTCCTGTAACACTCAGGAATCCGTTTCAAGATTTCCCTCTGAATTCTTGGACTATATAATATTTAAGACGATCTTTAACAAGCGCGAACTTTGTATACTATTACGTTATAGAGTAAATAGATAATGCGGTAGATATACACACATAGAAGTAAAATAGTTCACACATACATAGTCCAATCATAGTTCTCGGTTTTATGTGTGCGTACATGTGTAATTATACAACTTTCATTTGTTCGTTCGTAACTTGAATTTTCCTTGGTAACAGCACACGTGTTCTTGTAGCTATACATACTCGTAGAAAAGCTTACCCACACATAGAACCACGCCTAAAGATGAGTTAAACTAACTTTATACACATAATCACATTATTAAGGAGACTGAGAAAGGAATATCAGTCACTCATCCTATTATAGTAGCGGTTAGGCTGTAGGTTGGTTTACAAATTTAAAAATAATTACAGATTTAATATATAAAAAGATACATCTAACTCTTCTCACTGTACTGTTACTGTTATCTTCAGTCGGATGAGAGGCCTTTGCCCGGCAGTGGGACATTAAAGGCTACTTTTACTTTTTTTATGTAAAAAAAAATCAAATTTTAATTCCAATAAGTTTGTTTGAGTTAGTGGCCAACCGACATGGTCTGAAGATTGATACAACCGGGATCGACAATTTAATTTAACGTGCCCTACGTAGCACGGTAGCGCTCAGATAAAAATACCACTATCGGCCACCCATCCGAGCAGTGACCGAGCTGCACGTTGCTTAACAATCGCAATGAGTTAACACTGCTCAGTCAAACTACGCCACGAGTGCTATAAATTCTAATAATAACAAACCATTTATGAACACCAAAACCGATCAATAGGTACCACTCGTAAAGTGAAGTCTGACTGAAATAAACTTTCTTCGTATTAAATCATAACTAGGAAAGAATAAAACTATAAAAGTGATATCTGTAACTCGTAAACAAGTTAAAATAAAATTGTCAGTAGCAGTCATACGAACGGAAACAGCTGAGTTAGGACACAGTATAAATTAATACGAATATAATTGAAAATCGTAGTTAAAGTAAGCTTAACATTTTGTCAAAAATAGTTATGATAGGTATGCATAAAACTAAAAAACAATTACTAAATCGTATAAAAATCATCTGTAAATAATTGTATTACGATAACATTTATGTGCAACTAGCAATGCCCTACGGTTTTACCCGCGTTGTGTAAGTTCCCCTGAGGATTTCGGGATGAAAATATACTATATTTATATAACCTTCCCGTTAAATGTGGCTATCTAATACAAAAATTATTCAAACCGGACTTTACCGGACCTTTCTGAGATCAGCGCGTTCAAAAAAACAAACTCTTGATTTTATTAGTATAGATAATTGTATATAACGTCAGAAGCCATACCTTAAACTTACCATAAAAATCTGTAACACCACCTTCTGTTTAACGCTTACACTGTGTCCATCTAGACAGGCCCTTATATAGTTTACGAGCGAACCTCCGCAGTTTACGAGTTTACTATAGACTTATAACTTATTCTTCAGTCACATTTCTGCACTAGGTTTTATCTCAAACCGATAGAATAAGTAAATCTGTTGTGGCAATTTCTTTATGTTACCGAATATGTAGCTGTTGATTGCGCCTAATCTTCCTCACTGTACTAAATATCTTCAGTGAAGTTACAGGCCTTTGTTCAGCAGTATGACATTACTGTCTAATACTTTTACATATTTTTACTCCCTTATTAATTAATAAACGCGGTGTATTGGCTTACGGGTGGACTCACATAAAGGAATAATCAGTAATTAAATACAACTATATTACAATAATCAATTATATTAATGCTAATAATTACATAAACTCATGTTTGTTTAATTGAATCAACTCAATAATCCCTGTAATGTATTTTGTTGTTTATAAAACCTTTGAATTATCGGACTATATTCAAAACTAGCTGCACCCCGCAATTTTACCCGCATTGTGCCCGTTCCCATGGGAATTTTGGGATGATAAATAGCCTATAATCTTCCCGTTGAATGTAACTATCTATTAAAAAAATAATTATTTAAATCGGACTGATAATTCCCGAGATTAGCTCGAACATACAAACAAAAAAACTTACAAATTTTACCTCTTTATAATATTAGTATACATATTGTACGATTTCTGTGGTGAACTGATTTCAATTAAAAGCTACTAATTAGGCATTTACACAGCTTCATTACTAGAATCACTCCGCGGTTTTATCCGTGTTGTGTTATTGGTAGTGCTCGAGGCGTAGTTAGGCTAAGCGATGTTTGCTCATTGCGTTTGTTAAGCAACGTGCAGCTCGGCTTCTACTTGGATGGGTGGCCGATAGTGCCACTTCTATCTGAGCGCTACCGTGCTTTGGAAGGCATGTTAAGCAGTCGGTTTAGATTGATTCGTATTCGTTATCGTTAGACCATGACGGAGGCCTTTATGCGGTCTAAAAACTCCGACAACAGGGTTGGCCACTATCCTGCTCGACATGAGTAGACGAATGAATCTTTTTGTCTTTGAATTTAAATCTACTAAAAAATATTTTTTTGTTCTAAGTAATTTTTCACTACCTTATTACATAGTTCCAGAGGTAGGTCATAAAAAAATCAAACACTTTAGTTTAAATTTTGAGTATGGATTTGGTTTTTAAAGGACACTTTCAGACTGTCTGTACTATAGTCCACTCTATAGTTTAATTGCTTAGGCTATTAACTACCAGAACAGGTGACGTTGAATGCTTTTTTTTTACGTAACCTCTCTGTCCCACTGCTGGGCCAAGTTCTCCCCCAATTCCTTCTATGTATCTCGTATCTCTTTCCAGTCCTTTCAATCCTTATCAAAATCGTCCAGCTCTTTTCGTTACTTACTACTTAACTATACTTAATATAAGCTATCAAACATAATTACGGTTTGTAAATGACATTTATGGTTACAACCTTTCCGGCTCGGTAGAGGCTAATATGAATGGTACTCTACTTCGGGGAAAGGGCCTATAGACAAATAAGGTTCTGATTAATCATAATTAAGCTAGTTTCCGTACCGCGGTGACGGTTTACTCAGAATTGAAGCTACGATAACGTTCAAATTTGAAATGCGAATACTAAAACAGGAAACGATACTAGCACATCGAGCTGGTGGTTTGAATTTGAACTTAATGTAGAGCGTTTTAGGGTCGTGTTTGTATTAGTTGATTAAATAAGAATCGTTTTGATTTACCCAATAAATTAAGAACTGTACCATATCAGGTATACACCCGGACAAATTCACACATTAGGTCTGAGAATCGGCTACTATTTATTTTTCATACCCCTAAAGGGGTTGTCTACCCCTAGAATGTTTATATGCCAAAACAACGTTTGCGAGGCCAGCTAGTATTAGTATAAATAAGAAAAAATGGATATTTATACTTCTTCTTCTTATCGAGTGGATGGTCAACCTGACCAATCCTGGTGTCTGAGTTATTGAGCCGCCAAAGGCCTCTGACATGGCTCATGTAACGACTACTATCCGTAGAAAGTAACCGGGACCGACGGCTTAACGTGCCCTCCGAAGCACGGAATCATCTTACTTTTCGGGCAATCAGGTGATTCAGCCTGCAATGCCCTAACCAAACTGAGGACAGTCTCACAAAGTGATATTTGTGAGATATCCCCACCGGGAATCGAACCCGGAACCTCCGGATCGTGAGCCGAGCGCTCAAACCACTAGACCACAGAGGCTGTTAAATTTATACTAATATTATAAAGAGGTAATTTTTTTTAAGTTTGTTTATTTTTTTGTTTGTTCGAGGTAATCTCAGGAATTATCTGTCCGATTTCAATAATTATTTTTGTAATAGATAGCCACATTCAACGGGAAGATTATCGGCTATTTTTTATCCCGAAATTCCCAAGGGAACGGGTACAACGCGGGTAAATCCGCGGGGCGCTGCTAGTCCCATATAAAGTGACTACGAGACAGTAACAGAACCAACTGCAACTATTTATTTTTTATTTCTGTGCTTTTTTAAGAGCTGCGGAGAGCAACCCAAAAATAATTTCAAATGTTCAGTTCAGAGCAGTGTAATAGTAATTAAAGTCCCATTTGGCACAAAGCATTGACTCTTGTGTTTCAAATTCCACCGACATTCCGTTCTGGAGCGATACGCTTAGATATTTCCAACCCTGATTTACAATACAACTTACTTTACTACTTTTACATTTATGTGTTTGTGAAATAGTTTTTGATTTCTTCTGTATTGATGTTGTTTTAGGAGGAAGGCTTAGGGCGCATTCTATTGAAGCGGAGAGGAGCTGTGCGGAGCTCAACTAAGCAATTCACAATGCGTTACGACATGAATTTAACAATGTCAATAGCCCCGTACCCACCTAGCGCACAGGCTCGCGCGGCAGCCTCGCGAGCCAAATGCTCGGCTGGTGTGGACGTGCCTCGGGCAGCCTCGGCCGCGCGTTTGCTCGGCTGAGCACGGCTCGGCCCCGAGCCATCTGTTGTCGGTAAACTTGACGCGCTCAAAAGTGCCTCGGCGAGCGCTGTGCGCTAGGTGGGAACGGTTATGTTTTGGCTCGCGCGCGAAGCTAGGAAAATAGCTGCAGCTGAATATACGCGGACTTATGATGGCTCAGCCTGCCTCGCGAGGCTGCCTCGTGTAAATTTAACAAAACTACTGAGGCTGCCTCGGGAGCCATCGCTCGCGATCCGGACACCGAGGCTGCCGCGCGAGCCTGTGCGCTAGGTGGGTACGCGGCTAATGCATTTTTGACAGCGCTGTGATTGGTAAATAGGGATCTTCACCGCTTCCCTCCACGAAAACGCTTCTTTATTATCAATGTTCTTTGATATCGGCTGTTATACTCTTAAGTATCGTGTCATATTTACGTTTTCATAAGACCACTAGCAGTGCCCCGCGGTTTAATGCGTTGTTCCCGTTCCCGTAGAATTTTTTGGTTAAAAATAGCCTGTAAAACAAAATAACCTTTCCGTTGAATGAGGCTAGCAGTTACAAAAATAATTATTCAAATCGCATTTGTTAGTTTCTGAAGTCTGCGAGTTCAAACATACAACATCGAAAAAATCTAAATATTCAGCTTTATTACATTAGTATAGAATATAGATTGACATTAAAACTACTCAATTAAATTGCAAATCAATCCCCATCTATTGTATTTAGTCACTTAACAAATACGTGTGTTATCTATGAACCTAGTACTACAAAGTAACAACAAATTATTCCACTTTTAAAGAATGTCCGAGGAGCAAGCAACCGGACTAATGTAGCCTCGTATATTGATGTACAGTGTCTCTACTCGTATAATGGCCGGCACTATATACTGTTCTAATGGATGAATCTGTATTTTTTAAAGCTGTCGCGAAAAGAAATGTGTTTCGAGGTTGATATTTTTGTTTTTGTTTGTCAAGTATGTTACATTCTGTGTTTTGTTGGAGTCTGCATGTGTGTGTTGTGTGTGGCTATTGTAGTTACAAAAGTATGTTTTGCTGGTCAAAATAAAAATGTGATATCTTAAAATAAACAAAAAAATTCAGTCACTGAACTTAATTTTACCCCCCGACGCAAAATAAGGGTGCTTTAAGTTGGACTTCGATGTCTGTGTGTGCGTGTGTGTGTTTATCTGTGGCACCGTATCTTTCAAACGGACCGGATGGCCCGATATTTTTCATAAACGTCAATTTTCTTGCGGTAGTTCCTAGCTATGGTAGAAAAAAATTGGTTAAGCCGTTTTTATTTTATTTTATTTTACTGTGTACCGACTGCATTACACTTAATCTAGTAACAACTGCAGCCACTCGCCGAATGCAGTAACTACCGTATTATTGAATTGTCCGTAGCTTTATACTTTGCATGATACATACAGCAAACGGTTTAGTGCAGTATAGTGCCAACGTCCAGGTTTGTTATATAATATTTCCGACCTAATTAGCTATATTGTGTTGTCTTGGCTTTGTTTACTAAACTAGTTAACTGGAGTACCCAAACATGCCGTTGTTGGTCTTAAAATTTTGATTAGACAAGTCGACGGTAAGCCACGTACAGTACATATACCTATTTGACTTGAGCTAACTTACTTGAGTGTCAAATGTCAAAAGCAAATGTCATATAAAATGAAAGTGCCAGTTTCAGAGATGTCCATTAAAACGACACTTAACTAATTGACATTTTTTTCGCTTTTTACTAAGTGCATTTGCATATACACACGATTGATAAACCAAAACATTTTTTTTGTAATTTTGGATGTCTGACTGTTTATTCCGGCTAATCTTTGAAATGGCTGGACCGATTTTCACGGGACTTTCACTGGCAGATAACTGATGTAACAAGTAGTAACTTAGGCTACTTTTATTTCAGAAAAGAGAACGGGTAAGACGCGGGTATAATCGCGGGGTGCTGTTAGTAGCCAAAATAAGAGTAGCGTAACTTCCCTACTCCATAATTATAATATTATAAATGCGAAAGTTTGTGAGGATGGATGTATGTATGGATGTATGTATGTTTGTTGCTCTTTCACGCTAAAACTACAGAACGGATTTAGATGAAACTTTGCAGTAATGTAGGTTATACATCAGAATAACATATGAAATACATTTTAACCCGTAATTCTTGCGGGAACGGTTACAACGTAGGTAAAACCGTGGGGCGCAGCTAGTTCCATATATTTTTAGAACTTGGAAACCCTACTTATCTATACCACATGTTAGTCAAAGGTAAACAGAGAAGTCCGTTAGTTATACGTCTAAAATTTAGGATCCTAAAGTGAGTAAGGTTGTAAGCTATAAATCCGACATGCTTACGTCCATAAATAACATGAGTGAAACCACGGGTCGTAATATATTGTTTATAAGAATTGAATAGGTATTATCTTGGAGTCGAAATAAATGTTAACTTATGTCACTGAATATCTATATGTTGTGCTTTGCCTTGAATATATTACTCATGGCGTGGCGATGTTAGCTCATTTCAATTTTTAAGCAACGTGCAGCTAGACCCCTACTTGAATGGGAGGCCGATAGTGGTATTTCTATCTGAGCGCTATCGTGCTGAAGGGCACGCAAAATTGTCGGTCCCGGTTGTTTCTATCGTCAGACTATGTCGGAGTCAAGGCCTCCGACATAGTCTGACGATAGAAAAAATGGCGGTCTAAAAAACTCCGACACCAGGGTCGGCCACTAACCTACTGGTACTTACTTACGTCTGTCTACTTAATAAGTCCCCTAAGGCTAACCCCTGGCATCGGCATTTTTGGACCGCCACCGCGATAGACCTCCGACATGGTCTTACGAGTGAAATAACCGGAACCAACTGCTTAACGTGCCTTCCGAAGACACGGTATCGTTCAGATAGAAAAGCAACTATCGGTCACCAATCCGACTCGTGCCCGAGCTAGACGTTGCTTAACAGAAAACGATTCTAAGCTGTTAGAGTGAATTTCCACTAAGATGGGACGAAGCGAAGTGGAATTGTATTGACCAATCCCAGTGCATTGCAATTCTGAAATCTCTTTGAAATATATTGCAGTCGTCGGATGGACTCCGCACAGCTAAGCTTTACTTCAGTGAGGACGTGCCCTGTTACCGTTCTACCTATTCCATGTGGATACATTCTGTTTGTAGTAATCGAGAAATTTCGATGATATTTTTACTTTCTCCTATTAGTATTTTTTAAATATTATAAGTGTGTATATGAATGCTGTCTGGCTTTAACGCTTTCAGGCCTAAATCACTGAATTGAATTGGATGAAATTTCGTATATTTGTGTGATAGATTGGACCTTTGGACCATTGGATTGGAAAGGATGTAATTTATGTTTTACTCTGAAAGTTCCACGCGTAAGGGTATTGCCAGTCTATACGGATTCTTACCAAAATATTAAAAGTTTGAGTAGATTTATAACTATGGTAACCCAATTTTTTTAAAAGGCCTCTGAAACCAAATAGTCTGAAAAAAACTCTGAAAAAAAAAATATGGTAACCCAATTTTTTTAAAAGGCCTCTGAAACCAAATAGTCTTAAGGAACTTTCCTTAAGGTCCCAAGGTCGAAGTTTATAATAAAAATCTCAGGATTTGATGAAAGATTCCATTCCGTGTGTTGTCGCCTTAAAATGCTCCACAAAAGCTCTTTCGGGCTTTCATACATAATTAACAAACCTGAGGGCACGTTTAGTTAAGTTTGAGACGAAAAACTTTTTCTTTGAATTTTTAGTTTCACTTCGGGTGAAAATGTTTTCACGAGGACAATATTTTTTAATTTACTTTTTGTTTGAAAGTTACCAAGTTTAATCTGTTTCTTTAAAGTACGTAGTTTGGACAAAGGTTTTCAATAAAGTTTTCTTTCAGGAGTACGAAACAATATCGGGTTGCAAGAGGGTTTGTAAATTTAAAGGAACTTTCTAGATCTGTAATGTACTTTTCTTATATTGTCGTCTTCTAAGAGCGAGGTACCAGTTAGTCACTCTCCAATGCTTCCTTAGTAGAGATTTCATGAGTTATTTTGACATTTAATGTATGAAAAAATTACGTCAAATAATAAGGTGTCAATTTAATGTGATTAGTAAGAGAATAAAGTAGTCGGCTGCAGTCGACAAACGACTGCAGCTGTCAAATAATTAGGTGATAGCAGTCGGCGGACAACTTACAAACTAGAACACTTGAAAACAAGAAAACTTATGAAGGAACGCACATTTCAAGCAAAACACGTCAAGACCATTTTGTCTGTCTCAAACTGTTGTTATACTGACTGATGGACTTGACTGCGCTGAACTAGTCGGTTTAATGACTGCATAGACTTTATACTCACTAACAGATTTGACTGTATCGAACAAAACAGTCTTACTTACAAACAGATTTAACTGCTTCCAATAAGAGTCTAAGGTTGTATAAAACACAGTATGCGATAGTGCTACGGAGGTAAATTACACAAAATACGAAGTAGTTTGTTGGCACCAGTTCAGTTTCTTGATTGCGTGATCATTAATGCACCAAGTGGCTTATCGATAGCCTTTGGGAGGCATTTGGACGATCCGATACCTATGTTAACCTGACTTCCAAAGAAATGATTATGTATCCAATCCATTTTACCTAAAGATTTTGTAAGTGGAAATATCGAATTATAGACTTAAAATTTAGGGGCGAATGAAAAAGCAAATGACTTTAGTTTTTGTGTTCTATTTTGTGTACGTTAAGATTCTAATTTGTACTAACATTTATAAAAGTACTTAGTTTTGTTATGAATCCCAACCAACGATTTGAAAGAAAAAATAGATAGTGTACATACATTCATTCATAACGCATCGGTCTAGTGATAAGTGCACTCGCCTGCCAAGACTGAGATCCCTGGTTCAATTCTCAGATCGAGCGATAACATGTTTCCTACTTTTCAAACATGTCTCGAATTTGAGATCACCCAACCCTTATTAGGCAAACTTGTTAATTACATCCTCCTCACTGTACTGATATCTTCGGTGAGATGAGAGGCCTTTGCCCAGCAGTGGACATTACAGGCTAATGTTACAACAAACATACATTCATAGACTAAACAAGCACAAAGCGTACCATTACGCCACCTATGTATGGCAAACATGTTTATCAACTCGAGATAGCTTCGTTCGAGCTCTCAAGCGATGTTAATTAAATGTGTTGGAGATAATTGGAGCCGGAGAGACGAGTTTGAAACATGATTTTCAACAGTGACATGTCAATGCAGCGTAGAGTATGCGGCCTGTAAAGGTATATGTTCGGTTAGCTGCGGTTTGAAGTGCTGTCTCTGTCACACGCGAACTGAAGTTTAATAATGATTGACTAACTAGTAACTGGTTTTGTAGTGTTGTCTCATTCACATATTAAGCGAAGTTTGTATGATTGACGAACTAACGATATTATATAAGTAGCAATCGGGTTCGGGTTATCGTTATTTTACCAAAATATAATTTAATCTAAGGTTATTTTAAAGACTTGACGTAGTCAAAGTACCGACGCCTTGTATCATCGATGACTTATTTGTCTTAAGTGATGGATAATTTCTGAAAAACTCAAACTATTTAACCATATTTGGAGGTTATTATGAGAGGGAGGGAATTTAGTAATAAAGACCATAATTAGAGATTGTTTGAAAAAAGAATATTAGAATTATAATGTAATAGCTAATGACATATAGGTATCTATTCTTTTTTCAAAATAATTTTAAGTTGTCATCTTCAATAGTGGTATAAAAATAAATGAAAACTGTTCTATTTTCAAAAAATCCTGTGTCACCTTATTTGTCATCTCCCTTCCTTCAATAATTGTCCAAGAACCGAAAGTTAATGTTCTATTTTCAAAAACCCTCTGTCACCTTTCCCGTTTCTACTTCATAGTATACCTCTAACTGCCGTATACTATACGACTAAAAGGGCACGGTTCAATTGAGTACCCTAGTATGGGTGGTCTCACATGTTCTTGTGCAAACTTTAGTTTCAGGTTTCAAGTATTATTTAGGAACTAGTGGAGTAACTTAGTTAGGTTCCAGTATGGGTGCACACATTATTGTTTCATACTAGAGTTATGTGGACTAATTTGATCGATTGTCCAGGCGATTTCTTCTGAAGAGTAAAAGTAAAGTATTAACCTGTAACGTCCCACAGCTGGGCAAAGGCCTCTCATCACACTGAAGATATCAGTACAGTGGAGGATTGGTAATCACCGCGATTCTGAAGAGTAAAAAGGTTAAATTTCATTGCATCCATATCCTATCTTTTAACCCTTTTCCCCAATGTAAGAATTTGTCTTTTGTGGATCATGATAGTTTGAATAAAAGATTTTATAGAACTACTTTGATCTTTGGCTTGGATGTACGTTGTTCATTTTAATGTAAATTATACTAATATTATATTTTTTTAAGCTTGTTTGTTTGTATGTTCGAGGTAATCTTGAAAATTACCAGTCCGATTCGAATATTTCTTTTTGCACCAGATAGCCACATTCCCAAAATTCCCACTGAAACGGGCACAAAGCGGGTGAAACCGTGGTACGCTGCTAGTATAGTGTCATTTGATGGTAATTTTCTGTAAGATACCTACCAAGTAGACAGACAAAATCAAGAACCATTTTGCCACCAAAAATTAAATTTAAACATATGATCTAAAAACGGTAGAACAAAATGATGTTGCAAAAAAGTGTTCGCCTAGAGCGATCTCGAAAAGATATCTCCTCAGAACTCGTAAACAAAACACTAAAATAATAAATATTTAGATATTATAGTTATAAAGCATGAAAGATGGGAAAGCTTTTACGGTATCTTGTTAAACAGAGCTTGTAATAAGCTTATATTTGTTAAAGCTATCCGCTTTTCTAGGTAATGTTGGTTTCGCACTTTACCATGCATAATAAGTTGTTGCTAAACATTACTTCGTCAAGAAATTTTCAGGCGAATTAGTAATGTTAATCAACGTGTTATGTTAAAAGTTTACAGTGCTTGTGGTGTAGTTTTACTTTGATGTTGTGTGAAAGTTAAGTTACGGGCAGCTTAGACAGTAATGGGATGGGTGGTCGATAGTGATCTTCAAATAATTTTAAAAAACTAGCAGAGTTTCTTCCCCATTCTTCTCTGCTGATCTTCTTCTAAATGGTACGATCAAAAGAGACTCGGGGAAAAAGCTGAATAAAAATATTTGACTTTGACTTAACTTTGACTTTATTTCTAATCTGAACGCTACCGTGCCTCACTTAAATTGTTGGGTCCGGTTGTTAAAATTATTGCAACATGTCAAAGTTCTTTTGATGTTTTGCAGTTTTCAGACCGCCTAGAATGCCGGCGACGAACTAACGATTGAAACAAGCAGGACCGACGATTTGACGTGCCATCTGAAACACGACTCCGTTACATTAAGTACCAGCAGCGCTCTGCGACTTAACCTGTGTTGTCTCCGTGGGAACTTCGGCATGAGAAATAACATACAACCTTTCCGTTGGATGTGGTTACCCATTACAAATAATTAAAATCGGATTGATAGTATCTGAGATTAGCGATCAAACAAACATACAAAAACTCAAACTCTTCAGTTGTATTGTATTTGTAAACTAGCTGTGCCCCGCGGTTTCACCCGCAGCGCCCCCGTTCCCCTGGGACTTTTGAGATTTTTATTCCTTATTTTTCTTATATAAAAACCTTGTCCTGACAATAAGGAACACATTAAAAAAATAATTATCCAATTTGGTGCAGTCGTTCTGAAGTTATGCCAACACAATTTGCGATTCATTTTTATATTATAGACTAGCTTTTGCCCGCGGCTTCGCTCGCGTGGAATTTAGTCTGCCACATTAAGTTTCGTGAAATATAGTTTAAAACATTTTTTTATTAAACCGACACAAAAAGAGGACCCTTTTCCTTTCAATTGGGATAGGTCATGTCACTGTTGAGCGAGAGAGAACACGGTTATGGTCCATAACAAAGCCCAACTCTTTTTTCGGTGGTCAAAACACCGAGTTGGCCGTCGATTTCGTTATGACCGTCAAAGAGTGACTTGTACATAGGTCATGTGTCACTGTTGTGCATTGGGCCCGGGCTCCATAGTATCCCAAGGTCCTTTAATTTATTATTTTATTTTAGTTACTACTTGCGGGCCCGCAGACACGTCACTTGCGGCCCGCAGCCCAATCCAAAATTGTAAAGCTGTCTACACACCAAAGCCGCCGGCCCAGCCGGCGGCCTGATTTTGAACGATTTTGAACGATTTTCGTTCAAAATCAGGCCGCCGGCCTTGCCGCCGGGTTCTTGCCGCCGGGCTGGCGGCTTTGGTGTGTAGACAGCTTAAAATGTCTTAAAGAAGTAAACACAGTAGGTAGAACCACCGTTTGTACGTAGGTAGAACCACCAACAAACTATCGTTTGGTCACCGACATTTTGACATCTAAATATTCAATTCATGAATGTCCAGTAGGTTAGTGGCCCACCCTGGTGTCGGAGTTTTTAGACCGCCTAGAGACCTCCGACATGCTCTGACGATTGAAACTACCGGGACCGACTGCTTAACGTGCCCTCCGAAGTACGTTAGCTCAGATAGAAATGCTACTATCAGCCACCCATTCAAGAGCCGAGCTGCACGTTGCTTAACAGTCGCAATGAAGTAACATCGCTTACCCGTACTTGGATAGATCACCTTTCTATCTGAGCACTACCGTGCTTTGGAGGGTACATAATATCGTAAGTCCCGCGTATTTACTTTTTATTCAAATAAAACGATAGGAAAGCTTAAAGGTAAGAGTTGGATCAGCGACTGCTGCAGTCGACTGCAGACTGCAGACACAGCTTCACTACTTAAAATGTCTTAAAGAAGTAAACACAGTAGGTAGAACCACCGTTTGTACGTAGGTAGAACCACCAACAAACTATCGTTTGGTCACCGACATTTTGTGTCTAATGTTCTTCACTCTCCCGCTTCCACATCTTGGCACTCTCCCACCTCCGCATCGTAGCACACTCCCACCTCCGCAACGTCACTCACTCCCACCTCCGCATTGTAGCACACTCCCACCTCCGCATCGTAGCACACTCCATACATACATCCATCCTCACAAACTTTCGCATTTATAATATTAGTAGGAAGTAGGATGATTACTTATAATTCTCAGGAGCTCTTGACTGTTCGACGATCCGCGCCAGAATGACTTGCGGAGCGTTGAGCAGTCTTATTTATAGACACTCAATAACAACCATTTTCGTACAGAATTGATGTTACAATAGTTTTAGATTGATATAACTTTTTTATTTATGAACCGATTGAAACAAAACAAAGCCTAAATGTTAATCCCAGCAAATCACAACGCATTAGTGAAAACCGCATTCAATTCGGTTAAGCCGTTTCTGAGATTAGCGCGCACAAACGTACAGACAAACAGACAAACAGACATACAGACAAACAGACAAAAAATCTAAAAATCATTGTTTTGGGTTCTATTGCGTTCATAAAGCCCCTCTTATATATTTTTTCTTATATATCTTCTATGTACAGACAGCGACCATTTACAATTTTATTATATGTATTGATATTGATGTATTGATTGATGATGTATTGATGTATTGATGATGATATGTATTGATGATTAATTATTAAATTAAAATTATTATAAAGTTTCAATAAATTCTACTAACAGAGAAAAAAAGTAGTTATTCATAATAGAATTAACTCTTACTAATAATATAAACGCGAAACTTTGTATAGACGCATATTTGTTAGTCTTTCTCGCAAAAACTACTGAACGGATATGGATGAAATTTGGCAAACAGTTAGTTTAGGCTTGGAAATAACAACACTTATGTTACTTTTTACCGCGGGATAACATCTCAGACCCACGGGAAACTGGAAGGAATCTGTTCGACATTATTCTTAAAATTCAACAGCTTACAAACTACCTTCAGCCGTAAAAGAACAATGTTTTTTCATTCCCATGGGAGTACTATGATTTCCCTCGGTAAATTATTCTTATAGTTTATGATATCAGCCTAAACTAACTTCAGTAGAAAGAATTTAGATGAGCCCTTTTAATTTTTTTCCCATGGTAATCCAGTCAATTCCAAGGTAATAAGTAGCTATAACATATTCTATTAATGATTGTAATTTACCTATCTAGTAACAATGATCGACGTCGTTCGTTGACCGGAACAGGCGTTAAAAAAACAATAAACTACCGATTCCCATGGGAAACGGATGTTTTCCCGCGGTAAAAAGTAGTCTTTATGTTGCGCCAGGCTCTAAAATATGTCGGTACAAAATTTCAACCAAATCCGTCAAATAGTTGCGGAGATTAATGGTGCCTATGTATACCTAAGCATAGAATAGTGTTCGACGTGATTCCTTAAATTGGACATAACTTTTTTATTTATGAACCGATTGACATGAAACAAACACTAAAACATAACTGAAGCATACCACAATATATTCGTGAAAACCGCATCCAACTCGGATCAGCCGTTTCTGAGATTAGCGTGAACAGACAAACAGACAAACAGACAAACAGACAAAAAAAAAGTTGATTACATTTTTGGGTTCGACATCGACATAACAATAACCCCTGCTATTTTTTTTATTTTTATTTTCAATGTACAGACAGCACTTTTCTACAATTTTATTATATGTATAGATAGATATAGATAGGTGATAGGTAAATGTTATTGAACAGAAATTAATCTACATTCTGTATTTGATGGCATGAGTCATGAAATATGAATGAATATTCTATTTATATTTCCGGTATCTCTTTGTATCGCTGTCTCGCGATGACATTGACAAGATAGATACTTTATTTGACAGCCGAAAAGATATATCTGATAATAAACTAGCAGTGCCCCGCGGTTTTACCCGCGTCGTGCCCATTACCGTGGGAATTTTGCGTTGAAATATAGCATATAACTTTCCCGTTGAATGTAGCCATCTACTACAAAAAGAATTATACAAATCGGACTGATAATTTCCGAGATTAGCTCGAATATACAAACAAACAAACTTACAAATTTTACCGCTTTATAATATTAGTATAGATTGGTTACTTCGACTCTGGTTTCTACAGCTGTTTTATTATATGACAAGCCCATTGACAACTGTGTCAACTGTGGCTCTCACTGCCACTGGGCAGTGAGAGCACTCACTGTGTCGGGGGTTGCAGGTTCGATTCCCGCCCGGAGTCAACAATATGTGAAGACTTAGTTGTTGGCGACGACGTTTGGGTGTCAATTATATATTCTTATAAAGTATCTGTGAATGTATATGTAGTAGTATCAGTTAGTTAGATTCCATATTTCAAGCATAGAGCTTACTTTGGGTCTAATTAATGAGTGAATTTGTCTGGATATTATTTGATGATAGACTAGTAGAGTGTCGCAGTTTTACCTGGGTTTTACATTTTAACGTCGGTTTTCAAGAAGTGTGCGTTTTCTGATCTTTATCTATGCTGAATTATCAAAATCGGTTCAGGTGTTCAGGGAGAAAATGGAAGTAACAATTAAATAAGTACAGTAGAATTTTTCGGATTTTAAGGGTAGGAACTCTAGGATAAATGTTTTTGTAAGAAAAACGTAAAGGTATTTCATTTCTTTTTACAAAGGAACAAAATAAAATCCTTGCCGAAAGATACAATAAATATCCCTGAAACTACGCTTTGAAACTACACATTCTACATTTATCTAAGTGCAAATGCATCAAAGGAATTCAAGCAAACAACAATTTTATCACAAACGAATAGGGTTGTTTTTCATCCACCTCGCTCGAAGCACACCTTTACGCAGAATACGTAAGAGTTTCTATACAAACTACGTATTGTCAACAATTTTATTGTTTCCTACTGCATGGGATTCTCGACTTTATTTCAAAGATGTTTAGAAACTATTTTGTGAAGAATGTAGAGTGTTTATGAACCAAAAAACTAGGCAAACATACTCTTTTATAACACTTTTAGTACAAACATACTAGATATTGGTAAATATAACCGGTATGAAGCGGTTTGACCTGGTTGAAACCGGTAAACAATATTATGCAATTGTACCTAAGAAAACATTGGTAAGGTGTATTTTAGCGCCTTTTGTATGAAATTTATTGTATTATTCTTTGAATTTTAGTTAAGTGGCAGATTTTATATTAAAATTAAAATATAATAATTTTGAAAGTATGTCTTTAATCTTACTGCCACACACAGAGACGGCCATTAAATCGATACTTAACTAACTGACGGATTGTATACAAATATTATAAAAAGGTGTATTTTCTAACTTAGTTTGTTTGTAAGGCCTGATCTCAGACACTGCCAATCCGATTTGAATAATCTTTTGTAAAGGATAGCCACATTCAAAGGGAAGATTATGTCCTTTTTGGAACGAAGTTCCTTATCGCGCGTTGTGAAAGGGGGCTAGACGAAAAAAAAGGTAACGACATTTTTTAGGCCAGAGAGGGACAGACAGAGAAACTTGCGCACGCCAGAGAGAGACAGACAGAGAAATCTCTGTCTGTCTCTCTCTGGCGTGCACATGTTTCTCTGTCTGTCTCTCTCTCTCTCTCTCTTATAGAAAGAAAGCTAGATATTTTCGTTTCGTCTTTGTCTTTGAACAGTGTTGTGTCGCGACGATTATTTTTGTTGATAATAAATAAACTTCGTTCCATCCGGGTGTCCCTTGACACCTCTAATTTTTTTTTACTCGCAATTCCCATGGGAACGGTTACAACGCGGGTAAAATCGCGGGGCACTGCTATTTTTTGTCAAAACACTCATTTAATCTATACTAAGGAAGCATTAGACGTCTCTGAGTGCGGGCTTTAGTAGGTTTGTCTTTACCTTACTTTTTCACGCATCAATTACTAATATAGTGTTTCCACCCCGCCATGTTAAAGAAAATGAGCAGCGCCAAAGTGTAAACACTTCACTTGCGTCGATTTTACGCAGAGAGAAGGTTTTCAGGCAATATTTGCAGCTTAAATATTTATGACTACCAGTTCCCCGCGGTTTTACCTGCGTTGTGCACGTTCCCGTGGGAATTTCGGGATGAAAATTAGCCTATAACCTTCCCGTTGAAGGTAGCTATCTATTACAAAACGAACTATTCAAATCGGACAGATAATTCCCGACATTAGCTCGAACATACAAATAAACCTACTTTTACCTCCTTATAATTTTAAGTATGGATAGTGTAAGGAGCAAATGGCAAGAGTGTAACCACACCATACGCATGGATACAAATAAACACTTGACGAATATAATGATAAGAATATGGTAATCAAACTTATTTGGCAAGTGACTGACATTTTACCAATTCGCGCTATTTGATGAAAGTTCACAACTGTACGGCTTACTAAGAACAGATTAGATCTAAAGAATCATTATGCGGTAAGTAAATGGTTTGGATAGATGACAATCTGTCGACAGTTGTATTAAAGTACTAGTTGGATTAAAAACCAACGGTGTTTACAATTACCCATGACATTATACAAAGTCGTATGCAAAACTTTCTACATGAAATCTTTTATACTCAACCATTTTTTGTATATCGTATGCGAGTATCTAATTCTTTGTTTTGAGTAAGAATTCTATTAAAGAAACCACAGGAAATTGAGGGCAACTGTGTTCTTTTATTTCCTTAAGACAAAGTAATCTTTTGATGGAAGAAAAAAGAAAATGTGTATTTATATAAATGCTCCTGAGCAGGGCACTGCGGTTACATCTGTATTAAACATGTTTTCAGAATTGTGGGATTAATAAGAGGTTTGTCATGCTTTTACGGATTACATTTACATTAAAATTTTAACTAAGTGGCAACGACGAAAAATAAAAATTGGGCAAGAGCGATTCTGACTCACGAATGAAGGTTTACAAGACTATACAGAAGCGCCCATAGCTCCTGCAAGACATTTCTGTCTGTGGCATTTCTATGTGAACGCTTCCGTGCTTCACAGGGCACGTTAAACAGTCGGCCCCGGTTGTTTGAATCATTAGACCACTTCGGAGGCTCTTAGGCGGTTTAAAACTCCGATACTAGTGGCCATTAACCTACTCGAAATAAAGTTATGAACCTGCAGACTATACAGACAACTAATATAAATCTGGATCCAACACCCAACAAGTCGGAACATCCTTTCAGAAAACGCCACATATACCAACTGTAATTCCACAATAGTCTTTTTTAAACTTACACGATTTGAACACATAATTTAAACGTACTCACAGGGGTTTTTTCGCGTTTGAAAGTTTATAAAGCAAGTAAATAACTTACTTTATAAACTTTCCAACGCGAAAAAACCCGTGTGAGTACGTTTAAATTATGTAATTCCAAAAGTCATATAGTCAATTTATCTACACAGTGATTGTATAAATTCAACTTCCGAAGCAAAATAGATGAGGCAGCAAAATCCACAAATCGTCCCAAACGTTTTCCAAAGACTTTCACTTATCTACTTATATGAAAAGATACAAATAGCCACTTTCTCCCCACTATTAACAAGGAAAATCAGAAAACACACCAAAGGCCTTACAAATGAATAGTGGCGAGCGTAAATAAATAAAAGGGCTTTTTGTACACTTTGTTTGGCCAAATCCTTCCCATCTGTACTGTAGGGAATTGGCGGGTTAAAGTAAGCAAAACCGTGGAGAAATTCATTATATCAATATAATCATGTATTGTATGTAAGTAAGTAGGATTATGGTCAAATCTGGTGACTGAGCAATAATGAAAAAACTGAGACTCTAAGGGCCGACACTGCGTTAAGCGTGCGCACGCCGCGGTTCCATACAAAAGTGAACAACCGCATTGTTAACCCTTAAGGTGTGAAGCGAAGTGGATCTGTGTCAACATTATTTTTCGTAATGCGTTATAATCGGTCAATAGCACTCCGAGGGTTTTGTATGGAACAGCACGCGACGGGCGCACGCGACGGTTCACGTTTGTATGAAGTCACACGCGGCGTGCACGCCGCGGGCGCCCGCTACGGTTCACTTTTGTATGAAACCGCGGCGTGCGCCTGCTTAACGCAGTGTTGGCCCTAAAACTATGAAAATAAACACACCCTTACTTACTGTGGGTCCAGACTTTTGGTACTCCTAAGATAGGTTCAGTTGTTAAACGTTATACAGCAATGCTAATTAATGTGGATGTTTAATGAACTTAAGGAAGGATTGTACAAGAACTCATTAACTTAACTTTACGTTACTGTCTAAGTATGCTTAAGAAACAAAAGCTGTTCATTCAAAATTGTATTTTAATAAGCACCGAATAGGCTCTACAACTGTTTATGAATAGATAATGGTATATTTTAGATTTATGTGTTTTAATATACGAACAAATTGCCTAAGCTAAAAGCTACAAAGTGTACAAAGTCGTACTACAAAGCCGGTTTTGCAACTACGTGATGATGACATTCTACAAATATTATAAACTAGCAGCGCCCCGCGGTTTTACCCGCGTTGTGCCCGTTCCCGTGGGAATTTCGGGAATTTTTTTACATAAAAACCTTCCTCTTGAATCACTCTACCTATTACAAAAAACCGCATCAAAATCCGTTGCGTAATTTTAAAGATTTAAGCATACAGACAAACAGACACGAAACAGAGACGACTTTATTTTATACTACGAGTATGTAGTGATGCAAAAGTTTATGAAAAAGGGTGTATAGATGTAACATACATACAATTACGTTTGTTACTCTTTTACGCAAGAACTACAAGACGGATTTGGATGAAACTTTACAGTAATATAGGTTATACATCAGAGTAACACATACGATACATTTTACCCCGAAATTCTAGTCAGCTAGTCGGCTAGTCGACAATATATTTATTAGAAAAATAATCAGTTTACTCATAAAGATTTTTTTCCTCTGTTCGCCTTCACCGTGCTGATTGTCAGATCAACCTGCATTGAATATTAAACCAACAGACAGTTGATTCAGTCGCACATTTCAAAATGTAGCACTGTGAAAAGTTTTGAATTGAAAAGTAATTTTATTCAGTTTATTTTTACACACATTGTCTGTAACTATACAATGTTGTTATTAACTTCAGTTCATATAAAAGTTTTGGAGTTTGCAGACCGCCGAAATAGCACCGTATTTGGACCGTAACGGACTGTAGTTGGTTATACAATCCAGATTACAGACACTTGTGAAAAGATTGTGTCCTTGTTGGAAGTTACTAACAATATTAAGACTTTGTTTAAGATTGAGTGAGCTAGCCTGAGCTAGTACTAGCCTGTATTTGGCATGTGTAAGTTACTAGCAGCGCCCCGCGGTTTCACCCTCGTTGTACCAGTTCCTTTCTCAGGCTCTGGACTAACTGTGTACCAAATTTCATTCAAATCGGTTCAATAGTTTTGGCGTGAAAGCGTAACAAACAGACAGACTTTCGCATTTATAATATTAGTTAGAATTAAGTCATCGTGATGATATCTTGATGAAAAATAGCCTATCGCCTGTTTGACTGTTTAATGTAGCTAACAATTTTAGTGACGTTTACGTGAATTCTTATGCACTCAGACAGAAATGGCGACTATTGGTAATCCCGGTATCAACTAAGATACACGTTGCTTATTAAATTCACGGTTAACTCCCTTTTTATTTGATTGAATCTTCACCGCTCATTCAAATATCTTCAAAAACCACAAAAACGTTTCTAAATAATGACCAGTATTTTCTTTTAAATCGTTTAAAAGCCCATTACAACATTGCCTACCTAAATTTCGCCTCAATATTCATGCTAAATTGTTGGAAACTTACCAAATATCTTGTTTCCAAAAGCTTGTAATAAAACTCATATTTCAGCTAGGGACACGACAGCGACATCAGTATAACCTATTAAACATTGTAACAACTAGCCTTAAAATATTCTCGACAACATTTTAAACCAGTCTCAGTTATGACTTAATTTGAAATTGGAATGTAATGCTTTGTATATTGGAATCATTTTTTATATTAAACAAATGACTGTCTTTTTGTTCATTCAAACTTTAAAAACGATAAGCCATTAATTTATTAATTATAATAAATTGAAAGAGTTCTATTGACCTAATCTCTCGAACTGTTATTCGGATTTAAAAACCAAAAGTGAAATGTTATATACTCGTATAGCAATGATTTATAATAATTATAGGTTAATTTTTGTCATAATTCCTCCGGGAAATGGTACAAGCTGGGTCAAACCACTAAGTAAAACAAGTTTTAATATACTCATTAACTTAAGATGCATTATCTCAAAGACAAGACTCGTGTAACCCTAGACTTATTTGATCTCTTAATCAAAAGTTTCCCACAGAAATTCGGTACGAAAATCAATTTTATGTCAATAAAAATAGGGTTTTATATCGACTTGATATCTTATGATTTGTCCTCAGATGATAGATATCAATAAATGTCATTTCCCGCTGACGTCACGTCGAATCCTTTCGTAGGCGTATTCTGATAGAAAATTCTCTTTATGTAATTCTATTTATTAATGGACGTGGGTCGTACGTAGAGCTATAATAATAAAGTTAGCATAAATAATCTTCAGAATAAGGTTCTTTGTATTATCTCTGTAAATCTGAAAACATTCAAGTTACTTATGTACTAAGTAAACGCTACTATAAAATTCTATTATTAAGTTTCTAGCTTTGAATAGTTTAAGTTAGTAACTTAGATATTCTTAGTTATATTATTAAATATTTGATTCGAAACTTGTTTAGAGATTCATAATTTAGAAGTAATTCTAGTACATTGTTAAGTTACGTTTAGTAATGAAATTACTGGGATGGGTGGCCAAAAATGGCGTTCCTTAGCTTTTTTGTAGTTTTCCTACCAAAACATAAACCATAGACTGACAAGCCCGTTGGCACAGAGGCAGTGAGAGCGCTTACTGTGCCGGGGGTTGCGGGTTCGATTCCCGCCCGGACTCAACAATATGTGCAACAACATAGTTGTTGGCGACGACGTCTGGGTGTCAATTATATATTTCTATAAAGTATTTGTGTATGTATATGTAGCTTAGTATTAGTTAGATTCCATAATACAAGCTTAGAGCATAGTTTGGGTCTAATTAACCGTGTGTAAATTTTTCCGGGTATATTATATTAATATAAACGCTTCATAAAAAGCAAAATAGACTAGAAAATTAAAACCTTGAGGATATTGTAGGTACCAAATCAGAAACCCATTTTTTCCGAGTTTCACTCATTCATTTTATTTTATTGCATTTGATTATTCTCTACAACAGTTCGTTCTTTGGTTATTTCACATTTTCATTGCAATTTTTGAGTTATTTTTTGTTCTTTTATTGAACTCTCTGGTTTTTCGATAAAATGAATAATGTATTAAGAAATTACTTGTCAATTTGAATTTTTATAAGAAGTGCAATATTGTTCAGTATTTTATATATGAGTTTGTTTTCAGTTTCATTCGATGTTTAATAATATTTGTCGACACGCTATGAATTTTAGAACACGTTATTTTATGTTAAGTCAAAATCAATGGTTACTTTCTTTTGTAAGTTGAGTAAGTAAATGTGACTTATATTTAGTATACTTATCTTTAAAAAATATTGGTATTTTTTGTAGCTTTGTATCTGTTCTAAAGCCATAATTTTTTCGTATCATTTTTAGGGTTCCGTAGCCAAATGGCAAAAAACGGAACCCTTATAGATTCGTCATGTCTGTCTGTCTGTCCGTCCGTTCTTAAACAATGTCATAGAGAGTTTATTTGTGTATTTTGATTTGAGTAACTTATCCTTTGGTCGAAGTTACGATTAAAAGCTTTCAACAATGAACCAACCGGAACCAACAATTTAACGTACCCTCCGAAGAACACCGTGCCCCAAAATAGTGGTTACCCATCCAAAAATTATCCAGTGCACGTAGCTTAACATTCACGACACATCACTACAGCTTAAACTTCACAAGCGCAAAAAATGACATAAATTTAAGCTCTATACCCACTTCAGCACGATTGCACAAACACAATTGAATAAAAGTGACTACTCAAATAAAAACCAACTGAACATGCGAAATTAAACCTTAACTAATCGTAATAAGGACTAATAATACGCCCAAACCCACAATATTACGAATTGGTCACACAAAAATGAAATCTTTTACGCCCCAGTTATTTCCGTGAGTATAAATCTGATTGCTATCACAGTACACATATAAATAGTGTTATGTTAGGAGAAACTAATATTGGTAGGATTTCCTTTGTATTCTTTCATTTGTGAACTAGAAATACTTACTTTTGGAGTTTGGATTTTTGAACTTATACAATACACACACAGAAATAAAGCCATTTGGAGTGTACAGACAATAATTATTATTACGTTGCATATACGAGTATTTTAGGTTTTGGAACGAAGTTCCTTATCGTGCGTTGCGAAAGGAGGCAAGACGGAAAAAAATTAAGACGAAAAGTTGTAACGACACTTTTTGCGTTAGAGAGAGACAGACAGATATTTTCGTTTCGTCTTCCTATTTCGCATCGAATAGTGTGGTGTCGCGACGATTATTTTTGTTGAGTGTATACAGTTTTTTTGTACATAATAAATAATAAAAAATAATAACAATAATGAATCCTGACTGTTTACTTTCTACGGATAGCAGCCGTTACATGAGCCATGTCAGAGGCCTTTGGCGGCTCAATAACTCTGACACCAGGATTGGTCAGGTTGGCCATCCACTCGATGAAGAAGAAGAAGTGTTTCTTCGTTCCATCCGGGTGCCCCTTGACACCTCTCAAGTTTTTTTGTACCAATCACATACAGACATCTTTTGGGGACTCTGTTTTATAATATGTCCAGATAGATAGAATGTAAGTTAATTACTTACTTACTTTACGAGAAAGAATATATACTCACATACCTATGTATCAATTTTTTTTTTTCTAATTACCGCTTATAAAGTCAGTTGCCATATTTCATACGTTATAGTTTCTTTCGTGTCGACTAACACATAACAAAACATTTTATTTTCCAAAATAGTTTTTTTCAATTTAACCCGTATATCGTCAGCTAACTTTATAGCGGCGCATATGGTTATTACTGTGTTACAGAAAAAAATCGGGTCGGATTTACCCTGCACCATCATATGTTATGAATTTTATGTGCGGGTCTGTTTCTTCCTATAGCCCTTTGTAGTTTTAGTAAAGTGTCTTTCGTTAACTTTGTGTCAGTATAATACAATTAGCACCCACTTTACCCACACCAGTCTTTAGGGCCGACACTGCGTTAAGCGTGCGCATGCCACGGTTCCATACAAAAGTGAACCATCGCAGGCGCCCGCTTAACGCAGTGTTGACCCTTACACTTGCCTTTTGCCCACGGCATCAAGAGCGAATTATTTACTGTACACATCTCTATTTCATGCTTTGGCAGCCTATTAATATTATAGTTTAACAAAGAGTCTGTCTGTATGTCACCAAACATATCCAACTTAGCATGAAATAGCCCCAAAGGTATCCACCAAATGTAGCATAGTATCGTAGCATAGAATCATATCAACGTAACATATTATAGCATCGTAGCAACTTTGCGTAGCATCGTAGCATCGTAACATAGCTTTGCTACGTAGCCAAGCTACGTTACGTACTAACGTCACATATAATCTTAGCGTAGCAATATTGCATAGCAACGTAGCATAGTGTCGTAAAATATTTACGTAGCAACGTGGAGCAGCGTAGCTTGACGTATTATCCTACTAATATTATAAATGCGAAAGTTTGTGAGGATGGATGTATGTTTCTTACTCTTTTACGAAAAAACTACTGAACGGATTTGGATTCAACCTTACAGTAATATAGGTTATACATTGGAATAACATATAAAATACATTTTATCCCAAAATTCCTGCGGGAACAGGTAAAACGCGGGTGAAACCGCTGGACACGACTTGTCCTTGATAACAATGCGAAGGCATATTGCTAGCACGTGAAAATCATTGACCCGACATTATGTCATTTCTATTAGATAAAGGAGAAATATTTCTGGTCTAGACAATGCCTGCTCATATTATATGACGTCACAGTGCCCCAGATCTCTGCTAGAGAGTAACAATTAACGATCAAGTTTCTAATATGTCGGTAGCATATACTTCTTTTATTGTGATTCATGGTGTTGTTTTATTATGAGGGGAATGGAAAAAAGGGGAGAGTGTTTTTTTTAGTTTAGTCTTAAGAAAATGTTAAAGAATAAATCTCGATATATTTGAGGATACATAAATATATTTTTATGAATATGGAATAAAAACATTCACATTTATTCATCATCGTAAATTCCTTTCTTTTTTAAATATTGCATATATTTATTTTATGGACCAAAATCTATAGTATATACTCTACAGGCCACCCATCCAAGTAGAGATCGTGGTGCACATTGCTTAACAATTGCAATGAGCAAACATCGCAAATCAACCTACGCAACGAGCACTATAATATATAGGGAAGACCTACGTCTAGCAGTGGACTTCCAAATGTCCAATGGCTAAATATTAATAATCGTAGACCTTTAATTCTAGGTATTCTGACATCAGCTATAAATAAAATAACTAAAGCTAAAACGGCCCAAATCCCATTTTAAAAAGGTCATATATCCTCTTCCAACATAACATAATCATTAATTAATTCTAGAACGAATCAAAATAGAACATAATTAAATAGAACTGCGTACAAAGTTACATTTAACAATACCCAGTTTGCAGAACGTGGGACGGAGTGGGTTCACTAATCCGGGGCTTAGTGAAATAATCCTTTATGTATGGTATCATTTTATCTAGCGTTACGACTTCATATGAAGTATTATTAAATGTTCTGAGTGTTTTGGCCCAAATGCACGGTGCTGCTGAAAGAATTTGCTTATTAGAATATAGAGGAAGAGGGTACTCTTTACTGTACTGATGTCTTCAGTGACATACGAGTCCTTTGCCCAGCATAAGAACATTACAGGCTAATACTTTACTGCACTTTATTAGAATGTAGCATTCGTGGCGTAGTTTGACTGCTTGATGTTAGCTCATTGTGATTTTTAAGCAACGTGCAGCTCGGCCCCTACTTAGCCGAAAGTGGTATTTCTATTTCAGCACTAACCTCTATATACCATCTATCCTCTTCTTCATCGAGTGGATGGTCAACCTGACCAATCCTGGTGTCAGAGTTATTGAGCCGCCAAAGGCCTCTGACATGGCTCATGTAACGACTACTATCCGTAGAAAGTTTGGACCGACGGTTTAACGTGCCGTGCGAAGCACGGAATCGTCTTACTTTTCGGGCAATCAGGTGATTCAGCCTGCAATGCCCTCACCAAACCGAGGGCAGTCTCATAAAGAGATTTTTTTGTGAGATATTGACCCCACCGGGAATCGAACCTAGAACCTCCGAACCGTGAGCCGAGCGCTCAAACCACAAGACCACTGAGGCTGTTGACCCTCTATAATATATTGTGTGTGAGTATCGGTCATGTCGTATAAAGTCCTCTCAATACAGTCGCCTTCTCCAAGTTTAGATAATCCATTAAAACCTATATAAAAGCCGAAGGCCTCTAAATCTCAACAATCTTATCTGATTGCACTAAAGTTTAGTTCTTAACTCAGTAACAAGTCTTCGAAACTGAATGGATGTAATAAACCTGGACTTGGGGACCGAAGAGGCACAGCGTAGCGGCCAAATTGAGTTTTCAAACTTGATTCATAGTATCTTGAAGTTCCGTTATATTGCTATAGAAAGGATAGTGCGACTTGACAATTAAAAATGGTGATTTAAAGCCTAGTAGGGTGGTCTGACTTATATACTACCCGTTTTCATGGCAATTTCACTATTCAACGTGTTTCATATTTTTCTTGAAATTGGGTAGCATATACATAACATTTTCCGACAGACAGTACTACAGATGAACTAAATAAAAAATAGACCCGTAGTGCATTAGATTAAAAAAAAACAATATTATTATTATCTTTGCTTTTTATATATACTCGTATATAGACTAGCCATGCCTCGTGGTGTCTTTGTGTGGGATAAAATGTATCCTATATTATCCTCCATATTACTGTAAAGTTTCAACCAAATCCGTTCAGTAGTTTTTGCAAGTAGTAAAAGAGTAACAAACATACACCCATAAATCCTCGCAAACATTCGCATTTATAATATTTGTAGGATACATCACTAAACTGATATAACAAACACTATATTGGTGGTGTCAGGTAGTTTAAATTGAGCAAATTTACCGGCTTCAGGTAGATATCCAATCCGAAACGACATCGGAGTAATCGCATATTAGTAGTCGTATAGTCGAGCAAACTATATCATATCGAGGCAACTTCTCAGTAAACTAAAGCACTGCCTATAACATTGAAAATAATAATACCGTTTAAATAAGCTGCTTATGACTGAAGTAAGTATATTCGCTATGAGTTTGTACTCAGTCATGGTGCAGACAGAATAAAAAGTATAGATTACCTGCGAATAATATAGTGAAGCATGAACAAATTACGCCCTATTTTTACTCACACAGTCACTCAAAATAAAATAACAGAATAATAAAGATAAGTATGACATAATCAGACCTTATGAATATATATTACAACGTTCACACTACACCAATAATTTAATTCATTAAATAGTGCAACAGGCCGTCACGAAATCACGCTGTACACATGATTAAAAAAAACCCTGGGCAAAAACGGCTGGACCAATTTTTACAATACATAGCTAAGAACCAATACCCTAAAACTAGCATTAAAATGAAAAAATCGCACTAAAATCGGTTCATCCGTTCAAAAACTGCCACAGAAAGATACACACACACTTACACATCGGTGTCAAACATATAACATCTCTCTATTCCGTCAGGGGTTAACTAGCTTCACTGCACTTCACTGCACTTTGTCTGGAATTATTATTAAGTCTGAGGCTTGATGAAGTTGCAAGTTGGTATTAAAATATACCGTCACTACAGAATCCTTTTAAATTTCTCTTCGTGCTTCAGTTATTAGTATTATGACCTCTCAACTCTTTAGGGAGCTATAGTGGAGATTACAAGGAGAATAACCTTGTTCACTTACTACTTGCTTTATTAACTTTCTAACGCGAGAAACCCGTGTGAGTACGTTACATAGACACAGTGTTCATTTTTATGTGTAACCTTTCACGTAAAAAGAGTGTTTACTTTTTTAAGTCCCGTCCGAATTTACATCTTTACCAACTATACATATATGAATGAATATCTAACTTTGATATTGTCTTATACTGGTAGTGCGGGTGCGGGCCGAGTGTGGGCTGCATGACGTTGTATTCTTTGTATTTGTATGAAAGGTCACACTGGCCCGAACGGGCCGCAACCGACCCGTGCCCGTACTATATGCGTCTTGCGCTTTAGTTAACACAATTTAAAAATACGATTTAACTAAAAACTGCAATCTATGCACACCATAAGCAATGATAAAAAAAACTTATTTTTTTATAATTGGAAGCCTAAGTCACTGCTGTTACATCAGTTAAGTCCCGTCAAAATCGGTCCAGCCATTTCAAAGATTAGCCGGAACAAACAGATAAACAGACAGACAACATTTTTATTTACTTAGTAAAAAGCGGTTATTTTAACATTACAAACAGACACTTCAATTTTCTTTATTTGTATAGATATAGATTTTCAAAAATAATTTTATTGTTAAAAATTCTGAATTCCTTTAACTATATTGCTTTAATCAAATCCAGACGTCGAGTCTAGATTTAATTTTGATAAAAAGATTAAGTTAGATGAAGTATGTAATGTTACTCAGCAGTTTAAAATTAAATTATTTCTGAATCCAGAGAATTATTTGGATTGAAGGATAATTTGAATCATAGTCGTTAAGCTCTTGAAGAGAGAAAACCTTTAATCAAAATTATAAGTTATACTAGTAACACCCCGAGAATTTACCCGTTCCCGTGGGAATTTCAGGCTGAAACATGGCATATATTTATAAGCCTTCCCGTTTAATGTAGCTTAGTTTTAGTCTAACAGATCGCGTGTGAGTTAAAACCTGTAGGTACATAGTAGTTACAGTATCTATACTAATATTATAAAGCTGAAATGTTTGATTTTTCTTAACTCAAAAACTACCAATCTGGTTTGAATAATACTTTTTGTTATGGATACCCAGATTCAACGGAATTGGGCTTTTGAAAAAAAAATTGTGATAAATGGAAAGATTATATATTAGTTTTATAATAAAACTATTTTTATTTTATTTTTTTCGCAATAATTCAAAAGTTATTTCAAAATAAAAATTAATTTTTGAATCCAGTACCGAAGACACGCCGACAACTCCCGAACAAACTCGAGCGTGTGTGACGTCATAATGTTAGTTAATGTTAATGAAAAGAGGTTCGGTTACATCGCAAACTTTTTATATGTTCATGAAAAGAGGTTCGGTTACATCGCAAACTTTTGGAGGGAAAGAGAATAAAAGGGCGGGAATCTTGATTGTAAACGCTGTACGTACTTATGATTAAATAGCTATAACATTATGACGTCACAACTACGGTGACCAATCTTGGCGCGTTTATAGTCACGTGATTTTTATTTAAATTTCATCAATTTTTAATTGTTTATAATTAATTGAAAAAATATTTTTTTAAAGTTTTTTGCATTAAATATCAATATTATTAATAATAAAGTTTTAAAATACATTAAAAAAATCAATATTTTTTTTTTCAAAAGCCCAATTTTTATAGGCTATTTTTATCCCAAAATTTCCACGGGAAAGGGTACAACGCGTGTACAACTACGGGATTATTTTAGTATAGTACTAGCAGCGCCCCGCGGTTTTACCCGCGTTGTGCCCGTTCCCGTGGGAATTTCGGTATTTTTTTTTACATAAAAACCTTCCTCTTGTATCACTCTACCTATTACAAAAAACCGCATCAAAATCCGTTGCGTAATTTTAAAGATTTAAGCATACAGACAGACAAACAGACAGACACGAAAAAGAGACGACTTTATTTTATACTATGTAGTGATATAGATACAACAGTATTGATTAATCTTAACCAATGTTCGCGTTAAACAATGCAAACCTCTACAATGTTATCTTGGATAAATGCCAGACTGAAGTTCTTTACGATCTGACCAAATGTCTGAAATAGCTGTTAGCTTGTCCAGAATTGTTGAAGGCTGGGAAGTTAGTCAGGAAACTGTGACCGGTTGGATCGTTCAGGCGTTAGCGCAAAACTGTGATCCGATTTGAGAGCAAAGTTGGTCGTAAAGAATATTGAATTCTTTTAACTTGTGGCTACGGTTTCTTTTGCGTTGAAGATTTTTTGCATGTTTAAGTTGGCACGTGTTTAACAAAATATGTTTACAAAAGAGTTTGTTTAGTTTTAATATACTGGTTTCTAAATTGATGTCTTCTGTGACCACGGTTCCTGTAAAGGGGCCGAAACGTCAGATAAAAATGTAAAATAAAAGCGAAGTGTCTCCGTAAACGCAATTTCAATTCAAAATGAGTAGTTTTAATATGTTTTTAACTTTAACTTTTTAAACAAACTTAATTTGACTTGTTACATATTTGATTTTAATGTGTTATGTTCAAATATCAAAAGTTGAAAGACTTAAGGGCAACAACATTTTAGCTATCAAATTGTTTGTTTCTTTCTGACATACGCTATTTTCCGAAAAGCAAAGGAGACAAAACAGTTTTAAACAGTTCTTTAGATAAGAATCTAAAATTAGATCCAATCCAAAGCCATCGCCTCCTAAATATTTCCTTATTTTGATGTTTACTTCACATTTCAGTAGTTCCAAATGGCGGTCAAATGACCATACGATTCGCACGTTGAGCTCCCAACCTTTCATTGAAGTAAATATAATAAATCCTACTAATATTATAAATGCGAAAGTTTGTGAGGACGGATGTACAGTCATGTGCAATGAAATGTATACACGGGCAGATTTGCAAATAAATGTATACTCTGAAAATTTCAATAACATATAGCCACTTAACAATTCATACTATATAACCACCCGAGTTTCTCACAATAATGTATACATTTTTGGCAAAAATATGGACACAGGTTCTTTTTCAGATATTTGTATACACGATCACATGCAAAAATATGTATCCATATTGAATTACAATAATATGTAAACGATATTATTTCATAACGATGTAAACAATAGTATTTCATTATAATGTATACACTTTAGAAACTGTAGCAGTTTTCACTATTTTGACAAATCGGTATTAATTTCAATAATATTTACACAAATGTAATTTTCCAATTCATGTAAACAATATTGGAACGAAGTTCCTTCACAATAAAAACAAAAGAATTATTATAAACTATCAAAATCAAAGTCATTGGTTTTCTTTTCAGTTTCTCAGCCTCTTTGGGGCAACCCCAAAGAGGCTATTTTGAACGCACCTTCTTAACTATATTTAAAAGACAAAAATGAATGTTTACATGAATTGGAAAATTACATTTGTGTAGATATTATTGAAATTAATACCGATTTGTCAAAATAGTGAAAACTGCTACAGTTTCTAAAGTGTATACATTATAATGAAATACTATTGTTTACATCGTTATGAAATAATATCGTTTACATATTATTGTAATTCATAATGGATACATATTTTTGCATGTGATCGTGTATACAAATATCTGAAAAAGAACCTGTGCCCATATTTTTGCCAAAAATGTATACATTATTGTGAGAAACTCGGGTGGTTATATAGTATGAATTGTTAAGTGGCTATATGTTTTTGAAATTTTCAGAGTATACATTTATTTGCAAATCTGCCCGTGTATACATTTCATTGCACATGACTGTACATATGTTTGTTACTCTTTCACGCAAAAAGTACTGAACGGATTTGGAATACATTTTATCCCGAAATTCCCGTGGGAACGGAGACAACGCGGGTGAAACCGTGGGGCGCGTCTAGTAAGTAATAGATAGATACCCGGACAAATTCACGCACGGTTAATTAGACCCAAACTAAGCTCTAAGCTTGTATTATGGAATCTAGTCAACTGATACTAACACATATACACAAATAATTGGAGCCAGACTGACCATCACACCACCCTGTCACACTAGTGTGGTGGTTAGGAATTCTATTTCTTAACTGTCACACTAGTGTGACAGTTAATATTTCCTTGCAATTTTGAATTCTATTTCTTAACTGTCACACTAACATTCGTACAAATAGGTGCTATAAAACCGATAACTATGGAACTAGTAAAAAAAAAAAACCCTAACCTACCTAATAGTAAGTATTTGTACGAAAGTGGAATTGTACGAATGTGGAATTGTACGAATGTGGAATTTGTACGAATGTGGAATTGTACGAATGTGGAAATTGTACGAATGTGACCTCACACTATTAAACATACCTACTTGATATTATCGTATTTTCTCGATCTTCTTTTGTCGGTGGGACAGTTAAGAAATATAATTCCTAACCACCACACTAGTGTGACAGGGTGGTGTGATGGTCAGTCTGGCCCAAAATAATTTAGTAAACTACGTAATGTATTTTTATTTTCCATTTTTGTGTTTTTGTTTGTTTGTACTGATATCTTCTGTGAGATGAGAGACCTTTGCCCAACAGTGGGATATTACTTAGCAGGCTAATACTTTACTTATTGTTTAATGTTCTGGGTATAATTGTACATTTTTTTCTGAAGTTTTCTTTCCTTTTTACAGGAACAGAGGACACAGAAGACTGTTGAACAGATCGTGGCTTTACGAGCGACTACAAATTGTAAGCATTTTTAGAAATTAATATCATATTCTGTCTTAACCTAACCAGTTAAAAGCTGAGTTTTTTTACCATTTAGGCTAAGTTTCGATGGCCGCGCGGACACGTGAACGATACTACGGTTTGGCCCGCACGCGTGTCATGTGAATGCTCCTACCGCGCGTCTCCGCGCGGCCATCTGGACTTAGTCTTAATCTTTAAACGAAAAAATCGGATTCAGGAGACGAAGTCAAGAATGACAGCCATTTCATTAAAAACTTTGCTTGTTTGACATTAATTTAATTAAAGTTTAATTGTAATGACATTTTGCTTAATGGACTTGTTACACTATGTCTTATTCCTGCTGTACTCGGAGACTTCCATTAAATCGATACTTAACTAATTGTCATTATTTTTCATACATTAAGTAAGTATAAGTATGAGCCTGTAATGTCCCACTGTTGGGCAAAGGCCTCTCATCTCACTGAAGATAACAGTACAGTGAGGAGGATTAGGCGGATTTAGGCGCAATCACCACGCTTGCCTAATGCGGGTTGGTGATCTCAAACTCGATCCATGTTTGAAAAGTAGGAAACATGTTATTGCTCGACCCGGGAATTAAACCCGGGACCTCAGTCTTGGCAGGCAAGTGCACATACCACTAGAATACTGAGGCGTTTCATACATTATTTGTCAAAATTACTCATAAAACTTCTACTAAGGAAGCATTTGACGTCTCTAAGTACTGGCGTTAGTGCTTGAGTTATATTAATAAAAGAAATGTTAGAAACTACAACGCTACATGACAAAATAACATTATACTTCAAGAAATGAAGAAACTGACGTGTTATCTATCCTAATATTATAAAGAAGTAAAATTTGTAAGTTTGTTTGTTTGTTTGTTTGTATGTTCGGGGTAATCTCAGGAATTATCAGTCCGATTTCAATAATTCTTCTTGTGATAGATAGCCACATTCAACGGGAAGGTTATAGGCTATTTTTCATCTGATTTCAATAATTCTTTTTGTGATAGATAGCCACATTCAACAGAAAGGTATAGGATATTTTTCATCCTGAAATTCCTACGGGAACGGGTACAAAACCGCGGGGCGCTGCTAGTATAACATACGTTACACAACATGTAACACATTCTGAATGCACCTTTATAAATCTTTATTAGTCCGATGAGCTACTAAGTATTGTATATTTCGTTTGATAGCCCATTAGGTTTATAGGGTAATAGAGACAGTATATGTGTTTATTGCTAGCCTTGTCTAGCATTTTTGTTTTGATTGCCTTGAGTCGTAACAAGCCTTGAATAAACAAATATGTTTATCACTCCGACCATTACTATGAGTTCTGAGTAATAGAAAAGGAGTCATTAAATCTTTTGTAGGATCAAAACAGGAAGTTATAATCTATTTAAGAAAACTTGAGGTTATAACCTACTAGCGGGCGACCTCCGTGGTCTTGTGGTTTGAGCGCTCGGCTCACGATCCGGAGGTTCCGTGTTCGATTCCCGGTGGGGACAATAGCTCACAAAATTCTCTTTGTGAGACTGCCCTTAGTTTGGTTAGGGTATTGCAGGCTGAACCACCTGATTGCCCGAAAAGTAAGACGATCCCGTGCTTCGGAGGGCACTTTAAGCCGTCGGTCCCGGTTACTTTCTACGGATAGTAGTCGTTACGGCCCGTTCACACATGGGAGTCCGTTTTACTGGTACGTTTTTAAAGGATACGTCATAAATGTATGCTCTGTTCACACATAGGCACCGTATAACGTTCAACGGATCCGTCATTACTGGATGCGATGTGTGAACAGAAAACTCGCAGTATACCGCCGCTATTCTACTACAAGGATGGACGCTGTCAAAACCTGTCGCATCACTCCCCCCGCACACACCGCCCGCCACGCACACAGTATCTATCCGTTAAAATTCTACGTATCCGTATATTTTTACTATTCCGTCGTCCAGTATTCGATGACAGAACGGAATTTCATTTTTTTACGGAACGATATTTTTTACTGTATACAGAATACTGTGCCATGTGTGAAGTCGCTCATACAACTACATACGCCATCGAAGAAAAAAAAACGTACACGATAAAATGGAACAGTAAAACGGAGACATGTGTGAACCGGCCGTTACAAGAGCCATGTCAGAGGCCTTTGGCGGCTCAATAACTCTGACACCAGGGTTGGTCAGGTTGACCATCCACTCGATGAAGAAAAAGAGCGGCCGGCCCTCGCTTCGCTTTTGGTCAGAGGGCAACCATCTGTTAGGGGTTGAATTTCATAAAATCCCTTCTTAAGGAGCAACTAAGTCCTAAAACGTACCCCCAATCCCCATGCAAGAACTATCGGTCCCGGTTGTTTCAATCGTTAGACTACGTTAGAGGCCTTAAGGCGGTCTAAAAACTCTGACATCAAGGTTGGCCACTAACCTACTATATTACTATTAACTAGCAGCGCCCCGCGGTTTTACCCGCGTTGTGGGAATTTCGGGATTTTTTTTACATAAAAACCTTCCTCTTGAATCACTCTACCTATTACAAAAAACCGCATCAAAATCCGTTGCGTAATTTTAAAGATTTAAGCATACAGACAAACAGACATGAAACAGAGACGACTTTATTTTATACTATGTAGTGATGCTTCCTAACAGCATTTTAGCTATCAAATAGTTTATCCCTTTCTGACATACGCTATTTTCCAAAGAGCAAAAGAGACAAAACACTCACTAACAGTGTTTTAGTTAGGGAGCGTTTATGAATAAGGCAGATTGTCTTCAAATACCTACCAAAAAACATATCAAATAAGATTCTTATCACATTGTTCCATTTTTGTTATTAACACGTAAGTCCCATAAGATAAGGAGGAGTTAACAAAATATATTTATCAAAGTCTCGCTGGCCTTCGTCTCGTGAATAATGGCCTCTGACGACAGATGATGAGATATGTGAGTCTGGGCGATTGTATTGGGTTCTGTATAAATATAGAGTAGTTTATATACAGTAGTAGAGGGCGTAGTTTGACCAAGCAATGTCAGTTCATTGCGATTGTTAAGCAATGTACAGCTCGCTCCTACTTGAATGCTCAAGAAGAAGAACCAAGATGCACACTAAGACAATGTGTATACGAGTACATATATATTTACTAACACAAGTATGACTATGAGGTACTCGTGGGATAAAACATCTGTAGCATGTTTATGTTACTGTAACTTTACTTCGCGATGAATATAATTATAGCGCTTCCTTTTTAACCCCCGATGCAAAAGAGGGTGTTATAAGTTTGACGTCGATGTGTGTGGATATGTGTATGTGTATGTGTGTGTGTGTGTGTGCGGGTGTGGGACCATAGCTCTCAAACGGAATGACCAATTTCGATGAGATTTTTTTATGCTAGTTTTGGTGGTTGTTAGCCATGGGAAAAATCAAAACAGCCGTTTTTGAGTACAATAAAATGCACATTTAAAAAGGTAAAAGTTAAATAAAGAGCAATTTGATTTATTTATGTAGGTCAGTTAAATGAGTATTAATTTACTACCAGAAGCAACTGACTATTACAATCAATGAACCGCTGTTTATTTTAATATTACCAATTAAGCCGAACGTTAAACAAATTAATTGATATTAATGACGCAGATGTAAGTTAAACGTGCCTCTTTGTGGGAAGTAAAAACGTAATAATGCGGGCTGGTGATCTCAAACCCGAGCCATGTTTGAAAAGTAGGAAACATGTATTCACTCGACCCGGGAATTGGATCCAGGACCTCAGTCTTGGCAGGCGAGTGCACATACCACGTTAAATAAATATATGTGATGCGAAAAATGTCATTGTATGTTTAACCTAGTTGAGACTTATGCTGAGGACACACGGCGACACTTGACATTAGACACTCAATGTATACATCGAATGTCTGTGTGTGTCCACTGCCGCGACACTTAGTTGCAATTGTTGTGGCAATGTCTGTCGGTGTCTGTGTTGCAGCCGTGGAGACAGGTCGTGCGCAGTGTCCGACACAAGTGTCGCGAATTTCGAACTTGCGCGAAATTTTTAGCTAGACCAATAACCGACCAAATGTTCATGGCGAGGAAATGTACCACACTGAATTGCAGTGTCTCCGTGTAGACAGCTAACCACACATAACCGGGACATTAAAATGTTTACACCGATGTCGACACAAAAAATTGCTTACCATGAGGACGCAATCTACACTAGTGTCGACATTTGTGATGAGTGTCAGTGTCGCCGTGTGTCCTCAGCATTAGTTAGACTGTATTATGAAATCACAGGAACGAGCTCATACTAGGAACATACGTCTAACAGATGTGTGACATACGTACAAGTATGTGTGGTATCTGTGGTATCGCAGCTTTCGAACGGTTAGACCGATTTCGCTACTGTTTATATTTGAAAGCCAGTTTCTCTCGGTGGTCAATCAAATCAAAAATATTTATTTGTTCGAATACGGGGTTTTTAGTATGTTTCGTTAAAGCTAAAAAAAAATTAAGTCCCATTAAATCTTTAATTATTTCGTATTGAAAGTCACCCTTCTGACGTCTCAGGGTTTTCATATTAACAAAGGAACTCTAAATTCGGCGGGCGGATCTTAAACGTTTTTTTTCTCAACGAAGTCAACATTGTGATAATATCAGTGGCGTTTCGGAAATGAATGAATTTGCCCTCGGACGGCGATATAAGATAATAATAGGTATATTTTTATTTTCACCATTTGTTTTTAAGTGTCTCCTTTAAGATGGTATCTTGTTTTTCTGAAAAAGATTTATTTAGTTGAATAAAATATACTCCGTTTTCTTTTTACAAGTCTTATTTAGCCGATTTTTTTAAAAGTCATGTATTAGCCTGTAGTGTCCCACTGCTGGGCAAAGGCCTCGCATCTCACTGAAGATATCAGTACAGTTAGGACGATTAGGCGTAATCACCACGCTTGTCGGGATCTCAAACTCGAGCCATGTTTGAAAAGTAGGAAACATGTCCGCTCGACCCGGGAATTGAATCCGAGACCTCAGGCAGGATTTTTTAAGCAAGGACAATTCTTTTAATAAAGAAAAATGTTTTAATGATAGAGTAAGAATTTAATAAAATAATCTCCTTACAAATGGAGGCACATAAAATCGTTGGTCCCGGTTCATTCGATTGATAGACCATGCCGGAGGCCTTTAGGCGGTCTAAAAACTCACACAAGGAAGGACACAAGGGTTGGCTACTAACCTACTCGATGTACAGACGAACCTATTTATTTACTCAATATTCTTTAAAAATGTTATAAAGAGATTATTTTGTTTCAATTAAACAGTTTAAAATTTTCTCTATTGTCAAAAGTTCAAAGAAAGAATAACTTTTGGCTATTTACTTTGTACTCACTGAAGTTGATATTTCAATATCGTTTTGTTTGACTCATTCATTGATAACAAAAACCTTTGAAAATTGCTTGTATATTTTTCCAAATTCAAAATTTTGCATGTCGATAGATAAATTCAGACGTGAACGGGCACAACGCGGGTAAAACCGCGGGGCGTTGCTGGTTTATTTCTAAGTGTGTAAAATTTCCATTGCCAATGATCGATCTTTCCATCACCACTCGAAGAATACCAAGACCCTAACAATATAAGGATAAATTTTTAATAACAGTCCTCCGCACAATAAAATCCGAGATCAACGTCCGGGTAAAATCCTTGTAACGTATGCATAAGATATTAAATTCCTTTTTTAAAAGTAAGTGAATTTTTCAAAGGCGGTGTCACAATGCAAGTCGGCAATTGCATTCAAGGGGCTTGGTGACATCGATACGGTCTTTTATACCGACCAGCCTTTTCAATAGAATCGATTCCTTCTTCAATTCTTCGAATCAGCACTTTATATAGAATACTGCTTTTGTGTGGCGTACATAGTTAATTTTTCCTATTGAAAACGTTTGAATGACGCTTCAAGATTTCGTTTAATGGGAATGAGGCTTTACAATTAGTACAATTCGAATTGAGTGGAACTTCCCGTTTAAATTATAAATGTATTTACGAAGATAGATCGATGTATTTTCGTACTGTCTTTATCTTTCGTTTCGGTTTATTTATTTACTAGCCACGCCAAAATGTATTCCATGTGTTATTCTGATGTATAACCTATATTACTGTAAAGTTTCATCCATGGGATGAACGGATTGCCGTTCAGTAGCTTTTTCGTGAAAGAGCAACAACATACATCTATGTATAATACATCCATCCTCACAAACTCTCGCATTTATAATATTATAGTAGGATAGTAGGACCGTTCAGTAGTTTTTTCGTGAAAGAGCAACAAACATACATCCATACACAGTTTAGTTATCAAATGGTTTGTCACTTTCTGACATACGCAATTTTCCGAAGAGGAAAAGAGACAAAACACTTTATAACAATGTTTCAGTCACACCGCGTTTTTTTATAATTGTCCCATTGTTGGGGGCCTCCTCCCAGTTCTTTCATTTATTACTTAAAATAACTTATTAAAGTTATCATAGAGTTTCCAACTGATATTAGAAACAAAAGAAATTTTTATGTGTGTATAATTTGCAATTTTTTATTCAAAAAATTGCTTTAAGGTAATTCTCAGAAGCAAAAGTTTAACGGTGAAGCTAATTGAAATGTAATTTGACAAGGTTCTGGCCAATCAAATAGTAATTAGGGAATTTCTTTCTTTTATTTCAAAACTTTTTTGATTTCGTAGCGGACGCGGAAAACTTTTATGCTTGTTTATTGTGAATTAACAGCGGTTTCTGGTTTTACTGGCATTGAATGAAGCTGTATGAGGAGAGTAAAATATTAGAGCAGTTTGAAGTTTTAGTTTGTCCTACTGCTGGGCAGAGGCCTCTTATCTCCCTGAAGATAGAGTGCTTAGTGCGAGTCATCCAAATGAAATCGAATAACTTCGACGTCCCGTTATGCGAATAAACTCTGTGAGTGGAGGGCATCGTGTAATTGTGAGTGCGAGTTGCATTCGAGTATTGACGTTTATTCGCCGTGAACAGGGAGCATTTTTTCATATATTTTTTTGTACAGTTAGAAGGATGAGTAACTATTTAATTTTAATACATTATCAAACATTAGTACATTCGAATGCAAATCAAAGACTCTTACAGTATTTTTTTTCTATAGAAATACTCTTGTCTATATTTTAACCGTCTAAAGGCAAAACCAAACCATCTTCTTCTTCGAGTGGATGGTCAACCTGACCAATCCTGGTGTCAGAGTTATTGAGCCGCCATAGGCCTCTGACATGGCTCATGTAACGACTACTATCCGTAGAGAGTAAACAAACCATGACATAAACTGTAACGAGCGAAGGCGAAGCACGGTAGCGCTCAGATATAAATGCCACTATCAACCAATTAAGTAACGACAGAGCTGCACGTTGCTGAAAAACTGTGTCAGCTTTACATCGTAACTACATTGCAAAACATTATTTCATCAAAGAAAAGATAGTATTCTAAAAGAAACTTTAAAAAAGTTCTGTTTTAAGTTAGAAAATGTACCAACTTCCTTTACGGAACTTCGTAACTAAGTACTCTGGAACTTCTGCGGGTGATATTTTTGCAACTGAACTTCTACCTTACCTTTTTAGAAAACAAAAGAAGGATAAATGTACTCGTTTTAAAATTCGAATTATTTGCCTTTTTTGGCTTCTTCAGAAGACAATCGATTTTCATTCATCACTACATAGTATAAAACAAATTCCCCGGCCGCGTCTGTCTGTCTGTCGGACTGTCCGTTCGCGATAAACTCAAATACTACGAGTACTAAACGGATTTTCACGCGGTTTTAACCAATCGATAGAATGGTTCTTCAGGGAGGATTTTATGTATAAACATTCTCGGAATTCCCACGGGAACAGGCACAACGCGGGTAAAACCGCGGGGTGTGCTAATTTCAAATAATTTGAATTAGCAATTCTTTGCTTGTTTGGCGATCGTAAACAAATGACAATCATAAGTGCTTTGTGTGTGTGTGTGTGAGTCTGTATATAGTATGACATAGTATAAAAATGCTCAATAATGTACATATCAAAATGTGTACATGTGTCATGTGTTCGTAATGATACACTGGCCTTCAGGCGATCTTGAAACTCGGACACCAAGGTCGGTCATTAACCTACTTGAACCATTTCTTACCATCAATATCCATTAACATGTCACTTAAACTAACAGCAGTAAGTAAGCATTAAGGAACAATTTTACTATTTGACTTCAAGCAATGACTTCACGCATTAGACCCATTTGCCAACAGTGTCACAGTGTCATAGCTATAACTCGCTAGCAGTACCCGCAGTTTTACCTGCGTTGTGCCCGTACCCGTAAGAATATCGGGATGAAAAATAGCCCATAACCTTCCCGTTGAATGTGGCTATCCATTACAAAAAGAATTATTTGAATCGGGTTGGTAGTTTCTGAGATTAGCGCGTTCAAACAAAAAAACTCTTCAGCTTTATTATATTAGTGTGGATTGGTATTTTTTAAATATAATCAATTTTGCGATTAGTGTGAAAAGAATATACATTCCATATTGAAAAAAAATACATCGACATAGTATAAAACAAAGTCGCTTTCCGCTGTCTGTCAGTCCCTATGCATGCTTAGATCTTTAAAACTACGGATATTGACGCGGTTTTTTTAATAGATAGAGTGATTCAAGAGGAATGTTTATAAGTATAAGAACCCCACGGGAACGGGCACAACGTGGGTAAAACCGCGGGGCGCTGCCAGTGTAATATAAAATAATATTAACTACTTTATTTTCATTTGCCGAGAGGAAATTCAATTGTTCTAAATATTATATTATTAATGTAAATTTAGGTATGCTGTGACAACGTTTAGAATTTAATTTAAGTGCTAGGTCTGAGCTAGGTCACATCAATATGAAAATTGATTACAAAAATTGTCACGCACGAAAAGTTTGAAAGCTACAATCCATATCCATACAAATAGAATTGGAATGTTTTACAGTCTGAATAACAGCTTTTAGCTAAATGCTTTGAAAAATGTTTTTCCTAATGTTACCTAAACTGTTTATTTTTTTATTTCGTCCGTGTAGCTAATATAAAACGAACTCGATTGACTTGAAAAAAATATAATCATTATTATTGGTCATCTCAATCATCCGCCGTAATCAAGAATGGTGATAGCACCTAATCCTTCTCACTGTACTGATATTTTCAGTGAAATGAGAGGCCCAGCAGTATGATACTACAGGCTTTTCCGCCCATGCCGTTCGGAGGTCTTTGGGCGGTCTAATAAACTCTGATAACAAGGTTGGCCACTAACCTACCCGAACTTACTTACTTACTTATACATTCCATTCTGCGGAATTCAAATATTGACACTGTTCAAAGCGGGTGACACCGGCAGCTGCAGCTTCTTCTTCTAAACTCAAGAGCTGGGCTCTTGTCGATGGAGTTCTTTCCACTTTCCTCTATCATCTGCCATCCTCTTCAGCTGTTCGTACGACACGACTTTTGCTCTTTCCTTCAGCTGCAGCTAGTCACGTAATAAATTCTTATCTCTGTAGGGACTCTATTCATTCGGTGACCTAGTGGCCTCTAACTAGCCAATACAGTGACCTAGAAAGCTACATCAAAGATATTGTTGTGAAGAGAACACTAACAGTTTTATCTACAGTGTTCACACTGATAAGCGCATTTAAAATAAAGGTTAATATTTATCCTGAATTTCCTTAGGAAAAAGTGCAACTGCGGTTCGTTGCTTAGTATTATATACTAGTATATTATATACTACGCTACAGCTATCTACACTAATATTTTAAAGAGGAAAACTTTGTTTGTTTGTAATGAATAGGCTCAAAAACTACTGGATCGTTTTTAAAAATTCTTTCATCAATCGAAAGCTACATTATCCACGAGTAACATAGGCTATTTTTCATCCTGAAATTCCCACAGGAATGGACACAACGTGGGTAAAACCGCGGGGCGCTGCTAGTATTATATAAACCAGAGAGAGAGAAAAACCTAGCATACAAATAAAGCAACAAATTAGGTTAAGATCATATTTCGAAACTAGCAATTCTTAATTACGTTGAAAGACTACGGAATTGAAACGGTAAAAATTGAGAATTAATATTATTTCACTCTTTCTTAAAGCTCTTTTGAAAATATTTCCCTTTATAATTATTTCTTTGAAGTATTAACATTTTGTACGGGTTTAACAACTACTACTTAAGCTGTTTTTATTATTTCAATTTTTAGTTATTTAATAGAGTTTTATTGCGAAAAAATTATATGTCTATCCTTATATAATAAAGTTTGTTTTTGTTCTTGTGAACGCGCTTATCTCAGACATATTAGTTTCGCCACTTTGAATAATGAATAATTATTTTTATAATTAATAGCGACATTCAATGTGAAGGTACTCTACGATTTTTCATCCCGATATTTCCACGCAAACGGACTAAACCAGTGGGCGCTGCTAGCTGTAATATAAAACAGTTTCACAGTATAAACATACTTCTTCTTCTTCTTCTCTTCTTCTTCATCGGGTGGATGGTCAACTTGACCAATCCTGGTGTAAGAGTTATTGAGCCGCCAAAGGCCTCTGACATGGCTCATGAAACGACTACTATCCGTAGAAAGTAACCGGGACCGACGGCTTAACGTGCCCTCCGAAGCAAATCGTCTTACTTTTCGGGCAATCAGGTGATTCAGCCTGCAATGCCCTAACCAAAGTGAGGGCACTCTCACAAAGAGATTTACATACTTAGATAAATAGATAAAAGAATAACTCAATACTTTGATTACTGGACCTGAGTGCCAATTGTTACAGTCATCAGGCCATAGCATGATGATACAGTGTAAAAACTCCGACACAAGGGTTATTCACTACAGTCATTAACAAATTACAGTTTTATATGTTTACAAAATATGTTCAGGAAACTAGACTTAAGGTGTGTTTTCATTAGCGACCGCAACAGCAAGCAGCAACTGCTGACCGCAAGCAGCAGTGTCGCCGCGCTCGAAACATAGAGATTCTTAGAAACCAGTAGTGGTAATTGCGGTCGGCAGTTACTGCCGGCTGCTGCCGTCGCTACCGAAAACACACCTTAAAACCCAAGATTCTGATTGGCTTACAATTACAAACAGCATCACATAAAAATCATTCAACAACATTACGCCATTTGATTACGTAAATATTTTATACAATTTAATTCAACCACCAAAATCTGAATGTCCATAAATGATTTATATTATTTAAAACAACGGCCGCCCATGAATAATTAATAAGTTAAGTACAATTTATTATGAATTTTTGACATAATCTCGATATTAAATTAAACGTTTTATTGCATTAATTATTGTTAATAATGGCGTTTTCTTTGTGTTTAATTCAGTCGCAGTAATGTTTTATATCTTCCGTGAGAGATAACCATTTAGCATAAAATGTGAGTAGAACGATACTTTACATTGTAACAAAAGCATTTTTGATTGTATTGTGATTTTACTTTAAGTTCAAAACGAGACATGATTTATGAAATAAAAAAATGATTTTATTTCCATCACGCAAATTCACACTTTTAAACCAAACGCGTATCCAATATCTTATGAAGGTATGTCAAATGTATATAAATAATGATCTTGTCGAACGACACTGACAGTTACGCCTGCAAAGAGACATGTCTATACTCCTTACCTCCTTACAATTGTGGTGTGGCACAATGTGGCTCACAGTATCGCTAAGGAGCGGTCGCGAAATAAAACAAATATACAATTACTTTTGATTTCTTGAGATGAAAAAGTCCCTAACAGTAATATCTCAGCCTCTTTTTCTCCGAATAATCTGTTGCCAAAACCATCTCGTAATTCTGTGACAAAATTAATTACGTTTTATTGTTCAAAGCCTCCGTAATAGAAGTCTAGAATACTTCGAGTAATTACTTTGATTGTGCCTTAATTGGAGGGATCGCATAAACCACAAGTCACAGAGTTTGGAAATTATTACGCCTGAAAATGAGCTGAGGTTAATATAGTGGTTTCAAGAGTAGATTTCATTAAAATATTATGGTGGCGCTACTGGGTCGCGTTCAACCACGCATCCCGTGACACGAGAATTTTATAAATGTATTAGACACAAAATTTCATGAGAATCGGTCGAGCCGTTTCAGAGGAGTTCAACCACGCACCCCGTGACACGAGAATTTTATATATTAGATATTGGTATGTTAAAATATCGGTCCCAGCCTTCCTCAAAATTACAATTGTATTAGACTTTGTTAGAAGCCTATTGATGCTCTTAAAACTCCGACACCAGAATTGGCAACTAACCTGGAACTCACCAAATCACTTAGTGGTGGCGCAACAAACTGAAACGCTAGTAAACCCCTTAGAAAAAGGTCACATAGTTTTGTAGCTTAGGCTATACATCCTATAAGTACAAATCTAATGAAAAAGGGCCCTTATCTCTTCATTAAAGCTACGCTTTGGTTTTGTGAGCAACAAATGTGGATCAACTAACGAGATGAGCAACTTAGTCTTTTCCTTTTGAGATATTCAAGTAGAAGTGTGAATTACTTAAGAACATCTCATTTATTTGAGAGCTCTTACCAACTTTCCTAACAAAACTTTTCTTTGATCAAACTCGGCGACTTAAAAACGAACGAAAAAAGAATGAGAAAAATACTCAGGGATAATCGACTGAATTGGTCACTGACCACTTTTACTTTTACCTACAAAGTTCTTTGGGTTTACCCAACACTTCCTTTTTAATGGGACTTGCTTTTACGCGGTGGTGCTACCCGCGATCCAGTAGATGGCATTAGTGTGAAAATTTTGACGATCGTTCTTACGTTATTTTCCTAGATTTAGTGGAGTTGCATCCATATATTTTATTGGCTAGAGATAGATTAGATAGATAGAGCTAGATTTTATAAAATAGTATAGATTTTTGTATAAGCTACTCTACCTATATGTAATAATAATAAATAGAGCTAGAAATAAAAATCTGCTCTTTATAAAAGAACAGACTTTAATTTCTTTACCCACATCTACAGCGAGATATACCATTTTTAGAATTTTGAACTTTGACCTGTTTGACTTTGAAAAACGATCGTCGACATACAGTTTTTTACAAGTCATTAAAAAGACTGAGCTCTTACTCCTATTATAAATTGCGAAACTTATAAAAATGTATATACATAAAGATGTTCTGATGTATGTTTGTCTATCACCAAACTCTTCTTATCAGATCTGAAAAAACTTGGCACATAGATAGATTAGCGTATGTAATACAACATCTACTACTTTATATCCCGAAATTCCTATAAGAACGGGAACAACCCAGATGAGACCGCGGGTGCTGTTAGTTTTATTATATGACGGGTATAGAAACAAAGTGACCTCAATCCCAGAACATTGAAATTGAGTAAATCATGGTTTTTTGTTTCGCTAAGTATAAATGTCTGTTTTATTTTAAAATTAATGCCAATAGATACGTAAAAAATCATAAACCCTATAAAACTTTACTTTTAAATTGAAAGCTGATCAGAAATAAGCAATATACACAAAATTATAATGGACTGAAGGGTCTTTGTATTTCATCAATGGATTGAGGCGTATTTGCATCTCACAGTCACATATGCAACGATGATTCCCAAGTTCAAGGAAGGCCGTAGTGATATAAACCGCAGTTATAGCCCAATGGTTCCGTTTAATGTGCCCATGCTGAGGCTCAAGCATGCAACGTTTCAATAAGGGCGCTTTCAAATTATGCGTTTCATGTCGGACCGCTGCGATGCCGAAGCGGTGCGTTTGTCGTATTGTGTACGTACGATCGTGTGTTTTCATACAAATCGAGCAGCTCGGCAACAGTGCGGCGTCGGTACCGCGAAATAATTTTAGTAGTTCGGCACCGCAGCGATCCGACACGAAACGCATAATTTGAAAGCGCCCTAAAACTACTCAATCGGATGATTTTCAATAAAATTTAAATATAAGTTCAATATGCATCATTTTATAGTTTTTTTTAATAGCGCTCGTGGCTTCTGCTTACTGTTACCACCTTATTTATTTATTTATTTAAGGACAACCAGTGAGAGGTACATTAAAACTATAAAAAAACTTAGCACTAAATTAAACACCTAAATGCACTCTCTATAGGTGCCACAACATGCGTAACTTATTAACTACTAAACACTATAATATATACAATTACTTATATATACAAGTACTTATTAATATACTCTGTGTAACTAAAACACTCTTTTTAAACTCACACGATTTGCACTCATTATACTAAATGAAACGGGTCTGTATCGCGTTAGATAATTTTACGTATTCTACTAAAATACGTACCCGACGTTTCGAGCGAATTACACCGTTCGTGGTCACGGGATGACCGTGACCACGTGTCATCCCGTGTCAACACTGTTATAATATGTTTTGTCTGTCTTGCTCTTCGGAAAATTGCGTATGTCAGAAAGTGACAAACCATTTGATAGCTAAAATTATGGCCCTTAAAGTTTTGTTCTGTAGTGTTTGCCCCATCATATGTTTTCACTATATAATAATATTTCACGTTTGTACTAAAATACTGATTTGTTGTTTGTTTGAACACTTTTATCTCGGGAACTACCAAGCCGATTTCAATAATTCCTTTTGTAATGGATAGTCAAATTCAACGGAATTTCCATCCCAACGGGAACGAGTACAACGCAAGTAAAACCGCGGCGCGCTGCTAGTATAATATATTTTCACATCATAACTATGTTACATCGAATGCTTCAAATATACTCTCTAACTACAGCCTAGCCTTTAGCCTGTCCACTGCTCTCACCTGAAACTCTTTGTAAATATAAAACTCCTGTCCTCTTAACTTCTCTACACAAAAATGCAAAGACTTTAGCAAACGAGGTCCCGTTATCCAAATACTCAAGTAATCCAACGGCTTTACGGAATAGCGACAAGATTCAACCTTTTTACTGGATTTAGAGATGTCCTGATAAGTTCTGGCAGTTTTATCGATGGAATTGCGGTTTTGTTGTGTCGTACTGAAATAGAGAACCATTCTTGAGACGGCTTGAAGGGTATTAAGTGCTCTTGAATATCAGAAATTAGAAGGAAACTATTGCCTGTTTATTTGAGGATGTGTAAGTTTATTTCTTTAAGGCTTCGATCAACAATACACAACTAGTATAGATATCGGGTCACGTACAAAATCAAAGCTAAATACTGTCCGCGTGGATGACGTGTGACAGCTTATTTTGTTTACTACCGAACTGACAAAAAAGTTTTACGCCTCACTTTTCAAATGAGGCGTTATTCACCGAGACGTATTTTTTGCGCCGACCCGACATCTAGTTGTGTATTGTTGATCGAAGCTTTAAGGTTAAATGTAGGTGAAATGGGAGTTTTCAAGCTTCTATCCATGTTTTTTTAAGTATACAGTTACTAAACTTGCGTAATATAGCGACGATGTATCGTTGAGTTCTCACGTTTAATAAATGTTGAAAAACTAGGAGCGCCCTGAGGACGGTTCTCCTAAAAATTATAGGGTGAAACCTATAAACTTTCCATTGAATTTTGCTACCCAATAAAAAAACAAATAATCGGATTTGCGCATTCAAACCAACAAAAAAACTTTAACAAACGCTCCAGCTTTAATTCGTTGTTCAAAATGTTGAAAACGACGATACTCTCGATCTGAAAATGAAAGCAACTTTAAAGAATCAACTCCACTTTTCCCAACACTATAACGAATTCGCACCTTTTTGCAAACAGGAACAAAATACGTCAGTGAGTTGATACGAAGGTAGCTTTAACTTCAAAAAACAAACAAGAGAGCATCAAGTATCATCCCATTTGGTAATGGTAAAGGTAATTTGCAGTTAGTGGTCGAACTTAAAAGGCTGAGATGCAATCTAAAGATAAGACAGTTTTAACTTTTATCTTATCATTTCATATCCTATGCCTATGCATGCCTAGCGTGCGCCCGTCGCACCGCCCGGCGCACGCGTCTGTTCACTTTTGTATGGCACTGCTCGCGACAAGCGCACGCTACGGTTCACTTTTCTCTGAAGCCACACGCGGCGTGCGCACGCCGCGGGCGCCCGCGACGGTTCACTTTTGTATGGAACCGCGGCGTGCGCACGCTTAACGCAGTGTCGGCCCTAAAGGTCTCCAACATAGTCTATACATGTCATGTCATGTCATCATCCATCAATATAGTTACCAATAAATAACATCGCTACGTCAAAACCCCCTTAATTCCACTTAAAAAGAGTATTTAATTAAATAAACTTACCTTATACGGAACGAAATAGAAACGAAAACAAGTGAAGCGAAATTGACTCAATGTGTGTGCACTGTGCAGAGTGTACCATGCCTTATTGACGTTTATAGACGAACGAGTCAGTTAGGTGTAATTTGATTGGTTTGTACGTGTATTTAGAAGGCATAGAGTGCTTCACTGCATTGTCCGCAGCGTTTGCGCTAAGCCTTTTTATTAGGTTTGAGTCCTTTCGTTACGTTTTTGACTTCAATTTTTTACGACAGTTTTGGGTTGACGCGAGAGTGTTTTGTTTACGAGAGGTATTTGTTTTGTCCTACATTGTATGATATGGTGTTTTTATAATACCTTTGGATTAGCAAAGAATTTTGTTTGAATACTGAAAAGTATATATATGGTGCTAACAAATTAATCATACATTACATTAAAACAATTAACTTTTAACTGTAATTAAGGAACCTTTGTATATCATTTTTTTGTTTTAATTTTCCGAACAAAAAAAATATTATAATAAATTTTTAAAATAATCACCCCTATTATGTCCTGTCAAGATGTTTAACACTGTCTGTCATGTCACGTCAAAAGTTGTTTTTCTTAAATGTCTTTAATGTTTCACTTAACTGATAGTGTAAAGAGGTTCTAGAATATGTCTAAAGAGGTATCATTTAATTATCTTATTAACAGGGTGTTTTAACGTAGCAAATTTGTTTCCTACTTTTCTCCAAAAAAACATAACAAAACCTATGATGTTTTATACTTAAATGTACTCCGAGAACCGAGTACTATCAGCTGTAAAAATATCCGTGACTAATTTGTTAGCACCTTGTATATACGGTCTAATTGAGAATCCTCCTCCTTTTTCGAAGTCGGTCAATAAGATAGATGGGAAGCATTATTAAAATTATTTTAGTTTATTGTTTGAATTTGAATATATAATAAAAACTTTTAACATATATTGCAGTCAATTATTTTTTATTAACAGGCAAATAATTGTAGTTTAAAATATTATGGTGCATTTTCAAGATAAACGGTAGACTGGAACGCAGCAAATACTGCTTCTTGCCGCGCGTCATGACTGTAGGCTGCATTGGCACGATTAGAATCATTTTCATAGATTAATAAAAAAGTAATGTCACCTGCAGTTCACAGCTGCAATTTGCAGTTTGCTGTTTGTCTTGAATTTGTACCTTAAGAATCTACTTAGTATTTTGGTTGAAAAAATCAGTTGTGATAGTTTGAATTTTAACTAAATATCTACAAAATTAAATATAATCCGAGTAGATATTGAGTTTGTAAAGATATCCAACGATTAATCCAGTACGAAAATATATTGTATAACAAGGTACATAAGGTTTAATTTCAACACCTAACCCTATCATACGCTTGAAACCATATTTGAAAGGGTAGATTTATGAAGTCAAGACTTCTTGTTTACGTTTTACGGGCTTCTTAACTGTTAGTTTGTAATCGGATCGATATTTCAGCTCCATTTAATAAACAGCTGAATGCATTCGAGTACTGAAAGTCGGAAGCAGCTTTTGATATTAAACGAGAGTTCAGAAAGAGTTCTCAATTCGAATTTTTAGTCGACTTTAAAAAAGGTTTCGAATTGAGGTGGCTTTTGATTGAACTCGAAATTCGACATATTTTTGCCTCGTTTTATCTATACAAATAAATAAAATTGAAGTTTCTGTTTGTAATATTGAAATAACCGCTTACCAAGTGCATAAAGATCATAATACTAAAATAACTTTTTTTTTTCTCTGTCAGTTTGTTCCGGCTAATCTTTGAAATGCCTGGATCGATTTTGACGGGAATTTCATTGACAGATAATTGATGTAACAAGGAGTAACTTAGGCTACTTTTATCCTCAAATTCCCGCAGGAACAGCTACAATGCGGGTAACACCGCGGGGCGCGACTAGTTGAAAATAAGATTGACAGTTCGATTGCTTTATTTTAAATTTGGAACAAGAATAAAGTTTTAAAATTGAATGATTCAACTTCATATTAAGAATAATTCCCTTTGAAATTCGAATGGCTACTTATTCGTCTACTATAATAACACAATTATTCTTGTCTAAAAAGGTTTATTTGAAATTCGAACTTCAAACGGCATCATTCCTAATATGAAGTTGAATATAAGTAGCCATTTTATATCCATTATACCAATGTCATAACCGATTTTACAAAGGAGATTCTGAAATAGTCCACTGTCCGTCTGTCCGTCAGTCTGTCACCAGGCTGTATCTCATGAACTGTGATAGCTACACAGTTGAATATTTCGCATAATGAAAAAATACTACTAAAACAGAATAAAATAAATATTAAAATGGAGCTCTCATACAACAATCTTGTTTTTTGCCGTTTTTAATAGAAATGGTATGGAACCCCTTGATGCGAGTTCGACTCGCACTTGGCCGATTTTTTTATATTATTCATTGACACTCTAAGACTATTGATACATACTCGTTTATACTATACTTATATTTTAAGAAGTAACATTTGATAATTTTGTTTGATTATGTTAGTCATTACCAGTACGACTCAAATAATTATTTTTGTAAATGATAGCCACATTTAACGGTTAGGGGATAATTTTTATCCCGAAATTTCCATTGAAACGGGCACAAGGCGAATAAAACCGCGGGGCGCCGCTAGTTGCAAATAAAATTCCATTTCGATTTCAACATTTTATTATTATTTATCTTCTAGGAACTTTCTAACAATGTCCATCACAGTTTGCGTATATTAAATTAGACCCAATTTAAATCCAGTGGGATTCCCTGAAATATTTTTGCCAAATAAAACGGTTTGGGCAAAGTGTACTATAAATCATTTACGACGTACAGACACGGACGAAATAAAAATATTGTGTATTAATATTCATTAATTTTATGATAAGGTACGTGAGGTAGCGAGACCGCGGAATTACACCAAAAATTTCAGCTACCATTTTGTTCATAAAATATTAAAAAAAGAATTTCATTTACTGCCATGTCTCGCTTGCCTTATTAAGGTCGCGTACCTACAGTCCTTTGACGAGCGTTTGCGTTATCAAACGTTAGCGTTAGCGTTCCCTTATGCGTTCTCTTAAACGTTAGCGTTTACTTAAGCGTAGAGTAGACTTTAACGTTGCAGTTTTAGCAACAGATACTGCTGTATCTGTTTTAACATTATATTTGTTTTCCCCAAATCAGCGATCAGGAAAGATCAGTAAAGACCTCTTTTTAGTATTTTGAACTTTTGCTCGGGCTTTAAATTGGATGTACTTTGTTAACTACTAAAATTTAAATTAGTAGTACTAAGTGTAGCGTTAGTTATGGAATAGTTAGCGTTCCCTTAAACGTGACTTCAACGTTGCTTTTTTAGTTCCATTTTTAGTATGGTTTTATCTGCGGAAGTATGCCTTAGATCTTCGAATGCGCGACTTAATCTTTAATTGGCATGACTTTTTCTATGCTTCTCCGCTCCATATAATATTATTGCCCATTGCCTATTGACCTTTACATACTAGGTTCACAATTAAAATTAATATTAGTAACTTACTGCAGCACTTAGATACGTACATTATAATAATAATATATACCTGGACAAATTCACACACGGTTAATTAGACCCAAAGTAAGCTCTAAGCTTGTGTTATGGAATCTAACTCACTGATACTACTACATACGAGTATATATACACAAATACTTTATAAGAATATTTATATAATGAACACCCAGACGTCGTCGCCAACAACTATGTCTTCACATATTGTTGACTCCGTTAAATTACAATTAACTAATACATACATTAAACTACAATTAACTAATTGACGTAATTTTTAATATTCTTTTTTAAACTTACACTATTTGAACACATAGTAAACGTACTCACACGGGTTTTTTCGCGTTAGAAAGTTAATAGAGCAAAGTATACTTACTTTTTATTGCTTCTTTAACTTTCTAACGCGAAAAAACCCGTGTGAGTACGTTTACTATGTAATTTTAATATATATCTTTTAAAAATCACTCATTAAATCTCTACTAAGGAAGTATTTGACATCTCTAAATACGGAAGTAAGTTGAATAGTTAATTTCTATGTTCAATGGCCATTTAACTCTCATCTCAGTCACTTGTACATAATGTAATAGATTACAACCGATTACGGAATCAGCATAAGAAGCTTTGATTAATTAATGTAGGTATCCATTATAACTGATAATTGCTCTGATCTCTAACCGTTCCTTGATTAATCATCGCAAATACTCAGATAGGTATTGTTTCTCCTCGGAGTCACGGGCAAGCCCGGTCTTTTTGAGAGGCATGCGAGGGGATACAGATCCAACTCGTAGAGGCCCTTTGGAGATGTTTAATGTAATGGATTACAACTGCAGGGACACACTCCCGACCACATCAGTACAACATGTCCGGGAATATGCACCTGCAGAAGTAGGGACTATTGTAAGTAAAAATGAAAGAAAAAGACTGGGCTATGGAAATGAAGGTTGCATGGACTGGAAATAGGATATTGCAAAGAGGTCGGCACCTGCCATAACAAGTGGTAAACAAGTTATCGGCGGCAGGCCGTGGCTCGCCGCCCGCTGGATGGGCCCCCCGAAACAGCCGACGTAGAGACGGCAAGGGGGCAACATCGGTGCGGGCCACTCGGGGGTGTAGAGAGGTGTGCTGCGCTTTCTCTAAACGGTACTCGCGGCGTTATGCCCTTTAACACTTCCACCCCCGGATCACACAGCCGAAATCGACTGTGCCTCTAACGACCCCCCTCTGGCCGGCCGGTGAAGGCAAGCCAGAGCCGAGAGTCCTGCGGGCCCCTTGGGGTCCACTCCGACCGGGGAAGGCTCGCCGGAGACGAGGGCCCTGACCGACTCTCTGGGGCACTCGGGAATCGCCCGTGGTGTCGCTACTCACCAACAGCTCGCCACAAGCTGCCCTGTGGGCAGATAGGTATTATTATTGTATTGTTATTATAATTTGTATGTACCAATATTTATAAAACTGCAGAGTTTATTTGTTTGTTGGAACCTGCTAATCTCAGGAAATACTAGTCCGATTTGAAAAAATCTTTTTGTAATAGATAGCCACATTCAACGGAAAGGCTATAGGCTACTTTTCATCCTGAAATTCCCACGGGAATGGGTACAACGCGGGTAAAACCACGGTGAACCGCTAGTAATATATAAAAATAACTAACATTATCTTCTGAAGCTCTTTAAAATGAAACCATAACCGATTTTGTATGTGCAACTAACGTATAATCACTGGGGAAAATATCAGCTTACGTTATTAATACATATATACATGGTACTGAGGAAATAACATTTTTCCCTAAGTAGAAGGCTATAAGTAATTAAGTTGAATCACCTTTGCTTACCGCTGGTTTACCGATTTTGGGCTTTCTTTTATCTTAATTAACATTTTGTATCTTTTGAACTCTACGTAAGATAAGGTTTAATAATCTGTTTAATTAAGTAATTAAGTAACGGATATAACTTTATAATAATGTTTATGGAAGAGAATCTTTGGTCGGTACATACCCTACATGCTTAATCCCGATCTGAATTAGTGTCTTAATTAAGGAACTGAATTTCAGCATTTTTGTCTCACACATGTCAAAAAAATCAAATTAAACGCTTGATAGAATCAATCTTGCGGTGGCCATATACGCTACGAGAAATCGCTACGATCAGACTGCACAGTTCGAACGGTACCGATAAATCGCTACATATTATAAAACTGTACAGTTTTGCCCGATTTTTGCTTGTATGCCATGTACAATAAATTGTACCGTTTGAACTGTACAGTACATTACAGATCGATCTGAAAAATTAAGAAACAGAAAAATCTGCTGAATAATGATGCCTTATTCATCACGCTTAACAAGTAACAATTGGTTCTCATTCTTTTTGATTATCTACTATCAAAAATTATAAGTGTTCAAAATCAACTTTTCTACATAAGTACTTAATAAAATTATGCTAGTGATATTTTTTTTATTTTGGGTGTATTTTTAATACTACAAAGTAATTATTTACAGTACACAATACTAGGTATTACAAAACGCATATCCCATCTTCTAATAGAAATCCCCAATTCATTATACGAATTCACTTTGCAATGACCACAAAAAATCTCAATCCTGTAATGAATAACTGGGGTGTAACAACCAAACAAAGCAACAACAATTCACACGGCATTCACAGACAAAGTTTGTTTAAAAAATACACGAAATACTCGCGTCAAACAAAAGTGCGGTAACGGTAGGAGAAAAATCTGCGGAATAATGTAAAAACATTTTTTTTACATTAGATATATTACAGTTAGATATTTTTAATGGCTCAAGGCGTCTTTTCCTTTAAAAGAGTACTTTTTATGTTTTGTTGCATGATTGACTTTTTTAGCTGATTATCTGAGCCATGTCAGAGGCCTTTGGCGGCTCTATAGGTAACTCTGACTCCAGGATTGGTCAGGTTGACCATCCACTCGATGAAGAAGAAAAAGCTGATTATCTAATGTAGGCTCGGGTCTCGAGCTGCCTCGCCCTGAGGCCACGCAAGTAGAGGCACTGCTTCACTCTGAGGCCTCCGAGATATGATGTATATTTTATACTTATTGTAGGCAGCCTCAAGTCTAGGTAGCTCGACCCGAGATTGCCACTAGTGGATAACTAGGTAAACAGCAAGTAAGTCCGTGTGAGTTAGTGGCCAACACTGGTGTTGGAGTTTTTAGACCGCCTTAGGCTTCTGACATGGTTTAACGTGCCCTCCGAAAGTACGGTAGTGCTCAGATAGAAATGCCACTATCGGCCACATATCCAAATAGGGGCCGAGCTGCATGTAGCTTACCCATCGCAATGAGCTAACATTTGCTTAGTCAAACTATGCCACGACCACTACATATAATGGAGATATACATAGGTTTTTTAAAGTCAATAGAAATATGACAAGACAGAGACAGAGACATACGTAAGCCTTCTCTTTCCTACAACTCATCTTTTAACTTCACCAGTAGCGTGTAATAAAGACAATACAATATCTCCTATTATTGATAGAAGTGATATATTGCGCAGTAAAAATGGTTTTACGATCGTAACTACGGTTCATATGATTGATCTATTCACGTACGTTACCCAAATAAAGCTGATAGATATGATATTACTGGTAGCGTTTTGAATACCCTTACTTTGTTATACTTTCGTTGTAGTTTAATAGTAGTAATAGAAGATGCCCCGTAAATTGAGCTAGTTTTAAAAGCGAGCTAACTAGTTCAACAGAACATGAGCAAGCGAATTGTTTGACATACGTCTATTCTTCTTCTTCTTCATTGAGTGGATGGTCAACCTGACCAATCCTGGTGTCAGAGTTATTGAGCCGCCAAAGGCCGTCGTTCCATGAGCCATGTCAGACATGGCTCATGTAACGACTACTATCCGTAGAAAGGCCTTACCGCCTAATCTTTCATGTTGTTATGTTTTTAGTGAGATAGCATTTGAGCGATAGTGGGCCATCACGAGCAGATACTTTACTTTTTTATAAAATAAATATTCTGTTATACAATTTTTTTCAAAAAATGATGCACAATTCGATCCTGCCTCAAAAAATAACAAAACTACTGTTAGTCTATGCTATTAAATTATTTAGATACGATATTTATTATTTAAATATATTTTTTAAACAACCTGCTAGATTGGTGTTGATTTTAAATAATTGTTTAAAGCACTCAGTTTTATTTTCATAAATCCGCTATATGAGTATTACGTTATGTGTATTCATTACGAAGGTATTAAATGTTAAAAAATGGCTGGGTGTTATCGGCATTCAAAGTCATTTTTTTCTTCATTTCAATAAAGACCTTTTCCAACATGCAAACCAATAAATTCCTTTCATCCCAAAAAGAATATTGGCGAGCTCTTGTTTGCAAATAAAGAACATAATTTAAATATCTTGGCATTCATTGGCTAGATTTTGTGGTTTTATCAACGCTTTGTCCAAAGGTCAACGTACAACCAAAAAAGCCTCTAGGAAATCTGGAATATTGGCTTCAAACTGTCAGGCGACCTAGAAATAAATAAAACATGAAATACAGAATATATTTACACTACAGAGGTGTTTTTGGCCAGTGTGACTTGGCCTTAACCCTACCCGATTCCCAAACGACAAATCAGGGAAGGCAAATACTCATGAATAATTTCAGCGTTACAAGAAATCTTTAGTTTTTCAAGTGCTATATTGTTCTGCGCGAAACGAAACGCTTTTATAGTACAAGAGCGAACAAATAACTTTATTTTATGAAAAGAAAAAGGACCTGTGTTTTATGACAGCTCGAAAAATGTTTTTCCAGTTTAAAGTTTAAGTCCCCACAATGGGATCGTGAAACGCGAAACTTTCTATTTGCATTATAAGCGTTTGTCTTTCTGCATACAATTTAGACAACATATCGTTGGAATTTTGCCAAAATACTTTAAAAAAGTAAAATAAAGTACGATAGACAATTTCTTATTTCTCTTTTTGTCTATGCGAGTGCGTTCCGTTTTACGTTACATATGTTTTGAGATAGCGTTGCGTATAAAATGAATTGCCTACAAAGGGGGCGCGAAATCGTCGAACGAAACGTAAGTAATGTGATGAAACGTAATGGGGTAATACTCAGAGGCAGTTGTATGTATTAGATTATATTGTTCCTCATACCAGCTTATGTGATGTAATATTTTCATCCGACTGACACAGAATGGTACTGCGTTTTCCTCGTGAATTGTTACGATATTAAATGTTTCTTTTCGTCCTTAAAATAACTAAGAAATAAGGCTTATATTGTAAATATTAAGTTAATTTTATTAGTAGCGATCGAGGCGTAGTTTTACAAAGCGCTGTTGGCTTATTGTGATTGCTAAGTAGTATTAGTATATTGTTAGTTTGGCTGAGCGCTGATTGTTAAGGAACGTGCAGCTCGGTTCCTACTTGGACGGGTGAACGATAGTGGCATTTCTATCAGAGCGCTACCGTACGTGTACTCCGTTCGGAGGGTACGTAAAATTGTCGGTCCCGGTTTTTTCAATCGATAGATCAAGTCTAAAGTGTTTCTCCCTAGAGTCACGGGACAAGCCCAGTCTTTTTGAGAAGCATGCGATACAGATACAGATCTAACTCGTAGAGGCTTTGGAGATGTCTAATGTAACATTACAACTGCCGGGACACACTCCCAGAATAGACTAGACTCATCATTATTAAGACGACGTGAGTCCAGCGCTTAGCTGCTACGGAGGGGGTGGATGCGGGGCCTGCGGTCCGACCGCGGGCGATCTCCCGCTCGCGCGTAGTTTGCGCGCTAAGTTTGAATATGTCACTCATTGAGATGCCACAGTGTAGTGACTACAGTAAAAAAAGCCCATCAAGCAAAACTAATCGTAGATATTACGAAGGTTAGTATTATATTGTAGGTAGCCTTGGGAAATATAACTAAAAAGAGATAAAAGGTTTAAAAAAAATATCGGTCTTATCACTGGGTGAAATCATTTTTATTGTCTAATATTACGAGCAGAAATATTTTTAAGTGTTTGAATTTCCAGGTTGGTTCGACCTAAAAATATATTTCAATAAGTTAGTATAAAATAATCGTAAAAATACCAAAATAAAATGTGCATGCCACCGAGTTCATAAGCCACGTCTTAGGAGACAAGTCTTGTCCTATACTCGGAATTTTAATTCGATTCCAGATTTGACATTAGCTACTGTCATTTTGTGAAATAATGATACCACATATAATAGTGTAGTGATGTGATGAAGAGGAAAAAATGAGTAGGCTAGATATGTTAATTGACAATATCACAGACACATTTATAATAAATGTTACAGAAAGTGACAGCGATAGCGATGACGGCGACAATTTATAAAATAAATTATTACCATTATACATCTATCTGTTTTATTTGTCATGTTCCTTCATGATCACATTTTTTTATTTATTTCACACACAATTATAAAAGAAAAGTCTAAGATCGTTAATTAATCGTCAAATCTAAATTATCGGTTCAGAAATATTTAATTTCCTGATATACTTAGTTTACGGGAGTAAAATTATAAGCGAGAAGAATCGATCCAGAAATATTCCATTTCCATATCGAATAATTTCGCAACGTCACTATTTAGTACTTGTCATAATGTTGCAACACTGAAATTGTCAAATCTGGAATCGAATTAAAATTCCGAGTACTTATAGGTATCCCTACCAACTACCAACTACCACCAACATTGCAGCTGTATAGTTGTTCTGCTGATATTCTTATACTGTGACACAACATATTTTTTTGTTTTTTTTTCAAAGCAATAATCTACTAAATCTATAATAGTCCGGTCAATTTATACATTCGATGTTACATAAAGTTCCAACAAGCTGTAAATCAGGAAAATTGTTCAAAACATAATTATAAACAATGTCTAAAAGCTCCCTATCATTCCCGTGTATGGATTTTATTTTATTCAAGGTCAAGGGTAAAAAAAAGAGTTTATCGCGATTTTCAGCAAAACGGTAAGTTTTATCATAAAAGTACCTGAAAAAATAAAAAAGCTTATAAAATTCTCTATAACTTTAATTCTATCCACTTATTACATATTCCCAACCGTTATTGAACTACACGCTCTAGAAATGTAAAATTAAGGACCTCGGGCAGGTAACTATGGAGCCTGCCCCAATGCTCAACAGTGACATGACCTACCGAGGTCCTTAATTTTTACATTTCTGGAGCTTGTAGTTCAATAACGGTTGGGAATATGGAAAAAGTGGATAGAATTAAAGTTATAGAGAATTTTATAAGCTTTTTTATTTTCTCAGGTACTTTAAGAGAAAACTTACCGTTTTGCTGAAAATCGCGAAAAACTATTTTTTTTACCTTTGGACCTTGAATAAAAAAAATTCCATACACGGAAATGATGGGGAACTTTTAGACATTGTTTATAATTATGTTTTGAACAATTTTCCTGATTTTCAGCTTGTTGGGACTTTATGTAACATCACTCTAAATTTTTGGTTTAAATTGACCGGATTATAATTCAGACAGTTCTTATTTATATTAAAACCTCATTTTCACGCAACCGTCATAGTTCAAATTTATTACTGCGAAAAAAGTTTTAAATTTTGCATCTCCGCGCTCCAGCAAATATTTGGCAAAGGTCCGTCCTCCACAAGCGCTTGAGCGCGACTGATCACGCCCCGCGTCACCCGCAACACGGCAAATTCTCTATTTTTTTAGGTATTTTGAAATTGTGTTTAAGAATGAAATGAAAGGTTACAAAAAAATACCTAATGCCCTAGCTCATGCTACGACCTATATTATAGTTGTTTTTCTTTGGGAAAAATCTGTTTATTTTAGCCATAAAATTATTTTTAAATTAATAAAAGAGGCAACTTTGTGATTTTTTTCTATCGAGGGAAATTAATCTAATCGTGTACTGAAATACCTTTGCCACTAGAATATATCCTCAACTTTAATATAATAGTTTTTTTGAATCAAAATTGTGACAATTTATATGAAAATACATAGTTGGATGGAAAAACCGCGTTTTGCGAGTTGCTGAACTCACGTCACCTTAAGCACTTGCCGCGCCCCACGGTGTTACCCGCGTGATAGCGTAGGAATTTCGGGATAAAATATATCCCATGTATGTACCTATATTACTGTAAAGTTTTATCAAAATCCATTCAGTTGTTTTTCGTACATACATCCTCACAAACTTTCGCATTATAATACGAATATTAGATATCATTACAATATGAATTGCTAGATATCAACTCTTCAATACTTATTCTTATTTGTTTACGCCAACGTATATAAAAAATAAGTATTTGATTCGCATAAGACTACTTGGAATCTATTGGAATGAAATAAGTTACGCAGCTAACAAAACTCTTCACAATATTTTCAGTATTCTGTTAAAGCTTCGGAATTCCTTTTGTGAAAACATTTTTGCCTCCAAAATCAATTTCTCAATTTACGGAAACTACAAAAAATGTGTATACATCATTTTTTCTTAGCTTCATAAAACTAACATAAAATTTTGTAAAGGAAAAGGAAGGCTTGCTTATAAATTCTTGATATTGCATTATTGGAGGCGAAAACTGTGTTTTTCCTGTTGGCTTGTGGAAATGAGAAAATATTGTAGCAGTTTGAATTATTTTATTCAACCGAAAGTGATACTCGAGTATCAATTTATTTATTGTTAAATCAATTATATCCTTTTCGCTTTCCATTTGTTTCCAGTTTTTTCAAATTGAATCGAATTACTTTACACACTTTCACATATTCTTTTTTTTATGCGACGTACACACAATAATATGTTATACATCAGAATAATACATGGGATACATTTCATCCCAAAATTCCCGCGGGAACGGGTACAAAGCGGGTAGAACCGCGGGGTGTGGCTAGTCTTTCATACAAGCAAGGAATACAACATCACACGACCCGCATCCGCACTATATGTGTCTTGTGCTTTAATCTATGTACGCCACGAGCGCTATAAGAATGTTATCAATCGAATGAAATTCGATACACGTTCAGTTAGATGACATTGCTATCTCAAAGAGAGAGGCACTTATCTCAGTCGTTCATTAATATGTAAGCGACGATCCAAGTGGTACAGACAGACAGACAATTCAGTTATAGTTACAAGGTATCCACTTTATTGATTAGGTAAAGTTTTTTACTGTTCTTCTGTATTTGTTACGTAGCTGTCATTATTTAAGTTAAGTGTTGGAGTCGCTAACGCCTGTACTCAGAGTGTCAAATGATCTCTTAGTATAGATTTAATGAGTGATTTAGACGTCAATATTATAATGTATGAAAAATTACGTCCATTAGTTAAGTGTCGATTTAATGAACGACTCTGAGTGCGCCAGGATGTACAAATAGAAATATATTTTTAGGTGAAAGGTATTTAAACGGACTTCACTTTATAAGTCGGTAGTTATGCTTGTCACAGACCTGTCTTGTTCAAGTTTTAGGATTATTTTTGTAAATAGCTTTAAAAACATTTCAACCCGATTCAGAAAATAATCATGAGATGGGAAAATGTGTTTTTAGTTTTAAAATAGCTTAAAATATAAGTTAAAAGACTGAATACACTAGCGTTCAGATTGACTTCGACACTCACAAGTCTGTCATTAGTCAGTTTCGTAATGTTTACTCGTGTGACAGAAAAAAGTCTGTTAAACTTCATGTCTACTTAATACGTGTATTTTACATGTTCATGACTGTCTAACTACAGTTACAGTCTACTACGGTCTTGAAAATAAAGTCTGCACATAGACCAGACGACTGTCTAACTACAGTCTAACTTCAGAGGTTATGTAATGCCTAATTTCAATACCTAAAGCATTAAACTGAGACATGTGGTATGTTCAACACATGCTACTAATTAGGAAACTGCTTCTATAAGAAGCCACACAAATACTGAAACACTAGGAACAGATGTTATAGCTTCTTGGCTTTAGGAATATACGTGGATATTATTATTTAGACACTAAGACGATGGAGATATATTATAATAATTTTTAAACTACTACAAATTATCATTTGAATGCTAATATTAGCACGTGGCGTAGTTTGATTAAGCGATGTTAGTTCATTGCGATTGTTAAGCAACGTGCAGCTCGGCACCTACGTGGATGGGTGGCCGGTAGTGGCGTTTCTATCTGAGCGCTACCGTGCTTAGGAGGGCACGTTAAGCAGTCGGTCCCGGTTGTATCAATCGTCAGACCATGTCGGAGGCCTTTAGGCGGTCTAAAAACTCCGACACCAGGGTGGCCACTAACCTAAGTGTAAAATTATCATTTCAATATCACTACATAGTATAAAACAAAGTCGCTATTTTTGTCTGTTTTTGTTTGTTTTGTTTGTCTGTTTGTCTGTATGCTTAAATCTTTAAAATTACGCAATGGATTTTGATGCGGTTTTTTGTAATAGGTAGAGTGATTCAAGAGGAAGGTTTTTATGTAAAAAAATTCCCGAAGTTCCCACGGGAACGGGCACAACGCGGGTAAAACCGCGGGGCGCTGCTAGTAACACTATAATTTCAAATACTGAGTTATTTTTAGTATAGGTATTTATGGAAAGTTTTTAAGGAACGAATGGGATTTTGTGACTTACGTTTGCGGGGTTGTTACGTTGCAACGTCGACGGTGACTAACGAATATTTTGAAAAAGAGCATTGAATAACCTCATACACTAAAGTTTAGAGTTCTTTTTCAAAAAATGGTATTAAGCAGTCGCTGCCACTTGCCCTATGGCACCCCTATATTCTCATACAACGGTGGCGCCCACCAAAAAAAAAATCTTGGATTACTATATTCGATATCTATATACAAAAAAATATTTATCAACAAATATGTAGTCACTACATAGTATAAAATAAAGTCGTCTCTTTTTCGTGTCTGTCACACTGTTTGTCTGTCTGTATGCTTAAATCTTTAAAATTACGCAACGGATTTTGATGCGGTTTTTTGTAATAGGTAGAGTGATTCAAGAGGAAGGTTTTTATGTAAAAAAATTCTCGAAATTCCCACGGGCACGGGCACAACGCGGGTAAAACCGCGGGGCGCTGCTAGTATTAATATATATTATAGTTGTATTCCCACATCGTTTGAGCATGTTTTAGTTGACGTAAGCAACTTGGGCCGGGGTTGGAACGTAATAAATAAGATAAATTATTGTCTAACGTAAGAGATTTATATTTATACGTCGGAGGGGCTGCAAGGTAAATATTTATATGTTTATATGTTCGTTAGGGGTGGGTACATAATATGCATTATGAACGAACTTGGTATTTACGATGCGGGAAGTATCTAATTAATAAAATATGAATAAATAAATAAATATTGTAATAAATAAATATTTATTTACACAAAAGAGTATGTACATGAAGTGCTTTAACAATTAGATAGCATTGTGCGATAAGACCCAAACTAAGCTCAAACTACCCCACTCAGATTCCGACGTCCATTAAAGCGCCACTTAACGAATTGATGTCATTTTTCATACATTACAGCATTAAAAAAATGTGCAGACTATAAAAAATGTACAACTATGTAGGCAACGACGTCTGGGTGTCATATATTATTAAGTATTTGTGTATGTATAACTAATAGTATAGTTAGTGAGATTCCATAATACAAGCTAACGCCCGTACTCAGACACGTCAAATGCTTCCATAGCAGAAATTTAATAAGTGGTGTTGACATGTAATGACAAGCAACAATCAGTTAAGTTTCGGTTTAAATAACATTTCTGAGTGTAGCAGTTAGAATTATTCATAGCTACATAGTTAACTCGCCTAATATCAACGTAGCTTCCAGCGCAATTCCCAATATGTATCAGACGCTCTCATACTATGATTCTCATATCCAATCGCTTCACAGTGGACGACTGAAAACTGAAAACCTGAAATAAAAAGTAAAGAACCGAAGTGTAACCGCAAAGGCAGTGATTCAATACCGATAAGTCTTTTATACTAAAATAACAAGTTTTCGTCGTGATACTGCCAACTGAAATCAAGTTTTCGTCGTGTGACCTACGAAAAACTAACAATCTCAATTTTTACGGCATTAAACGTTTGGATTGCTTGAATTAGTGTGTTCAAGGTAGAATAAGTTATTTCTTAGATAGGTAGCGTATTTAAGTCTAATCTTTTTATATATCAAAAGAATGTCTTGTCTCTAGTGTGTATTCTTTCTCATGTTTTCATAGACTAGAACAGCCTCCGTGGTCTAGTGGTTTGAGCGGTCGGCTCACGATCCGGAGGTTCCGGGTTCGATTCCCGGTGGGGACAATGTGTCACAAAAATCTCTTTGTGAGACTGCCCTCAGTTTGGTTAGGGCATTGCAGGCTGAATCACCTGATTGCCCGAAAAGTAAGATGATTCCGTGCTTCGGAGGGCACGATAAGCCGTCGGTCCCGGTTTCTTTCTACGGATAGTAGTCGTTACATGAGCCATGTCAGAGGCCTTTGGCGGCTCAATAACTCTGACACCAGGATTGGTCAGGTTGACCTCCACTCGATGAAGAAGAAGAAGATAGACTAGAAGTCTATCTTAATACAGTCTGATCTATAGAGTGCTCTAAGGGCCGGCGCCCACTGCCGGCACGGCACGGTGAGTCATGGCAAAGGATTTTAATACTAATTAAGTTATTTTGAATCTTATTTCAATGAGTTTAGAAATTATGTTACTTTATTTTGATACCACGCTGCCGTGTCGTGCCGCAGGATGCTGCGGCATGATGCGACACGCCACAGGATGCAACGGCATGACGTGTCATGCTGTTTCATTCCACGGGATGCCCCGGCGCGCCATTGCATCCCGCGAGACGTATGGGTCACTTTGGGGTCGAGGAATTATGATTGCTAGCTAGTTGAAATAAGGTTGAAACTTATGCAGCATTTCGGTGAATACGCGCGGAGCAAAACTGATGGATGCCAGAGTGGCTGGGCTTTCAGCAGGATGCCACGGCATGCCACGGAACGCCGCGGGATGCCGCAGCACGCCGCGGGATGCCACTACACAACCTGCCGTGCCATGCTGTGCCACGCCGTCAGTGAGCGCCGGCCCTTAGCCTAAGTCTGTACATTGAAAAAATCAAACTCGTCTGTTTTATTACACTTAAGATTCACCCAATTCAACACTCATTCATTCATTCGAGTAGGTTAGTGGCCTGGTCTTTAGACCGCCCAAAGGCCGTCAAAGTCTAACGATTGAGGCAACCAGGACCGACAATTAACGTGCTCCTCCAACACTGTAAATGGTTTTAAAATATTCAAAAATCAACGCCAGTTAAGAACTATTAATCTGGCAATCCTCAAAAACATGGCTTTTGTAGTCGAGCGGTTATTTTGGCGCGTAGCCAACTGGATCCGATGACAAACTGGTAGATTTGTCAGACGTAACTGCTGATAGGATAATACTATGGGATACTCGTTGTTATGTATTGATTTACATATGTATAAGACTTAATTAAGATTGTATATGGGTGTGGGTGGGTTACGATATATCAAAATAGGTAAGTGTATTCTGACGTCTTATGACATGCATTTGTACCGATATCTTCAGTGACTTGCTTTTGCCCAGCTGTGGGACATTATAGGCTAAAACTTTTTTATATTCTTTGTTATGTATGGAGAACCGGGAATATCTTATGGTCTTGACACGTTTTGACAGTAGGAACCATAATATAAGCTGAGCATTTGTCTAAGTAAGATAAGTAAGTAACATGCCTTAGTTACTTCTTATGCATAATATTCTACTTATTACCATTCTTCTTCTTCTTCTCGAGTCGAGATGATTATTTTTAAATTAAATAAGTTTAGAGCAAAATTTGGCCAGGTCTATTGGACTGTCATTTGCCCTCCAAACATCCTCCACAGTGCAGGACACGGGGATACCATCAAAATAAAAAGTAAAAATTCTGGTTATTAGTTTGGTTTATGTTTATTTTAAAGCGCAGGACACACATAGTCACACTGGCTCTTAGGAAGACCGCAACTTTCCAGTGTGCCTTCAATCCTTTTATATCCTTCAATACACATACAACGCGGCCTGCACCCGGCTCCCGCACTATGTGTATCTAGCTTTAATTCAGTAAAATAGTAAAAAAAACACACACAGTACATGTATTTACAGTACCTTGTACTGCCATACAAATGAATTCCATTTGATCGTGAGAGTTTAAAATAAATTGATCTTTTAAAACCTTGTCAAAAGTTGACATTCATTTATGCTTTAAATCCTTCCAATTATTTCCAATACGATTTCAATATAAAATATCAAAAACAAGAAAAAAAAACGACCATTCATATAGATTTCAAGGAAAAATATACAAATTATTTTCCGAAGTGCTAACGATAACTGTATCAAATTATCTCTCGCTTCACAACACATTCCAAAACCGACTTTAAAAACTCTGTAATACGGTAAAAATTAAATATTCAGTATTAATGTGCCTTTAATATTACGGCATTAAAACTCCAAATATTTGTTGAAGTCTCTAACAACACTTAAGAGACTTCGTCAAGCTATTTTAGTTCTAATGAAAGTTGGGACAGGGTATAATTTTGCTAATTCCGGTTAATGGCAAATATTAAGGCCTTTCTATACAAGTAATTGAGCAAGATTGGCCGTAACTCTTTTGTGTAAATTAGTAATTAAGTCGTTAAAAGTTGGAACAAACCTTTTGACATCGGCCTAATTTGATGGTTGTAAAAATTTAAGTTATTTATTACATTGAACTATAAAAGTTTTAAGTGAGAGTGTTTCGTTTTAAGTGCACAATAAAAGGTTTTTCTTTCCTTAGTTTTGTTACTCTTTTTTATACTAAGTTAATTCAGGTGAAAAACTTGTTTAAAGTAAAATAATTTCGAGTATTCTTACGCCCGTACTTCTCTAAGTAAGTCCGTTCTTCTTGACGTCTCTGCGTCAAATGCTTCCTCTGTAGAGATTAAATGAGTGATTTTGACATTTTAATGTATGAAAAATTATGTCAAATTGATAAGTGTCGATTTAATGGACATCTCCTAGTGCAGCAGTTAAACTTGACATAAAAACACCAATCGAGAATCCTTTAGTCCATGGTTAAGCTTTTAACCGAAGTTATACACCGTCCTTCACCATTGTCACCGTCGTAGCGCTCGTGGCGTAGCGATGGTAACACATCGCGATTGTTAAGCAACGTGCAGCTCGACCACTACTTGAATGGGTGGCTGAAAGTGGCATTTCTATCTGAGCGCTAAACTGCACGTTAAATTTTCGGTGCCAGTTGCTTCAAATGTCAGATTATGTCCAAAGCCTTTAGGCGGTCCAAAAACTCCGACACCAGAGTTGGCCACTAATCGAACTTACTTTTGCTGTTGTTATGTTTGCACCGTGGTAACCAGTGTAAACAACATAAAAATACTAACAAAACACCAACATAACAATCCTAAAACAACCGAAACCCGAGCCCCGAAACGCCCATCAATTTTTTCATCAAACAGCTTCACGAAAAAACGGTCTAAAAACCTTGTGGAATCCCCTTAATCCCAATTAGCGCTCCGCCCTCTCAATTACTTTGCACTTCTATACTACTATAGAACGTTAGATTTCTTGGACAATGGCGTCCCAAGCAATTGGGCACAGACAGTTAATCAAAAACAAAGCTCCGAGTTGATTGTGCCCAAATTTACGAGACTTGTGTATTTGTACGTTGAATTATTTGGAGTCATTTTACGATGTTATGGTGTTAGGTTGGGGGTACACTGGACAGTAGTACAATACACTTCAACCCGGTTGTAACTGGCCTTGCTTGGCGGCAAAACTGAAGCGAACAAGTCTAGTTCTTCGGGTCGGCTCAGCTTAGAAAGTTAGCAGACTGTGCCATTTCAAATATGTGTGTAATAACCCTAATTGTAACCTATATATTATGACAGGCCTTACACGAATCTACTTATTGAGCTAATAAATTAGAATGTATGATGTCATTGTAGGCATTTTCTGTTCCCGACTTAGCATCGTAGAATCAAATATTGGTTTTACGAAATTGATTGAGAATGATTTACTTTCAATAATAGTGTTTGATTAGAAATTACGTTGGCATCATATTAAAAACTTTTTTGAATGAAAAGATCATTTTCTATAACATTTTTCAAAAGATAATATTTTATTAAAAACATGCGTAATTTATCCGGCAACATTTTATCGTTACACCAAATTAGATGAGAACAAAGCTGAAACTTCTACCAAAACTTGTTATGGAAACCCTCGGCGTGTACAGCCTGCCTTATTGTACCTAATTACGGGTAAATAGAGTCCATATCTTTTGTTGTTATGAGTGCAAATGTATTGTGAAGCTGGGAATATGCCCTGTTTACTTCAAGACTTGGCAAACAAGTCTTTGTCTTCTGGTTTAATATTAAAGCTGTATAGTGACTACTTCGTAAACTGTGGCTAATACGGGCATTGATTGTAGTAGTAGATGTTGTGTAAGCTGTGACATAATGAGGCAGTCGATTGTGGGGTAGTTGTGATGTAATCTGTTTTTTTTGGTTGTGTGTGTGTGGTAGTAGTACTTGTGGTGTAATGTGTGTGTGTGTGTGTGTGTGTGTGTGTGTGTGTGTGTGTGTGTGTGTTCGTGTGTGTGTGTGTGTGTGTGTGTGTGTGTGTGTGTGTGTGTGTGTGTGTGTGTGTGTGTGTAGTGATTGAAAAGTGTGTTACTGTGCTTCGAAAGGTATGTTGAGTTATTGGTCCCGGTTGTTTCGAAAGTTAGACAATCGTCGGAGGCTTTTAGGTGGTCTAAAAACGAATACACAAAAGTTGTTCAATAATCTACTGGGATTTAGTTATTGAACATTGAAAAATGAAACCTAGACCTAGACAGACAAAAACGTTGGATTTGTTATCTAATTTTCGGAGAGCAAGAACTTTTAATACTACAACGATCAAATTGAAATTTCTCTCTCAAAATAGCCATATTTATTTATGTTGATTGATCGTGATTTAGACTGAGCGAGTTGACGAGTTTGCCAGTATAATAGAACACCAGCTAAAGAAGAAAATAATTCGACATGTACGAGTATAACGCTCGTAATTTAATTAATCGCTTAATATACACAGAGTGTTATTAATAAATGCTTATTATACAATAACTCACTGATACTACAACATATACATACACAAATACTTTATAAGAACACTAGCAGCGCGCCGCGGTTTTACCCGCGTTGTACCCGTTCCCGTGGGAATTTCGGTATGAAAAATAGCCTTTAACCTTCCCGTTGAATGTGGCTATCTATTACAATTTTTACTCTGTATAATATTTGTATAGATAAACTATAATATTTAATCTTCTTTTGTAGATAACATTATAGCTTCTTTCCGTCACTATATCCAATTCTGTCAAGAATATTTACTCTCAAACTCGAGTCGAAACCGTGTAGCCAAGTCGAATGTTGTGGTGTGAAATATATTTATTTCCTTGGGTCTATTGAATAGTCTCAATTTACCGGCCATCGGTCACCCCTTCTTACGAGTCATCAAATTACCTTACTTATGTAACAGCTGATGCAAAGGGTCGAATTATTAGTTTGTAATATAATATGTATTAGTTGGTTGAAGAATGTTTTAAGGAATTTGGGATTATGTAGTTTGGTAAAGCTTGATCGAATAAATACTTAAGATTATTAATCTTTGAAAGTTTTTAATCTATACATGTGATCATATCATCTCGGTGGTCTAGTGGTATGCGCACTTGCCTGCTAAGACTGGGGTCCTGGGTTCGATTCTTGAGTCGACCGAAAATATGTTGCTACTTTTCAAACATGGCTCGGGTTTGACATCACCAACCCGCATTAGGCAAGCGTGGTAGTTACACCTAATGCTCTTCATTGTACTGATATCTCCGTTTAGTTGAGATGCCTTTGCCCAGCAGTGGGACATTACAGGCTAATACTTTACTTTATACGAGTATCACCGTTAAATAATAAATGTGGTTAGTTTGCAACGTGACTGGCGAGATTGTACTTAAGCTGTCAATATATTGTGAACTATAAAGCACTATCCCTATGAAAGTCACGCAAGAAAAGTCAGGAGGCGTTGATTACCTCACGTTACTATGACTTTACCTGCAAATAGCTCCCATGTTTCAATCCTTATCAAACTCATAATATAATTTATCAAAAAACACACTTATTTTAGACGTTGATGTATATTCCGAAAGTCTAGACATAACCCATTAAATTAATTCCTAGAGCATAACTAAGCACTAGAGTACTAAAATCACCTTGAATGTAACTTAAAACTATAAGCTTCGTATGGTGAATAATAATATTGTATAATTTTATTATAATTTTATTATTAATATACTTAATTTATGCAAAAAGAACAATAGAAGTGTATTATTTTGAAATTAATTGGAATAACTATTACTTTCAAGAAGTTAGAATTACATTATAATAATTTTAAAATAATTTAGTTAATAACCATAGCGTTAATATTAATAATTCGGTTTACAGCTATAATAATTAGAATTACAAACAAACTAAAAATAACATAATAAAAATACACAACACATAATTATCCAAATTGAAAACATTCTTGTTCGAATTCAGATGTAAATTTGTATTTATCGACGACGCCTCGGTGGTCTAGTGGTATATGTACTCGCCTACGAAGACTGAGGTCCGGGTTGAATTTCCAGGTCAAGCGAAAACATGTTTCCTACTTTTCAAATATTGCTCGGGTTTGAGATCACCAACCCTCATTTGGCAAGCGAGTTTATGCCTAATCCTCCTCACTGATATCTTCAGTGAAATGAGAGGCCTTACCCAGGTGGGACATTACAGGCTAATACTTACTTACTTAATAATCGAAATCGACTATGTACTCTTAAATCTACAGCTGATAATTAAGCACTAAACCTCGTCTACAAAATACATTCATTTTACAACATAACTACAGCTAATATTTGGGGAATTGGTACCTCTAAGTTTTTCAGGACTTTTAGGGCCAACACTGCGGCGGGCGCACGCGCCGGTTCACTTTTGTATAAAACCGCACGCCGCGGACGCCCGCGACGGTTCACTTTTGTATGAAACTGCGGCGTGCGCACACTTAACGCAGTGTCGGCCTAAAATCGCTATTAATACATTTTAAATTAGTACATCGATTCAATGTGAACTGAATAGTCACATATACAGCTGATAATTAAGCACTAGACATCGTCAATAAAATACATTCATTTTACGACATAACCAAAGCAAATATTTGAAGAATTGGTACCTCTAAGTTTTTCAGAACTTTTAGGGCCAACACTGCGCACGCGGCGGTTAACTTTTGTATCAAATCGCACGCGACGGGCGCACGCTACGGTTCACTTTTGTATGAAGCCACACGCGGCGTGCGCACGCTGCGGGCGCCCGCGACGGTTCACTTTTGTATGAAACCGCGGCGTGCGCACACTTAACGCAGTGTCGGCCTTTACCCCAAAAATGGCAATTAATAAATTTTAAATTAGTACATCGATTCAATGTGAACTGAATAGTCACATACACACATAGTCGCTGTCGCTTCACAAAGTGTAAAGTTTCGCTGTATAAACTGAATGCCTCCATTACACCCACCCAATTTCAGTGTCCACACACCGAAATTAAACTTCAAGTACTGATTAAAAGTAAAACAAGTAATTAAAACTTTGATCTTAAATATAAAATAGTTTCCAAGCTCTAGTGTATTAATTAGACGAGTTAATAAAAGACTATAACCGCAGCTCTCAACTAACGTTAAGCTATTTCAATAATTTTACCGCTGCATCGCTTGATGAAATATTTTATGGTGGAAAATTCTCTTCTAGTATGAATATGTTCTTAATGCTGAGGACACACGGCGACACTGACACTCATCACAAATGTCGACACTAGTGTAGATTGCGTCCTCATGGTAAGCAATTAACATTTAACTATAAATATGACAGTGAATTACAGCAACCCTGCGGTTTTATTTGAGTTTAAAGTCATTCATGTCAAGTAGGTTAGTGGTCAACCTTGGTGTCAGAGTTTTTAGACCGCCTAAAGGCCTCTGACATGGTCTGACGACTGAAACAGCCGGGACCGACTGCTTAACGTGCCCTTCGAAGTACGCGATCGGCCGTCTATTACCAACCGACCAACCACTCTGTCCACCTAGGTGGACGGTTAGTAAGTTTTTTTCTTAACCAACAACCCGCCTAGTTTGTCCAACCTAGTTGGTCGGTTAGAACTATTTTTTCTTAACTGCCAACCTAGTTGGTCGGTTAGAACATTTTTTACTTAACTGCCAACCTAGTTAGAAAAAATAACCCTAACCTACCGAATAGTACAATTTTCTTTAAAAAAAAAATTACCCTAACCTACCGAATAGTACAATTTTCTTTAAAAAAAAAATAACCCTAACCTACCGAATAGTAAGAAAATTGTACTATTCGGTAGGTTAGGGTTATTTTTTTTTTGTCAGTTGACACCCCCAACTAGGTTGGCAGTTGGGAAAAAAATGTTCTAACCGACCAACTAGGTTGGCAGTTAAGAAAAAATAGTTCTAACCGACCAACTAGGTTGTTGGTTAAGAAAAAAACTTACTAACCGTCCACCTAGGTGGACAGAGTGGTTGGTCGGTTGGTAATAGACGCGATCGGCCACCCCATCTAAGTATCCCAGCTGCACGTTGCCTTACAATCGCAATGAATTGACATCAATTCATTCAATTCAATTCATTCAATTCATTCAATTCATTCAATTCATTTATTTATTTCAAATGTAATTACATCGCTTGGTGAAACTACGCCACGAGCGTTACAAACAAGTTAAAAGTAAGCAGTAGCGATGGAAAGTAGCCTGTAACCTTTCTTTTGAACTTCGCTTAACCGATTTTGAAGAATTTGTTACGAACAGAGATATTAATCTGACTTTGGAAATAATCAACAAATGCATTACGCCAAAAATATTTTCGACGCGCTTCGCGAATAAAAACGCTTCGCGTTGTGACCTGTCCCGTGGGAATTTTGGTATAAATAATTTCCGATAACCTTCCTCGTGAATTCAAATTGGCGATTATTCAAATTGGAGATAAACATGAAAATACAAACAAAATTACTAATACCTCTTCAAAATATTAGTACGAGTATATCTACATAGATTTTTAAAACCAAGTGACAACTTAGCAAGTGTTAAACCAAGCAACAATATAAGTAACTTAAAAAGCAACTTTCCAAGCTAAAGTGAAACCATTTAACGTAAACGTAAAGAAACATTGTTTCGCCACTTCAGAACGTAACCATCATAATTTAAAAGCCGATAGGTTCACACGTTTACTGTAACGAAATGTAAAGCTCTCAAGGGGCCGATAACGAATAATATATTTTGTAGAGTTTTAGCGATGCCACCAAATTGTATACGCATTGCGGCTTTATGTAGAGTCGCGTGGTCTTTGATGAAACGCGATACAACTACGGGTTTTTGACACAGTGAGGATTATTATTCATCGAGTGGATGGTCAACCTGAACAATCCTGGTGTCAGAGTTATTGAGCCGCCAAAGGCCTCTGACATGGCTCATGTAACGACTACTATCCGTAGAAAGTAACCGGGACCGACGGCTTAACGTGAGCAGCTTCTCTTCTCTTCTTGAAAGTATGTAGCTTTCAAGAAGAGAAGAAGAAGTAAGAATATTATAACTTAACAATATACCCGGACATATTCACGCACGGTTAATAAGACCTAAAGTAAGCTGTAAGCTTGTATTATAGAATTTCACTCACTGATACAGTAGTATATGTAGTAACATATACATACACAAATACTCTATTACAACTTATCTATTAACTTATTAAAATATATATTAACTTACTTATATAATTGATACCCAGACGTCCTCACCAACAACTATGTCTTCACATATTATTGATTCCGGACGGGAATCGAACCCCTTATTATTTAATTACTAGCTGTGCCCCGCGGTCTCACCCGCAGCGCCTCCGTTCCCGTGGGAATTTTGAGATTATTATTCCAAGTTTTCATTGTTTTTAAAATGTATTCTGCTATTCAGGGCGGAGACAAATCCAACGAAACAAAAACCATGAAAATTGATCCAGCCGATCTCGAGTTATAAGTGTTGTAACAAACCCGTCTTTGTTTTATATTATATAGATATTAAAACAGTTCGGTTGCTTACACAACACAGGAATCACAGCGCAAGTTCTTAAACAAAAAAGTATCATAAACTTTTTGGACTGTGTGTTAACTTTGTTAAATTTGCTTATTTGTTTCGTTCAATCTGATAGCTAACGTTGAAAAGCAAATTATATGAACGTTAATTTTCCTTTATATTGTTTTTTCGAACAAACACTAAATCTAACTAAATATATGAATCAATCTACTTTTTTAGGGTTCCGTACCCAAAGAGTAAAAACGGGACCCTATTACTGAGATTTCGCTGTCCGTCCCTCCATCTGTCTGTCACCAGGCTGTATCTCAAAACGGTGCTAGCTTAGGTGATCCGTCGCACGTAAGTTCCCGTTTTAACAAATAATTATGACATCAACGTACGTTTCAATTAATAGTAAGATAGTTAGACAGTTGAAATTCACAGATAATGTATTTCTATTGCCGCTATAATAACAAATACTAAAAAATAAAATAAAACAAATATTCAAAGGGGATCCCATACAACAAACGTGATTTTTGCCGTTTTTTAAAGTACGGAACCCTCCGTGCGCGAGTCCGTTTTTTGTCATTCAGTTAGCTTTAAATGTGATTTTCTGCGAACAGTGAGACTGAAAGAAACGGAAATTAAAGCATATTATTTTCATATTGTTTTGCTTCGGACACGTTAAGCAGTCAGTCCTGGGTGTTGCAATCGTTAGACCATGTCGGAGGCCTTGAGGCGGTCTAAAAACTCCGACTCCAGGGTAGTTCGATGAATGAATGCCGTCTTCTTCTTTCGAGTCAATGGCGCAAAATAATTTTGTACTAAAATGAGGACTAAAGAGGACTTACTGAACGTATCAGACGCTGCCCTTTCGCTTGAGAATGACTGGTCCGGGAAATATAAATACAAATGAATGACTGTTACTCTGCTACACAGCCTCTAAAGAGACCTAGTGGGACACACTATTGATACTCCATATATAGTAATTTTCGTTGTTTAGATTCTATAATACAAGCTTAGAGCTTAGTTTGGATCTAATTAACCGTGTGCGAATTATTCCTGTAAATATTTATTCATTTAATCAATAGATGGATCGTGTGATGGTGTTGAATTAAAATACCAGTTTTGATGCAATGTTGATCCAATTTCAATGTTCTTTTCGATCCGTACGTAAACCCAGCTTTTTATATATTGTAAGTGGTTTCATAGCGCTTTTACTATTCTAAAGCTTCAAACTATTTTTATTGGCAACGTTTTATGGTCTACCGTTTGAAATATTCATGTTAGTTATTATATTTTGTTATTGCTATGTTTGAAAACTGAAACAACCTGTTTTGAAAGGCCAACGAAAACATTTCTTGCTTTTAAAAAATATACTGGGGTTTATTTTTTGAATGGTCATTTGTTTATTCGTGGACTCTACGGGAGTCCACGAATAGACAATTATTTTTTAAGGTTTACTACTGCTTATTTGCTTAAGGTTTACTACTGCAGGAAATATTTTAATTAATTCATGCTGGTTTAATTAAAATAAATAAATTGTACTGTAAATATTTTCATATAAAGTATTTTAAAATGAAATTCCCATTCTTTATGGGTGGATTACAAAGCATTCTTAATTTTATCTAGCGATTTAAAATATTTAATTAGCAAATGACGTTCGTTTTCAATAGTGTTTTATTTTGAGCAAGATAAAATATAATTTTGAACGACAAGCTTTTGTTTCTTAAACATATTTAGGTACTAAAAGTCTTATTCATAAACACTTACCAGCAGCATTTTACCTATCAAATGGTTTGTCCCTTTCTGACATACGCTATTTTCCAAAGAGCAAAAGAGACAAAACACAAATAGCTAAATAGATCAAGAGTTCTTGGGCAAGCCGGCCTAGATCTACAAGTTCAAAAAAATAAAAATAAAAGACACAAGCGCTCGTGTCGTACTTTGACTTAGCGATGTTAGTTAGTTCATTGCGATTGTTAAGCAACGTGCAGCTCGACCCCTACTTGGATGGGTAGCCGATAGTGGCATTTCTATCTGACCGCTTCCGTGCTTCGACAGGCACGTTAAATTGTCAGTCCCGGTTGTTTCAATCGTTAGACTAGGTCGGAGGTCTTTAGGTGGTCTAAAAACTATTAGGCGGTCTAAAATCTAAAAACAGAAAAACTTCTTACTTTTCAAACTTCCAAACACCAGGGTTGGCCACTAACCAACTCGAATCCACTCACTAATCCCAAAATTCTGACGGAAAAGCTAAATCACGAGTGAAACCACGGGCTGTTATTAGTCTCTAATCAAAACACGATCCACTTAACCACAGAAATCCAATTGCTTTGTCGGCACTTAACCTATTAAATGAGAGTTAGGCAAGTATTAGCATTGTAACTATTGAATAAGCGCTGCGTCCACTTTTCATTGTAATTGAAAACCACTAAATCATAATTAGGGCCTGTAGTTTTCCTTACAAAAGGGGGATAAGCCTACTTTTTCAGCCTCCGTGGTCTTGTGGTTCGAGCGCCCGGCTCACGATCCGGAGGTTCCGGGTTCGATTCCCGGTGGGGATATCTCACAAAAATCTCTTTGTGAGACTGTCCTCAGTTTGGTTAGGGCATTACAGGCTGAATCACCTGCTTGCCCGAAAAGTAAGATGATTCCGTGCTTCGGAGGGCACGTTAAGCCGTCGGTCCCGGTTACTTTCTACGGATAGTAGTCGTTACATGAGCCATGTCGGAGGCCTTTGGCGGCTCAATAACTCTGACACCAGGATTGGTCAGGTTGACCATCCACTCGATGAAGAAGAAGAAGAAGAAGCCTAGTTTTTGATTATTTTAACAGTTACTAGCCGCGCCCCGCTTTGTAACCCGCGTAGTACCCGTTCCCGCGGGAATTTTGGGATAAAATGTTGCTTTTGCAAATTCAACTCTAAGATTAGCAGGTCCAAACACTGATGGCGTAACTTTAGTAGTCTATACTGGTGTCGGAGTTTTCAGGCCGCCTAAAGGCCGCAAATAACGGATTAGTATCATTTCGTCTAAAAAGCAATTCGTCTATAGGGCAACTCGTCTAAAACGCAGGTTGTCTAAATCGCGGCTCGTCTACATATCAACTCGCCTAAAAGCAACTGGTCTACATGATTTTTTCAGTAGCAGCTCGTCTAATTAGCTATTGGTCTATATAACGACTCGCCTTAAAAAGCTTAAATTACGTTACGTACCTACTCTCTTCAAAGCATTCAACCTATCTCTGTCAATTGATGTTAACCGATAACTATGGAACTAGTAAAAAAAAAAAAAAAACCCTAACCTACTGAATTACTTACTATTCGGTAGGTTAGGGTTATTCGGTAGGTTAAGGTTATTTTTTTTTTACGTTAATGAGAATAAAAAAGCTTATAAACCAGAAAACAATGATTAATCTGTCCCCGCTAGGAAGTATTGATCTTTTTGACAGTTGTTCATTTAAACTTAAGCACGTTACAATAGCTAATTAGACGAGCTGCTACTGAAAAAATCATGTAGACCAGTTGCTTTTAGGCGAGTTGATATGTAGACGAGCCGCGATTTAGACAACCTGCGTTTTAGACGAGTTGCCCTATAGACGAATTGCTTTTTAGACGAAATGATACTAATCCCAAATAACTAGTACAGAAAACTATCCAATTTATCATATGTATTAGTACTAAACATCATCACTACATATTATAAAACAAAGTCCCCGGCCGCGTTTGTCTGTTCGCGAAAAACTCGCAATAGCTAGAGTGATTCAAGAGGAAGGTTTAAATATGGTATAATATTTCCCGAAATATCCAGAACGGGCACAACGCGGGTAAAACCGCGGGGCGCTGCTAGTTTTAATATATGTATAAATTCCTCATCACTGTATTGATAACTTCGGTGAGATGAGAGGCCTTTACCCAGCAGTGGGACAATACAGGCTAATACAGCCGTTTTTTCATGGACCTACTATTTTCTCCTATTAGTAGGACCACGAGGGTGACCTATTTCTGTCTGTCCTATTCTAGGGTGAATCAAAAATCTACCTCCTGTATAAGTTTCTCGTTACTCCAATAACCCTAACCTACCGAATTACTTACTATTCGGTAGGTTAGGGTTATTTTTTTTTTCATCTTTTCATTAAAATGACATATACAGGGTGTATAAATTATTGGTTGTTTCTATTTATAGTATATAATAGGAAAGACAGAAATAGGTCTCCCTCGTGGTCCTACTAATAGGAGAAAATAGTAGGTCCATGAAAAAACGGCTGCTAATACTACACTATACTACATTTATTTATCTAACCAACAAATTAACCTACTTACATCACAACATTGTCAACCCATGTGTGGGCGGCTTAATCTATTTGCAATTGCATCTTAGCTCTAGATTAGTGGTCGATAAACGTTGTAACCGACATTAGACAGATTGCCTCCGAATGATGTATAGCCACAATTGTAGTCAGCTTATCATGTCCATTAGGTATTTGCAGTTGAATAAAGCTAGTACTATTAATCGCCTTATACATAAACACCGTTATAAAGTAAATTGCCAAAATGCTGTTATTAAGCGTTTATAAATAAGGCAGCCATTAACAGCCTCCGTGGTCTTGTGGTTTGAGCGCCCGGCTCACGACCCGGAGGTTTCGGGTTCGATTCCCGGTGGGGATATCTCACAAAAATCTCTTTGTGAGACTTTCCTCAGTTTGGTTAGGGCATTGCAGGCTGAATCACCTGATTGTCCGAAAAGTAAGATGATTCCGTGCTTCGGAGGGCACGTTAAGCCGTCGGTCCCGGTTACTTTCTACGGATAGTAGTCGTTACTCGAGCCATGTCAGAGGCCTATGGCGGCTCAATAACTCTGACACCAGGATTGGTCAGGTTGAACATCCACTCGATGAAGAAGAATAAGGCCCTTAGTGTATTAGCCTGTAATGTCCTAGTGCTGGGCAAGGGCCTCTCATCTCACTGAAGATGTCAGTACAGTGAGGAGGATTAGGCGTACTCACTACGCTTGCCAAATGCGGGTTTTTGATCCTATGTTTGATAAGTAGGAAAGCTTTTGCTCGATCCGGGATTTGAACCCAAGACCTAAGTCTTTGCAGGCGAGTGCACATACCACTAGACCACCGAGGCGTTATAAAACCTTATTCACCACTACTGGAACGTCACATCTCGGTATAATCTTGTTTTCGATAATACCAATTGTTATCACGAGATGAATTGATCGTCCATTGAGATATTATCGTAGGCGGTATGAAAAGGGTTGCCCTATACAATAACCTATATCATCTAAAATAAAAAGGTTTTAACATGAAACGGCGTACAATATTAGACTCTGATAAATATAAAATTTTACTGTATACTACAACAAATTGAAATTTACTTATGAACAAAAAAACATGACGGTTAATTAGTGTATATTTATTATGTATCAGTTATTACAATTCATAATTATTACAATTCATAATACAGCCTCCGTGGTCTTGTGGTTTGAGCGCCCGGCTCACGACCCGGAGGTTCCGGGTTCGATTCCCGGTGGAAATATCTCACAAAAAATCTCTTTGTGAGACTTTCCTCAGTTTGGTTAGGGCATTGCAGGCTGAATCACCTGATTGCTCGAAAAGTAAGATGATTCCGTGCTTCGGAGGGCACGTTAAGCCGTCGGTCCCGGTTACTTTCTACGGATAGTAGTCGTTACTTGAGCCATGTCAGAGGCCTTTGGCGGCTCAATAACTCTGACACCAGGATTGGTCCGGTTGACCATCCACTCGATGAAGAAAAATAATTCATAATAGAGGCGGAGAGCTTTGTTTGTGTCTAATTAATCGTGAGACCATGTCGGAGGTCTTTAAGCGGTCTATAAACTCCGACATCAGGGTTAACCTACTCGAACTTACCATATCATATTAAATAATCGTGTTTGAATTTAACTGGTTGTGTTTATTTATAACTAGCAGTGCCCCGCGGTTTTACCCGCGTAGTTCCTGTTCCCGTAAGAGGTTCGGGATTTTTTATACATGTAAACCTTCCTCTTGGATCACTCTATTTATAAAAAAAAACCGCATCAAAATCCGTTGCAAAGTTTTAAAGATCTACGCATACATAGGGACCGACAGACAGATGGGAAGCGTCTTTGTTTTATACTATGTAGTGATTTCGTAGGTATTTAAGGTTCACGCTTCTATCAATTTATTACATTTATTCATCAGTTTCTTTTTGTTTAAGAAATGAAAAATAACCTTCGAAACCTTCCATATGGTCTTTAACTTTAAAGGTATGTATATGATCTTTAATGTGCGTTCCGTCATATGTTTCGAGACAGTTGACTGACAGTTGTAACTATGGTAAATATATTCTCTAACGCCCGTACTCAGAGACGTCAAATGCTTCCTTAATAGAGATTTACTGCCTTATTAGTTAGTGAGTTAGTTAGTTAGTGTTAGTGAGTGTTTTGTCTCTTTTGCTCTTTGGAAAATAGCGATGTCAGAAAGGGACAAACCATTTGATAGCTAAAATGCTGCTTTATAGTAAGCGTTTATGAATAAAGCCTTTAATGACTTATTTTGATATGTAATTTATGAAAAATTACGTCAATTCGTCGACGTCTCTGTGTGATAGAAAGTGAAGACCTTTAACAGTCATATTTCGGCTGACTGTAAAGGTCAGAATAGAGATTATTCTGTTACCTAATACTACACAAATGTTTAATAATATTATTAGCAATGTAAACAGGAGTATATTTGTTGTTTTAGTTTTGTATCAAATATATTCCCTCGGTTATCTTGTTTGATATGATTAAATGATTTGTTATTCATGTTTTGTTTTCGGTAAACTTGTAGTATATGGATACATAGGTTGTCATCATAAATCTACAACGTTTTGAAGTGACTTTGTATGGTTCCTTGGTTATGATTATTATTATAGTGTTTTCCCTTAGGGCTAAAACTGCGTTAAGCGGGTGCGCGGTTTCATACAAAAGTGAAGCGTCGCGTGCGCCCGTCGCGTGCGCCCGTCGCGTGCGCCCGTCGCGTGCGCCCGTCGCGTGCGGCCGACGCGTGCGCCCGTCGCGTGCGCCCGTCGCGTGCGCCCGTCACGTGCGCCCGTCGCGTGCGCCCGTCGCGTGCGTCCGTCGCGTGCGCCCGTCGCGTGCGTCCGTCACGTGCGCCCGCTTAACGTAGTTTCGGCCCTTAGAGTCACGGGACAAGCCCGGTCTTTTTGAGACGCATGCGAGAGAAAAAAGATCCAACTCGTGGAGGCTCTTTAGAGATGTTAACGGATCTCAACTGATTATGATTTTTATTATTAAGTTTTATTTTTTTATTTAATTTGATATCTTCGCGGTCTCACTAAATAAACGGGTGACGGATTATTTCAACGTTTGGTATTATTGCAACATTATGTTCGTTAAAAAGTTCACAAGTTTTAGGGTGTTATATGTCCATTAAATACACATAATTCGTTTCATAACTTAAATGACAGTCTGTTAAAGTTATTCGGGCGGCCACTAGAAAGCGCCGATTTTACATTTTCTTGCGTCGGTTGAGTCTGCCATTTTGTGTTAACGGTTACTTGTGCGTGAGTGTAAACTGAAGCCGCTGTTGACATTATAAAGTCAATTCGTAGCAGAAAAGACGTAATATTGCTTTTTCTTTTTAATGTAACGTTGTCTGTCCTAAATATCAACACTGTTGGGACGTCAACCAAAATTGAGTCAAACAATTCCTGTGACTCCATACTGAAAGGTAAGCAAAGTGCCTGACAATTCAACATTGGATGAAAGTAGGCATTCCCCAAATGGTACTGTCAGAGTAAAAACAGTTAAAACACTTTTGACTTATTATCTAGAAGATGAAATGAACGTATAATTCTTTTCAATTTTTTGTTCTATTCAAACGTTCAAACGTCTATTCAAACGTTTGCAAACTTTATTGAAGTTTTTGATTTTAATTTAAGACCAGCCGCAGTATCTTTGTATAAACTTATCTATGGAGATATAATTCAATGTTTTAAAAATTGTATGTTTACTTTATGTACTTAATAACATAAAAACTGAATTATTGAACAGACTGAATAATATTGTTTAGTTTAAAAACTCCTTATCATACAAAAGATTCTCTTTGAAAGTCAACTTGATTCATGCTTTATTCAATTCAACATTGTTCTTTTATTCATAAACTAAGTTTTATCAACATATTTCTACATTTGTCCCTGACTGTACAACATAGAGAAACTCACATTAGACTTGATTGTTTTGGGAATATTTGTTGTAAGAAACTTTGTTTTCGCATACGCAAGATGGTTTGATAGTAGGCAAACTATTTCATTCTGTTTGTTCTAGTCTTTTATTGGTTACAGGTGTACTTATATAAGAAAACAGTCTGTCGTTTTAAAATTTACACAAATTAACATGCGTAAATGTAGAATTTAATTTTGATTAAATCCTGTCCCTATTTTGAAGGACAAATCTAGGAAGACAAAAGTCATCCTAGATTTGTTCTGAAAATCATTACGTGCAAATGAAAAAATTTGCACGAAATGTTTTTCAGAATTTTTTGTACTCATTCAGACAGCCTTTTTGACGTCGCGAGCCAGTAAATTTCCTCAAATTAAAGACCCCCAACATGGTCCAACGATTGAAACAACAGAAAGGGACAGTTAAACCAGTTAAGCCTTCTCACAAACAGCCTATTAAACTTAACACCTGCGATGTAGCTTAGTACGAGACTTAAGACATAGCCTGTCCCTGATATAGTAGCTGCGAGCTCGGCTATCCGTTTGACAATTAGTAATCTGAGGATCAAATGCAGATGTTGTGCCGATAATTGTATGATAGAGGAGGCAATTGTATTGATAAGACTAAATGGAGTAGATTTGATTTTGCGATCGTATGCTACGTTTGACTTGCAACTACTGCTCTCAGAGACGCCACTTAAATTGACAAATAAGTAATTGACGTAATTTTCAATGCATTATACTTATTGAATCTTTACTAAGGAAGCATTTAATGCCTGTGAGTATGGCAGTAAATGCGGTAAATGACAGCCTCCGTGGTCTAGTGGTTTGAGCGCTCGGCTCACGATCCGGAGGTTCCGGGTTCGATTTCCGGTGGAGACAATGTTTCACAAAAAAATTTGTGAGACTGCCCTCAGTTTGGTTAGGGCATTACAGGCTGAAACACCTGATTGCCCGAAAAGTAAGATGATTCCGTGCTTCGGAGGGCACGTTAAGCCGTCGGTCCCGGTTACTTTCTACGGATAGTAGTCGTTACTTGAGCCATATCAGAGGCCTTTGGCGGCTCAATAACTCTGACACCATGATTGGTCAGGTTGGCCATCCACTTGATGAAGAAGAAGAAGTAAATGCAGTAGATTTAGTTGTAATTTACAATCGCGTGTTTAATTTGAAGCGAACAATCGGCAATGGAGAATTATCAATAGTCAATGGCAAATCCTATGTCATCTTACCAAATGTGCATGAAAACGTACGGTAACCGGGAAGTGTATCAATTTAACTTGCAAAATTGGATTACAGACAAACACCGTCACAGATGCAACTATGTACGAGTATATAAAAGCTTGTAAAAATCGCATATGACATTGTAATTACAATCTTACTCCCCCTTCTCTTATTTATTTTTATATGTTCGGACTAATCTCAGGAACTACCTATCTGATCCAAATAATTCTTGTATTAGATAGCCACAATCAAAAGGAAGGGTATAGGCTATTTTTTCGCGATATTGCCACGATAATGACAACAATGCGAGTTAAATCGCGAGGCTAGTTAGTGGTAAATACATTTTTTGCTTCTAAGAGGCTACACACCCTTCCGTTTTACCCTCTACGCCGCCTAAAAGTCACCCCTATACACGTTTGTTAAATAAACATCAACATTATAATTAAAATGAAACCTTTTTTAATATCTGACAAAAGAAAAGGGATATGGCAAAGTTCGTTTACATTTTAATAATGTAACAAATACATGAGACTCTAAAACAATGTAGGATCATAATGTTGGTATCTGCGTATAAAATTATATTTTCGCCCCAAGCTGTGGAAGGGTTGGTTTTACTTATAGAAGGTTGAAGCGTGTAAGCAATGCCCTGTGGTTTTACCCGCGTTCTACCCATTTTTTCAGAAATTGTACGGTGTTAAGTACCCAGCAAATAGGACAGGGTAGATGATAGGACATCTCATACGACATGACAGATACATTCATAATATCATGGAAGGTAAAGTTGAAGGAAAGCGAGGTAGGGGAAGGCCTAGAATCAGTTACATGAGTCAGATTAAAGAAAAAGTGTCTGTCATGTCGTATGAGATGTGAAGGAACTTGCACTGAATAGGAATAGATGGAGAAGTCTGCATCGGACTCACCGACAAGAGCCTTTGCTCTTAAATTTATGATGATGATGAAGTACCCAGCCTGTTTTATTATGAATGAAGCTATTTTTATACTGAATGAATTTTTCAAACCCGATATTATTTATTTTCTAGATATTAGCGCGTTTAAAAACAAAATATGAAATCATAAGCTTTATTAAAATTCTAATATAAACTTATTATGCTAACAAAAGAAATTCAATCAAGATAATGATTAAAGTCTTATAAAGATAAAATGCTCAGTAAATAACTTAACTTTGACTTAAATAATAGAGCATGGATAGATGGAAAAGCGAAGTACTTACGTGATATATAGTTGCTAGCAGCGCCCCGCAGTTTTACCCGCGTTGTGCCCGTTCCCATGGGAATTTCGGGAATTTTTATACATATAAACCTTCCTCTAGAATCACTCTATCTACTAAAAAAAATCCGTGTCAAAATCCGTCGCGTAGTTTTTAAGATCTAAGCATACTTAGGGACAGACAGCGGAAAGCAACTTCGTTTTGTACTAAGTGATAGTCAAAAAAATTTTTACTGACTTTCTTAACGACAAATTTTTATTTTTGGTCGCTTATACTAATATAAATAAATAAACTTAAATACCTTACACAAATAAACAGAAGCTCAAAATATTTTACTCTAACTTTTAGTTCATTTACGACTAGTAGCGCCTCGCGGTTTTACCCGCATTGTACCCGTTGTGGGGAAAATTTCAGGATAAAATGTACCCCATGTGTTATTCTGATGTATAACCTATATTTCTGTAAAGTTTCATCCAAATCCGATCACCAGTTTTTACGTGAAAGAGCAACAAACATAAGTCCATACATCCATAAATACATCCATCCTCACAAACTTTCGCATTTATAATACTAGCCGCGCCCCGCGGTGTTACCTACGTTGTATCGGTTCCCGCAGGAATTTCGGGATAAAATGTATCCCATGTGTTATTCTGATGAATAACCTATATTACTGAAAAGTTTCATTCAAATCCGTCCAGTAGTTTTTACGTGAAAGAGCAACAAACATACATCCATACATCCATCCTCACAAACTTTCGCATTTATAATATTAGTAGGATTAGTAGGATAGGAAATTACTGCAAAGTTTCATCCAAATCCGATCACCAGTTTTTACGTGAAAGAATAACAAACATACATCCTTACAAACTTTCGCATTTATAATATTAGAAGGATACCTCGCTCAAATAATCTACCTAATATCGCCAACACACACGACAAACCTTTATCCTTTACTTCCACATATTCCGAAAATTGTCCAAATATAAGTGTATGTTGAGGAAAATGTGTGCAAAGCTAATGAGGTCCAGGCGTTTAATTTATGAGCTTTTACACCGGAATATAAATTCCTATTTTCAACTTTCAACATGTTTATAATTAACATAATGTGTGAAATATGACTACTTTCTAGTTTGGGTGCAGGATTTCGACTTTGGGTTAGCGAATGAGGTGCTATAAGTATGTTGCTAGTCCCATTAAAATGATAAATAAATAAATATACTCTGACTAGTTCACACACGGTTAATTAGATCCAAACTAAGTTCTAAGCTTGTATTATGGAATTTAACTAACTGATACTAATACATATACACACACAAATACTTTATAAGAATGTATTCTTTTTCAATTATGTATAATTGACGAAACTAAGTCTGTGTTCGTTACCAACAACTGTGTCAGCTCGTATTGTTGACTTCGGGCGGGAATCGAACCCGCATCCCCTGACACAGTAAGCGATCTCGTTTTATCCGCATTGCACTTGTTTCCATGGAAATACCCCTTTTGAGTTAGCACATTTCTCTTTTAACTGTTTCTGTTGGAATTTCAGGATGTGAAGTATGTAGTTGTCTCCGACATCTAATTAATATCTATGTGGAAGAATCACTTCGTTTATCCTGAAATGAGATTTTGCTTTCCTTTTATATTTTAATCTATACTAATATTATAATGCTGCAGATTTTGTTTGTTTGTTTTAACGCGCAAATCTCAGGAACTACTGTTCCGATTTTAAAAATTCTTTCAGTGTTGGATAGTCCACTTATCGAGGAAGGCTATAGGTTATTTTTCATCCCGAAACTCCCACGGAAACGGGCACAACGCGAGTAAAACTGCGGGGCGCTGCTAGTATTCTATATTATCTTGTATTGTCCCACTGCTGGGCAAAGGCCTCTCGTCCCACTGAAGATATCAGTACAGTGAAAATTAAGCGTAATCGTAAAAAGTTCGAAACATGTTTTCGCTCGACCCGGGAATTGGGAACCCGAGACCTCAGTTTTGGCAGGCGAGTGCACATACCACTAGACCACCGAGGCGTTATAATTTTAATATAAGCGTCAGATATCCCATTGGTGGGCAAAAACCTCGTCCTATTTTACAAAGTCTTCTAAAGGTCTTTATTTTTTAATTTACTTCTTTAAAGTAAAAGATATATATACGACCTTTTTACGGGCATCTAATAAGCTACGCCACAGGGACTTAAGGGTTCAATTATTGGATTTATCCCTTTTTTGAGACCTTTTTAGTTCCTAGAACCCTTTTTGTTACATCGTTTGAAATAAAAAAATATATAAAGACGAGTTATTAGAAAAAAGGTTTAAATATACGTTCCGTTGTTTTTTCTGTGGAGAAAATGATTATACTGAAACTGTAAAACAGAAACAAAGCCGAATTTATTGGATAAATATCGTAAAAAACACGTTGTTTTAGCACAAATAACAAAACAAACATATTGTAAAGATTCGCATTTATATTGTCCTTTGAGTTGAGTAAATACGTGTTAAATTGTGATAGATCTATGTTGTGGTTTTTTAAATAAAGAAAAAAATTATAGGAATGTTTATACCAAAATATATAATAACCAAAATAATCTTAAGGTCAGTACTCACATACGGTATTACTCGATAGTTTTACTCGAAGTCGAGTAAAAATCAACGTGTGGACCGCAAAACTCACAGCTCGAAGGCTCGCACCGAGCCGGCACGATGGAATTAAATGAAAGTAATTTCCTTCGAACCTACTCGAAGCGAGCCGTCAATCTTGACTCGAACGTGTGTACGTGACTGCGAGTGGCGCGAGGCGAGCGTCAGTCTGGTATTGTTTATCGTGATTGAAACACGTGTTTTTAGAGAAATGGATTTGCGAGTTTATTCCAAAAGCGTTTTTTACGTTTTTTCTTTTCATTTTCTTTGATTTTCTTATAAAGAACTGTGAGACTTGATAAATACAGCCACCGTCTCCTTTGTTGCACAGACATCCTTTGGCTCGAACGGTTCGGTGAATACTGAACGGCGCGCCTCACTCGATAGATCAATGCTCAATGTGTGGACGAAAGCCCATGCCATGAGTTTTACTCGACAGTTTAGCTCGATCGAGTAATACCGTATGTGAGTACTGACCTTTATGCGATAGTTTGATAGGATGGATGTATGTATGTTTGTTACTCTTTCACGCAAACACAACTAGACGGATTTGGATAAAAGTTAATCTCAGAAACGGCGTAACCGAATTTAATACGGATTTCACCAATGCGTTGTGATTTACTGGGATTATTTAGTCTGTGTTTCGTTTCAATCGGTTCATAAATAAAAAAGTTATATCAATCTAAAGAATCGCATCATTACACCACATCACACCGTATGGGTATATGTTTGTTACTCTTTTGCGGAAAAACTACAGAACGGATTTGGATGAAACATTACAGTAATATAGGTTATACATCAGAATAACACATGGGATACATTTTATCCCGACATTCCCGCGGGACCGGGTACAACACGGGTAACACCACGGGGCGCGGCTAGTACGTCATAAAAGTTAATTCTCTTTGAATAAAAGGGTAGTCGGTCACCTATGACGTCACAAGGAAGCTTTTCTAGGAAATCTGATCCTTTGTATGTTTAACTGATTTAATTAGAATCATTTTCCTTTAGTAGGTTCTAGGAATGGACGGATTAGGATTGAGTTTTTTTTGTTTGAAAGTTGCTTTAATTGGGTTCTTTGTTGTCATTGTATTTTAAAAAATAGGCGTAGATTTTTTTTTATCAGAGTGAAAGTTCAAACTATCATGATTGATGTTTCAACTACAGTTAGTTCGATTAACTATAGGGTTGTCGCCACCCTGGTGTCGCCACCCTGGTGTCGGGAGTTTTTAGACCGCCTAAAGGCCTCCATCATGGTCTAATGATGAAACAACCGGGACTGACTGCTTAACTTGATGGGGTAAGAATTATGTTGGAGGTCTTTAGGTCTAAAAACTCCAACACCAGGGTTGGCTACTTACTTACTCGAAATAAATGAATGAATGATTTTTAGGGTTCCGTACCGAAAGAGTAAAAACGGGATGCTATTACTGAGACTTCGCTGTCCGTCCGTCCGTCCGTCCGTCTGTCCGTCTGTCACCAGGCTGTATCTCAAGAACTGTGATAGCTAGACAGTTGAAAATTACACAGATAATGTATTTCTATTGCCGCTATAACAATAAAACGAGTATTCAAGGGGGACTCTACAACAAACGTGTTGTTTTGCCGTTTTTTAAATTACGGAACCCTCCGTGCGCTAGTCCGACTCGCACTTGGCCGGTTTTTTTAACGTAACGTCGCTGTCTCACTGCTTGGTCGCCCCCAATTCATTCCATGTCTCTTTTCAGTGCCAACTCCTTCCAATCCTTATTATAACCATCCAGCTCTTTCTGACATCAAGGTGGAGGCCGGAGAATGAAATGAAATCATTGAACGTTATCCTATGCAAAAGGAATCGTCTTCGATTGGAAAATCGACTACATTAGTCCATACATAACTCTCATATGGAAAATATAGTGCAGTTACTTTTATTAAGGTTCTACTAAACCCTTACTTATTTAAATTTTCAATATATTTTGTTGGCTGAACTATAATAAAGTTTTCTTGAAAGGATATTGTCTCATGTAACACTGTTCATTAGATCTCAGAAATGGCTATGATTTTGCTGCCTCGTAAGAACAAGACCTTGTTCTCGCAAAATATTTGCTTACTGTTTTATATTAAAATACAAGAGTTTATCTTATAAATTCCATGAGTTTTCAGTGCTTCTCGGAATTGATAGTATTACAAAGCCTTTATGCGGGCCATACATGATCAAGTTCACCGTCAAGTTCGTAGCGGACTTGATACGGCGTCCAGTAAACTTGACGGTGTAAGTAAACTGGTCATGTATACTCATAGTCATACACTGTCAAGTTTACAGGACGCCGCATCAAGTCCGCTGCAAATTTGACGGTGAACTTGATCTTGGAGGAATTACTTTTTATTGTTAAGGCTTTAAGGTTGATTTTCCATTGTTCCAGATGCCAAACCCTCTAGCCAGATGATTCTGGCTCAGAGCTGAAGATGACTCCGGCCGGACTGCTGGTCTTCTGCTCAGTACTAACCAGGGCATTATGTGTCATCGCACCGCAGATACCAGGTAAATAAATAAATAAATAAATATACCTGGACAAATTCACACATGGTTAATTAGACCTAAAGTAAGCTCTAAGCTTGTGTTGTGGAATCTAATTAACTGATACTACTACATATACATACACAAATACTTTATAAGAATATATAATTGACACCCAGACGTCGTCGCCAACAACTATGTCTGCACATATTGTTGACTCCGGGCGGGAATCGAACCCGCAACCCCCGACACAGTAAGCGCTCTCACTGCCACTGTGCCAACGGGCTTGTCAATACTTGTACAATCTATACTCATTTTATAAAGAAGAAGAGTTTTCCTGCTCAACGGAATGCATTGGCTAAACCCAATAAATCTGGGGCGTCTTCTTCTTCTTTTTCTTCTTCGTCGAGTCAATGAGTCTTCATTTATTTGTCTAAATATGGTTGGCCAAAAAAGAGGCCAATGGAATTATACTTCTTGTAACGGCATGCAAGTCCAAAAAATTAGAGATACAAAAGTAGTGTAGTTGGGGCATATGAGTCTGCAGAAACTTTAGCACAGACATATCAATACCGCTATATCAAATTAATACGATATTTAATTATAAGAAAACTGAGCACCGTAGTGTGCACGTATTACTACTCGGATGTAATAGAGATCATTTGAAAACTAAATTGATTTAACGGCCACTAGGATCAGTGATAGTAACGCATCATAAATATAATATGTAGGTCAGACTCGCTATAGTTCAGTGGACAGGTCTACCTGTGTATATGTGTCTATACGTGTTACGTTCAAAAGAGCCTTCTTAGAGCTAATCTAAACTAAAATAATAAAGCTGAAAGAGAGAGTTGGAATTTTTTTTTCTTTGATAATGGCTCAATAACTCTGACACCAAGATTGGTCAGGTTGACCATCCACTCGATAAAGAAGCTAAATACTGGACAGGAAAAGTTTAAAGCCATTGACACGATAAGTTGAAGAAGGAAAAATATTCGTATTGTAGTTTCAAGCTTGTCCATACTGAATTAAAAAGCCACCCGGAATGATATTTACTGTACTAGAATTTACGTGGAATTCGATGCAACAGCATTTTTAAATCCATTTGCTTTTGCCTGTAAAATTTTTCAATAGTCTGATAGGAATTGAAAAATATGAGATAACTGTGCGGTTCGATATCACATATTTAAATTCATCTCTGGGGTGAAGTATTTCGAATAAAATACTGGATTGATATCGGTTTTGAATACCACTGAAAGACTTAATTGATCAATGATCATATGCGTTAAAAAAGGGGTTATTTATTAGAGAAATAGCGATGCTTTCACGTTTGGTTGTGAAGTAGTTTCATCTATCTATATTAACACTAGCAGCGCCCCGCGGCTTTGCCCGCGTTGAGCCCGTTCCCGTAGGAATTTTCAAAAATCCTTTCTTAGTGTGCACTTACGTCTCTTGAAGAAACTTCCTGCCAAATTTCATGTTTCTAGGTGTAGCGGTTGAGGCTGTGCGTTGATTATCAGTCAGTCAGTCAGTCAGGACTTTGAACTTTATATATATAAGATTCAATTGACAGCTTATTAACAAAATTTTTTCTCCATTTTAAAACGGGGTGGGGGGCTGATAGTACTATACTTCACTACATAGTATAAAATAAAGTCGCCTCTTTTTCGTGTCTGTCTATCTGTTTGTCTGTCTGTATGCTTAAATATTTAAAATTACGCAACGGATTTTGATGCGGTTTTTGTAATAGGTATAGTGATTCAAGAGGAAGGTTTTTATGTAAAAAAAAATCCGAAATTCCCACGGGAACGGGCACAACGCGGGTAAAACCGCGGGGCGCTGCTAGTATATAATAAAGCTGAAGAGTTTTATTTTCTGAACGCGCTTATAACAGAAAAAACCAAATCCGATTTGAATAATTATTTTTGCAACAGAAAACCACATTCAACAGAAAGGTTATAAGTTATTTTTCATCCCAAAATTCCTACAGGAAATACGGAAAATAAAAGCATATCCAACTGAATATTCCATTCAAACAAAAAGTCTTCAGCGGTCAAATAATCAGGTAAAAGCGAAGTACTTCTATTTGTGGCGTTAAGTGATACGATTTCTGCTTTTCATACAAAGTGGTCTAAGCGGCAACAACCTTGCTGAGGGTACCAATATCCTCTTAAGCTTAGGACAAGACCAAGACCACAAGCCGAATAGGTTTCGCTCTGCCATCCAAGTGAACGTTTGAAACTGTATCTTAAACACGAACGAGAGTCTTAGATGATCTGAATTTCGTAGTAAATTGAAATGGATATGGTGTCTATTTGAAGATTCTAGAATGGTCTGCTTAGCAATGTCTATACTGATATAATAATGCTGAAGAATTTGATTTTTGTTTGTTTGAACTCGCTTTATCACAGAAACCACCAATCCGATTTTAATAATTCTTTTTGTAATGGATAGCCACATTTAACGGAAAAAATATAAGCTATTTTTTATACCAAAATTCTCAGCGGAACGGGCGAAACGTGGGTGAAACTGCGGGACGATGCTAGTTGGAAGACACATTTTTAAGAAAAGCAAGGCACCGCCATACTTGTTCTTTTCTGTTGATATACATTTGACACATCTCACTGTTAATAGCCATCGAATAACTTTTCTCCGTTTACTCAAACCCTGCTGTAGCTGTCACTACTTCAAATACAGGACAAGATTTTGACACGTACCATGATGCACACTAATGCTGAGGACACACGGCGACACTGACACTCATCACAAATGTCGACACTTGTGTAGATTGCGTCCTCACGGTAAGCAATTTTTTGTGTCGACATCGGTGTAAACATTTTAATGTCCCGGTTATGTGTGGTTAGCTGTCTACACGGAGACACTGCAATTCAGTGTGGTACATTTCCTCGCCATGAACATTTGGTCGGTTATTGGTCTAGCTAAAAATTTCGCGCAAGTTCGAAATTCGCGACACTTGTGTCGGACACTGCGCACGACCTGTCTCCACGGCTGCAACATAGACACCGACCGACATTGCCACAACAACTGCAACTAAGTGTCGCGGCAGTGGACACACACAGACATTCGATGTATACATTGAGTGTCTAATGTCAAGTGTCGCCGTGTGTCCTCAGCATAAGACAATACAATTACCTACACAAGCATGACTCAAGAGGTTGACATAAAATATCTATACACCTACTGTTTTCTTAAGTTTAAGTGAACACTACACATTTTGAATGAAAACTACACGGATACACTAGGTTTTTATTTTCATTTTTAGAAGGCAGTCTTCTGTAACCACGGTTCCTGTACGGGCCGAAACGTCAGATAAAAATGTAAAACGAAGTGTATCGTAAACATAGTTTCTATCTATATACTTAAGTATCATATACTTAAGTTATTAAACGCTTATTAACAAAAGCTTTGTCCTCACAACTGTACAATACTAATATATTAGAAATTAACTACGCCAATAATTAATATTTACCTCCTTGTCGTACCGTTCAATCACTCACGACTAATGAATATGTTATTTGTTTTACGTATACAAATACATGTAGATCTTGGTATCAAATTAACTGAATGATGAACATTTGTCGTATCGCTAGTTTAAAGGTGAAGATTCATTGAATTACTGACGGATATTGTCGGTAATAGAATCTATTATCGTGTATACTGACAAAATCTTTACTCATAATAAATTTTTGTAATGTATTCGTTTACCACAGGAATATAATGGGATTTGAAATAGTAACAGTTTTGGATTGAAACTACTTTTACAGATACACTTCGCTTTTATTTTACATTTTTATCTGACGTTTCGGCCCCTTTACAGGAACCGTGCCGTGGTCACAGAAGACTCAAGGTAGTTCCAATTCAAAATTAGTAGTGTTCGGTTAAACTTAAGAAACCAGTAAGAAGTTACAGGTTACTTTATCCCAAAATATCCACGAGAACGGGTACAGCACGGGTAAAACTTCAGGCGCTGCTAGCTTCGATCAACAATACACAACTAGATGTCGCCTCGGCACAAAAAATACGTCTCGGTGAATAACGCCTCATTTGAAAAGTGAGGCGTTATTCTCACTTATTTTATTAATTAGATTTGCTACTTTATTGCTAAGTGTCATGGTTGTAATTAGGTTGAACTTCGAACTGTTTTAAAACTTTTCTTTCAGTTCGGTAGTATACAAAATAAGCTGTCACACGTCATCCACGCGGACAGTATTTAGCTTTGATATTGTACGTGACCCGATATCTAGTTGTGTATTGTTGATCGAAGGCTGCTAGTAATAATATAATACTTCAACAACATCATCTATCTTTGAAGGATAGATTCAAATATTTAAACCGTTTGCTCGTACTACCGATGCAATGTGTAATTAAAAATATTACCACCGCTATCGGAACTGAAATACTGACATAAATCAATTCAATGAAGACGCACCTTAATTCTAATACTCTACCTTCATCATTATCAGTGATTATCTTAATGCCCAATTAGTGTAAAGACTCTAAAGGATAAGAGACTTCATCCTTGCCTCTTGAGAACGTTGGCACTGTTCAGCTATTAGGGAACTAATTAACCCAATTAATAATTAAGGAGTCGATTCAATGTATGCCTCTAGACTCTGGGGTAATTATTGGTACTGCAATCCTTTTTATATTCTCAACACGTCTGAGCTCGGGTCTCGTTATTTTTGGTCAGTTAATCAAAGAGATAATGGATTATTTAATACTAGCTGTGCCCGTGACTTTGCCCGCGTGGAATTTTGGATTTTTTCTTAAACAAAAGTAGCCTAAGTTACATCAGCTATCTGTCAGTAAAAGTCCCATTAAAATCAACTCAGCCATTTCAGAGATTAGACGGAACAAACAAAAAAAAATTGTAAAAAAAAATATTGGTGTGTATACTAGTAAATACTCGTACATTCATACGCATGAACTAAAAATCGGTTATTTTAATATTACAGACACCCAATTTTTTTTATATATGTAGAGATTATTTATTATGTACGGCATGGTTGTTGGGAATTTGATGGAGTGTCTGGTCTGTACACCCCCATTGTAATCATGCGTGGTCCGATTAGTTTGGGTCGCGCAGTTGGGTTGTGTATTTTGTCTGAAAGGAAATTAATCCTGTAAAATAGTAAAGAACGCTAATAGGATGTTAAAGCTCATCTTTAGTTTTAAAGGGTTTGTTGAAAATATATTTAGGAAGATACACTTAAAGGCCACACAGTATATACGTATAGGTTAGAGAACAAACCTGAGTATAAATTTACAGCCTCCGTGTTCTTGCGGTTTGAGCGCTCGGCTTACGATCCGGAGGTTCCGGGTTCTATTCCCGGTGGGGACAATATCTCACAAAAATCTCTTTGTGAGACTGCCCTCAGTTTGATTAGGGCATGATTCTGCACGCTGAATCACCTGATTGCCCGAAAAGTAAGATTCCGTGCTTCGGAGGGTACGTTAAGCCGTCGGTCCCGGTTACTTTCTACGGATAGTAGTCGTTACATGAGCCATGTCAGAGGCCTTTAGCGGCTCAATAACTCAGACACCAGGATTGGTCAGGTTGACCATCCACTCGATGAAGAAGAAGTATTTAATAGTCAGGTCTGGAACTGAAAATTTGTAAATGTGTATTTGAAAGGTTCCAAAGCATGGAAGCGGCCATACCACCCACCCAAGATGTTCTTCTACATCTTGGGTGCTTTTAAGATTAGTAGCCAACCCTAACGTCGGAGTTTTTGGACCACCTAAAGGCCTCCGACTGGATCTATCGATTGAAACAACTGGAACCGACAATTTTACATAGAAATGCCATTACGGGCGGGCTGCACATTGCACACCGCAATGAGCTTACATCGCTTAGAAAAACTACGCCACTAGTGATAGTCTCACATCAAGCGCACGGAAGAACAAAGTGCGTAAGCTATTTCGTGGACAAGAGCTTCGACTAGTTTGACGATTATTTAATTTTGTTACAGATTTCAAAACAGGTGACAAGAAAATCATCAACGGGCCGTTCTGGCACGAAGTGTTCACGGAAACGTACGAAGAAGACCCTGAGGATGAAGGGTCTACCACCACCTCGGAACCGCTGCCGTTCTTCGAGGATGATGCGTCTACTAACAACGTGACGGCACAGCTCGGCAGTCGGGTCCATTTGCACTGCAGAGTTCATGATTTGGGAGAAAAGACGGTGAGACTCTAGGGGCCATAATAATAATAAACCCGTATTAAGAAAAATTTTGCTATCAAATTATTTGTCACTTTCTGACATACGCAATTTTTCGAAGATCACAAGAGACAAAACACAGTGTAACAGTGTTTTAGTTACACCGCGGTTATTAAAAAGGCGGTATTAGTATTGTAAAGTATTAGCCTGAAACATCCAACTGCTGGTCAAAGGCCTCACATCTCACCCAAGATATCAAGTACATTGATGAGGATTAGGCGTAATTGCCACGTTAACCTAATGTGGGTAGTGATTTCAAACCCGAGCCATGTTTGAAAAGTAGGAAAAGTTTGCTCGTCCTGGGAATTGAACTCAGGAGTCAGTCTTGGCAGGCGAGTGCTCATGCCACTAGACCACCGAGAAGTTCTATGTGGGGTAGCAAAATGAAATATTTAAACTACAGCGATAACTGCTTAAGGTTCAGCTTACAATACCAGAATAGTCAAATCTGAAATTCAGGTCAGCAAAATAAATATATCCTATCGATTTCATATTAATTTGAACTTTGCAAGGCTTTTAGCCAACATAAGTTTTAAGTCACTTCTATTCTAATATTTTTCTGATTGGGTTACATCACTAATCCAAGGTTCCTTCACACACGTTTTGAATATTTCAATTAGAATTTCGGGATACAATTAATCCTGATGCTAAAATTTACAATTAGTTTGTAGATTAATTGTGTTTGCATTCTTCCTCACTGTACATCATCTTTATAGAGATAAGAGGCCTTTGCTCTGCAGTGGGACATTACAGGCTCTTCAGTGAAAGGCTTGCCCTGTATCACATCTTTATATATATAACTAGCAGCGCTCCACGGTTTAACCCGCGTTGAACCCGTTCCTATGGGATATTCAGGATGAAAAATAACCTATACCCTTCCCGTTGAATGGGGCTATCTATTACAAAAATAATTATAAAATCGGACAAGTATTTCCAGAGATTAGCTCGAACATACCAACAAACAAACAAACAAACAAACTTACAAATTTTACCTGTTTATAATATCTACTATATAAAAATAAGTCGGGTTTTCCTCCCTGACGCTATAACTCCAGAACGCACGAACCGATTTCCACGGTTTTGCATTCGTTGGAAAGGTCTTTGGCTCCGTGAGGTTTATAGGGAATAAAAATCTCAAAATTCCCACGGGAACGGGGGAGCTGCGGGTGAAACCGCGGGGCACAGCTAGTTATAGTATAGATTCTACTGTACGTGTCACTGAACTCCTAAGCGGTTGGATTGATTTGAATGATTGTTTTTGTATGAGTTTGGGTGGCACCCTGGATGGTTTAGATTATTACACTAGCGATATCTATTGGGTCGCGGGTGGAACCACCGCGCGGGGCAACTAGTGCTTCTTCATCGAGTGGATGGCCAACCTGACCAATCCTGGTGTCAGAGTTATTGAGCCGCCTAAGGCCTCTGACATGGCTCATGTAACGACTATCCGTAGAAAGTAACCGGGACCGACGGCTTAACGTGCCCTCCGAAGCACTTATATATAGATACATACAATAACATCCATAACCCTAACTGTTTTTATCAGATATCCTGGGTAAGAAGAAAAGGTGAAGAACTCCACCTCCTATCCTTCGGCAGACATACATACTCCGCGGATTCAAGATACTCTCTGGCCTTCGAGCATCCAAATGATTGGCGACTGCTCATTCAGTACGTGAGCGAAAGAGACGAAGGATATTATGAGTGCCAAATATCTACCCATCCTCCTCTAGTGAGAAGAGTTCATTTGGCTGTAGTTGGTAAGTTGCGTATAACAAATTATCTCTTAGTTAATAATTTAAGTTGTATAATGCCTCAGTCTAGTGGTATGTGCACTTGCCTGCCAAGATTGAGTTCCCAGGTTCAATTCCCAGGTTGAGCTAACCCATGGTTCCTAGTTTTTGTATTAATATGGTGTGTTTCCATATAAGCAATGCGGAGTTATACAGAATAACCACAACGCATTGAATTGGCCAAAATCTCTTCGTTATGAATTGTGATTAGTCAATTGATATCCACGCCTTTCCACTCCGCTTCTCCGCTTTCTGGAAGCTTACTCTTATTCTAACGTGCTCGAGTAAACCCCGATTACCACGAAATGTTCCTATTCTATAACTTGGCTCCCGTTCTATAACCTTTATCTTTATACTATAACTTTTACCTTTTATCTTTACAATTCGCCAATTCTCTGTTACTTGTAATTCTTTCAATGTCAACAACACATACAATTCAATTATATAAGTTCAACAAACGATAACACATAAATAATAGTATGAAGCTAAAATATAATTTCTTAGAATATTGAACGTAAACAACGTGTAAGATGAATAAATTTCATATCGAAATTCGTAATATGAAGTAGAAAGTGTTAAGTACAGTTCTCCTGAAAAGGAAAAAGGTTTAGAGATAGGGTAAGAATGAAATAAAATCACTAAACCATTTTCCTCTCCAGGAGCAATCGTCTTCGGCTGGAAAATTTACGACATTGGTCCACATTTTGTGACAATAAAAAAAATTGAGTATACAACAATATCGTCACTGAAATAATAATGATCGTTTTGCATAACATCTAGGGGACTTAGCTAAATTGGTAAATCATAATATATTTACGTATCTATTAAAAAAAACCGGCCAAGTGCGAGCCGGACTCGCAAAAACGGCAAAAAATCACGTTTGTTGTATGGGAGCCCTCCTTGAATATTTGTTTTATTATATTTTTAATACGTCATCTGTGAAAATACCTGTCTAGCTATCACCGTTCTTGAGATACAGCTTGGTGACAGACAGACGGACGGACAGCGAAGTCTCAGTAATAGGGTCCCGTTTTTATCCTTTGGATACGGGACCCTACAAAATTGCCTCACCTTTATACTTTTGTGTGGAATCTAAATGTTAAACCAATTATTACTCAGTATCTATCTATCCATTATTATTTTATATCAAAAATACGATAAAGCTAACGTTAGGTACCTAAATATACCGAACCATTTATTACAATTAGACTGATGTGAAATAATGTTATTTGTAGTGAAAGAGGAATACCTATCAATCCAACGAAATGTGAAGGCTGTAAATAACTTCACCCTATAATATTACAATTTGTTTGATTTATCGTTTACCTTCGGTTTTTTGGGATGTTTGATGTTATCTAATTCATTGGCGCTGGAAAACTTTTTATGAGCAAAGACGAGTAATAAATATCAGTTATTTTGATACAAGTAATGTCAAAATAGGATAAAAACAAGAGCTCAAGCGAATATACAAAAGAAAACTAATGAAATATTGGTTCTGAACAGAGCCTCCCATCTTACATGATGGAATCTTGAACATAATAAATCATACTCAACTTAGACACTAGCGCCATCTAATGGTTCACAGGTGAAACCACCGCACGTGAATTAGCTAGTATACATTATAGACAGTAATAAAGACTAATTAGGCACTTGGCAAATGCCAGGGGTCTTGTATATCTTAATCCAGCTCTGACCATAACGCACAACTAACCGAATAAAGTTGTTATATAAAAAACACAGGTTTTCAGAAACAAATAAAAACTGTTAGGATTGAATAACTCTACTGTTTATGGTCCGATTACACTGATTGAGATGTCGATAGAAAGATATTTTTTTAAGGATTAATTTAATAAAATTTATAAGTTAGGATAAAAAAGGAGATCTCGGATATTCTTAAAAATGTATTATACGAATATGTGATTTTCTAATCAAGTTGGTAAACATCTATAACCGCTTTATTCGCTGTAAATAGTTGTGATTAAAGTCTGACGTAAGAATCTTTAGCAACTGTCTTCGACAAAGATCGCTAACTAGTAATGTGAAGTAATATAATATGACAACCCTCTTCACCTTAATTTAACGAAATAGACATTGTGCAATTGTGATATTTGAGGTTATCAAGTATTTGGTAGAGACAAAAAACGTAACCAGAATTGTAATTTCTAAAAGTTTATTATTTGAAAATTGGTGCTCATACAAAAACAATAATTATAAGCATTAATATTCAGTATTATACTGGTTACATTTAAGCGAACACTACTCATTTTGAATTTAAACTAAGTTTTCGGATACACCTTTACAGGAACCGTGGTCAAAGGAGTCTTCTGTGACCACGGTTTTTGTTGAAGAGCCGACGCGTCAGATAGAAATGTAAAATACAAGTAAAGTGTATCCGTAAACGTAGTTTCAATTCAAAATTCAGTATCATAATTATTCCATTTTAATTTTCATCATTGGAATCTTGTTCATCAATAAAGTCAACAAAAAAGGTACCTATTTTCAGTATCAAAATTAAGTTGTCTATAAAATTCCTGATAAGCAGGCGGTATGGCGTTATTATTGCAAAGGCTGATCAAGTCATCATGGAGAGCCTTTGATATTTCAAGTGGTTCAATCCATCGACAGAAGATGATGGACCTGGAGTACTGGGAATTGCTCTTCTACCACGTTGCTTTGGCTTATTTCGTGTCAGTAAAGTAGAATGTTCGTCATCAAACTCATATTTAAACTTCAAAACGTCTGGCTCCGAGTGCTTGGCACAAACCTCCTTTATTTTAGACCATAAAATTTTCTTGCCTTTCGAATATTTTATCCAATTTTTCCCACTGGTCAAGCTTTTGATATAAAAAAATTCACTTTGACTCATTTCATTCACACCGTACTTTTCTCCAGTTCTTTTAGCATTAATAATAATGGCGTACATCTGTTCAGGCGTGTAAATAATCTTATTATGTTTTGCACGTTCAATGCACGAATGTATTGAATCTCCTTCTGACTGGCTATGTCCTACTTCAAAAAATCTGTGTGATAATTCAATGTCATACTTTTGAGCCAAATAAACGTAAAGTGCGAAAATGAAACGGTTTTTATTCTGGCCCCCGCACAACTATCAGAATAAAATGAAAATCTCTTAATACCCTTATTCACTTCAGACACCATAAACTTCAGCAGGCAGCTCCCTATCTCCACTGCACCTCTTTTAGCTATTTGAAAGTGCCACACATAACAATGTCCTTTTCCGGACAGGCTGTTATGTACAGTAAAATTGTATATTGGATATTTCCTCTTATAATGAAATATACCGACATTTGAAATTTTCATTTTATTCTGATAGTTGTGCCGGCCAGAATAAAAACCGTCTCATTTTCGCACTTTACGTTTACGAGTATTTGGCTCAAAAGTATGACATTGAATTAACACAAAGATTTTTTGAAGTAGGACATAGCCAGTCAGAAGGAGATTCAATACATTCGTGCATTGAACGTGCAAAACATAATAAGATTATTTACACGCCTGAACAGATGTACGCCATTATTATTAATGCTAAAAGAACTGGAGAAAAGTACGGTGTGAATGAAATGAGTCAAAGTGAATTTTTTGATATCAAAAGCTTGACCAGTGGGAAAAATTGGATAAAATATTCGAAAGGCAAGAAAATTTTATGGTCTAAAATAAAGGAGGTTTGTGCAAAGCACTCGGAGCTAGACGTTTTGAAGTTTAAATATGAGTTTGATGACGAACATTCTACTTTACTGACACGAAATAAGCCAAAGCAACGTGGTAGAAGAGCAATTCCCAGTACTCGGGTCCATCATCTTCTGTTGATGGATTGAACCACTTGAAATATCAAAGGCTCCCCATGATGACTTGATCAGCCTTTGCAATAATAACGCCATACCGCCTGCTTATCAGGAATTTTATAGACAACTTAATTTTGATACTGAAAATAGGTACCTTTTTTGTTGACTTTATTGATGAACAAGATTCCAATGATGAAAATTAAAATGGAATAATTATGATACTGAATTTTGAATTGAAACTACGTTTACGGATACACTTTACTTGTATTTTACATTTCTATCTGACGCGTCGGCTCTTCAACAAAAACCGTGGTCACAGAAGACTCCTATGACCACGGTTCCTGTAAAGGTGTATCCGAAAACTTAGTTTAAATTCAAAATGAGTAGTGTTCGCTTAAATGTAACCAGTATAATACTGAATATTAATGCTTATAATTATTGTTTTTGTATGAGCACCAATTTTCAAATAATAAACTTTTAGAAATTACAATTCTTGTTACTTTTTTTGTCTCTACCAAATACTTGATAACCTCAAATGTCACAATTGCACAATGCCTATTTCTTCTACAGCGGAACACCGGGGAAGTGATCCACGGAAACGAATTAGATCGCGCGCATTTAGGAGAGTTTGCTTACTTTACTCTGAAATATTGTGTATCCCAACACGTAAACAATGATTACAAAATAATTGAGAACATTTTTGAGTCGTTATAGAATGTTACATTCATGTATTATAAAAACTATTTGTGGAATAAAATGGCTATAGCTATTGCGTTTCAAATACGATATTGGGAAGTGCAGTAACAGTTAATACGCCAAACGCAAATAATTTTTTTCACGCGAATAATGTGGTAATAGGCTTTACTGCTAGGTGTGCCATATTTAACTCCTAAGTAAAACACGCGTATGCGTTCAATGCGCCAATATTCGGCTGTGATATTTTTTTTATGCTTAAGCGAATAAAGAATTCTTTGTTATATTTTCACCAAATGATTAAATAATGACATGAAAAAAAATTGGGAGATGTATTTGACCTTCTAGATTACGAAAATGCAAAAACATTAAAATGGTTGTAATAGCCTTTACCGCTTTATTCGGTTGGGAGTGCGATAAGATCAAATAAAGGGATTCCGATACGTAAATCTAATCACACGCCGCGGTTCCATACAAAAGTGAACCGTCGCGGGCGCCCGAAGCGTGCGCACGCCGCGTGCGCCCGTCGCGTGTGGCTTCATACAACAGTGAACCGTAGCGTGCGCCACGTGCTTAACGCAGTGTTGACCCTTAAAGAAACCCCGCAGGCTTACTAACTCATGGAAATATTTACATCCCAAAAGTTGAAACCAATTTTGAACATTCCTAGAAATTGGTCTTTCAACTATGATTGAATCTGTTAATAGACGTAGATGAAAGTTCATGGCCCCAATTAGTAGAAAGAAAATAATATTAAAATCCATAAAACTGTATTCTTTGACGTAAATCACGTTCATTGTCATCTTAGGACATTAATTCCATAGGGAATGCTTTGTTCCACCATATCTGTTATTTATTTTCTGATTTTCTTAACATAATGATCAATTTATCAAACATGATATTTCAGTGGTTTCATGGTAATAAAAAAAATATTACTTCTGTCTATATTATTAATATTATTATTGCTCGGTGGTCTTGTACCTGTCAAGCTAGAGGTCCTGGGTTCAATTCCAAGGTCGAGCGAAACATGTTTCCTTCTTTTCAAACGTGGCTCGGGTTTGAGATCACCAACCCGCATTAGGCAAGCGTAGTGATTAAGCCTAATCCTCCTAATGCTCGCCGTATTTATATCTTAAATTTGAAATGTTTAGTGAGACATTACAGGCTGATACTTGTTTTTTTCTACCAAGTTCAGTCAAATTTATAATTTCTTGATTTTTCTCAATCTATACTAATATTATAAAGCTGAAGAGTTTGTTTTGTTTGTTTGTTTGTTTGTTTGTTTGTTTGTTTGTTTGTTTAAACGCGCTAATCTCAGAAACTACTGAACCGATTTGAATAATTCTTTCACTGTTAGATAGTCTATTTATCGAGGAAGGCTATAGGCTACATTTTATCCCGGATTTCCTACGGGAACGGGCACAACGCGGGTAAAACCGCGGGGCGCTGCTAGTCATACAATAAAATGACTATTAGAAAGAACATAACAAAAAAAAGTAAGTTCGAGTAGGTCAGTGGCCAACCCTGGTGTCGGAGTTTTTAGACCGCCTAAAGACCTCCAACATGGTCTAACGATTGAAACAACCGGGACCGACAATTTAACGTGCCCTCCGAAGCACGGTAGCGCTTAGATACTCGTAAAAATGCCATTATCGGCCACCCATCCAAGTAGAGGTCGAGCTGCACGTTGCTTAACAATCGCAATGAGCTCACATCGCTTAGTCAAACTACGCTATTAGCGCTACAACATACCTAACATCGAAATCCGAACAACGAAGTCAACCATAGTACCTAGGAAGTAGAATTTTTTGCACAATTTTCATGAATTTCATACACAAAGGTAAACAAAAGATATAATTCCGAATTCAATATCCGTTCCTATCGGAAACAGTTATTAGAAATATATATTTAAAACAATATCGAAAGATAAGAACATTGTCCTTTACTTTGGAAATTGTTTCTCAAAGCCTTAATTTCAATTTGTTTCTGAAGATGACAATCGGTAATTAAAGTATTGGTTTACAAAATAATTGATTGGTTTCGCTCTTTTGTAGAATTATTTTTTGACAACACGAAATTTTCTTTTCTTAATAAGTCCTTTATTGGTTGAAATACCTTTTTGTTGATTTTGTTAAGATAATAGCCGATTTACCTTTTTGATATTGTTTGGCTTCATAATCGCATTGAATGCCTGAATAGGTTGTCAATCAAACTCTTGCACCTTCTATCAAATAAAATTCTACTGTCGCGGTGTTTGGTGCCAAACTCCTGGAAATAGCTCGACTGATTTTCGTGAAATTTTGTGTACATATCGGGTAGTTCTGAGAATCGGTCGTCTATTTTTCATACCCTTTAATTTTAGGGGCACCCCTTTTTTACGTAACCTCGCTGTCCCACTGCTGGGCAAAGGTCTCCCCCAATTCTTTCCATTTATCTCTTTCCATAGCCAACTCCTTCCAATCCTTTTTAAAGTCGTCCAGCTCTTTTCGCCATCGAGTCGGAGGCCGACCTGGGGGCCTGCGGGCATCCTGGAACTCCCATTCCGTTGAAATCTTTGCCCTACTGTCCTTATTTTTTAAATTATTTATATGGCATAGCAACGTTTGCCGAGTCAGCTAGTAATCTTTTCTAAATAAATATCTTTTGTTAAGCAATACACCACACATTGACAATTTGAACGATAATTCCATTAGGCCATAATGACAGATGTCAATCCTATAAAATTTTTAAAAGTATTCGCACGGGTTTTTTCGCGGTAGAAAGTCTAAAAAGCAAGTCAACTGTCGGTCCCGTCAATTACTCGTTAAACTGTCGGTCCCGTTTGTTTCAATTGGAACCATTTCAGAGGCCTTTAGGCGGTCTAAACTGACACGAAGGTTGGCCACTAACCTAATCGAAATGAATAAATAAATCTCCAATTACATTAACAAGATGACGTCAACGTATGAAGTACATTAATAATGACAATATTTGTAAAGGATATTGGATACAAACTCTTATTCCTATTCATGAGCGTACTTTGTTAGATTCATATATTACTTCCTATACGAGGCAGATACGAAATCTTATTTTGTTTTTAAGCATTTTCAGCGGAGCAGTGACGTATTAAGGAAAGTTTTAGTAATGGATCGCACGTGTATGTGGGTTACTTACGTGTATCCAATCGACAAGCCCGTGGCACAGTGGTAGTGAGAGCGCTTACTGTGTCGGAGGTTGCGGGCACGATTCCCGCCCGATGGCAACAATATGTGAAGACATAATTGTTGGCAACGTCTGGGTGTCAATTTTATATTCTTATATTGGGGCCATATTAATTATCGCGTAATAAGAACATTTTAGCTATCAAATGGTTTGTCACTCTCTGACATACGCAATTTTCCGAAGAGCAAAAGAGACAAAACACATTTTTACAGTGTTAACACATTATAACAGTTTCAAGTTACACAACGTTTATTAATAAGGTGGGTATTTGCGTATGTATTTGTAGTAGTATCAGTTAGTTACATTCCATATTACAAGCTTAGAACTTACTCTGGGTCAAATTAACCGTGTGTGAATTTGTCCGGGTATATTTATTTTATTCATTTATTTACTGTAGAGAATCAAAAATTTCGAAGTAAAAACTGAAGCAAAGCTTAGACTTTGTCTAAACGGTCTCACCAACCCAAAGATTCCATCGTAAAATCGTGCTTCGTTGACTCTCAACTGTATTCTCGGTGTCTCAGTGTTCCTCGCTCCATAAGAAAAGCGAATATTTAAACATAGCTCTGAATCCTGCCCTGACAAGACCTTGGATGTTTTGTAAAGGGAATACTAATTTCGTCTATCGAATTTGTTACTAGCGTGTGATTGAAATTGGAAACGAGATATACGAAAAGAAATGTTTTGAAGGATTGTCAGGGGCAATCTTCACGAGCGTGAGAATCGCGGCGGTTTTATCGGTGAGCCACGTATTTTGTCCTAACAGTGCCCCGCGGGTTTACCCGCTTCGTACACATTCCCGTTGGATTTCTTGGATATATATTAATAGCTTATTACTTTCTCCTTGAATGTAGATACCCAATACAAAAAGAGTTTTCCTGACTGCGCGTTCTAACAAATAAATATTAAAAAAGTAATATTCTTCAACTTTATATTTTAATATAAGTATCGAGTAGGTTAGTAGTCTACCCTAAGATCAGAGTTTTTAGACTACCCGACGGACAATTTAACGTGCCTTCCAAAGTTCAGTAACGCTCAGATAGAAATGCCACTATCGGCCACCCATCCAAGTAGGGGCCGGGCTGCACGTTGCTTAACAATCGCAATGAGCTAACATCGCTTAGCTAAACTACGCCACGAGCGCTACAGCTTTATATATTAATGTTGATATATATAGATATTTCGCGGTAGACTACGTAGACAATGACGAAGCGAACTCTACGCCCGAAAAAACGACCGGCAACTGGCTTAAATGGAAAAGAGTAGCGGGAATGGGGAAAGGCTTCTTCCTAACAATATAATGATAACTCGTAACATTTTTCTATCTTTGTCAACATGTCTCTTCACTGTACTCATATCTTCAATGAGATGAGAAGCCTTTGCCCAACAGTGTGATATTACAGGCTTAGGGCCGACACTGCGTTAACGACACGGCGTGCGCACACCGCGGTTCCATACAAAAGTGAACCGTCGCGGGCGCCCGTAAATAAAGAAAGAAAGTATAAGGTCAACACTGCTTTAAGCGTGAGCACGCCGCGTGAGCACGCCGAGTGAGCACGCAACGTGAGCACGCCCCGTGCGCCCGTCGCGTGTGGCTTCATACAAAAGTGACCCGTAGCGTAACCCTTATACTTTCTTTCTTTCTTTATTTTATGCTCCACAAGGCGATTGTCGTAACGACCACCCGACGATAGAAGCGCGTGTGCATCGCGATTTTCTCGCTCGTGAAGACAACTCCTTTAGTCTGTATTGTTTAAAATGTTTACAGGCACCTGAGACATGCCTTTGTGGTGGTGAAGCCAAAGGGAATTTAAAAGAAAATTGTTAACGACGAATTTTATTGATGCTAGCTTGTCTGAGCTAAGTGACTAGAAAAAGAAAGAAATATATTTTTAACCTATTTATTTTATAGACGCCCCGTGCGTTCGCCTGCCAAGACTGAGGTCCCGGGTTCAATTCCTGGGTCGAGAGAAAACATGTTTCCTTTTCAAACATGGCTCGAGTTTGAGATCACCAACCCGCATTTGGCTAGCGTGGTGATTATGCCTAATCTTCCTCACTGTACTGATAACTTCATTGGGATGAGAGGCCTTTGCCCAGCAGTGGGACATTACTGGCTAATACTATTTACTTTTTTATTTTATAGTCTTTCCGAAGCATAATAGCGCTCAGAATGTACATTGTCTGGCAAAAACTCAAGTAAGGGTCGAGCTTCTTCGGTTGCTTTATAATCGCAATTAAATAACATCGCTTAGTCTAACTACGCCACAAGCTCTACGTGTCTAGTTTATGACGCACTATATTCAAATACTAGCCACGCCCTGCGGTGATACCCGCGTTGTACCCGTTCCCGCGGGAATTTGAGGATAAAAGTTACTTCTTGTTACATCAGTGATCTGCCAGTGAAAGTCCAGTTATTTCAAAGATTAGCCGGAACAAACAGACAGACAGACAAAATTATAAAAAAAACATTGTTTTGTTATATTATCGTGTGTATATCTATTAGTAAAAAAGCGGTTATTTTAATATTACAAACAGACACTTCAATTTTATTTATTTGAATAGGTATATATTTATCCTACTTCCTACTTATATCATAAATGCGAAAGTTTGTGAGGATGGATGTATGTATGGATGTTTGTTGCTCTTTCAAGCAAAAACTATTGAACGGATTTGGATGAAACTTTACAGTAATATAGGTTATACATCAGAATAACACATACGATACACTTTATCCCGAAATTCCCGCGGGAACGGGTACAACGTGGGTGAAACCGCAGGCGCGGCTAGTATTGTATAGTCGTATCTGAACTAAATATGTAAGGTTAGTTCACCTCAATACATAGGTATAATAAGTCCATACCAATATTTGTATGGACTATTATACCTAAATGATCGAATAACAGCCTCCTATTCAGAGTCTATCGACATCGTCGTAGCTGAATTTCTAATTATAGGTCTTTGTTGAAGCGTAACAACCCCACTTAAACAACAATTTACAACAACACTGTCTGTACCTATAGAAAAATAAACAATATTATTTTGAAATCTTTCAGCGAAATTAAATTGTTTGAAGAAAACAACTTGTGTAAGATCTAGGCCGTGTTTCAGAATCGACATCTATCATTATAATATTTGTAAAAAAAAAATAGTATCTACAAAGAGTTGATAAATAAACTACATACTCCCGGACAAATTTACAAATGGTTAGTTCAACCGCAACTAAGCTCTAAAGCAACCGTGATGACGGCCCCAAGGAGCAAAAATAGTACTTGAAGTATTCTTCAATACTATTTTTTCTTGTGCTTGTAAGATACTTGTAGTTTACTACAATGTTGGATTTGGGTACAGTTATAGGAGCTTTCTTTCCTAATAACTATCTTATAATCAACTTACGGAACGTCAGTTAGCCCTATAGTATACTTGAGCAAGCGCAATTGCTTTTGTAATGTTCTGAGCCAACACAATTTGAAGTACAGACACTCTGATTAGTATCTGACATAAGTATGTTACTAAAGCAATCTTGTTTATAATGCTCTAGGAATATACTTAGTTATTAGTTATAAGTAAATTTTATAAAGTGTTTTTTTTTTATTGATTCGCGTGTTTGGTTATTGTGGTGTGTGGTGATAAAACGAAATATTCAAAATGTACTTCTTTTTATAATATTAGATGTAACTTTTAGTAACTGCATAACATAATAACTCGTGATAAAATATTGATAATACAGTGAGAACACGCCGGGGAAGTCATTTTTATTGTAAATGTGTGCCAAGATCTAGTTAATTTTACAACGCGCTTCGAAAACAAGCACATAGAGTATTTATTGTAAAATAATATTTCGACGATTTTTACGATCATTCGCCATTTTATTCAAATACTCTGCGTTGAGTATGTTATAAGACAATTATAAGCAAATTATTACTTACAAACAAAATGGCTGATGTTTACTAATAATGTGATTGATCAAGTAGCTTATACGGTTATTTGATTTTATAACGTCCTTAATAAAGTACTATTGTATTTAAAAGAGTCTTGAATAAGACAGTAACGAGACAAACTCATAATTATCTTAGCTAAGAGTGTTATTAGAGCTTCTTTTCTTACAAACTGCTACTATAAGATTTCAAGACTATTTTATCTTTCTGAAGACATTTATAGGATACATATTCTTATTAGTTGTTTATAAGATAATCTACTAGTAAACTATAAGACTGAGTAATAAAAACAAATGCTCTTGAGAATATATACTCTTGTGAAATGCTATTATAAGTAAAAAAGTCCTGTAACTGTTTTGTAAGTAATCATATAGCAGACTATAAGACTGAGATATAAATCCTAATGCTCTTGAGTGTATTAGATCTTATCTTATACCATTATAAGATACACAGTCTGCACCAAAGCCTTAATAAGAACATTATTAGCAGAAGTAGACTTATAATATTTCGTTATAGGATTAGTTTGCTTGTTGGGGGATGCCCATCGCTGTTAACGCAGTTTCAGGCCTAACCCTATATTATGGGGTCTTACTAACTAATAATGTTACATATACATACTCAAATACTCACATATTGTTGACTCCGGGTGGGAATCGAACCCGCAACTCCCGATACAGGAAGCGCTCTCAGCTGTCACTGTGCAAATGAGCTTGTTAAAAAAGTTGAAGAGGATAGCTGAGGACAAAGAGATATGGAAAGAACTCCACCGACAAAAGCCTAGCTCTTAAGTAAAGAAGAAAACCTTTATATAGCTCAGAAAAGTGAAGTTATAACATACTCTCTCTCTCTCTCTCTCTCTCTCTCTCTCTCTCTCTCTCTCTCTAGCTCACTTTAATGACAGTCACTAGCTGTCAGGGTGTAACGACAGTGACAGTAACTTGCGAATGTTTAAAAATGTGGCGGTTTTGTTAATTGTTTTTTTTCCAAAAAAATCCGAAGCACCAATGTAACGAGTTAAAATACATACACATTAGGTATGTTTTTCAAGCAGTCTAGGCATTCTTCTATCGGACGAAATTTTGGTATTCACATAAAGTTTTAGGGACAACCTGCACACCGCAAATGTAAATTGGAATTTCTAAAATTCACAGCGTTTGCTCTACTTGGGTTTTGGTTGAATAACTATAGACGAATAAGATTGAAACAATTTTACTTTTGGTGAAGGCCACTCTAGATTTCAACCCTAACGAAACTCTAAGTAAACTCGAAAATAACAATAAGCAATTCCTTTCTATTAAAGTTATTTCAAGAAGAATAGCCAACATTGGTGTTGGAGTGTTTAGACCGCCTAAAGGCTTCCGACTTGGCCTATAGATTGAAACAACCGGGCCCGACTGCATAACGTGTCCTGCAAAGGTACAATAGATAGATAGTCAGATAGAATTACTACTCTCAGCCACCCATCCAAGTGGGAGCCGAGCTGCACGTTGCTTAACAATCGTAATGAACATCGCTTAGTCAAACTACGCCTTATGCGTAAGGCGTTATCGTAATAGTTTAAATAGTAAAGATCTCAAATATAGACTTATACTAGCTGCGCCCCGCGGTTTCACCCGCGTTGTACCCGTTCCCGCGGGAATTCCGGGATAAAAAATAGATGTTGTCCGATTCTCAGGCCTACCCGATATGTACACAAATTTCATGAGAATCGGTCGAGCCGTTTCAGAGGAGTTCAACCACGGTACCCGTTCCCAAGGGAATTTCGAGATGAAAAATAGATGTTGGCCGATTCTCAGACTTACTCAATATGCTCACAAAATTTCATGAGAATCGGTCAAGCCGTTTAGAAGGAGTACGGGAACGAACATTGTGACACGAGAATTTTATATATAAGATTGGAAAATAATTATTTTTTCCTGCTTTTACTTCCAGTAAATCGACACTTAACTAATTGACAAAAAAAAATATACATTACATGTCACAATCACTCTTTAAATCTATACTAAGGAAGAATTTGACGTCTCTGAGTACGGGTGTTAGGGCGCCTGTCCATTGATGTGGAGTGGAGAAACGGACAACTACTAACCAATCTCTCTCTTTAAACTTAAGAGCTGGGCTCTTGTCGATGGAGTTCTTTCCACTCTTCTCTATCATCTGTCATTCTCTTCAGCTGCTGGTACGACACGACTTTTGCTCTTTCCTTCAGTTGGTCTACATATGCCCTTCTTGGCCTTCCTCTTCCTCTCCTTGCCTCTATGTGTCCTTCTGTTATAGTTTTTATAAGTTCGTCGTGTCGTAAAAGATGTCATCATCAAACATCATCCCTCTTCTTATTTCGATCGTCTTTAATATTGCTCTCTTCTCCCCTATTAGATTCAACACTTCCTCGTTGCTTTTCTTTTCCGTCCAGCTAATTCTTTCCATTCGCCTAACCAATAAGATTGCATAAAATCTCCGGTCAGATATTTTATGAAATGCTATTGGTAGATATTTGTCCGTTTCTCCGCTACGCAGCCTCGCTCCGGATCAATGGACAGGCACTTCAGTCTTGCGTCTGCCTAAGCCATTTATTTGTAATTCATTTTCAATAGAGAAGTGTAAGTACTTCGCTCTTCGATCAAAACCCACCGATAAGTGTGAAATTTAACCTGTAATAATAATTTTACTGTAAATTTCAAAGGATTCCTTCAATAGCTTGATTTTCAATAACAGATTAAATTTTATATTCATGAGATAAATTTTAATGAAATAGGTATATAGTTAATTTCCTGTGAAATTTAAATATTATTCAACAAAATATTTGGTGCGTTGATGTTTAAAAGCATTTTAATGTTCCCTTAATTCTGTATCACGGCACATTTAAGCAAATACATAGTTAACAACTTATTTACAGCAAGCGCATTTCCAATCAAGTGGGGCTGTGTGGAACTGATCAATCACAATGCATTACGAAAATAATAGGCGTTGTTTTTTTATTTTATTTTTTTTATTTTATTAATTTTAAGAAAACTTACAGCTAGGTAACAGTATATAAAAAAAAAAAAAAAAACATGCAATACATGTTAAAGAAGGCCAATTACAAGTTTCCACTGACAGAGATAGATTTAAACAAAGACAAAGACGATGACAAACATTGATTACAAAAGATATATATAAATGAAATGAATGAATGAATTACATATTAAATAAATAAGAAAATTATCTATTGGCTTTCATGGACGGAAGAAATAATGATTCGACGTTTGAGACTTAAAATGGTGGTGTTAAATAAGTCGATATCATTGTTAGTCCTTAACAAATTGTTGAATGATGTGCTGGCTCTAATTAAATATGAGTTTTGCCTGTAATTGGTTTGACAATCCCAATGCGCTGTGATTGCTGATTCGCTCCGTTCCGCTTCAACAGAGAAGCACGCTCACGCACGCACACTAACGCACACTCGTGGTCACGGGAACACGAAGTAAATAAGTGTTTGTTTTGTTTAGATATACTTTTCAATGTGCTAAACTAAACTACGTTAGCTACAGGTATGATGACTATGGGAGATTGGAGGTCTAACTGACTAGCCAGTTTTGTTTAAATATTATTTTGCCGTAGATTACGTAATACCGTACCATTATGATTCTGTTTAGTACCTCAGTATCGTCACAGTATAACTATCATACAGTAATTCAACTCGGCTGTGACCTTGAGTTAGATACCTACAGCCACGCGGTACGTAAACATGCGCTAAGGCTGCCACCCGCCAGCATTTTAATTATATTTGCCTACTTTGTGTTTCCATTTAGTTTTGTGACTGTAATTTTTTTTTTATGTAAAGAATTAAAATATTTAAAATTGAATAGGAAGTTTCAATAAAAATGTGTGATGATTTGTGAATGGTAAATTTAATTTAAAAAAACATGTTTAGAATTGAATAACAATGTTCTAAATTTCCGACCGAAAAATATTTTCCGACCGAAAAATTTTTTTGACAGATACGTACGAAACGCTTGATTTTTCAATTTTAAGGTATAAAAAATCCGCATTCTAATTTAAAGCTTCATTATAAATTGTTTTGGGAAACATGGACAATGTGTTAATAACAAATTCATACAACCAAAAACAAAAATCAACACACCGCCCGTAAGTCACTGCGGCACAGTCGCGACTGCCTGCGTACCAGGAGTGTACCACGGTCGAAGCGCGTAGGTATAACTTGCGTTTCGGCCGTTTATATGGAGTTAAAATACTGGATGTATACTGTGGTATCGTTCTCAGAGACGTCAAATAAATTGACAACTAAGTATGTGACGTAGGTCAAATATCTGATATGTCAAAAATATCTCATTGATGTATTATTAGCTACTCTGATGGGAGGGTTGTGTATAAACTTGAAGAAGCCTTAAAATATAAGCAAATTCCATTTATAATTCACTAGCCCAAAATCTAAATAACTGGTCAAGCGAGCAATTTCAATATCTAATATTGGTCCCGAAATAGAATATTCAAACAGTTTCAGAGAAATTATTACAAAATCACGGGAAAGGGTTAAAAAACGTATTGAGACGCGTTTTATTGAGTCGAAAGGGCCTTTGAATCCGGGTCACTGGTTCTCCTTCAAGTACTTTGATAAAATTTCCAAACGTAGATAAGGGTTAATTTCGTTATATTTGCTTTCCCAATTTCTGACACGAAAAGATATTAAAAAACTGATTTATTTTTATACTTTTTACTATTTTTTCATCAGTTTGGATTTTGTTTTATAGTTCAATAGGTTAGTGGCCAACCCTGGCGTCGTAAATTTTTAGACCACCTAGTCCTCTGACATGGTCTAACGATTGAAACCACCGGGACCAACTGTTTAACGTGCCTTCTGAAGAGCGGCAGCGCTCAGATAGAAATGTCACTATCGGCCGCCCATCCAAGTAGGAGCCGAGCTGCACGTTGCTTAACAAAGGCAATGAACTAACATCGCTTAGTAAAACTAAGAAGACCACTAATTGTTTAAAGTTCCTTATTCACGGTTAACATTAACAACACGTTACATGGACGAATGCTTAAGTACATATTGTTCGTGGCAAATCTCTAATTTAGATTGACTCCTATGAAAATTCTTGTTGCGTGTCTATTGTGTGTGTGTATGCGTTAAAGCTTTGTCGATGTTAGCGTTTTGGGTGTTTATATTTAGTGACTCGAAGTTGAATAATAATCTTTACCTTGTCGAGTTATGTAATTTACGATTTACATAATGGTATTTCATTTTCACGTTGATTGCGTTATTATTTCACCACTACATAGTATAGAACAAAATCGTTTTCCACTATCTGTCTGTCCCTATGTATGCTTAGATCTCTAAAACTACTCAACGGATTTTGACACGGTTTTTTTAAATAGATAGAATGATTCAAGAAAAAGGTTTGTATGTATAAAAATTCTCGAAATTCCCACGGGAACGGGCACAACGCGGGTAAAACGGTGAGGCGCTGCTAGTGTGCGATAAAAAAACGCAGGTGCGTTGGAATCGTTGCACTGACCCACGTGATTCAAGTGAATAAGCTCTTTTCATTATATCGATGGCAATCGCAAACTATTTGACCAATTACATTTTAAGGTGGGATCCAAAGTAAAAACTATTACAAACATTTTAGATTTATCATTAAAACTTTTCTTTTTGCCGTTTCCCTTTTCCAAAGAATTAACTGAAGCGGTCAAAAACTAAAATCAAAATCGAAATTGCAAGAAAATATTCCATTTTAAATAGTTGAAAAAATAAAACTACAAAATGTTTGAAAAGACTTTAATTGACTAGCTACGGTTAGTGTTTTAGAAGAGTTTTTCAGAAACCACAAAATAATTGGTTCAGTTATCAATTAGGAGTATAGAAAATTCTAGAAAATATGTTTTCGATATTGAACAAAAAATGTATTCTGTTGTTTACAATTTTTTTGTTACTCTACATTTATAAATTGGTGTTTAACCTTAATTATCTTTTTATTTTGTATGGTATAAATTACTTAGCAAAATAAATCTCGGTACAGACTACAAATATCGCACGGTAGTGTTTTAAAAACGCTGACAAGCAAACATAATTTGCTTGAAAATGCGTTTCTTCTGTTTCCATATACTTATTTTTAAACGCGCGTAAAAAGGACATGTCAAGTGTGGACATAATCTAAAAAAATATTTATCTACTATTTAGGTACTTTTACTAGGCATTATATAAAAAAAATATTACTATGTCAGTCACATTAATCCCTAAACTTAAAAAAAAATATCTTTAAAAAAAGAATACACTTTCTTGTTTCAAAAACGCTTTTAACCTTGCCTGGTTGGCGCTGTGAAGCTCAAACTAGAGAGAAGTGGAAACGCTGAGAGTAGGCCTTTGCACAACAATGGGATACCCAAGGCTAATATAATAATACAATTAATAACCTTAACCTTTTCTTTCAACAGTTCCAAAAGTCGAAATAATCGACGAAAGAGGCCGTCCACTGCAGGATAAGTTCTACAAAGAAGGTTCTATCATAGAGTTGAGGTGTGTCGTGAGTGAGGTGCCGCAGCCGACGAGACAAGTCAACTGGAAGCACGGCACTAGGCTCTTGAACTATGACACTAAACGAGGAGGGGTTAGGTAAGTTGTGTTTTTTTGTATTATTACATTAATAATATTACTCTTTCACGAAAAAACTACTGAACGGATTTGGATGAAAATTTACAGTAATCTAGGTTATACATCAGAATAACACATGGCATATATTTTATCCCGAAATTCCTGCGGGAACGGGTACAACGCGGGTAAGAGCGCGGGGTGCAGCTAGTTTGAATAATTTTGTAGCAATCTGGTACATAAATAAACAAGTTAATTACATCCGAGTGCAATTGAACAACTTTGATACAACTTTTGCAAGCGAAAACCGACTAACTAGATTTTTTAATACCTTTTTGGAATTCGGTCAAAATGGATATTCTGGAAATATTCCAGTCAATGAGCACACACACACACACACACACACACAAACGCGCGCGCGCGCGCGCGCACACACAAGCACTCGCACGCGCGCATACACACAAACCCGCACAGACACACACACACACACTTTAATTGATTAGGCGACCCCTCTCCTATTTCAACTCCCTCCTAAGACCTCTGAGAGTCAGGAAGGGCTGAAAGACAGCGTTGTGTAGACTCTGTCCGCACAACACACAGCTGAGCCCCTTACCTTTTGCCCATTTTCTTCAAATGTTATTAATTTTAAGTTTAATTTTTTTCTGTATTGTACTTTCTTTATGTGGCAATAAATTGATTTTTATTTTTATTTTATTTTATTTTTATTTTATTGTTAAGCAACGTGCAGCTCGGACCCCAGTTGGATGGGTGACCGAAAGCGGCATTTCTATCTGAACGCTACTGTGCACGGAGGGCACGTTAGGCAGTCGGTCCCGGTTGTTTCAGTCGTTAGAACATGTCGGAGGCCTTTAGGCGATCTTAAAACTCCGACACCAGGGTTTGTCACTAACCTACTCGAAATAAATAATTGAATGAGAGTCTGTGTGCGCTTGGGTATCGTGTTTACATGTCAATTGAACGCCGCTCCCCTTAGCAGTGTAAACACACCTTAAGCACGCTTAAATAGGGCGTCAAGTTTCAGGTAAAATCTCGTGAAACAGAATCTAGTCTAAAAAACGGTTTTTACCAAAAATCACTTATATTTTACTAAGAAATTGGAACATAAATTAGGATTTAGTGACCGTTCACTAAATTAATTTCGCAATATAAACACAGTTTAATTGATTCTGCGTAATTAATTAATCGGAGAAAACCTTTATTAATTACCGTTTGTTTTGATAGGTACGGTTTTCTGGTTCAGTGGCTCGGCAGTAATTAATGGTCAGACAGTTTTAGATATATAGGACTAGGCATGCCCCGCGGAGTACCCGCGGAGTACCCGCGTTGTACTCGTTCCCACGGGAATTTCGGGATAAAATGTACCCCATGTGTTATTCTGATGTATAACCTATATTACTGTAAAGTTTCATCCAAATCCGTTCACTAGTTTTTTCGTGAAAGAGTAACAAACATACGATCCTCACAAACTTTCGCATTTATAATATTCGCAAGATTAATTGGCAAATTAATCCTTCCCGTAATTTAATACGTATAAAACACCCAATTATACAAAACACCAGTTTAACTTCTTAGTTAATTAAATAACCCTAAAGTGCCTCTTTCAATCGCGTCGGTACATTAAATATATATGTAATTATAAGGTTGGGTATTCTTAAAATAAATCTGGACTGTATCATTAACAATAGCTCGGCTTTTATTTGCAGAGGTGTTCTCAACAATTTATTGGGGAAAGCTCAATTTCTTAGAAGGTCAGGGGCCTGTGATTCTGTAATGAATCGGGCTGTTAAATTATTAATTGTTGCTAAGTCATCGCGATGGCTTGAATTTGAAAAGGCCTGGCTTGGAGAGAGCATTATTTGAACGTGATTAAATAAGTTTGGGTTATTGAAATAAGGGTGATTGATTAGAATTCTTATTGGCTTTTGTAAGAAAGTTAAGGACCATTTTTGTATGTTCAGATAATGTGTAAGTAATGGTCATGAAATAATAATTTAATGATTTAAGTGATACATTTATCTGCGACGGAGTCTTTTATATGTTTATGGGATAGCTTAGGATAGGCAAAAAAACTCTGAGTATAAATATATATTTTCTTTGCTTGAATGGTGGATCCACACAGCTTAGTGGCATTCCCAGAAGTTTAGCACAAGTAATATAGCAAAACAAACAATGGTACAACAAGTTAAGTTGCCTGTGACAAGCATGCACTTATCGCTTCTCAGACAAAATTCGACAAAAAGAAGTTTAGTGGTCTTGCAACATGCTAAAGCATGCACCAATGGCTTCCATCTTTGTTTCAATAACATGCCACATGCCGCTTGTCTATGTGGGCCACGAAAGAGCGAAGCACTTCCTGCGTAACACTTCTCTACTTCGTTGTGTACACTCACCATAGAAAGTCCAACGTTCTAAGTAACTGATTGTATTAGAGCTCTGTGAGCAAACGAGGTTTATTAAATTACAATTTAAAATGAACTCTGTTAACTACGTAGTAATTAACTTCTAAGGTGCTACCGGGGGCGTAGATTGCGCTGTATCAATTAAACAAGGCCCTATCTGTAGAGACTCGGACTGTTCTTAACCGACTTCCAAAAAAAGGAGGAGGTTCTCAATTCGGATGTTTGTATTTTTTTTTACTATGTTCGGGCATAAGTCCGTCAAATATAGACGGATTTGCAATTTTTTTTTAATCAAAAATGTTTTAAATGTTAAAGCCACTGTAGAGTTAAGGTGTTGAGGCACTTTAACCACAGCGGTCTTTCGAGTTATTAGACGCCTAAAACGATATTTTGTCAGTTTAAAATGCAATCTATAATCTATCTATCTATATAAATAAAAATGAATTGCTGTTCGTTAGTCTGCTTAAAACTCGAGAACGGCTGAACCGATTTGGCTAATTTTGGTCTTGAAATATTCATGAAAGTCCAGGAAAGGTTTAAACGGTAAGCATTGCCTGAATTATTGCGGGTGAAACCGCAGGGCACAGCTAGTAATATTATAAAGCTGCAGATTTTGTTTGTTTGAACGCGTTATTCTCAGGAACTGCTGGTCCGATTTGAAAAATTCTTTCAGTATTGGATAGTCCACTTATCGAGAAAGGCTACAGGCTCTAAGGGCCGATTGCACGGAATAGAAAACAAACGTCATTTGTTTTTAAACTAAGTTAGGTACTAAACAATCTTATGGAATACGCTTTTTGTGCTAAAACAAAGAAGTTAGATTGTTTTTCTAAATGTATTTAATTGCAATTATTAAGCACTTCATCACTTAGAGTTTCACGTCATGTCCTTAACCTTAAAACAGTAAAAGTAAAGTAAACGCCTGTAATGTCCCTTAAAAATCAATCTAAATACAAAATGACTTTAAAAACCTTATTATTTTAAAAAACCTATGTATTAAACAATTCGCTTAACTCTTAAAGTTTTGTTTACTGTTTCAATTATATTACGTTCCTACGCACGTGGCACGACCCTTCTTATCAAAACATTTCAAATCCTATACATCGGAGACAATCGATGGGTTTAAATAACTTACCAAATAGTTAGTCCCTAATGTTTTACGGGTTTACAGTTTTTGTCATAATTAACTGAAGAGATAACTTTGGGTCCGCATAAAGTTAGAAATTGGGGATATTTGACCCCAATATTAGTAATTTTGGCGGCAAAGGGTCAAGTATTTATTGTTAAACGAAACAATGTTTTGATTACCCTTTTGGGGTATTTGTGTAAAGGGTATTATTTATTATTTTCTCCCTAATATTTTGTTCTTATAATGTTGTTATTAAAAACATGTTTTTGGTTTCCATGTTTAGACACAACTTTCAATTGTGTTATACGTAAAGTTGGCCGCGGTTTCGGGTTAGGAACATTTTATTATTCATTTAACTTGCATTTGAATTTATTATTTTTCCGAGATATTTTATTCTATTATTGTTGTAAAATAAAAACACTTCGCATGTATTTTACATTTTTATATGACGTTTCGGCTCCTTTACAGGAACCATGGTCACAGATGACTGAGGCGTTATATTACGTCTATACAAGAAAAAGTAAAAAATATCGCAGCTACCGCCAAATACATTTTGTTAGTTAAGGAATGTTACGTTTTAAATGAGCTAATACTGTCTTGAAATCTTGCAGTGTTGGGACTTGTGGTTTCAGCTTGTTGTTAAAGGGATCTCAAGCAGGTAGTTTCAATTCAAAATGAGTAGGTTTTGCTTAAACTTAAGAAACCAGTACAATCTTTTTTTTACTCAAATCTCTTCTATCCTTAAAGACAAAACAAACTTCTATTGGAAATTCCTATCTGACATGGAAGTAGTAATTACAGCGATATCACGTTCATTTGATCCTCTATTCTCAGGACATGTGTCTATGAAAACCGCAAGCAATTTACTCGGGTCGTTTAGCTTGACCATTCATATATATATACTAGTATGATTGCGTGATGTAGTACTGCAGCAAGTTCGAGTAGGTTTTGTACGTAAGTAAGATATAGTAAGTTTTGTACGTAAGTAAGATCGAATAGGTTTTGTACGTAATTAAGATCGAGTAGATTTTGTTTGAGCAGGTTTGAGTTTGCGTTTATTAGTTAACTTTAGTATTAGAGTTTTCAAATCGCCTATGGAGCTGAGAACGACCATTTAACGTGCCTTACGAAACACGGTAGCGCTTCGACAAAAATGTCATTATCGGTCACCCATCTAAGTAATGAATTTTACTAAGCTCACCGGACTGAAAAACATTTTTCTGTTTTTAGATCAAAATTTGACATTTATTTACATATTACAAACAATATCAAAACTTGTTCTACTACCTATTTATTTTTTATTTCGTCCATTAGGAAGGTATACAATACGTACATAGTGTTCTGTTAGAAGTAAATGGAGCTCCAGGTTTCACAAAACTTTCTTAAAAATACTAGTAGAGATATCTTATTGAAATTGTCTGTAACTGAGAGATAGAGATAGACAGAGATGACAGAGATAACGCTCTACAAACAAAAAACGAATTATCTCCCTCCAAAGACCGACAAGCAAGACATATAGTCACCTTCTACTGTATGTACATATGAAATGAAATTAAAAATTTAAATTAGTTCAAACTAACGAACGCCATTCTTCTCATTACACTTTTCGCAAATGGTATAACTTTCATTTTAATTAGCGAAAGTAGGTAAGTACTAAAAGGATGAAGTTAAAAAGCTGTAGAAGTTTCTACTTGGGTTGAAAAATCAGCTGTTACACTCAGTGACGTTATTACAACTTTGTTCCACTCACGTTGTATTTGCCCGTCGGAATTTCGGGATAAAATTACCTTGCAATTTCTAATTTAAATGTCAGAGGCCTTTGGCGGCTCAAGAACTCTGACACCAGAGTTGGTCAGGTTGACCATCCACTCGATGAAGAAGAAGAAGAAGATTTCAATGTTTAGCTGACAATAGGGTTTAAGCGATAAACAGTCAATATGGTGCAACAAAAAAAACGATGACTAGCAGATCTAGCATACACTTACGAAGACATTTACTTTTCCATAAGAAACATAACATAGATACATAAATCCTAACAAACTTTCTCATTTATAATGTTTCTCCTCGGAGTCACGGGACAAGCCCGGTCTTTTTGATAGGCATGCGAGGGGATACAGATCCAACTCGTAGAGGCCCTTTGGCCCTTCATTTATAATATTAGTAGGATAATTACTATTAATGTGTTGTTTGTCCACAGCGTGAAAACGGAAGCTACATCTAACGGCGCTCTGTCCAGGCTGTACATAGCCAACGCCAATAGGAACGACTCCGGGAACTACACCTGTTCGCTGGCAGATGTGGCGATATCAGCCGTGTCAGTGCATGTGTTGCGAGGTGAGGTGTTACTGAAAATTTATCTTATATTAGTACTAGCTGTAAAGGGGCCCGTGCGCAGGTGGTGATGGCACGGTAATAATGAGAGCGAGTGGACTGTATAATAGGTATATTGAAGTAAAACTGTACAAAATGGTGTCGCGTCTACGAGACGTAAACCAAAACAATAATTAAGTTAAGATGTGCGTGCGCATGTGTTCGCTCGAATGGTGTGTGACGAACTGGCTCGGCAAGCGAGCGGGCGATGACCCGAGACAGCTGATGCGCGCCCCGCGCCTCGCGATGGTTGCGTTGAGAGTATTCTCAACACTAGCTGTGCCCCGCGGTTTCACCCGCAGCGCCCCCGTTCCCGTGGGAATTTTGAGATTTTTATTCCTTATTTTTCTTATATAAAAACCTTGTCCTAACAATAAGGAACACATTAAAAAAAGAATCATCCAATTTGGTGCAGTCGTTCTGAAGTTATGCGCTTACCAACACATTCAGCGATTCATTTTTATATTATAGATAGATGAACTACCAGTATTCCGCCGGTTTACCCGCTTTGTACCTGTTTTTGTGTGAATTTTTTCATAAAAATTAGTTAATTCAAGAGAATTACTCAGTATATTGGTGAAAACCGCCTGAACATCCGTTTAGTAGTTTTTGAGAAAAACGATTGCGTACAGACAGACTTTTGAGGTCTTTGTTTTTGTGGCAGCGGATACTTGATAGCGTGGCTGAGACTGTTATTCGGCAAGTCTTTCAATTACCGTACTCTCTTATTATTAGTCCAAGTCAATGCGTGTTTCATCTGGCTAACAACGAATACAAAGATCAAAAGTCCTTGACATCAAAATAAATACAGAAAATAATATGGTAGGTACGGACTTTTGTCCATACAACAAAAAGCCCATAGGACAAAAGTCCGTACCAACCAGAGATAAAACTCTCATAATAGCATAATGGAAACATCGCTTATCAATTCTATTCATAGACACCAGTATCCCCATTAGGAACAAAGCAAGCATACATTCCAAATTTAAATATTCCGACGCATTTTCCAAACTACTTCCTGAAACGGAAAAATAACAAAAAAAAACGTCCAAAGCAGGAATTGATTGTCCGTGAATAATATTTAATACAATCACATGAATAATTCATAGTAACTGCCTAAACAGAGGTATTTTATGGGATCATAAATTTTGTAACGTTTTGACGACGTCCTCGAAATGCGATAGGCCGATACTTTGTTCCTTCAAAAGCATTTTGAGGGTAAAATCTTTCGATAATTTTTTGAGGGAAAAAGGTAAAGTAAATATGCTTTGGATAGGGTGCCTCTTCAATATGATACAGATCTGGGGATAGATATTAACCGATAATTGAATAACTTTATTTTTCATTGTGATTATTTATTTGTTTAAGTTTAGCTTGTGGTGTTATTTGTAACCGCCGCAAAATTATGAATTACTAGCCATGTCCCGTGATTCCACCCGCGTTGTACTCGTCCCGCGGGAATTTCGGGATAAATGTATTCCATAATTATGTTATTCTGATGTATAACCTATATTACTTTAAAGTTTCATCTTAATGAGATCAGTAGTTTTTGCGTAGAAACATCAACCCGAGTCATGTTTGAAAAGTAGGAAAAATATTTTCTCTCGACCCGGGAATTGAACCTGAGACCTCAGTCTTGGCAGGCGAGTGCACATACAACTAGACCACCGAGAAAGACTAATAAACTACGCAATTTCCAACTGCACCAAGATGTTCCGTAAGTTCCTTCCAAGATGTTCCGTTCGGCAAACTTTGGAGACAAGTGGATTCTTGCTCGTTCCCATTTATTTTGTTGAAAGTAATATAAGAAGTAAGCAGTGCAAATACCATCTTGGATTGTTTATCAAAGAAATTTAAAACAGTTTGCAGAGTGCATTCTGAAATTATATAGCAATTTGAATAGTTATGATTATGATAATTATAATGAGATGCTGTGCAAGCAATCATATCATACGATCAACACATCAATAATACATAATCTAATACATGATATGTTCAGTGAGCTGAGCTGATCGGATATCTTGTGTGATGAGTGGTCTTTGCTATGCTATGGCACATTATTAATTACTACCCGCGGTGCTACCCCCGTAGTACCCGAGCGACGCTGTCGCGCTCGCTTCACCCACCTCCTGATGAAGGTCACCGGAAGTGACCGAAACGTGTTGTGGACTCAACAGTAAACTCCGTCGTTCTTTCCTGTTTTTACAAATAGTAATATTGTTTAGTTCATTGTAGGCAATTATTTAAAATTGCTGCTCGATGAATGGGTCCTATGATACCCTTTGTTAGTTTAAGTTGGGATATTATGAAGTTCAATTTTACACTAGTTGTTTGAAGAGCGGTGGTTGTTTTATTTAAGTACTAGCAGCGCCCCGCAGTTTTACCCGCAGTTTTAGTAGGAATTTTGGGATTTTTTATACATATAAACCTTCCTCTTGAATCACTCTATTTATAAAAAAAACACTTCAAAATTCTTTGCGTAATTTTAAAGATCTAAGCATACATAGGGATAGACAGCGGAAAGCGACTTTCTTTTATATGTACTATGTAATGAAATTAAACCAGTTCAAGTCGAGCCGCAAGCCGCAACCGCAAGCGGTTTGCAAACATTGGTACAGCATGAGGTTACGCTGTACGGTGGTCATTTTTTTCCAAAAAAATATTTTAGAAATCGTACCTGTTATTTAAGGTCCAATTTCTAAAATTGTCTTAAGCCCGAAAATATATTGAACATAATCTGAAAGTATAACCTTCTCTTTTTTTTCAAATCGTTTAAAAACTAAAACATTTTTGGTACTTTTTTGGTTCTTCTTCTTCTTTCGAGTCAATGGCGCAAAATAATTTTAACTTTTTTGGTTACAAAATAGTTTGAACAAAATGTCAAATTTCCAATTTTTTTTATTTTTTATTTAAAAACTATTTTGAGCGATTCCAAAAATAGTTCATGCAATCATTTTTATTCGACGTTTTCGACGTATACCTTTAAGGTATCAGCAATCAAAGGTGAGTCCACAAATATGAGTTCAGGCTGCAATCCCCGCGATGCTTTTTAATTTGAAATGCTAACAGAAGCGAGTACGGGGAATCCTAAGCAATCATGGGTATTTATGAATAACTTCCACGTATTTTCATTTTTAACCAAGAAAAATATCGAAACATACGCTACGTATATTTCGATCGAAAACATGTTTCCTACTCTTCAAACATGGCTCGAGTTTTAGATCACCAACTCGCATTAGGCAAGCGTGGTGATTATACGTAATCCTTACTGTACTGATATCTTGTATGAGATAAGAGGCCTTTGTCCAACAGTGGGACATTACTTTACGCATATTTTTGAATGCTGCTATTTGATTTGAATTTTGATTCGTGTTCAATTAAACTCGGCGGCTATACTAGGCTCCGAACGCGACGGCACGTGGCTTGCTTGGCCCCTAGAGCCTAGCGGCTTGCATTCTAGGTAAGCAACTAGATAGGTGCCGAGATGCGCAGTGCAGCCGCAAGCGAACAATGACCCTCGTTCATTTTACCTATGCTTTAGGAGGCAAGCAAGCAAACTGCCTGCCATTCGTGCTCTCATGATATTTTTCGTCCGTCGTCGAGTCTGATTCACCAATCACAGCACATTCATATTGTCAAAATACGCATAACGCATTGCGATTGGTCAATTGAGCTTCACTCCGCATCAATTGTAACATGTCAAGCCCGTTGGCACAGTGGCAGTGAGAGCGCTTACTGTGTCAGGGGTTGCGGGTTCGATCCCCGCCCGGAGTCAACAATATGTGAAGACATAGTTGTTGGCGACGAACGTCTGGGTGTCAATTATATATTCTTATAAAGTATTTGTGTATGTATGTGTAGTAGTATCAGTTAGTTAGATTCCATAACACAAGCTTAGAGCTTACTTTGGGTCTAATTAACCGTGTGTGAATTTGTCCAAGTATTTATTTATTATTAAGTATTTATTTATTTATTATGTACGTACAAACTATTTCTCAGAATTCGCTATCTTCTCTTCAGAATCTAATCTAACGCCCTATGAGTAACTTCCAAGCCAACTTGATTATTTAGTCCGAATGTGGCCTTGTTTTTTATTTGTAAAGCAAACCTTAATTTAGAACCCACTTAATTGTAAACGTGATATATATTTAACCTTCGTTAACATTCAAAGCGTTGGGGAAAAAGTAGGGTAACCTAAAATTACTTTAGCGGCCTAGGTTTTACATAAATTAAGGGACTTTTTATAATTAATTATAAAGGCCAGTACTATAATTATACCGGTTAGTTCATTTAGATGGTCGGTAACAAGTTTAAATACATGGTGCGTTATTTAAATCGGTCAGTATGGGTGATTTTGAAACTACAAAAGATCTTCTTCTTCATCGAGTGGATAGTCAACCTGACCAATCCTGGTGTCAGAGTTATTGAGCCGCCAAAGGCCTCTGACATGGCTCATGTAACGACTACTATCTGTAGAAAGTAACCCGGACCGACGGCTTAACGTGCCCTCCGAAGCACGGAATCATCTTACTTTTCGGGATTCAGCCTGCAATGCCCTAACCAAACTGAGGGCAGTCTCACAAAGAGAATTTTGTGAGACATTTTGCCCACCGGGAATCGAACCCAGAACCTCCGGATCGTGAGCCGGGCGCTCCGACCATAAGACCACAGGCTGTTACTACAAAAGATACAAGTAGGTTAAGCCTTGTCACACTGATCGGTTTAATTTTCTCACCCTGTACTTGAAACTTGGTACCGACCCTCAATTTGACGTTTGGGTTGGCAACTAACCTACTCGGAGTTACTTAGTTTGACGCACGCTATTGTATCATACCATACACCAATAGCACACATCTTTGTTTTATAAGTAAGGCTAGCAGCGCCCCGCGGTTTTACCCGCGTTGTGCCCGTTCCCGTGGGAATTTCGGGAATTTTTTTACATAAAAACCTTCCTCTTGAATCACTCTACCTATTACAAAAAACCGCATCAAAATTCTTTGCTAAATTTTAAAGATTTAAGCATACAGACAAACAGACAAACGACAAACAGACGCGACTTTGTTTTATACTATGTAAAGATGTGTGCTATTGGTTCGTGTATGTCAGTGGTCAACCTTGGTGTCAGAGTTTTTAGAACGCCTGAAGGCTTTCGACATGGTTCATCGATTGAAACAACCGCGTTGTGCCTGTAACCATGGGAATTTCGGTACAAAAATAGCCTATAACATTCCCGTTGACTGAGGTATTCATTACAAGTTCAGACAAACAAACTCTTCAGCTTTATTATCACTACATAGTATAAAATAAAGTCGCCTCTTTTTCGTGTCTGTCTGTCTGTTTGTCTGTCTGTATGCTTAAATCTTTAAAATTACGCAACGGATTTTGATGCGGTTTTTTGTAATAGGTAGAGTGATTCAAGAGGAAGGTTTTTATGTAAAAAAAAATCCGAAATTCCCACGGAAACGGGCACAACGCGGGTAAAACCGCGGGGCGCTGCTAGTATTAGTATAAATTAATGTAACAAAGCCCTTTGAATGTTCAATTTAATCAAGCAGTCCAATGTTAATTTAATATCCAACCTACTTTAATTAAAATAAGTTAAGGTATTTATTATATATGAATCGAATAAAATGCTACAATTCTTACTTGAAACAATAATGGTATGAAGTTATATTTTCTGACTAGAAGCGTCCCGCGATATAATCTGAACTATATAACCTTTTTTGAAAGTGGCTATCATAAAGTAAAGATAAGTATTAGCCTGTGTATTAGCCTATGTAATGTCTCACTGCTCAGCGAAGGCCTCTCATCTCAATGAAAACATCAATTCAAGGAGGTGGATAAGGTGTAAAAAAACGTACGTACTATACGTTCACTATACGAAAATTTCCAAACATTATCTTGTTAATGTTTGTGATCAAGTAATTTAATTGTGACGTAATGGTGAATTTAACAGTAACGGTTATAATTTAACGGATGTGGATATGATAATTTATGTGAACAGTGAACAGTCAAGCCCAGACTCGTGTGTTAAATTAATTGCTTCACATGCTTATAATACCGGGGAATTAAATAATAAAAGTGCGTTACAAAAATGGCCCTAGATTTTTTGGTAAAAAATTAAGAATAATCTTAAACTATACAAAAGCTATTCTAAAAAGCGATTTGTATAATTATTTTTGTACTAGATAGCCACATTAAGCGGAAAGGCTATAGGCTATTTTTCATGCAATCCTCCCCCTTCATGAAATCCTCCCCCTCAGGAACGGACATAACGCGGGCAAAACCGCATATGTATGACAAGTCTCCTTACACCGTCAAGTTTACTGGACGCCGCATCAAGTCCGTTACAACTTAACGGTGCACTTTATCGTGTATGGCCTGCATTAGAACAAAAACGTAGTCCCGAAATTAGGTACCCCATTATTCCATGATATTTTTTAAATAAATGACACGAAATTCAAATGTAACTAAGCCGAATACACATTATAAAAGGTACTTACCATAAAATATGCTCAAGAAAAGCTACTTAACTTCAGCCGGTTCATAAGTACCGATCTTTGTCGGCATAAAGACAAATTCACATGTAATCCTATTGTTAAGACATGAACGTACTTGAAGCATAGAAAAGTATTGTTTCAGAGTTATAGCACTCAGAGATATATTCCGGTATCGGCCACCCATCCGAGAATTAGAGTCGATTGAGCGTGTGATAGTTTAATAAATTTTCTCATTTTAGGTTGAATTACACGTATTTATAAAGTAACTATACCTGATAACTTGTTTTCCTACTTCTTATGACCGGTACCGCTTTCTTCGCTATAACCTATCTCCAGTCTATCCAGTTGTCATTGTCACAGTCCAGTCTTTTATTCCTTTCCTGCCCAATAGTTCCTTCTTTGTTGTACATTTGCGGGCATTGTACTGATGTGGTCGGGAGTGTGTCCCTGCAGTTGTAATCCATTACATTAAACAACTCCAATAAGCCTCTACGAGTTGGATCTGAATCAAATGCTTCTCTAAAAGGTCAGGCTCTTGACTGTCTTTTGACTCTAGAGATAGTAATTTTCTGATGATATCGAAGACGATTTTCTATAGACAACTATGAGTATAGTTTTCACGTCCGTGCGAAAGTCATAAACACACCAGCGAAAAATAAATCCATCTTTCTCAGCACACAATGTTATTACACCGCTAGGCGATAATCGTTTACCAATGAAAAATGATCCGCTTGCCCTCGTCTGTCCGAGTCCTTAGGCACCAGATGGGAATAAGCACCCATAACCACTTACTTCCAAGGGTGTTTGCTTTACTCTTGACGTAAAAATCCATTATTTTATATTATATGCTCTGGATAGATTGTACAGATAATGATTGTATAGGATGTGCGAAATGAGAGCTGTAATGTATAATTATAATGGGTTGGTTTTTGATAATTAGACATGGTTTTATTTATTTTTGGCACATGTTACTTAAAGGCCGATTTTTGCTTAGTACTATGAAAATTTTGAAAACACTCTCTTTAACTGAATGAAAGAGCGAGCAAGCAATATGTTTAGAACTAATAGTGAAAATGCGATTTAGTCTGGAGGTACATGTCAGTACGCGTAGTAACAATTTCCTGTTACGAAACTCCTTGCTACGCCGTAGTTTCGTAGTAAATGCTACGCCGTAGTGGGGCGTAGTCGACGTAGCACTATAAGTACGACGTTTATTAATTTTAGGTGAAGTTCAACTTTTCAAATTCATTGAACTTTAAACATTTAAAAAACGAAGAATGGCATTGCATTGTAATGAAATGAACTAAGAGCTTAAAGGAACTAAAAAAATACCCCATATTCTCTTAAAAACCTTAAACAATGTTTGTTGTAGTAGACAAGCCCGTTGGCACAGTGGCAGTGAGAGCGCTTACTGTGTCGGGGGTTGCGGGTTCGATTCCCGCCCGGAGTCAACAATATGTGAAGACACAGTTGTTGGCGACGACGTCTGGGTGTCAATTATATATTCTTATAAAGTATTTGTGTATATATATGTAGTAGTATCAGTTAGTTAGATTCCATATAACAAGCTTAGAGCTTAGTTTGGGTCTAATTAACCGTGAGTGAATTTGTCTAGGTATATTTATTTATTTATTTATTTGTAGATCAACCAGTACCATTAAGTTTACACTTCATATTACTAATACAACGTTTTTTTACAGGTGAAAATCCACTAGCGATGCAAAGAGGGAACGCATCGCGGTGTTCAAACCCGTTGCTCGCTGTGTTCATCGCATTTGTTAGCTGACGCATAACCGGCGCGCAATGGACGCGCTGTCTATGAACATTGACTGTTAAGTGCTAAAACACTAGAGTGTAATTAATGGTGTATATGAGAGTATTAAAATGTTTCATTAATAAGACGTAAAGACAAAGGTTCTTAATTAATCGATAGATATATGGTTATTGAAGATTTTTTTAGTAAGTTAGTATTCAATATTACTTTTTTGTATCACTTTTCTAATTTACTGAATTCAACAATGTTTACCGTATCATAAAAAGTGAAGATTTTGCTAAAAATACAACGAAAAATTTTAATTTAATATCTATCATTTTCAATGAATCCAGTCTGTTACAAATCTGGGTAAAACAACTCTGTAAAAATATTGGAATTACCCAATTTAACGTGGGTAATTCTGCGTAAAAATCTAGATGGGTGATTCCACTAGTAGATATAGCAATATTCAACACTTCATTGATTTTAAAGCCTTTCCAACGCGGTGAGTTCCTATTATGTCAGTTATCCAATGTCTCGACTATAACTTACCAGTTAACTTAAAGTTAAATAAACAATGAAGTTTATCAGTCTATCAACGTCTAGTCTCGTTATCTTAATCTGTATCTTAGATTAGATAGATCTATTCGTCTTTGGTTTTAAAAAAGCGTCTAGACAGCTAAGAAAACAGAGAGTAACTGAAATATTATAGATAAAAACAAAAACCACCTTTTGATCTATAATACGAGGTTTTCTTATTTAAATATTGTTTATTTTTGAGTTTCATTATAAGCATTTTTCCTAATGAATTGAAAGTAAAATGAAGTAATTAGCCTTATTATTTATTTAAACGGGAATATAGTTGTGCGGGGAAAGACGCTGTCGCGAGCGCTTCACCCACCTCCTGATGAAGGTCACGTATGTGACCGAAACGTGTTGAGGGACACTCAACAGTAGCCTCCGTCGTACGTAAGTTCGCGTTTAAATAAATAATAATGACATTAAAGTACGTTTCAATTAATAGTAAAAAGTATTTAGCCTGTAATGTCCCACTGCTGAGAAAGACCTCTCATCTCACCGCAAATATCAGTACAATGAGGAGAATTATATTCAGGAATACAAACAAAATAGACAAGCCCGTTGGTACCGTGGCATTGAGACGCTTACTGTGTTGGGGGTTGCGGGTTCGATTCCCGCCCGGAGTCAACAATGTGTGAAGGCATAGTTGTTGGCGACGACGTCTGGGTGTCAACTATGTATTCTTATAAAGTATTTGTTTATGTATATGTAGTAGTATCAGTCAGTTATATTCCATAATACAAGCTTAGAAGCTTACTTTGGGTCTAATTAACCGTGTGTGAATTTGTCCGGGTATATGACTATCATAATATTAAATTACTTTTCAATTATTTCCAAACACAATACCTACAGCTTACACCAAGTTTATCAGAATAGCATCCATAAACAGTCTTGCAATGTAACATTCTTAACAGTCCATGATAAGTGTGAACGATCGAGACCCGTTGCTCGTAAAAATGTCGTAAAAACGGTAGAAGGGTGTCAGCTTATAAAATATTTTACTTGAGCGATTCTGTGTTATTGGTGTTAAGTGTTTTCGAGTTGCTTTCGAAGGTGTATCGGTTAGAATGTGGTGAGCTATTAAGGGCATATGAGAAATATTAAATGGGTAATAGATTTCCATATGTATGTAATTTCACATAAGAGCATATTATGGGCATATAGGGCATACATTCATATATGCCAATAATGTCAAATTAGGGCACATGGGTCAACCTGACCAATCCTGGTGTCAGAGTTATTGAGCCGCCAAAAGCCACTGACATGGCTCATGTAACGACTACTATCCGTAGAAAGTAACCGGGACCGACGGCTTAACGTGCCCTCCGAAGCACGGAATAGTCTTACTTTTCGGGCCATCAGGTGATTCAGCCTGCAATGCCCTAACCAAACTGAGGACAGTCTCACAAAGAGTTTTATGAGATATTAATTGTCCCCACCGGGAATCGAACCCGGAACTTCCGGATCGTGAGCCGAGCGCTCAAACCACAAGACCACGGAGGCTATTAAAGGCATTGAAGAATAGTGATAGAATGAAAATAGTTATCTGTCGAGCTCATCTCGCCTTTTCGCCAATAAGGCATCGTTATTGAGATACATTGTAGTCCTTTAGATTGCTACTAGTTGTCACGTTTCATTCCTCATTTTTTTGTAAACACTCCCAATTGCTTCCAATTGGCGTGAAATTGGTACAATCTCCGGACGTTTGGAGAAAATAAAGTCTGATTGTGTTCCAATTTCAATATCAAAGGTTTAAAATCAAAGCATGAATAAAACGTATAATGGTCGACCTCGGTTTTTTCAATCGAAAGACCATGTCGGAGTCCTATAGGTGGTCAAATAACTCCGACACCAGGGTTGACCACTAACCTACACGAACTTACAATAAATATATTATTCCTGGACAGATTCACACACGGTTAATTAGACCCAAAGTAAGCTCTTAGCTTGTGTTATGGAATCTAATTAACTGATACTACTACATATACATACACAAATACTTTATAAGAATATATAATATAATAAGGTATTTAATTGGAAATTATGTTAATAGCGATGAAAACGACGCTCACCCTGAAAAACAAATTTTGTGATACACTTCTTAAAAGGTAAAAGTCCATATTAATGACACGAATGTTAAACTATACTTTAATAATTTCTGACGCTTATATGCACATAAAAATTCAATACATAATTTAGGCTCTTTATTAACATATTTGTTCATATATTATTTTATAACCTACATGAATTCATCCATTGCCATTACAATTCAATTATTAAAACACCGGGAATCCACGATTCGACTGAAAGAGAATCATAACGCAATTAAGTCGCATTTTAACATTATGGATAATTAAGTGTGACATTATAATTAACTTCGAATGACAAAATTGTACTCTGGGGTCGATTTTGTTAAATTAATTAATATAATCTTAATTACTTCTCGATTGAAATTGAAATGATACATATCTATACTAATAGAAAGCCGAAGAATTTGATTCCTGTTTTTTGTTCGTTTGAGCGTCCCATAGTTTTACCTACGTCGTTCCCGTTTCCGTGGAAATTTCGGGATAAAAAAATAGCCTGAAATCTTCCCCTTGAATATAGCTATTCATTAGAAAGAGTAATATTCAAATCGGACTAGTAGTTCCTGAGATTAGCGCGGTCAAATAAACAACAAAAAAGAAATAAAAAAAACCAACTCTTCAACTTTATTATACATAGTATAGAGGTAGATATATTTGTATGCAGACGCGTGAGTCAAACTGTCGTACTCAGAAACGTCACATAAATCGATACTTAAATAATTGACTGTTTTCGTTCATTACATGTCAAAAATCATATTAAGTAACTCTAGCTCTGATACCCGTACTCAGAAACGTCAAATGATTCCTTAGTAGAGATTTGTATGGAAAATAACGTGAATTACTTAACTTGTGAGTGCGTCAGTGAGTGCGTCAAAAACAGTCAGAAAACCATTCAGTTCCTAAAAATCCAATAAATATAAAAATGTGAGAGATTATCCAATCAAGCGGGAGTAATCTATGACATATCTCATTCACACCCACTGTACTTTCATCCAATTCGATAGTGCTAAGAAATGGCAGCGTTGCTAGCCAAAATACTAATCCACTCAAACAACGAGAGAGCTATCCATTACCGGCTCTTATTTATGTTTCGTTACCGCATTCTAAGTCGACCGGCAATGTATAGCGAACAAACGAACATTGTAAATCTTCGCTTGTTACAGTGGTGGACTCAGGTTTTAAAGATAGGGGATAGGTGATTGTGGTGAGACATAGTTGATTAGGGCCTCAGTTAAAAACAATTGTCTTTAACGCACTTTTAAAAAGCGTCGATATAGAATTTGTTGCTTATGTGACTTGTGACTTCTTAAGTTGTATTTTGAACTTTAAGCGTTGGTAATAACGCCCACAAGCGTATTAAAAGCGCGTTAAATAAACGCAAACGACATACATACGGAATACTAAACGAATAACACGTTATAAAGGTAAACGAACACTTATATTATAGCGCAACAGTTTAAAAGCTATCAAAAAAAATTCGACTTTAATTATTGTGTATTTTTAGAAACTCTATTTTAGTATCTACTAGCAGTGCCCCACGGTTTTACCCACATTGTGCCCGTTCCCGTGGTAATTTCGGGAATTTTTATACTTATAAACCTTCCTCCTGAATCACTCTATCTATTAAAAAAACTGCATCAAAATCCGTTGCGAAGTTTTAAAGATCTAAGCATACATAGGGACAGACAGCGGAAAGCGAGTTTGTTTTATACTATGTAGTGATAAAGTATTCTCGATGGGTTGACAAACTTTGTCGTTACTTTCGTTATCGTCGTTAATCGTTATTTTAATAATATGTTATTAACTCTCGTCCATTACCATCCTGTATTTACAGTACTTATTACCAAAACTATTACCGAGACATTAAAAGACCTTGATAAATATCTTTAAACGGTTTCGTAGTACATTTATAATTTTCAGTGTAATTAAGGCAATTTCGTTGTTTATTTTAAAGGGTAAAGTGTGAAATGATTAATTTACTTTTTATTTCGATAGATGGTAGACAACTTTTAATTAAAAATCTAAATAATTAAAAACACTATTATAATGTTATATTAAACAAAATAAAAACACTGTTTATTTATTTTTTTATTTACTGTTATATACCTGTAGATTAAATATAAATAATATAATAACATTATTTTTAATTTTAAAGCCATATAAGTATCATCCTCATTGTACTGATATCTTCAGTGAGATGAGAGGCCTTTGCCCAGCAGTGGAAAATTTCGGCCTAATACTTTACTTTTTTTAAGTATCATATAAGTAACGATTATAGACCAATGTGAAAATTAAACATTTTATATATATTTTTTCGTTATAGTAAAGTTTCCTTGTTTTATATAGTTTCATAAAATGAGTCACAACGTTGCACGATAGTATTTCATCCATGGTTACAACTTATCATCGCACAAAATGTTTTCAGATACACAGTTCAAAACTTTGTAGAATTTATCAAAATTATCAACATTTTAAAACTCTTTTGTGCACCAAACTTTACGTAAGTATAACTCGTGTAAGATAAAACTAATTTAAGCTCTACCTTCTAGTATATAAAACTGTTTTTGCAAACTTCGTTCTTGTTACAAATTCTTAAGAAACTAAGAAAAAAATGTTAAGTTTCTTTGCGAATTTGATTTATGTACAGTTGCCGACACCAGTGTTTGCTGGAATTTATTATTATGGCCCTTCCGGCTGTTGAGTTTAAATTTTAATAATATTTTATTATACTTTACGGGTAAGTATTTGCTGGAAAATGTTTTTATTACTGATATGATAATAAGAAGAGAATGGAACGAGTTTGGAATTTTAATAAGTGTTTTAATATTATCTTTATATTAAGGTTGAGTAACATTTTTCATATTTATTCCTTGTAAACTCTTAGCCATCATTAATTAGTCGTTCGCCGTTCGTATGTAAACAGCTGAAAACGTATACGCTGACCGCAATAAAGTACGTAAAATTCGGCAGTCGGCTGCATTCGGCTAGCGACACCAACTGTCATATATCTATCACATAAGGACGTTTGGCGTTCGGTGAACGAAGAAAATTGAATCAAACTCGGTTGCCGCGTTAGGTGCACGACGTAATGTAAAGTAATTTTGAAAATAGCCCCTCATAGGAAACGGTAAGGGAGAAATATATCTTTTCTCCTTAATTTTTAAACATTCTTCTCTTAAAATATGTCTAAAAATAAATGTTAAGTCAAAACTTTTCAATTTTAAACCCCTTTCTCTAAACTCCAGGAAAAGAAAATAAACTTAGTTTCTTAAACAATAAGGTTTATATTAGGTTACAAGGAAGCTTAGACGTTGACAGAGAAATGGGTTTAAAACTTTTTAGTTGTTTGTTAGCTTTAGTACATTACTGAGCCATGTGACGTCACATTTTCCAACAATGTTACTTACTAGTAGAGCGTTCGTGACGTAGTTTGACTAAGCGATGTTTCAGGCGTTGTCCTAATAGAACGCGAATGCGCGATCATCGTAAGTTCGCGCGAATTTTACTCGTACGAACGCGCGATCAAACATATTGAACTCTAATAGGTGTCCTAACTGACAATCACACGACGCGGTCTCAAATGTTTGAAACACGCGATGGTCGCATCGCTCGCATCGCGCATTCGCGTTCTATTAGGACAACGCCATAGTAGTTTTATCTGATGAGCGCCCCTGAGTCATACTTGTGTAGTACATGCAAATAGTCTTTGTGTGCGCAATAGTCCGAGTCAAAGTCCTGTCAAGTTTGTCTTTGAAGTAGTGACAGGCGTGGCAGATTTGAGTAAACGGAGAAAAGTTATTCGATGGTAATTTGCAGTAGGATATCATCTCAAATAATATATACGATGATCTAGTCGACAATATTGATAGTAACGTACACATAATATACACATGTTATTTATTACAGCTACAAGTATGACGAAAGTGCGCTAGTGAAATAGAACAACTATAAATTATCTCGATTAGTGTTGTTCCCCGACTGCAAACACCAAATTATTTGACAGCTGCAGTCGTTTACCGAATGCAGCCAATCGCCGTTATCTTTAAGGTCTGTTTTTGGTAGCGACCACAGCAACACAACAGGCATCAACTGCCGACCGCAAACAAAAGTGTCTCCGCGCTGGAAATTTCATAGAGATTCATAGAAACCAATAGTGGTGTCAGCAGTCGGCAGCTGTCTGTTGATGCGGTCGCTACCGAAACACAACTTTAACTGTAGCTGTTGTCGTATGTTGCATGCAGCAAAAGACTTGCTGTAATTGCGCTGTAAAATTAATTTTTACCCCGGCTTTAATTATTAGCTGCCAATAATGAAATCAACAATAGGTAATATATCTGTATTTAAAAGCACGTAGAAATAGAATTATAATTTAACAAAACCACTCCCTGCGATTACCATAACGACACGAAATAGCTTTCAATAAAATTCTCCATTGAAATATCAATTGAATAAAATAAATCACTCCACTTATCATCGTCGACAGATGTTTTGTTCTGTTCAATTAATTGGTTTTGATGTACTGGATTTGGTTAGGAGTGTTCTATTGATATTACAATGCATATAGTGAACAACTTTGTTTACGCTTTTTCTTCCTCATGTGATGTTTTTAAATGCGGGGTACAACGGTACAATAAAAGGAGACAAGCATTTTTTGAAAAATGACACTCAATTTTAAAAAGTTTAAAGTTAATGTTCTTTTTTCAAAAAACTCTATTCGCCGACTGCGCTGCTGCATCGCAGCACTCTCGACGCACATAATGCGGTTGCGGGCCGGGTACGGGCCAGGTGCGGGCCGGGTGCGGGTTGCGTGACGTAGTATTCCCTGTATTTGTATGAAAAGTGACACATTGCCCGCTGCACCCTCCCCGCACTATATGTATCTTTTGCTTAACTTATCCCCTGTCCTTTTTAAAGCTTGGAGTACCTAGGTTTCCTTTAGTTATAAAAAATAGTTTTAGTTATAAAAAATAGCATTTAATTTACATAAACAATACGATCCTCACAAAAGACACACTTCAATATAAAATGTATTACGTTTAAAGCTCTTAAACATTTAGTCCCAATTCAAAGTTTATTTTATTTGTGAAAATGAATTCTTGCTATTCGATTTCAAACGTATTTCTGAAATACGTGTAAATACCAAGAAATCATTACTTAAACATAATTTCTCGCAAATTGTAACATCAAAGGCTTATATTTTATCTTTTTAACATTTCGAACGCTTGAAGCCGTAATATGTAGAAGCCGTAGTATAAATGTAATTATTTTTGAGGCACATGTCTGAGAAACATGATAACGTTGTATGTAAATATTTTTATTTGGAAAAGAAAATTATTTGATGTGACGCAAACAAATAAGTAATGAATATACAAAATCCATTATAATGAATTACAGAAAAGTGTGTAATTTAATAAAACTTCTGCGTATGGGGTCACCGAACTCATTTGCCGAAATCGATTGCAGCCAACTGTTTATTACACTGTTCTAGTCACCACACTTTAGGCACAGATCGACTTACCGTTACACGAGGGAGTTACCATAATGTAAAGGCAACAACCACTAGCAATATTTTGAAAAAAGAAAACATTTTGTTGTTTTTTTTCTAACAATCTTTATAAGAACAAAATTCTTTCTTTATTGAAAAAATAATAGGTTTTATCATCTTCGCGGCAACGTAGCACAATCTTTAATTACGCCTTAACAGTACTAACAATATACATTACTTTCCAATACAAACGTTTGTTACCAGTCCTGCGGTATCTATCTGAATATTGTAGAGTGTAACTTGTACTACAATTGTAAGATTCAATATTCTCTAACTGTAGCTTAGTTTTGACAAGCCCGTTGGCAAAGTGGCAGTGAGAGCGCTTACTGTGTCAGGGGTTGCGGGTTCGATCCCCGCCCTGAGTCAACAATATGTGAAGACATAGTTGTTGGCGACGACGTCTGGGTGTCAATTATATATTCTTATAAAGTATTTGTGTATGTATGTGTAGTAGTATCAGTTAGTTAGATTCCATAACACAAGCTTAGAGCTTACTTTGGGTCTAATTAACCGTGTGTGAATTTGTCCAAGTATTTATTTATTATTTATTTATTTATAGTTGGAGAATATTAAATGTAACAAAACTTTATGTTTAGCGTGAGTCTTTCAATTGTATTGAAACAAGTTCGCACCTACATGTATTTATGTAAGATTACAATTATAAGCTACAAATACAAGCAGTGCCCTACGGTTTTACCCGTATTATTCCTATTCTGTATTCTGTAAGAATGTCGGCTTTCTATACGTATAGTTTATACGCTTATCTTTACACCTGATGCATTAAAAAATCTTTCTATACACAAAAGTCACGGTCAAGAGAAAGCTTATCACTAATTATATTCTACTTAGTATCCCGAAATTCCCTCAGGAATGGAAACACCACGGGTAAAACTGAATAAGGCTAATAATGAAAAATAATCATAAACCAAGGTTCATTCCAAAACTACGACAAAACACATACAAAATTCCAAACTCGCCAATTCTATGTAAAACTACAATAATTCTGTTATATATGTACATTAAACTCCTTAGATAAGGTCATGATAAACGATTTGTTATTTGTAAGTAGATAAAGTAATATTAGATAGGAACATTGTACTGATATCGGTATTGTTTACTTTAGGGTTGTGGCAGTTTGCTTCGGAACGGTCGATGGGTATTGTGGAGTAAATTATTTTGGTGAATCGCTTTTTATGTGATTCGTGACTGGTTTAATCTGAATACCTTCATATTATAATCAAAGGACCATCTTGGCAAAAATAATATACGAATAATTATGTACCGGACTAATTCACATACGGTTAGGTATAAAATAAGCTTTGAGCTAGGAATATATAATCTAACTAATGATACGGGATGTCTTCTGTAAATTGATCAGTATGGCAAGTCTGACACTACAAGTGATACAATTTTTTTCTTAGATCCTTGTCATAGATTTTAGACATAAGAATTATTGCATAATTTTTTTTTCCGATAAATTCAGAAAAAAATTACGTATAAAAAAAAATAACATGAATTTTCAATAAAACATTAGTCGTGATATTAACCACGATACCTTCTGTTAATTCCATTCATTTTCGAACAAACCAAATAACTATTACGTAAATAAAATGCCACTTAAGGCCTACGAGCTACCTATAAAATTACAATAACACATCATTTAATTATTATCAATTGTAAAATGATACAGCATCATACCAACTAAATACAAATAGATATAGAAATAAATACAAATAACAAACTCATTATACCTAATTAGAATTACCTTATTATTAACACGCCAACTTGAAATAACATTAATTGAACAAAACACTACGCAACGTGTTCGAATTAAAACGCGTATAATTACAAACATGCCCCGGCTACTCGCCATCACTCGGTTTGCATACACAATTTCAGCGGATTTTGAGGTGTGCTTTTAGGATAAGCGAGAGCGAAACATGAGCAAAGTGGTGCGCTTAAAACATTAAGGCTAAATAGTATTTTATTTTTATCTTTTTGTACGTAAGTACTTGTGTATTTAAGTACTGCTACGGGTCTTTTTTGTGGTGAAATGTTTACAAACAAGTAAATAGTTTACAAACCACTTACATTTTTTTGACGTTTCGAAGTGATTGCATTACTCGTGGTTAATATTTTTCGTCCGATTTGGCCCACGCAGTTGACTCTATCTTTACGATACAATCCATTAGTCAATCAGACAAAAATGTTTGTAACAGTCAAATACATTTGCCTAGATTTTCAGTGTTTTAAAACCAGTCTTAGCACTGTTTGGACTGCGCAAGCTCTTGACAACACGTGCTGGATGTATGTAATCCCTTTTATGATGATGCCACGGTGTAGCAAGGCTTTGTAGATTAGCAATTTGTTTAAAAAAGGAACGCAATTTTTTTTATATGTACTAAAAATAAGTTCTAGTAGGTTAGTTGCCCTAGTGTCGGAGTTTTTAGACCGCCGTTTAAAATCTATGACATTATCTTACGATTGATATAACCAAGACTGACAATTTAACAAGCCCTCTAAATATAAACTATCGGCCACTCCTCAGGTAAGGAGGATTTTCTCTCTCTCTCTCTCTCTCTTCCTGGCTATGTGTCCCACATGGTGGTGGGGTCAGCCTTCCTTATTTTTCTTCTCCACTTCTTTTCTTTTTTCAAATAATTCGCTATTCGCGCTCGCTCTTCCTGTTACAACCTAAGTATATTTTTCGCTACCACTCTTTTCAAATCACACCCTAACATTTAGTAATAATTTAGAAATTATTCAGCCGAAATCGAGTGTAAAATTGCGTTACTAACTAATATTGTTGTTACATTTACTGATATTAGTTAATTAGTTTTGTTGTTCTTGTTATTTTAGTTGGAGGTACTCGTTTCCAAGTTTCTGTTGTGAAACAATATTGAATTTTAATGAACTCCTGTTCTGAAAATTACTTTTGTTTCTTATATTTTTAGTGTTAATGTTCTTTTAATGATTTTAATTGTCTTTTAGAGCGGAGTTTATCAATTTGGAAGGATTTAAATAAGTAAATAAGTCGTTCTTTTCTTGTTGAATTATGAAATCTGATATAATACTAATTATATAAATATTTTTTTCCCTACTCAACAAAATGTATAGGCATGAAACTACTAATTGATAAAATAACGTAAGCGCGATCTACAAAATATTCACACTAGCGCCATCTATGAGATCATGAGTGGAACCTCCGCGGGGAACAGTTTCTTATTTATATGTTCAATTATGGTTAATCTGAAATAGCCCCGTGGGGCATAAAATACTTGTATTTTATTCACTCATTATTCCAGTCACTTAAGGCTTTATTAATAAACGCGTATTAAGAACCGTTTAGCTATCAAGTGGTTTGTCACTTTCTGACATACGTAATTTTTCGAAGAGCAAAAGAGACAAAACACAGAGTAACAGTCACGGTAACAGTGTTTTCGTTACACCGCGTTTATTAATAAGGCCCTTAGGGCCAACACTGCGTTAAGCGTGCGCCCGTCACGTGCGCCCGAAGCGTGCGCACGCGTCGCACCGACCGACCGCACGCGACGGTTCACTTTTGTATGAAACTGCACGTGACGGGCGTACGCGACGGTTCACTTTTGTATGAAACCGCGACGTGCGCACCCTAAACGCAGTGTCGGCCCTTAATGTTTTTTAGTCAAAACCAGTCTTCAAATGAATCAGTCACGAACATACTCAATGCTTTAAAAGCTCAATTATTCTCACCAAAATCATATTCCACAATTATCTACCCATTGTAACTTTAAAATAACAGGTTTTATTCACAATTGTGTTGTTAAATGTGTGATACGATCAGCAAACATTGTTCATTTGGGGTGATAATTAAGTTTATTTTAAGTAAAGGTGCTGACAGACTATGCGTTTTGTTATATAACAAACTATGTTGTAATATAACGTTATGTAAAAAATATGATATTTTTTGGCAGAATTTCTTTAGCTGCGTTATGAGCGAAGTGGAGCTGAGCTGTGTGGAGCTCAAACGACCAATGACAACACATTAACATTGTTGAACTCTTTTCGTAATGCACTTCTTCTTCTTCTTCGTGTCGATGGCACAAAAATTAGGGTCTAAAAAATGGCGACGTAAAATTAGCGAAATTGAAAAAAAAAAAACACCGAAATTTGTTGCTTTTTTGTTGCTAATTAGTTGCTAAAAAAATATTTTTTTTGCTATATATATAATAGCAAAAAAATTAATTTTTTAGCAATTTTTTAGCAATATTTTTTTTGCTATATATATAATAGCAAAAAAATTAATTTTTTAGCAACTAATTAGCAACAAAAAAGCAACAAATTTCGGTGTTTTTTTTTTTTCAATTTCGCTAATTTTACGTCGCCATTTTTTTAGACCCCAAATGTTACCTTTTTTTTAAATGAGACCGCTCCAGTGCTTCGCTGCCCCTACGCCCTTGTCATTGGCGCACATGAGGTCACTCAATGTGCAGCGTTCAGGGTTCGAGGGGCAGGTCAGAACGTGCTGCATGGTCTGGTCGGGCGACACGGGTCTATCATGCCCCACTTCCCCAGGTTAGATCTGCAGCGACCAACTTGGGTTCTTAGCCTGTTTAGTGTTTTCCCACTGACCACGGTAAACTATGACCAGCGGCACTGTGATAGGTTGATTGAGCTCATCTGTATGTATCATTTAGCGAGTTTATTAGCTACTAGCCAACAGATTTAATATAAAAAAGTACGCCTAGAAAACACTTTAGCCAGCAAGCTATGATTATACTCAATTCACCTTATTAATAAACGCTCTGTAACTAAAATACTACTACGGTTACTTTCTACTGATAGTAGTCGTTACAAGAGCCATGTCAAAGGCCTTTGGCGGCTCAATAACTCTGACACCAGGATTGGTCAGGTTGACCATCCACTCGATGAAGAAGAGACTAAAATACTGTTATAAAGTGTTTTGTCTCTGTTGCTCTTCGGAAAATTGCGTATGTCAGAAAGTGACAAACCATTTGATAGCTAAAATGTTCTTAGTACGCGTTTATTAATAATCCTCAATAAGTTCGTCCGCTAGTCGCTAATATACTCGGCTGAAAAAAAAATGACTGTATCTATAGACAAAAGCTAATATGTCAAAATGTCTTAAATTGTATATAGTACAATTGTAAAGAATCATTGTGAATGGGGGCGCTAGTGTGTTTTCCTTCACTTGTTATTAAGTTGGTTTGACTAATCTATTAGTTCCAAGTTTCAACACAAGCGTTCTCTATTCAAAGTTTCTATTGTTAGGCCACACCACTAGGTAGACCTAAGTTGCTACACCACTACACATGGCTGTGTGGGAGTTTGAATATTGTTCTACAATAATCGCTAAGATAGACTGTCTATACATTGAAAGGAGAGCTAGGTGACGTAGAAATGAACGGAGTAAATATCGATCAAGGTATTTATATCTCTTTTAATATTCTTTTTTCTTTAATGTATCCTTTTTTTAACCATGGCTCGAGTTTGAGATCACCAACCCGCATTAGGCAAGCGTGGTGATTACGCGTAATCGTCCTCATTGTACTGATATCTTCGATGGGGTGAGAGCCCTTTACCCAATAGTGAGAGATTTATAGGCTAATACTTTTTTTGAAAATTTTTTATATCCATTCCTATTGGTAGATTTCACAACATCACTCACAGCTATACACCGCTTACCTTCACATACCTCAGGCAGTCTATCGGCATTTTTTAATAATAACTCTACTAGCAATCTCAAATTGATGAAATATTTAGACATTACATGTCCAACTGACAGTTCATACATTTTTGGCCGTCAAAATTTTTCATTTATTATATAGAAAGGATATCAAAATTTGATTTTGCTATATGAGATTGTTGGTAAAGTGTGGGAAAATCTGCCACATATCCACCGGGTAATATTGTTGTGTAAGACTTTGTGTAACATCCTTAACAATAACAAACAATCTATTATAATTAAATTCAAAACTTGTACAGCTCTATCTTACTTGTAAATTGACCCGACTTCACACGTGTATCGACATTGTTAATATTAAATTAATGTAACATAAACTTTAGGGATACACCGATGTTGTTTACAAATAAATTAATTATAAGCGTTTAATGTATTATTTCGTTTTATTATAGTTACCTTGACGAACGACGGTGACATGGTAAACGACAGCGACAGCAGCTGACGATATTTTTTAAAGAATAATGAACATTATTTCTTCACTACATAGTATAAAACCAAGTCGCTTTCCGCTGTCTGTCCCTATGTATGCTTAGATCTTTAAAACTACGCAACGGATTTTGATGCAGTTTTTTTAATAGAAAGAGTGATTCAAGAGGAAGGTTTATAAGTATAAAAATTCCCGAAATTCCCACGGGCACAACGCGGGTAAAACCGCGGGGCACTGCTACTACATTATAATTAAGTTTGTTTTTCAAACGGCTGTCCGCCGACGCTGTCGCTGCACAGTGTTACCCTCCAAACGGTATCACAACACTACTTCATATCTTAAATTATATTACTTTGCGTTTCCTAGAACTTCATCGACAAAAACCCAGCTCTTCATTCTATAGATCTTTGAAAGCTAAATCCGGAAGATAAAGCTAATATCAGAACAATATAACCTAAGGCTTCAAATATAACAGAAACAAAAGGGCCGTCCTAAACTTTATTCTTTCCATGTAATATTAAACACGTGCCGTCGCAACTTCGAATAAACAGACTTCCTAAATTTCCCACAGGATAATAATACGTAAACGAAACAATATTACAGTATTTTTTGCGTTGAAATATTTTCAATGTTATGCTGGGTTCAGACTTGCGAATTGATAGTATTTGTGTTAGAGATTAGCGGTTGGTTTTAATAATAAATATATAACACATGATTCTTAGATCTAAGCTAAGCTTAACGATTGATTTCGCGAGAGTCTCGAAGTTATATGAATAAATAAAGATATACCCGAACATATTTACAAATATTTTTAAGCTCAAACTAAGCTCTGAGATGTAAAAAGGATTAAGGAATCTCAGAACTGGAAAAAGGTAAGTAAGGTTTCAGTATTTTTCATTGGTAAGTACACTAGCATATATTTTATAACATTATTTTATCTGGCAACCAACGAACGAAAAAGGTTTTATTTTATAGCTTTGATGTGTTTTTTTGGCTCTGACATGGATATTTTTAATATCATTGCATTTTTATACTTTATATTGTATAAATTGCCTATGGCAAGTCTGGTAAAGAAAATAATTTCGTTTCTCATTCATATTTCTAATGGAAATACAGTGTATTTTATTATTATTCATATAAAACTGTGTGATAAAAATAGCAACTTTACCACTGAGTCATATTTTAAGGCAATGTCGACGCTCGTGTGTACCTAGTATTAAATGGGACGAAGATAAAATATTTGTAATTCGCTTAATTTGTATGCTTGTTAACCATTAATAATTTTTAATGTATATTGTTTTGTCGTTTTTAATGTTATGTTTAAAGTACACCAAATATTTTGCCATAAATTTTTTTAGGAATAGCTAAAACCTCAATTATATTAATTGCATTAAACTTAATAAAAACTTGTCCCTAACTAGCGATATTTTAGGGAGACCTTTGACCAGCAGTGGGACAGTATAGGTTTGAAAACTCAATCGAACTATGTACCTGCCATCAATACCGACTTTGTCTAACGAAAGAGTGAATTTGCCGACTAGTTGTCATTAACAAGTGTGGTTTTCACCACGCTTGAGTACCTTACTATTATACCTTTCTTTTTACCGAACTGCGGCGAAGCCTAAAAGGAGGGTTATGTATTTTAAAGTGAGATTAGGAATTAGAAATTGTTTTGATGTTAAAATAAAATATCTGGTTATAACTCAAGTACAACGCCAGAAACGAAAATAACTATAATTATTTTGTTGCTTAATGAAAGATGACACACTATCCGGCCCAGTCCAGCACGGCAGAATGTTAGCAACCTATAGGTTGTATGTACGTAAGCTTCTATGTGGTCTTGCGATATTAAATTATCCTGAAACTATATACAAAATTTGGTGTATTATTATTATTACTACGGGTAAAGGCTTTAGATAAGAACTTTTTGCATTAAAATCATGAGCCTCACAATGCTTAACTTGTTGGATTACTGATATCATTTAACTGGATCTTATTATTACTCAGCCTTTAGGCTAAGGGCCGAGGTTCCATACAAAAGTGAACCGACGTGTGCGCACGCTTAACGCAGTGTCGACCCTTAGATAGGAACTTTTTGCATTAATATCATGAGCTTCAGAAAGCTTAACTTATTGCATTACTGATATCATTTAACTAGATCCTCATTACAAGTCCCCAAAAGCTGTCCGGATGTAATCGATTCTCCCAAAAACTACTGAACAGATTTACATGCGGAATCCACTGACACAAAGAGTCATAAAAGAGATAAGTTTGTGACTAATTTACATGTAAAACCGCTGGGTAAGCGAAACGATACTACTACTACTAGCTACGGGAACAATACCTTGTCGAGTCAGTAACAGAGTGTGGTTAGTAAAGAATCGAAGTTATCATTGTTCTTCTTCTTCTTCTTCGTGTCGATGGCACAAAAATTAACTTTTTAAATGAGCCCGCTCCCGTGCTTCGCTGCCCCTACGCCCTTGTCATTGGCGCACATGAGGTCACTCAATGTGCAGCTTTCAGGGTTCGAGGGGCAGGTCAGAACGGTGGTAATCATTGTTGTAATCATGCTGAGCGGGGCGTGGTAAGTGTGGCAATAGCCATTGCGTGTACATAATCTCAAATCAAAGCTTTGTTTGATTAACTCCAATTTTATTAATCGTCACGAAAGCTTACAAATCGTATTAACACATATTTATGGAGTTAATAAAAATATCCGCTATTCAAGTTAAATAGTTTGAAGTTATTATAATACTATGAAGTAATTTTAATTTATAAGGGCCCGTTTCCATTCAAACGAAGCGCAGCGATGTGAAGTCTTATTGACCAATCACAAAGCGTTACGCAGATATTTTGACAGTTTCAATTCGCTGTGATTGGTCAATTACTCCGCACCGCTCCACTCCGCTTAAATGGAAACGCATGCTTAGCGTTAACATTGAGCGAGTTTACAAGCTGCAAGCTGATGAATCCAATGGAGACCATCCGTCAGCAGAAGGCAACCAAAATGCTTAGTAAGTTAGTCTCTGTTTTGTGACGTTTTAGTATTCGCCGATTCACAAGTTGTAAACTCGAATAAATGTCAACAACGTAAAAGAATTAAAGTAGATAAGTACCTAAGTTCTGCCCAGATTTTTCCGCTTAGCAATAAAAATCCACATTTTGGTCAGCAGCCAACTCTGAAGTCCGAGTAAAAACTCGTGGACTTAAAACTTATGAGGACTTTTTCCACATAAGTTATTTGTAAAACTATGGTACGAGAATTTTACTTTACTACGATTTACGTAAAGCTTCTATGGAATATTTGTCCACCAGAGTTATGTATACAAGCTCAGCTATGAGGCCGTATCCACTAATGCTATAACTCTGTAGCTGTGTGAGGAAGATGTGCTATGAAGATGACGCTACAGTAGTGATACGATGCTACGGCTACGACGTAGCTCTGCGTAGAAGATGCGTAGCCGCATAGAACGATACAAGGGATGCACTACTGTACATAGCTACTAGTAACGACTGACCATGCATGTATCTGTACGTATGCATCTGTAGCATGTTTTCTTAGCACTTATCGTATCATTTGCTGAAGCATGTTTTCGTAGCATGTTTTCGTAGCATATATTCGTAGCACACATCCGCCACGTATCTCTAGCATGCACCAGGCACACACATGTAGACTTCCTTTCCTCTACAGGTATTTCCATGCATAGCTATATTGTTATGCTTGATTTGATATGATTGGTGGATATTTATTGTAGCATATCTCAGCTCAAACGGAACTGCACCCTATGGTAATAGATTTAAAGGCCATAATTGGTACATATCAATCAAATGCACAGCGCTATAGTGAATAAACACACTTTGTGGGTACGTATCTATAGCTTCCTTTTACACGCAAACAAGGTCCCACTAATCTAATTCAAAAAATCAGGTGTTATAAACATTTTGTGTTTATCTTCCTTCTGACCCATTATATTTTATGGGCAATTTCCTCAATAGTTCGATGGTACACGTTGTGTATCAAGTTGATAACCAACATGGGATACATTGGCCTCAGCAATTTTTCCTTAGAGATATATTTGTGTTTATAGTGTTACTGATAAACGTTGTTCTTTTTTGTTGCTGAATTCTGAATCTTATGAAAAATGTTTGCAATATCTGAGAGAGAAAAAAAACAGATATAGATTTGTTAAGACAGTTAGTTCGAGTTGGTTAGTGGCCATACCTGGAGCCTGAATGAATTCAAAATGGTGTAATGATTGATAGAACCGGGTCCGATTATTTAAAATGCCTTCCGAAATACGGTAGTGCTCAGATAAAAATGAAACTATCGACTTCACACCCAAAAAGACGCCGAGCTGCACGTTAATAATCGAGATGAGTCGCTTAGTCAAACTAGTATACACAAAGAGCGAATTAAAAAAGGTTTTTTATTATTTAGAATTATTTAGGTACTTTTATCCAGCCAGCCCTGCCACAAACCTTAAAAAAGAATAACAGTTTACTTTACATTTATAAACATTTGTATCATAAACTTTACTGCAGTAGAACAAAGAAGTAAAGAATGGTAATCGTTTCAAGTGATGATGACACCGCATATTTAAAATCAAAGTTCTCGAATCAAACTAAAGTGTGAAAGTATTTCCTAACACAATTCGTCGCAAGAAGTCATATATTTAAGCGACGGGATCTAAAACCCCTACTTTAATATCTCGACGAAGTTTTTCAATCGATTTTTTCTGGGTTTGGTAAAAACTTTGTGAAATTCCAACGAAAACGTGAGGAGGTTACGGATTAAAATATTATATTGGATTCTGATGCCGTTTGATTCTTTTGAAATCGATTGTGATTTCCATTAATTAATGCTCGGTTTAAAGATTGGTATTTATGGTGAAGATTTTTTGTATATAAGCTTTCTAATCTCTGGAGACACCTTGTAACTACAAACTACTTTTAGCTTATATACTCGTATGCCAGCAGCCCCGCGTTTTTACCCGCATTGAGCTCGTTTCCGTAAGGATTGGAATGAAAAATATCCCATAACATTTCTGTTCAATCTGGCTATCTATTACAAAAATAATTACTCAAATCGAATTAGTTGTTTCTGAAATTAGCGAGCTTAAACTAAGAAAAAATAGCTTTATGATTTGACTAAAGATGAAAAAAAAAGTAAAGTATTAGCCTGTAATGTCCCACTTGTTGGGCAAAGGCCTCTCGTCTCACTGAAGATATCAGTACAGTGAGGAGGTTTCAGGCGTAATCACCACGCTTGCCTAATGCGGGTTGGTGATCTCAAACCCGAGCCATGTTTGAAAAGTAGGAAACATGTTTTCGCTCGACCTGGGAATTGAACCCGGGACCTCAGTCTTGGCAGGCGAGTGCACATACCACTAGACCACCGAGGCGTTACATAAACGGAGACTTACATAAACGAAAAATATATTTTTACTACCAGTGCCCCGCGGTGTTACCCGCGTTGTTCCCGTTCCCGAGGTAATTTTGGGATAAGATGTATCCCATGTGTTATTCTGATGTATAACCTATTTTACTGTAAAGTTTCATCCAAATCCGTCGAGTAGATTTTTCGTATAGATAGATATCGTTAACACAAGCGTTAAATCCACAATCTTAATCTGAAAAAATAACAACGCCGTCATAAACTCATGAAAACGTTTCTAATAAATATAAGACACCTTATGTTTTTCCTGCAAAAAGCAAACAAGATACACAAAAAAGGGTCACAATTTAGGACGGACCACATTTTTCTGACAAAAACGCTACTTATTTCGTACAACAGTTTGCTCGTAACATCTCGAGTTTAGATTGAAGTAAATTATGACTGAGGAAGATCTTAATTAGGTTTGTTGCTTGCTGCAGTGGGAGATGCCACAGTCGCTGGCACCGCCCGTCACGGTACCGACGTCAGGCAGGTATGTATTGTGAACGCGTACAAGTGTTCTATGTAAGTGTGTGATGTCAAATTATCATGAGAATATAGTGAGTGATATAGTCAAATTATCATTAGTGATGTGATGGTAAAGATAGGCAAAACATCGAAAGGTTATGGAATGTATAGTTCAAGTTAGTAATTAAATGTTAGGGCTACTTTTTAAACAGTTTAAGTCAAATCAATTGCAGAAACAAGAACAGCTTTATCTTAATTTCATGAAATTGCTTCCCATTTTCTATCTACGAGTATGTCTTTAATACATTCTATATTCGTAGCAACAAGACGTATTTTGCCAGTACCGTAAAGTGTAGAAACGAAGCTGTTGGTTGCCGTGCTGTTTCCGTCAAGTGTGGCACCTCATTAGCTACGTTACTTAGTGCAATGTATGCTTGGTTTCACTACTTAGAGCTGTAATTACAGTTGTTACTGCTACTGTAATCTGAGTAGTATGATTGTAGTTTTGGACATTACAACGCTTGTATAGTGTAAATAGGTTCATGGTTGCTGTTTTGATAGAGATTATCGTACCCGTGAAAACTGTATGAAAACTCTCCTTATAACAAATACTTAACTAATATTTGTAAGTGAGTACTAAACTGATAATTTTGAACATAAGCGTCCCTGTAACTTCATTTCCCATTGAGAAGAGTTGAGATTGAGAGAGAGAGGAAACTGGTCTTTTCAGGCTTAAGAAGAAGAGGTTCTCTTTGGCTTTCTTAACTTATGAACCATTATAAATATAATTACTAGTATAGCCCTCTCATTTGACGTATCTGAGTGCGAGAGATCTTATGTTATGATTAATCATTGTACTCAGAGACGTCAGTGACAGGCTAACCCCTTGATTTAATTTGAATACAAAGTCGGATGAACCTGGAGAAGAAGTGCCTACATCACATCGCAGCCGGACCCCAAAGGAGGGCGACGTCGGGGTCGACCAAAGAAGCGTTGGCGGGACGATTTTGTCGCCTTTAACCGCTGTTAAACCGCTCCCACCAATCGCTATTGGTGGGAGCTCGCAAAGGACAGGGTTGGCGATGTTTGGGGAGGCTTTTGCCCAGCAGTGGGACTATATAGGTTAAGATGATAATAAAGTCCTTGGGTTAATGACTGTTTGACTATATATGTATACTATCTATCTATGTATGAAAAATAATATCAATAAGTTAATTCTCTGAGTACGGCCTTATGATACATGTGCTGCTAAAATTTATATCAACTTCAAATACCGAAACAATTACACACAATTTATGGAACATAAAATTATGTTTCCGTCGTTAGGTCTCAAAAGCTATTATTATAAAGGGTTACATTTGACTGAGGCCTATGTCGGGGGATGAGGGTTAAGTGTTAGTGATCCAGGGGATGAGGTTAGCATAAATTTAATGATCGTATGTCTACAGTTAATGTCCATTTCTGGGGCAAAATTGCTCAAAACATGAGACAAAGATATGGTGCGAAACATTACCAGGATAATTGTAGTTGATTTATAATAAGGACTTGGTAATAAATACCTAGCTTATTCTAGCTATGTTCACTTATCCATTGGAAGACACTGGACAGCAATAGATTGTGCTTCTTTTAAACCATCACTGATATCTTCGGTGAGATGAGAGGCTTCTGCCCAGCAGTGGGACATAACATAGGCTTATAATTTTTTATGCTTCGAGTGGATCACACCACCCGGGAATCTAAAAACTGTGGCGGATATAGTGGGCTCAAAAACACAACCATTTACGTCTGCCAACCCAAGTCACATTTTAGTCTAATTTTCTGGAACGAAATTACCAACATTCCTATGTCACAAAGAACCACATTACATTTTTGTTCCACGAAATTATACAAAGAAACAGAAGCATCTCATAAAAGCAACTGTGTCTTATATTGTAGTTACTTGAACAGAAAGGAGTCCATTTTAAAATGTTAAGATATTCTCGGCTTATTTTTGTAATTGCTTGTTGTGACTTAATGAAGTTTAACTTTAAGTTGAGTTAAAAATATAGTGCAAGATACACATAGTGCTGGGTGCGGGCCGGGTGCGAGCCGGGTGCGAGCCGGGTGCGAGCCGGGTGCGGGCCGGGTGCGGGCCGGGTGCGGGCCGGGTGCGGGCCGGGTGCGGGCCGGGTGCGAGCCGGGTGCGGGCCAGGTGCGAGCCGGGTGCGAGCTGGGTGCGAGCCAGGTGCGGGCCGGCTGCGGGCCGGGTGCGGGTCGCGTGACGCAGTATTCCTTGTATTCGTATGGAAGATGTTAAACTGACCCGCAGCGGGCCGCACCCGCACTATGTGTGTCTTACGCTTAAGTGATGTTAACTCATCGCGATTGTTAAGCAACGTGCAGCTCGGTCACCATTTTTATTTGTGACCGATAGTGGCATTTCTTCCTCAGCGCTACTATGCTGCAGAGGGCACGTAAAACTGTTGGTCTTGGTTGTTTAAATAGGTAGACTATGTTGGAGGCCTTCAGGCGGTCTAAAACTTCCGACAGCAGGCTTGGCAGTAACCAGTTCAAGTTTACTTTGGCCTTAGCATGACCTTAGCCTTTTTGTAATAAGGTGTCTGCAATTGGCAGACAGTCTGGTGTCAAGATGAATATCGTCGATAGGCATCGTATATTTAAAACAAGTATGGCGACCGTATGGGATGCAGCAATATATAAAAGTTCCCATAGAAAATTGAATCTTAAACATAGTCAGGTACTTCAAATAATAAAATATCAAAATTATACATCATTCTGAGAAAACACCGTTTTGCCAAACCCTAATCTTCAATAACATAACCCACTCTATTCCGCGACACAGAAAGTGTATTTTCCCTTATCACATGAAGTCAGGTTTCTCCAAATCGAAAATAAACATTTGCATACATCTTTTGCTCAGAGCAAATAAAAAATCAAGACAGAGCGCTGCGAACAATAAAGTGATGCATGGAAAATTACACCAAGCATCATGTGACAGTGCACTTGCCAATACTTATTGGCCACACTCACATATAATTTTTACCGCAATTATTAGGTAAAGTAGACTGTTTTTTTTTTCTAATTCAAGTACCTACAATATTTTAGACGAGAGTAGTTGGACAAGAGAAAGACAGCTATTTAGAAAAAACCTGATTTTTTTGCTTTTAATCTTATTATAATTTAAAATTGATAGTTCTACCACAAAATACATAATATCGAACATCATATTATTATCGTGTGGTTTTATTAAATAAGGTGTACGAATCATGGTGCATAAAAGTTATCAAAATCTCTTCTTCATCGGCTTTGTCTTGCAATTTTATATAGTCTAAGCATCTCTTGTAAAAAATCCGAGAAGGGAATCGATTTCATTCAGTTTTCTTAACAAAAGCAATCGCCAATCTCCTTACAAGTTTAAAAGAACCTTTGTTTTATAAGTTTTGAATTTAAAAACAAGTTCAGTGTTTTTCCTTCGCGTTTGAAAGGAAGTTTCAGTGAATTGGAAAAGCTTAATGTACTTTTCAGTAGTTTTAATTTAACTTTACCTGTAATGAAGCAAGATTATGATCAAATTGATGATTAGTAAGTTATTGCTGTTTGAGTTTTAGCATCACAACATGCAAGTCTTCTTCTTCATCCAGTGGATGGCCAACCTGACCAATCCTGGTGTCAGAGTTATTGAGCCGCCAAAGGCCGCTGAAATGGCTCAAGTAACGACTAGGTACTATCCATAGAAAGTAACCGGGACCGACGGCTTAACGTGCCCTCCGAAGCACGGAATCATCTTACTTTTCGAGCAATCAGGTGATTCAGCCTGCAATGCCCTAGCCCAACTGAGGAAAGTCTCACAAAGAGATTTTTGTGAGATATCCCCACCGGGAATCGAACCCGGAACCTCCGGGTCCTGAGCCAGGCGCTCAAACCACAAGACCACGGAGGCTGTTGTGAACATGCAAGTGTAACTGCTGCACTCAGAAACGTCTAATAAATCGACACTTCAGTAATTGACGTAATTTTTCATACATGACATGTCAAAGTCACTCATTATAGGCCTTATTCATTAACGCTTACTAGCAGCATTTTAGCTATCAAATGGTTTGTCCCTTTCTGACATACGCTATTTTCCAAAGAGCAAAAGAGACAAAACACTCACTACCAGTGTTTTAGTTAGAGAGTGTTTATCAATAAGGCAGTATATCTCTACTAAGTCAGCATGTGACGTCTCTGAGTATGGGCGTTAGTCTTAGAATGACTAGATCACAATATGTCTAATCTATGTCTTGATTCTAACTACATGGCAAGGTGACTGGATAATATGCGGTCACCGCAACAGTTTAATGAAGGCTGCGTTAGTCTAATGAAGACATCAAACTATTTTCAATCTACTTCGGTCAGCGAACGTCATTGTCAAACTGGATAACACACTGAAAACAATCGATTGAACTAATTCGGAGACACTGTATGCCACAATACTAAACTAATTATTTAGATGATAGGTGTGTTCGCTTACCGAATACCGTATTTTTAACACTGTTGCGGTCACCACATCGATCGAATTTATTGTTATTTTTCCTCTAGAAACCTACGGAAGAGCGAAGCACTATTACTGTTCTTTATTTCGTACTAGCAGCGCCCCGCGGTTTTACCCGCGTTGTGTCCATTCCTGTGGGAATTTCGGGATGAAAAATAGCTTATGTTACTCGTGGATAGCATAGCTTTCGAATGGTGAAAGAATTTTTAAAAACGGTCCAGTAGTTTTTGAGCCTATTCATTACAACCAAACAAACAAAGTTTTCCTCTTTTTAATATTAGTGTAGACAGAAACCCAAGAATTTACTATGATTTTACACGCTATTATAAGTAAGTAAGTTCGGAAGGTTGACGCTATTATTATAAACTACGATTATATTAGCTCATAATTACTTTACCTAACAAGCTGTGTAAAATTTTCTAATATCTATCAAATAGAGAAGGGAAAATTGCCCAACCAGAGTATCGGAGGTTTTCGATCTAATGATAATATCTTAAAGTTGCCCTGAAAGGCCGGGGATGACTCAACGATTCTCAACCACATATTTTCAGTACAATCAGCAGAAAAACTAACCTGAAGATTTAATCTTGAATCTTACGTTATCTGATGCTTTGTCGTATCCGTTTAGTTGTAAGGTGATTTTCTTCTTGAATTGTTTAACCTAGTTACGAAACTTATTTGAAGTAAAAAAGTAGGTTCGGGTAGGTTATTGGCCAACCCTGGAGTCAGAGTTTTTAGACCGCCTCAAGGCGATGGTCTGACGACTGAAACAACCGGGACCGATAATTTAACGTGTTCTACAAACCACAGTAGCACTCAAACAGAAATGCCACTTTTCGACATGTTGTAAAAGCTAATGCCTAATTTTCAAAGGAGCATGTATTTATTTATTTATTTAGGACAGCCAGTAAAAGTTACACTATACAAATACTATATACTACACATAACACAAAATTTAAATATAAATGCACTTTTTTTAGGCTTATAAACTTATAAACTAAAAAATGAGCTTATTTATGACGCAAACGTAAAAAGAGACAAAAAAACCAAGTACACATCTTTGACAACAAACTTTTATAGAGTCCACTATAATTATTTATTCGACACAATTTAAAAAATGCCTTATTTTCAAACGCTACCCATAAACCGGGTGTTAGATTAAAATCGACTGCCTCAATCCAATTTATAGGGTCTTCTCTAAATATTTCTCTAAACTTATTTCCATTCCAAATAGTCTCGGCTCCGCAGCCGAATTTAAAATATGACGTTATTTTACGAAGTGTGAATCTACAAGTACGTGTGAAGGTGAAATAATCTTGTGTGAATAATGAGATTATTCACCTTCTTTAAAGACTGTTAAAACAAATAGGGTAGGTAATCTTCATTAGTAAAATCAAACTATGATGGCATTTAAAAGGACACTACCGAACGTAACTTAAATAGTTTTTTGAACTTACACAATACTTATACGAAATAGACAGTGATATAAAACATATGCCTAATCCTCTATACTGATATCTTTAGTGAGATGAGAGACTTTTGCCCAGCAGTGGGACATTACGGGCTAATACTTTACTTTACTTCTATTCATTCATTCAGTAGGTTAGTGGACAACCCTGGTGTCGGAGTTTTTAGACCGCCTAAAGGCCTCCGACATGGTCTGACGATTGAGACAACCGGCAAGCTTTACTTCTATCTACACTAATATTATAAAGAGGAAAACTTAGTTTTTTTGGTTGTAATGAATAGGCTCAAAAACTACTGGACCGTTTTTAAAAATTCTTTCACCATTCGAAAGCTACATTATCCACGAGTAACATAGGCTATTTTTCATCCCGAAATTCCCACAGGAATGGACACAACGCGGGCAAAGCCGCGGGGCATTGATAATGTTTAATACGAGTAGACAATATTAAATCATAGTAAATAAGCAATAGACTACTAGAACTTGAGTAGAAATGTTCCTAGACCAACTTGACCGGTAGAAATGCTTCTTGAATGTTTAACTGGGTTCAGTACAATTTCGATATTGGACTCTACAAGTATCTCTCTCTAACAATAGGTTGACATTAATCGCATAAATGGAACGGTTCATTATTTAATATGATAGAGTGCCACGATGAAAAATATAATATTCAATACGAGCGGCCCGCCCAAAAGGAGATAAGGTAATATTAATAATAATTACATTAAACATCTCCTCGTAGCCTCTACGAGTTGGATCTGTATCCCCTCGCATGCCTCTCAAAAAGATCGGGCTTGTCCCGTGCCTCCGAGGAGAAACACAATAGTAATAATAATTTATTTTCATAGGTAATAATAATATGTTTTATATTTACTTCTTTCATTTCCATAGCCCAGTCTTTTTCTTTAATTTTTACTTCCAATAGTCCCTACTTCTGCAGGTACACATTCCCGGACATGTTGTACTGATGTGGTCGGGAGTGTGTCCTTTAGCTGTAATCCATTACATTAAACATCTCCAAAGGACCTCTACGAGTTGGATCTGTATCCCCTCGCATGCCTCTCCGAGGAGAAACACTATAATAATAAGTAAGAAAAAATATTCAATGTTCTTTTTTCAAAAAATGATAAACACCATTGCCGACACAAAATTGAAATTGTAAAACAACGCATACACATTGTCAAAGATCTTATTGTATTATATAGTTAAAGTTAGTTGTGGTTAATAAGAGCCTCTTTCAAATATATATAAAAGGAAACCCGAATCAGTTCATCGCAAAGTTAATTTACCGTATCCACACAACAATCAACAAACATTATCGCATAATTGAACTACCAGACACTTGTTTACCCAAAAAATTATACAATATTGTCATATAGCCGGTCTCAGCAACGTCCAGACAAAGTTGACCTCTCGCTAATAAATTGTGACCTTCAATAACCCTTTGGCGGTAATCCGCAGAGAGGTCAGAGTATGATGGTCAAATTTCACCAACCATACCCTCGTTTGGTATGAAATTACAAATAGTTTGAACAGTAATGTATCTTGGAAAGTTAGTTTTGCGTTTTTGATACTTCTTTTAGGTAGTTTAAAAGTTGTTTCATAAAGTGTTGGTGAGTATGAGTATCTATATGAGAAAATTGTTTAAAGTTTGTTTGTGTGCAATAAATGTTTTGCTTCTAGTAAGTGATAACTTTTCAAAGCAAAAATGGTAAAAAAGTAGAAATTGGTTAACAATACGACTTTTCTGGATGTATGTATCTACTAGCAGTAGCTCACGGTTTTATCTGCGTTGTACCCTTTCCCGTAGGAATTTCGGGATGAAAAATATCTTATAACCTTTCCGTTGAATGTGGCTATCCATTACAAAAAGAATTATTCGAATCGGATTGATAGTTTCTGAGATTAGCGCGTTCAAACAAACAAACTCTTCAGTTTTATTATATTCAACAATTCAATTTTTGTTATTGGCTGCATTACAGCGAGTGACAGCGGCTGTCACCTAATTAGATGGTTGTAACAGTATAGGTGACGTTCAGAGACCGAAGTACTTAGACAGAAATAAGATTGACTACCGCATTTGGTACATTTGAATTTAATTACGCCATTACAATAATTTAGTGTATCATTATTTAACAGGGGTACAGCGTGGTGATTAAGTTTAATCCTTACTGTACGTAATATCTTCAGACATGAGACGTTTTTGCAGTGGTAATGGTGCAGCAGTGGCAGTGGTAATGTAATGGTACATGCTAATAAATCTTTACTATTATAAAGAGATATTTTTTCAGTTTGCTTGTATGTTCTAGCTAATTATTTTTGTAATAGATAGCCACATTCAACAGTAAAGTCATAAGTTATTTTACATCCCGAAATTCCGATGAGAAAGCGCACAGCGTGGGCAAAACCGCGGGGCGCTGCTAGTAAATATATATGCACAAAACAAAGAACTCATTATTCTTATCAGTAATAGCCATATTTCCTTAAGATGTTGCGAGTCGAACCACGAGGCAACACTATAGGCAATAAAAATGTTAAGTTGTGCGTGTAAGGATTTGTAGATATTAGTTTTAGTTGCCAGTTAGTTTGTAATGGCTTCAATTGGATAAATTATGGTGGAGTTTTGTGGAAACTAAATAGGGTAACTAAATGTTAGGTAGTACAGGAACATAGTGACATATCCTTAACTGTCGGGTTATACCGGAAACTTTTGTATCTTCAACTCACCTAGGTGATTTCACCAGGGTGAATAGAATACTAGGTAAACGAATTTCGGAACTCGTGTTTCGTTATTCACCTTGGTGAAGGTGAAAAGAGCCTTAGGTAAATAACTTACACCAAAGAGTCTTCTTTATGTTCACCTAGGTGAATAAACTGGAGTAAATCGCTAGGAAGATATAACAGACAATTATTCTGCTTCATTCCTACTAAAAAAGTTGCAGACAATTAACAATAACATACGTATTTTTGAAGGATGAAGTGTGAGGCGACGGTTACACGTAAAGTATTTACTGTGATCCATCAGTAAATAATGACGTATCGTGGTATTTACTGAACGTGTAACCTAATGTATTGATGTATGTCAGTATTTATTGATGGATTTCTAGATTTCTTGATTCTGTAATGATGATCCGTCGGATTATGATCAATACTGATCGTAGTATGTGTGTGTATGAAAAGTTAGACGTGTAAACAGCAGGAGACCGGACACAATACTGTCGTAATAAATACTGAACGTGTAGGCTAGTGTATTAATCCATCAGTAAATACTGAAATCCATCAATAAATACTGTATTGACGGATCACAGTAAATACTTTACGTGTAACCGTCGCCTAAAAGTTAATGTGCTATGCATTTTCAGCCGCTAGTCGTCATAAAAGTCTCTTGCATCAAACTTAAAACACTTATAAGGTTTTATCTGCGTTGTGTCTGTTACCGTGGGAATTTCGAAATGAAAAATAGCCTATAACCTTCCCGTAGAATCTGGCTATCCATTAAAAAAAGAATTATTCAAATCGGATAGTAGTTTATGAGATTAGCGCGTTCAAACAAAGATACTCATCAGCTTTATTATTTTGTATAGATTTAAAACAAACCGTGAATACATTCTCAGTATACATCATTAATAATATCTTCAGTAATATATTTTCCCGAAACAATTTTCAATACACCCAAATAAAATAAGACCTCATTTTGGAAGTCGTTAAATTGAGCATAAAAATATTCCAATAATTGGACCAAATTCCACGAAAAGTCAAATGGCTGTTTAATTTGTTGAAAACGTTACGTCATCGCCGAATTCAGTTCATTTATAATAGCTCAAAGCAATTTGAAATTAATTTAACAAGACAAAGAAACATCCAAATGTTCTACTTCCTTAACTTTACAACCATCACTGCCCGCCATTTGAACTTTGAAATATGAAAAATAAACTATATCTAAGTTAGAATAGAATTTAAAATTGCGTAACAATATATTGTGGTTATCATTAAATATTGTTACGAATTCATTTCAAAAGATTTTGAATTAATACGCTTATGAAAAACACATCAACAGTTTTCTGGGATATTTAAAAGTGAATATTTGGGAAAAACCTCTTTCGGACTTGAAAGGACTTAAGGCCTAGAATACTTTTAATAAGTAAGTCCGAATAGGTAATTGGCGAACCCTGGTGTCTCTGTTTATCATTTTATGTCATAAATAAGTTCATTTTAAGGTTCATTTTAAGTTTTAAGTATATATAAGTTAAGCAGAAGAAGAAGAGAAGAAGAAGAAGTTAAGCACGCTGTGGCGCCTAAAAAAAGTGCACTTATTTTTTAATTTTGTGTTATGTGTAGTAGATAATATTTGCATAGTGTAACTTTTACTGGCTGTCCTAAATAAATAAATATAGATAATCTAAAGATTTTGATGAAACCTTATAATAATATTGCTTAGATCACTACATATTATAAAACAAAGTCCGCGTCTATCTTTCTGTCTGTTCACGATAACTTCAAATACTACAGCACAGATTTTGACGCGGTTTTTTTAAATAGATAGAGTGATTCAAGAAGAATGTTTATATGTATAAAAATCCAAATTCCCTTCGGAACGGGCACAACGCGGGTAAAACCGCGGGGCGCTGCTATAAGTAATATAGAAGAACTTAAAACTCAAATACCATACAATTAAAAGTTATAGCACTGCAGTGGGTCCTTAATTAGTGAAAAAATGAAACAGCTGTGGGTTCCCGTCCAATATGCTCGCCAAAAGTTTAAAACTGTGATTATAGCTATTTTATATGTAGTATAAAAATTGTTTAATATTTACATTTTATTTCTTTAACGCGTCCGCGACGAAATCTTGTCAAAATTGTCTTTGTAGTAGCGACAGTATTGTAGATGTGAGTAAACGGAGAAGTCATTCGATGGTAATTCGCAGTGATGTGAGTATACTGATAACTTCAGTCAGATGAGAGGCAGATGAGAGTAAACTTCACTTCAGTCAGATAAGAGGCTTTTGCCCAGCAGTGGGACGTAATAGGCTAATAAAGCCTGCCTGTAATCATTAAAAATTGCTACTAATGTCAGCAAACCGCCTGCGGTTGCGGCCTACTACGTTGGTTAATCACTACATAGTATAAAATAAAGTCGTCTCTTTTTCGTGTCTGTCTGTTTGTCTGTCTGTATGCTTTATCTTTAAAATTACGCAACGGATTTTAATGCGGTTTTTTGTAATAGGTAGAGTGATTCAAGAGGAAGGTTTTTATGTAAAAAAATTCCCGAAATTCCTACGGGAACGGGCACAACGCGGGTAAAACCGCGGGGCGCTGCTAGTGTAACATAAGTTCAACTTTTTTTACGTTGATTAAATGTCTGTAGAATACAAAGAGTTGTATCATAACTTAAAGTTACTGTTAAAGTTATTCGGGCGGCCGGAAAGCCACGGTTTTGAATTTGTTTGCGTCTGTTGAGATTGACGTTTTGTGTTAACGTTAATTGGGGTGTGAGCGTAAGCTGAAGTTATCTTAAGTCTGCAATGCAATTGAGGTACTCACACAAAGTTTAGTTCAGTCGTCACCGCTGCCGAAAAATGTGTAATCTCAATTACACCGTCCACTAAAACTTTTCTAAAAATCCAATCCGAACTTTTTAATTACAAACTTTGTATACAGAACGAAACGTTTCAACATTAAGTACTACTGTATAAAACATATTCTCAGTTACAAAACTAATTTCAGTCTGAAAACTCCTTTTGGTACAATTTGGAAACGTTCAAATTCTGCTCGAGTATGATTTCAATGAACTAGGTTATGAAAGGCGTCCAAATTCTCAGCGGCTTGTGGTGTAAAATAATTTCAGCTGGAATAAGTTTCGGAATTATTTTAAGGTTGATTGGCTTTTGTCATCTGTCTTCAACTAGCTGGTTATTTGATGTTTTGACCAGGGCGTAATCGTTTCCGTTAAGTATATCAACCTCTAGAAGTAGTTAAGTTCGAATAGGTTAGTGGTCAACCCTGGAGTCGGAGTTTTAGACCGCCTAAAGGCCTCCGACATGGTCTTACGATTGAAACAACCGGGACCGACATTTAAATGTGCCCTCTATAGAAAAGTAGAACCGAACAGTTTATTTCGACTTTCGGTGTATTTTTTTTGACACTGCATGTCGATATAGAGAAAAAGCGGCCAAGTGCGAGTCGGACTCGCCCATGAAGGGTTCCGTAGCAGCGAGTAACATAATAAAGAAGTTCTTGAAATAAATGTTTTTTTATTTACATTTGAGTTATTGAATGAATAATCAGTATTTTTTTGCGGTTTACGATTTATGTCGTAAAAAAAAACTACTAACTAGACCTCGTTCAAACCAATTTTCGGTGTTAGATTACATTGTTATGTACATCATATATTTTTTTTAGTTTTATCATTCTCTTATTTTAGAAGTTACAGGGGGGGGACACACATTTTACCACTTTGGAAGAGTCTCTCGCGCAAACTATTCAGTTTAGAAAAAAATGATATTAGAAACCTCAATACCATTTTTGAAGACCTATCCATAGATACCCCACACGTATGGGTTTGGTGAAAAAAAAAATATTTTTTTCATTTCTAAGTATGGGAGACCCCCCTAAAATTTTATTTTTTTTCTATTTTAGTGTGAAAATATTAATGCGGTTCACAGAATACATCTACACACTAAGTTTCAACAACATAGCTCTTATAGTTTCGGAGAAAAAAGGCTGTGACATACGGACAGACAGACAGACAGACGGACGGACAGACAGACAGACAGACATGACGAATCTATAAGGGTTCCGTTTTTGCCATTTGGCTACGGAACCCTAAAAATGACTAAAAAGTAGAGATAAAAAGAGATGAAAAGAAAACCTTTGTCTTCACTTGAATGCTTGCCCGCTGACCGTATATTTAAAGCTGAATACTTTGTTTTTCATTTGTTCAAAGATGGTAATCACAAGAACTACTAATCAGAATAATAAATTATGCAGCTAGTACAAAGTAATGCATGAAACCGTTTCTCCTAAAGCTACAAATGCTAAAAAACATTGAAAAATCATAAATAATCAAAAGTTCTAAAAAGCTGTTTAAAAAGAACAAGTTCAAAGTATCAAACTCATAAAAACGAAACGCAGAGCTGAGCGATAAATTATTTTCTACTCCGCTACAGTAAACTTTGGTAGTGTTAAATTGCTATGAAGCCGTGAATACACGCGCAGTAAATCCAACATGGTTTGAACTATCTATCACTGGGCTGGTGTGGTTACAACATTCTAGAACCGACAGTTCGACATGTTTATCTGTTCATAGTGATGGGAAAAACATTGAGTGTAATTGGAATATTATTGGTAATCAATAAGCAAGTTAGGTGTAGGTTAGTGCTTAGTGGGCAAGCCTAATGTCGGAATTTTAAACCGCCTAATGGCTTCCATCGTGGTCTTCTTCATCGAGTGGATGGTCAACCTGACCAATCCTGGTGTCAGAGTTATTGAGCCGCCAAAGGCCGCTGACATGGCTCGTGTAACGTCTACTATCCGTAGAAAGTAACCGTTCCATCGTGGTCTATTGATTGAACGACAAGTCTACGTACCCTCCGAGGCACGTCAACGCTCAGATAGAAAAGCAACTATCGGCCACTAAGTACCACCCAGCTGCATGTTGCTCAGCAATGACAATGAGCTGACCCTTAGTCAAACTATGCTACGAGCAACACAACTTTGAGTTTATTGAATAGGATAGATACATAGATGAACGTTTGTTACTTTTCAAATTCAAATTCAAATTCAAATCATTTATTTGCGTAAATAGTTGTTACATCTATTTACAAACCCAAAGGGTGTGCAAAATATAAAAATCAAAACTAAAATATAAAAATTAAAAAAAAAATAACTTTTTCATGCAATCATTGCTGAACGGATTTTAATGATATTTGGTACTCAGCTAGATTGCTGCATATTAGCTATAGGTCATAGATTACTTTTTATCTTAATTTTTTTATGTAAATAGGTAAAACCGCGGTAATTTAGATCTCTATTGACTGAACATATTTTATTAAATCCAATAAATTGTGCTCCATATTGTGCAATAAAATGGCCGATATTTATTTACTTTTTTATTGCTCTTTTATCGGAGTTTTAGGGATCTGTATTGGTTTAAATAGCGTTTGAAAAGTATTGGAAGTAATATTACACCACACAAATACTGCACTGTCTAACTTGTGTTCAGTCTCTATTTTTTCGGAGTAAATATATTGGGCTTTAACTATGACAAGGTTGCTCAAGTAGTCGACCCATTTAAATGATAATCATTTAAAGAACTTTGTCATATTCAGACTTCTCCTACAGCTACTACTTAACATTTTCATCTGACGTTTCGTCTTCTTTACAGAAACCGTGGTCACAGAATACTCATGACTGCCGAAACGTCAGATAAAAATGGGAAAAAAAAGTGTATGTAAGCAAAATATCACTACTACATTTTGAATTTAACTCTCACTACATTTTGATCTTAACTCGCTTCAAATTAACTTTAGCATTTTAAATAAACTTCGCTTAATCTTTAGCATTTTCAAATTTATAATCTGACAGATAACTAAATTGGGTAACCGATTTGCCGACTTACTTAACTTTTAATCCAACTAGTATATACTTTATAACATTCTCTATAACTGACACCCACACTAACAAAACCTATGCTTAACCACACGAAGGCATTCTAGGAAAACCTCATCATTGAGCTCTTGTGAGTAGAAATTATTTTAAGTCCTCAGTAATGACCAATGCAGTCGGAATCTGGGGCCCGCATCGAGGTCGCCGCTGGCGTACAATTGTCCGTGATGCAGCCAGCTTCCTATTGTTTCCTAGCCATTTCATAAGGAAATCGGTTGCGAGAGTGAAGCAGACTTTAAAAAAAATATTTCTTTTTCTTCGATGAAATAACGTGCGGGAATATGATAAAAAATATGTTTATTAAAAAACTTTTATTAATAACACTTATATTAGTAAGTAAACAAATAAATATAACCGGCCAAGTGCGAGTCGGGCTCGCGCACAGAGGATTCCTTACTTTACAAAACGGCAAAAAATTACGTTTGTTGTATGGGACCCCCCCCCCCTCTTAAAAATTCTAAGAGAAATAAATAAAATAAATTTAAACATACGTAACATCAAGATATATAACCTGTAACGAAACTACTACGATATGTGCATGACAAGACTGTATGTAGAACGAATGGAGCGCAAAAGAAATGGAACGCAGTCAACCGCTAAGGGACACCACTTGTCTGTCTCACACATCGATACGACGGTTACGCACGAGTACCATTGTTTTCCTCAAGGTCATTGTTGAGTAAATAGCAATGACCCGTGGTTTCAGCTACTTTGTTGACGCTACAAGATACTGGAGAGTTGGTTTTTAGCTACAACATACTTTTTAATTTGATTAAGTTTTGATACGTCACGATGGTCTAGCTAGTGGTATATGCATTCGCCTGATAAGGCGGTGTAAGAATATATAATTGACACCCAACGAGCTTGCCTCTCTAAACATCTACACAGTAACCAAAAATTATTGTTCCTGTCCCAATTTGCTTCCTCAAATTCAATAAACATATTACATTACAGATTGTAGTTTTAATTTAAAACTACTCTCGTATGATTTAAAAGGAACTTTTTAATGAAACATAAGCAAATAGTCGAAGGAAACTGAGGTCTTTCTAGTTGCTAATTATAAAGTTCCGTTGGCAGGATCAAAGCGGATTCTTTTGATAATAAATAAACAGGACTTTAGTACTATTTTAATGGAGTTCTTAATTTTAAGCCCATATCATAGACAGAGCGGGCGCGGGCTGTGAGCCCGATGTGAACGGGGCTTACGCGGGTCGGGCGCGAGGTGGATGCGGGGTCTGCGCGGGACGAATACGGGTCGGACGCGAGGTAGATTAGGGGAATGCGCGAGAGAATTTTGGGATAAAATATATCCCATGTATTATTCTGATGTACGAGTATAACCTATGTCACTGTAAAGTTTCAACCAAATCCGTCCAGTAGATTGTTCGTGAAAGTATAACAATAATACATATATCTATCCTCACAAACTTTCGCATTTATAATATTAGTAGTAAGAAAAATATGCTTAAACTCGTTTATTCTAAGAAATGCCGCTTATAACATTAAGGGTCAACACTGCGTTAAGCGCGCGCCCGTCGCGTGCGCACGCGCGCACGGCGGTTCACTTTTGTATGACACCGCACGGGACGGACGCACGCTACGGTTCACTTTTGTATGGAACCGCGGCGTGCACACGCTTAACGCAGTGTCGGCCCTTAAACCCTTTTTTGTCATTTTTTTTGTATGATTCCATCTCGAACAACACTCCAATAGGCCGGAATGAACACAAGATGGCGATACGCAGACAGCACACGTTCTTAATGGCGAAGTGCCAAAACTGAAATGCACACCCTTTCACACTAATTTCACACCTGGCTGTACCCGACTGGGTACCAATAGAGCTGAGTTTGGGTACTTATACCTAAATCACTGTATCATCACACAAATAGCAGTACAATATAAGTACTTGATAGAGTAGTCAAAATGAGAAGTGTTCGCTTCAACTTAAGAAACCAGTATGTATTCTAATACGGATTGGGAAATTCATCTTGTATAGACGCATAACAACTCATTCTTCTGTGATCACGGTTCCTGTAAAGGGGCCGAAACGTCAGATAAAAATCACTACATAGTATAAAACAAAGTCGCTACTTTTGTCTGTTTATTTGTCTGTATGCTTAAATCTTTAAAATTACGCAACGGATTTTGATGCGGTTTTTTGTAATAGGTAGAGTGATTCAAGAGGAAGGTTTATATGTATAAAAATTTCCGAAATTCCCACGGGAACGGGTACAACGCGGGTAAAACCGCGGGGCGCTGCTAGTGTAAAATAAAAGCGAAGTGTCTCCGTAAACGTAGTTTCAATTCAAAATGAATAGTGTTTGCTTAAACTTAGGAAACCTTAAGAGTACTTGGTAGAGACTAATTTGAAGATATACATTTATTACTTGTGGATTGGCCAAAGATCCTGGATGGGGACGTTTGGAAGATGTCTGTTGTCTGATGTCCGATGATGAAGGTCTGAACCCAGAAGTGGGGCATATAGGTTGGTTCAATAAAAAACATTTGTTCCCCCACAGTTTTACTCGTATTTTGCTCGTTCCTTTAGGAATTTTGGCATGAAAAGTAGGTAGTCACAATGACGCATGAAAATCTGTTCGGTAGTTTTTGCGAAAATCGACAACATTCAGACAGACAGGTTTTGGGCCTTTGTTTTATAACATGTATGTTTTGTTACAAGTAGACAGATTTTTGCTTAGATTATAGAAAGTACTAGATGTAGCATTCAAATGTATTTACAAGCTACACGCTGTGTCCAAAAACAGAACAAAGTCCCTCGCGTAGTGTTGTTAGCTCTCGCATTATTTGCCCATTTTTGGGGAAAATTTTGGGAGTTTCGGAGGTAATATGATAATAGAATAAAAATTGTCCTTTTCTTTATAACTATGTACCTACCTGATTATCTCAAGAAATAGATAGGTATATTAAATAAAACACGGTGTTAAGGTGGATGTTTGCACACTTTTATCGGGTGATGGAAAAATTATATATTTTTATTTTATTTTATTTTATTTTAAAGTATTCGGAAAACTTACAGCTAGGTACAAGAGTTACATAAAAAAAGAATAATAACTTAGGGCCAATTACAATTTTTCACTATCTAAGATGGCTAATATAGAAACATAATTTTATACCCGCTCCCCCTCTCCCCTTCTACCTCACACGCACACCAAAAATTTGTTTAGAAATCCTATAGACTAACATACTTACTATTTAATAGGATTGTTAGGTTAGGTACATAGGAGCCGCACTTACGCTTTATACTTTCTTTTTTCAAGTTGGTTATTTTTTATTATATTACTTATTAATATTCTACAACGAATTAAAGCCCTCAAAAGGTAATAAAAAGAAGGGTAAATCAAAACTCTTATATTGGCAACACTAGCATAGATTGACGCATCACTCTCTATGACAATTGAAATCTGAGAAAATAATTAAATATTTAAATAAGACGATACCTAAATGCGATACTTACACGTGAAATGTGATCCCATCCTGTTTCTTTTTCAGACCCACAGCATTTTTACAGGTAGGAATGACACAAGACGGCATAGTTTCGTGAAATTGGTCACGGGTAAAACACGTTAGCGCGTTCCGACGGTCACAAAGTGACTGATCGGTTGCGCATCAAACTACACTATTTAAGGCTAGTTTGAGTAGCTACAGTATTATGCGCGCTCACGGGTTCTGGTTATTCTGTATTCTGAGGATTTTTGATTAATGTAAATAATTTTATCAAAGGAATAGCATACTCGTATATTTCATAGAGATGTCAGCTGTTTCTTTGATGATACAATTATTTTTAAGCCGATTAAACTCTAAACTTAAATCGAAATACTTTTAATTTAACGAAACCAGACATCATTGCTTTCACAAACATACCAATGATTATATAAACAATGTTGGTTATATTGCTAAAAATAACAAACAAATGTAAAGATGAAAGAAAAAAATATTTTTATTGTGAACATTAAAGGCGTTGTCATACACACATGGATATTCATGGGATCATTTCCTATAACAAAATTGTTTCTACAACAGTTATATAATATTCGGGGTTTGGTGCTATTGGCAGCGATTCGCTATTGATCTTTCTCAGAATAACGCCCGTACTCATACATGTCAAATGCTTCCTTAGTAGAGATTTAATGAGTGATTTTGACATGTAACGTGTGTATTTGTAATGTGTGAAAAATTACGTTAATTACGTAGTCTCTGAGTGCGTTAGTTAGACAAATTATAAACGCTATTTACAATAGATTCTCCTGGGATTCACAAATGTTTTGCGGTTTCTTCTTTCTGTAACTCTAGCATATTTTGTGTTTTGCAGAAAGCCTAGTTATAAAAGGGCACCCACGCCGCAGAAGGATTCGTTTTCGAAAAGATACTTTTTAGGCTTCTAATGGCCCATAATTCTCTGAATGGCCTATTCTTTAAATTAATACATATATAGAAATAACATTTAATATTAACACACTCTTACCATTTTAACTCAGTAAATTAATTTAATTTTATGTCGGAAGCCTTTAGGCGGTCTAAAAACACTGACCTATTTGAACGTAATTACTTACTTATATCAGTAAAGGTACTAATTTTCGAGTGAAGACGGAATATGCTTCCTACTTTTCAAACATGGCTCAGATTTGAAATCGCCATCCCGTATTAGGCAGGCGTGTTGATTACGCCCAATGGACTGTTTTCTTCGATGAGCTGAGAGGCTTTTGCCTAGCAGTGAGACATTACAGGCTAATACTTTTTACTTACTAACTTTCGTAAACAATGAAGCAAGAAAGTCGCTAGTCTATAAGTGTGACCACATCCTATATTGGATGCGATCGGTTTCCGTGATCCAATTTCTTTCAGGGCAGTATTGTGAAATATAATATGTTATACACAATTTTTAACAACATATTTAAATATTTTTATATGAAAACTTTTTTGATACACCATGTAGGGCCCTGGGCTTGTACCTGTTCTTCTGTAATAAGAAAATAAAAGTGTACTGTATACTAATCTTACCTTAATGCATGTATTGATCTAGTTAGGAATTACGCTTATTTGAATAAATGGATATTCTGTAACATTCAGTTTCTTAAACTTTCTTTGTGTCACACAGTAGCGCAAAATACGCTCATTGCATCGACTTTTATTTCGTCTTTTGAAACTAAATTCCGCTACCTATTTTGCGCGACTCACAGTTCGAATTACGCTCGTTTGGACTTACCCATAAGGTTGCACATCTTAGAGAAAAACGCTGCGTATTGTCGGTAGCGTAACGTTAAACAGACAAATAATTACATAATACTCGTACAACGTAACCTTTCAACCTGTGACAACTTTTTTTTTGTACGTCGACTATAGTAACTTGACTCGCGACACATTTTCTGTCACGTCTGTACCAAGCCTTAATCACGCGTAATAAAAACTTTTTGAACTTGGAATAATAAATGCTAATAATAAATCCTCTTGGGCCCATCGGATATTTTGTGAGGAATGTGAGTTGGCGTCAGCACGGTTGTGTAATAGTGTGTGTAAATGTGTATGCGTGTGTGTGATAGAGACGATTATTCAAATGGGAGGCCCTAGGAATTGCGGAATGAGGATTTAGTTTTGGGCATAACGTAGGTATACGAAGTTTGAAGGCAAACTGTGGAATAGTATAAATTACCAGTAAAACTGGTATAAATTACTAGTTATCCCTAGTTTTTCCACTTAAGCATCTACGTTGATATTGTAGAAGTTTGTTCTCATGTATAAACAGGGTATTTTCGTGGAAAGGAGTTTGTTTATAATGTACGCCACAGCCTACAAATCGTGAAGGTAATAACCCCAATTTGACAACTTCATTCGCCTGATGCAGCCCCCAATCTTGTTCAATCTACTTCTTTTAACAACGTCTTCGCCCGAGGTTGCGGCTGCTGGCAACACCTATTTAATTGACAGCTGCAGTTCCTTATTGACTGCACCGACTAATGTATTTGTACACTGTTGCGGTTACCCCATGTTCTATGCAGTGAACTACTTTCTGTAATTGTGTCTGTATAACCCGATAGCTTCTAGCGTTCTTTGAACATTTTTAGACATTCTAAAAGTTGTCTCAAAAGTCTCACAAGATACCGTGTCTGGCACGCGAGTTATTAAAGGTCAAATGTCTTAAAAAAACAGTTTTTTTGACATATCTCGATTCCTTTGCCTTCAATCGTTTTGGTAGAGTATAAAAATATCTTAGCCCATACAAAACATGTATTTTAGAATCTCAAAAATATAAACTCATTAAGACAATTCAATAAAGAGGTTCTATATCGTAATACAGGATGTTATTATACAGTATGTTTAATAAATCTGTGTCATCATTGAGCGTGTATATTTTGGGCGCGCCTGCTCTGTCACATCGGAGCACGATGTGATGTTATTTAATATACGGGATAAGTTAAACACTTGTAGCGATTAAAATAGGTTGTTGTTGTTCGAGTAGTAGCTCTTGATGTCGTAGTCATCTTCTTCATCGAGTGGATGGCCAACCTGACCAATCCTGGTGTCAAGAGTTATTGAGCCGCCAAAGGCCTCTGATATGGCTCAAGTAACGACTACTATCCGTAGAAAGTACCCGGGACCGACGGCTTAACGTGCCCTCCGAAGCACGGAATCATCTTACTTTTCGAGCAGTCAGGTGATTCAGCCTGCAATGCCCTAACCAAACTGAGGAAAGTCTCACAAAGAGATTTTTGTGAGATATCCCCACCGGGAATCGAACCCGGAACCTCCGGGTCTTGAGCCGGGCGCTCAAACCACAAGACCACGGAGGTCGTAGTCATTAGACCGCCTCGATTGAACGGGACCGACAAGTTTACGTGCCCTCCGAAGCACGGTAGCGCTTGACAGGGAAATAGGTAACATTATGTTTTATAGAAAATTCCTTTGTATTACTTCTTGATCGCCTGAAAGATCTGGGAGTAGTACATAGTACATACCATTAGGCAAACTTGGTGGTTAGCCTAGCCCTCCTCACTGTACTGATATCTTCGGTGAGATGAGGGGCCTTTGCCCAGCAGTGGGACATTACAGGCTAATACTTACTTAATACATACGTAAAATTAACGACTAGAAAATATTTTTTAAAAATCTTGTAACTTACACCACCACCCATATCCGTTGGTAAGATTTGACCAAAAAATATCTGCCCACATAATGTGAGGGGCAGATTCTTAGCTTCTATTCGAAATTAGAACCCCCTCAAGGGGCGGTTCGGCGTATTCTTTTCACGACATCCTACTAACTTACTTATGGAGCAACTTAGTTTTGTAGTAACTTAGGGCTTTTCTTTAGAACTACTTTATAATACATTGCCATGCTACGCTTGGTATCTTACATATTATGAAATGTATAACTTACTATCCGCGCCCCGCGGTGTTACCCACGCTGTACCCGTTCCCACGGGAATTTCGGGATAAAATGTATTCTATGTGTATACCTACATTACTGTAAAGTTTCATCCCAATCCGTTCTGTAGTTTACAAACATACATCCTCACAAACTTTCGCATTTATAATATTAGTAGGATAGGATAGGATTTAGAGAGACACATTCGAATTTTAAAGGACCTTGGGAAATTTTGGCCCAATTTGCAACAGTGACATGCCATAGTATGTCATTGGAAAGCGCTTGAAGAGTCGTACAAGCACTGACCTCTATTATATACACCAGTCCAGTGTGTATATAATAGAGGTCAGTGCAAGTACAAGTCACTCTTTTATACGGCCAATTCTGTGTAGTAAGTAGTTTACTCTTCCGTGTCCAATCGCACCCCAAACTCCAAAGACTTATTGTTTCTTAAATATTTTGTGCTATGTGTATATACTATACTAGCAGCGCCCCGCGGTTTTACCCGCGTTGAGCCCGTTCCCGTGGGACTTTCGGAAATGTTTATACATATTAACCTTCCTCTTGAATTACTTCATCTATTAGAAAACCCGCATCAAAATCCGTTGCGTAGTTTTAAAGATCTAAGCATATATTATAGGGACAGACAGACAACGGAAAGCGACTTTGATTTATACTATGTAGTGATTACAATTGATCATTTATTTTGAATTCCAACATTAATTATCATCTGAAATCTAAAATTCATACCACTGAATGAAATATTAGGTATTGTTTTCTTCATTATTTTCGTTAATATAAAGAAAAATTGATTTATTAAATTAAAACTATTTTTTATACGTATTTAAATTATATGTATGGGAACCTTTTAACAATCGTCATCACTACATAGTATAAAACAAAGTCACTTACCGCTGTCTGTCTATCTGTCTGTCCCTATGTATGCTTAGATCTTTAAAACCACGTAACGGATTCTGATGCGGTTTTTTTATGGATAGAGTGATTCTAGAGGAAGGTTTATATGTAAAAATTCCTGGAATTCCCACGGGAACGGGCACAACGCGGGTAAAACCACCGGATTTTATGCGGTTTTTTTTATGGATAGAGTGATTCTAGAGAAAGGTTCATATGTATAAAAATTCCTGGAATTCCCACGGGAACGGGCACAACGCGGGTAAAACCGCGGCCAAAGAATGGAAGGAATTACTGAAGGAAAATTGATGGATGCCATTCATACTGTAATTAAAGATGAAATGTAAGTACACAATCAAAACGTCTTCGCTAATATTATTAAAGGCACAGATATGTGATGGTCTTAATGCGGTCTAAAAACATTGACCAACCCTTCGCACTGTTCAACTGCTTATAGGCCTCTGACATGGTCTTACTGTTGAAATATCTGGTTCCGACAATTTAACGTGTTACATGCAGCACCATCAAGTTATTTCCAAGCTAAACGTTGAGTTACCATTGCTAACTGCCGCACTTAGAGACGTTCATTGATGCGACACTTAAAAAATAGACTTAATTTTACAATATTCCTCAACAGCCTCCGTGGTCTTGTGGTTTGAGCGCCCGGCTCACGATCCGGAGATTCCGGGTTCGATTCCCGGTGGGGATATCTCACAAAAATCCCTTTGTGAGACTTTCCTCAGTTTGGTTGCAATGCAGGCTGAATCACCTGATTGCTCGAAAAGTAAGATGATTCCGTGCTTCGGAGGGCACGTTAAGCCGTCGGTCCCGGTTACTTTCTACGGATAGAGTCGTTACTTGAGCCATGTCAGAGGCCTTTGGCGGCTCAATAACTCTGACACCAGGATGAAGAAGAAGAAGAATATTCCTCATAAGGGATTATTATTAACAATGAGTGTGCACTGAGCAGCTCGTGGAATAGTTTGACAAAGCTATGTTAGCTCATTGCAATAATGGATTAAGCAACATGCAGCGAGGCCCATTCTAAACGAGGTTCCGAACATATTTAATTGTTTTTCAGCATTACACAACTTCAAATGTGTAATTACTAATTACACATTGTTTCAGTATATTGTTAAATCAGATAAAAAATCTCAATATTCTTGAAACTTGTAAATATAAACTAACTAGAGACCCGCCCTCACTTCGCTCCGGTGAATAAAGATTTCATGTAGTGTCCTATAGATTATATTGATAGTTAAGTTAATTCTTGTAAAAATATCACTCAATATGTACATACCCCGCTCCCCGACCCGCGCGTTGCAGTACAGCTCACTGCCGTGATTTTTTCGAATTTTTATTGATGTTATACGTCATAGAATTGAAATCCAATTTTAATCATTTATAGAGTTATCTAAAATTATATTATTGTCCTAGATTTAAGAGACATTTAATAAAGATTAATGTCATCATTATGAATATCGTCAACTTAAAAGTAGGGTTTTTTTAAGTAACTGTTTTTAACAAAACGCCATTATTGTGCCTTAACTATAATAGTTAGTTAGACATATGCCATCCCGGACTTTATTGTAGGTAATAACTTAAAATATGTAGAACATTATTGTTTGTATCTTTAATAAATTAAGCTGCACACCGCAACAACATTCTAACATTTTTTTCCAAAAAAAGTGAAACCTGCATCAAAATCCGTTACGTTAAATGAAGAAAACTTTAGAAACAGACAGACAGAGGTGGAGGGTGACTATGTTTTATATTATGTATGTATGATGGATGACATACAAAAAGTGTTACTTTGTAACTCGGACAATAGATTGATAAATTTGCGAAAATTTCGCACGAATATAATAAAAACATGTGGGGAAGTTATTTAAAACTACTCACAGATCATTTATATTTAAACAATTGAAAGGATTATATAGCAGTCATTACAACTATCGAAATCATTGTGTTTCTTAAAATTAGCTATAAAATGTTGCTTCAAATAATTGCAATTGTACTAAGCAGTGGTTTCTACGGTAGTGATGCTGGGAGAATTTTAGTAGTCGTGCCAACACCTTCAGTAAGCCATCAAATACCTTTTCGGCCTCTAACTCAAGAGTTAGCCAAAAGAGGCCATGAAGTTACAGTACTCACTACTGATCCCGCCTTTCCTAAAGGTAAAACACCAGGAAATCTAACAGAAATTGACTTGCAAGCGCCATCTTATGCGACGAAACAGTTGATCTTTGCTGAGACTGTTAAAGGTAGTGCCAATGACATTTTTGGACAAATCAAAGTGTTTTTTCAATTAATACGTCAAATTTTCAAAGTTCAACTGGAGAATAGTGAAGTGAAAAGACTTATTGGTAGTAAGAAGTTTGATTTAGTGATAGTTGAGGCGTGTGTCAGACCAGCGTATGTGTTCTCGCACATCTTCAAAGCACCAATGATATTGCTCAGTACAGTAGGAACCTTTGATATGATAAATGAGATGGTCGGCTCACCCATGCACCCGTTGCTATACCCAACAATATTTCATCAAAAACACTACAATTTGAACATTCAAGAGAAATATGAAGAATTGTACAAGCATTATTTTTTGGAAAAAGAAATCAAAGAGCAAGAAGTAGATGATGATGCAATGCTTCGAACAGTTTTTGGTAAAAATGTTCCTTCGATAAAGGAGTTGAAAAAAAAATTGGATTTATTGTTTCTTAGTGTTCATCCGTTATGGGAAAACAACCGACCCGTGCCTCCGAATGTGGTTTATATTGGCGGGATTCATACTTCGGGAGCCAAAAAAGATTTGCCGAAGGTACGTATAATGTTTACGATTTCATTAACCCCTAGATGGTAAAGTAAATCAATTGGGAATAACCTCTAGACATTGCTTAACGTTATTTCTTGCTGTATTAATAACTATGACAGCAGAGTAATTTCTTCTTGCAGTGGAAAATAAGAGCTTTCTAAGTTTCATCAGTTCTGAACAATTGGGCAAAGTTCCCAGCTTCTTTCACTTCACTTAAGGTATTTGATTTCAATGAGTATTCTTTTTGTGTGTGTCTTTGATATGTGAATACTCGTATAATACTGTCAGTATTATCCCACCAAAAACATAAATGTAAAAAAGGAGAGCCAAGTTCAATACAAAAATTATGCATGGCTATGGGCTTCGCTGCAAAAAGAATGGAGATCTAAATGAGGGCCAAGTTCTAGGCAATATCTCAATATGTATTTATAGGAACAAAATAACATTATGAACAAGTATTAAACTCTATTTCTTCTCTTTATTCGATACCTATGACAATTGCTGTTATTTAAAAATGTGAGATCTTAAAGTGAGTTAGATTTGACTTGACCAGTTTTCATTACAGCAGTCATTTTATAAAGTTATTCAACATATAACCCGTGCCCGCCGCGGTTGCGGGCCCGCAGCCTTTGTAGAATACAGATATTTATGTAAAAAATTAAAGCACATTTCACGACGCGTTTTACGCCCGCGGCGTGTGCGATTGTTTGCGGGGCCCGCTGCTCCAGCGGTCATCTTGTACCGGCGGGCGCGGGTCGCGGTCCCGCAGCCGCGGCGGGTTGCACCCGCGCGTTCTGCGGTCGGTTGGCGGGCGACCGCGCGTGGACAGCGGGGGGCGGGGGGGGGGACTGATCTGAACTCAACTGATCGTTTAACCGCCCCTCTTGCAACCGCCCGTCTTGCGATTATCAACCGCCAAGTTTGCGGGCGATAATCGCAACCGCGACGGCTTCGTAACCGCACAAAACTCCGGTCTCGTGAGTTTTGAAAATAAAACTCCATTCCGCCACCGCGGCGGGCACGGGTGAAAACCGCTTCGTGAGTCCTTAGCCTACAAGTGCAAGGCGCGAGCGAGTTCAACCAGCATTCTTAAATTAGTCAATACATACATTATATCGGTAACAATAATACATCGCTTTACTACCATGCATGTATAAACCAACCGACCCGCAAAATTTTTACCAAATCGCTACCACTTATAATTGTGTACTATTCATCAGAGCGTGACGCTGATTGGCTGGGGCGACGGTGGACCGACCGCGTCATAAGTACCTACCGCGCGCCGCCGACGACACACCGTTGGCCGGTTGTTTAGCGCGAAATTTAAGTTTTTTTGAATGGGGACACCACTTATTTTTTTTACTTAACTTTACGTTTATATTGCAGTTAAATAGCAAATATAATAATACATATATTGGGATAGTTTCAAATATCTGCTAGTAACGGTTCCAACGCTACAATTAAAAAATATATTTTTTGTATGGGGACCCCCCCTATTTTTTAACTATTTTATATTTTTAAATTTTTTCTTACGCTTACACACAATTACCGAGCTAGATTTCAAATTTCATCCTTCTAGGTCATCTGGAAGTAGGTTAGGTTTAGGTACTATATGTCAGTCAGTCAGTCAATACTAAAATTTACGACTTTCTGACGTTCATATCTTTATAAACGTTTGAGCTAGCTTCATGAAATTTGGGTTTCTAGATGTCCTAATGGATATAATTAAACACACGAAGTTTCATGTGTTTACGTTAAATAGGTTTTGAGTTATAGAAGGGTCAAAAGTGGCACCAAATGGTTCGTGTAATATTACACTCGGCGCTGGCTAGCCGTTCCTTTGCTTGAACTTGGCTTGACACGCTGCCGCGTGTCTAGATCATGGAAGAATATTTTAGTCGATGGTATTAGAATTTCTGTGAAGCTTTTTGGGATCTTTTATAAATATTTACGTGTGCATACAATATAATGTATATTCAAGCTAATATAAAACATTGTATTGAAGGATGCGTAAAAAATTAAAACCTTTGATTATAGGATATAAAAAACTACTTAGACGCATCAAAACATGGTGTTATCTACATGAGTTTGGGCACAAACGTAGAGCCTTCAATGCTTCCAAACGAGACAACACAAATCTTTTGCAACGTATTCTCCAAACTTCCTTATGATGTGCTGATGAAGTGGGATAAGACACATCTTGACGGATGCCCAGAAAACGTGAAGATTTTCGATTGGTTACCGCAAATTGATTTGTTAAGTAAGTTGTATTATATTATTTTATGTTTAATTGTGTAAAAGTCTGAGTTCGACCGCAGCAGCGTGTGGCAAACGCAGACATATTTTTGTTAACTACCCCGTTCGTAAACGTTAATCGCCTGCAACAGTGGTCTGTGGTCAAACGCAAAACTAAGCCTTGCCTTTATTTTATCTTCGTCATCAATATACTTAGGGGGGGGGGGGGGGACGCAGACTCAAGCAAGTATTAAGACTGAGGGATTTAAAAAAATAACACTAATATCAAGAAGAATGTCACTATACTGTCTAGCCGCCCGTTTCAAAGTTATATCTATCATATCCCATCATTTGTAAACTGTTTAATTACTATTCTTCATTACTTAACCTAAACATTCATTACAAAGCCTTATAATTACACCATTACCAACTATCGCAATATAAACACATTTTAATGATGTAACAACACCAAGAGACGTCGTTACTGATAAAATTAAGTAAATATTTGGTTAAACATGGTACAATCGCGAGCAAAATTGTATACATGTAGTCAACATGGTTAGCGTAATGCATAGCGAAAAAAATTTAAGATGTAAAACATATGGACCTTGGGAAATTTTTACCCAATGCTCAACAGTGACATGACATTGGGCCATTTAGTATTGGGCCAACTCCATAATAACCCGCCCAAGGTCCTTTGATGTATTTTTACACTAATGGGTTTACGAGTTGGACTACTCATTGAGTGAGTGAGTTCGATAGGTCGTTATTAGATTAGGTTCGTTAGGTCAGAGGCACCCTGCTGTCAGAGTTTTATCCCGCCTGAAGGCCTCCGACGTGATCTTACGATTGAAACAACCGGGACAGACAAGTGCCTAAGCACGGTAGCGCTCAGATAGAAATTCCACCATTATATTTCTTTTACTCTCAGGACATGAAAAAGTGAAACTCTTTATAACCCAAGGCGGTTTACAATCAAGTCACGAATCCATTGAAGCTGGAGTGCCTCTGATTGGTCTACCCATAGCAGTTGATCAATGGTACAACGTAGAGAAGTACGAGAGGCATCACATTGGAGTCAGACTTGACTTGGAAACTTTGACCGAAGACAAACTAATGAATGCTGTTGTGAAAATCATTGGGGATGATAAGTGAGTAGACAGATAGTTTCATTCCAGCTGTGACATGCCGATTTGGTCGTATTTAATTCTTTATGGTAGGACATATAAACCTTACCGAACTTCCAGGATTAGCTATCACAATTGATTTGCAGATACCGGCCGTTATCGAACTGAAAGCATTATTTCTCTCTACTCTAACCGCACTCAGAGATAGCATTTGACGTCTCTGAGTACGGGAGTAAGATCTATATTATTATCTATTAAATGGAATAGTTTTCAACATATATATATACCTACTTAAACTGCATAGGAAAGGCGTTCTTCTCCGAGCTGGTATACCAACGCTAACCAGCGTCGAGTCTATTTGTACAATTGCCCAACCAGCACCGACAAATCACTCGCTGATCTATCAGCGTTTATTGACATCGATAACCGCTGGTGACAGACGCAAGCTACCTACTAAGCCTTAATATTACACGCGGTCGTACGATAAACTGCTTTATTTGTTACCAGCTACCGCAAAAATGTAGCCCGTCTGCGTGGTGTGATGGCCGACCAGCCGCAGAGCCCGCTGGAGCGCGCGGTGTGGTGGACGGAGCACGTGCTGCGGCACGGCGGCGCCGCGCACCTCCGCTCGCCCGCCGCCAACATGTCCTGGCCGGAGTACCTAGAACTAGACCTCATATTGATACTTCTATCCATTTTACTGATAACTGCAATAACTATTATTAGTTCTTTTGTTTATTTAAAGAGGATGAATGTTTTTAAAGTAAATTATAGTTAAATTTCAGTATTATTGCCCATTATTTTATTGTATGTTTATTATTGATATGGGTCTTTTACCTGGAGTAAATAATGTTTTATTTAAAGCAAACGCTATAAAAGCTTGAATCGTAGCTATTATAGCGTTTGCTTAAAGTTTTAATTATTTTGCTAACTATTAATGAGAGGGTGAATGTAGGAATAGTCCCTGATAGTTGTTGAAATAAAATAAACACTGACTTTAATTAAGTACCTACTCGTTTTAGTAAAATTATCTTTAGTTAGAAAATGTGAATCTACTTATATCTCTTATTCTTATTCTTCTTATATATCTGTAAAAGTAGTTACTGTAACAGTAATTTATATCTAAACTAATTAACTAACTAATTACAAAGCGGTATTTGTAATTTTGTTTGTTTGTTTGTATGACCGGGCTGATCTCGGGAACTGCTAGTCCGTTTCGAATAATTATTTTTATTTTGCATAGTTACATACATCAAGAGGATTTTTTATCCCGAAATTCAGACGGCTCTTAATTCAGTGCATTAAACTTATCAGTACAGTAAGCGAGGATTAGGCATAATCACCACGCTTGCCAAATGCGGGTTGGTGATCTCAAACTCAAGCGATGTTTGAAAAGGAAACATGTTTTCGCTCGACCCGAGAATTGAACCCGGGACCTCAGTCTTGGCAGGCGAGCGCACATACCACTAGACCACTGAGGCGTTAGTTAAACTAAAGACGCAATAAAAGTTTCTGATAGTAAAACCATCTACTTTCAGTTCACCCAAGATATAGGACAGATTTTTATTCCTAACACTGATACGCTATCTTTATAATGGCTTTCCTGTGTTTCCTCCGTAAGTGGAAAGAGTGCAGTCATTAAAATGTCGCCTACTCACGTTACGTCTTAGCTTTAACCAATAAAATGCCGAAGGATCTATTTACTTTAGACTTGCGTTTGAATTTTTAGCTTCTAAGGATTTGATGAGATTTTTTAAGTAAAGGAATAGAAAAGTGGTTTTTAATTTGATGTAATTAGGGGGTTTTAGACGGCTGCAAAATTTATATTACGATATTAATATACTTTCGTTAAAACGACAGTAATATAAGGTTATTAAAAAGATCGCATTCTTAACACTGTCAAATGTTTTAAGTACCAAGCATTAATACACAAGTTATTCGGATGGCCAGTAGAAAGTCATAATTCTTTACTCTCTTATGGCTGTGGAGTCTGACTGATTTTATGTAAACATTCACTGGTGCGTGTTCGTAAGTTGAGGCACCTTAATGTATACAATAAGAGCTTGCACACATTATAGACAAGCTGTAGACAATCTATAGACTGACCAATTGAAGACGGACAAACCTGTCTTATCAGAAAACTGTCTAACTTCAGTCTGCTGTATAGTGTGTTCAAGTTCAAAGAAAAGATAAAGCCAAAGAAGCTACGGTGCTAACGATGGCGACGGCAATGGTGACTACATATAAACGTAAAAGTATTGTTATTATTAGTTTTACCTTTAGGCAGTCCCTAGTTTTAATTTTCACTACGTATACAATTTTAAACCTCAATTTATTGAGTAAAACTTAGATTAATAAGTATTCTATAGATAATATAATCATTTACATTTCAATCTTTAGCCGTTAAGGAAATTCGACGGCTCTTCGACTGAAATTATAAAAGTTACACATTAATCTGTAAGAGGCAAGTTCGAGTAATTTCCTGTCTCGGATCTGCATATTTTTTGTTATTTTTGGTGAGTTCAATATTGTTATTTTTAAGAGAAAATGTATTGTGTAATGTTCAAAGGGAAGTAACAGGTGAAAGTACTCCAACGTTCCTTGAAATGGGACTCACTTACTTTCATACATTTTTGACGACTCATTGTCAAAATGGCATCGATGGAGAGCTGCTTAAATTTGAGTTGTGTTTGTGTTTGACGTTACTGCACAACACTACCTTAAGTAACCTAAGTTACTCCTTATTACAGCTATGTGCAAGTAAAAGTCCCGTCAAAATCGGTCTAACCATTTCAGTCGAAACTACTGTACCTAGAACCTTGAAATTCGGTACAGGGATTCCTTTTATTACTTAAGTAAGTAAATAAGAAGAAGAAGTACTAATAAAATATTTTGAGAAATTCAACCCCTAATTGGAGCGAGGCTGCCCACTAGTCACTATTACTTCATAGTATAAAACAAAGTCGCTTTCCGCTGTCTGTCTGTCCCTATGTATGCGTAGATCTTTAAAACTACGCAATGGATTTTGACGCGGCTTTTTAAATAGATAGAGTGATTCAAGAGAGGTTTATAAAATATATAAAAATTGTCGCAATTCTCACGGGAACGGGCACAACGCGAGAAAAACCGCGAGGAGCTGCTAGTGACTTATAAAAACTACTTTTGAGTGCTACTGCTAACTATATATTAATATTTTACATTTTTCCCGACCCAAATCATCGATGTTACAGTTCAAGTGGAGAGCGGATTAATTTCCTTATTGTCTAAGTGTACCCTCGTCACGTTAAATACCCGATCCAGGAGCGAATGTCACTGACAGTAGTCTTTAATAAAACCTTCGAGGTGTTTGTTGATTTAGGTTGCCTTTTTAAGTGACAATTAGTTAGTATGCCCCCTCCGCTGCCTAAGAGACTGCCTATTCTTTGAAGCTTATTTGTCAGTGAGTAATGTTCCAAATTAACTTTGAAATTGTATTTCGTAATTGTGTTTATATTCGAGAGCTTGTTAACTTATTCAAATGAATTAAGCGAAAGTAATATTTTGCAACAGTATCTCTGTTGAGTTTTCTTTTGTTTCATAGAAACGTAAAGCTGTTTACTATTACTTATTTTAGTTCGTATGAATAATTAGTTGTGTCACGCGGTTGTACTCGCGTAGTGTCTGTTCCCGTGGCTATCCAGTACAAAAATAATTATGCAAATCGGATAAGTAGTTTTTGAGATGCGCGGTCAAACAAACAAAACACAAAATAAATAATCTCTTCAGCTGTATAATAATAAGTTTAGATAACGAAACAATAACATCGCTTAGATTTAAGCGAGTTTAGAAGCTGCAAGCAAGTTCAATATATCGTAAGCGTCAATAGCACACATTATACCTATAATCTATTTTTTTTTGGATTGGCACAAAATGTGGTTAAATGTCGTCAATTTTCCAGCCGAAGACGATTGCTACTGAAGAGGAAAAAGGTTTAGAGATAGGGTAAGAATGTAATAAAATCACTAAACCTTTTTCCTCTTCAGGAGCAATCGTCTTCGGCTGGGAAATTGACGACATTTGTCCACATTTTGTGCCAATCCAAAAAAAATAGAGTATACTTAGATATCCTAGGTATTCTACAAACTGATATTTTCCTATGGTTTTAAGCCTACTATCATTTCCATACAATGCTTTGCATAGTATAGGTAACCGTAGTGGAAAATAACTGCCTATCCAATAGTCGTATGAAACTCAATAGGGTATCGGATACTGGTTTCCGATTCCAAACGCATTGAAATACCAATGAAAGACCTGTTTGAGTGTGCATAGAATAAGGTAAAACGACTTGGGTAACCTAGAGTTTGGATATGATACTTTTTTAGGGTTCCGTACCCAAAGGGTAAAAACGGGACCCTATTACTGAGACTTCCCTGCCCGTCCGTTCGTCTGTCCGTCCGTCTGTCACCAAGCTGTATCTCAAGAACGGTGATAGCTAGACAGTTGATTTTCACAGATGATGTATTTCTATTGCCGCTATAACAATAAATATTAAAAATAAAATAAAACAAATATTCCATACAATAAACGTAATTTTTTTACTGTTTCTTGCTCGATACTAGTAATGTTTAATAAATAATGGTACGCAACCCTTCGTCTGCGAGTCCGACTCGCACTTGGCCGGTGTTTCTTCCTTATGCCTAAAGCTGGTTACATAGTTATTAGATTTTTTTTCATAGATACTTTTGTGATCTTCTATTTCCTACTTATTATACATGGCTCGGGTTTGAGATCACCAATAGCCATTAAGCAAGCGTGATACCGCCTAATCCTCCTCACTCCACTGATATCTTCAGTGAGATGAGAGGCCTTTACCCAGCAGTGGGACATTACTTTACTTTTCCTGCTTTTGACACGTATCGGGTGGCTGAAAGTGGCATTGCTATCTAAGCTTAGAAAAGTAAAGCAGTCGGTCCCGATTTTTTCAATCGTTAGATCATGACGAAGGCCTTTAGGCGGTCTAAAAACTCCTACACCAGGGCCACTAGCCTACTGAAGATGAAGATATACTACAAATAGCACCTTTACACAATAGTCTTTCTTCCAAATCCACTTAAAACCAGAAAAAACATTCTTTTTATAAATCATAACGAAGTTTTTATACATGTGCTGTAAATTTTATCGCCCACCTCTCGTAAACCCCCACTGACAAACTTACCTTTAACAACATAATTATGTTAAAAGGACTAGCATTACTCTCGCAATCAGAAACAAAAGTTGCTAACGGAGTTAGGGGTCGAGGGTTGATGTAAATATGGTAGAAGGAGCGAGTTTCATTTTCGAAAATGGCAGCTTCTAACGGATTGCAAAAAGACTTTCTCATTCGGATATCAAGATACATAGTTTTGTATGAATGTCCATGCCATAAATAACACCGTCATCTATTATTTGATTTTGACAAAAAAGTTCCATATTTTCATGGCTCGGGTTTTGAGATCACCAACCCGCAGTAGGCAAGCGTGGTGATTACGCCTAACCCTTCTCACAGTACTGATACTTTCGGTGATGACAGGCCAATGCTTAGTTGTGGAATATGACAGACTCATACTGTTTTTTCCCTGAAGTTGGTTGATGGGTTTCAAGGATATACCTATTTGTAAAATTATAATAATAATTTTTGTAACCATAGCTCCCTATCAAAGTAGTTAGGATAGTTATTGAAACCTTACATGCTTTGAGTTCGGTACCAGATACATATTAGTACTTTTTTCGTTTAAGGCTAACTATGGTGGCTTCGATGTTTTAAGTCGGATGTTTTAAGCAAATTATTATTAACTAGCAGTGGCCGCGGTTTGCCCGTTCCCGTGTAAATTTCGGGACCTTTTAAATAGACAAGCCCGTTGGCACAGTGGCAGTGAGAGCGCTTACTGTGTCGGGGGTTGCGGGTTCGATTCCCGCCCGGAGTCAACAATATGTGAAGACATAGTTGTTGGCGACGACGTCTGGGTGTTCATTATATATTCTTATAAAGTATTTGTGTATATATATGTAGTAGTATCAGTGAGTTAGATTCCATAACACAAGCTTAGAGCTTACTTTGGGTCTAATTAACCGTGTGTGAATTTGTCCAGGTATATTATTATATATTAAACCTTCCTCTTGAATCACTCTATCTATTTAAAAAAACCGTATCAAAAACCTTGCAGTAGTATTTGAGTTTATCGTGAACAGACAGACAGAGGCCAAGGCCTTTGTTTTATAAAAAGTAGTGATAAAAACAAAATCCCGAAAGGTCAATATTCTGTCTACCCTTCCCAAAATAAATCACTTCCTTACCCTCACATTTCGTCAAAGCAGATGAAAACAAACACATGTTTAGCAAAGTGATAAAACTGTCGTGTGACAAATAAACAGAAGTTATTTCATTACAGCCCGGATTGCATGCAGCCGGTCGGGCGTTTCGGTAAATGACTGATTTCAGTCATGTGACTACAACATATTGTGTAAAGGTTTGGAATTAATGTTGTGTTTTCAGAGATTATCGGATTTGTTACTTATCAGCATTGTTTTAAATGTTGAAATGTTTGTTCGGGTATTTTATTGTCATATAATTATTTGATTGGGAATTAAGCTGTTTTAACTGACTTCAAAAACCAAGAATTTCTCAATTTGTTTTTTTTATATTACTTTTTTATATTTTTATATTCATTACTAGCAGCGCCCCGCGGCTTTGCCCGCGTTGAGCCCGTTCGCGTAGGAATTTTCGAAAATCCTTTCTTAGTGTGCACTTAGGTCACTTGAAGAACCCTCCTGCCAAATTTCATGTTTCTAGGTGTAGCGGTTGAGGCTGTGCGTTGATTATCAGTCAGTCAGTCAGTCAGTCAGTCAGTCAGTCAGTCAGTCAGTCAGGACTTTGAATTTTATATATATAGATGTTTGGAGGGTGGTTATAGCGTTTGGGGGAGATTTTTGCCTTATGAAAAGAAAAAAAAATTAAAATTATCGTTTATTTATATATTCATCGTTTGTTATTTGATTTTGAAACTTTTTTCGGTATATCAAAGGACTAGCAACGCTCCACGGTTTTACCCGCGTTGTGCCCGTTCTTGTGGGAATTTGAAGATAAAATGTACCCCATGTATTTTTCTGATGTATAACCTATATTACTGTAAAGTTCAGTATCATCCAAATCCGTTCAGTAGTTTTTGCGTGAAAGAGTAACAAACAAATATCCATTCTCACAAAATTCGCATTTATAATATTAGTAGGATAGGATATTTACTCACTATAATGTTAAACTGAAGCTTCTAAATACGCTGTGTGGAACTAACAGTGCACAGTGTGCATTGCTTTGAAGCGTTGTGCTATGTAAACGCCTATTTGAGCAACGTATACGTGTATCAACGATGCTTAGCTTCTTGCAATGGACACGAATAAACACATACATTTTCTTGCAAATCTTATCGCGCGTAGCCTCTTCGTGCACTGCGGTAGATCTGAGGCTGGTTTTAGAGTCATGCTGATCATCGGCGCTGACAGCTTAGCGCGTAACCTGTCAGCGCTGAGGGTCAGCGCGAGACGTTTCAGTATCGCGCTGATCACTGCGGAGTACAGCGGCACAAACAAGCGAAGTGCATTAATAAATGCTGCTTCGCTTCGTCGTTGTTGGTCATGACTGAACACGCTGACAGCGTCCGCTCAGCTCGACACTAGAACCGAGGCGCGCAGGCGGCGGGCAGCGCACACGGCTACGCGGAGCCGACGCGCGACGCGTACGGGTGCTGACCCGTCAGCGCTGACCCACAACGCGCTGATAGCTACGTGTTATTCTAAAACGCTATGTTTCGGCTGTCAGCACCGACAGTCAGCGTGCGGTCAGCGTGACTCTAAAACCAGCCTTAATATCAACCACGCTTTAGACATTCGCCAGACACTTGAGCATGCCCCAAAGTGATGATTTCAATGATGTTAACTCAAGATAAGCATTTTGCCCCGTCACGATGACAGTAAAACGTAAACTAACTACCACGTAATCTGTGACCAAGAATTAGGACTTTAAAAAGAGGTTATCAATTTGTTTGTTCGTTACGCGATAAGGAAGAATAGCGTTACTGTTAAAAAAAATAGATCCGTGGATGTATGTTTAACCTTTAGTTTATTTAAAGACATGGTTCCTACATCCTTGATAATAAAAGCCATCCTTGACTTTCATATACATGCTGCCCTCTCTACTTTGAAAGCAGTAAAAAGAAAAGTAAAATATTAGCCTGTAATGCCACGGCTGGGCAAAGGCATCTCATCACACTGAAGATATCACTACAGTGAGGAGGAAAAACAGTACTTGTAGTTTCTTTTTACAGTAAAGCATCATTCAAGAAGACATTCCTCCTTCAACCTCTCCTACTCGACAGACAGCACTCCAACTGCTCGACATGCAGACGTCAATTCCTCTTCTCCAAGTACGCCACGACATCATTGACCTTCCTGGTGTTATGCAGTTGAGACACGCAGATGTATGTTGTCGGCACAGCTGGACGCAGGAGATGGTTTGGTCACGTGAATCCGTAGGTGATACTGGTTGCGGCAAGGAGGATTCTACTTTTACTCCGCTGTGGTGAAACTATCCTTGACCAGCTGGGCTTTTGTAGCCACAGGCAACAAACTGATTATTATAAAGGTTTGTTTATGACCAAGTGGTCACAAAAAAATTATAGTTTAAAAAAACTAAAAAACACGCTTTTATTGCAAATTGAACTAAAAACTAGAAAATAATTTTTCTCCTCAAATCAAAATTATAATAAAATTTAAGTTATAACACAATGATTCAATTCAGAGTAAAAAGCGTGGGGTGCATTTTACTGTAGTTCATAACTATCCTCTCATAGAAGTTACCAATGATGATTGTAATATTTAAAAATATTAAGCACCCCACGCTTTTCTCTGAATTGAATCATTGTGTTACAACTTAAATTTTATTATAATTTTGATTTGAGGAGAAAAATTATTTTCTAGTTTTTAGTTCAATTTGCAATAAAAGCGTGTTTTTTTAGTTTTTTTAAACTATAATTTTATTTTTTATTTTTTAATAAGCATAACATTATATGCAACTTTTACCATCCCGTAATTCCCACGGGAACGGGCCCATCGCGGGAAAACCACGGGACGCTGTTAGTGTCTAGTACCATTTAGTAAAATAAAACAGAACTCCCGTTCCGTCCCACAGCGAGCGCCCGTTGATGTCTTTTATATGAAGTAATAATTTTTTAGTAAATCTGACAAATCCATTAAGGATAATGGGAAACTATTATTAAATTATTGCATTGTCATCGGTCCTTGATACGTATGCAAAGTTTCAAATTAATCAGACTTCTGGAAGTTGGTGAAAATGATGTTCAAAGATTCCATTACATACGTACGTACGTACGTACATACAGGCCAAGCTAATAAAAGCGTGTTAAAATATCACGTGACAGTCGAGTGATATTTTTTTATAGATGTTTATATGTAGTACTAGTATATATATGCAATAATGATTCAGCTAGTTGGTGTTTAAACGTTTTTGTCATAACGTGGTTTTTTACGATTATTATGCCTTTCAAGTTTGTGTTGACAAAAAACACGTGCGGTGGATAAGGGATAAGTATAAACCTTTTAAAAACGATGGATGACCTGATGCCCGGAAAAATCAAAAAAGAAGACGATGAAAATTGTAAATTACCGGTACTAAGTATATAAAATTGATATCAAACAAAAAACAAGAGAGACAAAACAAACATCTACTTTAATGATCCACTTAAATACAATTGATAGTAATAACGCACTTATTATCTAGTGATCCACAATGCAACAAGTAAAACCAATCTGTGATGGTAGAGTGAGATAGATAACGTAATGAGCCAATCACGTAGATATAAATAAAAACCCACCTTTTTAGCAATGATGTAATTGGCTGTAAAATACAACACAATATTCTACGGAACCATCCAAGCTATATTAAATTAATGGAGTTTTATCTACATCTCAAGTTCATTACGATTATATAAGATCGATCACTGTCTACTATTATAAAGTTGTGTTGTTGCCCGCCTAACGGTGCGGCAGCTGTACAATATGGCAAAATTTATTAGTTTATTGTTAGCTTTAAGTGTGTGTGCTGTAACAGTGCAGTCAGCAAGGATTCTAGCATATTTCCCGGTTCCATCGATCAGCCATCAAGTGGTGTTCAGACCGCTGACTCAGGAGCTGGCGAGGCGAGGTCATGAAGTGGTCGTCATCACTCCGGACCCGGCCTTTCCTCCGGGACACACTCCTGACAACCTCACGGAGATAGACATTCATGATATATCGTATAACATTTGGAGAGAAAAGGTATTGAGCAAAGAAATTACTACCGGTAGCAGCAAAGATATTGTAGTGCAATTGGCAACTATGTTGTACGTTCTTAATAGAGTATTTGAAGCACAAGTTCAGACAACAGAAGTTCGAAAGATACTTAGCAATAAAACGGAGACTTTTGACATGTTACTGATAGAGGCTTGTGCAAGACCTGTTGTGGGTCTCACTCATGTATTTAAAGTGCCGACTATAGCAATCAGTTCCTTATCTGGATACGGAAATTTCTATGACATTATCGGAGCACCGTCGAGACCAGCCCTGCTGTACCCAACCTCCCTAAGGCAAAAAATAATAAACCTGAGCTTATGGGATAAACTGTCCGAACTATACAACCACTACTATTTTGAATACCATTTGTATGGCGCTATTGAGGATGACAGCAATATGGCAGCCAAAAAAGCGTTTGGTCCTTATACGCCGAAGTTAGAGGAATTGGATAATAATATCGATATGTTGTTCTTGGATGTGCATCCTATTTGGGAGTTCAATAGACCGGTTCCACCTGGTATAGTTTATATGGGAGGAGTGCATCAGAAGCCTTCCAAGGAATTACCTAAGGTAACTTAAGAATTATTACCGTTGCCTTACATTGTTCACGTAGTGATTGACAATATTTTAATTATTATTGTTTAACTTTTCCAAGGAGCTCAAGTCTTACTTGGACTCATCAAAGAATGGAGTGATATACATCAGCTTCGGAACAAACGTGAGTCCTTCGCAACTTCCTCCAGAGAAGATACAGATGTTGGTGAAGGTGTTCTCCAAGCTGCCATACGACGTGCTCTGGAAGTGGGACCGAGACGTGCTGCCGGGACGGACCGCCAACATCAGGATCTCCAAGTGGCTGCCGCAGTCCGACTTGCTGAGTAAGTGAACGTAATCTTAAAAATGTCTCTACATACATCTGTTTTTGGAGTGATTGTTTTGACAAGGTAATCCTTTTGCAGAGCATCCAAATGTAAAATTGTTCATAACCCAAGGAGGGTTACAGTCAACTGGAGAGGCTATAACGGCCGGCATTCCTCTTCTCGGAGTTCCAATGCTCGGAGACCAGTGGTTCAATGTGGAGCATTATGTGAAGTTCAACATAGGATTGAGGATGGATATGGAATCAGCTACGGAGCAAATATTTGAAGAGAAAATTAAAACACTTATCACAGATGAAAGGTAAATATTGCTAGCTAGCAGCGGCCCGCGGTTTTCCCCGCGTTGTCCCCGTTCCCGTGGGAATTTTGGGATAAAAAATAGCCTATAACATTTCCGATGAATGTGGCTATCTATTACAAAAAGAATTATTCTTATTAGATTGGTAGTTTCTAAGATTGGTCCTTACAAACATACAAACAAAGCTAGAAACTTAACCTCTTTATAATTTTAGTATAGATTAGGCAACAGTTTTAAGCACGCCCTGGTTACTAGCAATATGACTCTTAGTTAATTCAATCCTTTAATTCAAGGACATATATCTGTGTTTTTCCTAGTGTCGTAGAGCGCATTATACATAAAAACTTAAGGCGAGGATATGTGGCGCTCGGGCAGATCTGAGGTGGTGAGGTGCGGGGCAATCAGCGGGGCGCTGCCCGCGCGCCCCGCTACAAAACATCGCACAAAGCGCGCTGAATAAATTAAAATTACCGTTGAAACTTTTTTATTATACCCTTCGATCAACAATGCACAACTAGATGTCGGGTCGGCGCAAAAAATACGTCTCGGTGAATAACACCTCATTTGAAAAGTGAGGCGTTATTCTCACTTATGTTATTACTTATGTTAGACTAAATTATGATTCAAGTTTGCATTCATTCTCAACAAGCTGGATTTTTGTGCAGACCTTGAATACGTCATTACAAATGATATGTCAAAAGCCCCTATCGATCCCGCTTGTGCGTTGTTTTTAATTCGAGGTCAAAGGTCACAAATTTGCGTTTTTTGCGTATATCTCTGAAACAATGAGAGCTACCGAAAAATAGTACAAACAAAGTTTGTAGATCGTAAAATTGTCTACAAAAAAGATCTCAACACTTTTTTTTCTACGGTGCACAGTTCTCGAATTATGGCTATTTTAAACATAGAAAATACGAATATGCACTCATACGTGGCCAGTATAGATATTTGAGTTTTGTGATAAATACAAGAAACAATAAGAGAGTGCAGTTATCTTGTCTCCCTCCAACATCTGCTTCTGCTTATCAACACTTATTTCGTGTGTTCTACCAAGTGCAAGTGTGGCTAGGCAATGATCTAAATCCTGAAGATTGTGGCTGGAAACTGATGAATAATAGTTTGGAGCCAATACAGACTTTACTGTCACCTGCTCCAAAAAAATACTCAATACAATTTTTTGTAATTGCAAAAAAGTAGTTAATTTTAATTAAATTTAAATTTTTAAAAAAAATCATCCTAAAAATAGTGTCCCATTACATTACTGGGGAAACCACGTTAAAAAAAAGCGCCGTGTACACTACTTCAGAGGTGGGGCGGAAATGTTGTGCATATTATATTAGTCGAAAATACGACTTTCCTGCGGTCTAAAGTCACGATATCTCGAAAGCGATGCTTTGTAGAAGAAAAGTGTTGAGATCTTTTTTGTAGACAATTTTACGATCTACAAACTTTGTTTGAACCATTTTTCGGTAGCTCTCATTGTTTCAGAGATATACGCAAAAAACACAAATTTGTGACCTTTGACCTCGAATTAAAAACAACGCACAAGCGGGATCGATAGGGACTTTTGACATATCATTTGTAATGACGTATTCAAGGTCTGCACAAAAATCCAGCTTGTTGGGAATTAATGCAAACTGGAATGTCTATTTTAACTGGAGTATTTCCTAGTAGTATGTGTAGTATGAAGGTACATTCAATTAGGCAATATGAAGTGTAGGTATTTTTATGACTTACTCGTTTTGTGCATGAGTTGGTTGCACGGGAACAAGTTCAGTTATTAGTGTTATTGGTATATTATCTGACTGTTTATTCTGACACCTAAAAAAATAAACAAGGCTATAAGTTACTAATTTACTCTTTGAAACTTTACTCTTTGACCAGCTTTGACTATTTATTTTACTTTGAGCTTTGACTATATTTATTAATTTTACATACTTACCTAAACATACCAGCATGTCTTTTTACCTTCCTTTTCCGCTTCCTTGTGCAACAGTTTCTGATTTTATTGATACTTTATTTTACCATGATGTAAACAATAGTCGATTTTATAGATGTGAACTCACGAAGCAGAGCGTCCGGTTCACAACCGTACACTACGAGCTACGCTCGTCGACTGAAGCTAGTAAACAATCTGATGCGATGCCTGCGTTCCATAAAATAAGGTTGAGATTTGTGAAGCAAGACTCAAGTGCGTGAAACATGGCGGGCGAATATTTCGTTTTATTTGAATTCTTTTGCGTTTTTATAGAAATTGTCGGGTCTAATGAAAAATGTAACTGATTTAGAATCTAAGTGAGTATTAGGAAATTGATATTCCAAAAAAAAAACGATGAATATCGCTTCATATAACGAGATCTAGGACGAGAAAAAAATATTTTTACATAATCTTGTGCATCTTATTTCTACATTATTATAATGAATTTTAAAATTCTACTCGATTTAGTATTTTATTGAGGATATATTCTTTTAATTGGTATTTTTATTTTTTTGATAGAATCTATAGAAGTGTTAATATTTGATCGTCAAAGTAGCGACTATGCGCGTTATTTTCACATATCCTCGCCTTAAGGGAAAACTAGTTTTGGACCTGTATGATGTAAGGCACTGGTAATTATTAAACTTGTTTTGACTTTTTCAGTTATCGCAAGAACATGGTTCGTCTGCGTGCTGTGATGGCCGACCAGCCGCAGAGCCCGCTGGAGCGCGCGGTGTGGTGGACGGAGCACGTGCTGCGGCACGGCGGCGCCGCGCACCTCCGCGCGCCCGCCGCCAACCTGTCCTGGCCGGAGTACCTGGACGTGGAACTACTGCTAGTATTGGTCTTAATAGCCTTCAGTATAATAGCAGTATTAAGTCTCGCAATAACTTTGCTATTAAGATTTGTTATGCGAAACATTTTGACGAGTGTAAAGTTAAAATCAAATTAATATATCTTTCGCAAACTTAGAAACAAATTCAATTATAACTGTGATTTATTCTTTGATATTAATAAAATGTATTGATAATTCAATTGACAGACAATTATTGTAACGATATTGTTGAGAAAAGGTTTCAATTCTTTTGCCCAACTTTGCCTATTAGGAAAAACTTTGGACAGACTTTTAGCAGGCGTTGAACGTGAAAATACTTGCTTTTAGTTTGAATTTTAAGTATATAAGACATGTGTACACTATCAGTCCTAACCAAGGCTATGCTATGCACTGCTAATATGTATATGTAGACATTATCCGCCTTATTATGCTTTTCGGAAAATTGCGTAAGTCAGAAAGTGACAAACCATTCGATAGCTAAAATGTTCTTACCTATGATTAAAAAATTATTAAAACAGATGTTGTAGTTTTTTGAGATTACTCATTACAAATATACAAAAATACAAATATTTTCTTATATAATATTATTATTAGTATTAGTAAATGTACGCCCGTACTTAGAGACGTCAAGTGCTTCCATAGGTAGAGATTTAATGATTGATTTTGACAAGTAAAGTTTGTATAACTACGTCAGTTAATTAAAAGTCGATTTAATAGACATCTGTAAGTCTTGTTTCTTTTTTCTTTCTTTCTTATCGAGTGGATGGTCAACCTGACCAATCCTGGTGTCAGAGTTATTGAGCCGCCAAAGGCCTCTGACATGGCTCAAGTAACGACTACTATCCGTAGAAAGTAACCGGGACCGACGGCTTAACGTGCCCTCCGAAGCACGGAATCATCTTACTTTTCGGGCAATCAGGTGATTCAGCCTGCAATGCCCTAACCAAACTGAAGACGGTCTCACAAAGTTATTTATGTGAGATATCCTCACCGGGAATCGAACCCGGAACCTCCGGATCGTGAGCCGAGCGCTCAAACCACTAGACCACGGAGGCTGTTAAATCTGTAAGTACGGCAGATAGACTAGTAAAAATAAAATATAAAAAATAATTTGACATGATTAATGAATAGAGATGGACTTAAAAAAAATCGCAAAATTATTTCAAATTCTAAATTGTAAGATCACAGCTGTAGACTCAATATACAATAGAGAGAACGAATTGTATGCGTCTCTTTCACACTGTTACGTTATTGGCTGCTTGGCCCTAGTAACGTTTACTCGCGAAGTGCCGTCATCTAAACTAACTAAATATAAAGAATCATCCACAATGTCATGGTCATGTTCTGAACGCTAATAGATCCTACTAATATTATAAATGCGAAAGATTGTGAGGATGGATGTATGTATGGATGTATGTTTGTTACCCTTTCACGCAAAAACTAGAGAATGGATTTGGATGAAACTTTACAGTAATATAGGCTATACATCAGAATAATAAATAAATAAATAATAAATACTTGGACAAATTCACACACGGTTAATTAGACCCGAAGTAAGCTCTAAGCTTGTGTTATGGAATCTAACTAACTGATACTACTACATATACATACACAAATACTTTATAAGAATATATAATTGACACCCAGACGTCGTCGCCAACAACTATGTGTTCACATATTGTTGACGCCGGGCGGGGATCGAACCCGCAACCCCTGACACAGTAAGCGCTCTCACTGCCACTGTGCCAACGGGCTTGTCAGAATAACACGTGAAATACATTTTAGTACGAAATTCTTGCGGGAACGCGGGTGAAACCGCGGGGTGCGGCTAGTCGTGTTATATAATTTCATTATTTATGTCCGGGAAGATCATAGTGCTTCAATGCTAGACGGTCTTCTCTACGGTGTTGGTACACGCTTGACCTTGTCATGACTCTGTCATGACATAATATGTGTACACCTGTTTTGTTCCACAATATGTGTACATCTTTATTGTACTACAATGTTTATAAATATATTTAGGGAAACACCTAATGACGTTCCGAAAATAAACTCGTTTCATAATATCCAAGGTCCACATTGTTAGATCGGACTTTTACCAGTCTGTGTGTCATTGCCCGTCGATTCGTACGGTTCAGAATTTGTTAAATACAATATGGCAGCTAAATCTGCTTATCTAGTCTTAGCTTTAAGTGTGTGTGCTGTAACAGTGCAGTCAGCAAGGATTCTAGCATATTTCCCGGTTCCATCGATCAGCCATCAAGTGGTGTTCAGACCGCTGACTCAGGAGCTGGCGAGGCAAGGTCATGAAGTGGTCGTCATCACTCCGGACCCGGCCTTCCCTCCGGGACACACTCCGGACAACCTCACGGAAATCGACCTTCATGACATGTCCTACGCTATATGGAGGGAAAAAATATTGAACAAAGATGTAACCCGAGGTAATACAGACGACATTATAACGCAAGTATTCAAAATATTACAAGCAACGAATGAGGTGTTTGAAAAACAATTTCTGTCGGAAGAAGTTCAGAAAATAATTAGTGACAAAACGGAGAAGTTTGATTTGTTGCTCTTGGAAAGTTTTGTGAGAGCATCCATTGGTCTCACGCATACATTTAAAATCCCAACAATAAGTGTGAGTTCTCTTTCTGCCGTCGGCAATACGTATGATGTCTTCGGTGTACCTTCTTATCCAATATTGCTTTACCCAACACCGCTACGACAAAAGCTATTAAATCTGACAATATGGGACAAAATAAATGAACTTGTCAATCACTACTTAGTCGAATATTATATTGCCAGACCTATGGAAGAAGAAAACAATGCTTTAGCTAAAAAACTCTTCGGTCCTGATACACCTAATCTCATAGATTTAGATAAAAACATTGATATGGCGTTCTTGAACGTTCATCCTATGTGGGAGTTCAATAGACCAGTTCCTCCAGGAATTGTGTTTATGGGGGGAATACATCAGAAACCTACGAAGGAGCTATCACAGGCATGTATCACAAGTTGAAATCATAAAATACGTATTAAGAAAAACTGAAACGATAGATATTAATTTGATTATATTTTAAAGGATCTGAAGTCTTACTTAGATTCTTCAAAGCACGGAGTGATATACATCAGCTTTGGAACAAACGTAAGTCCTTCCCAACTCCCTCCAGAGAAGATACAGATGATGGTGAAGGTGTTCTCCAGACTGCCATACGACGTGCTCTGGAAGTGGGACCGAGACGTGCTGCCGGGACGGACCGCCAACATCAGAATCTTCAAGTGGCTGCCGCAGTCCGACTTGCTGAGTAAGTCAACTGAACGACACTACTGTTGACTTCTGAACTATTTCATTGGAAAAGTTTTTCAACCACAATATTTTTATTTTTTCAGAGCATCCAAAGGTGAAGTTGTTCATAACTCAAGGCGGCTTACAGTCAACAGACGAAGCTATAACAGCCGGTGTCCCACTACTCGGGGTGCCCATGCTCGGAGACCAGTGGTTCAACGTGGAGCACTATCTTTACTTTAAAGTAGGATTGAGAATGGATATGGACTCAGCCACTGAAGACATATTCGAGGAAAAGATTAATTCTTTAATTGGAGACGAAAGGTAAAATCGCTAAATTATTACCGCCTTATTCACGATATTTAACTTAAACAGTGTTTTAAACTATTTTGTCTCTTTCGCTCTTTGGCAAATAGCGTATGTCGGAAAGGGACAAAGCATTTGATAGCTAAAGTGCTATAAATAAGCGTTTATGAATAAGATCCTTAGTGTTTCTTTTAATTAGCAGTGGCTTGCAGTTTTACCGGCGTTGTGTTGTACTTAATAGTTTTAACAGCTGTCTTATATTGCAGCTATCGTAAGAACATGGTTCGTCTGCGTGCTGTGATGGCCGACCAGCCGCAGAGCCCGCTGGAGCGCGTGGTGTGGTGGACGGAGCACGTGCTGCGGCACGGCGGCGCCGCGCACCTCCGCGCGCCCGCCGCCAACATGTCCTGGCCGGAGTATCTCGACGTGGAACTACTGCTAGTATTAGCTCTTATAGTCTTCAGTGTTATTGCTGTGTTAGGTTTTTCGATAAGGTTGTTGTTGAGATGTATATGCCAAAGTATTTTTAGAAGTAGTGAAGTGAAAACGAAAAAACATTGATTTTACTGTGATGGGAACTTTCAATGGCTAAGTACTTCAATATGATTGAAAAATACGGGTTTAAATACATATTTCTTTTTTAATTATCCAAATCACCCAAATACCTCAATTTTCAGGAGATCAAGTTGATATGGCATCAGATTTATACCAAAACATCTAAGAGCCGAAACTGCGTTAAGCGTGCGCCCGTCGCGTGCGCCCGTCGCGTGCGCCCGTCGCGTGCGCCCGTCGCGTGCGCCCGTCGCGTGTACCCGTCGCGTGCGCCCGCCGCGTGCGCCCTATGAATGAACGCGACGGGCGTACGCTTTACGCAGTTTTGGCCCTAATAAAGTCAGTTAAAACGAAAACAGCGCACGATGGTTCGTTGAAAAGAAATATGGCGTATTACCTAACAAAAGTCTATTGAATTAGGATCGTTTTGGATTCTTAAATCGAGATCATCATCATGATCCTACTAGTAAAAGTAATAAAGCAAGTAATAACTTACTTTTTATTTCCCGAAGCTAATACTTGCCTTATTTACTTTCTAATGCGAAAATACCCGTGTGAGTATGTTTACTATGTGTTCAAATCGTGTAAGTTTAAAAAAGACTATCATCCTGCTAATATTATAAATGCGAAAGTATGTGACGATGTATGTACGTATGTTTGTTACTCTTTCACGCAAAAACTACTAAACGGATTTAGATGAAACTTTACAGTAATATAGTTAATACATCAGAATAACACATGGGATAAATTTTATCCCGAAATTCCCGCGTGAACGGGAATAACGCTGGTAACACCGCGGGGCGCGTCTAGTCGTTTATAAATGGCAACCTTCGTATACCATTTACTGGTCAGCATATTATCATTTCCTAACCAACGGATACCACTCCCTTGGTTACTTTTATCCTTATTAATCCCCTCTAGCTTCTGTTAACAAAAGGCAGATTTATCACCCGTCTATCACACTATTCACTTATTGTATCTATACCAGCCATCTATACGAGTAGTTGCGGACATCAGAGGTCCCAACACGTACTCCGTTCATTCGCTACAAAATATTGCCTTTCTGATTTATAGCGTTAGTGTTATTTATTTTCTGCTGAAATTCGACAGAATTGACCGTGAGTGCTTTAAGTATATTTTAAAATAACAGTGCTCCGTGGTTATACCTGCATTGTGAGAATTTCGGCACGAAAAATAGCCTGTAATCTTCCCGTTGAATATGGCTATGCATTACAAAAAGTATTATTCAAATCTGATTGCTAGTTTCTCAGATTAGCGCGTTCAAACACATTAAAAAACTTAAAATGAAACTCTTTGGCTTTATTATAAAATTATTGTTTCAATAGGATCTTACTGCAGGGAAGACCTCTCGATCACTGAAGATATCACTACAGTGAGGAGGAATAGATAATATAAATATTTATCACCACACTTAACCTACTGCGGGTTAAGCTATGTACCCGTAATTATATTAAAGAAAAAATGTATATTAAGAAAATTGCCAACATGTTTTGTTTGACCCGGCAGTTAGGGTGAGTTTCCGTCGAAGCAGAGCGGAGCTATTACAACGCATTGAAATTGTCAAACAAGGCATTGAAATTGTCAAACAAGGCATTGACATTGTCAAACAACGCATTGAAATTGTCAAACAAGGCATTGAAATTGTCAAACAAGGCATTGAAATTGTCAAACAAGGCATTGACATTGTCAAACAACGCATTGAAATTGTCAAACAAGGCATTGAAATTGTCAAACAAGGCATTGAAATTGTCAAACAAGGCATTGAAATTGTCAAACAAGGCATTGACATTGTCAAACAAGGCATTGAAATTGTCAAACAAGGCATTGAAATTGTCAAACAAGGCATTGAAATTGTCAAACAAGGCATTGAAATTGTCAAACAAGGCATTGACATTGTCAAACAACGCATTGAAATTGTCAAACAAGGCATTGCAATTGTCAAAATCTTTTCGTAATGCGTTGGGAGTAGTTGATTGAGCTCACAGCTCCGGTCGAATGGATCGCCCCTTAACTTGTGATCTCATACTTGAAAAGAGTGCGCATGCCACTACCGAGGCGAATCTGACTGAAAATTTCACCACAAAAATTCTACAAAATGATTTCAACCCAATCCCCACACTTTAAATTCGTCATCAGATTCAAACAAGTCCATTATCCACATTTTCAGCAACATCGCTTTTTCAAAAAAGATTTTCTCTTTGAACTGATAATAGCTATTTGTAATAACTCTATATTGCTGGTTTGTAGCATGTTAATTGAAATAATCCCCATATTAATAACAGTTAAGCCCCCCAGTATTAAAGCCAACGGCTTTTGGCATTAAGTATAACATACTGTGTTTATACCCTCTACGTAACATAGTTGGTACCTAAAACAGTTTCTGTTGAACTCACAAAACCTTGTTAGTAGTCGTAAACCTTAGATATTGCCACTTCAGAGTTAATATAACGACGTATAATAAGTTTTAAGATCATTACCATAATGATAATAATTTGGAGTGTTCAGTGCTTGAGTGTTTGAACTTCGGAATGGATGGAATAGCATATCGTTGGTGTCGCAATAATGGTAGCTATATAGTAATAGATGGGCAAAATAGAACAGCTTACATTCAGTTTTTTCTTACGGCATTTAAAATGTGGACTGATGTGGTACATTTCCAGCTGAAGACGATTTCTTCTGAAGAGGAAATATTTTTTGTAATTTCATTTCATTCTAACCCCATCACTGTATTCTCTCCCCCCAAAAAAAGCTGTCTTTGATTAAACAATCAGTCATAATTATATTTATGTCTTTTTTTAACGCACTTTTCTCAGAAACTACCAAACCGGCTTGAATTTTTCTTTTGGTAATGGATAGCCACATTCAGCGGAAAGGTTATAGGCTATTCTCATTTCGAAATTCTTATAGAAACGGGTACGACATAGGTAATACCGCGAGGTGGAAGTACTTTGAAGTACTTTGAGTGGAAATAGCCATCGTTATCAGAGCACACGCATCAAATTACGAATTAGAACCCCTATTTTGTACAGAAAGATACCCAAACAGAAGCAAAGGTAAAGGAAAATCAAAGTAACCAGAAAAGACATAAGCTGGACACACATGATGATACAATAATTCGATTATTTTCCTATTACTCCCATATTCTATAGGAATGGTCAGACCATATAAAAACTGAAGACAGGACTCAACATCACCATGAAGTGAAGTGAGTTTTGTTAACATGGTGCCTACTTAGATACTACATTCATAGAACAAGCCCGTTGGCACAGTGGCTTTTGAGAGCGCTTACTGTGTCGAGGGTTGCGGGTTCGATTCCCGCCCGTAGCTAATAATATGTGCAGACATAGTTGTTGCGTCTGGGTGTAGATTATATATTCAAAAAAAGTATTTGTGTATGTATATGTATTAATATCAGTTATCTAAATTCTATAATACAGGCTTTAGAGGTTAGTATGGGAATAACTAGCCATGTGATTTTTTTCTCTTAAATTAATGAAAATGGTGTAATTAAGTTGCGAATATGGACGTTGTGACCACAAGCCCATATTTAGGCAAGTCTTTTTAAAACTTTAACGATTTCAATACATACTATAAGTATTACATGTAAACGAAAGGCACGTAGTGTAATTTTGTATGCTTCACTATAATTTCTAAGTTCTCTGTCTTAATTATTTGGTCTACGGGAAAATGTACATAAAAATGTTATTCCTACAATATTATATTAATAATCAGCAAATAAATGTGTACGTACATTCACCTTTGTAGGGAGGATAACAAATAAATCTGTTCAAGATCATTGGTCATAGAGCTTGGCAATGATTTGTCAATATGTTTGTTTGTTGGACGAATGCCAAGAGGAACGATGAGGTAGTGGATCGGTTAGCAAAATATGGGGTGTTACCGACTTTGGGGTAGTCTGGGCGAGGCTGTTGTTAACCAAGACCAGTTCATAAAATAAGGTTGAATAAGTTAATACAAGCCGGAGGTTTTTAGGGATAAGGGATAGTTAAAGGATAACGATATGTCTAACTACTATTTAGATAGGGAAGATTTTTTTGCGACTACGATTCCTGTAAAGAAGCCGAAGCGATAGATAAAAATCACTACATATTATAAAACAAAGTCCCAAGCCGCGTCTGTCTGTCTATCTGTTCGCGATAAACTCAAATATGTACGGATTTTGACGCGGTTTTTTTCAATAGATTGAGTGATTCAAGAGGAAGGTTTTTAGGTATAAAAATTCCTGAAATTCCAACGGGAACGGGCACAACTTGGGTAAAACCGCAGAGCGCTGCTAGTGTAATATAGTGTATCCGTAAACTAAGTTTGTTTCAAATCAAAAAGTATTATTCGCTTTAGCTTAAGAAACCACACTTACGATTATTTTTGTTTTTAACCCCCGGCGCAAAAGGGTATTATAAGTTTGACGTCGATGTATCTGTGTGTGTGTTGAAATAAAATACGAATGATGCCTTCCGAAATACTGCAGCGCCATAGATATACCACTACAAGCTATCTATTCAAATACTGCTGTCTGCTAACCGCTTCAAATTCGCATGTATCGAACAAAGGCAATCTAGGATATGAGAGCCACGATCTGATATCAAACGCCAAAGATCCACTACCGCAGTACAAATTGGTTAGTCTATATATGAATCTATGCCTTTTTTAACCGACTTCAAAAAAGGGGGAGGTTTGTCAATTTGACAATATAATTATATGCTTTTTTAGTTTGTTGTGTGTTCGCGGATAAGTTCGTTGTTCATTAACCGATTTTGATGATACTTTTTTTGTTAAGAAGGATCCAAATCCCACTTTATTTGTCAGGAAGTCGATATTATTCTAGTATGTACTACATTTGAAGTAAACTTCATTTTTGTTACGAGTGTGAACATAATCATAATGCATTAGATTTTCCAGACGAATACAAATCCTTCTGAAAAGCGAAAAGGTTATTTCATTCCATTATTGTTACATGAAAAGAAAAATGACAAAATAACGGTATAATAAATTTACTAAAATACAAGAAGTGGTGATAGGGCTCTCTCTCTCACGCTCCTTCCATTCTCACGCAGTTGATTTCACTTCAATACTTTCGTCTTCTTCTTACTTCACTTGTCTTGAGTGGCGTAAAGCAAAAATGGCGAATTATTCATCATAAACAATATCCTTGCTTCTATTACAGCAGACAGTGATACATTTTCATTTAATCCTGTCTTATTATCTACATGTAATGAAACCATCTGTTCGGACCGTGTCGGGTAAATTACAAGACATTACGTTTATAATAATGCCGGAAATGTAACCTTAATAATTCTTTTGGATACGGAAAAAGAAATTGAAGACAAGTTGGCAAAAACAGGGCAAGTTATTACTTAAAAACGTTACGCTATAAAACGAATAGCCCAAGGAATTTAGTGTGTAATTTAAGCTCACTTTGCTCTGACCCTAAAGAGAACATTTTCTAGTAATTAAGATATTAAAGCTGTGAGTGCTTAAAGCTTTCTAGCACTCGTTTGAAAGCGTAAAAGCCTAGAATTTCAACGTTAAACATGAAAGGTGAATTTTGTATGATAAATACGAGCTTTTTATTTTGAATAGAGTTTTAGCTTTGATTTTTGTGTTTTTTTCCTTTCAATGTGTTTTATTTTTGTTAAGCTGTAGTTAAAAGGTTGAAAATTAATAAGTTTATATTAAGTAAGAAAGTTCGTGTAGGTTAGTGTCCAAGCCTGGAGTCGGAGATTTAGACCGCCTAAAGTCCTCCGACATGGTAACGATTGAAACAACCGGGACCGATAATTTAACGTGCCCTCCGAAGCACGGTAGCGCTCAGATAGAAATGCCACTATCGGCCACCCATCCAAGAAGGGGTGGAGCTGCAAGTTGCTTAACATCGCAATGAACTATCATCGCTTAGTCAAACAACGCAACGAGCGCGAGCGAGTTGATAATACGAGTATGAATGGCATGTGTAAGCCATTTAAGCACAAGACACAGAAGGTGCAGTTAATAGTATATTTGCAAGTGCAATTACGTAATCGAAATTCCTATTCAAAGTTAAACCCACAATCTATAAAATACTAGCTGCACCCCGCGGTTTTACCCGCGTTGTACCCGTTCCCGTGGGAATTTAAGAACCGCTCGACCGATTTTGTGCAAATGGTTTATGTCTCTACTAAATACTTATTCACATGGTTTATGTCTCTACTAAATAGTCCTAAAAAAGCCTAAATATTTGGTATGGATAGGTAAGCCCATTCTTGAGTTATAAAATTACAACGAAAAGTGGCATTGATTTTTATATATAGAGATTTTAAAAAGCTTAAATTAACTATATTACATAAAATACCACAATCAATACGGTTCATGATTCCCTCGGGATCCTGATAGAATTATACCGATCAATCACATTGCGTTTCACAGATTTATCCCCAGGGATACGATAACACAAAGAGACTGGGTTAATGGGAAAAACATGGGAACTCGATTTATCATATTTATTATAGGAAGCTCGTGGTTGTACACGATCCTGTGGGAGTTTTGTCGGAAATACTGTAAATAAAACTAAGTAACTAGGTTGTTGGCACAGTGGTTTGTGAGAGCGCTTACTGAGGCGGGGGTTGCGGGGTCGATTCTCGCCCGGAGTCAGCAATATAATGGTTAGTTTTTCTAATAATTATTTTTTTACATTTGCTTTTAAAAGCTGGGCTCTTATCGATGAAGTTCGGAACACTTTCGCTGAGCTCTTGTCTTTTATTCTAAAAATAAACGAATAAATTATGACGTAAACAATTTTATAAAAATAACGTTTATCGGATCGAAATAAATCAATCACTCAGCTTTGACAACCCGAGGTGTCAAATCACTGCAGCGAATCACTTGTTGATTTATAACGTCTTCTATAACGTAGTTTAAGATTGACATTATTAATATGATAGTATGATGTTGTTGTAAATGTGAGTCCACGCAAAATCGAGTGCCCCCCTACTCCCTTACCTAACACATGATACGATAAATGCTGATTGGTGATTATTCAAAATTCCAGTTTTCCACCACTATGTCACTAATCAACTCACTTATCATATTATGTCTTGTCACGTTCGGTCACGTTCGGTAAGCTTGACAAGCTGGAAAGTAAAATAGCCCATAACATTCCCGTTAAATCATTACATAGTATAAAACAAAGTCGCGTCTGTTTGTCTGTTTGTCTGTATGCTTAAATCTTTAAAATTACTTAACGGATTTTGATGCGGTTTTTTGTAATAGGTAGAGTGATTCAAGAGGAAGGTGTTTTTATGTAAAAAATCCCGATATTCCCACGGGAACGGGCACAACGCGGGTAAAACCGCGGGGCGCTGCTAGTGTAACTATAAATTATAAAAAGAAACAAATCTGATTGGTACTTATTGAGATTAGTCCATACAAAGTAAGAAACTTTACCTCTTAATAATATACTAGCAGCACCCCGCGGGTTTACCCGCGTTGTGTCCATTCCTGTGGGAATTTCGGGATGAAAAATAGCCTATGTTACTCGTGGATAATGTAGCTTTCGAATGGTGAAAGAATTTTTAAAAACGGTCCAGTCGTTTTTGAGCCTATTCATTACAACCAAACAAACAAAGTTTTCCTCTTAATAATAATAGTGTAGAAGTATAAGCTGTTCTGCGGGATGGTTACCGCGATACAACAGATGGCACTAGTGTAAACAATTGTAGACTGCGCTTACGTTATTTTCCCAGATTTACGGCGGATCCCAATATCGAATCTTCTATCGGGAGATCGGCTCAATCCAAGATTGCATGCGATCTGCGGATCGGTCTGTTATCTACATCCCAATAACAACGGATAGCAAACGTCGATGGATTCTCAGAATGGATTGCCGGTTGATCCTTCCCTCCCGTACGTTCCATTTTAAGCAGTCTTCATGTTTAATGCGTTATAAGCATAATAAATAATTTAGATCGTTATGCTAACTTTTGGGCTTTGACGTAGTCATTTTTACGACATTTATACAAAAAAACATACGTTTTATACACAAAAGTAATACGTCTTTTGACAAATTTCAAATTAAATGAAGTCACCAGCGCAAAACCGAGAGATACGCTCGATTCCAATATGCTAAGAACGGAACGTAATCTGAACTTGTTTGACAGACGTATCAGTGTCAGACTGTCAGTCATGTCATTTTTTATTTTCAAGCTATTTGTTTATAATCGAAAAGAAAACTACGTAAAATAATTAATTACCATGGAAAGTGCTACGGTAAGTTTAACAATATATTTGATTGAATAGATTGTGAGTAATCGTGTTGAATAAAAGTTTCGCTTTATCCTTGTAATGTAAATATTTCGAATTCCCGCTGGCCGGTGTGAAGACTCTTTCATTGTCGCGCTTTTTATTATGAAAATACATCTCATGTTTTTGTTTTCTAGGTTTCGACGAAGCCCCTGACAAGTGAGGAGACGAAAGTCTTGCTGGGCCCCACCTCCGGTATGAGGACCCTACAACAGCGTTATATTGGTCTGCGATGCGTTTCCACTCCTCGATTATTTATGACTCTGCTGCTATCTATAAAACCCAGCAAGATATTCTAAATGTTTTATGTGGCTTTCTTGTTTGTGTATTAAATTATTTTTGTAACTATTATTGAGTTATATGTTTTATTTCTGAACAGATTTCAATGAAATTTAGTATGAAGGTAGCTTACATCCTGAAATAACCAAAAAGGCTAATTTTTATCCCAAAAAATGGATGGTTCCTGTTGGATCGATAAGGATTACAATAAATGTGAAAGTTACAATCTGTAACCATAAGCTTTTCTCACATTACACATCTCACTACTTTATACTTTTAGAATTCAGTAAACTACCTATTGTTTGGGTGGGCACACAATAATAAATGTTACTAAATTATCTTTTATTTTAAATATTTATTGGTAAAACTTATCTACACTATTTAGGTGCATTACAACATAGTTATTTGGTGTAAAGCATGGCTATAGCTTCAGAATCATTTTGAACTATTCTGCTGGCAGAAGATTTTGACACTCCTACAAAATCCGCTACAGAAATCCGCATTGAACCCAATGCATAAAATCTGAGTGTCAAGAGAAGCTGGTGAAGCGGTGCAACTCCATTATTTCTGTAAATAATAAGATGATTGATTAATGTTCATGCTTTCCTACACCTCTCGCAATGTTTTTACACTCTGCAGCTTTAGCTATCAGTAGCTTGGCCATTGTTTACTTACCGTTTTGATGTGACTTTAAGATGTGGTAATATTTCCGATAGAAGCAGCTCTACCGCAGCTTTGTTCATTCTAAATCTGAATGTGAATTCAGCATCCGTTAGGCACTGTATATGGTTTATACGAAAATATCGTCGTGGTGCTGATGGACCTTCGTCTTCATCAGTATCCCAGTCTGATAGAAGTTCCAAGACTTCCAAATCACTGTCACTATCACTATTAACTATTGTTGTAGACATTTTTTATTATTTAAGGATAAGTTTAATCTAAAATTACTATAAGAAATGCAGTTTTTATTTCGAGAGATTGCGCTTAATCCATCAATTATGAAGGATTGCCAAAATGAATCGTAGATAGACGAAAAAGGATTTGTCAAAATCCAAAGATTGGATATTGAAACGCAACAACTGTCATTTCCGAACACAGGCCGATCCGAAAACCGTTAAAAATGGATTGGTGCCCTCCGACGGATAGATCGCATTATTGGATTGCCTTTGCAATCTGTAGTTTGGTTATTGAAACACTTTTTGTAACAAATGGATTGAAATTTCAATCGCAGATTGGTAAAAATGGATTGAGATCGTATATTGGGACCGGCCGTTAGTGGGGTCGAGCTTGAATTTGTTGAAAAGGAAAAATCTTCTTTATAAAATTAGTACAGATAGGCCCCTAAATAAAATACCCTAAGCCCTTACAGAATCCTCCCATCCGCTTTACACCCAAAAACGAAAAATGTAACATTTTTTCTAATAAAATAGATTGAAGATAAAACTCGCGCCATCAATAAACATTTGAGTCGAGACGTTTTGTACTTTACTAACAATACCTCATTTCTCAAAGTCAGAAAACTTTAGTCTCCAAGGAAATAAGAATCAAAGAATAAAAGATATTTTTCACTAAGACCTTAGTTGAATGTGTGTGTCAAATTTAAGAATGTTTTTGAAACTTTAAGAAAAATCATATTTTGTACTAGCATAAGGTGGCGCAATAGCTGGGAGCAAGAATACAGCTTTTGTTATTTTTAATATTTGGTGATGAATGATGAATAAAATATTATACTCGTAATTAAAACTCAGTGACAGTAAAAGCATTAAGCGATAAGCCGTCGGTCCCGGTTACTTTCTACGGATAGTAGTCGTTACAAGAGCCATGTCAGCGGCCTTTGGCGGCTCAATAACTCTGACACCAGGATTGGTCAGGTTGACCATCCACTCGATGAAGAAGAAGTAAAAGCATGTAAGTTGGAGTAGGTTAGTGGCCTCCAGACCCTGGTGTCGAAGTTTTTAGACATAGTCTATCGACTGAAAAAACCGAGTCTTTTCTCTAAAAAACTAATAGCTACAAGCTGGTTTCCCAAGTTTAAGCGAACACTACTTATTTTGAATTGAAACCACATTGACGGATACACTTCGCTTATATTTTACACTTGCAGTGCCCCGCGGTTTTACCCGCGTTGTACCCGTTCCCGTGGGAATTTCGGGATGAAAAATAGCCTATAACCTTCCCGTTGAATGTAGCTACCTATTACAAAAAGAATTATTCAAATTGGACTGATAATTCCTGAGATTACCTCGAACAGACAAACAAACAAACTTACAAATTTTACCTCTTTATAATATGAGTATAGATTTTATCTGACGTTTTGGCCCCTTTACAGGAACCGTGGTCACAGAAGACAGCCCTCTGTGACCACGGTTCACCATGGACCATGGTCAAAATGTACAGCTACAAGTTTAACAAGTGGTAAATTGAACCCTATTGCCTCTCTATTAACAACCTATCACATTTCAATTGATTCAACCAACACCAATGAAACGGTGCTCACTTTAATTGACTGCAAACCAAACACGATCACTTGATTTGTTTATAAACATTAGATAGTAATCAATTTTAATATAATGGTAGTGATCAATCATTCGAAAGACACGTTTGTACAATGAATGGTGCCTCGTTGAAAAGGGACAATTACTTGACTTGAACTGCCATCGCTTAGTCAAACTACGCTATGAGAGCTACAGAGCCTAATTATAACTATCTTCTTCTTCATCGAGTGGATGGTCAACCTGACCAATCCTGGTGTCAGAGTTATTGAGCCGGCAAAGGCCTCTGACATGGCTCATGTAACGACTACTATCCGTAGAAAGTAACCGGGACCGATGGATTAACGTGCCCTCCGAAGCACGGAATCGTCTTACTTTTCGGACAATCAGGTGATTCAGCCTGCAATGCCCTAACCAAACTGAGGGCAGTCTCACAAAGAGATTTTGTGAGATATTGTCCCCACCGGGAATCGAACCCGGAACGTGAGCCGAGCGCTCAAACCACAAGACCACGGAGGCTGTTAGACTATAAACTGCATTAATTTGTAATTCCTAGTTAACATTCCTAAAACTTTATTATGTATTACGTTTAAAGTGGAGATTCACTACGTTGGTTACAAGATTCTAGGCATACAGTTGTAGAATTCAGTTGGAGTGCAGGAAATCTTTAATGAACCCGGAGCTTAAACATGTTAAATTCTTTATTGAAAACTAGAGCAGAATTTAATTAAGACGCCAACGATGATGTGTATAACTTGATTGCTTGTAACTGGAGCAATGTTGACAGTTCACTTTGCATGTGTTGCAATGCCAATAAATAAGAGAATAGTAGTTTTGTCATGGGTGTTGTCTAATTTTGTCGTGACAGAATTGTCAATGTGTTAGACCAATGTTAAGAGTTGTTAGGACATCAATCTATACTAATATTATAAAGCTGCAGAGTTTGTTTGTTTGAACGCGCTAATCTCAGGAACTACTGGTCCGATTTGAAAAATTATTTTTGTAATGGATAGCCTTCAACAACAACAACATTCAACTAAATGGTTATAGCAAACTTTTTATCCTAAAATTCCCACGGGAACGGGTACAATGCGGGTAAAACCGCGGGGCGCTGCTAGTTGTCAATAAAATGTTTATGATTATTTTTCCTTTATTAAGGGAAGTGTGATATCGGTCAATATTTAATGGAGCCCTTTGCCCAGCAGTGATATTTCTTTATACCTTACTTACTTTTTTAAAGGTACACAATAGTGATACTCCATTTTGACACCTTAAAACGGGTGGAATAGGTAAAGTATATGATTATGCGTTAATGTATCGGTGTACAGACCAGTGTTGTCGGTCTGGTGCTCGGGGCTGCCGCTGGAGTACATGGTGGCGAGATACAGAAGCAACTGTCAAGAACGCGCCATCTTCGGATAATCAGGCTATACCTCCACCGTTCTTGAATTGGCAATGAGTAAAGGATCTATGATTAAACGTGTGCCGAAGTAATTTTGTCACAACTTCTTGAAACAGATTTTCAAGTTTCAACCTCGTATAGGAGTTTCGTCAACTAAAGTGTGATGTGGAGTTAAGTTTTAGGAACATGAGGACACTTTGTATGGAAGTTTTTTGAGGCAAAAGTTTGGTTTAAACAGAATATAATGGACGTTTAATTGAGACATGAAGACTTTAAGACTGACATAGGTTATGCACTTTGCCTAAGATCCTTATAACAAATCTTTTAACTAAAGGGTCTTATTCATAAACGCTTATGAATGGCATTATACGAGCTAACAATAAATGGTTTTTCCCTTTCCCTCATACTCTATTTGCCAAAGAGTAAAAGAAACAAAACACTTTAAAGCAGTGTTTTAGTTATGGAGTGTTTATGAATTAAGCTGTTACTCTTTAATTGAAAATTGGCTATATCATTCGTTTCCAGTGCCCGACACTCGTTTCAACCCGTATTTGAGCTCGGTACCATGCAATACTAAGCCCATACTATGATAGATGGTAGATGGCCAATAGTGGCATTTCTATCTGAGCGCTACCGTGCTTCGAAAGACACGTAAAAATGTCGGTGCTTCAAGTGATAGACCATATCGGAGGTCTTTAGGCGGTCTAAAAACTCCGACACCAGGGTTGGCCACTAACCTACACGAACTTACTTCTTACAGCGACGATAGTCTTAGTAAACCACAGGGCGCTAATTATTTTTAAACCCCTATATTTAATTCCTTTACTTATCTTTTACGTAGTTTAAACGGAGCTCAACGGACCGAGCCTGGCTTTTAAAGAAAGACTCCTAATGTACCGGAACATCCATGCTAAGATTGATAGCAATACAAACTCGCTCTACAAGAGGGCAGTGCACTTTGTAAGAACCCACATGAGTTTAGAACCTGTAGCAATACAGGTGACAAGTTTGACAGGTTATATACTTCTATTTTCAAATTGAGAAGCAAATGAGTACGACAGAAGACAAGATATGATATGATAAATACGGAGAGTTGATTGGTGACATAATGGTAGAATTCGAAATTTAAATATTCCACCAATGAACATTATCTTGTCGCCGATTCTTAATTTAAATAGCACGACGTACGTGACAGAATGCGACAAGGTATGATATTATTATGACATATACTGTGTTTACAAATCACAACAATCAACACACAGTATCATGTCATTCTGCCATATTCGTTGCGCTTTATAAGTGCGATGTGTCAATGTGTCTCTCTGTGACATTTTAAAGTAAAGTATTATCTTGTAATGTCCCACTACTGGGCAAAGACCTCTCATTTCCTAACCTGAACAAATAAACAGAGTATGGTGCTTTTTTGTTTGAGAGGTGATTTATGTAGTAACTTTCAGTTTTTTCAGACACTTGTTACTTCTTATCTACTTCTTCCACTCACATAATTTAGAGATTATGTCACGAAATTATCACTTAGTAAAACGTTAAGTCTAGTTTATAAACAGAGCCTTGAGCTTCACTTTATTTTTACTATTCTTAAACGGATTTTGTTGTATTTATTATAAACTAGCAGCGCCCCGCGGTTTTACCCGCGTTGTGCCCGTTCCTGTGGGAATTTCGCGATGAAAAGTAGCCCATAACCTTCCCATTGAATGTGGCTATCCATTACAAAAGAATTATTCGAATCGGATTGGTAGTTTCTGAGATTAGCGCGTTCAAACAAACAAACAAACTCTGAAGCTTTATAATATTAGTATAGATATTGTATAAGGGTGCGTACAGATCAAATAACATATTGTAAACTTTTGTTACTTATGTTCACATTATTAAAGCATGTTATTAACTTTAATAAATTCACTGTCCATTCAAAAATTGTACAATATTCACGTATGTACAACTTACTAAACTATATTCTATAACATTTTTTGTTTTTAGTTTGAACTCTCCCTAATGTCAAGTTATTCACCATCTGTATTCACCTCTAATGTTTTTCTTCAAAGACTAATTTGTCAAAGAACTATTGGAATGAGTCTCTCAAAGAAATAATGATAAGCGTTTTGGGGTGGTTGATTAATGGACTGGCTGAATAAAAACGCGTTTTCCAACTTCTACTTGATTTTATTTAAGCCAATAGAACAGTTTAACTTTTGGAACTAAACTGGTACGGCAAATACGGTAATATGCCAGCAATGGGGCATTATAATACTTTAACTTTAACTTACTTTAATTTTGTCATTGACATCGACATCGACATCGACATCGACATCGACATCGACATCGACATCGACATCGACATCGACATCGACATCGAATATCGACATTGACATTGATTCTGACTCTGCCTCTGATTCTGACTCTGACTCTGACTCTGACTCTGACTCTGACTCTGACTCTGACTCTGACTCTGACTCTGACTCTGACTCTGACTCTGACTCTGACTCTGACTCTGACTCTGACTCTGACTTTGATTTTGACGTAGACCTTGACTTTGACTTTAACTTTAACTTTTACATACTGTCTTTACTTTGATCAGCTTGCTCAAAAACTCTTAAATCTAAATATGCTTAAGAAACAAAAGCTAACAATTTCACCGGCGTCTTCATCACTCAGTGACAGAAAAACACCCAAGTCAAATCCATTTGGGTAATAAAACAAATATTTTACAAACATACTGATAAAAATGTTATTGATTCATATTTGCAAAAGTTTGTGAACGTGCGAGACCATTGCTCCAAATATCTTTGACCATTTCCAGGCTAAGATTGAAACACACCGAGGGCAAAGATTTTTATTTACTTTCCGTCTTCACTACATGGTATAAAACAAAGCCGCTTTCCGCTGTCTGTCCCTATGTATGCTTAGATCTTTAAAACTACGCAACGGATTTTGATGCGGTGTTTTAAATAGATAAAGCGATTTAGGACGAAGGTTTGTATGGATAAATATTCCCGAAATTCCCACGGGAACGAACACAACGCAACGAGAACGAGAACGAGCACAACATTATAATGCTATTTTATTCAAAAATCCCAGAGAAACGGGGTAGGGGTGAACCCGTGTTAAAAAGTAAGTCTTAAACAAGTTCCTTCCTCCCATTACACCTCATTCCTACAACGTAATTCCGCGTTAAGATTGTTATCAAGCGCTCGTTACAACTTCGCAGTGGCTTGGCCTTATCTGGAAACTTTTATTAAGTTACATAACAGTAATTAGGGCGGGGCGATTAGATAGCCTTCTGCTTCTAAAGATCCGCCATTTTATTGTGATTGTTTCTCTGAAGCTCTGTTATCACCTTGTTTAGTTTAATTGCTTTGACGTCCTGTTTTAAAAGCCGAAGTTTGGAGTTTGTTAATTTATTTATTCTTTTTGTTTAAGAGTTTTTGGTAATTGTGTTCGATTAAAGGGTGGAGATGGATTGTTTGTCTGGTATTTTCAGGGTTAATTTGCACTTAGATTAAGTTTGTTTAGTTTTTAATTATGCGCTCGAATGTCTGGGTGGGAAGTGGGGATTACATTTTTAGGTGTGGAGCATGTAGTAGAAATATTTTTTCATTTAACTAGACTTTTAGGGCCGACACTGCGCACGCCGCGGTTCCATACAAAAGTGAACTGTCGCGGGCGCCCGCGTCGTGCGCACGCCGCGTGTGGCTTCATACAACAGTGAACCGTCGCGTGCGCCCGTCGCTAAGTAGATTTTTACACGATTCTAAAAAAATTATAAACACTTTTGCTATAAACCATATATTTCTGGAAACAAAAGAAGAATTTATTATAAAATATTTACCCATTAATTTCTAGTCCGCAGTTTTCAAAATACATCTCCATTAGATCCAGTGTTAGTTAATCCGTACTATAAGGTCAAAAACAGCCTCCGTGGTCTAGTGGTTTGAGCGCTCGGCTCACGATCCGGAGGTTCCGGGTTCGATTCCCGGTGGGGATATCTCACAAAAATCACTTTGTGAGACTGTCCTCAGTTTGGTTAGGGCATTGCAGGCTGAATCACCTGATTGCCCGAAAAGTAAGATGATTCCGTGCTTCGGAGGGCACGTTAAGCCGTCGGTCCCGGTTACTTTCTACGGATAGTAGTCGTTACTTGAGCCATGTCAGAGGCCTTTGGCCGCTCAATAACTCTGACACCAGGATTGGTCAGGTTGATCATCCACTCGATAAGAAGATAAGGTCAAAAAAAGGAAACACAGTTCAGACAAAAATAGTTTTTGATGCTTCGAACACATGTGACTTCAAAGCCAAACGTGAATCTTTAACCACAACAAAACACAGCATCATCTATTTTGCGATGGTTAACATGATAACCACGATTTCTTTGAAAAATTCAGTGTTAAAATCCCGGAGTTGTAACCGCATACATATTCATATAGCGTTCTCTACATGAACGCAAATGTTATAAGTTTGTGAATATTCTCACTAGTCAGGTGTAGATTAGGTTAAAGTTGTAGACGGATTCAATATCCGAATCCGAAGCCTTAAAGAGTAGTTTGAGAAGATTGCCGAACATCGTTTAAGTAAATGTTAAGGTACAACCTAATGTGAACCAAATCGAAATTGGTTCTTGACTGACATCTTCAGTAATATATATATATATCTTCAGTAAGATTGCGGCAGACCGAGGAGGCGATGGCGAGACGAGCTCGACACCTTCACGAAGGATTGGCCCAGTCTAGCACTCAATAGAGAAAGGTGGAAAGAGGGTAGGGAGGCCTTTGCCCTGCAGTGGGACAGGTCAGGCTGAAAAAAAAAAAAGATGACACGCTTTTTCCCAGCTGTGGGATATATAAGCTTATCCTAATTTGTTTAAATAATTTGTGATGAGCTGAGCTAATGGGTCAAAGAACTGTCTAAATATTGCAGTAATATTGTTATGATGAAAAAATATTATAGTTACTTTTACTTTACTTTTACTTTGACAACGCAAATGCTCCGTCTGTTTTTTCCAAAGCCTAGTATTTAAGTCTTCTATCTATATTGTTGTCACGCGACGGATAGATAACCCCTTTATAATTTTTGTTCGGTTTTCAAGTTATTCCGTCGGTAATGATAGCGATTTATCGTTGTTATTGATGTATTACCAGCTTAGAACTTTTATTGTTAGCTTAAGGACGGAAAACGTATTACCGAGCTCTTTTTTTGGCAGGACGTAGAGCGAGAGAAATGACATGTGTCTTATCTAAATAGATATTACAAATATAAACTTTGCTTTTTTATCTAAAAGATACTTAAAGGTTTTTTTTTAATTAGAATGTATCTTATTTTACGGGTTGACGTTCTGAAGCGTTTGCAATGTTTGAAAAGTAAATTGCAATCATGCTTCACTCGACCCGGAAATTGAACCCGGGACCCAAGTCCTGGCAGGCGGATGCACATATCATTAAACCACCGTTCAGGTACTAGGTATTGACACTAGTTTACAAAAATAGTATATAAAATTATCAATTTCAAGTTTTTCAACAAGAGTAAGGTACATCACTTAAATACCTATCGTCAAAGCAAGATTAAGCGTTTACTCTCAAGAAGGGCTTCAAACAAACTGAGTGAAAACGGCTAATTGATTCTTCCGGTCCAATAAACATGAGGGTTCTATATGATTTCACCAATTATAGGACTAACTGGGGCTTAGTTCGGCTTGGGAACGATCATTTGGGCCAACAGTTTCTCAATAAATGATTGATTTAGAGCTGGAACACACTGTAGCGAGACTACAGTGTGTTCTGGCCGAAATATTGTTACAGTACTATAAATATTGTATACGGTAGTTTGTTTTGGTACTGTTTACAATACTAGCTGCGCCCCGCAGACAAAGAAATACACAATTTTAGGTTCACGTGTATGAAAAATAGAGGCTGCAAATGTATCTTATATTTCTGTACAAATATACCGTTCAAAATGTGAAGACTACGTTTTGAAATAACAAGCGTAAAATGGAGTGATATTTGCTATGACATTGTATGAGAATACTGGGACTAGGTAATTTATTATTTATGTTACTGCGTGTCTCGTGACAGTGTGTAATGTAAAGAGTTTTTAGCTGAGAGTGAAACGTTAAGGTCTCATTTGCTCAAGCGCTTTTTACCACTTGAAAAAAAAAACAGTATTAGCCTGTAATGTCCCACTGCAGGGCAAAGGCCCTCTCGCCCCAAAAAATATCGGTAAGGACCCGGGAATTGAACCCAGAACCTTAGTCTTGGCAGGCGTGTACATATACCACTAGACCATCGAGGCGCGAAATAAAACTTGAGAGGTGTCAAGGGACACCCGGATGGAACTAAGTTTATTTATTATCAACAAAAATAATCGTCGCGACACCACACTGTTCAATGCGAAATAGAAAGACGAAACGAAAATATATAGCTTGCTTTCTATAAGAGAGAGAGAGAGAGACTGTCTGTCTCTCTCTGGCGTGCACATGTTTCTCTGTCTGTCTCTCTCGCGCATGTTTCTCTGTCTGTCTCTCTCTGGCGTGCGCAAGTTTCTCTGTCTGTCTCTCACTGGCGTGCGCAAGTTTCTCTGTCTGTCCCTCTCTGGCCTAAAAAATGTCGTTACCATTTTTTCCGTCTAGCCCCCTTTCGCAACGCGCGATAAGGAACTTCGTTCCAAAAACCCTCAGTATAGTACGAGTAATAACGATTTACGTTCTGTATACGCTTTTAATATGAGCTAGTCTAACTGCAGTTGCACTCAGACGTCCATTAAATCGACTTCACGAATTGACGTAATTTTTCATACACTATATCAAAATCACTCTTTAAATCTCTTCTTAGGAAGCTTTTGCCGTCTCTGAGTACGGCCGTAAATCCTACCAATCTTCCATGATCCCAGTTGGATGTAATTAACAAAGAAACGTATATCACCTTAATTATTCCAATCAGAACGCCATTAAAACTAACTTAGCCTAATCCCTTGATTCAATTGTTCGAAAATGTTAATTCTACATCAATAACAATTCATTTGGCGAGTGAATTCGACATTTCTCGTTATAGAACCGAAAGTGGCTGCGAAAGTATGGAAGTTGGAAACGACCGTTTAAGCCTTAGTCAAAAGGTAGTTTCAGTAAGGACCCGTTAAAAGTTTTCCAATTCTGTAACACTCCAAGTAGCATGTATTTCGACGTTTGCGTGGAACGGTTTTTAACGTTAATTTTGTTTTAAGTGACATTCACAGTTGCAGTTATAGATTATTTTCTATATATAAAAATCAATTGCACTTTTCGTTGTAATTATATAAACTCAAGAACGGGCTTAGAGTACCCTCGTGAACACGGCCGTTGCGACACGACTGAAACGTTGAGGTATGCATTAAATGTTATATTCGCGATTAAGTCCCGTCTAGATTAGTGTTTACAACGGGCTCATCTATCGAAACCAAATGTTGAGGCTTTGTTCGGATTATTTAGTAGATGGTTTATGTGAAGTATGCTCAAAATCGGTCGAGCGGTTCATAAATTCGCACGGGAACGGGTACAACGCGGGTAAAACCACGAGGCGCAGATAGTTGTGTATACTTTTTACTAGCGAAGCACTTGCCCCCTTATTAATAAACGCTCTGTAATTAAAACACTGCTATAATTATGTTTTGTCTCTTTTGCTCTTCGGAAAATTGCGGCCAGTAGAAAGCTATTTACTGGTGTGTGACCGTAAGATGATGCAAACCCACCTGTTAAGTTGTTCTGATTTCGAATTCGTTTACTAGGCTATTAGGGTATACATAGAGTTTATAGGCTAGGATATCAATAACTAGACTTAAAGTATCTCTGTCAGCCCACCATCCAAGTCCAAGATGTCATAATAAAGTAACTCACAATTTAACAAAACTACAGTATGAAAAATCTCACAATTTTTCTTTCCATTCCTTCATACTTTCAACGCTATGTTATATCCGAAAAGATCTCGTATTAACCGGTTGGTACCAGTCTGTTCCTGAATTAAATATGGCGTGCGGATATGATATGTCAGCGGAGCTTTGAGCTTTATATTGGGACTAGCAGCGCCCCGTGGTTTTACCCGCGTTGTTTCCATTCCTGTGGGAATTTCGGAATGAAAAATAGCCTATGTTACTCGTGGATAATGTAGCTTTCGAATGGTGAAAGAATTTTTAAAAACGGTCCAGTAGTTTTTGAGCCTATTCATTACAAACAAACAAAGTTTTCCTCTTTATAATATTAGTGTAGATATAGTGTAGACTAGCTTTGTCCCGTGATCTTACCCGCACGGTACCCGGTTTTGTGTAAATTTTGGGTTAAAAAGTAGTCTGTCCATTTTCAAGGCCTAATCTATATCTGTCCCATTACAAAATCCGTTTTAGAACCGTATAAAAACGGACAGACAAAATTACAATTGCTTTCGGATTTATAAATATATTTTGACAAGATCGCTTACTGTGTCGGTTGCGGGTTAGATTCCCAGACGAAGTGAACGATATGTAGAGCACCTTTCATCGATGCCACGGATTTTTGGAAAAATAATACAAGAAAGAATATGAATAAGAAAACAGCTCTTGAAAAATCCACCATAAGGGTCCGTTCACACAGACCGGCTCGGAGAGGAGAGCAGATTCTTATCACGTTGAAAACAGAGTTTTTAGTATTTGTATTAAGGTTTATTTTTGCATGTGCACTGCTTTTGTGATTAAGAATGCTTGAAGGCGCTTGGTGTGAAATAATAAGAGGAGCTTACCGGCTCCGATCGCATGCTCTTTAATGCTCGCACAGCCGATCGGTTCCGATTGCGTGCTCTTTCTCGCTCGCGCAGCCGATCGGCTCCGATTGCGTGCTCTTTCTTGCTCGCGCAGCCGATCGGCTCCGATTGCGTGCTCTTTCTCGCTCGCGCAGCCGATCGGCTCCGATTGCGTGCTCTTTCTTGCTCGCGCAGCCGATCGGCTCCGATTGCGTGCTGGATCGGAAGACTGGTACTGCCTTTGTAGTGTACCCATCCGGCTCCGAGCACATCCGAACGGCTCCGAGCGCATCCGACCGGCTGCCAGCGCATCCGACGGGCTGCGAGCGTATCCGACCGGCTGCGAGCGATTCCGACCGGCTGCGAGCGCATCCAACCGGCTCCGAGCGCATCCGCTTTCAGGTCGCTTCCAGCCGGTCTATGTGAAATAGTTGGCGGCTCCGCTCCGACCAACTCCAAGCGCATAGGATCCGGTCTGTGTGAAAAGAAAAATGCGCGCCGATGCTCTCCGAGCCGGTCTGTGTGAACGGACCCTTATGGTTCAAAGAACTAAATATTGTATGACAAAACTAAATAAAGGGTATGTATTTTTTTGGGATCTTACTTCCGCACTATCGAATCGTGTATGGATAGCTCTATTAAAAGTCTAAGAGCCTTATTAATAAATGCTTGTTAACAGCATTTTACCTATCAAATGGTTTGTCCCTTTCTGACATACGCTATTTTCCAAAGAGTAAAAGAGACAAAACACTTTATAAACAGTGTTTTGGTTAAAGAGCGTTATTGAAAAAGACACTATTCCATTAAATTAAATAATTAATCAGTTATAACATAAATTTCTCAAGAGTTTTATTGCAAAATCATTTTAAAGCGATCCATTTCGTATTAAATCGCCAAGTAAATTTCGTTTGATAGATCAATTCAATCCTTAATTGCTATAAATTTAAGTGATTGATATAGAATTAAAATTGACTAAAGCTGTGCTTCCATTGAATCTGAGTCGCATACAATTTGGCCCTTATTATTAAACGCGGTGTAAATATAACACTGAAGTGTTTGGTCTCTTTTGCTCTTCGGAAAATTGCATATGTCAGAAAGTGACAAACCATTTGATAGCTACGAGTACATTATTTTTCCATTTTTCCCAAATTTGGGGAATCTTCATCGAGTGGATGGTCAATCTGACCAATCCTGGTGTCAGAGTTATTGAGCCGCCAAAGGCCTCTGACATGGCTCATGTAACAACTACGATCTCGTAAAATAAACTACGATAACACTTTGTTTGTTAAAGATTTTTTCTGACTTTTTGCTGGCCCCTTAACAGCAACGGTGAAAGAAATTCTATGAATATCTATTATTAAAATGCTTTTACAGGATTGAAAATGTTCTTTAACTTTGCATTTCTAATATTTATAAGTGTCACTCAACGTCAGGATTGTTTATGTTGCAGTAATGGATTTAATATACAAACTCGTTGGTTGCAGTTAAGAGTTCTAAATTGAAACGTCAGAATAAGGTAAGAAGTAAATCCGTTTTTGCGCAATTTTCGTTATTTACTTGTTCATCTATTACTTAATAATATACCAACATAATTTATGTTATTCGACTAAATAAATAGTTATAATCTCCTTGCCTTTTTAGAACTATGCCATCTTACTTTGCTATGCTACTCATATGATCAAATCGAACCAACCGTAGCGTAGCATAGCCTTTATGTGAAGCCACTCTTAGGCCGTATCAGAAAGAAAGCTGGAAACTTATAAGCGCTTACCGACGCTTGACAGCGCTGGTCCGTTCTACACAAAGGAAGCAGGTTAAAGCAGACCAAGCAAAATATCAGACTCATCGGACGATGATTTGGTTTTGTTAGAAATGCTTTTCTTAGAATTTTAAATGGCAGCGCCCAGCGCTGACCAGCGCTTGTTGAAGCTTGTCGGAACTTGTCGGCACCGTTCAGTGCTTATCGGCACGCGTTCATATATTTTCCTGTTCGAATTACCAGCGCTGTCAAGCGCCGGTAAGCGCTTATAAGTTTCCAGCTTTCTTTCTGTATACGGCCTTACTGTCCCTAGTATTTCGCGACCCATTGTTACAGATTGAAATTGACTGCCATAAACCCACACTTATTTCGCCATAAATAGCTGCCAAAGACGTTTCTTATAGCCTGTCCCTTCCTTTGACCTTTTAAAGGGTGTCTCCAACCCTCATCACATGATGATACTCAAGCTTGCAATTGGAAAAGGAAAACTATGGCATTAATTATAATTCAGTTTCAATTTGAATCCTTTTTTTATGAAATAAATATGAATAAGTCATAATCTTTGTATATAAAAATTACGTGTCACATTGTTTGTCCGCGATGGACTCCTAAACTACTGAACCAATTTTTAACTTGATTTGCACACCGTGTGCTATTTTTAATAGGTCCAAATATAGCGCCTGACAAATTTTACTAGCAAAGTCGCTATGAGACCTAACACTGCAATAATAATGAAGATAAATAAGAGCCTTATAATAAAATATACCCGGACAAATTCACACACGGTTAATTAGACCCAAAGTAAGCTCTAAGCTTGTGTTATGGAATCTAACTCACTACATAAACATACACAAATACTTTGTAAGAATATACGAGTATAATTGACACCCAGACGTCGTCGCCAACAACTATCACATATTGTTGACTCCGGTTGTCAGATTCATTCATTCATTGTTAAAACATGTTACCGTTAAAAATGATTGATTTAAATTATAATATTCCTCCTCACTATACTGCTATCTTCGGTGAGACGAAAGGCCTTTGCCCAGCAGTGGGACATTACAGGCTAATACTTTTACTTTGCTTTTTTACACTATTAAAATAATTGAGAAGAATTTAGGTATTGCTTAATAATGCGTACCTTCCGGTCACAAAGTTAGTATCAAGTTTTTAGAAAAAGTGCTTTATCATTGTGTTTGGTCTACGAAATGATACAGCACTTTATGTAAAACACGGTATCATTATGTTGTTTTCCATTATTATTAATAGTTCAGTTTAATGTTACATCAAATTGTGCAATATTAAACTCATATAAATTCTACTGTATACATTAGTGTAGGTATATGACAATGTCATTCAACGTCACCTATCATTATAATGACATTGCAAAAATGTAAGCGGTTATTCTACCTGCCTAATTATAGTCGCCCAAATGATTTAAAAGTCATCTAAAAAGGTTTGTCTAATTGCTGGATTTAGTTAGTCAGAAAACATAGATGAATATGCTCCTAATTGCTGACGCAATTGAATCATTTAGCATACCATCTCACATACTCTATTTTCAAAAACTGCATCGTAGTTAATGAGGGCCCAACCGGAGCATAATAAAATAGGTTGATCTACAACAAACAGTTTTTAAATAGGAATTTTTTTCAGATCATTTTCGATAGATCCCGCTTAAAGAAAACACGTTTTGTAATATTCTAATGTAATTGAGAAGTTCTTGAGATAAAGATATACTACATTTAAGTTCTTAACTATGAAAATACATATTAATCATTTTTAATTTGACTTTAACTTCACATTCGTCAAAATATTTCGCCTAACAAATCTTAATGGCAAAGTTACTGCGAGACCTAATACTGCTATTATACTGAAGGCTATTAAGACCAATACTAGCAGTAGTTCCACGTCCAGGTACTCCGGCCAGGACAGGTTGGCGGCGGGCGCGCGGAGGTGCGCGGCGCCGCCGTGCCGCAGCACGTGCTCCGTCCACCACACCGCGCGCTCCAGCGGGCTCTGCGGCTGGTCCGACATTATGGTACGAAGACGAACCATGTTCTTACGGTAGCTGCAATACAAAGAAACATAGTTATATAAGATCATAAACGTCACGCAGTTAACAACTAAGTAGAAACTCTTGCCAAAAACAGTCAAAAAGACCTTGAATAAAACATGTTACTGAAAGTTTATTTGGGGTCGGAAAGTTGTATATTGTCTACTCGCTGGACTTTCTCATAAAAAAACTCTTTACCTTTCATCACCAATTAGTGTTCTAATCTTCTCCTCAAATGTTTCTTCGGTTGCAGAGTCCATATCCATCCTCATTCCTATTTTGAAGTAATCATAATGCTCCACATTGAACCACTGGTCTCCGAGCATGGGCACCCCGAGTAGCGGGACGCCGGCTGTTATAGCTTCGTCTGTTGACTGTAAGCCGCCTTGAGTTATGAACAACTTCACCTTTGGATGCTCTGAAAAAATATTATGCGGTTGAAAAAGAATTTTCAATCAAATAGTTTCAGAAGTCAATAGTAGTGTCGTTCAGTTGACTTACTCAGCAAGTCGGACTGCGGCAGCCACTTGGAGATCCTGATGTTGGCGGTCCGTCCCGGCAGCACGTCTCGGTCCCACTTCCAGAGCACGTCGTATGGCAGTCTGGAGAACACCTTCACCAACATCTGTATCTTCTCTGGAGGGAGTTGCGAAGGACTCACGTTTGTTCCGAAGCTGATGTATATCACTCCGTTCTTTGAAGAGTCTAAGTAAGACTTGAGCTCCTTGATAGAAATAAAGAAATAACAGTTAGGAAAGTAATTAATCAGACAAAAGCTATTTAACATTTAAGTGACAATAAATCAATCGTTACCTTAGGTAGTTCTTTTGCAGGTTTCTGATGCATTCCTCCCATATAAATGATACCAGGCGGAACTGGTCTATTGAACTCCCAAATAGGATGAACGTTCAAGAACGCCATATCGATATTATTATCCAAAACCTCTAAGTTTGGAGTATCAGGACCGAAAGCATTTTTCACAATACGGTTGCTGTCGTCTTCTAAAGCTCCGAGCAAAAAATTTTCAAATGTATAATGATTATATAATTGAATCAGTTTCTCCCATATTGTTAGGTTGAATAGTCTTTGCCGTAGTGCTGATGAGTAAAGAAGAACAGGCCTAGCTGGTGCTCCCATGACGTCATAGAAATTGCCATATCCAGAAAGTGAACTGATTGAAATAGTAGGCACTTTAAAGACATGTGTCAGACCAACGACTGGTCTAACGCAAGATTCTATAAGTAACATGTCAAACTTTTCCGTTTTGTTGCTAAGAATCTTCTGAACTTGTTCTGTTTGAAGTTGTGCTTCAAATACTCTATTTACTTGAGGAAACATACTCAACATTTGGGACACAAAGTCATTAGTATTGCCACTGGTCACTTCTTTAGTCAATATTTTTTCTCTCCACATAGTGTAGGACATATCATGAAGATCGATCTCCGTGAGGTTGTCCGGAGTGTGTCCCGGAGGGAAGGCCGGGTCCGGAGTGATGACGACCACTTCATGACCTCGCCTCGCCAGCTCCTGAGTCAGCGGTCTGAACACCACTTGATGGCTGATCGATGGAACCGGGAAATATGCTAGAATCCTTGCTGACTGCACTGTTACAGCACACACACTTAAAACTAACACTAAATTAGTTAGTCCACCCATATTGAATAGCTACTGCGCCATTAGAAGGGAAATAAGTCACAACATGAAGATTGTGATGCATTTTATATACTGATAATCATTTGAACTTGGACAGAGATACGACTTGTTTATTTCGAGTTCAGTCTTGGTGGTTCCGTAGAATATTCAAAATATATTTACAAGACACGTCTACAGCCAATCATGTGACAGCAAGAAGGAGAAGTTTAGTTGGTTTTCATTGTTACTTTTGAGGTTTGATGTTAATTCATGGCAATTGTTATGCAATATGCAGCTAAAACCCTGTAAGTCAGTAGTTACATTTCTATGTGAGTGACACCTTCTTCTGAAGGCACACGGTTGAAAACCTTAAGCCCGTCTCAAACTCCGAAACCAGGGTGTGTCACTATATACCCTTACAAACCCTGGTTTTGTCACTATATACCCTTGAGCCATGTCAGAGGCCTTTGGCGGCTCAATAACTCTGACACCAGGATTGGTCAGGTTGACCATCCACTCGATAAGAAGAAGACTATATACCCTTTACTGTTGCTTTCTCACTCTAGCCATGCGTATAATTATAGCCTATTTAGACAGAGACGGAACTACTTTTCTTGTTTAATATGCCCCTAGTACTTCACTACAGATCCCTAGCAATAAATTATCTATCTCGTAACTATCAATTTATCTTAAGTGTATCATTAATTCTTGTTTAAATACAGTTTTATCTTACAACACGTGACTATATGATTGGCGTTTGTCGACATTAAAGTAAATTATAGATGATTTGCAGTTTTCAAACGGATTTGAATGAAGTCTGTGTACAGATCAACTATCAGTTGTTTTATTTACATTCTTGATTGACATCTGAATCACTCCTCTTATCATAAATGGAATGTCTATTTAATAGCCTTAAAGCCTAAATTACATTACGAAATTAGTGGCATGAAATTAATTTCGTGACATTAGTTTTAACAACAGTTTCACGTGTAATTTAATAGTTTCGTAATGCATGCATTACTTTCGTGAAACTAAATTAGTTTCGTGCCCTGCGCGATTTTTAGGTGAAATTAGTGTCATGCAACTAGTTTCATCATGTAAATGCGACGCGAAACTAGTGTCGCGACATCATTTCAAAGACAGCAGCAGCAATAGCTATTGACAGGGCCATTATCTCCGCGATACTGATAATTTCACGACACTATAATTTAAACGAAAGTAGTTTCACATGTGCTGAAATTAGTTTCACGAAACTAGTTTCATCATGAATGCACACTTCGTGCACACAGTGAACGAACTTCAATAAAATTATTCGGTTATCTTTGTAAAAACAATATTTTTCTGATGAAAAAAAATTATGCGCCAAATTGTTGTATGAGGAGTTTTTGAGGATTTATTTCGTTATTTTTTATCGTTTCGTTGTTTCTGAGATATTTCTGAGATAAGCGCGTTTAAACAAACAAAAAACAAACTGATCAACTTTACTATATTGGTGTGGTACTGGGACACTATGATTAAAGCGTTTTTCGGTGTTTTTTTTTTTCAATTTCGCTAATTTTACGTCGCCATTTTTTTAGACCCGTCAAATAACGCATTGACATTTTCAAAATCATTTCATAACGTATTGCAATTGGTCATTTCGGCTTCGCACAACTCCGCTCTACTTCAAGGGTAATGCACCCTTAACTATGTATTTAAATTCTAAAGTTCAACGACCTTTCTTTCACAAGAGATACAGATAAAAATATACGTGACGGAAAAACATATTAATTTTCTACGGTATTAAAGTTCCGCGAAACTTATAGGGAATATAGAAAAATAGTTAACCCAAGCTAAAAATGACATTATCATTCCATTTCCATATAGTGCTAAAGAACAATAAAATGATACTAGTAATAAATTATGAAGGTGTATCTGCGCCAAACATTGTATACAGGGTGATTGTAATGTTGCAAACCCCTTTAAGAAAGTAAGTCCGAGTAGGTTAGTGGCCAACCCGGTGTCGGAGTTTTTAGACCGCCAAAAGTCCTCCGACATGGTCTATTGATTGAAACAACCAGAACCTCCGAACCACGATAGTGCTCCGATAAAAATGCCAATCCGATGCAAAAATAAGCACTTAAGAAGCTTCAAGCAGGTTATAGGCCGCTTTGGTGAGGGATAGTGTAGTCCAACCATGATATGACATGATATTAAATATTCAATTCTGTGTGTGGAATGGTGGAAAATTAAAAAAAGGGTGGAATTAAAATTCGAGTTAAAAGCATTCGTTCCGGTTGTTTCAATGAGACCGTGTCCACCAACTACGCCACTCGAAATGATCCCCGTAACGGGTGATTGTGCCGGGGTTGAGTCCCACATACCCCGGTTGTTTCCCCAAACAACCAGAGATGCGTAAGGGCATTCCCCATCCATAAAAAAAGGGTTGGCCACTAACCTACTCGAAATGAATGAATGAATGTTCTCCAATCAACAGCCAGTATTTTATCACATCATGTCTGTCGCCTTCCGTCAGATACGTTGTACCAAGAAGGCAGTGGTTTTACGTGAAGTTCCGGTGCTAAGTTAAGTTCACCCTGTATGTGATCCGGTGCAATAAAACCGGTGTCTCACGACAAGGGCATAAACACCTATTCGAATTCAAATATTTGTTTCCGACACGCATCCTTAGCTTTATTCTGTTAGGGTTTGCACGTTATTTCTGACCTCTAGTCAACTAGACTACTTTTCTTTTGTTTCATTTTGATATCCGATCTTGACAAGCCCGTTGGCACAGTGGCAGTGAGAGCGCTTACTGTGTCGGGGGTTGCGGGTTCGATTCCCGCCCGGAGTCAACAATATGTGAAAACATACCTAGTTGTTGGCGACGACGTCTGGGTGTCTGGGTGTAGTAGTATCAGTGAGTTAGATTCCATAACAGAAGCTTAGAGCTTACTTTGGGTCTAATTAACCGTGTGTGAATTTGTCTGGGTATTATATTATATTATTATCTATACTTCTATTTGTTTGTTTGTTTGAACGCGCTATTCGTTAGCAAATTGTATTTTGACTAGATGTCACAAACGTCGAATCCCTAGGGCGATTATCATACTGCCCCGCATCAGGTGCCCCTGCATGTTGCGTGTCGACGCATCTACGCTCGTACTTGCGGGAGTGCTGAATCTGCATCATCGTGCGGGTTCTTTACTCACCCACGCGCGTGGATGCATGTTTCTCCGCTTGTAGGCGTGTATGAATCGGTATGAACGCACGTGGATGCATTTTCTGTGTGTTGTGAGTGTTTTCTATACAAACGGCGATACTTACAAGCAACATTAGAACACGCATTCACGTGCTACGCTGCGTAGTGCGTGGCAATGTGACAATCGCCTAACTGTTTCTGTAAGGGTTGTCACTGTGTTGTCAAAGGGTTGTCAACTGTCACTGTGTAAAGCGTGCGCACGCCGCGGTTTCATACAAAAGTGAACCGTCGCGGGCGCCCGTCACGTGTGGCTTCTACAAAAGTTAACCGTCGCGTGCGCCCGTCATACAAATGTGAACCACCGCAGTGTTGACCCCAACACTGTTTATCAAAATTCTGACTCCAAACTTATTTTTCTACTAAATGCCACAAATAACATTTTTACGTGTTAGATTGAATGAAAACGCCCACGTCATTCAATAAAACTTCATCCCACGCGATCCAACTAAGTAGTTCGTTGTTCACTGAGATGAAACCCGAAACAGTTTCCGGAAGCTTATTGAACTATTTTCTATTCAGATTAATACCCAAAATACTTATTAATAGAACTCGGTTTATAGATTTTCATATTGTTACATTATTTTGAATATCACATTAAAGTTTATCGGAATTCAACTTGTTTGTGGAAACTGATATAACTTTAATACGGAACTACCGTGAGCTACTTTTAGGACCCATTATTTAACACGTGCCCTTCGAAGTGGTACGTTCAAAAGAGCCTGTATGGGGCCAAAACTGAATAAAAATATTTGACTTGACTTGACTTGACTTGAAGCACGGTAGCGCTAAGATAGAAATGCTACTACCATCTACCCATCTAAGTAGGGGCCGAGCTGCACGTTGCTTAACAATCGCACTATTCCTAGCTGCTTCAAATGTGAGACCATAAATTATTCAATTGATTAACGAAGACTCACTATACTGATGTATGTTAGTAATAAGTAAGCCACTAATATCCCTGTTGAGAAAATGCCTCTCTCATCTCACTAAGGATAGCAGAATTAAATCTGATGTAATCCTACTAATATTATAAATGCTAAAGTTTGTAAGGATGTATGTATGTTTATTACTCTTTCACGAAAGAAGTACTGGACGGATTTTGATGAAACTTTACAGTAATATTAGGTTATATTATAGGTTATACATCAGAATAACAGATGAGATACATTTAATCCTGAAATTCCCGTGGGACTGTGTACCAAATTTCATTCAAAATGGTTGAGCAGTTTTGCCGTGAAAGCGTAACAAACAAACTTACATTCACATTTATAATATTAGTAGACATTGACAGTAAGTAAGTAGTTATTTTATAATGTCTCACAATTAAGCAAATACCTCTCTCTTCTCACTAATCATAACAGAATGAAATCTGACAAAATCTCAGAAGTGTCGTGAGCCAGCCCTGCGCATTTTCCAAGGTAAGGCAGAATACAAATAGTGGGATCGTGCAAAAGCGTCGTCTAAAAACTAAGGAGTCAATGAATTATTTATACTACACGAGCTTTGCCAGATAAAGCTGCTAACTTCCCTCACTTAATATACATTTGACTGAGCTGTAGTTTGTTTTAAAGGAGACTGGACAGTAAATGTCACCGTAAGATTATAAACAGTGTTAAGTTACACTAAACTAGCTGCGCCCCGTGGTTTTACCCGCGTTGTGCGTTCCCGTGGGAATTTAAGAACCGCACGACCGATTTTGTTCAAACTTCACATAAATCTACTAAATAGTCCGAACAAAGCCTTTTAGCATTTGATTTGGATAGGTGAACTCGTTCTAGAGTTATAAAAATACAACGAAAAGTGGCATTGGTCGCCTCTTTTTCGTGTCTGTCTGTCTGTTTGTCTGTCTGTATGCTTAAATCTTTAAAATTACGCAACGGATTTTGATGCGGTTTTTTGTAATAGGTAGAGTGATTCAAGAGGAAGGTTTTTATGTAAAAAAATTCCCGAAATTCCCACGGGAACGGGCACAACGCGGGTAAAACCGCGGGGCGCTGCTAGTACATATATAAAGATTAAACGGAAAAGAATATTTCATCTCGTGACCACATGATATAAATAAAAACCAGTCAATTTGGTTACTTAAAAATAATAACATGGGTACATAATTAACGCCTGCTCGGTTTAATGGTACGTGTACTAGCCTGACAAGACTGAGGTCCCAGGTTCAATTCCCGGGTCGAGCGAAAACATGTTCTCTACCTTTCAAAAATGATTCGGGTTCTAAATCACCAACCCGCATAATGCAAGCGTGATGTTTCGCCTAATCCTCCTTACTGTACTGATATCTTTAGTAAGACGAGAAGCCTTTGCCCAGCAGTGGGACAGGCTTAATAATAGCTACGAACTACATAATAATGGTAAAGAGATGAGCGATGGGCCATTTTTGAGTGAGCAGGCTCGTCTCATATGTTATTTGCAAGGAGGGTTGGAAACAAACATTTATATTATTTACTAGCATCGCCCCGCGGTTTTACCCGCGTTGTGCCATTTACCGTGGGAATTTCGGAAATTTGTATGCATAGAAACCATCTTTTTGAATCACTCTATCTATTTAAAAAAGCCGCATCCAAATCCGTTGCGTAGTTTTAAAGATCTAAGCATATATAGCGACAGACAGCGGAAAGCGACTTTGTTTTATACTATACTAGCAGCGCCCCGCGGTTTTACCCGCGTTGTGCCCGTTCCTGTGGAAATTTCGGGATTTTTTTTACATAAAAACCTTCCTCTTGAATCACTCTACCTATTACAAAAAACCGCATCAAAATCCGTTGCGTAATTTTAAAGATTTAAGCATACAGACAGACAAACAGAAGACAAACAGACGCGACTTTGTTTTATACTATGTACTCGTAACTAGCAGCGCCCCGCGGTTTTACTCGCGTTGTGCCCGTTCCCGTGGGAATTTCGGGATTTTTTTTACATAAAAACCTTCCTCTTGAATCACTCTACCTATTACAAAAAACCGCATCAAAATCCGTTGCGTAATTTTAAAGATTTAAGCATACAGACAAACAAACAGACAAAAGTAGCGACTTTGTTTTATACTATGTAGTGATAGTGATTATTCTCCGAAAACTTTCCTCTATTTAATAAACATTTATTCTATCTATGAAATTCGTATACAATTCCTAACTAATTTGACGGAGTGTCCGACCTAAATCCTATCTTTCTCTACTTAGTAATTCATCTCAACAAATAACTAAAACAAACAATCTAGACCCATTTATTCACAATGTAAGTACTTCAAGGCTTCAGTAGACTTGGGACTTTTAGTCCTCGGGTAAGACTTATTCCTGACAAAATATAATATCGAGTAAAGACACACGAAAACACAGTAATGTTGTATTGAAAAACATCACACAGAAGTCCAAAAAGATAAGTCTGCGGAAGACATTATGTCTATCAAAATATGACCCTTATTAGTACCAAATAAAGGTCACGAAAAAAGTACCCTGTACAAAAATAACGTTTTTCAAAACTTTTGTCTCCCGCGGACTAAAGTCGACGTCTACATAGGCTTTAAGTGTTCCATAATATGCAATTTATCCCAATACATTTACGGGTGAATACAGTATGAGATGCGCAATGTATTTGGGTATGTTTGATTACCTATAGCGCCGCAATTTTATCTGCGTTGTACTCGTTCTTATAATAAACTAGCAGCGCCCTGCGGTTTTACCCGCGTTGTGCCCGTTCCCGTGGGAATTTCAAGAATTTTTATACATATAACCCTTCCTCTTGAATTGCTCTATCTATTTAAAAAAATTGCGTCAAAATCCGTGCAGTAGTAATTGAGTTTATCGCGAATAGACAGACAGATAGACGCGGCCGGGGACTTTGTTTAATAATATGTACCTAGTGATAGATTATATTAGGATATTATTATATGGAGTAGACATAAGATCAAAGATGAGTCTGATATCTTCACATAGAGTTCCGAATTAATTTCCTAATTTCCATTTTCAAATAGAATTTCTAGGTATAGCGTTTGATAACTAATCATATAATGTACCTTCACTACAAACTTCCTAAGATTGGATTCGAGATGTACGTAATTAAATCCTAAATAATATTTGGCGTTCTCATCCTACTAATATTATAAATGCGAAACTTTGTGAGGATGGATGTATGTCATATGTTTGTTACTCTTTCACGAAAAACTGGACGGATTTGGATAAACTTTACAGTCATTTATATCAGTTATACATCAGAATAACACTTGGGATACATTTTATCCCGAAATTCCCGTGGGAACAACATCTACTAGATAACATCTACAACATCATATACTAGATATCTACTCGATATCGTAGAGTAGGTATCTAGGATAACAGGCGAACTGGTTACGCTCGTGGCGTAGTCTGACTTACCGATGTTAATACATTTCAAATTGTTAAGCAACGTGCAGCTCGGTCCCTGAGAGATTAGCGCTGTCAAACAAACGCACAAAAAACTCTTCTGCTTTATTATATTAGTAAGTATAGACTCACTCAGTAAATAACTATAGACTATCAAATTTATTATTCAAAGCGAAGACAGGGCGGGCCACTAGTTTCAGAAATAAATTAGTCATCTGCTTAACAAATATGTCTTCAAAGATAATTTGAAAGCTATCTCAGTAGTACATATTAAGTATTCTGTGATTCTATGAATGAGATATGTTAATCAAGAACCAGTGTTATCATCTACAGAACAGTACATTAGTAGCTATCGAGGCGTAGTTTAGCTTCTTCTTCTTATCGAGTGGATGGTCAACCTGACCAATCCTGGTGTCAGAGTTATCGAGCCGCCAAAGGCCTCTGACATGGCTCATGTAACGACTACTATCCGTAGAAAGTAACCGGGACCGACGGCTTAACGTTACCCTCCGAAGCACGGAATCATCTTACTTTTCGGGCAATCAGGTGATTCAGCCTGCAATGCCCTAACCAAACTGAGGACAGTCTCACAAAGTGATTTTTGTGAGATATCCCCACCGGGAATCGAACCCGGAACCTCCGGATCGTGAGCCGAGCGCTCAAACCACTAGGCCACGGAGGCTGTTGTGACGTAGTTTAGCTAAGCGATGTTAAGACATTGGGATTGTTAAGCAATGTGCAGCTCGGTCGGCCCCTACTTGGATGGGTGGCCGATAGTGGCATTTCTGGGCGCTACCGTGCTTCGGTACGTTAACTCGTTGGTCCCGGTTGTTTCAAGTGTTAGACCATGTCGAAGGCCTTAAAGCGGTCTAAATACTCCGACACCATGATTGGCCACTAACCTACTTGAACTTACGAACTAAAAACTAATAAAATTTTCATCGACTTTTCATCGACGGGCTGGTAATTCCCGAGATTAGTTCAAACGTACAAACAAACAAACTTACAAATTTTACCTCTTTACAATATTATTATAGATTTGATTGCTTTTTTAGGGTTCCGTACCCAAAAGATAAATTACGGTGATAGCTAGACAGTTGAAATTTTCACAGATGATTTATTTCTATTGCCGTTATAACAACAAAAATAAAATAAAACAAATATTCAAGGGGGCTCCCATACAACAAACGTGATTTTTTTAAAGTTTCTTGCTAATATTTTTTAATCTGATAATATCGATACTAATATTTTTAATAGATAATGGTACGGAACCCTTCGTCTGCGAGTCCGACTCCGTCCATAACTAGTTATTATACTATGAACTTTTTCTCATACAAAACTTCACAAAAGGATTTACAAAGGCACTTTAAATAGAGATAAACTCGAAGAATAAACAAACTATTATTGAACGATAAATTGTAGTTAAAGTGGAAATGAAATAAAACAATAACTGAAACTTTATGAAGTTAACATCAATACTCGGGACACTGGTTGATTTAACTTTTATGCAATTGAATACCAACTTTATAGCGAGTTGAATTAAGGTTTATTTTTCATTGGTTACATTCAATTAGGCAGCATGTAAGCGTGCTCATTATACCTAATCCATTTATGTCTAATCATCCTCACTGTACTGATATCTTCAGTGAAATGAGAGACCTTTTTTAGCAGTGGGACATTACACTCATTACATTACATAATACTTTACTTTTTCAGTTTAATTGAGCTCCGCATAGCTTCGTTCCGTTTCAATGGACATGCACCCTTAGACTAAGATAGTTTCACTATAACCACAAGCGATGTTTTGAGAAAAAAAAACACTTTTTATCAAAAATCGCTAGTTGTTTACAAAAACAACAGTAAAACAAAACGTTCTGACTTCAAATCGAGATATATCAACAGCTTTTTGTTCTGTTTACAACATGGGTGACATTTATATCGATAACAAATGATCAAATATCGGGAACCGCGACTGATATGCAAATGGAACATTGTATTTTATTAACGCGATACAAAAGAGTCGTGTTAATCAAATCAGTGCATTTTTTTTGGTTTTATAAAAGTTTTTTTATACAGAGGGTTTATTGTATACAGAGATATTTCTAAAATAAAAATAGAGTTCAAAGTATTTGTATACGATCTCCGATCGTTTTAAACTAAGTAGTAATAAGAAAATTCTTTAAAAGACCTGAGACGTATTTCTTGTGTTTTGAATGCTGTGTGAGTATTAAAATACATGCTGTATACGTGTACACGTTGTTGATTCCTTTATTATATTACAACGTTTAAAATGCTTTTAATAAAGCATATAAACGGTCGAATTGAGAAACCTCCTCCTCTTTTGAAAATGATTAAAAAGCGCCCGTATGTGCGGGGCGTAATAGTCAATGCTTTCTTCTAATAGGCTCTATTTGCTACGCCGTAGCAGTGAGTTACGTCGTAGCAACACCACTGCTACAGTGTCGTGGTGCCGCGGGATTTCAACGCAGATGCGTTGGCTGCATTTTCATAAAAGCGGAGTGTAGCGGTGTGAAGTCCAATAGACCAATCACCGCGCGTTAAAATTGACAAAATCTCTTCGTAATGCGTTGTGATTGGTTCGACTATAATTTCTATTGTACAATTATTGGAATTTAAAAAATGTGGCATAGCAGCATCAAATTAATAGATATCAACGTCCTTCTATTATAAATGCGATAGTTTGTGAGGATGTATGTATGTATGTTTGTTTGTTACTCTTTCACGACAAAACTACTGGACGGATTTGGATAGTCTAACGATTTAAAGCACGGAAGCGCTCAGATAAAAATGGCACTATTGGCCACCCATCCAACCTAGGGCCGAGCTGCACGTTGCTTAACAATCACAATGATTTAACATAACTTAGTCAAAAAGGCCACTAGCGCAGCTACTACTACTATAAATTTACAAATAACTTTTAATACTTAAACGTACAATAACTGTCATAAATCACTCATTTACATCTTCTATAGTATTCATTTGACATCTCTGTGTATGGTATGACAATAAATGCAGTATATTAAGTAGGTACCCAACAATAAAACTCACCACACTAACATCGAATTACAACCAGCCAACTCGATTACTATTATCGATAATCGATGACACACATACATAACATCACTAAGTCAGTATTGCCAACACACTAATATCGTCAGGTTGGTAGCAACTCACCGAAACTGTTGATCGCGGCAAACCGTAAATTATTTCGGACGATAAACCCAACATACCGGTGGAACGGTTAATTCAATTAATGGTACGTAAATTACGTAATACACTCGAGTTTTGAGCGGGTTTGCAATTGTTTTGTACATTATTGTAACTGTTTTTGGTGCAGTCAGATAGTGCAACAATAGTAAACGTACTCAAACGGGTTTTCACGGTAAAATCGCGGGTGTACACAATGGTGTAAACCGAAAAACGTTGGGAATTAAAAAATTTGTAGTTTACTTGCTTTATAATATTTATACCGCGAAAAAAACCGTGTTATTATGAAGACTATTGTTAAAACGATTTTTTTGTACCTACTTTGAAGCCGTTGTCGAAAATTTTTAATTTTTTATTTAAAAGTAGCCAATACCTTCTTATAATCCTAATATAAGAAAGAAAGCATGGAATTAGTATATTTGAGGTAATTATTCTAATACATTACACGTCAAAAATCACTCTTTGACATTACATGTCAAATGTCAGAAAAACATTTGACGTCTCTGGGCATGTTACCAAAATATCGTAGTGTTGTTTATAAAAAAAACGACAATCGCTAGTCAAATCGATGTTACATTAACAAACAAGCATAAACCATTTCATTATTAATAGTAATATAGCTTTTAATGTGATGCAATCAATATCACATTGCAAGTTTCGTAATTTGGTACGTATTATGTTTACTGGTGTGTGTTACATCGCATCCTACTAATATTATAAATGCAAAAGTTTGTGAGGATGGATGTATGTATGGATTTTTGTTAATCTTTCACGAAAAAACTTCTAAATAGATTTGGATGAAACTTTACTGTAGTATAGGTTATACATCAGAATATCACATGGGATACATTTTATCCCTAAATTCCAGCGGGGACGGGTACAACGCGAGTAACACCGCGGGGCGCGGCTAGTATTTAAATAATATGATAGTTTATTTACATAATGATGCAGTCATTTGTTTTATATATGACCGCTGATTGATACAAAAAGGGGTCTTGAGTGCGTCTCCATTTGAAGCTGAGCGGAGCTATGCGAAGCTCAACCGACCAATCACAACGGATTAAAATCACAGCCGACCAATCACAAAGGATTAAAATTAAAGCACCCATATAGCGTTTAAATATAGCCCTTGATGGATTAAATTCGAATAGAGTAGTCGGCTATTGTTGTAAAGTGGCTTAAATAATTCTAAAAGTAACTTTGGATCGCTTTTCAATAAAGAAAGTTATAATGTATTGTTTTATTTTTAAACTAGCTGTCACGAGAACTTCGTACCGCCTTTTTTTTAATAATATTTTCTTCATACGAACCGTCACCTGACAATAACGAACACATCATATAAAGATTTATCCAATTTGATGCAGTTTTTGTAAGTTATGCGTGTACGAACATTACTGTGATTCTTTAGATTATTTATATAGATGATTGAAACAGAAGTTTGTTATTTATTATGCCACTAAACCACAGAGAAACACACTTGTCAAAATAGTTCACTGAAACTAAAAGAAAAATATGCTTATTTGCACTTCCCACTAACACTTTCTATTAAACAAAAATTCAAGTATTAAAGCACAACTCTTGACATTTGACATAACAGCTGCAATCAAATAAACTACTTTTAAAAAATAAAGAATTCAAATACAAATTCACCACAAAGTAAGTAGAAGAAATAAAAACTCAAGCGATGCGTTAACTAAGTATTCGCCTGCACTAATTCACTCGTAGATACAATGTAGTAGGGTTGTATTAGCTTTTAACTACGAAATACAACAACCATTGGTCATTGGTTTCAATCCTTTTACCGAACCATTCATCTAAGATCCAGTTACAAGAACCGTACAGTGTAGACTTTTTAGATCTAATTTTAAAATATTGTTTCAGAATTATTAGGGAAATATATAAAAAATCTCCATTCAGAAAATAATCTTCTTTATTTACTGTTGTTATGTATCCCAAAGTTGTGGTACACCCTGTATTTACAGGTACCTAAATCTATACTTATACTAGCTGCGCCCCGCGGTTTCACCCGCGTTGTACCCGTTCCCGCGGGAATTTCGGGATGAAAAAAAGATGTTGTCCAATTCTCAGGCCTACCCGATATGTACACAAAATTTCATGAGAATCGGTCGAGCCGTTTCGGAGGAGTACGGGAACGAACATTGTGACACGAGAATTTTATATATAAGATAATAAAGCTGTTTTATTGTTTCTTTCAACGCGCCAATCTCAAACTACCAACCCGATTTGAATAATTCCTTGTTATGGATAGCCATATTCAACGGGAAGGTTATAGGCTATTTTCCATCCTGAAATTACCACGGAAACGGACACAACACGGTTAATATCTATATATTCAGGCTTAAATATCAGGTATCATACCAATCAATACAATACAATATCCCTATAACAATGCAAACACAGGTAAAACTAAATAAATTCGTTTAAAAACAAAACACTTTTATAAATGGAACATAGAAACTATGACAAACAAAATGAAAACTCAGCCTCTTAGATTATAGAAAGTACTAGATGTAGCATTCAAATATATTTACAAGCTACACGCTGTGTCCAAAAACAGAACAAAGTCCCTCGCGTAGTGTTGTTAGCTCTCGCATTATTTACCCATTTTTGGGGTAAATTTTGGGAGTTTCGGAGGTAATAATAATAGAATGGTAATGATAATAGAATAAAAATTGTCCTTTTCTATATAACTATGTACCTACCTGATTATCTCAAGAAATAGATAGGTATATTAAATAAAACACGGTGTTAAGGTGGATGTTTGCACACTTTTATCGGGTGATGGAAAAATTATATATTTTTATTTCATTTTATTTTATTTTAAAGTACTTATTCGGAAAACTTACAGCTAGGTACAAGAGTTACATAAAAAAAGAATAATAACTTAGGGCCAATTACAATTTTTCACTATCTAAGATGGCTAATATAGAAACATAATTTTATACCCGCTCCCCCTCTCCCCTTCTCCCTCACACGCACACCAAAAATTTGTTTAGAAATCCTATAGACTAACATACTTACTATTTAATAGGATTGTTAGGTTAGGTACATAGGAGCCGCACTTACGCTTTATACTTTCTTTTTTCAAGTTGGTTATTTTTTATTATATTACTTATTAATATTCTACAACGAATTAAAGCCCTCAAAAGGTAATAAAAAGAAGGGTAAATCAAAACTCTTATATTGGCAACACTAGCATAGATTGACGCATCACTCTCTATGACAATTGAAATCTGAGAAAATAATTAAATATTTAAATAAGACGATACCTAAATGCGATACTTACACGTGAAATGTGATCCCATCCTGTTTCTTTTTCAGACCCTCTGCATTTTTACAGGTAGGAATGACACAAGACGGCATAGTTTCGTGAAATTGGTCACGGGTAAAACACGTTAGCGCATTCCGACGGTCACAAAGTGACTGATCGGTTGCGCATCAAACTACTCTATTTAAGGCTAGTTTGAGTAGCTACAGTATTATGCGCGCTCACGGGTTCTGGTTCTTCTGTATTCTGAGCTCAGCCTTAAAGTTTAAATTAAAAATCGATACCTCGACTCGGCGTTCCTAATTCGATTGCATTGTCTACTCCCTTGGCTTGGCGCTTTGTTGACACCTGTCTAAGATTAAACACTGGCCAGCGAGATGAAAACTAAATGTCATTGTGATGTTTGACACTTTTGACAGTTGTGTAGTTATTTTGAAATAGGAATAGGAATAATTTTATTCGTTTGTTTATTTGATGGATTCAAGCTTAAAATAAAATAACACGATCGAATGAAAATAAATCGGAATCGGATGAACTTATACGAGTATATAACTTGATCGAGTATTATACTAAATCAATATTTTATTACATGACAAAAAGGGTATTTTAGAACCACTTGCGTAGATAAACTTTCTTCATGATATATTACTAGCAGCGTCCCGCGTTATTACCCGCGTTGTGTCCGTTCCCGTGGGAATTTCGGGAATTTTATACATATAAACCTTCCTCTTGAATCACTCTGTCTATTTAAAAAATACCGTCAAAATCAGTGCAGTAGTATTTGAGTTTATTACGAATAGACAGACGCGGCGGGAGACTTTGTTTTATAATATGTATAGTGATTACGATACGATTATTATATTTATCAGTATCATTTATTATTTAAGTCGCCTAAATATGTATCACTACGAAGTTTATTTCGAGTAAGGATGGTCTAATTATAAATCCATCTATTCTGTTAATCCATATTAATTGAACTAATAAATTACAGAGCTCTCAGACTCGCGTTGTAATAATAACTTGGCGCATTTTTGCAGGGTTGTCACTCTACGATTAATCTTATAAGTATATAACATTCTTGTATGTTAGTTACCATACTCGTCCGAAAAGGCTTATTCAGTATAATCAGTAGGTTTGAGAATCGGTCAACATCTATTTTTCATACCCCTAATTGTTAAGGCTGGTCCACTGCTTAATTTTCATTTGGCAATACGTTTTCCGGGTCATCTACTAATACTTAGGCACTGAAGTAAGTACTTTAGGAGTCAGCGTAAAACATTAATCATTCCTTTTTTAAATGTCAGAAATCGGCAAAAAAATTAATAAAGTGACAACCCTACACAATAGAGACGTTCTAAACTGGAACTGTCCTTATGAAACGGTGACGTGTAAATGAGATAGCAATATATCTAACTATAGCTGCGTCTCTGTCTAGCTTTGAGTGCTGGAAGAACTATCATAACTTCAAGTTAAAGTAGTAAGGAGTAACAAGTTATTGCGTTTCGCAGTTTTAGCCTTTCCTGTCGTATTTACAGGATAAAGTAACTAAGTTCCAGTAGGTTAGTGGCCAACCCTGGTGTGGGAGTTTTTAGACCGCCTAAAGGCCTCCGACATGGTCTCTTGATTGAATCAACCGGCACCGACCACGTACCCTCCGAAGCACGGGAGCCTTCAGATAGAAATGCCACTATTGGCCACCCATCCAAGTAGGGGCCGAGGTGCACGTTGCTTCACTGCGCCATGAACGCTAATTTCAAGATAACATACATCTATAATATAAAAATGAATCACAAAATGTGTTGCTAAGCGCATAACTTCAGAACGACTGCACCAAATTGGATGATTCTTTTTTTAATGTGTTCCTTATTGTCAGGACAAGGTTTTTATATAAGAAAAATAAGGAATAAAAATCTCAAAATTCCCACGGGGACGGGGGCGCTGCGGGTGAAACCGCGGGGCACAGCTAGTCTATAATTATAATAATGAATCGCAAAATGTGTTGGTAAGCGAATAACTTCAGAACGACTGCACGAAATTGGATGATTCTTTTTTTAATGTGTTCCTTATTGTCAGGACAAGGTTTTAAGAAAAATAAGGAATAAAAATCTCAAAATTCCCACGGGAACGGGGGCACTGCGGGTGAAACCGCGGGGCACAGCTAGTAGTAAATAGAAAAAACGTTTCTCTTCTTTTGAAAACGTCTGCTACAAACAGACACACAGAAACGTAACTGATAACTTCCCTCCTTTTACATCGGGTAACTTTTGAAAATGTCGTGTCCCGAATAACCTCAAAAAACTTTCCATAGGACATTTGGTAGCCACTAAACTCATAACCGTGTAAACTTTTTGTAGTCGAATAAACACGAAAGGGATTTGAATATAAAGAGAGAAACCTCAGTTCACGCTAACCATTACCGGGGAGACACAGTGTAAGTAATGATGCGGTATTCGGTACCTTTACCACAAGAGTCATGAGATAAAAAAAACAAACACAAATAATATGTACAGTATTGTACAGACCAGCCTCGCCCCGGGAGAATTTCTGGATAAAATGTGTCCCATGTGTTACTCTGATGTATAACCTAATTTACTGTAAAGTTTCATTCTGATATAGATTATTGTCCAAAGAGAAAAAGAGACAAAACACTTAGTATTTTATAGTTACATAGCGTTTATTAATAAAGCGGTTAATACCTAGGTACCTCTTTTACCACACTACAGCAGTTATCCTACTGCATCCTTCACCCTGTGTCTCTACCCCAACAATAACCTTAAGATTTGTCCAACCGCGAAACAGGTAGATATAAGTACACAGGGACTCCTTGCCACTTCTTGGTTTTCCCTATATTTGCATACGACCCTCAAGCCCTTATAACCCTGTCTTTTTTACCTAAAATAAAACGTGTAGTTTCTTGGACTTAAAATGGTAAATCGAGTTGTCAAAACGCCCTAATAATATGACAGAAAGTCATGCTAGTGATGTGCTAGTGTTTAAAATTTGACATTTGTAATGATTTCATTGAAGATAGTATATTATGTAATAGGTATATTAAATCCATGGTATGTAGTTCCTCATTGTACTGATATCTTCAGTGAGATGAGAGGCCTTTGCCCAGCAATGGGACATTAGAGGCTACCTACTATGTAGTTATAGAGAAAATCTGTTGACGCTACTATGAGAGCATTAAATAAAACATGATGTCCCAAAATATTAGGTACTAGCGGCACCTTTTTTTTACCTGCTTTGTGCCCGTTTCCGTGGGAATTTTGGGATGAAAATTGGCCTATAACCTTCCCGTTGAATTTAGCTATCCTTAACAAAAATAATAATTAAAATCAGATTGGTTATGAGATAAGCGCGTTCAAACATATAAAAAAACTTGAGCTTTTTACCAATATATATAGTGAAACTGAAGATTTTGTTTGTTATTGTGAAATCTTCTTCTTCTTCGTCGAGTGGACGGTCAACCTGACCAATCCTGGTGTCAGAGTTATCGAGCCGCCAAAGGCCTCCGACATGGCTCATGTAACGACTACTATCCGTAGAAAGTAACCGGGACCGACTGCTTAACGTGCCCTCCGAAACACGGAATCATCAACAGGGTTGGCCACTACACTCATACTTCTTTACTTTACTAATTAACCGATTACAATGGTCACAAACCTACTCCACTTACTTAACGTTTACAACGCGGACAAAAACCGTGAGACGCTTCTAGTAAATAATAATAGAAAACAATACCTTAGTATGAACGTAGCAAGTTCTTAGGATCCACAGTGAGGATCGCTTTAATAAGAGAAGTTGAATAGTTTCCAATGCGCTCCGACTTCACTTCCGGCTGATAATGCCTTGTTTACACGAGACTAGCTGCTACTTGTCAAGAGAGTTCTGCACTCAATAACTGTATTGTTTAGTGTGGGCTTTGTCTGGATAAGTTTATGAGGATGGATAGACAGAAGACTGAAGTTATATAATAATACTAGCTGTGCCCCGCGGTTTCACCCGCAGCGCCCCCGTTTCCGTGGGAATTTTGAGATTTTTATTCCTTATTTTTCTTATATAAAAACCTTGTCCTGACAATAAGGAACACATTAAAAAAAGGATCATCCAATTTGGTGCAGTCGTTCTGAAGTTATGCGCTTACCAACACATTTTGCGATTCATTTTTATAATTATAGATTTTTATAATTATAGATAGATAGACTAGCCGCGCCCCGCGGTGTTACCTGCGTTGTATTCGTGGTTGTATCCACGGAAGAGCGAAGCACTTACACTACCCTATTATATAAGGTATCATTATTTCACAAAATGACAGTAGCTAATGTCAAATCTGGAATCGAATTAAAATTCCGAGTCTCAGAATACAGAAGTACCTACCAGAAGGAGCATTCAAATGTATTTACAAGCTACACGCTGTGTCCAAAAACAGAACAAAGTCCCCCGCGTAGTGTTGTTAGCTCTCGCATTATTTGCCCATTTTTGGGGTAAATTTTGGGAGTTTTGGAGGTAATATGTTAATAGAATAAAAATTGTCCTTTTCTATATAACTATGTACCTACCTGATTATCTCAAGAAATAGATAGGTATATTAAATAAAACACGGTGTTAAGGTGGATGTTTGCACACTTTTAACGGGTGATGGAAAAACTTTAAGTATATGTTTTTATTTATTTTATTTTAAAGTATTCGGAAAACTTACAGCTAGGTACAAGAGTTACATAAAAAAAGAATAATTATTTAAGTCAAAATGCATCGAGCAAACTACGCTTCGCTTCGATGGTTTCCAGAACTGTTCCAGCCGTGTTCTTTGTATAATTTTTGTCCACACCGCTTTCCTTTCCTCATCAGCAGGGAAGCTAAAATTTAAGATGGCTAATATAGAAACATAATTTTATACCCGCTCCCCCTCTCCCCTTCTCTCTCACACGCACACCAAAAATTTTTTTAGAAACCTATAGACTAACATAGATACTATTTAATAGGATTGTTAGGTTAGGTACATACGAGCCGCACTTACGCTTTATACTTTCTTTTTTCAAGTTGGTTAATTTTTATTATATTACTTATTAATATTCTACAACGAATTAAATCCCTCAAAAGGTAATAAAAAGAAGGGTAAATCAAAACTCTTATATTGGCAACACTAACATAGATTGACGCATCACTCTATATGACAATTGAAATCTGAGAAAATAATTAAATATTTAAATAAGACGATACCTAAATGCGATACTTACACGTGAAATGTGATCCCTTCCTGTTTCTTTTTCAGACCCACTGCATTTTTACAGGTAGGAACGACACAAGACGGCATAGTTTCGTGAAATTGGTCACGGGTAAAACACGTTAGCGCGTTCCGACGGTCACAAAGTGACTGATCGGTTGCGCATAAAACTACACTATTTAAGGCTAGTTTGAGTAGCTACAGTATTAGGCGCGCTCACGGGTTCTGTAGGTACTTCTGTATTCTGAGTTCCGAGTATAGAATAGAGATTCTAAGAGAATACTAAAATAGAGAAACTTCCATAGACTTAGACATAGAAACTGCTTCACTTTGCTTGAAGCCTCTTTACTTGGCCAAGCTGAATAGAAAACGTTCTAGGAATTTGTTTGAATAGATATTTTGTATTTATTATTTAAGTAAAACTAGCAGCGTCTCGCGGTTTCTATACATATAAACCTTCCTCTTGAATCACTCTATCTGCTATAAAAACCGCATCAAAATCCGTTGCGTAGTTTTAAAGATCTAAGCATACATAGACAGACAGCGGAAAGCGAGTTTGTTATAGGTAAGTCTTAGATTATAGAAAGTACTAGATGTAGCATTCAAATGTATTTACAAGCTACACGCTGTGTCCAAAAACAGAACAAAGTCCCTCGCGTAGTGTTGTTAGCTCTCGCATTATTTGCCCATTTTTGGGGTAAATTTTGGGAGTTTCGAAGGTAATATGATAATAGAATAAAAATTGTCCTTTTCTTTATAACTATGTACCTACCTGATTATCTCAAGAAATAGATAGGTATATTAAATAAAACACGGTGTTAAGGTGGATGTTTGCACACTTTTATCGGGTGATGGAAAAATTATATATTTTTATTTTATTTTAAAGTATTCGGAAAACTTACAGCTAGGTACAAGAGTTACATAAAAAAATAATAATAACTTAGGGCCAATTACAATTTTTCACTATCTAAGATGGCTAATATAGAAACATAATTTTATACCCGCTCCCCCTCTCCCCTTCTACCTCACACGCACACCAAAAATTTGTTTAGAAATCCTATAGACTAACATACTTACTATTTAATAGGATTGTTAGGTTAGGTACATAGGAGCCGCACTTACGCTTTATACTTCTTTTTTCAAGTTGGTTATTTTTTATTATATTACTTATTAATATTCTACAACGAATTAAAGCCCTCAAAAGGTAATAAAAAGAAGGGTAAATCAAAACTCTTATATTGGCAACACTAGCATAGATTGACGCATCACTCTCTATGACAATTGAAATCTGAGAAAATAATTAAATATTTAAATAAGACGATACCTAAATGCGATACTTACACGTGAAATGTGATCCCATCCTGTTTCTTTTTCAGACCCACTGCATTTTTACAGGTAGGAATGACACAAGACGGCATAGTTTCGTGAAATTGGTCACGGGTAAAACACGTTAGCGCGTTCCGACGGTCACAAAGTGACTGATCGGTTGCGCATCAAACTACACTATTTAAGGCTAGTTTGAGTAGCTACAGTATTATGCGCGCTCACGGGTTCTGGTTATTCTGTATTCTGAGAGGTAAGTATACTATGTAGTGATAAAGTGACAGTCGATTGATCAGCCAAGAGATTGTTCTGTTCGTGCGATTAACCATCTCGCTAAAATATGGGGAGTTCGCAACGGAAACTACAGCGTTTTGTCTCCATGTTGCTTTTTGTATAAATAGGAAGAATAGCTTAAGTTGTGATGCGGAGTTTTGTTTTTTGAGAAAATGTTTTCGAATACACGATGTTGTGACTGACAAGCAAATACAGAATTCGTTGAGTGATTGGCCGTTTGTGAACCTATGTCGGAATTCCCGGAGTTTTTAGGGGCAATGGGTCATTTATACCTATACGTAATTCCTGGATCCAATCTGGGTATACTATATAGGTAATATTATAAAGAAGTACAATTTGTTAGTTTGTTTGTATGTTCGAACTTATCTCAGGAATTGCCTATCTGATTTTAATTATTATTTTTGTAATAGATAGCCACATTCAACGGGAAGGTCATAGGCTATTTTTCATCCCGAAATTCCCAAGGAAACGGGCACGATGCGGGTAAAACCGCGGGGCACTGCACCTAGTGAAAGATATAAATGCTAATTTAGTTGACTTAAATGATCTATGTCTACGGACTAAAATGAGGAAAGATTAGTCTTTTTTAAACTTACACGATTGAAAACATGGTGAACAAACTCACATGGGTTTTCTCGCGGTAGCAAGCAAGTTACCTACTTACTTTTTATTTCCCGACGCGACGTTTCGAATGGACTGCACCACTCGTGGTCGCGGGTGAACTCTACGCTGGATAGATTGCCCAAGGTGACACGAACTATGATTGCTTGCTCCTTCGAATTCAAATACTTAATACTTATCTAGATATCTGAATAGGTACTAGAACATAATTAAATGTCAATTTGTAATCCCTTTACTTAGTCTACTAGAAGTTCCGCGCGCACGTCCTACCCGCGATCCAATAAATGGCGCCTGTGAACATTTTCAAGATCGCGCTTAACTACGTTATATTCTCAGATTCGCCCATAAGTATAACACATCGCGAGGAAGACATTTTTCCTGTTTATATAATTAGTATACTATAGAAATGATCGTAATTGTATTACTTGTGATCCTAGCGTACAATCATTGGCAATATAATAGATATTCCCTTCATATTTTATTCACAAAATACATAACATTGACCTAAGTAAATATTATCATGGGTTATCCTTCTTTAAAAAGCTGAGTGTATCTACTTATGATATCGTATATAAATATACCTAACTCTTTTTAAAACAATATAATAATGACTTATTATAAAACCTTTTATGAAACACAACCTCATTTCGTTCCTATAAATATAAAGTTAATTTTATCAGATAAGCATTTAAAATTAATCACTTCTATATTAATTTTCCACTGGAAGAACGTATTAGTACTTATTACTAATGAATTTCAAATTATATTGCGCTGTATTAGTTTTATTAATCCCGAGAGTTTTCTCCTAAGATTTTAAACAAGGCGAGACTTTTATTGACCGAATGTCACACATAGAAGTGAAAAAACGTGGGATATTGTTTGTAACGAGAGAAAAAGATGTGAGCTTTGTGTATCCAGATAATATTAAAATAACAGGTATTTATTGTGTTGATCGTTCAGCAACTAAAAGAGCTAAAGTAACTATAACTAGTGGCGGTGTCGGTGAACATTTTGTTAATTTACACTTCTCTAGTGCTAAAAACAACGGCCTTCGGTTTCGAGTGGAAATCTATGGTACTGCTATAACTGAATCCAGTGACCATAAAAGCAAGGCGTAAGCATCATTCCCATCACATGCATGTCCAAAGTAAAGTTTGGCGGGTTTTATTTTAACCTGGCAAGCGTAAGGTTGGCTTTGGTACACCCAGACCTAAAATAATGGATCAATATTTTACTAGCGAATTGTTATTTATAACACTTCGCGCGCCTGATTAGCTGCGCGGGAGGTGGTACGGAAGCGTCGCCTGCCATTGATTCGGACGCCGGCCGCCCCCCGAATGGTGTAGACGAGGTTGAAGCTGTCAGCGGGTGTGTGAGACCCACCTTACGCTCATCATCATAAAATTAAGAGCAAGGCTCTTGTCACCTTACGCTACGTGTAACTTTGTACAAATAAATTTCATTTCTTTTAATTATTTTGCATTGTTTTATTGCTTTATTTTGAAGATAAAATCGTACGAAGACAACCAAAACAGATTATTACGGCTTGTCAAAGAAGCTAAAGACAGTTCTGCTGACGAATCTAGTATGACCAAGATAATGTTAATGTTAGTGAAAGAAGCTTTTTTTTATTAGTTGTATAATCCAGTATTATTTTATTTTTATATTTAGTCTATTAGAAGAAAAAATAGTTTATGTTGTTTAACTCTAATATTTTTGAAAAAAAAGTGATTAACATGTGCCTGTACTAATGAATGTGAGTTTTTTTTAACACGCTTTTATTATTATATCTTTAATTAATAAAAACAATAATGTTTTTTTATTTATTATACCCTTAATTTTTTTCATTTAAAATATTAGTAAATATTAGTTTAGTAGGTATTCAATAAAATAAATATTAATAGTTAACTAATACTTAATAGTGTATTAAAACCATACAATCACTATCGAGGTGTACCACACCCACCTAGCGCTTTGTTTTACTTAATTATTATAATCTTGGTTAATATAGTATAAGTACAGTGCCACCAACTTAACTGTTCAGGTGGGCAAAATGGGAACTACAGCCGCGTCATATTAAATCTATACTATGTTAGGCTTTATATGATTGATATTGTAGTTTCTTAAATTTTAATGATATCTATAGACTGACTTGCAAGACATGTTTTAATTACCTTTTTAACATCATTATAACGCGACCAATTAACCTGGCGAGCCTTATGTCAAAATCCTCATACAAGTTATATAAAATTTTGATATTAGGCTGGCTTTTGAAAACAGTTGGGTTATACGTGAAAACTTCGTCGAAACTACATACACAAAACTCTTTGGTAAGATCTCGCTCGCTCCTGATTGGCCCTACGCGCAGCTGCGCTCTCATTGGTTAGATTTTAATGGCGGCAAGTTCACTGTGACAATACACGTACCTACGCGTGAATTTAATGTTTCGCAATGTGTTTTGTTTTTAAAATTTTGTTTGATTAATTTCATTAAATAGTGAAGATAAAGTAGTGTATGCAACTGCATATAACACGGGTATTAAAACACTCGTTACTATTATGAAACTCGCTGCGCTCGTTTCATAAACTCACACTCGTGTTTTAATACCCTTCTTTATATGACGTTGCATAAACTACTATTGTTTCTTGGTGAATTTCTTATATTACGGCAAATTACGCCAAATTCTCCACTAGCGACGCTGTCAACTGAACAGATAAGATGGTGGGACTACTTTTATTCAGTAGTTAGTACTTTTATTTAGTATTCAGGTACATACTTTTACTCAGTGCCATATTTAACCACAGTATAACTATCATACAGTAATCCGACTCGGCTGTGACCTTGAGTTAGATACCTACAGCCGCACGGTACGTAAACATGCGCTAAGGCTGCCACCCGCCAGCATTTTAATTATATATGCCTACTTTGTGTTTCCATTTAGTTTTGTGACTGTAATTTTTTTTTTATGTAAAGAATTAAAATACCTACTTAAAATTGAATAGGAAGTTTCAATAAAAATGTGTGATGATTTGTGAATGGTAAATTTAATTTAAAAAAAACATGTTTATAATTGAATAACAATGTTCTAAATTTCCGAACGAAAAATATTTTCCGACCGAAAAATTTTGTAGACAGATCCGTACGAAACGCTTGATTTTTCAATTTTAAGGTAAGTATAAAAAATCCGCATTCTAATATAAAGCTTCATTCTAATATAAAGCTTCAAAAAAATTGTTTTGGGAAACATGGACAATGTGTTAATAACAAATTCATACAACCAAAAACAAAAATCAACACACCGCCCGTAAGAGCGTTTTCACATTATCCGATCCGATATCGGTGTCGGACGCCGATCCGATATCGGGGTTAAGTAAAATGTATGAAATAAGTACCTGTCTTTCATATTGTCCGGCCCGATATCGGAACATATTTCATACATTTGACTTACCCCGATATCGGATCGGCGTCCGACACCGATATCGGATCGGATAATGTGGAAACGCTCTAAGTCTCTGCGGCACAGTCGCGACTGCCTGCGTACCAGGAGTGTACCACGGTCGAAGCGCGTAGGTATAACTTGCGTTTCGGCCGTTTATATGGAGTTAAAATACTGGATGTATACTGTGATTTAACGGTGCCTGGAGTAACTCTTATTGTCATGAAAGGGTAACCTCACCCACGGAATAAATATTGTTGAACTTTCTACATCGACCATGGCGGTAGATTTGTTGGCAGTTCACTGACACAAGGATTTGACAGCTATTCTTACCGTCCGTCTGTACGGCCAAACTGTCAAAGTCAAATAATCGATCGATGCCTGCCTACTCGACTCCACAATCCAATCGGTCCGGTTCTATCGAAATTCTTGAAAAAATATTTGTTTTTTTTCAACTAAAATGTCGTAAAATGGGCACCAACATGCGGAAGAAAACTCAAGTATCTTTCGTGATTCGCGATGAGGAGGAGAGGCGGCATAAAAATGGTGTTAGTTCGCTGCAGCTGGACCCAGTGCAGGGGCGTTTGTATTCGGCCGGACGAGATGGAATTATCAGGGTCTGGAACACCGCTACGGGTCTCCAAGACAGGTACATACAGAGTATGGAGCACCACACAGACTGGGTTAATGATATAGTGCTCTGTTGCGGCGGGAAAAACCTTATAAGCGCGTCTTCGGACACGACAGTAAAAGTCTGGAATGCGCCGAAAGGATTTTGCATGTCCACCTTAAGAACGCACAAAGACTACGTCAGGACACTGGCTTACGCTAAAGATAAAGAACAAGTGGCTAGCGCGGGTTTAGACCGCGCTATTTTCCTTTGGGATGTCAATACTCTAACTGCTTTGACTGCTAGCAACAATACAGTAACTACGTCAAGTTTGGTCGGTAATAAGGAGTCTATATACAGTCTGGCGATGAACCCTCCCGGCACAGTACTAGTCAGTGGTTCCACAGAGAAGGTTCTCCGAGTTTGGGACCCTAGAAATTGCTCCAGACTTATGAAACTGAAGGGACACTCTGATAACGTCAAAGCTTTAGTTGTCAGTCGTGATGGCACTCAGTGTGTGTCTGGCAGCTCAGATGGAACTATTAAACTGTGGTCATTATCTCAGCAGAGATGTGTGTCAACCATAAGAGTGCACTCGGAAGCTGTCTGGGCCCTTTTGGCTACAGAAAACTTTACCCACATCATATCTGGAGGAAGAGATCGTCTAGTCATTATAACTGAACTCCGAAATCCTGAAAACTTTATGATCATATGCGAAGAGACTGCACCTGTACTGAAAATATGCTTCACTGCCGACCAACAGGGGATCTGGGTGTCCACATCTGAATCAGATATCCGTTGCTGGAAACTGCCTCCGTTAAATATCATGTACAACCATAACAACTATAACACAAATAATGTGTTTCAAACACAACCTATTCACAACATTCCTGGAGGTCCTGCAATCAAACACTATTCCGTTCTTAACGATAAAAGACACATTCTCACAAAGGACACCGAGAACCATGTTGCACTGTACGATGTCCTGAAAGCCTGCAAAATTGAAGACTTAGGAGAAGTAGACTTTGACGAAGAAGTCAAGAAGAGATTCAAAATGGTCTTCGTTCCAAATTGGTTTAATGTAGACTTAAAAACAGGAATGTTAACGATTCACTTAGGGCAAGACGAAACGGATTGTTTATCAGCGTGGGTTAGTGCTAAAGAGGCAGGATTGACCACGGAATCTGATCAGAAAGTAAACTTTGGTGCGTTGCTTCTCCAAGCGTTGTTGGAGCATTGGAATCACGCTAACAGAGTTAATGAATCGGGGCAGAAAGTGATTGGGAATAATTACTTCAGTGTTCCGTTGCATACTCCGTTAATTTTCAGTGAAGTTGGAGGCAGGACACTGTACAGATTACAGGTTTGTGTTTTGACTTCTTTTATCTAATAAATACTTGTTACATCTCTATCAATCTGTCTATAAATATAAAAATCAATGCCACTTTTCGTTGTAATTTTATATCTCACTAGCAGCGCCCCGCAGTTTTACCCGCGTTGTGTCCATTCCTGTGGGAATTTCGGGATGAAAAATAGCCTATGTTACTTGTGGATAATGTAGCTTTCAAATGGTAAAAGAATTTTAAAAAAGGGTCCAGTAGTTTTTGAGCCTATTCATTACAAACAAACAAAGTTTTCCTCTTTATAATATTAGTGTAAATGTAGAAGAACGGGCTCACCTGTCCAAACCAAATGTTTATTTTAATTTATCCTTGTAAGGTAGGCTCCAAGTATCTTGTAAAAATATATAAAACTGCAACGCCCCGCGTTTTACCCGCGTTGTGCCCGTCCCCATGGGCATTTCCGAATGAGAAATAGCTTTCCCTATAACGTTCCCGTTGAATGTGACTATCTATTATAAAAATAATTATTCAAATAGGACTGATAATTCCTGAGATTAGCTCAAATATACAAAACAAACAAACTTCAAAATTTTACCTCCTTATAATATTAGTATAGTTTATTTGTTTATCCTAACTAATATTATAAATGCGAAAGTAACTGTCTGTCTGTCCGTCTGTTAAGCTTTCACGCCAAAACTACTGAACCGATTTGAATGAAATTTAGTACACAGTTAGTCCAGAGCCTGAGAAAAGACATAGGCTTTTTATCGCGAAATTCCTGCGGGAACGGGTACAACGCGGGTGAAACCGCGGGGCGCTGCTAGTTTATTTATAGTTAAAAAATATATAGCAAATCTCATTAAACCAAGCCTGAATACCATGCAATTTAAGCCGTATAATTCCATAGCAATTTAAGCCGTATAATTCCATAGACAAAAGTACACAAACACTAACCAACCTTAAACCTCTTAACCTACCTCCTTTGTACTAACAACCGCATTAATAAATAAGCAGCTTGATTTCTACCTCCAGGTGGGAGATGCGGGCGGTGAAACTGAAGGCAACCTGTTAGTCGAGACCGTTCCTTCGTGGGTAGTAGACGTGGCCATAGAGATGGTGTCGCCTAAGCTGAATAAACTGCCGTTTTATCTACTGTCTCACTCGAGCTGTCAGAGTAAACAGGATCGGCAGAAGAAGGTAATTGTAAATTTGAAATATTATATAGGTATTTGTCTATCCTACTTTATATTATAAATGCGAAAGTTTGTGAGGATGGATGTGCATATGGGTGTATGACAAGCCCGTTGGCATGGCAGTGAGAGCGATTACTGTGTCGGGGGTTGCGGGTTCGATTCCCGCCCGGAGTCAACAATATGTGAAGACGTCTGGGTGTCAATTATATATTCTTATAAAAAAAATTGTGTATCAGTGAGTTAGATTCCATAACAGAAGCTTAGAGCTTACTTTGGGTCTAATAAACCGTGTGTGAATTTGACCGGGTATATTATTATTCAACTTCCTAACTTGTAATTCAACCGTTCCAGGACCGTCTAGTCGCTAACGACTTCATCCAATGCCGCAAAGTCGCTGAACATGTCGTTGAGAAGATAGTGGGCGGGGGAGACACGAACGGAACTAGCGCCGGCAGCCAGAAGGGAAGCACCAACGAGGACAGTGGGAACGACGCCGAGGAGAAGGTGGAACTACTGTGCTGTGACCAGGTATGCTATATTATACTATTAATTGAAACGTACGTTAATGTCATTATTATTTATTTAAACGGGAACTTACGTACGGCGGGGAGAGACGCTGTCGCGAGCGCTTCACCCACCTCCTGATGAAGGCCACCGTATGTGGCCGAAACGTGTCGAGGAACTCTCGACAGTAGTATCCGTCGTACGTAAGTTCCCGTTTAAATAAATAATAAGGTATGCTATAGTTTATCACATAGTAGTTTCATCTCACGAGCCATATTTGTGTACGTGAATCACTGACCTCTATTATATACACACTGAACCAGGCCTCTTTCACTCCATGTACTTGCGCGCGATAAGTACCTACCGGCCGCCGGGCAGTCGACTGCTCATTTCTCAGAGGGTTGCCGACAGCCGCGCGGAGCGTTCGTACGCGAGGAAATATTTTGTGTTACCGGACTTGTAGCCCGACGTTCGTTGTTTGTTTTGTTACTTACTAATTTAACATGGAAACTAATAATAAAAAAGTAATAATAAAAATTTTGAAATTAACATGAGACAAAAACCCGGTCGCAAGCTCCTTGATCTTTTAAAAAATATTCCTTTTAACTCCCCTTGCCCTTGTTTCCCACAAGAATACCTACTTAAATTATTTATACGATTCAGAATATTTTCCACAATTAAGTTTAATAACCGAGAATTTCGCCAAGGCAAAAAATTTATTAAACATTACATCAAAATAAAACATTTGTAAGTTATGTATAATTTCTTGATAATTAAAAAATAAAACATGTTAAAACAGAAGAAATTATTTTTCTTTCAATTATAAAGTTTACTGCAAATACCTACTGACATATATATCGAAAGAGGCAGCCCTGACAATCTACGCTGAGCACGTGGCGGCGCGCACCTACAGAGCAAAGTCAACTTTATGTTCGTAAACTTTGGTTCATTTTGGCTTGCAACGTCTAGCTACTAGAGGGAGTAGGTTATTATAGCAGTAGGTATTGTCATTTTTCCTTGGAGTGATTTATCTGTTACGTAGTAACTATTAAGTAATCTGTGACTGAACTGTTAACATACTAATTTTGTGTGGCAATTTGAAGCGCCAAATACCACAGTCGACTTATGACATAACTAATTTTAGTTCCATGGACTTTCGTATCTGCCTACAGTGGCCTACAGCGCCAAAATGGCGACACTCAAATAGGCACAACATTATTATGACTGCAGCCTGTCCAGTGTTTAAAAAAAATAGAGGTCAGTGACGTGAATGTATACATTGTCTTAGTGTGCGTCATAATCCGCGGCAAAATTGTCATTGAATTACTGACAGCATGGTAGGTTGGTAGGTAACGATGTCATAGTTATTACAATCATGAAATTGGTATTTATAAAGGGTATAGACCGGCTTAATATACATACAAACCTTCAAATTAATATTAGTATAGATCTTCTTCTTCGTCGAGTGGATGGTCAACCTGACCAATCCTGGTGTCAGAGTTATTGAGCCGCCAAAGGCCTCTGACATGGCTCATGTAACGACTACTATCCGTAGAAAGTAACCGGGACCGACGGCTTAACGTGCCCTCCGAAGCACGGAATCATCTTACTTTTCAGGCAATCAGGTGATTCAGCCTGCAATGCCCTAACCAAACTGAGGGCAGTCTCACAAAGAGATTTTTGTGAGACATTGTCCCCACCAGGAATCAAACCCGGAACCTCCGGATCGTGAGCCGAGCGAGCGCTCAAACCACAAGACCACGGAGGCTGTTAGTATTAGTAAAGATAGTTTTTGTAATAAAATAACCTTTATTAATTTCAGGTTTTAGACCCGAACATGGACCTACGAACAGTAAGACATTTCATATGGAAATCCAACGTAGAATTCACGCTACACTACCGGATATTAAAACAATGAAAATACCCGTACGTCCGGGCAACCAGGACGCATCTAAAGAAATACTGTAACTGCAGCTGTATATTCGAATAATAACTAGTAGAACAGGTATTGGTAGTACCTGGGTTTGTACCGAAAAGTACCCAGGTTTGTACAGAATGATAGTACCCCAATTTGAACCCAATGATAAGTGGATTTTAATGAAATATTTTTTTTATTTCTTTGATTAATATTCTCCTGTAAGGATTAATTATTTATACAGGTATCGTTAAAATGTATATTTTGGTATAATTTTCATGGAAAACTGTATAATTTTCGATTAAAAACCTTTATAAAAATATGTTTTCTTCTGTTATGTATAAATAGGGCAATATTTCAGACCATAAAACCTGGCTTAATCTGATGACAAACTATATGTATAAAATGGGTACTGATAAGTTAATACCGTCGTCAAAAAGGGTACGTCTTGGTACAAACCCAAAAAGGTTATTATTTGAATATAATATGTACAGTAAGGGAATTTTCCCTAGTACTGTTAGAGTAGACATTTCACAGAAAAGGAAAGTGTATATTGTGAAGATGGTATTTGCCTGATTACGGGACGGTATTTAGTGATAAATGGTATTGGAAAACGGCACAAGAATATGTGGTATCATACGGGAATAAAGATGACTAGAGCGGTACGAAATGGTACAAAACCGGTACTATGTGGTAGAATACGAAACATACCGGTACAGATTAGAACGAGACGATACATTTCCGGGTATTGAATTGAACCCAAGAGTATAGTAATTGTTCTATATGATACGAAACGATAGAGTACCGTTGTTTAGTGCTAATATTCCAAATAGTACCGGTATTTTATTATACGAAAACTGTACCGGTATTAAACCGAACGGTACAGTCCTGAGTTATAATACTCGACACATTATCGGCACTATATTATGGTACGGAGCGGTACAGTAACGGTATTGTATGGTACGAAACGGTACAATACCGGTATTTTGTGGTACGGAACTGTAATTATATCGGACATTGGACCATTATATAGAAGAGAGCTTACAGAAACGGTAACGAAACGAAAGTTATTCGGTTGAAGGGACTTTAAACAGTGCATAAGAAGTGTTTATCCGGTGTTTAACTGTGTAGTTTTAGAAGCTATGTTACTATGAAATAGGTGTCTGGCCATTGAAATGTTAAGCGAATTAGAACCTTGTCATATTATAAAATTTTGACATCTTAATGTATTATTGAAGATTGAATAAGGAATGCTCTAGGTATGTATAACATTTTGTGTGCTATTGTACCTTTTACACTTAGTAAGTTTACATTGCAAGTATAGAGCAAGTGATAAGTAAAAATGATGTGCTGGAATCACTCAACTTAAACAGTAATTATATATGATTTTTACTATTGGAATCACTTAGGGCGGATTGTACAAGAATTCTTAAATCTATCATATTAATAAACGCGTATTAAGAACATTTTAGCTATCAAATGGTTTGTCACTTTCTGATATCCGCAATTTTCCGAAGAGCAAAAGAGACAAAACACTTTATAACACTGTTTTAGTTACACAGCGTTTATTAATAGGGGAAGTTCGTTCAAAATTGTATTTTATGTCGCACGAAATAGAACACTGTTTAAAACGAACGTCGTTTGTTTATCTATAATGCCCGTTCCCGTGGGAATTTCGGGAATTTTTTTACATAAAAACCTTCCTCTTGAATCACTCTACCTATTACAAAAAACCGCATCAAAATCCGTTGCGTAATTTTAAAGATTTAAGCATACAGACAGACAAACAGACAGACACGAAAAAGAGATTTTATACTATGTAGTGATATAAAAATGAATCGCAAAATGTGTTGCTAAGCGCATAACTTCAGAACGACTGCACCAAATTGGATGATTCTTTTTTTAATGTGTTCCTTATTGTCAGGACAAGAAAAATAAGGAATAAAAATCTCAAAATTCCCACGGGAACGGGGGCGCCGCGGGTGAAACCGCGGAGCGCAGCTAGTTTAAAATAATTTGGCGCTAAATTGAATTCAGAATGCTTGTGTGATCCGCTGTTAAACTTGCATTTTTACTTTTTCTTGCAAAAGTAAAACGGGGAAGTGTTTAACTGAATTTGAGCTTTGTTTGTCAGAACGCGCTAATCTCTGGATAGCCACATTCAAGGGAAAAGTTATAGGCTACTTTTTATCCCGAAATTCCCACGAGAACGGGTAAAACCGCGGGGCACGGATAATATTAATATATCTATACTCTATTTCTTTTGGATTGGCACAAATGTGGACCAATGTCGCCAATTTCCAGCCGAAGACGATTGCTCCTGAAGAGGAAAAAGGTTTAGTAATTTTATTTCATTATTACCCTATCTCTAAACCTTTTTCCTCTTCAGAAGCAATCGTCTTCGGCTGGAAAATTGATGACATTTAACCACATTTTGTGACAATCCAAAAGAAATACACTAATATTATAAAGAGGAAAACTTTGTTTGTAATGAATAGGCTCAAAAACTACTGGACCGTTTTAAAAAATTCTTTCACCATTCGAAAGCTACATCATCCACGAGTAACATAGGCTATTTTTCATCCCGAAATTCCCACAGGAATGGACACAACGCGGGTAAAACCGCGGGGCGCTACTAGTTACGAAATAAATTAGAAATATTTACTTACATTACAAACAGTTTACTTGGTGTATTGTCGTCGAAAAAACAGAAAAAGAAACAAAAATATGAATGTTTTCTACATGTTTACTGAACCAAATACATCTCTAATGTTATACAAATATGGCTCAAAATAGATTGAATGTTAGACTATGTCTGTCACGCTTACTCTCAACTGCAATTTCTTCGTCATATTACCGACAGTGTATTAGACTTTATTAACTATGGGATAAGTTTTAAAATTGAGTAGCTAATTGTTGTGCAGTTATATTAAAACCTTGAACCAAATAAAAAGCCTATAATATAAAGTGCCGTCTTCAGGAAAGTGAAGCTCTGTATGCTAAAACATTGACTAAAAAGTTGAACTTACCAAAATGACTTATAATTTGGTTATAAATATCTACGTGTGTGGGGTGTAATTATTATTGGGGTGCTTGATAGTGCTGTCCACAGGAAAGTGAAGCTTACATGGGGTGGAATTTTTCATTCCTCAATACATTGGGGCAGTACTTGGTGTTTTTATTTGGTCTAAGGTATAAGCTAAAGGAATATTCAGATGGTATGTAATATTAAGTCATTTGTCTCTTTCTAATGAACCGTTTTAGATGAAGTGGGAAAGAGATAGACGTATGTTGATTGTATAAAGTAGTTTACGGCCTAATGTTATAGTAAAATAGAATACAATACGATTTTCAATAATGAACTCTTTTACCGAACAAAATAGAGACTAAAGTCGCATAAACGTATATCTGGTCTTATTGGTGTTTCGATTTCTCAACTGACTTTTAAAATTGTATATGACGAATTATTAAGGGATGGTATCCTTTCAAGCTAACTTAGCTATGAATTTGATAAAATATGGAAAAATTAGCATTTAATAACACATTGGGTGTTTTCTATCCGGAAATTCCCACAGGAATGGATATAAAGCGCGTAAAACCGCGTTAGTTATGTGGCATTTGATAAATTTTTAAACCGACTTGAAATAAAAGAATGTATATTATGTTGAGATTTCGAATTGAAAAATGTACTGCCAAAATTTTAATCGAATTTTTAAAAGTAATATCTTGTAAATATGATAATGATTAATGATTTTCGCTTTGTACAGATACTTAAACAATTTGATTTTTTAAGTACTTATTGATACATACTAATGTTATAAAGTATGTACAGTTGTTGGCAATTTATTTGGCAGATGTGCTCAGCTCAATCTTTACCATTTTTATATATTACTAGCTGAACCGGCAAACGTGTTGTTTTGCCATATAAAAATTAAGGGGTGGACCACCCTAATCACTATACATTGAGATGTAAGATATCCTATCTTTAAGTTGGATCAAATGGCACACGGTGTGCAAATCAAATTTAAAATCGGTTCAGTAGTTTAGGAGTCCATCGCGGACAAACATTATGGGTCACGTGACACGTAATTTTTATTTATAAAGATATTTTTTTTTACTTTGAGACCTATTTTTATTCTTTATGTGTTTGTCTGTCATTGTCAAACAACCCACTGCCACAGCACTGCTGTATTAAACAATACAGATACAAAATAATATTAATTGAGAAACTAAAGCGAAGCTAATCTTCAGTAAATAAAATGCATTGTGATTGGTAGATATTGTATAACATCTTATCCTTTCCAAGCAATGCTAGGCTGAGATTATCTAATGTTCTAATGCATATAGTATGAGCTCATCTGCTGATTAAATTGCCGATTACTGTAAACATTTTCACCATCTATCTTAACATGTGAATGAAAGTCGTGTAGTTACACCATTTATAACTCGAGAACGGCTCGACCGATTTTAATGATTCTTTTTTTATTTTATTTATCTTGGTCAGGAATAGGATCATAAGTAATAAAAATCTCCAAATTCCCACGGGAACGCTTCACGCTGTGGGTGAAGCCGCGGGGCGCTGCTAGTTGTCTATATGATAAAGCTGTTCTTTTTACCACGCTTACCGTACAGTCGCATTTTAAAAACAGGTGTATTATAGATACATTCATAGAGATCAAAATCGGTTGCGTAGTTTTAAAGATCTAAGCATACATAGGGACAGACAGACCGACAGCGGAAAGCAACTGTGTTTTATACTATGAAGCTAATTCTACAGAAATCGAAGTGTATCCGTTAAAAATAATTTGACTAATGTAATTCTTGCCGATAAAATAATTAATATTCATTGTAATATAATCATTAACACCATACTAAGAGTTAGTGTCAGATCATTTTATTAGTGTCCAAAAATAGGAACAAAATATAAACTTTTTTTCTGCATGCTTTGAAAAGCACGTTAAATTATCGGTCCCGGTTGTTTCAGTGATTTGACGTCGTGTCTGATGACTAGGGCACTTAATATTTAACAATTTTTCAAATATGCATATACATATAAAAATTACCTGATTCTATTTGCATCATATTGAAATTTATCACTATGATACCTAGAAATAACACTTATACAGAATAAGAAGTATTATTGAATTTTACTGGCCATATAAATTAAATTCAGTCACTTTTAAAATTGGTGTCTATTTAGGGTCCTCACATACTACGCTACAAAGACTGGTGATTAAAGTTGCGCACTGATAGACACTCCGTCTATGCGGTTGAAAAGGCATCTGGATGCATTTTAGCCTTGAATAGTTAAGCGATCTGGCTGGAACTGTAGCGTAGTGTATGAAGTCCTTTATAACAAAACTACATTTTAATGTTTAATAAATGGCAAGCTTATACTAATAGTAAACAACATATTTGTCTGTATGTTTGGCAAGCAAATTGCCGAGTCTTTGGCAAGTGTGCGAACAATACTTTCCCCTAAAAAACGTGTATAGTAGCATAGGAATTAGGATCATTTCTTGTACTAACTTTCTTTATTTGATACAGTTTTGAAACTGAGGTATTCAAGAAACTTTTGGCTATTGTGATCTATTATGTTTAACCTTATTGAGGAAAGGCCAATTTTACAATCCTCAGTTATCTCTTTGGTATAGAAACTAATAATTTGATCTAAATGTTTCATGTCAAATGATAATTTATCCAGTGGATAGACTTTATCTGATGATTGCTAAATTGGTTTATAAAAATAATGAAAGTAAGTTTACAAATAAATGCACAGTAGACCAGTCAGATCTACGTTTGGATTTGACTTGTTTTAACCGCCCAAAACTAGTTTTAACCAACTTCAATAAAGGTTAAGGTTATCAGTTTGTCTGTAGATATTTTAACCAATAATGTTACTTAACTAAGAGTAACAATTGAAAGGAACCCACAGGCATATGCCAATTGTTGTAATTGTAATTATGTGTAGTAATAGAATTTAATACGGAGTCATGAATGGAACGCTCTAAGCGAGTTCAGAAGATTGTAAATGGTCCTATGAGTATGTAGTAGGTATTGTCTGCGGAAGAAATTTGAACTAAATTATTACAGAACAAAATGTGTGTTTTCCGTGATGGTATGCGATAGTGGCGCCATTTAGTTGCTGGCTAATTTCTTACCGTGGGGTTTTTATTGTAAATTCAGTGAGGGAATAAATGAATGGTGTATGAACTCAGTTCTTTAATATAATTTGCTAATTGTTTTGTATCAAGGTTCCTGGTTTGGCTTTTTATTGATTTAGAAATTTAATTTTCTTAATATGTAATATAATAATAGTTAGTATGCATGCAGCTGAACGAAAATCATGTAATTGGCGAAATGTATCTACTATTTAAACTTGCTACGTAATCATAAGTCCAGTTGACTACTTGACACACATATTGCCATACAAAGTGTCGAGCTAGCACAAAAGTGTCTGCGTCTGCGGAGCGCCTTATACCAAGTAATTTATTGCTTGGTTCTAACTCAATAAAAAGCTATTCCAAAATGACCTTAGGGCCTCGTCATTGTTAAGTATTAAGAGGAATAATGTAAGCTACGTAAATATTTATTGTACAATCGCTTTCTATCTACGAGCCCTAAAATGTATTCTAAAATGGCCGACTTTACAACCAAAGACAATTCGTTCTATAGACTGGCCTCTTTTGTTCTATTTATCATACAAAATACATGTAGCATGACCACTAAAAACGCTTAATTTGAAAGAGCTCTTACGATTTTAGCCACTCTTACCCAATCAATAAATCTGTGTCATCTATAGAAGGAATTGTCTTTGAAAAATCGGCCATATTAGTTAATCTTTACGACTTGTACGAAGAAATAAATTGTAATTCACTGAATGTGGCTTAAAATGTATACAATAATGTTATTTTGCAGAATTTCTTAATTGTTTCCATAATATACATATTTCATTGATGTTATTTGAATAGAATACTTAAATACCAGTATGTTTGTTTTATTAATGGTCCCTCTCGTAAATATCCAAGCGACTGCTTTAATTTTATTAGTTTGCTAAGCCTAAGTAATCTAAAAACATAGTACATAGTACAAAAACAATCGTATTCATAGCATCACTGCTTAGTACTAAGTAGGCAACTGATACCTACAGCAAAGTTTTTATAGTTTCGTAACCTTACTCGAATGTAGATTCTGATAGCATAGCTATCTCGCTGAAGATGTTTGTATATTAAATCCATGCTGAAGATAAATAATTATCGGTCGACAACCCGTTAGAAAATGCATTTAAATATTACCTTCATGGGTAAATCAAAACACACCACCACAAAATAGGACATTATAGGATTGTCAATGTCATTTTGATTAATAATCTGCCAAGAGAAATCAGCTGTTGACAGACATTTTATAGAGCTGAGCTAAACTAACCTAAAAAAATAAACATATATTATTTTTCATGTAATCAATAAGAATATTAACTTAAAAATGACCGGTAGACTAATAATACGGTCACTATTAACTAATTACAACTTACACTCATCGATAAAATGCAATGGCGTGCAGAAAATTAGTGTTTTAGCTAGTGTTTTTCAGGTGAATTTTAAAAACTATAGCACTCAAACGAAAGAAGTTACTGAAGAGAAGAAACACTGTAATATTGGGACTATAGGACATGTAGATCATGGGAAAACTACGCTAACTGCTGCCATAACAAAGGTTTTAGCCAAAGACGGACTCGCGAACTATGTCTCTTATGACGAAATCGATCGAGCGCCTGAAGAAAAAGCTAGAGGTTTGTCTTGTTATTAGATAACTATCAGCGCCCCGCGATTTTACGTGAAAATATCGTGAAGTAAAGTACCCTATCCGTCTTTGTTGCTATCCAATACACACATTATATATTGATATCTAATTGGACCGATACTTCCAGTGACTATTGTGCTCAAATAAACAATAAATCAAGCTTTATTAAATTAGTAGAGATAAAATAAAGGTACTGTCGCGTTCGAACAAAAAAATACCTCTTCAGCTATATTATATTAGTACTTATAGGTTTCAATATGAAATAAAATATCTTTTTTAACTTTTTTTTCAATAAGTAAGTCTCACAGCCAATGTTTCACCAGTTCCAATTCACCAGGTATAACAATAAACGCGGCCCATGTGGGCTACAGTACGAAGCTCCGTTCATACGCTCACACAGACTGCCCCGGACATGCTGACTATGTTAGGAATATGATATCCGGAGCTTCGCAGATGGATGCCGCTGTTCTAGGTAATGTTAACAAAATGTACTTCTCTCTAGGTTTTAGATTCTGTTTTAATATAATGATACCAGTTAGTTAGATGCCATAATACGAGCTGAGAGCTTAGTTTGGATGTAATAAAGCTTGTGTTAAGTCTTATGCTGTAAATATGGTGCCTATAAATAACTCTAAATAAAATTATAGTATTTGCTATACTATAAAATTAGCTGCACAATAAAGTCATAGTTATTGTTTGAATCAAGATTGGATATAACTTTATTCAGGTAAAACAATGTGAAAAAAATAACTCCTGAATTACTTTTATATATCCACCATAAAGATACTTTTATATAGACCTTCCTTTTGAATTGTGGGTTAATAACAAAAGTTCCATCAAACTGTTACATTTCAGTGGTGGCAGCCAATGACGGACCCATGCCACAGACCAGGGAACACTTACTACTCGCCAAGCAAGTGGGGATCCAGTACATATTGATATTCATTAATAAAGCAGACTTAGTTGATACCGAGGTGGGTGTTATCTGTTTTATCTATAAACTAGTTGTTACGTTGGTCCCGTTGATGTGGGAATTTCGGGATAAAATATATCCCATGTGTTAATCAAATGTATAACCTATATTACTGTAAAGTTTGATCCAAATCCGTCTAGTAGTTTTTTCATGAAAGAGTAACAAACATACATACATCCGTACATCCATACATCCATACATAAATCCGTCCTCAATAACTTTCGAATTTATAATCCTTTTACTGTTACTGTTACTGTTAGCCTGTATCATCCCATTGTTGGGCAAAGGCCTCCCCCCATTTCCGCCACTCTTCTCTATTCGAAGCCACCAGTTGCCAGTCCCTCTTGTAGGCGTCCAGTTCGTCCCGCCACCGCCTGCGCGGTCTGCCGCAACTCCGTCTCGCTGTCTCCGGGCGCCACACAGTGGAAATTTTGGCCCACAGCGTGTCAGGCATGCGGCAGACGTGACCAGCCCAATCCCATTTCAGCTTAGCGGCCTTTTCACCTACATCGCCGATTTTAGTTCGGGAGCGCAGTATTGTATTATTATAAACCTTTTATGTTATTTTATTTCAGTTATTAGAACTAGTTGAAATTGAAATGCGGGAGTTGTTATCCGACTTCGGTTACGACGGCTCGGCGGTGCCCATCATATGTGGATCTGCACTCAAGGCTTTGAACGGAGATGAAGGGGAATTCGGTAATCTTCACTTTTAATATAAATGCGAAAGATTTCTCCTAGCAGACAAAATTAATGGGCGATTCCACAAAGTACTGGGGTTTTACCCCATCAAACCTGAGAAAATAATGTTAGAGCCGATCTATGTAGCTATCCGTTTTAGCATTTGAAACTAAATGATCAAAATTTTACATTCAACCTTCAAATAATATTTTTTTGACCTCCAGAACTTTATCTTTTATCAAAATTGATCCAGCATTTCAACTATGACAAACAGACAAGATTTTCTCTTTTATAGTATATATACTAGCAGTGCTCCGCGGATTGACCCGCGTTGTGCCCGTTCCGTGGGAATTTAAGGAATTTTTATACATATAAACCTTCCTCTTGAATCAATCTATCTATTTAAAAAAAACAGCGTCAAAATCTGTGCGGTAGTAACTATTTGAGTTTATCTCGAACAGACATACGCGACATTGTTTTAAATATTTAGTGAAACAAGATAGTGTTCATTCTTGTAATTCTTCTTTTGTCTCAAAGCCTCAAAAACTTTGTTTTATAATATGTAGTGAAACAACATAGTGTTCATTCTTCTTTTGTTTTATCTCAAAGCCCTAAAAATGTAGGTATATGAATAAGTACAACCAGTAAATAAATGTTCAGTAATTTGAAGTAATCATTGATTTTGCTTTTCTCTTTTCAGGAGTACCATCAGTCTTAAAACTGCTATCAACAATGGATACCTACGTACCTCCAATAGTCAGAGATCTCACCTCTCCGTTCCTAATGCCCATAGACAACGCATTCACAGTCCCCGGTAGAGGCACTGTTGTCGTTGGTACCATCAAAAGAGGTGTAATGAAAAAAAATGCAGAAGCAGACCTTTTGGGCTTTGGGCATAATATTAAAACGACGCTAAGCGATATACAGATATTTAGGAAGAGCGTTTTTGAGGTTGGTTTTTGTGGAGCAGTTTTTATCTCAAATTATTGGAACGAAGTTCCTTATCGCGCGTTGCGAAACGGGGCTAGACGGAAAAAATGGTAACGACATTTTTTAGGCCAGAGAGGGACAGACAGAGAAACTTGCGCACGCCAGAGAGAGACAGACAGAGAAACATGCGCGAGAGAGACAGACAGAGAAACATGCGCACGCCATACTGTCTCTCTCTCTCTCTCTTATAGAAAGCAAGCTAGATATTTTCGTTTCGTCTTTCTATTTCGCATTGAACAGTGTGGTGTCGCGACGATTATTACTGTTGATAATAAATAAACTTCGTTCCATCCGGGTGTCCCTTGACACCTCTCAAGTTTTTTTTAATTACTAGTATCGCCCCGCGATTTTACGCGCATTGGAATTATTCACCTATTCTTTAATCATTTTTTAATTAGACTATTTACCTATTTTGTTTTACTAGATCGAAAAGCATCATAGCTCGTTATTTTTAGTATTTTATATTTTATTATTGAATCATCAAAAATGGTTTTACCCCAAAAAATAGTATTTTTATTATTTTTCTCAGGGCCCCATTCATTAACTGTTATTAACAGCATTATAACTATCAAATGGTTTGTCCCTTTCCAACATACGGTTTTTTTCCAAAGAGCAAAAGAGACAAAGCACTTTATAACAATGTTTTAGTTGAAGTTAATGAATAAGTCGGTCAATCTTTACAGGCATTAGCGGGTGACAATGTTGGCGTCTTACTTCGCGGCATCAAAATGAAATCAGTCGAGACGGGCATGTTACTTTGCGCGTCCAAAAGCCTGCAAATGACGAATCATTACAAAGCGAAGATATATTTCTTGACCAGAGGCGAGGGTGGACGGAAGAAGCCGGTGTTTTCAAAATATACTCAGCAAATGTTTAGCGGCACTTGGAATATTGCGTGTAGGATCGATTTAGGTGAGTTTTGAATCGAAAAGTACACAGCACTAAATATCACCCATCTGCATTCATTTCGAGGTCAGTGGTCAACCCTGGCGTCGGAATTTTAGACCGCCTAAAGGCCTCCGACATAGTCTAACGATTGAAACAACCGGGACCGACTGCTTTACTTGCTCTCTGAAGCACGGTAGCGCTCAGATAGAAATGCCACTATCAGACACCCATCCAAGTAGGGGTGAGCTTCACGTTGCTTAACAATCACAATGAACTGACATCGTCAAACTTCGCCAACGAGGGCTAGTTTTAAAAGAAAGAGTATCAAACATACATACATATGTACATTCATACCATCCCCACAAACTTTCGCATTTATAATATTGTAGGACTAAAAACCAAACTTCAACTTCCAGACCCTTCAACTCAAATGATGATGCCCGGAGACCACGGGGAGGTATACCTCACTCTGCTCGAGGAGATGGTGATGACGAACGGACAGCCGTTCACCATCCGAGAGAACAACGTGACGGTCGCCACCGGCATCGTGATGGACAGCCTGCGCGCCGCCGACGTGCCGCGCGGCAAGTTGGGCAAAGTGCAGATCACATATGAATAGGAGTGTGAGCTATTCTGAAAGGGTTTAAGTCTAAAGTAATAAGGTCGATTTTCAACTAGAGTTATCTCTTCTCTAGAGGAAAACGGTTGTTATAGTATTATACTCAAATATGATAAATAAATATACCTAGATAGACTCTTCACATATTGTTGACTCCGGGCGGGAATCGAACCCGCAATCCTTCACACAGTAAACGCTTTCACTGCCACTGTACCAACGGGCTTGTCAGATTATATTTTATTCTTACTTCACTAAATCTTTTTCAATAGAAGAAATTCTCTTTGGATAGGAAATCGGCGCTATTATGTATAGTTCTTTGGAGATGACAATGCAGAGGAAGAACGTTATGGTTCCGTTATGGCTATAAATATAACCCTACATTTTGGGATAGCTAAAACCACAGACCACAAACCAAGCTAAAGCAAAGCTAGAGTACTACGAATAAGTTTGTATTGTATATAGTAATAACGTTAGTTAGTTGAATAAAGTATTTATTATGTTTTTATGGAGTTTTTTTTTAAATATTTGTCATGTTTATTGGCAAGTCCAATGGAACTATCAAGAACAAAGTCTAAGTAGTCTCATGGGACAAATATCCACCGGAGCTACATAGTGAGTTATCCAAAAAAACTTAAAATCTACAAGAAAACCAAAATGAAACATCACACATTTTATTTAATTATATATTTTTGTCAGAAGGTAATTAATACAGTGCCAAAACAGTAACAAATCATTAGTAAGAAAAAATAATTAAAACTGCATCTAGCTTATACTACCCAGTATTGTATGTAAACAATTCTATACATTTAACATTTAGTTTCACAACATTTGAACAAGACAGTTGGCGTAATACAACTATTAAATATACCACAGAATCCTTATATAACAATACATTTTACTTTAACCGAAATACACTCAACGAATTCATAACAAGAATATACTCGCATGCAGTTTAATCGCTGCTTGCACGTGCCTCTTGCATACATAACAGTCACTTGCATGGGACATGCATAACAACTCCTTGCATGCAAGTATGTATATTCTAGTTTAATTCAAACGTAAATTGTCTATCGTTATAAAAGGATTCTATTGTATAAGAAGTATTAATAAATCGTGAACTAGAAAACACCGATACGCCTAAGTAATATTTTTAATTCGCTCTATTTAATATTATTATGTGATATTTGTGTTCAAAATTCAATCATATCATATTTATACCATTATCTTAAATCAAGCTATCCGTCTATTAATAAAAAAGTAAGTTAAGTATATTAAACCAAATCACAATTGTTCTAAATAAACAAATCAACAGTAATTTAAATAAAATCAACAACTTTTATAGTTTGTAAAATCAACACAAACAAAAATCTGAAAACTGGCAACAATTTAGTTTAAAACAAAACAATTTTCAACGAATAGATTCTGTGTCTATGTAGACATTAAATAGTACTTGCTTAATGCATCATTTAACATTTTTATAATACTAACATTGCGTGTCTCTTTCTTCCTCACTGCACCTAATATCTTCTTTAACCATAACTCATACAAAACGTTTGATAATGGCCAATATGATTACATACTAGCCATTTCGAAAGATATCGTATCAAACATATACTATCTTCATAATCTATTGAATTTTGAACACAATACCTCATAAGTAAGGTAATAATACTGCTATATAAGAGCAGATTCGCAAACCGGTGACGCGTTTCACTCAATCCAAATGTTAATTTATACCTGTCCCTAATTTCAGTCTGTTTAATTGTCACCATGCCGCATTAAGACTAGACACTGCGAAAAATGACAGTCAGGCATTTTGATATCATGCTAGATAATGTGCCGGGCATTTTGCTACTATGCCCGACTTTATGCTAATAATGCTTGATATTTCAAATTGGGCAATACAAGTATTTGCAAGAGCTCAAATTAAATGCCGGGCTACACAGAAAATAATTGAAAACCTAATTTGTTATGCAGCAATAATTACAAATGTTAGTGCTGATTTGTACGAACAGGACAATAAGTTTTAAGCAAATTGCCAATTTTATGCCAACTGCCAAATTTCGCGGCTCTAAGTATTTTATCTAAACAACACATATTATAATTACAAAGATAATTGTATACACTGATCTAACGAAGATAAGACATTGTCAAAATATGTTTTTTTTTAACATTACGTATAAAGGTGGAAGCGGGGTGCAACGCGCGTACTGCGCAGTTTTATAGCAAATTGCGTAGTTTTAAATGCTGGGAAATACATAATTAAAATACTGATACGCTTGTTTAATAAAATCCAATACATTTTTAGGGTCGCATTGGCATTTTTGAGCAAAAGCCATTGGAGGAAAATACGTAAGTCGAAAAGTACGCCAAATACGCGCGTTGCTATCACTACGCGTGTGCTTTCACCTTACATTGTTTAATTTAAAATGCTATATTGTTACCAGCATCGAAAGGGTGTACACTTATATTATATTCCTTGGTCCTTGCAGCTAAATTGGCATCTTATGTTACACTATATAGCTTGAATGTTAGTATCTCGACGTTAAGTAATGTATGCGTTTTGTATGCAATGGAGTCTGTGGTTTTCAAAATATAGTAAATTTATTTTTAATACGAATTGTTTACTTTCCTCTCTGGAGTAAGTTTAAGTTTAAGTATAAACAAAATACAATTATCGGCATTATTGTAGATGTGACTTTTTCACCCAAAGATTAGTTCATTTTGCACTGCCATTAAGCTCATTTTGAAAGCATTAAATATAGGTTTTAGGTGACCCTTTGACCACCAGTGGACATTAACTGCCCACAAATATTCAGAGCTCCTGGTGCCACTGTTCTCATACAAAAACCATACATTACCAAAACGACGCAACGTTTTAGCAGAACGATACCACACAACACCGATAGAGCTTTATCGGGACAAGATCAATACAAATACAATTTAAGCTCATAAAATTCGATAATCACCACAGATAGTAAGTATTTTGTGTTTTAATGATTGTGTTTTACTTGTTGTAACTTTTTACGGTTCGGCATATTTTTTTTACTGTATACCGAAACTTTTGTTACTTCGGCATTTTTTTACAATCCGTTTGATGAGTAAGTATATTTTGGAGGGCGGTTTTGACCTGATAATGAAGAATTATTTCTGTAAGAACATTGACATACATAATTATAAACTTAGTGTATAATTTGAAGACCTGTCATGTGATGTTTAAAACTTAATTATATAAGTATCTGGAAAATACAAATTGTTTAAAAAGCAGACAGTAAAGCACAATCACTAAAATTATTATTTAAGTATCTTAAAAACACCTAAATAAGTTAATCAATATAACATACGTTTTTTTTTATTAATTTTTATATTTCAAACACGGACAGATCAAATTTTTATTCTATTACATTGAGATAAAGACTAGCGATTTATCAAACACATCTATTTTTATTAATATTCAAAAAATGTTTCATACACCGTCACTGTATACATTTACAGTGTACTAAGAAAGCATTGCATTAAAACATAACTAACAATAATAATAACAATCAGGAATATAAACACTTAGAGCGTTTGTCCACCACCGCCGTCACCGTCACGTCACCGAGAACGAGATGACGGCGCCGAAGTAGCGATAGATACATTTAGAGCGTTTTACTTTAGCCGCGTGTCCACCGCACATCCGTCATCCGAGCGCCGCGTCATATTAAACTCGGCCCGAAATAATCTCGTTCTCGGTGACGTGACGGTGACGGTGGCGGTGGACAAACGCTCTTAATGTTGTTAATATAACGTCAGTGGCAGTGTTAAGGAGAAAACAAATGCTTTAAGAAATATACCAGTTTGTCTCCAAAGAGCAATGAGCTACAAGCTGTCACCGATATAAACAATCACCTAATTTCAACATTGACAATTCTATAGAAAAGTTTTAAAAGCTCGCTTCATAACTGAGATTACAATTAATATATTATGAATAAACCAACAAACTTATACAATATAATTCAAATAATTCGTTTAAATTATCCCATTACAAGCCTTTATTCACTGTCCACTTAAAACTTAAAATTAAAAAATACAGTGTTTTTCATATTATGTGGAAATAGTAGCACCACAATTAAAAAAACTATTCGCAGTTACGTATAAAATAATAGCAAATCGTTGGAATAGCATCCAATAGCATTGAATAGCACTCAATAGTATTGAATAGCACTCAATAGCATTAAACAGCATCAATTCCAATGTAACAGTGTGAGAATTCCGGGCGCAAATCACTTGAGTTTAACATTTTTAACACTCGTGTACTTAAACTCGTGTTTTTTCTTCAAAAAATAAATTATAACCAACACTTATAATATACAAAAATATTCATCAGAAATTCCCACTTACATTTATATAGAGGAACTGGCAAAATAAATCCTGTATCATTCAAATTTTATTAAATACTTTCCATTTTCTCATTAAGAGACACAATTGAGTACAAAAAAGCCGGATTTTTGGTCCTCGCATATAAAATTCACGCCATTACTACACTGGACAGAAATTTTCACTGTACCCTTTCCTTACGGCGAATAGCAAAATATATTAGTCACTATGCACACTAAACAAATGGCTCAAAATATAAATCCACTAAATACCCGACAGCAGTTATATAACAAACGAAACCGCAGCCACCGCGGCACAAATATAGAAGCAAAATGTTAAAACTTAATACACTAAAGAGTAAGTTATACAGTGGTGGCTAGCCTGTCCCCGTCAGGGCGGCTCTTTATCACAATCAATAAGGGACCACCACCATTATTGTCCACACTCATACCGTTAAAAATACTATTCGTTTTGCAGCTAACATTTATTACATAAAAGAACACCCCATATTTTTCTACAGACTGACATAGTATCAAAAAGTGATTAAATCGTAAGAGTATTTTTGTGCATACGATGCGATATATTTGGCGTCCGTTTACATACGAAAATCGTTACCTATTCTAATCGAAAGGTTCACACATATTATGCTAACTGTTGCTAATGTGGATTCTTTCTAAACACATGTAAATATATTTTTTCTAGAAGCTTTAGGACCGTACTTTACCCTTCTAACGACACCTAGCGGACAAACGCAGCAACCATCGACCTAAACTAGCATCGTTTTAAAATAGTTTAAAAAACCAACTACGTATCATACACTTTGCAGGAATAACTATACGTCTAAACAGTGAGATATTTTTACTACCACATATTTTTTTGTTGTCATTATTTATACATTTTTTTATATAAATAGTCATCCGTAAATTATTATCAAATTCGATAAAGCTCTAAGATTGTTCCACATTAATAAATCAATTTGTTTTGTTGTGTTACATAAAAGCGTAAGGAACTGTGTTTTGGTATTAAAAAAACAACATTCAACATCCATAACGGGTGAAAAAATCTTAAAATTTGCAGTTGCAATAGCTGCCAGTTATAACTGCAGATACCCGCATTTAATGCCACAAAACTCTAAACTATCAAATTTCGAGGGTACTTACAAAACTGCAAGTGTGTCATCATAATTTCAGCGATAGGTTAACATTTATTTGACAACATGAAGCTAAAAAAATAAGGTATTTTTAACCAGTCTTGCTACACGGCATGTCAATTTGACCGTCTCTAACTAGATATTAAACCTAACTCTTAAACTTGCATGCTAGATAAGTTTGCGTAGAATCAAATTTTGAAATTAATTGAATCTCCAAGAATATTATAAACTAACGATGAAATTTGCTCATTCAATCATAAATTTCATGTCAATATCTTTTTCTTTTGTTAATACTCGTAACTTGGATGAGATGTAATTTGACAATGCAAATCAAAACAATTTTTATCCTTTTCCTAAGATGATTTTATGTATAATTTGCAATATGAAATACGGTACACAATCTTTAATCAAATAAGTGAGTTGAGTGACACATAAACTTACCCAGCATCAAGTATATTCATGGTGCTTTGTACATACAGGATTTTAGAGCAAAAAAAAACAACTATTTCTCTATTGACAACATCTAACACAGATTACATTAGGCCCAGAAACATTGGCCCTAGTATGGTGAAGGCATATTAGAATACCCCACAGTAATGGCTTTTTTCGTGGCCAAAAAGACAAGTTATATTAGCTTTTTGTAAGCAAAAAACTGCAGAGCCCGAATACCTTCACCTTTTTATATGAAAAATATATATGAGAGTAACACGGTTCAATATTATCTAATAAAAACACTCATTTTATCCTAAACATTGACTAATTTATATAATATTAAATAAAAACACAAAATATCCAACAATCGCTAATATAGAGTGATATTAATGTTTTTTTTCCATTAATTCATCATGCATTTTTAACTAACTACAAAATTCTAGCGTTCGTAAGTTTTATTCCTCTTAAGTAAATAATTTGATGCAATTTTATTGGACCTGAAGTGAAGACTTTGTTCTAAGTTTTACTACATAAGATCGACCATAGAGCCAATCACAGGCGAGTGAGATCACCTGTATAATGTCGACCAATCAGAGTGCGCTGTTAACTTTCACGTTCATACCATAGGTAGTTAGGACAAATTTTAAATAATAAAGGGTTTATACTGTCATTACCGTGTCATACGATTTTCTTTGTTTTTGGCTTTATGGTCATCAATTTAGGACTTTTGAAGCAATGATAGTCTAAATTCGCTACCCGTATCTTGAATGCAGTTTCATTCCTATTCTTCGCTAGCACCTTATATTTGTATACCTCGCATGAGACCAGACTGCGCGAAAATGTATGCCGGGCAAAAAATTGCCGGATGGAAAAATGTGCAAACAAGTCGACATTTTACGACCCTGACACCATGGCTTAAGCAAATAGACTTGTCCAAACGAAAGTTTTACTGTATGCCGTTAACTTCACCAGTATTTTTATTGCCCGGCATTTTTACAGAATCCGCGCATAGTCTGTCAACCCGTTAAATCTAGACATAGATAGCGAATAGGTCCTTATAGGCGAAGGGACGAATCATTGATAACATTTAGGATTTTAGAATTATTTCACTTACACTTAACAATAAATAGTAAGCGTTTAAAAGTTGGCGTTAAATTAAGTACTGAATATAGTTTTGGTATTTTAGAAATATTCTCACGTAGGACTAAAGGACATTTTTAATTACAATTATTATATCACACAATATACTTAAGAGATATGCTGTTTAAGCGTTGGTCAAGTTACAAAATGTTTTGAGGAAACATAAGCTTTTATACAGGGTCTCCCACAGCTACGCAATACCTAGCGAAAGTAACTCAAATATTGTAGATAAGGTATTTTGTTTCAAAGAAGGCTTCCCCTTCATTTTCTTTAAAAGACCTCGATTGCTAGCAAAATACCGAACTTCAATATAAAAGACACTTTACCGTAGGACATCCTGTGTATAAAAAACTATATTAAAACTTAACATAGGACTTTATTAGTATAAAATAATAATAAAAAGCATTTTGTAGCGTGGTGGGGGTGGAATAGAAATGCATATTATTTTTAAGGGGGGTGAAAAGCTTAACTATGAAAATTCCAATATTTCGATGGACGGAAGGACGATATATTTAAGCTAAAACAATTTTAATATGCGATAATCGGGGCATTGTGGGTATAGCATTTTTGTCACAGTCATACAAATCTGACATTTTTGTTTTAAGTTCGCGAAATTGTAAAGTAAGTATTTTTACTAACTTTACATTTCATTTTTATTTACCGCCCCAGTTAAAAAACACGATACTCACATTTAGTATGAATTTCGATAGCACTATAAGGTTTTAGTGTTATGTCTTTAATTTCGGCATACTATATAGTTAACACTGTGACAAAGTCGGACACTAACAAAACCGCAGTAGGAATACAGAAGCCAAATTGAAATTCGAATTCAAAAATTCAAAATACATCACTTCTTCATGTCATATATATTTTATTTGGACTATTTCTGATATTTTCAATTGTTTTCAAACTAATTTAAAAGGCCAATTGTAATAAAATAAGCCTAAACAATTTAGCCAACGTAAAAATAAATAATTAATGTGTTTACTCTATTTAGAGTGCCAAACCCTAGACAAGAGAGTATAAATACATAATAAAGTTTTATTTCATACAGAACTCATTTTGTTTAAGATAATAGCATCAAATTAAAACTCAACAATGCCCCAATCACATTGATCTAAACCAAGCTACACGTGGCACTTTTAAGAAACAATATAAAGCCTTATAAACAAAGAGTTAAGGTATAATTTTGAGCGGCCGAAATTCATGAAAAATAACCGCATAAAAATATTTGCAACAATTATTATAAATAAATAAAAATGTGTAAATAAACTTCATTTTTGTAACGAATTAAATAAAAATAAATACAATTTTGGTTTTTATTTGACTGTTATAGGTTGGAAGTATAAATAAAGAAATATGACCAGAGATAACTAAATTATAGAAAGAGCTATAGAGTATAGCTAATATATAAACAATAATAGATATAATTATAATCTATCCAAATATATAGTAACAAAACTTTTTGGATAGGGATAGATTAGGACCAAAGTTTGGCACACAGTATGCAAGCAAATCACCTTGATAGTAATATAATGCATATATTAGTAACATCTATATAAATAAAAATGAATTGCTGTTCGTTAGTCTGCTTAAAACTCGAGAACGGCTGAACCGATTTCGCTAATTTTGGTCTTGTAATATTCATGAAAGTCCTGGGAAGGTTTAAACGGTAAGCAGTGAGGAAAAAAATGCAGGTGAAACCGCAGGGCACAACTAGTATATATATAATAAAGAATGGTAAATATATAAAGTATAAGTAACTAACAGTCAAACAAAAATAAAGCCAACAGCCAAAATAAACTAACAATTGATTTAACAAATCATTCTTAAAAGTACCATTTAGAATATTCACCCTTTTATTAGGGAAAATTCATCGGAAGATATGTAGGAAATTACATTTTTACTAATAGCAAGACGCCGAGGTAACAGTTACGATAATATGGCAACAAAAACAGTGAAATTAAATAAAAAAAACAAGAGGTAGTTTGTTCAGAAAAGTACCGCTAGAAACCGTTCAGAAACACAATTGTGTCAAACTTAGAAATTTAAAATCTTAGCTTAATTTTCCAAAAAATAGATTAATGTCTAATCACTGATTTTAGCAGTTTTATGTTGGTATATCTTAAATTAAAATTAAAGGTGGTTAAAGTCATACATTTTTACATATGACACAAAACATATGACATGACAAGAGTGTAATGTCATTATCTATAATTTTTGTTTTGAAATAACGGTCTTTCCGAACAAACTATTTAAACGAAGACATTTAACTAATAATTAAACTTAATAATATTGTGCTAACGATTGAAAATTGCATAATAAAATATATTATTTCTTTTCTCTTCAATAACTACATTAAAACGAATAGATTCAGTGTACTAATGCATTCGTTTTTAAATGTGGAAGCATTTTGATCAACACTGGGGTTGCTATATAAAAAACTGATAATTTTTTTGGTAGTATTTTTATATATGGCAATACTATAGTAGTTTTTGTGGGCTTGGTCATAAATTCATATCCCCAAAAACGAACTGGAAATGCAAATGGACATGCGATTTTATAAGAAAATAAACTAAGTATAAAATGTTAAAAGTATTAGCATATTTTTTATACAAATCGCAAAGGGTTTTTGAAATGCATACACGTTTTGAAAAAGGCACTACCGCATGGACACGTACTAAAATTTTTAAAATATAGCCATTTTGTTTTATTTCGGGCACCTGTTTTGGTATTTAACTGGCAACATTTAAAATTGTACTGGCAATTTCTACCATTTTCAATTTAGAACTAAGAAAATGCATTTCGAGTGGCAAATGCAATAACTTAAAGTATAACCACAAATTTCATTTTCTATATCATATATAATTAACTTTAAATTTTTTTTGCAAGATATGACTATCTTATACTTTGGAAATCCTTTGAACTAAGTCATTCTAAGTTATTAATGTAAGAGATATCATTAGTTAGTTACCATATCTAATATTTCCCAAGAAACAGGCACCGGAACAAAATTAAAAACATTATATATTAAAACTATAACAAAACAAATTATATTTCATTTACGCTTAAAAACTAATATGAACGCAATATGGAAGATAACTACAACGTTTTGGTTAGAGTTAAAGTCCGTAGTTTGGACAGACATACAAATCTTTGTGCTCTATATGTATTAAAGCGTTATATATTTTACTTTATACAGGGTGTCACAAGTCTTTAAACGTCGTTATCGGAAGCCACGATACTGTACGATGTTGTCGTATATCATAAAGTTGGAAGCTACAATGCTACACATAGACAAACCACATGCGTCAATTTTATAAAGCACACCTCTTTTTATTGCTGAGGAGGTTAAAAGAACTTTAATAGTAAACTTTATTTTTGATACAGTATTGCATTTAAAGATTCTTGTGAGATTGAAATTTTGGTACACCCTGTATATTATACGCAGCTGGAATACCATTTTGGCAGATTACATGCAAAATATATTATGTACCATTAAACGTATAATTGTAAATATATGAGGAACTGACTTTTAATGTTTGTCAATCCATTTGGCAAATATTCATTACACGCAATGTTATATAACATTCAGGTTATTATACTAAACAGCTAATAAATGACATGAAATTACATCTACGGTAAAAATTATAATTACGAATTGACGCAAAAAACTAACGGTTACCTAACAAAGAAAATTTGAGCAGGCGCGGTTTATAACACATTGGTATTCAAATAACGAATTCGCATACCCGTATATTTTACTAAGTCACTCAATTATGATTTATGACACAGGGGGAAAATTAGCTACCTATTTCTACCAACATTAGTTGGCATTTACTACCAACGTCCGTATTTCTACCACGGCAATTCGATTCCTATCAAATACCGCGCAGATTAATACCAACGTCAGAATTTCTACCCGAAAGACCAGATTTTCTACTAAAAAACGTAAACATTACTACCAATTTAGTATAATTTTCTACCAATTCCCACCGCAGCCTGCCCGCATTACAAAAAACGAATTCCTTAACCACAATAATCAATTCCACACTATTCACCATAACCGAAGCACTTAAAAACTACGCCAAAAATTCATTTCTAACTTCATGTTAAATAAACAAAAAAAATATTACACTTAACACCTAATAGTTCATAACTTCATTTCTCATATACATTGTTAGCACGAAACGTGGTATTATAATAAAATAGTGTCAACTAGTTTTAACGTAGAAAAATCACATTTAAGGGTTTTTTATTATTATATTCGAGTCGGTGTGAGCGAAATAACAAAAGATTCAGTCGAGATAAACACTTTTTAGTAAAGTTATTCTTTCTAACGCCACTATTGCACCCTAAGATGACTAGAAGCTGATATTTTTCAGTCAACAGGAGGTAGAAATTCAATTAAAATTCATTATTTGGTATTAAAATGGGGATTTCTACCAATTTTCCATTTTCTACTAGTATGGCAGTTGAGATATCCGAGTGACATTGCATTGCCAGTTATCTAAGTATTTTTATCAGTCACTAAATAACTTTATAGATTAGGTACATGTTTTTAAAAGTAGATTATTTCGCTGACACCGAACTGTGTGTTTTGGCAAGTATACTTGATCTAGCCAAACGAAACTCCCGACCTCCTAATACTTATCAACATCAACGCGAGCTAAGCACGATTAATAAATTACGCAATTTAATGTCAACGGTGACATATAAAAACTAACCTACACACAGAGTAATATATTTTTTTATACTTTTCTTTCATATAATTATCAAACGTGGTCTCAATTTGAACCTGTTCAGTTATTACTGAATTTCACTTTTTTTAAGACATGGCAACTTTCCACTCGTGTCAGAGCGACGACTCAGTGTTACCATACTTACATTAAATGCATTGTTTATAGGGAAAAAAGTGAAAATAGTAAGTTTTATAATCTAATATTACGTTGATATGATATAAAAGATTGCATCGCTCCCATATCGACACCAAAATGTAGAATTTTCCGAAGATATTTTGAGTTTATCACTAACACGCCTAATAGAATGAGCACATATAAAATTGAGGGTAGCCCAATTTTTTTAATGAGCAATTAAAATGTGCTAATAACTACTACTGAAGGGCCATTAAATTCAAATGCCCTTTAAATCTCCTTTAAGGATATTGCACGTATTGATATTTATCGGAAGTTTTATATTGGACTGGTAAGAGATTATACAAATTCGTTATCACAGAACGACAAACCAAGACATTTTTAATGCTCAGTGAAATGTCTTAATCTGTCATTAAGTTTCTTTAAGAATAAGGTTTGAAATACACCTTTAAAGATCTTTCATTGGTCAGTTCGAGTCTTAATAATTTCATTTGTAAGACTGATGTTATTTTGGCTTAACAAACAAATTCACAATATTATGTCAAAATTCATTTTTTACAATTGTATCGGAAAGTGTAGGAAATATTATGTTAATAAAAAAGCCTTTTTGGAGCGAAAACTGAAAAAATATACTTTATGTAAGTTTTAAGAACATTAAGCAAAGTTGGAAGATGCCTTCTTTAAGCTCTGTGCTTTTCAGATGGTTATTGTACTTATAACACTTTTTGGACAAGCAAAAAAACCTATTAGTCAATGCTAGATTATGCTGATAGTACTTCTTAGCTAATTTAATGTGGTTAATGAATATTGAACAATTTAAAAACTATTTAAATAAAGAGCCCACTTCAGTTGAAGAAACATGAATGTTTTTGAAAAAAATCAGTCAATATTGATCTCCAGACACAATTTCCGATACAACTATCATTCATAGGTCACACAGTTCAATTCATAGGTCATTTAGTACAATTCATAGGTCATATAGTACAATTCATAGGTCATTATTATCTAGGTAAATTCAAAACTTGACCTCTAAATTAAACTATACAACTCATATACCTATCATTAAAGGTTTACCTTCAAAGGTCAATACAGTTCAATTTGTTGAATTAACATGTCAAATAGTTGAATTTACAGGTCATATACATAGTTGAATTTAGTGGTCAAATAGTTGAATTTAGAGGTCATATATTTGAATGTATGGGTCACAAAGTTTAATTAATAGGCCCTGTAGCCAAATAATGATATGGATGCCTATGGTTCATGAATCGGTTGTCATACCTCTGGTTTCTATAGAAATCGTTCCTCTGGTTCAATTTCTTATAGTTTTGGGTTCGTCTTTGTTGGTTATTCTTGTCCTTGTCGTTTTGTTTGTTTGTTTGCGCGTTTTTGGCGGTGTTTGGTGGTGATGTAGAGGTTTCAGTTTTTGCGGGTTCAGTTGGTTTTTCCTGTAAATTTAGGTTATAAATAGTTTGTATTTCTATAGGGTTTACACGCCCAAATTCTGACAACGGAATCCTAATCCTAACTAATATTATAAATGCGAAAGTAACTGTGTCTGTCTGTCTGTTACGCTTTCACGCCAAAACTACTGAACCGATTTGAATGAAATTTAGTACACAGTTAGTCCAGAGCCTGAGAAAGGACATAGGTTACTTTTTATCTTGAAATTCCTGCTGTACCCGACAGCGCGGGTGAAACCCCGGGGCGCTGCTAGTTTGTAATATAGCTGCGCTGTCTGTGTGTGTCTCTCTGTCATATTCTTGACGTAATATTAAACAAAAGCTATTTTTCATCCCAGAATTCCGACGGGAACAAGTTACAACGCGGGAAACCGCAAGGAATTGCTAGTGTTAGTAAGGTTTATGAAACATACCTCTTTGTTCTCACTGGTGGTAGTTTTATTGGGCGATTGAGTAGCGTTTGCTCCAGTTTCAGCAGTACTCTGTTTGGCGGGTGAGGACGGTGCTGTAGTAGTAGACTCAGGCTGAAAATACACAATATGTTTTAAGATATCACCTGGACAAATTCACTCACGGTTAACTAAACCTACCTCGAAATGTAATAGGAAGACTATTAGCCTGTAATTCCCTTTAGCCGGACAAAGGCCTTTCATCTCAAAATATCGCTATGGTAATCTGTGGTAGTCCTACTAATATTATAAATGCGAAAGTTTGTGAGAATGTATGTATATTTGTTACTCTTTCACGAAAAAACTACTGGACGGATTTGGATGAAACTTTACAGTAATATAGGTTATACATCAGAATAACACATTGGATACATTTTATCCCGAAATTCCTATAGTAACATGTGCAACGCGGGTAAGACCGCGGGGCGCGGCTAGTACTGCATAAAGGTGTAGTCTCACCGGTGCGAGCGGCTGGTTGTTGGGAGCCAAAGCTACCGTAAGGGTTAGATCGCACCACATAGCGCAGCGAGCGCGACGCGCGCACACGCATAGCTGTTTTACTGCGTCGGCTAACTGCAGGATGGCTGCAATGGAGAACAATCAGGTAGGTAAAGTTAACACTGAAATACAAAGGATGTATGGAGGATAGATGTGTAGAGTAAGGATGCTTGTCAAAGACAAAGTTTATGGTTTATTTTTTCTATCTTTTATCTGCATGTAGAAATACAGAGAGAGGGAGGGGAGAGAGAGATATGTTTTAAAAGACAGGTCGTGGCAAGCATTTTAGTCTTATTAGGCCCCAAAGATGATAATCTTTAATCTCTTATTTATCTTATCATCTGGGTTCGACTCTATACATAAGGGTCCCATGACGTTTGCGTTTATTACACCGTACTTTTTCTTGACAATGACACTTTTTAAAAGGGTTGCGTCAAAAAGTATGAGAGCCGCTGTTAGGGCGGTCGCTAAATTGCCTTTTAGAAGAGTTCTGTCACCAGTAAAGTTTGACAACCAGTAGTATAGTATGTGTATACTGACGGTCCCGCGGCGGGCGATGCTGCGCCTCGCGGCGCCGCGCCTGCTGCACGGCGCTGACGGCGCCGCGCCACGCCAGCATGGCCGCCTCCACCTCGCGGTGCGGCGCGCTGCGGGCGGACAATACACGCTCATTCAAATACACATGCATTTACTGGTTTCAAAAGTTTATGCGAATACTGCACATTTTGAATTGAAACGTCAGATAAAAATCTACACTTCTTCACTAATATTATAAAGAGGAAAACTTTGTTTGGTTGTAATGAATAGGCTCAAAAACTACTTGACCGTTATAAAAAATTCTTTCACCATTCGAAAGGTACAGTATTCACGAGTAACATAGACTATTTTTCATCCCGAAATTCCCACAGGAATGGACACAACGCGGGTAAAACCGCGGGGCGCTGCTAGTGTGAAATAAAAGCGAAGTGTAATTATTTTTCAATTCAACAGGAAAATTACAAGCGTACTACGAGTAACGATGCAGTCATAAACTAAATGTTAGCAATTTATTTTAGTTAGTACACTTGACTAAACAAAATTGGACGATATCTGACGGCCTGGTCCCGCCGTACATAAATCAGTATACACTATACAGTGATTAATAGAAATTAGAATAGTAGTTTATGCAACTGTCATATAATGAAGTACTACCCGTGTAATAATACCCGTGTTATATGCAGTTGCATACACTACTTTATCTTCACTAATGCAATTAATCAAACAAAATTTTAAAAACAAAACACATTGCGAAACATTAAATTCACGCGTACGTGTATTGTCACAGTGAACTTGCCGCCATTAAAATCTAACCAATGAGAGCGCAGCTGCGCGCGCAGGGCCGCAGGGCGCGCGTCGCGCAGGGCGCGATGTTATAATGAGATTTTACGATATCGATGTGGATATTATAACATCATGTGCAATTGCTTAAATTGAGTGTTTTAGTTGTCTGCGCTATAACAGTAGTAATTATAAGTCAAGTATTGGAAACATAAGTAGAATGTTACAACATTAGTGTAGATAAAATTAGTTATACGATCTTTACTATGCTGGGCTGGGCAGTGTAACTTAAGTGGCATCTTGACCGCAAAATCTTGATTTGTGTGTGTGTGTCTGTTGCACTGCGCCGTAGCTTTAAAACGAATGGACCTATTTCGATGCGATCTTTTTATTTCAAAGCCAATTTTTTTTGCGTTAATTCTTATGTATGGTAAAAAACGGCCCAGCCGTTTTTACGCCAGAGGTTTTTAATTTTAAATTCACTTGTTAAGTCTATTAGTAAATCAACTCACATCTCAGCCAAGTTCTTGACATCTTCCCGCCACGAGCTGGGCGTGAACTCCCCGCTGTCCTTTTCGCTGACATTCTCTTGTCCTCTCTTTAGGACGGTGATCTTTTCGTCGCGTCGCTTGTTCTGTGAGACGCACACTGACGCGCGTAGAGTCTCCATTTTCCCCATTAGAGTTAATACCTGAAAAAAATGTTTATGTTAGTACTTGCGAAGGTTTATTCAAGTTGGGCATATGATAATGAAATTTCAGAAATTGTGATAATGATTGAAATTGGCATATGATAATGAAATTTCAGAAAAAAGGTGTTACAGAAATTTCATTTTCTGTAACACCACCTTCCCTATACATGTTTTACAGAGAAATGGAAGTTAGACTTAAGATGCCAGCCAAAGACAATATTTCTACTGTTTCTACACACCGAGATAAAACCTGTAATCCTACTAATATTATAAATGCGAAAGTTTGTGAGGATGTATGTTTGTTACTTTTTCACGAAAAATCTACACGACGGATTTGGATGAAACTTTACAATAATATTGGTTATTTATTTATCAGAATAACATATGGGATCATGTTATCCCAAAATTCCCGCGGGAACGGGTACTATGTGGGTGAAACCACGTGGTGCGGCTAGTATACTATACGTGGAAAATAATCGTCGAAATGATTGTAGTCATGGTCCTACGTAAGTATATTGAACGTTATGATATACCGCACCTTGGTGTGTTCCCGCAGCATGTCGACGGTGAGGCGGTCGACGCGTACTATACCGTGGCCTCTGGTACCTTGGTGTGCTCCCGCAGCATGTCGACGGTGAGGCGGTCGACGCGTACTATACCGTGGCCTCTGGTACCTTGGTGTGCTCCCTGTGCATGTCGACGGTGAGGCGGTCGACGCGTACTATACCGTGGCCTCTGGTACCTTGGTGTGCTCCCTGTGCATGTCGACGGTGAGGCGGTCGACGCGTACTATACCGTGGCCTCTGGTACCTTGGTGTGCTCCCTGTGCATGTCGACGGTGAGGCGGTCGACGCGTACTATACCGTGGCCTCTGGTACCTTGGTGTGCTCCCGCAGCATGTCGACGGTGAGGCGGTCGACGCGTACTATACCGTGGCCTCTGGTACCTTGGTGTACTCCCGCAGCATGTCGACGGTGAGGCGGTCGACGCGTACTATACCGTGGCCTCTGGTACCTTGGTGTGCTCCCTGTGCATGTCGACGGTGAGGCGGTCGACGCGTACTATACCGTGGCCTCTGGTACCTTGGTGTGCTCCCGCAGCATGTCGACGGTGAGGCGGTCGACGCGTACTATACCGTGGCCTCTGGTACCTTGGTGTGCTCCCTGTGCATGTCGACGGTGAGGCGGTCGACGCGTACTATACCGTGGCATCTGGTACCTTGGTGTGCTCCCTGTGCATGTCGACGGTGAGGCGGTCGACGCGTACTATACCGTGGCCTCTGGTACCTTGGTGTGCTCCCGCAGCATGTCGACGGTGAGGCGGTCGACGCGTACTATACCGTGGCCTCTGGTACCTTGGTGTGCTCCCTGTGCATGTCGACGGTGAGGCGGTCGACGCGTACTATACCGTGGCCTCTGGTACCTTGGTGTGCTCCCTGTGCATGTCGACGGTGAGGCGGTCGACGCGTACTATACCGTGGCCTCTGGTACCTTGGTGTGCTCCCGCAGCATGTCGACGGTGAGGCGGTCGACGCGTACTATACCGTGGCCTCTGGTACCTTGGTGTGCTCCCTGTGCATGTCGACGGTGAGGCGGTCGACGCGTACTATACCGTGGCCTCTGGTACCTTGGTGTGCTCCCTGTGCATGTCGACGGTGAGGCGGTCGACGCGTACTATACCGTGGCCTCTGGTACCTTGGTGTGCTCCCGCAGCATGTCGACGGTGAGGCGGTCGACGCGTACTATACCGTGGCCTCTGGTACCTTGGTGTGCTCCCTGTGCATGTCGACGGTGAGGCGGTCGACGCGTACTATACCGTGGCCTCTGGTACCTTGGTGTGCTCCCTGTGCATGTCGACGGTGAGGCGGTCGACGCGTACTATACCGTGGCCTCTGGTACCTTGGTGTGCTCCCGCAGCATGTCGACGGTGAGGCGGTCGACGCGTACTATACCGTGGCCTCTGGTACCTTGGTGTGCTCCCGCAGCATGTCGACGGTGAGGCGGTCGACGCGTACTATACCGTGGCCTCTGGTACCTTGGTGTGCTCCCGCAGCATGTCGACGGTGAGGCGGTCGACGCGCGTGGGGCAGGGCGGCAGGCGCGGCACGGGGATGCTGTTGGACGAGGACACGGCGCGGCCCGGGAAGGCGAGCGCGAGGCGCGCCTCCGTGCGCTTGCGCTCGCGCTCCAGCTGCCGCCACTGCTCGTAGCACGCGTCCAGCCGCGCCGACAGCACGCCGGACACAGAGCTTCTGTCGCCAGGGACGGCCCGATATAGTGCTGACGTTCACTGTCTAAACGCACTATGCCGAAAATACGCGACCGAAGTTCCGCGGCTGATTTTACGTTCCGACGCATTTAGCTGATATGACACACGATAAGAGTCGAGATTACGCGGCAGAAATTCAGTTGCGTAACTTTGGGTAGGTATTCAGTGTCTCGAGCGTTATCGTGGTGCCGTGCCGTGTTATCTACACACTTAGATAGACAGACGCAAAACAAAATGATCTTGTTAAGGCTACTTTTGTGGTGCGAAACCCGAAAATGGTCTGTCTTCCGAATGAATCAATGAATCTTCGTCGACAATCGAGCCGAACTTCGGTCGCGTATAATGTGTTGATTTACAAAACGTTGCCGCCGAATCGCTGCCGAACTTACGCCCGACCGAAACCGGCCGACCGGGCTTTGGCGGCTCAATAACTCTGACACCAGGACTGGTCAGGTTGACCATCCACTCGATGAAGAAGAAACCCGACCGAAGTTCGGCTGCACGCTATAACGCGACGTAATTTCGGTATAGTGTGTCATCAGTAATTCAAAATAGTACGTAGTCTCGCCGAACTTCGGTCGCGTATTTTCGGCATAGTGTGTTTAGACACCTAAATTAAAGTTTTTGTAGTAACAGGACGCCAGATGATGAACGCGTTGTGAACTAAGTCATCGGACCATCATAATATTGGCTATTTTTATATCGTTTGCAACACTCTAGAACTCTAAAGGCCTTATTCATAAACGCTTACTAGCAACATTTTAGCTATCAAATGGTTTGTCCCTTTCTGACATACGCTATTTTCCAAAGAGAAAAAGAGACAAAACACTCACTAACAGTGTTTTAGTTAGAGAGCGTTTATGAATAAAGCAGTAAAGAGACAAATTTTACTAGCGTTGAAAAATCAGCAAAAAACAACAACATTAACTAAGTAGTATCCTGTAATACACTGAAATGCAAAAACCTCTCATCTCACTGAAGACACAGTACAGTGTGGAAATAACCTAAGTAACAAAATCAAGTAAGGTTAACATCAATTCCAATCCAAACACAATTACCTCATATTCCTCATTGCGTAGAAGGGCGCCATTAGAGGCATGTCCAACATCGGGGACGGCAGCACTTGAGGAGGCACCGGCGGGCTCGGGCCCAATAACGCACCCAAACCTGGGAAAAGACAAATAAATATGAGTAGGACTCATTCATACATGATCAAACTAAGCTCGAAGCTTGTATCGGAATCTAAGTGGAAAGGTAAAAAATAACTGTCCCAAGGATGAGCAAAAGCCTCTTCTCACAGATAATATAAGTACAGTGAGGAGGTAAGCTTGTTTAGTTTATCTTTCGCCAAAAATATAAAGCTTTGACGAAGAAAGGAGAAAGAACGGCAACTTTGGTCGAGCAGTGGGCATTTGAGTTCAATTTTAAGGTGTCCTGTTAAAACTTTGTAAGTTAAGACGTGAAGAAGGTTAAGATTCATTAAGAATTTACACTAAGTTGGGCTCAATTAACCTTAGACCATTAATTGGAGCTACATAAAATTACGACACAAACAAATTTTGATAACAATAAAATAAAACAAAAACTCACCAAGAGGATTGAAAGGATTATTCTCATGCAGAAACGAGACGTCCACATTCAGTTGGTTGGGCGGCGGTCTGTTCCTCATCAGAAGACTCATTTGTCTCGCCAACTCCTGATTTTGACGCATCATTGCCATCTGCTGCATATTATTATCCCTCCCCACATTATTTTCAAAGTTTCTCTGCTCCGGAAATCCTTCTCTATGCATCATTTGGTTCATATCACGTCTTTGCATAAACTCATTCTGGTGGTAACCGTTTGGTTTGAAGTTGTTAGCGTTTGAAACAGGCGTTTGGTTTGAATAATCGAAGTTCATTTGGTTTATGGGACTTCGTTCGTGATGGCCCATGTCGTAGAAGTGATTGTCGAAGTTTTTATTCGGTTGGTTTGGGAAGTTTCTATTAAACATCATTTTGTTGCGTTCTTCTAGCATTTTGTAGTCTTCGTTCTGATAATGGTTGTTTAACTCCAACGGCATTTTAAAGTCCATCCCGTTGACGTTATTGATACCATTCTCGTCTCTTGTCCTATCCAAGTTCATATTCAGTTGGCTCAGATAAGACAGAATTTCTGACGGATCTTGGTTGTCCTTGAAATTGTCGAATTTGGTCGGAAATCTTTGATTGTTGAACGGAGTTTCAAAGTTATTGAAATTCATGTCCAAGTTCAAGCTGTTAGGTCGGTTGAAGTTCGGTGGAAACATGGTAGTTTCTGGCAGAGAGTTCCTCTGGTTGCCTTCGAAGAAATTGTAGAATTTATCGTTGTTTGGGCTCGTGAACTGGGCGCCTCCGATCTCCTGAGCAGCTAACCTGAGCAAATTTAGCTGTTCCGGAGTTACATCGGAGGCTGTATCTGTCAAATCCAAGCCAAGCAACGCATTGACGTCATTTTCTTGGTAATTGACAAAGCCATTGCCAAAACCGTTTTGCATGAAGTTGTAGCTTTCGTTGGGCTGATAGCTGAAGTTGTTGAGTGGATTTTGGTAGTTGAACGAGGGTGGTACGAATGAGGTCCCTGTATCGTTTTTGGGGTACTGGCCATTGCTTTGGATGTTTAAAGCTTTTTCCGGTGGTGGAATAGAGCTAGAAGGAAATATAATTTGTTTTATAGAAACAAAATACAAAACAGATAAATGTACATCTATACCCGTGTCTATACTAATATTATAAATAGGTAAAATTTGTAAGTTTGTTTGTTTGTATGTTCGAGCTAATCTCGGGAATTATCAGTCCGATTGAATAATTCTTTTTGTAATAAATAGGCACATTCAACGGAAAGGTTAAAGGCTATTTTTCATCCCGAAATTCCCATGGGAACGGGCAAAACGCAGGTAAAACCGCGGGGCGATGCTGGTTGATAAGTAAAGTTCGTAAGATCGAGTAGGTTAGTGGCCAACCCTGTTGGCTGAGTTTTAAGACCTCCTTAAGGCCTCAGGTTTGGTCGAACGATTGAAAAAACCGGGACATAATATCGCCATCGGCCACCCTTTGAAATAAGGGTCGAGCTGCACGTTGCTTAACAATCGCAATGAGCTAACATTGTTCAACCTAATTTTTTATACACTAGCTACACTTAAATAAAGTAGACTTGTAAATTGTTACAAAATCTATTTTTTTTATAGGACCAATTTAAGTTTTGAAATTTGGTCTATACTATAGACCAAATTTAAAAACTTAAATTGGTAATATATGTAATATATATAATCTGTATGTAACTATATGTAATCTGTTACTATAGAGTCTATAGTCTATCTATTACATATACCTATTTATAATGTAAGTTACTTTGATTTGATTTTCTTTATTTTTTGTAATATTTTAATTTTAATTTTTTGTAATATTTTAATAATTTTTTGTAATATTTTAATTTTAATTTTTTGTTATATTTTATGGACGTGGGCCCAGACCGTTCCTGTTTAATGCTATAAGGAACAGGGGCGGCTGAAAACCAGCGCTGCTCGGAGTAACATACGCCGGGTAGCACAAGCTGAGCCGCCACCTTTTGTTATTCTTCAGATTTTTCAATTATTTCATTTTATGTTCTGTTTTTACTCTGTACTAATTTGAAGAAAACAATAAACGAGAATTTTATTTTATTATTTATTTATTTATTTAGTAACAAGATTGACCATACGAGTTCATAGCTTAGCTAGTCTAAAGAGCATAAATGTCAAAAGTTGACATTTAGGGTCAATAGTCTTACAGATAGGGTCAAAAGCTTAAGGTGACTGACCTGCCACTCTCTGAGGGTCCACTATCATCAAGTATCTTGGTGATGAGGTCTCGTACGATGGAGTTTTCTTCCATAATGCGTTCCGACTGTAAACATAAAAATATATAAAATTAATATAAATCACTACATACATAGTATAGAACAAAGTCGCTTTCCCCTGTCTATCTGTCTGTCCCTATGTATGCTAGGTTCTTTAAAACTACGCAACGGATTTTGATGCCGTTTTTTTAATAGATAGAGTGATTCAACAGGAATGTTTATAAGTACAAAAATACCCGAAATTCCCAGGGGAACGGGCACAACGCGGGTAAAACGCGGGCGCTGTTGGTGTTAAATATACGCAAGTTAAATAAAATCACAAAACAAATGTCCATTTATTTCTAATTTACAATATTAAACAAATATGTGTTTGACCTTGCCAATCAATTACATTTCAACTCGATAAATATAAAATTACAATATTGAAACTATGAAATGTTTAATATTCATAGAGTAGTATACATAATAGTTACTATTGTTTACAATACTACCAGCACCCTTCGATTATACCCACATACCTATTACAAGTTCCTGTAGGAATTTTGGGATAACAAGTAGTGTACTTATGTCCTAAAGTAAGTTTAATTAGGTTAATGGTCAACCCTGGTGTCAGAGTTTTTAGACCGCCTAAAGGCCTCCGACATGGTCTGACGATTGATCGATAATTTAATGTGCCCTCCGAAGCACAGATTGAACATATATCTTGTAATCGTCATAATATGTGTATTGGTACCAAAAGTAATCAAAATTGGTTCAGGGGTATTGGTATGAAAGGCAAACAGAAAACAGAGTCACTATAAATCCTATCCTACTTAATATTATAAATGCGAAAGTTTGTGAGGATGGATGTATGTATGGATGTATGTTTGTTGCTCTTTCACGCAAAAACCACTGAACGGATTTGAATGAAACTTTACAGTAATGTAGGTTATATATCAGAATAACACATGGAATACATTTAATCCCGAAATTCCCGCGGGAACGGGTACAACGCGGGTAACACCGCGGGGTGCGGCTAGTTACCTATATTAGTACCCTTAGTCAAAAGTAAAAGTTCAGTTAGTATAAAGTAAAAGTATAAGTATTGTAATGTCCCACTTTGGGCAAAGGTCTCTCATTTAACGGGAGATATTAGGCATAATCAGTTATATTATATCGCAACCTTACAATTAGGTACTGAAACTGAATTAAGCAATCAATACAAAACACAACAATACAATGCGAACTCCATATTTTAAACATTAACAATGTAATATTATTTAATGTTATGTATACTTTAAATACATAACAAACAAATACTTATGATAATATAGTAGTAATATTAATAGCGCTGAAGATTTCTTAAAGCTAAGTTTGTTTGGAACTATCAGCTTGATTTAAATAACATAGAATAGAATACAATTTATTTTTCTCTACACAATCTACTAATATAAGAAAGCTGAAGTTTGTTTGTTTAAACCTGCGATCAACAATACACAACTAGATATCGGGTCACCTACAAAATCAAAGCTAAATACTGTCCGCGTGGATGACGTGTGACAGCTTGTTTTGTTTACTACCGAACTGAAACAAAAGTTTTAAAACAGTTCGAAGTTCAACCTAATTACAACCATGACACCTAGCAATAAAGTAGCAAATCTTATTAATAAAATAAGAGCTCACTTTTCAAATGAGGCCTTATTCACCGAGACGTATTTTTTGCGCCGACCCGACATCTAGTTGTGTATTGTTGATCGAAGGTTTAAACGCACTAATCTCAGAAACTACCAATCTGATTTGGGTAATTCTTTTTGTATTGTATAGCCACATTCAACGGGAAGGTTAAAAGCTATTTTTTATCCCAAAATTCCAACGGGAACAGGCACAATGCGGGTAAAACCGCGAAGCGTTGCTAGTGTTAATATTTGTTGTATACATTTGTTCTGAACTGTTGTGAGAGACTGATGCCTAAGATAATACAGGTCACCAGACTTGAAAACATCTTTTTGTATATGATAGTCACACTTATGGGGAAGATTATGGGCTACTTTTCATTCTAAATTAACTATGGATATGCAATGTGGGTAAAACTATAGTGTTGCTAGTCTGGTGAAGTTGTTCTATTTCAAAAGTGCCCCCAAGTCTTACATGTAGTTGCAATGAGTATATGAGTATTCACTTTGTGTGCGTAACTATCAGTACTGTTGGCAAGATCATTGTTTATATTCATTTAACATATCTCACTGCGAATAACCATGGATTACTTTTCTCTGTTTAATGAAAATCTTACTTGCTGTCGCTACTTCAAAGACAATTTGGATTTTGACACGGGCCATGATGCACATTAAGACAATGTATATGCGAGCTATGCAAGTAGGACTCGGGGTGCTCATGAGATCAAACTACTTTATAGTAAAGAGACCTATTTTACTTCAGTTAGTTGATCTAGGCTACTGACTCTGGCACTCTTTTCTATAATTTAAACAAAACATTGTATAATCCACTGGAAACGTATAATAGAATTCAAAATTACATCAAAAGCAGCTAGGTATTTGTACCGTCATATATGTTAACTAAAATTTGAAATTAAATTAGATATTTATGCAATGCATGAATAATACAATAGCGCATTGAATATCCAATTTTAACAATGAGGGTATTTTATTAAATTATCTTTTGGTTAACAACACATATTTTGTTTGAGAATAAATATAATCTATTGTGTCATTTTATATGTGTCTCTATACTGTATTACCAGATAATATTATGAAAATGTAAACTTTATAATAATGCACATGGAGATTCTATTCTTTGTAACTACAAGTCATATTAGAAAAAGTCTTACAGTTTGTACAAAGAAGACAAATTTAAATCATGAAATTCACACAGGAATGGCAACAAATGGAGGGCTTAGAGAGTAAAATTGTAATTAAAGTAAGGTGTGATCTAGGTAACTAGTCAAGATGAGTAGCTATGTGTTTCAAATATCTAAAGGGTGTGATAAAAATATGTATAAATTTGAGAGATTAATAATTACTATTACAAGCGTAATTTGTTGGCAAAACCGTTCAACAATACTGTTATCCAACCAACAGTTCAAAATGAAGGACACATAGATGGTAAACATAGAACAGTGGGCAGCATACTTTATCAATGTACACTCCAATAAGAATCAAATACGATTCTATCTTGTTCCAATATAGTAGAGAATAGTTAATTTATGATAAACGTTACCTTGTTATTTTGTCCTCTAGCGCACAAACTACATAATTCTAAAAATATTATGTTCATCCTACGATGTCATCACATTTTTCATGGAAAAATTCGGACACAAAACACTCGATTTTATACCCCTTTGAGGTCCAAGGGTAGTGATAAGTCGTCTTCTCGCTGGCGAACTAATAACTTAGCACGTTTCACAACATATTTGTAATTTCACCACCCGGATTTTAGACCAAGTTGACAGGTCAAGACATTTACAACACCCATTGGAATTACGGCTCACAACAAAGTCAACAATACACACCATTACACTTCACTCACCTGATCCGTATCATTTTCGACGGTTTTGTACGCATTGCTTATGTGACAAAGATCACTGAAGGCCATTTAAATTAAAAATTATTTCTTGCCACGATACATAAGAACAAACTTCGGTGCTAAGCCATTTTTTCAATGACCTACATGAGTATAAAATTATACGTGCTCCGCTCGCGGCGGTGTTGCTGTCACGTAAACAAATTACATTCAATCTAACACTGTGTTTGACAGAATAATGTTTATTTTATTGAATTTAATTTAGTACTTACGAATTGCATGGCTTGTTTATTCATAAACTAATTATTTTCCTCGGCGAAAAATAAACTTTGAGTTTGAGATTTACAATTTTTCGCGCCCTTTCATTTTTTTAATTTTTTCATGTAAGGTTCATACTTTTTTACAGCCAGTATTTTTACTATATAAAAAAGGCTCAGATGTAATTGAAAAATAAAAGATATTTTTTAATGAATAAACAATAAATAAATATAATTGTATCGACGGGAATCCATAAAACAATATTATAAACAAGAAATTACAGCAAAAGATTATTTAAAATATTGGTACATTTTAAACAAATATAATGGCAGCACTTTATTTTTACTAGCGCCATCTATTAAGAGTAGTTTAAACAAATTAGTTGATATCTTGTATTAATTTAGTACCTCACACTGGAAAGAGTATAGATGGCTCTGTCTCTGCATGGTCATGTTTTACAAAATGCCAACAGATGGCGCTACTAAGTAAAAAGTTTTTAAGCAATAGAAATTGAAATCCTTGAATCGTTGACATAGAAACCTTTGCTGTACTGTAGAGTTTGCATTGCAGTTTATATTATTATGGCACCTTTAGACCAGGGCCAAAGCTATCGAAAATGGTAAAAAGTGATGAAAAAAAAATAGTACGATGAAACCCATTGAAAAGAAGGGGAATATCTATGGTAAAAATGAAAGGAAAAATAAATATCGGGCGATCTTATTTATCTCGATTTCCGGCAAAACTACAAGTCCTGCGGAAAAAAATCAAATGGCAAAGTTGTAGGTTGTCACATATCCTCAAAATTTATGTGAAAAATAAAATAAAGAAAAGATTTTGGTTTTTTACTTTTATCTTCTTCATATAAAAAAGTTTACGAAATTTGGTGAAAACTTTCCTTAATGTGTCCCAAATTTACCCCCAAAAATTTTCAAGGACCGATTTGGTTGAAACTTTACATTAATACCGATAGGGTTATACTACATCAGAATAACACATGGGATACATTTTATCCCCAAATTCCAGCGGGAACGGGTACAACGTGGGTAACACCACGGGGCGCAACTGGTAATTAATAACTACTTAATCATCATAAATTGTCGGTGAGTCCGATGCAGACTTCTCCATCTATTCCTATTCAGTGCAAGTTCCTTCACATCTCTATAAGACATGACAGACACTTTTTCTTTAATCTGACCTTATGAACCAATTTTAAATAAATCCGGTAATGGTTATGACAGCCCTATTAGGGCACAAACACATTGCACCGGATGCGCACCAATCGAATTACATCGGTTGTGCTCAAGTGTGATAAACGTTTGGGAGCTGTGTGCAATTGCATTATATCAGAAGGGTCTGTACCTAGAAGGATAACTAGATAGATAGCCTATGATTAATAACTGTGATTAATCTAGGTACCTTAGTGTCTGTATTTAGGATACCTATAAACATATATACCTAGAGGATGGTTTAAGAAGAAGAAACAGATGTAGGTACCTAGGTAGATAAATTATTAGGATGACTAGCAGCGCCCCGCGGTTTTACAGGCATTGTGCCCGTTTCTGTAAAAATTTCGGGATGAAAAATAGCCTATAACCTTCCCGTTGAATGTGGCTATCCATTACAAAAATATTTTTTTTAAATCGGACTAGTAGTTCCTGAGATTAGCGCGTTCAAACAAACAAACTTTTCAGTTTTATTATCTTACTAGCAGCGCCCCGCGGTTTTACCCGCGTTGTGCCCGTTCCCGAGGGAATTTTTGGAATTTTTTTACATAAAAACCTTCCTCTTGAATCACTCTACCTATTTCAAAACCGCATCAAAATCCGTTGCGTAATTTTAAAGATTTAAGCATACAGACAAACAGACAAACAGACACGAAACAGAGACGACTTTATTTTATACTATGTAGTGATATTACTAGCAGCGCCCCGCGGTTTTACCCGCATTGTACCCGTTCCCGCGGGAATTTAGGGATAGATATATACTATTGAGGACTTTTTTGTGGAATCTTTTGAAGACCATCATCTTTTTAGTATGTTTGGTGTATGATCAACGTATGCGAGGATAAGAGCTCGCAGGTGCATATTTTCATCCGACTTCCTTCGAATTTATCATCACTGCTCAGCTCCTATGTGTCTTAGCGTTATGTTATATAGCCTACAACCTGCCCAGGAGTATGGACTACAATCGTACCAAGTTTAGTTAAAATCCCTTCAGTAGTTTTTGACCCATGCGTGCACATACAAACAGACAAACAGACAAAAAAATAATTTCATTTTTGGCATCAGTTTCGATCACCATTCATCCTCCAATATTAATTTTCAATATAATTTTGAACAATAATACACTAGTTCACTTAGTAACGTATTTTATTAGGACACATGTATTACCGTCAGAGGCATAGTAGCGACTCCACTTATATGGTAATGTAATTAATAACAAAGTAGGTACATATTGTATGACGCTAGGCAACATAAGGTAGGTACAATATTAAATGTACAGAATTGACCTCTCTACAGTTTTATTATATCTAAGACTAGCAGCGCCCCGCGGTTTTACCCGCGTTGTGCCCGTTCCCGTGGGAATTTCGGGAATTTTTTACATAAAAACCTTCCTCTTGAATCACTCTACCTATTACAAAACCGCATCAAAATCCGTTGCGTAATTTTAAAGATTTAAGCATACAGACAAACAAACAGACAAAAATAGCGACTTTGTTTTATTCTATGTAGTGATAGTATATAAATTAAAACCATGCATCCAACAGCCCTCGAAAACAACGTGTTTAAAACAATCACCGTCATCATCAGCTATCAGTCGCGGCGTGTGCAATTGGATAATGACTCCGCGGGGGCCTGCCATAAACAAATGAAGTTGGACGTACGGCCTCCTTGTACGAGTATGTGTTTACTAACACGAGCAACGATGAATTGAAACTATATTTACGGATACACTTAGCTTTTATTTAACACTAGCTGGGCCTCGCGGTGTTACCCGCGTTGTACCCGTTCCCTCAGGAATTTCGGGATAAAATGTATCACATATGTTATTCTGATGTATAACCTATATTATTGTAAAGTTTCATCCAAATCCGTTCAGTAGTTTTTGCGTGAAAGAGCAACAAACATCCATACATACATCCATACACATCCATCCTTACAAACTTTCGCATTTATAATATTAGTAGGAATAGTAGGATGTTTATCTGACGTTTCAGCCCCTTTACAGGAACCGTGCTCACAGAAGACTCACAACCAGTATACGAGCAACAAGTACCTATGTAGGATACGATACAGAGGTGTGTTTGTTATGCTACGCTGGCTAATACTACGTATGTTTTGCTACGTAGCGCGTAGCGTAAAGCTGCAGAGTTTGTTTGTTTGAACGCGCTAATCTCAGGAACTACTGGTCCGATTTGAAAAATTCTTTCAGTGTTGGATAGCCCACTTATCGAGGAAGGCTAAAGGCTAGTTTTCATCCCGAAATTTCTAAAGGAACGGGCACAACGCAGGTAAAACCGCGGGGCGCTTCTAGTAGAACAGATTGACCGAATAGTAGTTTTATTGTAGGTATATCCGAATATCGAATACTTTTCTGTTTAACTTTTAGCAAACCGGAAAAGCGGATATTAAGAACTAACAACTCCCCGTGGTTTTACCCACGTTGCGCCCGTTCCAATGGGAATTTCGGGATGAGAACAGCCTATAACCTGCCCGTTGAATGTGGCTATCTATTAAAAAAAGAGTTATTCAAATCGGAGTATAAGTTTCTGAGATAGTTCCTGAAAGCACTAATTGTAAGGAACTACTGCTTTTTTTCTTAGTGAGGACCTAATTTTTTTCGATTTTATAAATTTTGTTTAAATTTTTGTTCCTCACCTTGATTGCCAATTCATATATCTACTCTTGTTCTTTTGAATCTGTGGTACGTACTTAACTTAATCCAAGTATTTTACAAATACATCACATACAAAAATATTTCTTATTTATGTACTTATATAGTTTTAGACTTCTCCAAAATGACCGACGAAAAAATTACCGTGGACCTATAAGTCCTAGAACTACTATTTAATTTTATTTATAAAAATTAAACTTTTTGGGGGCTGCGATAGTAATGAAAAAATAATTGCATCCTTTTTATTGAACTGACTTTGTTACCATCTTAGGTAATAATGGCTATTGTAGCGCTCGTGGAGTAGTTTGACCAAGCGATGTCAGCTCATTGCGACTGTTAAGCAACGTGCAGCTCGACCCCTACTTGGAAGGGTGGTCGATAGTGCCATTTCTATCTGAGCGCTACCGTGCTTCGGAGGGCACGCTAAATTGGCGGTCCCGGTTGTTTCAATCGTTAGACCAGGCGGAGGCCTTTAGGCGGTCTAAAAACTCCGACACCAGGGTTGGCCACTGACCTATTCGACCTTACTTAACTTATGGCTATTAATTTATAACCCGAAATACCGACGAATCGGGTACAACGCAGGTAAAACCGCATACTCCAGTTAGTATTATATTGATAAAACGAATTTGTAAAAACATAAACGTTGTCTCATAATGGCAACCCCAAACCAAAAAACTCGATAATTTACCAAAAGCAAAAATTCACTAAATCGGAAAACAAAAGAAAATTCAAATAAAGAATCCAATCGAAATCGAATCAAGAATCCGTCGGCCGTAAGTTGGAGCGAGACGGAGACATATTCCTAACAATGGGTGCGAGAGAGACGAACGCAGCGTTAATCCTATTGGCTTATACTGCGCGACGTTTGCCTGGATTGGTTGTTGTGCTTTATTGAACTGTCACTGTAGACTGCGGTTTAGGGGGTGAGCGGTAATTTGGGGGCAAATAGGAGTGGAATAGGGGGTAAAAGGGAGGCAGATAGGGGGGCAAAGTCGTTTCACAGAACGGAGTTTGGCGATTGACTTGTGGGTAGTTTTTGGGGTTCCTTTCGATATTGCGCGAGACGAATTTAAATTTCGTATTTCGAAGACTGCAATCCGGTTTGATGGGTTTATCTTTTACTGATTTATTTTATTGTGGTTGGCAACATTTCGTATAGGTGGATTGATTATTTTGATGTTATATCAATAGTGTATGGCTAGGTATAGGCAGACAAAAAATAAATAAATAGATTAGTGCTCGCTCAGATACGTCATTACTTGGACTTTGGAGTCTTAAAAAAGTTTAAATATTCTTTAATTACTTACATAGAGGTATTATAAGTTACTCTCTTCGAAAGAGAAAGGACAGTGAATTTTAAAATTAATCTCAATAGTATAATCTCTACTAATATTGTAGAGTAGGTAGAAAATAAATTTGATTGACAGCTGACACGTCACTTTACCCGCCAAAGCACGCCATTGGTTACCGACAAAGCGGGAAATTATTGTTGACTTTTCCTCTCTGACAGGAGTTTTCGCGGGAATATTGTGTATGCCCCGCCCTTGTATAATACCAAACTCTTATTGGGTGAGATATCAAATGTCATTGTTTGATTGTTGGTTTTTCAAGTTTGGTGGTCTTGTTTTGGGTACGCCCATGTTTGTTATAGGTACAAAAGGCTTAGGGTTAAATGAATTAGCGCTTATTTTTCAGGTAGATAGATTTTAGGTACTAGTAAAGTCAATACTTTAGAGATAAAAAACACTGAATACTCACATTACGAAGAACTTAATTTAATATACTTTTGAAGACTATTTGTTAAAGTTTGACTAACTTAGATACCTATGTAATTGAGGTAAGAATTTTGTGGTAAAAGAAAAATTGATTTAAGGTTTTAAGTCGTTTCCAATCTAGTCTATAGCATAGGTACATATCTATTAAAACTAAAATAGAGGCCATAACAGAAACCATTCCACAAACAATACAGAATACATCACATTAAATCCAAACTGTAATTGGAAAAGCGAAACGTTCAATTCAGAGCGTTGAAAATCTACGGCGTCATTATTCTAAATGTTAGGTCGACGTAACAACGTAATGCCACAAATTAAAGCTTAAAACGGCCGCTTAACAGCTGACCCAAAATCGAACTCTCCCCGTCCCACAGTCAGAGAGGAAAAGCAACGAGGCGGAGCTAGCCACGCCTCCCCTAGCTCACGCCAGGCGAAATCGCGTCAAAAGTTCTCCGACCGTGGCATAACGCGCGCGGTTCTTAGCCCATCGTTATCGAGGACGATTTTAATAAACGTCAAAAGTGAACTGTCAAATTTTGGTGGGAAAACATTTGTTGTTTTTTTTCTGTTGGAGCGGCAGGGTTAATGTATGTATGTTGGTTAGTTTTTTTTAATGTGGAAGTAGAAAATATTATTTTATGAATGAAAGATTCAATGTGAAGCAATTGTAAAAATGAACTACATTAGGTATTTGTACGAATACAGACATTTTAAACATTAAATATCCATCAATGAAAAGTCAACAACTGTTTCAATATTTGCGTCAGGTTGTTTTCAATTTATTACATAAGAAAGTAAAACTAATTTACTTTATATCACTTCATCATTTAATGTAACCACACAATATTTTAATAGGTAATTAAAAAGATAATTTCCATATTGTAAAATCAGGATCGTCATTAAATTTTTTACTAAGACTTCTTTAACTGATGTCAGAGGTCTAAATGCAGTCTACCTTTATACACGACATCTCGGTAACAAACAAAAGTAACGTTTGATTGGGTATTCATCGATTTACCGCCACAAAAATTTTGAAAATTTACGCATTCAAATTAAATTTATTCCAAGACATAAAAAAAATACTCAAATGTTTTCCCAAACAGAATTTCCATTCAAAATGTTAATCTAATGAAGAAAAAGACTATTAAATTTAACAAGATTAATTGAACTTAGAGTTCAAAGTTTGTTAAATGGACTTTTATAAAATGGAGGTTGCACAGACTCCTTTGCAGCTCACACAAGATCACCAAGATGGCCGGATTACAGGTAAGTTATTAGAACCTTATTCATAAAGGCATAATAATACTATTTTAGCTATCAAATGGTTTGTCCCTTTCGAACATACGCTATTTTCCAAAGTGCAAAAGAGACATAACCATTTAAAACATTTGATTTAGTTAATATGCATAAGCCGATTAGAGAAAAGGTACTGAGTTATAGTTTGGCTAAAATAGTAATTTCATATATCTAAATTTATCATCTAAAATGTAATTGAACTCAAATAGAGTTAACTAGGATCCTTACTAGCATCACTACATAGTATAAAACAAAGTCGCCTTCCGCCGTCTGTCCCTATGTACCTATGCTTAGATCTTTAAAACTACGCAAGGGATTTTGATGCGGGTTTTTTAAATAGATAGTGTGATTCACTAGGAAGGTTTTTATGTATAAAAATTTCCCGAAATTCCGACGGGAACGGACACAAAGCGGGTAAAACCGCGGGGTCCTGCTAGTCCTAATTAAGAAGACGAATGATTTCTGATTGACTGAACCATTTGGCATAATTGTGTAAACCATTTAGGACGACTGAATTAAGAAGTTGGAATAGAAGTTATTTTGGGGTCTAATGTACCGCGTGTGTATTAGACCTGAATATCATCAAATTAAGATAATCAAAAGTAAGTTGGTTCTTCGATCTTCCGTATCTGTATTTGTTTTCAGTAATTATATATTTGCAACTTATTACGAAACGGGTAATGCACAAATATCAAAAAGGAAAACGGGATATATCATTATTAATAGATTAGAGCATTATGTGGCCATGAAGTCTCCAGAAAGCTTTTTTATTCGGATAGGACCCTAAATTCTAAAGAGATCTAAATTCCACTGTTTTAATTATTTAAACTTTGTCAAGCATTAACTTTTAAATTGTCTTTTAAAAATAGTCTGCTCGATAATCTATCGAAGCCGTCGGACAGTTTACCGTCGCTCGGCAGTTTTCAACCAGCAAGCTCTACTTTGTACAAAACGTTCTATAACTACTTTTACCCGATTGCGGTTAAGCCCAAAGGGGGGTTATTATAAATTTATTACTCACTAGCAGCGCCCCGCGGTTTTACCCGCGTTGTGCCCGTTCCCGTGGGAATTTCGGGATAAAATGTAGCCTATAGCTTTCCTCGATAAATAGACTATGTAACAGTGAAAGAATTAGGTATTCAAATCGGTTCAGTAGTTTCTGAGATTAGCGCGTTTAAACAAACAAACAAACAAACAAAACGAACTCTTCAGCTTTATAATATTAGTATAGATTGCTTATATTTAAGGTATCATTTGATTCATAAAACTGATGAGATTTTATATCAGGTATTATACTTACTTCGGTACTTAATTCTTAAACTACTTCCTACTAAAGGTGCCTTTATTCTACATTCAAATCCAGCGTCAATCCCAACGTGGTTTAAAAAATAAACTAGGTTCCTAATTCATACCCTATCCTTTTCTAATTTATTTCTTTTCCCAATCAATCCTAACAAACACAATTTGATTATTATTTATTCGCGCTACCATTGTTTTTAAATTATTCAGCTCTACCTACTAATAAAATAATAAACTATGGCGTTTTTTTTCACGCAAAGTCGTATTAGTATTCAGCCCACGCGATCGTAACTCGGGGCTCTATTTGACTGATTTTCAGCCTCTCCATGATTTGCCACTTTACCCGGTCAGCGAATGTTCTGAATACAAAACAGCCAATAGCGAGACGAGTTGGCTCTTTGAAATTTCATTCTCGTACTGACGTAATGCGTTCGTTATTTGAATATTGGGTTTTTATTACCTCTGTGCTTCGTTATTACGTTTATTTGAATCAATTTATAAGACAATAAAATTTGTTTATTCTTTTATTTGGGTTGTTTTTTAATTATCGAACAACGAATATTTACAACTAATATTATGTACCTTTTTTGGTAGAACTTTTTTATTTCTCTCAAAGAGGTTAGAAATTATAAATAATTATGATTATTATTCCTCCTTTATCTAGGGCAAATCTCTGGCAAACTGAAAACACAGCATAGCTTTAACTAATAATCACGCACTTGTCTAAATTAGGTACAGGTTAGTGATCTTAAACCCGAAGCATGCTTGAATTCTTGTAAAATAAAGTTCCTTTTTTAATAAATAAAACCAAACTTTTTATTATAAAACCTCCGCCATGTTGGTATTATAATAAAGGCAGGAAACAAAAGAGTGTTGCCTGGATAGAAAAACTTTTTCCTTTACGGGAGAAACGTAGACGTTTAAGCATGGATTTAGTGGGACTTGGGACGAACGAAATTAATCAGCCCGGCTCAAGGGCTTGCCGCGTCAAAAGAAAAGCAAATAAAAAGGCAAGCGACAAAGTTTCCCTTTTGAGAGCCCGAACAGAGGTACTGTGGAGACGAAACAGATGTTTAAATAATTAAAATATTCAGTTCTTTTGTTGAAGGAAAACTTAAAAATGCGATTACATGGTGGTTACTTTTAATAAATGTTGAACAATAAAATAACTCTTTACCCGACCTACTACAGAAATCTGCTTAAAATTAGATGGTTTCGGTGCCATAGAAAAAGTTAAACAAAATTCAAATTGTTATACAATAAAAGAGGCTTTTTAGGAAAGGAATAAATATCATCTATCATACTACTTACCTACCTAGGCTCTAACTTTTACTACCACAAACCCAACAAACTCTTTTTTTTTACTTTCAAAAAGCGTATCCCTATGAACAATGGCGTCTCCACAGCTTCCCCTGTGCCGCAGTAAGTGGCACACTCCTACACAAACAAACATTGATTTATCTTGATACCCTGGATTTACCTCCCCCCACCCCTGACTTACAATTTCCAGAAGGAACGAACCAACTTTTTATGTCTTATAAAATTTTCTTTTATGCCCTTCCATTTATACGTTGTTCGGTTACAATTGAAGACTTGAATTGTTATGTTACTAGCAGCACCCAGCGGCTTTACTCACGTTGTGCCCGTTCTCTTGGGAATTTCGGGAATTTTTATACATTTAAACCTTCCTCTTGAATCACTCTATCTATTTAAAAAAACCTCGTCAAAATCCGTGCGGTAATATTTGAGTTTATCGCGAACACACAGACAGACAGACGTGGCTGGGGACTTTGTTTTATAATATGTAGTGATGTATTATGGAAGATGGTTGGTTTTGTCTGATGTATGTTTAATTTATTGTTATTTTGGGGTGTTTGTCGCGATGGTTGAGGTATATGCACCTGCTTTGTTATCAGAGGTACTGGGTTCATTTCTTACGCCAGTCAGAGAAGTCAAAAAAGGCCTCCGACATGGTTTAACAATTGCAACAACCGGGAACGACAATTTAACGTAAAGTAGGTACAATAGATGAACCGTACATCAATTTCCTAAGCATATTTTCTCGCTCGAAAGGTCATAAACAATTAACTCATCACTCTACATTACCCTCTGTCTATGGCACTCTCCAATAATAGACAAAATAACTTTTCACATTCAATTGTCACGTCGAATTATTGTTAATTGTTGAACAATAGAGAACAGACGTATTTACTCGTTTACCTCCATCCATAGATGTCAGAAACATTCAGAGGGGAGGAAATAATTGAGCCATAGATAAAAAGAGAGAAATTAATTTCGTACATTTTGTTTATGGTATTGCGTAATTTTGTTGTTTTGATGGATATTAACTTTGTTTTAATGTTGATGGAATTAAAAAGCTGAAGACATAGACGAATTGTTTTTTTACGAAGTCTCGGCAAGATGGTTATAGAGAAAGATTGTGGACTATAATATGAGTACATCGGTATATTTTGAAATGAAACTACGTTTATGAATACATTTCGCTTTTAATTTACATTTTTTTATCTGACGTTTCGACTCCTTTATAAAAAACAACCAGGTCAGTCTTTATCTGATAAGTAATTAAGGTTATTTAAGCGCGTTCACTAAGTCCACTAATCTCAGTTTCTCTCCCTCTCTCTCACTATGAAGAGAAGAGATAAAAGATATATCGTCCTCAGGGTGTATTTATTTAGCCGTACAGAATGACTAGAGCGCAATTTTGTCTCCCGCGCATTCCATATTATGATTGAGAGAGTATAAACCTAGGTACGAATTAAATTATTTTAAACCTAATTCAAGATAGGAAACCTCAAAATAAACTTCAATTTTGATCGTATACCTTTTTCTTCAATAATATTCAATGCTTCGTGGTCTAGTGGTATGTGCACAGAGCATAGAAGCACCAGGCGCTCCTACGCCGGCCCGGCGGTGCTTCTATGCTCTGTGGGTATGTGCATTCTGCTACGAAAATATTTTGTATCGTATCGACTATTTCTAACAGACCACTTAATCAAACATATCGCTAAAGCTAATAAAATAACAATTCAAATCACACCCTCTCACCCTAATAGATTTCATACACCAAAAGGGTTTGATCCACCCTCATACGAACTTGCTATGCGAGTATAAGCTTTATTTTAATAGCCAAAAGTATTAGCTTTAAAAACTTTATACGACAAATCAATTTAGTTATTGGTATCAGGGTTGTTAGAGTAATAGGAATGTGATAATTTAATAGGGTTGTTGAAGAAAATTCAATAAAACTAGATTTTTGGAAAATTTTGATTTTTGGTAACGCGTTGATGTCTTTTGCTTGTACATACAAACAGAATCTATTAAATGTTAAACATGTTATACTGAGAAACGTTAATTAAATACGTCTCTAAGTTTTATTAAGCGGTTAGAACATAAAAAGATCCAAAGTTATATAAACTTCTTTGATATAATAACTGATAAATTTTCATGTTTTTTTGAAGGTGGTTTGAACGCGCTAAGAAACTAGTAATCTTATTTGAATAATTATTTTTGTAATGGATAGCCACATTCGATGGGAAGGGAACTAACTTAATTACTCCATTTCATCTCCCACAGGAGACGACAGCACCTCCCCTCTCCGCTGGTCGCCCCCCACGTCCACCGCGCTGGTGGTGGCGGCGCTGGCGCCTCCAGCGCTGCGGCCGTGGCTCCCCGACCCGCCGTCTAAGAAACCAGGACATTTGGGTAAGTCAGGTATCAGATCAACTCTGTTACATATTACATTCTAGTACATAAAAAGATAATATATAAGTCACGCCCCGCAGTTTCAGCCACGTTGTACCCGTTCCCGCGGGAATTTCGGCTTAAAATGTATCCCATGTGTTATTCTGATGTATTCACGAAAAACTACAGAACGGATCTAGATGAAACTTCACAGTAATATAGGTTATACATCAGAATAACACATGGGATACATTTTATCCCGAAATTCCCTCGAGTACGGGTTCAACGCGGGTAAAACCGTGGGGCGCGGCTATTCGCTTTAATATCATCTCAGCTAGACTATTGGGAGCCTAATGGGAACGTGTCTTAATCCTTGCTCTGTCTCCAGGTTTAGTTTGCGTGGTCTGCGGAGACACCTCCTCGGGGAAGCACTACGGGATCCTCGCCTGTAACGGCTGCAGCGGGTTCTTCAAGCGATCTGTGCGACGGAAACTTATATACAGGTTGGTAAATACATTTTAAAGCTGCGTTTCTGTTCAAGCAGAGCGGAGACCAATCACAACGCGTTAAAATTGTCAAATCTTCTTCTTCTTCATCGAGTGGATGGTCACCCTGACCAATCCTGGTGTCAGAGTTATTGAGCCGCCAAAGGCCTCTGACATGGCTCATGTAACGACTACTATCCGTAGAATGTAACCGGGACCGACGGCTTAACGTGCCCTCCGAAGCACGGAATCATCTTACTTTTCGGGCAATCAGGTGATTCAGCCTTCAATGCCCTAACCAAACTGAGGAAAGTCTCACAAAGAGATTTTTGTGAGATATCCCCACCGGGAATCGAATCCGGTACCTCCGGGTCGTGAGCCGGGCGCTCAAACCACAAGATCACGGAGGCTATTGACATGATACAATCTTTTCATAATGCGTTGTGATATTATGTCGATTGAGCTCCACTCAGCTCCAGTACGCTTTAATGAAAATGCACACTAAGGCCTTTTTCAATTTAAGAGTTTTTAGGCGTTCGGCTACGCGCCGCAGTAGAACGCAGTACTCCGCGCGCGTGGATGTTCTTTTGTTTTTAATACAAAACATGAAGCACTAGACCACTAGACTAGAATGCTTTATTTGAAAGAGCCAGGGTATTTTTTAATATAGTCAATCACTACTTAGTATAAAACAAAATCGCTTTCCGCGGTCTGTCCCTCTTTAAAACTACGCAACGGATTTTGACGCGGTTTTTATAATAGATAGAGTGATTCAAGAGGAAGGTTTATATGTATAAAAAATCTCGAAATTCTCACGGGAATGGGCACAACGCGGCAAAACCGCGAGGCGCTGCTAGTATATAATACAATAATGACACACGGAATTTAACCGTAGCGATCGTTTGAACCACTAGTCAAGTCAAGGCATTTATATTTTTATTTAGTTTTGAACCCGAACAGACAATAGCACTGAGAAACGTCCATTAAATAGACACTTAACTAATTGACATAATTTTTCATACATTACATGTCAAATTACATTACAAATATCATTACAAGGCGTAATGATATTTGAATATCATTACAAAGCGTGGTGATTACGCCTGAAACCTCCTCACTGTACTGATATCTTCAGTGAGACGAGAGGCCTTTGCCCAACAGTGGGACATTACAGGCTAATACTTTTTTTAACTTTCTTACATGTCAAATCACTCATTAAATCTCTGCTAAGGAAGCATCTGACGTGTCTGAGTACGAGTGAAAGAGGCCATTTTGAATTCACCACCTATTCAAAACAACTAATGTAGAGGGGAATACTATAAATTATACAACCAAGTCACAAAAACACAATCTCCAAATATGCGCATTAAATTATTAATTTTGAGGTCACGAAGAACTTTTAATTTCATTCGTAAAACACATTTGAAGACATTCATCGAAAATTGGATCATTCAAACATAGTTAGTTGACACAATTGTGTGTAGTAAGTGAAACTGACTGCCTCAGTGTGAGTAATCACTACATAGTATAAAACAAAGTCGCTACTTTTGTCTGTTTGTTTGTCTGTATGCTTAAATCTGTAAAATTACTCAACGGATTTTGATGCGGTTTTTTGTAATAGGTAGAGTGATTCAAGAGGAAGGTTTATATGTATAAAAATTCCCGAAATTCCCACGGGAACGGGTACAACGCGGGTAAAACCGCGGGGCGCTGCTAGTAGTATATATAGCAGTGGTGTATGTCTGTGTGTAGGTTTGTTATGATACAATTCATTTTGAAAAAAAGAAAGTAATGCATCTCATCTAACTCTTTCATTCATGTCGAGTAGATTAGTGGTTAACCTTGGTGTCGGAGTTTTTAGACCGCCTAAAGGCCTATGACATGGTCTTACGACTGAAACAACCGGGACCGACTACTCAACGTCCCCTCATGCCACTTCTTCTTCTTCATGGAGTGGATGGTCAACCTGACCAATCCTGGTGTCAGAGTTATTGAGCCGCCAAAGGCCTCTGACATGGCTCAAGTAACGACTACTATCCGTAGAAAGTAACCGGGACCGACGGCTTAACGTGCCCTCCGAAGCAAATCATCTTACTTTACGGGCAATCAGGTGATTCAGCCTGCAATGCCCTAAACAAACTGAGGGCAGTCTCACAAACTGAAATTGCAGTAACAAAGAGGAAATAACAGCTAAAAGTAGGACCATGCCTTTGACAGGATTTTACAAGAAAACTATGACACATAGGTAGTAAAACAAAAACCAAATTCAACGAAAACAGATGAAGATACAATGACCCAATTATTAAGAAATCGTTACGAATTACATCAAATATTACACATAATTTCCATGTTTGTTCAGTTGTGCCGGTGTGATGGCATATTGTTGTCGATGTACCTAAGCCACTGAACTATGTCACTTGTTTCAACTTTCACCAATTATTACGAAATTAGATGAAAAGTGACATGGATTGTGCGTTTTGTATATTATTATAGAAATTTATAATTTAATATACCCGGAAAAAATCACATACGGTTAATTAGACCCAAACTAAGCTCTAGGCTTGTATTATGGAATCTAACTAACTGATACTACTACATATACATACAAAAATACTTTATAAGAATATTTAATTGTCACCCAGACGTCGTCGCCAACAACTATGTCTTCACATATTATTGACTCACATATTGAGCGGGAATCGAACGCGCAACCCCTGACACAGTAAGCGCTCTCACATGCCACTGTGCCAACGGGCTTGTCTTATTTGGCTGCAGCATTCGGTTTATCGCCTAGTGTTAAGAGGTATCCTGTGGGCCGTATTCGGTTGAACCGAATGCGGTCGCTGAATTCGGTTTAACAACCGAAGTTAACAGTCCAATTTCATTCCTGTTAACCGATTCGGTAATTTCGAAACGTATTCGATGAACCTAATAAGCTCTTACTGACGCACTCAAAAACGTCAATTAAATCACCTCCTAACTAACTAATTGACGTAATTTTTCGTACATTACACGTCAAAATCACTCATTAAATATCTACTAAAGAAATACTTGACGTACTCCGAGTACGGGCGTAAAACTTTTTAATATTAAACCATACAAAACCTCAAACCATTAACAGAGACAAAAGTTCAAACATACTCAGTAAAAATTAAGCAAATATACCAGCAAAATATTAAAACACCATCAAGGAATCAAATCTCAGACAATGCGAGTCGCATGTGTACTATAAGGGTAGCTAAACCCACTTAATCCCAGCTTTAGTGAAGAGCATATTTCTAATTTTTGGGTGCAACTGTGACCGAAGGCGGGGGAAATTGGGTGGGAAGGGGAGCGATGAGCGGAGCGGAAAGCGGGTTGAAGGTTGAACTGTGTTGAAGTGTGCTACAATCTGTTATATACGGAGATGTCAATTAACTATTGACTTAATTTTACATACATGACGCAAATCGCTTATTATTATCATTCTGATATGAATCATTCTGAGCGCGGGAATAAAATATCTACAATTAATTAGCCTGTAAGATTCTACTGCACTGTCCTTATAGGAACCCAAAATTTTAAGAATTATTTAACTTTACCGTTGATATACAAGATTTAAACATTTTTATTTAGCGTTATGTTCTATCGTAGCCCTTTTCAGTTTAAAATATATTACGCTAGGCGTGAATAGGTTACAAAGAATAAGTGTGGTTGAAATTATCCATCAAAATTTCCAGCCATGTATTACATGTATTACACTCCCGAAATCGCGTCCGCTTATCACCACACACAAACCCTTATCTCTTTCAACCAAATCCCATTGCAACTGTATTTAAATTCAATTTTATTTGGCTTTTTGTCAGCATAATGACATTTTGATTGTGAAATATTAAAACGTGATCAAAGAAACTCAAATAAAACAGACTTCAATTAATATTGGCTACTGAAAAATTACTCTAGTATTAAGAATTTGTGCGTCAATAATCTATATAGTAATAAAGCTGAAGAGTCTTTTCATTATACGAATACATTGTAACCAATATAACAGCCTCCGTGGTCTTGTGGATTGAGCGCTCGGCTCACGATCCGGAGGTTCCGGGTTCGATTCCCGGTGGGGACAATATCTCACGAAAATCTCTTTGTGAGACTGTCCTCAGTTTGATTAGGGCATTGCAGGCTGAATCACCTGATTGCTCGAAAAGTAAGATGATTCCGTGCTTCGGAGGGCACGTTAAGCCGTCGGTCCCGGTTACTTTCTACGGATAGTAGTCGTTACATGAGCCATGTCAGAGGCCTTTGGCGGCTCAATAACTCTGGCACCAGGATTGGTCAGGTTGACCGATCCCTCGATGAAGAAGATTGTAACCAATATAGGAACTAACACCAATGCCCTTTTAAATATACTTAATCAGAACAGTTTTTGCTGTTTTGAAGACATAAATAGACGATTTATTCAAACAAGTAAGTAGAAATTCGACTTCTTATTGTGCGCCAAAAATGTCTAAATAGCTGTTTAAATATTATGCGACTCCAATGTTTAAAGTAGAACTAAATATTATTTATAAAAAACTATCGTCATATTGATAAAAATCAAAGTACCTAAACATGTGTAAACCAATAAAAATCGCACCGTAAAGAGTAGGGTAGATCCATTAGAAACAGTTTAACATTTGGTCGTAAACCCTAGCCGGTGGCTCGGTGAGTAGCGGCGGCACAATTAATTCAACAACCACCCTAATGTTATTAATATTGCACCCTTGGTAAAGATGGAAGCGCACTCGTTCGAACCGCCTCGGCCAATCGAGTGAATAAATTTTAAGTTTTTTATGTTATTTATCACGAATATTTTTAGTAACTGAAGGAAATATTATCAAAGATTTTAAAATGATCGCGGTCTATACTATTTATCTATAATGCGATATTTGTTATGAGTAGAGTTGCCGAACGACGCGTGGGCGAGTTTTATAGTATATGAACAAGTAATTTGACATAAATCACGCTCGTGTTCTATCAAACTCGTCACCTCACAGCTCGCTACCTAGTGAAACACCTAGAAGAAGTAACAAATATTTTGTGTTCAGCGCAGTGCGCTTCCACCCTAACATTATTAATGTAGCCCCCTCATAACACACGGTCAAGTGAGACATGTGGATTCGGTAAATTGATTTAGCGCTATCTTTTTAACCTTATTGTTCAATATTGCATGGCTTGTTCAAAAACATGGCCGTGAAATTTGAGGGTGCAGTCTTAATAGTTGGAACTATGGTAGATTTTTACACTCTGTTATAGTTGCTGTTATATTTCCACTCCTCCTTCCCTCTCTGCCTTTGCCCAACGGTAAAATCTTTTTGTAACTGTTAGAGTTTATTCCCACTGTCGGATTTCGGATCGGAATTTTATAGAAGCCGATGCGAGGAGGTTTTAGAGAGGCCGAATATGTTATAACAAACTCGTCCGCGTTGACGTTCAACAATAAAAATACAGAGGCGATGACACAAAATCGGAGTGGTGAATAATCATATAAAATCTATCACAATGTATGATAAATATACGGAGCCGGACAATTGACACCCAACAAGTCTTCTTCTTCTTCTTCTTGAAGAACAAGAAGATGAAGAAGACCCGACAAGAAAGAACGGAGTATAAGTTTCTATACTTTTTGCTGCTTTGTTTAGCTATAACCACTCAAGAGTAAAGCAAAATCTATCTTGATCACAGAAAATACTAAAGATTTCGACTAAGTCGCCTCTCAAAAACCTACCAAATTCTCTTCAACAAAATTCCACACACGCTCCCAAAGCAAAAGACCAAAAAATACACGTTATAAAACGACATATTTCCCCAAAAATGAGGGTAAAGAGTAACCATTTGATGTTCAGTAACCGTTATAAGTGGTGGGGCACCACAAGGCACGGCTTTGGGCCCGAAACTCTTCATTGTGTATATGTACTCTAGTTTGAATGGGTGACAAATGTCAATGTTTCTGGTAAGCCTATTATGGCAAGAGATTATCAGTAATGAAATATATTTAATCTGGGTTAGGGATGGACGGTGGTGCTATTTTCTGATGTAGTTCTCATTGAAATATTGTATTTTTGATCGCTTTTTATATTATACGTCTCGTCGCTTAGCATATGTTAACTTTCAGAAAAAATTAATCCTAGATTCTTTGAATTCGTATAAATAGTCACTGGAAATTACCGCCCTTATTACTTAATTACTTACAATATTTATATCTTTATAATATACCAGCAGCGCCCCAAATTTTTACACGCGTTGTGCCCGTTCCCTGAGCATAAAAAATAGCCTATAAACTTTCCGTTGAATGTGGTTATCCATTACAAAAAGAATTGTTCAAATCGGATTGATAGTTTCTGAGATTAGCTCATTCAGACAAACAAACTCTTCAGCTTTATTATATTAGTATAGATCATATTTTTTACAGTCATATAAGATTCTATCAAAGCTATGTACATGTATTTATACTGGTTAGAGTCGGCATATTATTATAAAGATGTTTTTAAAGTTTCTTTTTTATGTTTCAAGTATTTTCATTTGAAAATTAGCTGCCTATTTTTATAGCATATACAAATACATATTCATAAATAGATGATTTATAAATAGCTCCATTTGTTTCATCCCAATTATGATATTACGCACATCCCTAATTCTTGCGACTGCAGATTTTTCCTCGCCGAATAGTTCGGCGTCCACCGTCGTTTCCTTTGCTAAGGGATTTACTAAATCTGTCGATCGTGATTGCTTCTGGTAATCATATTGAGTGGCCGCCGTGCGTTTCGATTATATGCGGCATATGGAATATCATAGTTATAGTGTAGCAAAAAGATATTATTAGTAGCAGGTACGAAGATATTGATGAACCTTTGAGTTTTTCAAGTCACTTTCAACGGAAAGGTTTTAAGCTATTTTTCAACTCGAAATTCTTACGGGAAAGGGCACAACGCGGGTAAAACCGCGGGGCGCAGCTAGTCCTAATATACAAAGGTGAAGTTTGTTTTTTTATCTCAAAAACTACCAATCCGATTTGAATAATTCTTTTTGTAATAGATAGTCATGTTTAATGGAAAAGTAATAGGCTATTTGTCATCCCGTAATTCATACGGGGACGAGCACAACGGGCACAAAGGGCTGCTAGTCAAATGTAAAACCTTGGAAAATCTTAACCATGCCAATCGTCTCAGAATTAGATCGACTTACGCCTGTACTCAGAGACGTCAAGTGCTTCCTTAGTAGAGATTTTATGAGCGATTTTGATATATGACGGGTATAGAAACAAAGTGACCTCAATCCCAGAACATTGAAATTGAGTAAATCATGGTTTTTTGTTTCGCTAAGTATAAATGTCTGTTTTATTTTAAAATTAATGCCAATAGATACGTAAAAAATCAATCCTATCCTATAAAACTATATAATCCTCTCCTATATAATCCTATAAAACTTTACTTTTAAATTGAAAGCTGATCAGAAATTAGAAATATACACAAAATTATAATGGACTGAAGCGTCTTTGTATTTCATCAATGGATTGAGGCGTATTTGCATCTCACAGTCACATATGATGAATGAAACAAAACGTCATTTAGTTAAGTGTCGATTTAATGGACGTTTCTGAGTGCGGCATTAAGGCACCTAAATAATTATGTTATCATGGTATCCTAGTGTGATAAATTTTGCTTGGTAGCAGTAGTAGTATAAGCCTGTAAAGCTTTTGGCCAACAGTCCCACTTTTGAGCAAAGGCCTTACAGGCTCATCTCACTGAAGATATCAGTGAGGATACAGTGAGGAGGATAAAATTTTGCTTGTTTGTATAACATCTGCTGTACCAAATATTTGTTTATTTTGTCCGCTAGATGTCAGGCGGGTACCGGCAGGTGTGTGGTGGACAAAGCTCACAGGAACCAGTGCCAGGCGTGCAGGTTGAAGAAATGTCTCGCTATGGGCATGAATAAAGATGGTAAGTCATTAAGTAAGTACGACAAGGTGAGTAGCCAACACTCATGTCGGAGCTTTTAGACCGCCTAAAGACCTCCGACATGGTCTATCGATTGAAACAGCTGAGACCAACCATTTAACGTGCCCTCCGATGTACGATAGCGCTCAGATGAAAATGCCACTTTCTATAACCCGTTCAACTTGAGCTGCACGTTGAAAATCGATTTAATGGACGTCTGACTCTCTCTGTCTGTCTGTCTGTCTGTCTGTTACGCTTTCACGCCAAAACTACTTAACCGATTTGAATGAAATTTGGCACACAGTTAGTCTAGAGCCTCAAAAAGGACATAGGCTACTTTTTATCCCGAAATTCCCGCGGGAACGGGTACAACGCGGGTGAAACCGTGGGGCGCGGCTAGTCATTAGTTATAAACCGAAATGTCTAAACAATATCAATTCCCAATAATAAGACCAACCATAAACCAATTTATGCGAATTGAATGAATTGAATTGAATTAATAACACAACTGAAAATCCCCATATTACAAATCCATTACATAATCTAACAAATTCCCATACCCAACATCTATCAAAACATGTCATAACCCATAACCAGTGGAACCAAACAAGTCTGCACCACTCCGTGACACCACTGGAGGCAAGTCTACACCACTATGGACGCAATTAACCGAAAAACAATTGAACAGACATCCTTTGTATGATGAATTTTAGGGGGTGGAATTTTGTGGTATACTTTTTGGGGTGATGAGGTATTATTTGAAGAGGATTCGCTAATTTTCAGTGGTGTGTGTAGTCCAGTGACAAAGTCTGATGTTTTTAGACAACTTAAGTCTAAATGAAGCCTAGTGTAGTATCACTACTGTTTGGTGATTTTGAGATCATGTAAACGTAGGAGTGCTACGACACAGTGACGACAAAAGATTAGCAATATTTTTGAAAAAAAGATGAACATCGATTATTACCTTCTAAATAATAATTAAGTCTTTTAAAATACCTATATATAAAACAATATAATTAGATAGTACCTACTCATTTTGTATTTTTTAATTTAACGCGGATTAAGAACATTTTGGTCATCCAATGGTTTGTCACTTTCTGACATACGCAACTTTCCGAAGAGCAAAAGAGACAAAACACATTATAACAGTGTTTTAGTTACAGACCGTTTATAAATAAGGTGAACTAAGTTTCAAACAATCACTTCCCAAACCCATCTCTGTTAAAACATCACAACCCCTCACACAGATAGAACAAACAGAAAAACAAATTCTACAACAAAGAATCACCATCTACCGTACGTTATGATTATCACAGCTAGTCACCGAAGGGTTAAAAATGTATTTTTTTCACACGTGCCGCCACGCGACTCTCACTGTGGAGTATACAAATTATGGCTTACAACCCTTAGGACACGAACGGGTCTAGTCGTGCATAAGTTTGTTAGTTTAACTAGAGATTAAGTGATGGTTAAAAGCACTTAATGAAGAGATTTGTTTGGGCGAGTAAGTAAGAACGAAATGGAAGTTCTCACTGTTTTTCTGAGTTAGAACTAGGAACAATTCCGAAGGTGCAAGTTGGTGATGGACTGCAGAATACAAAAGCGGAACTGAGAAACTTCCTCTTTTATTTGATTTTAGTTAATAAGAAATGTGTAAGTTTGCATTATTATCCCGACGGACGAATATTCTTCTTCCGTTTATTTTACTATTAATTGAAACGTACGTTAATGTCATTATTTTTAGTTTAAACGGGAACTTGTGTACGATACGACGGAGGCTACTGTTGAGTTCTTCCATTTAATAGCCAAATAGTACAGCATTTTAAATTGCTCAAGATTTTATCTTCACAGTGCTATATTGTCATAATAGGCGGTACAAGTTCTGACAACAATAACATTTCTAAATACATATAATAAATGAAAAACATAATATCTGAACAGAAAAGAAATAATTTTAAATCCAAATCCACCATCACTAAAACCAACTAAATCAATTCACACAGTTAAATATGAAACAATTTTAAAATGTGGCAACAAGGGCCTGACAAAGAGTAAGCCATCTTTTCCCACAAATTAATGACCACAACCAAAATGCCCTTAAGCGGAATCTAATAAAGGCACGCCCCCGTTATAATGATCGTAACACATAATTAAGCAAATAAGCAAAAACTACAAAGCTCTGTTCACACTTCGCATTCAAATGAGCACCCCACTGTTGTAATGCCTACCCTGTGGCTGCGGCCTTACCGCAATTGTCACATTCACTGGTTTAATTTGACGTAATATTGTCATTCTTTGACGTAGTTCTATTTGTGACGTAATTAAGATGACCGATTTTTTTTATTCGTTTGTTTTACCTATGTTTATTTTTTGCATTAAGCGTGGTGCTTACGCCTAATCCTCCTTACTCACCTAAGGTCTTTGGCAAAAGTATTTTCTTAGCAGTAGGCCATTACATTTATTGTTTTACACACAGATATTTTCACTTTACAAAAAAAAACATTAAGTGTTTGAAACAGTTTAAATGTAGTGTTCTGAATAGTTCAGAGCTTGTTCTTATTCTTGTGGTTAATTAAAACAATTACCCGAATATGTTCCTTGTGTAGCTATTGGCTGGCAACAAGATCGTTTTTCATTGAATGAAAATAATTCAAATTGTTTTCGATTGTAAGCTAACATCGATGACGAACAAATACACTAAGTTCAGAACACTTAGTGAAAAGGCGGGTTTTGTAAAACACCAAAATAGTAAAACGCCAAAGTGACAAAATTGAAACAGCCGATAGAGTGATCAAACAGAAATAGATTACAGCTAACGTGCAAGAACAACAAATCGAATAACGTAACAGAATGAGCACGACTCAATACAAATAAAACTCAGTAACAATATTAAAGTCGAATCAAACTTAACAACATTCGCTGAATTACCATTACTTGGCTCACAATGAAGCGTTGATCCAATTTACGAAACGAAAGTGTCAAAAAGATTGTCGCAGCACAAAGTAAGGACGGGGACACAGTGTAAAGGAATGTGCGGTAGGATAAAAGGGCTATGTCAAGTTAACTGTGGTATAGTACAATGAAAGAATGAAATTAAAAATATACTTGATGACGATTTGTATTTTTTTAAATGAAATAACGCTTTGTGTATTTGTTGTATGAAATACTATTGCTTCTAATCGGGTGAAGAAGAAGAAGAAGAAGAAGATCGGGTGAACCAATTACTATATGAGTCTATAAGTAAACATTTTGTTTCAAATATAAAATGTGAGTCTTGACTAGGACTAAAACAAGTCATTAAAAATTTTGACCTGAAAATCCAATCAAATTATTTAAATCAATTTTTATCAACGCTCAACAAAATTGTAACCTCCTACTGTAAATTATTTTAAAAACCAACCCTAAACATCAAAAGCGTCCCAGATCAAAGCTATCCTACTATCTCCGCTATGACTTAAAGAAGTAATGAGGGACCGAGTGCGGGGCCCTGCGGCACGCCGCGCAGAAACCGTCGTTTTCGCATTATTCCAAGTCTCTTTGTGTAAAGTAAAATGTAATTTGGTTTCACTTCGAGATGTCGTCGCGGTGATTTAATTATATCATGGGTATAGTCACCTTGTCAAAAGCCTCTGACAATTCTGTGTAATTTAATTAGTGGAGTTGCTTGGGACTGTTCTGGGTGGTTTTGTTTTGATGTATGTTGTTGCGGGTTACTTCAACTTACGCTTGCGCACCAGTAAACGTTAACACAAAATATCAGCCTCAACAGACGTAACGTAAGAAAATTATATATCGTGCATTTCTAATTGCCGCCCAAACACACAAACAGACAGACAGACCCTTTAACAGACTGTTATTAAAGTTATGAAACAAAGCTTTGTGTGCACAGTGGTTTCCATAGAGTTTTATGGATTAAAAACAACATATAATAACCTTTCCGTTGAATGTGGCTATCTATTACAAAAAGAATTATCCAAATCGGATTGTTTTTTGGGAATTTCGGGAATTTTTTTACATAAAAACCTTCCTCTTTACACAAAAACCGCATCAAAATCCGTTGCGTAATTTTAAAGATTTAAGCATACAGACAAACAGACACGACTTTATTTTATACTATGTAGTGATGTAGATGACACTTATATACTTATTTAATACCTCAAAAGGGCAAAAACCTCTTTTTCACTAAGGGTAGATATCACTGAAGAGAATGCACATTGGGTATATGTACCTACCATATACAGAGTCGGATTTTGAAGGAAATTGTCTTTGATACACACTTGCCAGCTTTTATTTTTGGTGATATCATGATACTTGCAGCGCCCCGCGGTTTTACCCTTGTTGTGCCCGTTCTGGTGGAAATTTCGGGATGAAAATAGCTTTCAACCTTTCCGTTGAATGTAGCTATATCCATTACAAAAAAAAAATTCAAATCGCATTGGTAGTTTTTGATAAATACAAAAAAATATACGTTTTATTACATTAGTATAGACAGAACAAAACTACTTTGAAAGTTCCATATATAAGGTACATGTGAGTTCAAACTGTTGTTATTTATTTATTCTAGACATCTACACTAATATTATAAAGAGGAAAACTTTGTTTGTTTGTTTGTAATGAATAGGCTCAATAACTACTGGACCGTTTTTAAAAATTCTTTCACCATTCGAAAGCTACATTATCCACGAGTAACATAGGCTATTTTTCATCCCAAAATTCCCACAGGAATGGACACAATGCGGGTTATTGTAAATAAAAGAGTAGAACAGAATTAAACATTCATTAGTAAAATGAAAAGCTAATACCGCAATCTCAACATTAATCCACGCCCTTATTTTTTTTTCATATAATTTGTGAGTTTGGAGGGTCCAAGTAGATATAGGTAGAAACAATAAAGCATAGAAGAAAAGGTTTTATAGGTATTTATATAAAGTCGTGTATTACCCCATTCAAATGGTAGAGTTCAGATATTGTTCGACCATTAAGGTAATAAAATAAAATATTAAAAAGAAAGTTGCATAATACTACTTAAATCCCATACAAATTTGATTAGTTGTCAAAAATGTATGAACTTAAATTCAGTGGCGTTTGCCCAAGAAACTCCACTTCGCAGCGTTGACATTTTGCCTTGAGGATTTAGAAGCAAGGCCATCCACCACACCACTTATGAATCAATATTAGTACCGACTGCTTGGATGGGTGACCGACACGAACGCTACCGTGCTTCAGAAGGTACGAGTACGTTAAACGATCGGTCCTCATTTGTTTTAGTCGCATTATGTGTGAACAACATTGTCGGTCAGGGCAATCGGTCAGCGTTCTGGTCAGGGCAAACGGTCAGCGGTCCGGGCAGGGAAACCGGTCAGCGATGCGGACAGGTCAAAGAAACTTGCAGTGACCGTTGCCCTGATCGCTGCCTGCTGCCCGCCGCCCGCTGCCCACCTACCTGCCCGTACGCATACTGCGTTCTTAGATCATGCCCGCACGGTCAGAACGCATTTTATACAAAATATATAGAGACCGACAATGCGGGCAGCATTCACTTTGACCTGACCGCTGACCGCAGAACGCATCCAGTGTGGCAAATCCTTTAGGCGAACTAAAAACTCTGACACCAGGGTCTCTGACACCACTGACCTATTCAAACTTGTTAATAGATAGATGCATAATACCTCAATATTCTGTGACCGCGTTTCCTGTAGAGGCTGAAACATCAGATTAAAATCATCGATTAAAAGAAAGTCGTGTTAGTTACACCATTTATAACTCGAGAATGACTGGACCGATTTTATTGATTGTTTTTTTATTTTATTTATCTTGGACAGAAATAGGATAATAAGAAATAAGAATCCCGAAATTCCTACGGGAACGGGTGCGCTGCGGGTGTGAAGAAGCGAAGTGTATCCGTAAACGTTATTTTGAATTTCTACTGGTACTTACTTTCGACTAGTTAACTTAGTGAGGGCCACTCCGATTAAACGTCCAACATTAATACTTGTACGTATCTATTCCGAGTACCCTAACACTTAACTGTTTATATCGGACTTAAACCTACCAACTGACACTGATTAATGCGAATTTAATCCGCTTTAAACCCTTGAATCCAACCCTGTATTAATCGCCCGCAGACCCGACAAAGTCACAACTACACTACATCAAACAAACGAATTTATATCCTATTCTGAAACGTCTAAAGCGTAAATCCTTTTAACAATAAATCCGGCCACAATTTCGGATTTCCAAACCCGTCTAACTTTTAAGTCTGTGAACTCCAAATTCAAAAGGCTTTAGGTCGTATTTTCAACTGTCAAAACGGAATCTGCTACAGGAAATCGACCCTTATCTCCATTGTATAGGAAAGATTTTCGACTGAATGGAGTTCGAGAAATCAATAACCATTAAGCCCGAATCATTTTGACAGAAGTCGTATGCGAGAAAGAGAAGGGGCTGTAGGCTTTGTGTTAGAGCGAAAGAGATGGCTAGAGGGTTGCGTTTGTTTCTTGTAAGAATGGGTTATCAACCAGATGGGACCTCCACCTGAACTCATGATTTTATTTTCCAATTATGATTTTGATACTTTTTATGGGTTTGTTTTAAAATTGTTTTATTTTATTTGTTCTTACTTATCTGGAGGGATCGGAAGCAGTTTTTGGTTGTCGGAAAGTACTTTGGTGTTTATGAAGCGTACAAGTCTTGCACAAGGCTAGACAATAAATATTTTTTATTTATTGACTAGCAGCGCCCCGCGGTTTTACCCGCGTTGTGCCCGTTCCCGTAGGAATTTCGCGATGAAAAATAGCCTATAGCCTTCCTCGATAAGTGGACTATCTAACACTGAAAAAAAATTCAAATCGGACCAGTAGTTCCTGAGATTAGCGCGTTCAAACAAACAAACTCTGCAGCTTTATAATATTATAGTCTAGATTCACTAATAGGTGACCGTTGCCGGATTCTTTCTGTATGTTGCCTTATTAGAACCTTTACAATGTCATACCATGCTTAAAGAATTTCCATTTATCCTTGTAATTAGAAGGAAACAGGCGTTGATTTGACAAGAAAAAACTGAATAAGTATGTAGTGGCATTTCTATCGCGCGCTAGGCAGGTATTAAGCAATCGGTCCCGGTGGACTCAATCATCAGACCATGGCGGCTTTTAGGCGGTCTAAAAAGTCCGACACCAGGGTTAGCCACTAACCTATTAGTTATGAATAGTTTGTATATATAGATAGCCTTCCTGATGAATACTTACTACCAGCACCCCGCGGTTTGGCTCGCATTGTGCCCGTTCCCATAAGAATTTTAGGATGAAAAATGGCCTACCGATAATCTTCCTGTTCCTGATGAATCCGGCTATATTTCTTAAAAACTGATTCTCGTAGTTCTGAGATAAGTGCATTGAAACAAAAAATAAACCTTTAGCTTTATTATACATATTAGCATATATAGAATTAGACAGTGAAATATCTATAGACTACTAGCTGCGCCCCGCGGTTTCACCCGCTTTATACCCGTTCCCGCGGGAAATTCAGGATGAAAAATAGATGTTGTCCGATTCTCAGATCTACCCGATATGCACACAAAATTTCATGGGAATCGGTCGAGCCGTTTCAGAGGAGTTCAACTACGCACCCCGTGACACGAGAATTTTATATATTAGAAGAAGAAAATAGGGCTTATCCTCCTCACTGTACTAATCTTTCATACGACAAGAGGCCCAGCAGTGGGACATCACATTACAGTATCTCCCCCTTCTTATAGTTACAAAATTACCACACTAAAAGATACGTCACTTTTGCTTCACTACAAAATTATCCCCAATCAAAGATCACTACAAACATATATCTCTCTCGCTCTATCAACTATCGAACTAGTAATATATGTGTCTCGTTCTAACACCGGAAGTGAGATCTCAAAGATGGCGAATGGGAGGAGCTTTTGTTTTATCGCTTGGAGTGGGATAGTGGTATGGATTTTTAGTTTCATTGACATATAATGACTGAAAGATGAGTTTATTTAACTTATAGTTCTTACCTATTAATAATTGGTTAACTGCTGAGCATTGACAATTCTGAATGTTAAGCAACGCTCAGCTTGGACACTATTTAGATGGGTGACCGAAACTAAATCTTCTCTTGTCTTTTTGGGTGGTAGTTTTAATCCCTTTAGTTCATTCGCGTTATGCTTGATAATGTATATCTAGGTATATACTACGAGTAATATAATTGATTTTTGTTTTCTTGTTTGTTTAAATGCACTAATCTCAGAAACTACCAGTCCGATTTTAATAATGATTTCTGCATTGGGTAGACATATTCAACGGGCAGGTTATAGGCTATTTTTTACCCGAAATTCCCACGGGAACGGGTAAAACCGCGGGGCGATGCTATTGGATTAAATAAATGAGACTTATCAGTAATCTGACGTACGTTAATCCTTCCTATACTCTATTTCTTTTGGAATGGCACAAAATGTGGACCAATGTCGCCAATTTCCAGCCGAAGACGATTGCTCCTGAAGAGGAAAAAGGTTTAGTAATTTTATTTCATTATTACCCTATCTCTAAACCTTTTTCCTCTTCAGAAGCAATCGTCTTCGGCTGGAAAATTGACGACATTTAACCACATTTTGTGCCAATCCAAAAGAAATAGATTATAGTTGTTTCAATGGATAGACTCAAATCCGATTGTTAGTTACTGAGATTAGCGCATTTAAATAAACAAGAAATCAAACTCTTTATTATCAACAGCTTTATTATATATATAGATAAAAACACGACCAAACCCGCGTTCAGACGCGCTCCTAATATCTGTGTGTGAAGTCCAATATCGGTACACTGTCGAGAGCAATAAAATCAAAATGGATGCGTTATAGTTACACAGGGGTGACCCCTCTCACCCCGGGGGGTCGACGGTATGTGACATCCATGAAAATGTTGCTAGCTTCAATCTGGGTTGTGGAAAAATTGAATTAATTAATATGATTCGTTTAGGAAGCAAATCTATCTGTTTTATTGCGATAGGTGTTAGTGTAGTTGTTTGCTTTACTTTTCAAAAGTGGCTCTGGTTTGAGATCACCAACCCGCATTAGGCTAGGCAAACGTGGTGATTATGACATCCTCCTCACTGTACTGATATCTTCGACTTTGCAGGCTAATTTTATACTGTACTTTCAGGTGTAAGTAATATAAAAGTATGTTCAACGTTTTAATATAGGTTAGGTTATATACTTTTTAATATTAAAGCTCTCGGGTCGGGTGAAGAATGTTTCCGATTAGCTACTTCACTACATAGTATAAAATAAAATCGTCTCTTTTTCGTGTCTGTCTGTCTGTTTGTCTGTCTGTATGCTTAAATCTTTAAAATTACGCAATGGATTTTGATGCGGTTTTTTGTAATAGGTAGAGTGATTCAAGAGGAAGGTTTTTATGTAAAAAAATTCACAACGCGGGTAAAACCGCGGGGCGCTGCTAGTTTAAAATAAGTGCCTATGGCTCGGGTATGAGATCACCAACCCATGGAAGACAAGTGTAATATGTAACAAGTCTAGTTTACTGCATTGATATCTTCAGTGAGATGAGACGTCTTTGGCCATCAGTGGGACTAATTTCTATCACTAATTTCAACTGTAAGATGTCACTGCTTTGCAAAGATTTGAAAACTGTTTAAAACAGTCTTGTCTGTTTCAAACAAGTGAGTCCGATTATAAAGTCTGCCTGGTAAGTTCTAGTAAGTACCTAGTGGTCAACCTAGGTCCCGGAATTACGTTTTTGACCACCTAAAAGTCTCTGACATGCCCTATGAAAATGATAATAATCGGCCACACATCCAAGTATATTCCATTCTTAAGAAAGATAAAATTCAAACCATCATAACTGATTTCTCGCCAAAGACAACTTCTTCCATTGAAGCAAAGCATTCAGTGATAGGGTAAGAATGGAATGAAACATTTACTAAGTAAACCTTTTTTCCTCTTCAGAAGAAAACATCATGTTCGGCTACAAAATTTAGTCCACATTTAAGAAAAAAATGAGTCCAGTCTACAATATTATTCAGAAAATATCATTTTCGTCTGAAAAATCTACCACATTAGTACACTTTTAAGAAAAATTAAAGTTTAGTCTATAATATTTATCTATCTATAGACACAGAACCACAAACCCACCCCTACCCCTGAACGTTAAAACACAGAACTTATCTAGTACACCGTCAGTTGTCGGCGTGTAGACGACACCACCCTCAGGGGGTTAAATTTGTTTTATTTTCCTTTCCGCTTTGAACACTCGATAGGTACTGTTAGGCAAGATGGCGGTTGACCACTCAGATTTATAATATTGTTGGAAAGTTTGGGAACTACTAAAAACAGTAAGTCTTCTCATGATCATACCGTTTCCCGAAAAAATATCTAACTGCCGTATTCAGAGACGTCTTCTTCATCGAGTGGATGGTCAACCTGACCAATTCTGGTGTCAGAGTTATTGAGCCGCCAAAGGCCTCTGACATGGCTCGAGAGGTTAATTAAATCGACATCTAAATTAATTAGCATAAATATTTAATTTTTTAAATGCATCATCAAAATTCATTCATTAACGTAGGGTTAATGAATGAATTTTGATGATGCATTTAAAAAATTAATAAATTAATAAAAAAAATTAATAAAAAAAAATTACTTAGTGCGATGGTATAACTACTAATCTGATTGAGATCTCTTTTCATTCCATTTTGTTACCTACCCGATTTATGTATCTACCGTTCCGCTTCAACTCAGAAAAAACAGGTTTAAACATAACCTTTTATTTAGCATCTACTCCAGAAAATTTAATTTTCATATGAAGTACGTAAGTATTTTTTTTTGTAATCACTTTTTATCGAACGCCATTTTCGCCTAACTCCGGTCGACCATCAATTTCCCTGTCTGTACCAAAGCTCTATGCTTTATTGTGTCACCATCGATCATAATATTTCATTGACTGTACCTTCACTTTATTAATAAACTAAACCTAGACAGAGTCTAGTATACTTTGTTCTAAAGGTCGTAGAGGCTATTTTAAAACCGCGCCGCTGTTATATGACACAGGTCTACGAAGGTTATTTTCACAGTTGTTAATGAACGTCTGATCCTTCCACTATAATAACTAAAACTACCCTCTACTAGGTTTAAACCATAGAACTAGAATGTACGCAGTTAAGTGCTTTCTATGTCTATGGTTTGGCCACTATCCTACTCATAACTTAATTTACTGTACAGATATCACTACATAGTTTAAAACAAAGTCGCTTTCCGCTTTCTGTCTGTCCCTATGTATGTTAGATCTTTAAAACTACGCAACGGATTTTGATGCAGTTTTTTAATAGATAGAGTGATTCAAGAGGTTTATGTGTATAAAAATCCCGAAATTTCCACGGGACCGGGCACAACGCGGGTGAAACTGAGGGCGCTGCTAGTTTATCATAAATAAGCGAGAGCCTTTGCAGTGTAGTGGAATCTTAGAACCCTTTAATTAAGGCTAAAATTCTGTTTTAAATCGTTAATGGCCCTTGGTCTATCACTATATCAATAATCTCAGAACAAGTCACACGAACATATCTTTCCTTCCAGCTGTCCAGAACGAGCGGCAACCTCGCAACACGGCCACCATCAGACCAGAAGCCTTGAGGGATATGGACCAGGAACGAGCGCTTAGAGAAGCCGCCGTCGCCGTCGGGGTGTTCGGGTGAGGACTTATCTTCTACTTCTTCTACTATAATTACTAGAAGGGCAAGCATTTCTACTTCTCTTCTACTGTAATTACTAATAGGGCAAGCATAAAACCGAAGACTAAGGTTTTCTCTTCATTCCATCTCTACTTATTAGACAAACTTCTCTATATCTACATGCAACGTCAAAAACTCACGTATATACTTTCAAGTGAAGACTAAATGCATTGTAAATGTGTCAAACATGTCACTGTCATACAATTCCAGCCAATCATAACAGAGGAATAAAACCAGTTAAATTGAATGACTGAATCTGGTGTTGCAACGTCGGATTAGTAGTAACATCAGTTTCCTTACCAAATCTCTCGGGAACAGTAGAGATATCGTTTCGAGTCTTCGTTTATATGCTTGCGCGGCTGAATTACTATTATTAGGAATATAATATAGAACTGTTTAAAATGAAAACTAGGTTCTTATGATAACTACGTTTTTCAATACCTAACGCAAAAACGGGTGTTATAAGTTTGACGTCGGGTCCGTTCACACAGACCGGCTCGGAGAGCATCGGCGCGCATTTTTCTTTTCACACAGACCGGATCGTATGCGCTTGGAGTTGGTCGGAGCGGAGCCGCCAACTATTTCACATAGACCGGCTGGAAGCCACCTGAAAGCGGATGCGCTCGGAGCCGGTTGGATGCGCTCGCAGCCGGTCGGAATCGCTCGCAGCCGGTCGGATACGCTCGCAGCCCGTCGGATGCGCTCGCAGCCGTTCGGATGTGCTCGGAGCCGGATGGGTACACTACAAAGGCAGTACCAGTCTTCCGATCCAGCACGCAATCGGAGCCGATCGGCTGCGCGAGCGAGAAAGAGCACGCAATCGGAGCCGATCGGTTGCGCGAGCGAGAAAGAGCACGCAATCGGAACCGATCGGCTGTGCGAGCGTTAAAGAGCATGCAATCGGAGCCAAACGGCTGCACGATCGAGAAAAATTACGCGATCGGAGCCGGTAAGCTCCTCTTATTATTTCACACCAAGCGCCTTCAAGCATTCTTAATCACAAAAGCAGTGCACATGCAAAAATAAACCTTAATACAAATACTAAAAACTCTGTTTTTAACGTGATAAGAATCTGCTCTCCTCTCCGAGCCGGTCTGTGTGAACGGACCCTATGTCTGTGAGTCTGTAGCGCTATTAGCGCTGTAGCGATAGACCAATTTTGATGCGGTTTTTTTCATTAGAAAGCTAGTTTCAGTAATTAATATAAGTTATTAATTAAGTATTAGAAACCGTAGTCTTTTTTAAACATACAAGATTTGAACACATAAAAAGTAAGTTATTACTTGCTTTATTAACTTTCTAACGCGAAAAAACCCGTGTGAGTACGTTAAAACTATATTAGAAACCATTCAATATTAATGCTAACGATAAACCATTCAGATCAAATTAAAACTTTCAGTTTTCTGTTCAACAAAGTGTCGCTAAAAACAACTATAACGTTATTTCCTCTTTATAACATTAGATTAAAAAGATCAAAGCGAACTGCACTACAAAGCATAGGACAAAGTGAAGTTTTGTCAAAGCACAGTGCGAATTATGAAAGTTCCCTGACAGTACTCAAAGGAAGCTGAATGCACTTCTGTGAATATGTTCGAAATTATGAACTGTCTTTGTCAAAGGAATTTAAAGTGTTTATATCCGTAAAAAATCATATATACGGTCGAGAAACTTTCTCCTTTTTTGAATTCGATTAAAAAAGGGGTAGGTACTAGTGTTACTAATAGTACCCGTGAAAACCTGTTATTAGCTTTTTGTGTTCTTTTATAATGTATTGACTGTTGTTATAGCTGTTGGTTTTCCTAATTATAAATAACTAGCAGCGCCCCGCGGTTTTACCCGCGTTGTGCCCGTTCCCGTGGGAATTTCGGGAAATTTTTTACATAAAAACCTTCCTCTTGAATCACTCTACCTATTACAAAAAACCGCATCAAAAACCGTTGCGTAATTTTAAAGATTTAAGCATACAGACAGACACGAAAAAGAGACGACTTTATTTTATACTATGTAGTGATTATAAATAAATAAATAAATAAATAAATATAATAGTCTAACCACCTTATTCATAATATTTTTTTAATTAAAACACTGCTACAAAGTGTTTTGTCTCTTTCGCTCTTTGGCAAATAGCGTATGTCGGAAAGGGACAAACCATATGATAGCTAAAATGCTTTGAATAAGCGTTTATGAACAAGGCCCTAGTCTCCAAGTAATCTCACCATCATTCAGTTCCACTTAATCCTAGTTCACAAGCTAAACTGAGATTGATGATCTTCTTCTTCTTCATCGAGTGGATGGTCAACCTGAGCAATCCTTGTGTCAGAGTTATTGAGCCGCCAAAGGCCTCTGAAATGACCTTGATTGATGATGATAAGATGATACTTCAAAATGTATTCCCGATACTGGCATTTCTATCTGACCGCTGCCGTGCTTCGGAGGGCACTTTAAATTGTCAGTCCCGGTTTTTTTAATCGTTTGACCATGTCGGAAGCCTTTAGACGGTCTAAAAACTCCGACACCAGCACGGGTAGCATGACAAGTAGACTTACAAATATGTCTACCATCTATGGCGCAAGTTTGACGTCATCGCGATTTTGTCTACAGTAGCTACCGCGACATAGATTTGTCTTGTCGCGTACGTCATTTGTATACAAATGTCTACGCCCTTGAGCATGACGACCATATTATGTCTACGTCAGAGACTAATTTGACTTTGACATTTCAAAGTATACAAATATGTAGGCTACCCTCCAAGGTGCATACAAAGCTTGTCTTTTTCGTACAAGACATTTTAAACTTACAAAATACAATATTTTTGTAACAAAAACGAAAACAAGAAACAATAACCACAGACAAAAACGCACTGAAATGAATGAATGGCGAATGAATGAAATAGTGTTGTGACGGTGTTGTGCTTCAACAAATTTATCGGTAATCATGTGTGACCATGTTAAAAATATAATATATTTGTAAAGGGCAATATTTATATGTCTTCCGTAGCGAAAGTTTTGTATACAGTAGAGATTTTCGCTTCCTGTCATTATGTGCTCGCAACCGCGCCATAACCCGTAGACAAGACAAAAGTTTTAACCCTATAGAGATATATGTCTACCAGTGTTCATGCTACCCGTGCAGGGTTGGCCACTAACCTACTCTAACTTACTACTGTAAGTGATATGATTGGCTATAAGTAGTCAAGTAAAAATCCCCTAAAATATAAACAACTAAAGCAATAAACTAAATGCTATACCTACCAATATAAATTCATAACTATTCAAATCACCAACAAACAGACAAACAGTTCATGAAATTCAAATCCATCCAATCATTGTTAGTGCGTTATGATGTAAGGCTACATTTGAATATTGTTTTGCACCCCTGTATAGGGGTAGTTTTATTGCTTTAACTTAACCTGTGAGAAGGGGAAGTTTTTAAGTAATCGTAACAATTTGGAAACCCTCGCCGTATAAAAGGAGTTATACTATGATTATATTATACTTATACTAGCTGCGCCCCGCGGTTTCACTCGCGTTGTACCCGTTCCCGCGGGAATTTCGGGATGAAAAATAGATGTTGGCCGATTCTCAGACCTACTCAATATGCTCACAAAATTTCATGAGAATCGGTGGAGCCGTTTCGGAGGAGTACGCGAACGAACACTGTGACACGAGAATTTTATATATAAGATAAACTTAGATATGTACTTTTGTGTATGATATCGTAATTCGTAGCTATACTCAAATACAAAGTTTTGTCTGACAGAATCAAGCTATCGCTTGAAGTTATCTGTGTGTCTACTTGTGTATTACACGACAAAAGTTAATAAATCAACTCTGACACCAGGATTGGTCTGGTTGACCATCCACTCGATGAAGAAGAAGAAGAATAAATCAACATACTATTTTCTTGGGTATTCTCCCTAACTAATTGAATGAAATACATCATACACTGTATGCATTATGAATTAGTATACGGAAACATTATTTTAGGATTTGAGTTCGAGACATCGAATCACAGGGAATAGTTAGAGGAAACTAGCTGCGCCCCGCGGTTTCACCCGCGTTGTACCCGTTCCCGCGGGAATTTCGGGATGAAAAATAGACGTTGGCCGATTCTCAGACCTACTCAATATGGTCACAAAATTTCATGAGAATCGGTCGAGCCGTTTCGGAGGAGTACGCGAACGAACACTGTGACACGAGAATTTTATATAAAAGATAAATCACCAAGTTAGATGAAGTATCTATTAAAGCCTGTAAGCCTGTAATGTCCCACTGCTGAGCAAAGGCCTCTTATCTCACTGAAGATATCAGTACAGAGAAGAGAATTAGGCGTAACTAATTAGGCACCACGCTTGCCTAATACGGGTTGGTGATCTCAAACCCGAGCCATGTTTGAAAAGAAGAAAACATGTTTTTAAACGCTCGACCCGGGAATTGAACCCGAGACCACAACTAGAACTTAAAATGTAGTTTTATTAAATTAAATGTAATAAAATAGCGACCTCGCTTCGCTTCGAATAATCAATATTTCCTTTTGGAAATTCGAGTTAAAAAAGCTATAACCCATCTTATTAACTGCCTGAATGTGAAAACAGAATGAAAATCCGTTCACTTGGTTTTGAGATAAAGCGTTAACATACAGACATACAGATGGATAGTCCGACGAGCGAGTGAGTACCTAACAATTTGACATGTGCTAGGATCACATTCCCTAAATTGGCCAGCTTGTAAGCTCGCCCAATTTAAATGCTTTAAACCTAGCTGAAATTCAAAAGTTTAATCATTACGTTAAATCCAGCGTAAAGATTCGATACGCCTCACTTATATTGCCAGCTGAGTTGATGCCAAGCGCAACCTTTGATCAACTACACATGGCTGGTTTGACGTCATCGACTGACCCTACGGCTACGACTGACGCTACGAAGCTACGCGCGTAGGCCCGTAGCTAGGTTGCTACGCACGAAGTCACGTATTCTCTTGACGTGAAATAGGTATTTTTAGCAGTTTGACGTCATGTTGGCTTTAAAGATAGATTTAAATGTGTGTATAGTGTTTTTAATGTCAGATTTTGTAGGTGGTAATTACCGAATAACCTAGATAAGTCACCGCTATTGTTTATAACGACCCCAAAGATAAAGAGCTTCTATTTTTCTGTATAATAGGTATGTGTAGCTTCCGTCGTTTGTATACCGCTTTTGAAATGTTTTTCAGTTGAAATAGCGTCTGCCACAGAACGGCCGAATTTTAACTGATTTAAAAATGATACTGATTTTGACATTGTGTCATAATATTTTCGTTATGACAAATTATTAAAATCTTTCATAGGTAATCAATTTAGGTCCACTTTTATAGAAACGCACTTATAACCAACATATTTTGTCATAACCTCTTTTAACCAGTTTCCCCCGCAGCCCGCCCGTGTCGCTGGCCATGGCGCTGTCCCCGGCGCGGTACCCGCTGCTGTCCCCGCACTACCCCGCTCTGCCGGCGCCACAGCCGCAGCCCGACTCCTCGCATGATGCACAGGAGCCGAATCATTCTGATAGCGACGGTAAGGAAATATTAGAATTGGATTAGTAGGATAGTTTATAGGCTTTGACTTTTGCGTATGATGTACGACGACGAAAACTTCGAAGACACATTAGATATCCTGCAAAGATATTTGAAAAGCCCGTTGGCACAGTGGCAGTGAGAGCGCTTACTGTGTCGGGGGTTGCGGGTTCGATTCAACGGAGTCAACAATATGTGAAGACATAGTTGTTGGCGACATCTGGGTGTCAATTATGTATTCTTATAAAGTAATTGCTCTCCGAAGCACGGTAGCACTCAGATAGAAATGCCACTATCGGCCACCCATCCAAGTAGGGGTCGAGCTGCACGTTGCTTAACAATCGCAATGACCTTACATCGCTTAACGTCGCTTCGCGTGGCAGGTTAAGGGCTCCTCTCATTAACTCCTTCTTCTTCAGACGACAGTATCGACGTGACTAATGAGGAGGACTCCACGTCGTACTCGCCCCCCACTCCGGTCAACAGCTACCAGCAGACTTGCACCACTTACCGGTTAGTGCATTCACTATAACTTTCAGTTTAAGGGGGATTAATTTTGACTCTTTTGATAGACAGAACCTTTAATGTATGTGGTACTTTTTTACTTAGAAGTTCTTATGAAGTATTTTCGTTTGTGTTATATGTTATACAGTAAGGTATTTATCTATCTGTCACTTTATAGTGTCTGTAATTACATCTCAAAGGGTCCTAAATTACTTACCTAAATTAGAAACATTCAAATGACATATTGAGACCCCGGCCAAACCTCGAGAGTCGGTAAATTGTCCGGTTTATTAATCTTTCCTTTGTTAAGCATACATATTTCTGCGATATGGTCAAAGTAAGATTTGGGATCAGTCACTTCGTTCTAGTCAAAATCGGACATAGACATTTTGCGATCTAGACTAACCCTTATCTACCTACACATGTTTGATACGGGTTTTTTCGCGGTAGAAGTTCACCCACTCGAAACGTCGGGAAATGAAAAGTAGTTTTACATTTTTATCTGACGTTTAGGCCCCTTTACAGGAACCGTAAAAAATAAAAGTGTATCCGTAAAAGTAATTAAATTCATAATGAGTTTTACTTGTTTCATAAACTTTCTACCACAAAAAAACCCGTGTGAGTACATTTACTCAGTGTACAAATCGCGTAAGATTAAAAAAGACTAAAAAAATAATATTATCGACAGGCCTCTAGGAATCGAAAGCGCGGCCGAGACGGCGGCGCGCCTCCTCTTCATGGCGGTCAAGTGGGCCAAGAACCTACCCTCATTCGCCAGCCTCGCCTTCAGAGATCAGGCAAGTGGAGATCCTACTAATATTATCAATGCGAAAGCTTGTGAGGATGTATGTTCACGGATTTGGATGAAACTTCACAGTAATATAGGTTATACATCAGAATAACACATGGGATACATTTTATCCCGAAATTCCTGCGGGAACGAGTACACCGCGGGGTGTGGCTAGTATAATATATAAGATACATTCCGATCTTTCTATTATGTATATACATACATTCGGATCGGAATTAAAGTTAGTAAGTATGACCGGAATTTTTATTTAGTTTCGGCCCCAAAGAGGTTCTTTACAACGTACCATGAATACAGTTGTAACCTATAACCGTATCTCCAGGTGATTCTCCTGGAAGAAGCGTGGTCGGAGTTGTTCTTGCTGAACGCCATCCAGTGGTGCTTGCCGCTCGACGCCGCCTGCGCCACTTTGTTCGGCACTGACCAGATGGATCAAGGTAATTAAACTGATAAACTTTGATTATCCATACTAATATTATAAAGAGGTGTCGGGGGCTGATTCGTTCCCGCCCGGAGTCAACAATATGTGAAGACATAGTCGTTGGCGACGACGTCTGGGTGTCAACTATGTATTCTTATACAGTATTTGTGTATGTATATGTAGTAGTATCAGTGAGTTAGATTCCATAACACAAGCTTAGAGCTTAGTTTGCGTCTAATTAACCGTGTGTGAGTTTGTCAGGGGTTTTTATTTATTTATTCTTCTTATAATATTTCTTCTTTATCTTCTTCTTCATCGAATGGATGGTCATTGACCAATCCTGGTGTCAGAGTTATTGAGCCGCCAAAGGCCTCTGACATGGCTCATGTAACGACTACTATCCGTAGAAAGTAACCGGGACCGACGGCTTAACGTGCCCTCCGAAGCACGGAATCTTACTTTTCGGGCAATCAGGTGATTCAGCCTGCAGTGCCCTAACCAAACTGAGGGCAGTCTCACAAAGAGATTTTTGTGAGATATCCCCACCGGGAATCGAACCCGGAACCTCCGGATCGTGAGCCGGGCGCTCAAACCACAAGACCACGGAGGCATAATAATATAATAATCTATAATTGCCTTATAAGTAGTGTACATAGGTGCTTATAATTACTAAGATTAAGGCTAAGAAGTTAATTATAGTGTTACAACTGACCCCTAACTAGATTATTTATAATCTGTATGTAGAGATATCAGTCCCATTCCCTCGTTGAGTGCCTTTACTATAAAGTTTAACAGATTATGAGGTGGGTTAACATTGGCCTTTATACATTATATATTTTGAATACTTATAGCTAGTTATAATACAGCGGTGTACACAACTTTTAAGTACTGGTGGGTTTCTTATATACCTATTTATTATGAACACATATTACTTACACAAGTTTAGTAGCAGGATTTTGTGTGTGTAGTAGAAGAGTGAATTTAGGATAATGATGGATATTAATGTGTGATTAAGATAAAAAGGTTAGGAGTGTCTCTTAATAATCATACTAGTACTGCTAGTATGAATGAATCTCCCAAACGGCCCGTAGAGTCAGGCAGCGCGTCGGCGACGCTGCGGCGACTACGCGAGGTGCTGGCGCGGTACCGCGCCGTGCTCGTCGACCCCGCCGAGTTCGCGTGCATGAAGGCCATCGTACTCTTCAAATCCGGTGAGTGATCCTACCTTCTCTTTCATAGCATACGAGCATTTATGATTGTTTAGCTTTTCAGAATCCTTACTATAGAACAGAATTATTTATAGTTGGAAAAAAAGCTCAAAAGCTTTACATACTCAAGCTCAGCTGAAAAAGCTATGTCGTCTTGAAAATAAGAATATGTATCATAAGCTTGTATTCTGCGACGAATGGCAAGAGACTACACTGCCGCAGATTTCTTAAATACGTTTTTAAAACAAATCTAGTCTAGCTGCCATCAACGACACAGCTGTGTGGTCGACGCTCGCTAGCTGTCCATCATGATACTCTTTAAAATACTCACATATATCATTTACTAATCTAAATACGAAATAATAAGTACATTCGGAATCTTACCTTACTTATATCGATGTCTCCAGAAACCCGCGGCCTCAAAGACCCCCTCCAAATCGAAAACCTCCAAGACCAAGCTCAAGTGATGCTGATGTCTCACGCGCGCGCGGCGCACGGCGCGGCGCCGGCGCGGTTCGGCAGACTGCTACTACTGCTACCACTGCTGAGAGCAGTCCCGCCCGTCATGTTAGAGAAGGAATACTTCGCGAAGACTATCGGACAAACGCCTATGGAGAAAGTGCTGGCTGATATGTATAAAAATTAGTGTTTTTTTAAGAATATAAATTGAGGTAAGTTGCCCCGCCCTTGCACTTGAACTTTAAAAGTATTAGCCTGTAATGTCCCACTGCTGGGTAAAGGCCTCTCGTCTAACTGAAGGTATCAGTACAGTGGAAGAACTTTATAAGAATTAAAATAATTTGTTTCGGCAATTTGCTATTTCTGCTACCACCGATGAGAATACTTTACTGAAATCATTGTGAAGAAAGTGCTAAGGTGTATAGTATTAAGTATAAGAATGTATAATAAGTGGGATTTAAGGATCGGAGTAAGTGGCATTTTGCTTTATAATGAGAATTCAAGTAAGCGTAAATTATGTTAAAGAATTATAGTTTTTATGACAAATTTGTAAATTCGGCAGTTTCTCCTTCCATCCCATAACAGAATAGAGCCGAGTCATATTGACAGGCCACAGTAAATGTTATCAGTAGCAGATTATCGATGTGATTCGGCAATCTGCTACTTTTACTACTATTAAGATGTCTCTAAGTTGAAAAGTGCTTCATGTTTCAAATTTTATACCTACCTTAACCCTTACAATGTTCCTGTACTTTAGTTAAATTCGGCGAAATGTATGGTATATATGATATGGTACTTATTAAATGACAAGGTACCTAGGTAGAGATTGTCTAAGCTGAAATGACGCGCCCCACTACTTAATTACTTTATTTAGATGTGTGAGTGTAAATATTAATAGCGGCACTTCATCTGTGTGGGAGCGCCAATTATTGATTTCTATGTGCACATGTCGGCCGACTAGTCGGGTGATAAATCCGAAAACGCTCGCTCTATGGAGCAGCGCCGTCACTTTGTATGAAACAAGACGTCCTCTCCTCTCGCGCGTTCACGATCAACTAAACTAGTTGGACAACAAATCCGAGAATTGCACTTCTTAGCGAGTACGGCGAGTACGGCAACTGAACGACCAATTATAATTGCATGTTTATGTGTATTGCGTCCATATTTAAAATTTGCTAGTGTGCGTAAATGCGGAGGTGGGGCGTGTCATTTCAGCTTGGACAATCTCTACCTATTATTAAGTATTTGAAAAACAAAAAACGGCCTCATGTGCAAATAAATATGATTTAAGTATTGTATAGTTGTGTATAGTATATGTAGCTAAATGTGATAGAATTCGTGTTTTAAATTATTTTAGGTATCAAAAATAGTGCAGCCAAAAATGTTTCCAAAAATAAAAAATAGATGGCGTTAGTGGTATTAATTGTATAAAGTTGCATTTGCCTATTTACGAGTATTAGTTTTACATAGTTATATTTTGTAAATAGTGAAATAAGTATAGATTTGTTATATTAATGACGATAAGTATTGCGATTAATTTGGTATTTAATAATACTTAGTTAAGCTTTCGCTTAAAACAACCTTAAATGTTGGCAGAATAAAAATTGTCATTAAAATATGTATAGAAAAATATTAAAAACACATATAAAATTATTAATTATTTATAAATTACTTCTGTGTCTAACAAATAAGTATTAATTATGCATTTACCTAACTTATTGTATTAAGATAGAGAGGCTTATTAATGTGGTAGTATAGTTTGTAAAGTATTGCTTTTGTAAAATAACTTTAATATAATAATAGTTAATATTATGTGTTACATTTAACTGTGTAATTATTATAGATACTAATATACTTATTGATTGTTTTATTAATAATTATCACTTATTTATAAAACTTATAATCATATCCAACCTTCCAAATGAATTTGATTCAATTACAGAGACATCTATTGGCGTCAGAAAACAATTTTTAGCATAAAATACATGGAGATATGACGAAGTTCTATTGATGTGCAATAGAAGGCGCTAATATAAGTTCATGAATTGTATCGAACTTTGTAAGTTTGTAGTATTATTATCTGTAATTGACCCACAGAGTACTTTTTTTATATAAGAAATAGAGGTCTAACTCAGCGATCAAAATGGGAAACGTCAAATGACGCCCTCTGGACGCAGGTTTTGTTACTAATGCCAGCTTGCGTAGCGCGCGCACACATACAAGCATACCCACACATGCGTACTCGTATACGTTGCTTACTCCTTAGACTACATTAATCATTATTTTCAAGGTATTTTTAATCGCTTTTCTACTGGTGAATTACTTAATCAGTAGAAAAGCGAAAAGTAATTCACATTATTATACAATAAAACAATGTAATTATTAATTTTCAATATAATTATTTCTTTCTTTCTTTTCAAACACATTTTATTAACTCAACGGACTTAGGTGGAATATGCACTTTTAGACGATAACAAACAATAACAATAACAAACAATACAGACACGAAGCGCAATCGCAAACCGGCGGCCAAGTTTTGTTATAAAATATAATTTAAATATTAGTTTCCGTTTAAAAAAGTACTCCGTGGTTTTGACTGTTTGGTTTGACATTCATTCAGTGTTGCCAACTCGGATTTCAAAAAATCAGTCAGGTTTCGAAAATGCGTAGAATTAGCAAAACTTGTTTATGAAAAGTTAGTAGATCTACGTACTTTTTTTTATAAATGTAATGAAGAGCTAAGTGTTGGCAAAACTTAATAAAACGAATGTTTTGGAATATAATTTATTATCCGACTCCTTAACTTGAAAATGTTTTAAAATTATTTTTATTTCGTTTTAAATTTTCATTCATATTTTAGGCTTCTAATGTAAAATATATTACGTAGGATATACTGTACATTAAAGCTCACATAAATGTATTGAGGTCTGGTCACACCGATGAGCGGAATCGTTAGCATTTTTCACGCCATCTTGTGTAACTAACAGAAAAACTTAACCACAAATTGTTAATACTGCCATCTGTTTGGGGGTTTCCTAAAGATAACATAATATAATGGAACTAAATTAAAATGTCAGTTTGATGTATTAGTCGGCAATACATTTGGTGTTCAACTTTATTTTGGATATTTATAGGAGAATGATTACCAGTTTGCTACTTCTAAGATTGTCAAGCCTGAATTGACCTCTGTCAGACATATTTCCAGATAATAATAAGTTTAAAAGTGGTAAACCTTGAATTAACCTGCTTTAATGACCCCTATCCACTTATCCATTTGTTTTGTCAATATTGAGATTCATCGAGGCAAACTGATTTTATAGAAATCAGTCACAATTATTATACATACATATTGGTTGCCTGTTGTGGGAATTACCTGAATTATTAATACTTGGTTAGGTTTATTATCAAGTCTAGGGTATTTCCTCCGCGCTTTCAACTTTCCCGTGGAAATTACCAGGAAATGCGACTATCAGTTTTATTACCACAGAATTAATAATACTTTAGCTACCTATTATTAGATACTTAACACTAAATTCTGTAGATTTACCTTTACTACTGTGCATATTGCTCACCGTATTGTTCTACCAGCCGCGCCCAGCGGTGTGAGTCACACCGTGTGACCCGCATCGCACTCGTTCCCGCGGAAATTTAAGGATAAAATTTACCGCATGTGTTATTCTGATGTATAACCTATATTAGGTACTGTCAAGTTTCATCCAAATAAATCCTGCTGTTTTAGTGAAAGAGTAACAACATACATCCTCGATCATAATATGAACATACATCCTCACATACTTTCGCATTTATAATATTAGTAGCATTACTAGGTGCACTGCGCGTTGTTACCTCTTTTTGCCTGACGCCGTGGTAAATTAGGGATATTTGAAGAAAGAAATAGGTCGTTCCTCATATCCCAAATTAAGGACAGACTCCGAGGGAGGAATTTTTATCCCAAAATACTCAATGGAATGGGTTAGCAATGCAAGCATTGGAAGGACGCGCGACCACCCGCAAGCCACCGTGCGCCTACGAGCTTCATGTCTGATGATCTGACGCACGAGGTACAGTCGATCTTACTATATCTGACACTCGGTGATACTGAGAGTACTACTCGTAGATACTTACTCTGCTATTGAACCTGACTTGCACTACTAATTACTAAGTACAGTATAACTATTATTATTTATTTTATCAATTACCTTATTTGCGTAACTTGTTTACGTTACGTCTGCGGTCAATGTAACTAATTATTTCGATGAGGAAAACCCAGTCTAAAGTCTACCAGTGAGTGCTTATTTTAATTGGCAAAAAAAACAACTTGGGTTTTCCCGTTCTTATGTCGTTAGTTAGGCCTGTTTCCTATCGAATTCAATTTTGTAAGAGCCTGTTTTGCCCCGCAGCAGGTTAATTAGTGTTTTCTTGGGAAAAATGCATAACCGTGGAATTTAACTTTTGTAAAGGTACAACCAGATAGGAACTTTTAATATTACTATTACCCTTATGTAGAGATTACGCTTAGGTAGAGTCAGCAAAATCTTCAATGAAGGTAGGTAATTCCGATTTAAAAAAAAAATATGGAAAAATTTAATCTCATTTTATTTACATAAATCAGATCGATTCAGAATTATTTTACATACTAATACAAGTTTTACAAGTTAACTATATATAGTACATTACTTTTTACAAATCGCTAACATTTTCGACGCTCGCTCAAAGTACTACTAGCGTACCTGGCGTTAAAATAGTGGAACTAAAACTTTTATAAGGGTATACATATTATGAAAACATATATTCAACTTAACTAGAGTAAAGTATGTTTCAGAATTACGAAGAAACAGTATCATATACTGAATAATTGCTTGCTTGAACAATTGTATTATTATACTGTTACTGTTTGAATGAGATGGCAATAGAAATGTGCGCGAGTGAGAGAGACATGTAGTGATGAGTGATATTTTCGCTAATTGATATTTTGCAATAGAAATTAGAATAAAAAATCACGTTTGTTACTATTTCCAGTACAAAATAGGTATAAAAGATTTTTAAAGTAATCTTGAGGCCCACAGCTTGACTATATTAAGCTATTGAAGACAACACATTTTAGATTATCTACTTATTTAAATCTTAGGACATTATTATCTATAATATAAGTATTACATAATTGTACAAACATAATATTAAAATGTTAGTTTTGGGCTGCCAATAACTGTACAGTCAGTAAAAACACAATTTAAACTATGCCTACTTAATAGAGAGACTTGCTAATATACTTGTTATGCTGACTATACAGTGCATCAGTTAATAATAATTAATAACTAAGTAAATATGCAAAAAAAAGAATTAGACTTAATCTCAAGATTCAATACTAGAATATTTAAAATAATCCAACTTGAAAAAAAGCAAAATAGAAATAAAAATAATACATATTATGTATTAAAAATATAACATGTGACATATTATTGTATTATTTTTCAATTTACAAAAGGGCTTAATATAACATTTTACACATAAAATCAATTGAATATTTTTTTCCAGATTATTTTGCCAACTGTACCAAATGTACAGATGCAGATGGGTATTAATTATTTTATATTTATTGGTAAATTAACTTAATCCATCATTATTATTAAGCATTAATTAGTGAATAATAAGAATGAATCACATGAATAATTATACCTACTTAGTTTCTTTAATCAAATGGAACTTTCAAAATGTATCAATATATGATTTTACATGGAAATCCTTGACAGTTGGCAGCCCAGAGTAAATAGGTGGACAAATGCATAATAAGGAAAAATACATTGGGTTTTTCCATGTCTGATATAAACATGGCCTCCATTTTGTGACAAAATGTGTAACATTTACAACACATAGTTTATTTCTTGTCATTATTTTTTACTAGCCTCGCGGTTTTACCCGCGTTGTGCCCGTTCCCGTGGGAATTTCGGGTATTTTTATATATGTAAACTTATAAAAATTCCCTAACTTCCTCTTGAATCACTCTATCTATTTAAAAAAAACCGCGTCAAAGTTCGTTGCGTAGTTTTAAAGATCTAAGCATACATAAGGACAGACAGACAGTGGAAAGCGACTTTGTTTTATACATGTTTGCACTTGCAGTTTAGCTCCTTGTATGTGCAACTTGCATACCAATGCCTTGCATGTGCCACTAGTATACTAGCTCCTTGCGAGTGCCACTACCATTACTATCTCCTTACATGTACAACTTTCATTCTGATTGATTACATGAACTACCTAGTATATCATATCACATTGTGTTTGGTTAGGAAAACTATGTTTTCCAAAATCTTAATTTTTAATTTGTGACTAAAGTTTCTGATGTAGACTAAAATAAGTTCAAATTGAACTAAAAAAATTGTTTAGGATTGTTAAGTTAGACTTAATTTTTTTGCCAGATTTTCAAAAAACTTAATACAAAGAAGGTTCTTTGTATAAACCGCCAAAGACAATAGAATTGGTAACTTTTTCTACTATAAGATAAGTGAATGGCCTGCTTGCTTCGAACCTTACAGTTCCTATCCTATTACTAAACTCTGCTGTTGTGACTGCAGACGCTGTTGTACCTTCCTCCGTGACCTCAATCTCAGCTTTATGAACAATTTTAGAGACATACAGCGGTGTCCGTGCTATATTTGGCAAACGGGCCATACTCTGGTCAAACAAGTCTTTGATACCCATCCTATCTCTAAGAACATCTGTCATATCTAAGTTTGACTCAATCTTGAATCTCGGAATGAAACAATCTACTTCATCGTCAGCAAATTCCTCTTTGGAAAGTCTTAGTTCTTCGAAGAATGAGTCTAAATGTACATTACGGAAGTTATAGAACATTTCTTCTATGGAGACTCCATAGTTTGGTAACATTATGATCATTGAGAGACGGTTTTCTTTACCGTAAGGCAGCTCGATAACTCTTGCCTTTAAAGCTTTGATATTAGAGAAAGGATAAGTTGCTCGGTTATACATCATGTTGACTTCACCTATCTTCGTCCCGTTGCTGTCAAAGAAAGGCTGTTTCATAGTTGATGAAGCATTGAACGGCATAGTCCATTGTCCTTTGAAGTATAATGCACTAGTCAGTACCATTTTGGAGTTTTCAAAGTAACTAGGATCTACTAACTTCGGTATTCTACCATGAGTGACGTTTGAAATTACTTTGTTGAGTATATTGGCAGAATTTTCGCTATCTGTAAAATTTAGGGTCAGTGTTTCGGCTTCGAAGTTCTTTTTAGAGTCCTCTTTAAAGTCTGGAAGTAATAGAGACTCTTTATCTACAAATATTCCGTTGAATTTTGCTAATTCAACTGTAGTTGTTTTTACTTTGAGCCATTTGGCGATATCAATGAAGTTGTTACTGATTTCGTCGTAGTGTTTCGATGTTATCCGTAGTGCGTGATTTATCTGCAAACGAGTTTGACCCGAAGCACCTTGGGATATCACCGCTAGTGCCGACCACATAGTTATAGGAGACATAATCAAGTTAGCAGTCGCCGGCTGCAATTTCGCAGTATGAAAAAGTAGTTCGATTGAAAAATTACCAATTTTCTCTTCCAATCCATTTCTTACTCTTGTTAAGTTAGTAATATCAGAAGTATTGACTTCCTGGCCGTAACAGCAGGCAAAACAAAGGACGGCCACAACAAAAACACGCGAACACATTTTATTGTTTATCTTAACACTTTGAATTTAAATCACTGTCCACAGTTATTATTTCACTATAAAGTCTGATTCTTCGCTAGATTAACTTCATTTTGTGTATCGTTACGCACTAATCGATGGTAATTCAGTGAATCAGTATAAAAATAATATTAATAACTTGTTTGTTGATTTGATTGTGTTGTCAAACCGGTTATGTCGCGCGCGCGTCTGGCTTCGGCTAGTAGGAGTAGGTACTTAGTAGGTGATTACGTTGCTGCGATCCGCGACCGACTCGCACCCGTAATATTATGAATGCTGTATTTGTATTATACTTATTTACCTATACTTTACAAGGAAAATGTAGCTCTTTAAGTAGATAATTATGTTAGGCACGTATTTTAAAATATTCACTTGACGCAGCCAAAGTAAGCTTACAAAGATTTACTTACCTACAAAGTTTTCAATTTTACAAAGAAAACACAATTTCGAAAGTTTCTGTGTTATGATAACACAACTCTGTAAATCATGCCTAAATCAAGTATGTAGGTACATATTATTTATTTATTTAGATTAATTAATTAGCAATATTTCGTAGATCGGTCGGAGAATTCGAACTTAAAGGTCAAATAAATAATCAAAGGTTGAAGGGTTAAAAACTTGGAGCCTGGAGGTAAAATCAAAGACGCCTTGAGTATCTTAATTTTCTTAGAACAAGGAGGTAGCAAAACTCAACTTGAAACCTTTGAAGCTTCTTTGAAGAAAAAAATAGCCAGACGAACATAACAAGGTCTATTATTTTATGTGCATGTTATATTAAATCTGTACTAGTTATAACAATTCTACGTAATCTAAAATAGCACGTCCATAACAAATTCAAATGCATAGCTAATTATGAAACATAAAATTTATGGACTTTTACATGAGTACGAGTATTAGATACGTTCGATTTACTTTCAGCTTTTTAATTTACTGATAGCAAACTTACATTGGGTGGCTGGGATGAGAAACCTATTATACTCATACCTCTTTAAACATTAAAAAATAACGAATTAAGAATTATCCTACTTTCTTGGAATTAAAAAAATTAAAGCAGTTAAAAAGTACGGTAAATAATCCTTACTTTTTAACTCTTCTATGTCTAGATTTTGTTTGAATACATCGCAGTGACTAGATCGCAAAATAATTAATCCAAAAGTGTAGTAACTGTAGTACAATTACTTAGATAAAAATAACAATTTAATATAGCAATTTAAATTAAGGCAAACTTGCAATTGAAAATTAATAAAACTATAATTCTATTTCGAGTTTAGTAGGGAAACATAATTATTAAAAGAAAATAAATGATAATTTAAAATAATTTATTTTATAATTGGAAGATATTTACAGCATTTATATGTATTTTAATTATGTTATTCCAGGTTTGTTACTCATTTTTTATCTACACCCTTCCTTATTTATGCAAAAAAGGACTGCGACATACAGACAGACAGACAGGCGAAACTATACGTGTTCCGTTTTTGCCATTTGGCTACGGAACCTTAAGAAAAGCAACAAACATTAAAAAAAAAATTGTTAAGGTTCGGTACATAATTTGTTGAAGCTGACTATTGACAATAGTTGTTTAACACTTGAAGTAAAGCAACGGATACACTGTTCGTTGCCTTTAGATTAAATTTTTGACAAATATGTATAAAAAATGTAAACATATTCCATGATAGAGTTTTCCGATTGTTTTTGGAATATCAATAGTTAAAGAATATATTTTTCTCGGGATGAAAAATAGCTTATAACCTTCTAATTGAATGTGGCTATCTATTACAGAAAGAAATATTCAAATCTAAATTATTAGTTCCAGAGATATGCACGTTCTAATATCAACTTTATTGCACTAAACTAAAGATCTACATTTCTTTGTAGGTTAACTATCTTCAATATATTTGTGACTATTACTAGCTTCCATGAGTAGTTTTCCTATTGTTTTCAGTAACCGTATCTTGAATCTCGCGGCTGTAGTAATGTCTTCATAGTCTAATTTGTGTAAATCTCTGTCAATGTGGTATTGTAGCGTAGACCAGAGCATTTCGCGCGCTTTCAATATGTGCTGCGCTTGACTGAAACATATAAAATATTTAGATAGATGGAAAAAGTTAAACAGGGGTTGAAGTATATTAAATAAGTATAATAAATTTTATAAAATTTCCATCTAAATGATGGAAAAGTACCTATATTAGTCATTGGTGTATAATTCATAAATGTAATCATTTTGAGATATTTATTTTAGTACTCATATAGTTTTTGATTGTTTTAATAGTTTATTTTAGTATTTAGTTTTTTTTTATTTTTATACTTTAGTTTTGATTTTATATTTTGCACACCCTTTGGGTTTGTAAATAGATGTAACAACTATTTACGCAAATAAATGATTTGAATTTGAATTTGAATTTGAATATTTATGGTTAACCTTAATTATAAATTATTTATTTCAACCTTCCTCATGAATCACTGTTGCTTATTGGTGAGAACCGCATGAAAATTCCTACAGTAATTTTTGAATTAATCGCGAACAGGCATAGTGTAGAATTCTGTAAAGTTGTTTTATCTACACTAATGTTGTAACATTCTACTTATGTTTCCAATACTTGACTTATAATTACTACTGTTATAGCGCAGACAACTAAAACACTCAATTTAAGCAATTGCACATGATGTTATAATATCCACATCGATATCGTAAAATCTCATTATAACATCATTATAACGCGACCAATTAACCTGGCGAGCCTTATGTCAAAATCCTCATACTAGTTGTATAAAATTTTGATATTAGGCTGGCTTTTGAAAACAGTTGGGTTATACGTGAAAACTTCGTCGAAACTACTAAACTTACATACACAAAACTCTTTGGTAAGATCTCGCTCGCTCCTGATTGGCCCTACGCGCAGCTGCGCTCTCATTGGTTAGATTTTAATGGCGGCAAGTTCACTGTGACAATACACGTACGCGTTATTATTATTATATTATTATTATTATTTATTTTTTTAAATTTTTCAATTCTCGGCGAAACACCGGTTTTACCATGTACACGGGCCTAAGCCAAGTGTACATCAGTTAAGTGTGATGAGGTGGTGGCTATGACTATGTTTTCGGAAGTAGGTTGGTCGGTTTGTAAAAATTTGCGTACTATTCGGCATGTATTAAGTATTGCAGCTTTTTGAAGTTGGTAAAATGTATATTCTGGTATGTCTAGGGTTCTTAAAGATTGACGGAGTTGAATAGGAATGACACCAGTGGTGGAAATGACTATTGGGACTATTGTAACTCTATTGAGGCGCCACATGCGGGTAATTTCGTCTTTAATCCGGTCCTGATATTTCGCTAGTTTCTCAGCTATTGTCTGTTGCAGGTTGTGTGTATTGGGAACAGCAATATCTATGATGAGAGCTTATTATATTATAAACTCACACTCGTGTTTTAATACCCTTCTTTATATGACAGTTGCATAAACTACTATTATATCACGAGCGTCCCTAAGTCATACTTGTAGTTGTAATGAGTTAGACACGTGTCTCTGTGTGCGTAACTATCAGTACCGTCAGCAAGATCATTGTTTGTATTCATTTGACATATTATTAGTATTCACTGCGAATGACCATCGAATGACTTTTCTCCGTTTATTCAAAACCTCACTGTACTGATATACTCAGTGACATGAGACACTTTTGCCCAGCAGTGGGACATTACTGGCTAAAACTTACTTGCATTTGTGCTTACTCAAATCTACCATGCTGTTGTTACTATAAAGACAATTTTGACAGGATTATGACGCGGACCATGATGCACAAAATGATGCATGTAAAATTACATAAACATGTATGACTCAGGGACGCTCATGAGATAAGACTACTGTACCATAGTCCTACTAATATTATAAATGCGAAAGTTTGTGAGGATGGATGTTTTGATGTATATATGTTTGTTACTCTTTCACGAAAAAACCACTAGACGGATTTCCTTGAAACTTTACAGTAATGTATATGTTATACATCAGAATAATACATGGGATACATTTTATCCAGAAATTCCCGCGGGAACGGGTACAACGCGAGTAGTACCGCGGAACGCAGCTAGTATATACCATAGGTTAATAAGGATAAGGAAGTAATCTTACCTAGTAGGAACATGTATTTTTAATCTATGTTTCGGTAAATACAGAATACTTGTGTCTGGCTTTTCTTCCTGAAAATGAAGTAAAAGGTATTAGCGCCATCTAGTGGTGACATGACGAACTAAATTGTAGTTCATTGCTTCACTAAGAAATGGCGTCGATTTCATAGTACACAATTTGTGAAAATCACAAATAGTTATAGTAACGTCAAACTCGGTAACGTCAATTTTCAAAAGGAATTTAATATATTTCATGTGTTATACCTACTCTACGTAGGTTATAAATCAACTGCAAACCACACTATACTGATATATTCAGTGAGTTGAGAGGCTATTGCCCATAAGTAGGAAATTACAGGCTAATACATATTTACGTACAAAAAAATATCATCTCTCATTGTAGGGAGGTACCGATCTTCAGTGGAAGGCGAATATATTTCTACTTACACAAAATGTTTCAACTACTTCTCCCTTGCTGAACAGTGTCACGCACTGCGGTGTGACGAGCGAGGTCTTGTAGACGCAGAGCGCGCGGCGCTCGCGCGACTGAGTTCCGCCGCAGTGCGCGAGTAAGGACTGCTTGTTCGTACGTCTAGTTATACCGTGGTTCACGCTTTCGGATGCTATGTGTGCTTTTTCGTTTTTACTGTAAAAGAAAGTTTTTTGTTGGAATATTATTGTGTTAAATATTAGAATGTGTATTGTCCTAATTTTGATATCTTATTGAGGTTAAATACCAGAATAATTAATCAAATAAGTACCTACTTTTAAATTAAAGTGAAAGGTTGTTCGTCGGACATGTTTGATAAATATAAAATTGACAACTAATGTCAACTGTCAGATATGAAGTATTAGATAAGTATGACTTTAAAAATATGTATTGAGAATGGAAATGATGGGATTTTTTTAGATATTTGAGTATTGCTTAAATAGTTAATAGGATAATGAATCAAATAATTGTAATAGTGGTGAGAAAAGTTTAAGTTCAGAATTGATAATAAACTTATAAAATTTCAAATTAAATCTGAAATCTCTTTTACATAGTGATTCTCATTACCTTGTAAAAACCTGATAAACACTCTTCAATTTCCCTTTAGTCTGCACACACTTCTTAGTTGTCAAAATGCCGTTGACACCTGTCAGTAGCGTTCCAATTGTCAACTCGTCGATGTCACTGAATCTAGATATGTCATCCAGTTCTAGATTTGTCTCGATTAGACCTGATTTCAGGAGTTGAGCTAGGTATTGGCTGGATAGGGCTAGAACAAAGAGAATATTTAGTTAGTTAAGGTTCGATTACAATATGTCGATTAGATAATTTAATTAAGTTTACCGATAGAAGTATATTCTGCTCGAAGTATTGTAAGTGATGCAGCGACATGTGATCGGAAGTCTCGCTTTATTTACTCAATTTTGATGAAATTTGGAATTGAGATAGACCAAAAAACTAGGTCAATTATGGGATAGTTTTTATCTCAATATTCCTATGGGATAAGGCAACACCGGGAAGTAACTCCAATACCTACATGATACATTTCGTTTTCCATCCCCAAATCTGCACAAAACAGGTTATATGACACTGAACATGACATAGTATACTTACATTTGACAAACATCATCCGCTCGGGCCGCAGCTGTCGCCGGCGGCACCACTCGTCGCGCTGGCTCGCGGGAGAGAGATTCTCTTCGAACAGCTGTTGTAAGCAATGGAGCGACATGTGGTCGGAAGTCTCGCTGTACTCGCGTTTCATTTCGCGTATTGCTGTGGATATAGAATGGAGGTTAATACAGAAAATTGATTATCAATCTAACAGTTGGTACAAGAGAGTGCGGGGAGAAACGCTGTCGCTCTCGCTTCACCCACCTCCTGATGAAGGTCACCGTATGTGACCGAAACGTGTTGAACACTCAACAGTAACCTCCGTCGAACTTAAGTTCCCGTTTAAATAAAAAATAGTTGGTACAAGACTCACAGACAAGTCTGTGACACTCGAAAATGTCACATCTTGTGTCAGAATAAATAAAAGGACAATTAGGTGATGATATTTTTTTATTAAATCATAGTTAAATCCTATCAAACCATGTAATCAGATATTTATAAAATCACTACATATTATAAAACAAAGTCACCAGCCGCGTTTGTCTGTCTGTTCGCGATAAACTCAAATACTACTGCACGGATTTTAACGCGGTTTTTTTATTATATAGAGTGATTCAAGAGGAAGGTTTATAGGTATAAAAATTCCCGAAATTCCGACATAAACGGGCACAATGCGGGTAAAACTGCGGGGCGTTGCTTGTATTAAATAAATGAATATCATCAGTCAATCAATAATTATAAGTATATATTATGTATATACTAACCATCTCTCTCCTCAGCAGCGTTCACAAACACGTTGACATTACTATCACAGTGCACCGCTATGTTAGACATCGACACGGCGGTGCCCAGCGCCACCGAGTGGACTAGACTCAAGCCCACGCGTGGGCTGACGGACAGAGAAGAGAGGAGGCAGCCGAGGCGGGTGAGGGATTCGGATTTTGTTAGAGCTCCTGAAAATTAAAAAGAAAAAATATTGAAACTACATTTCGACCCCTTTACAGGAGCCGTAGTAACAGGAGACTGTGACCGCGGTTCCTGTAAAGGAGCCGAAATGTCAGATAAAAATGTAAAATAAAAGCGAAGTGTATCTGTCAACGTAGTTTCAATTCAAAATGAGTAGTGGTCGCTTAAACTTAAGAAGCCAGTAAAAAAAAAATTTTAATGGTGAAGTGAAATTCAAAATCTCTTTGTATATACCTTCCCTTGTATACGACAAAAATTTCAAAACCAGAATCAAAGAAATCGGTTCAGCCGTTCTCGAGTTTTAGCGAAACTAACGAACCACGATTGATCTTTACACAGATGTCATAAATACAGTGTATTTATGACATCTGTGGATCTTTATATATATACATAGGTAGATTTCTTACCAATATCAATAAGTTCGTTGACAGCGTATTGCACAGTTTTCCCGCTAGGTGGTTCTGGGAGTTGTGACAAGAAATCTTGAGCCTTATCTTCAGGAGCGTACGACTTACAATCGAGTACCGTTTGTTCTAGAGGAATTCTGAAAAGCAATGAAGAAGTATAGATTAAATTAAGCTTCGAATCTCAAAGAAAATGTTAGTGAGAATTTTTTTAGTAACCTTGTAATACTATCAATATCTTGTGTCCAATGTACAATGACATGTTTATGTTCCTGTGTCCAATGTCCTATCTAAAGCCTGTGTCAAACTGTTTCCCTCAACAAAGATTATATTTAAAACAGCGAATCGCCCTGTAAATCCTGTAAAAAACTAAAGTATTTTTTTACCTCAATATTTCTGGTTTGGTATGAACATCAAATTCGGCCTCCTTTTCTTTGGTATACATTCTGTAGCAGAAACCTGTTGTAAATTAATAAGTTAAATTATAGCGACAATAGAAATACATCATCTGTGAAAATTTCAACTGTCTAACTATCACCGTTCTTGAGATACAGCCTGGTGACAGACGGACGGACGGACGGCGAAGTCTCAGTAATAGGGACCCGTTTTTACCCTTTGGGCACGGAAGCCTAAATACTCAACCCCAACTAAAAATCAACGATTTTTATATGGCAAAACAACGTTTGCTGGTAAGAAAGTAGGTATATAGACTTATTAAAGTTAAGAATCGTCAAATAATAATGTAGAATAATTATAAGACAGCTCCCTCACCCGGCTGCACGCGGCCGGCGCGGCCGGCTCGTTGTTCGGCGCCGGACCGCGACACCCACACCGTCTCCAAAGTAGATGTGCCTACAGACAAACAACCAAGATAATATTATATCTATTTAAATCTTACTAGCAGCGCCCCGCGGTTTTACCCGCGTTGTACCCGTTCCCGTGGGAATTTCGGGATGAAAAATAGCCTATAACCATCCCGTTGAATGTAGCTATCTATTACAAAAAGAATTATGAAATCGGACTGATATTTTCTGAGATTACCCCGAACATACAAAACAACAAATAAACAAACAAACGAACTTACAAATTTTACCTCTTTATAATATTAGTATTCACGATTAAGTCTCGTATATACTCGTATAAGTGTTTACAATAATAAATAATAGTAGTTTATGCAACTGTCATATAAAGAAGGGTATTAAAACACGAGTGTGAGTTTATGAAACGAGCGCAGCGAGTTTCATAATAGTAACGAGTGTTTTAATACCCGTGTTATATGCAGTTGCATACACTACTTTATCTTCACTAATGCAATTAATCAAACAACAAGAGTAAAAGCTGACAATAGTTTTTCACGCGTACGTGTATTGTCACAGTGAACTTGCCGCCATTAAAATCTAACCAATGAGAGCGCAGCTGCGCGCGCAGGGCCTATCTTGAAGATATCTTGAATACTAATGGTGACAATTAAATGAAATTTTGTATTTATACCCTCAAAGAGTGTCATTAACTAATGAGATAATTAAATTACCCTTATTATTAGTATATCACCTCGATACCGAGAATACATTGAACGCCCCTCGTAAGTTTGGAGATTCGTACCAGTGTTTGTAGAAGGTTATAAGGAAGTAGGATACGATAGGATGCGAAAGTTTGTGACTATGTACATGTATGTTTGTTACTCTTTTACGAAAAAACTACAGCACGGATTTAGATGAAACTTTACAGTAATATAGGTTATACATCAGATTAACACATGGGATACATTTTATCCCGAAATTACCGCGGGTAACACTGGGGCGCGCGGCTAGTAATATATATTAATCACGAGGATTAGGGATTGTAGTATAGGGATAGATAGGGATTGTAGTATAGGTATAGATAGGGATTGTAGTATAGGTATAGATAGGAATTGTAGTATAGGTATAGATAGGGATTGTAGTATAGGTATAGATAGGGATTGTAGTATAGGTATAGATAGGAATTGTAGTATAGGTATAGATAGGGATTGTAGTATAGGTATAGATAGGGATTGTAGTATAGGTATAGATAGGGATTGTAGTATAGGTATAGATAGGAATTGTAGTATAGGTATAGATAGGGATTGTAGTATAGGTATAGATAGGGATTGTAGTATAGGTATAGATAGGGATTGTAGTATAGGTATAGATAGGGATTGTAGTATAGGTATAGGTATAGATAGATAGATATTCAAATACATACCCGAGCCCTCCTTGCAGAAGTGGTCTCGCTTCACCCCTGCATCGATGACATGCACCACATCTGGCACCGTTACACTGGTTTCGGCGACGTTGGTCGACAGGACGATTTTACGCACCCCCGGCGGAGGGGTGGAAAACATCTTGGACTGGTCTAGGGTTGATAGTCTGTAGGGTTGTATAGAGTAAAATGTGTTTTTATAAAATTTTGAGTTCTTGTGTGTGCATGGAAAAGACATTATATATATGTCTATTTTTTAAAGATTGTTTTTCGAAAAAATGGGACTGATAAACAAATAAACATTAAGGGATTTTTGAAAAATCTATATCTCAGGAATCGAACCGGTATAATGTGTAAAAATAAACACGCGTAGCTTTCATCTGTTAATGTTGCTGATATAACAAAAAACTAGGATATAATAGTTTAATGAGACTATGAAGTAAACTATAGTATTTTACTATAAATAAACAAGAGCCCAAATATACATCTTTATTTTGTACTAGCAGCGCCGCTCGGTTTTACCCGCGTTGTGCCCGTTCCCGTAGGAATTCCGGGATGAAAAATAGCATATAACCTTCCCGTTGAATGTGGCTATCTATTACAAAAAGAATTTTTCAAATCGGACCAGTAGTTCCTGTGATGACCGCGTCCAAACAAACAAAAAAACTCTGCAGCTTTATAATATTAGTATTTACTCACCTTGAATGTACAGGCAGTATCAAATGAAGCCCTTTGTCTTGATAATGTTCGTCCAACATTTGTTTGGCGAGTTTGATTTCAGCCCAACCCGGGAGAAACACTAGTATACCGCCCTCTTTACCGAGCTTGTCTATGGCTTTTATTGTATCTACTATCTGAATAAGAAAACAGTATAGAGCATTTAGTGAGACATAAATTAATTATTGGGTTAGTGTCAAACCCTAGTGTCGGTTTGTCAATAAGAAAATTTCAAATATTATATACTAGCAGCGCCCCGCGGTTTTACCCAAGTTGTGCCCGTTACCATGGGAATTTCGGGATAAAAGTAGCATATAACCTTCCCGTTGAATGCGGCTATCTATTACAAAAAGAATTATTCAAATCAGATTGGTAGTTTCTGAGATTAGCTCTTACAATCAAACAAAGAAAGTTAGAAACTTAACCTCTTTATTATTTTTATAAATATAATTCTGCTGTACGTGTGTATGTCACTGAATTCCTCCTAAACGGCTGGACCGATTTTAATGTTTTTTTTTTGTATGCTTTTGGGTGGCACCTTGGATGGTTTAGATTCACACTAGCGACATCTTTGGGTCGCGGGTGGAACTACCGCACGTATTAGAATATATTAGTTAAGATCACCTCATGCACACTGATCTGCGGTCTGCCGTCTTCTCTAGCGCACATTTCTTTAGTCCCCTTCAGTTTCAAGTTGTATCTCTTCTCAATACCGTCCAAATATAATACTTCGACCGGATATAATCTGCCCGGTACCTCTATGACGGGCGTGTTGTCGAAATATCTGCAATTACAACGGTTAAAAACGTGTTCATTGATCAGAATTATTTTCATTACTCAACGTGGCGTAGTTTGATTAAGCAGTGTTAACTAATTGCGACTGTTAAGCAACGTGCAGCTCGGCCCCTACTTGGATGGGTGGCCGATAGTGGCATTTCTATCTGAGCGCTACCGTGCTTCGGAGGGCATGTTAACTTGTCACCGACAGCAGGGTTGGCCAATAACCTACTTGTGTCTGTCATGTGACATGTCGTATAGAGATGTGAAGGAGCTTGCACTGAAGAGGAATACATGGAGAAGTTTGCATCTAAGAAGCTGAAGCTGAAGAGTTTGTTTTGTTTGTTTGTTTGTTTGTTTGTTTGTTTGTTTGTTTGTTTAAACGCGCTAATCTCAGAAACTACTGAACCGATTTGATTAATTCTTTCACTGTTAGATAGTCTATTAATCGAGGAAGGCTATAGGCTACATTTTATCCCGGATTTCCTACGGGAACGGGCACAACGCGGGTAAAACCGCGGGGCGCTGCTAGTTTATCATATTGACATAAAAAGTAACAACTAAAAAAGTTTTCACTACAAAAACTACCCTGGAAACTATTACTGGTTTCTTAAATATGTGGTCAGATAAAAATGTAAAATAAAAGCGAAGTGTATCCGCCTCGGTGGTCTAGTGGTATGTGCACTCGCCTGCCAAGACTGAGGTCCCGGGTTCAATTCCCAGGTCGAGCGAAAACATGATTCCTACTTTTCAAACATGGCTCGGGTTTGAGATCACCAACCCGCATTAGGCAAGCGTGGTGATTACGCCTGAAACCTCCTCACTGTACTGATATCTTCAGTGAGACGAGAGGCCTTTGCCCAACAGTAGGACATTACAGACTAATACTTTTTTTTAATACTTTTTTATCCGTAAATGTAGTTTCTACCCTGAAAACTGACACTGACCTAGTGAACACGTCAACATCCATGGTAGCGCTCATCAGCATCACCCTGAGCTCGGGGTTGACTTGCAAGGCGCGCCTCAGCAGCAACATGGTGACGTCAGTGTTCACATCTCGCTCGTGCGCCTCGTCTATCAGCACGTGCGTACACCCCAACAGACCTGAAAAGAAGACAGGGAAAAAAGATGTTCTTGAACCCCTCATGCGATAGATGGGGTCTCAGCTTCATTCAGAGAGCACGTTAAATTGTCGGTCCCGATTGTTTCAATGTTTACCCCATGGTCATACTTGGGCAGTCTAATATAACGTGACCATACGTCTCATTTTGAACGGGAGGTATGGTCACGTTCAAAATGTCCCGTTCAAAACGGGACTTGAATGTGTCGATCCAACACATAAATAACTATTGCAATCAGAGTGATGGTTCCTGAGATTAGCGCGTTCAAACATAGGTATATCAAAATTACGTGTCACCTTGTTTGTCCGCGATGGACTCCAAAACTACTGAACCGATTTTGTATTTTTGATTTGAACACAATTTGATCCAACTTGAAAGATAGGATAGCTTACATCTCAATTTATAGTGATTAGGGTGGTCACCCCTTAATTGTTATCGGGTCAGCTAGTGTTAGTAAAGATTGTAAACGCACCCGGATTCCTCTGCAATCTGTTGAGCAGTACTCCGGAGGTGCAATACAAGATGGAGCCGGCGGGCGGCCGCGGCGGCTTCCACTGCAACCGGACTTGATACCCCACTGTTTCACCTACCTGACGGACAAGTATGTTAAACAGACAATATTTATAATATTACTAGCTGTGCCCCGAAATTTGAGATTTTTATTCCTTATTTTTCTTATATAAAAACCTTGTCCTGACAATAAGGAACACATTAAAAAAAGAATCATCCAATTTGGTGCAGTCGTTCTGAAGTTATGCGCTTACCAACACAATTTGAGATTCATTTTTATATGAAAGATATCGCTACTTTTGTCTGTTTGTTTGTCTGTATGCTTAAATCGAGACAACACCCCTTCCTTCTCCAGTTCTCCCACTGATATTTAATTCAGAAAGCCGATCAGATGCTGAGCCGCAGCCTGGTCCATCGAAAAGACAGAGGACGGAGTAGTTCTAATTTAGAAAATCACCGTGGATTATGCCTATTGGGGATACCACGTAAAAAAACGCGCCTCCAGACTCTAGCTCGTGGGTGGTGGGGAAAAGAGTATATAATTAATTATTAATAATATTGTAAAATTTATAATTTAAAAAATTTTAAAAACAAAATAAATAAAAAAAAACAATAACTGATGACACATTATTAGTACACACGTATAAATAAATAATAATAAATAAATATACCTAGACAGATTCACACACGGTTAATAAGACCCAAAGTAAGCTCCAAGCTTGTATTATGGAATCTAATTACACTACTTATACATACACAAATATTTTATAAGAATATAATATATATAATTAACACCCAGACATCGTCGCCAACAACTATGTCTGCACATATTTTTGACTCCGGGCGGGAATCGAACCCACAACCCCCGACACAGTAAGCGCTCTCACTGCCACTGTGCCAACGGGCTTGTATAATAAAGGTATAGTTGTACTCACTTCGGAGCGCTGTAAAACCTTAGCTATTGACTTAATGAAAAAAAATTGTTTATAAAAGTTGTTCCTCAAAAAACGATCTACAAAAATAGTCTGATATCATTTTCTCGTAAAATGTTTAAAAAAAAAGTTACATCGAAAAATATAATTTTTTTTCTCGAATGTCTGAACATTTTCACTTATAACTTTTTATTTATAGTTCTACGACAAAAAGTTAGTGGACCAAAGTTGTAGAGAATTTAATTTGCAACATAACTGTTAACAATTTTTTTTAATTAAATTAATAGTTTAAGAGATATATCGTAAAAACCATTTCAACCCCTATTTTCAAGATGGCGGCCGTGGGACAAGGGTGGCGACCCCACAAACTTGTTTTTAGCTTTACACTGACCCCCCCTACACATCAAAAAAATAAAATTGCGTCCTCTAAAAAACGCAAGGTTAGCCCTAAAAAATGTAACATTTCGATGGACTAAAACGGGACCGACGGCTTACCGTACCCTCCGAAGCACTTACATACTTACTTTAACATAGAATAATTTAAAAGAAAATGTGTGTGTTACAGAATTAATAAAACTTCTTGCAGTGGGATTTTGGGATAAAAACAAAGGCCATTATTCAAGAGGAAGGTTACAGGCTATTTTTTTATCCTGAAATTCCCCTGGGAATGGCCACAACGCTGGTAAAACCGCGGGGCGCAGATAGTTAATTAGTAATAGTAAAGCACTAATTAATTATACCAATTCTTTCTTACATCTTCACCCAGTTCCGAAGCCACTCGCTCGGCCAGCCCCACGGCAGCTACTCGCCTGGGCTGCGTCACTAAAACTTGCGCCTCGGGCGAATGTTCGAGCAAACATGGCGGCACTCGCGTCGACTTGCCGCAGCCCGCGTAGCCCACTATAATGCATGACCGGTGTGTGGACAGGGTGTCGGTTATTTGCTGACTGGAAAAGGGGATGACATTAAAAATGTGAAATATTTTTTAGCCATAGATTAAAAATAGTTTTTCAATTATAAATCATGGGTACATACAATCTCCATACTAACTTTTTGTTTTCTATATATAAACTTCCGTTTAAATATATAAACTAACTTTTGTCAATTAAAAGTTAATCATGTGTTCTGTATAAGCTTTATTACAGTAACAGCCACCGTGGTCTTGTGGTTTGAGCGCTCGGCTCACGATCCGGAGGTTCCGGGTTCGATTCCCGGTGGGGACAATATCCCACAAAAATCTCTTTGTGAGACTGTCCTCAGGTTGGTTAGGGCATTGCAGGCTGAATCACCTGATTGCCCGAAAAGTAAGCTGATTCCGTGCTTCGGAGGGCACGTTAAGCCGTCGATCCCGGTTACTTTCTACGGATAGTAGTCGTTACATGAGCCATGTCAGAGGCCTTTGGCGGCTCAATAACTCTGACACCAGGATTGGTCAGGTTGAACATCCACTCGATGAAGAAGAAGTAAGTATTAGTTTTATCAGCCTCTCAAGCTCTTATCTCACTGAATATATCAGTAAAGTAAAGTTGTATTGAACTCCGTTCAGTAGTCTATGCGTTAAAGATTTACATACAAACTTAAATCCTCAAAAACATAAGTATTTTAATATTAGTACAACAATAAAGCTTTAGCAGTACAGCACTTTAGTAGTGCTTGATTATTATTTTTACTTAATTACGTTAAACTCTGGTACCAAGTCTAATTACATATATGTATATTTTTGTAAAGACAATACTATTCTTTTTATTTAATTTTGTCATTAAAAAAATCTCTGAAACTATGTTCAAAATATTTTTTTTTGTATAAGCCAATTGTATGAACTCAACTGACATACAATTTTCAATAACCGACCCCGGAACGGACAGTACACCAAAACCGCACATGACCATCAATCGCCCTACAAAACTAAACTCAAAATGACCTTGAGACACATCCAACGGCCCGGTAACACACATACACGAAACCGTCCCACGAATCTGACCTTGAGCACTCGATATAAACGAGGTCGACCCCAAAATGTGACCTCTATACAGTGACCTTGACATGTCTGAACTAGATTATGATTTTGGAACGCGAATTTGGTAGGTTAGGTCGCGGTTTCGATCCTTTGGACACGAACCTTGCTTTGATATACATACAATTAATATAATAAGTAATAGAAGTAAATTTGTGTGAATAAAGATATTTTATATATTTATATTGATCCGACTCCAAAAAGTAGGTAGGTTATTTTAATTTATTCTGATTTTAATTTTTGTGTACTAGTATGTTGGGGTATAAAATGTAACTCTGTCGTTTGTAGATGTATTTTCAAAATTATTTGTTTGTTTGGATGAGGTTTATTACAAAACTAGCAGCGCCCCGCGGTTTTGCCCGCATTGTCCTTTCCCGTGGGAATTACGGGATGAAAAAAACCTGTAACCTTCCCGTTGAATGTGACTATCCATTACAAAAACAATTATTCAAATCCGTATGGTAGTTTCTGAGATATGCGCGTTCAAACAAACAAAAGTTAAGCTAGGTAAAAGTAAAAAATAAAACAAAAGTTTTCCAATGTATAAACCACTAGCAGCGCCCCGCGGTTGTACCCGCGTTGTGTCCATTCCTGTGGGAATTTCGGGATGAAAAATAGCCTATGTTACTCGTGGATAATGTAGCTTTCGAATAGTGAAAGAATTTTTAAAAATGGTCCAGTAGTTTTTGAGCCTATTCATTATAAACAAACAAAGTTTCCTCTTTATAATATTAAGTGATAACCTCACACGCACCAGCCAGTCTACGTCACAATGACATACGTCAGCTTGAAACGTCACACATAACGAAAGCAAAAGTTAAAGAAATCGAACGCACTCTCTCTTATACCAGCTGATGTGAACATACGTTTGACGCTACGTCAATATGACGTGTGTTAATGACGTAGAGTTACTTTCAATTTCTTTATGATATTTTCTTTGCGTCAGTATCTATATTATTGGTACAAAAAATGGGAATATTTGTGAGATTGTGAGATTTTTGTAGAATCCATTCAATTTAAACTTAAATTGATCCTGTGATTTACCCCGCTTCGAAAACATTCCCTTTTATATATTTATAAACTAGCGGCACGTGGTTTTGCCCGCGTAGCGCATTATATTTGTATATAAAGCTATAGATGACCCTATTTCTAACATCCACACAAACAAACTCACAAAAAACCACTAACATACACGACACTAACTTTCACCGTTTCTCTTACGTCACAATACGTAACGCTACGTCGCTCTGACGTGAAACTACGACACGCCGACGTGGACCCACTTTCGATTTCTACTCACTTTCGATTTCATTCGCTGCATCTTGCTTTCGCGATTCTTTAGCTGCGTTTGTAGGTCGTTTCTGATCGAATGTGGGTCGCGAAAGTGGTACAATCCGACTTTTACTGTGTTATACAGAGCGTTTGGTGGGAGGTGATGTAATTTTGGCGGTGAGGGACGTATAGTGCCATTCTTTATATATATATAACTTTTTAAAGAGAGAAACAGACTTAAAACAAGGTTTTAATGAAAGCTATCACCATTTTTGATCGGTGTTAAATGAAAAAAAAAAAATATCCATTTTCAAAATTTAGATCTCAATATATGAATATTAGACCCATTGGCCCATCAGTGGGACAACATAGGTTAGAAACAAATACTTACGTATTTTTTTATTAATATTTGTAAGTGCCCAATCTAGTAAAAAATCTATTACTCTGTAATATCCTTCGATCAACAATACACAACTAGATATCGGGTCACGTACAAAATACTGTCCGCGTGGATGACGTGTGACAGCTTATTTTGTTTACTACCGAACTGAAAAAAAAGTTTTAAAACAGTTCGAAGTTCAACCTAATTACAACCATGACACCTAGCAACAAAGTAGCAAATCTTATGAATAAAATAGGTGAGAATAACGCCTCACTTTCAAATGAGGCAAAGGCCTCTTATATCATTACAAGATATCAGTTATTTATATTTGAAGATATCAGTACGGCTAGGTGGATTAAGCTGGACTACAGTAAATTATATATTTTTCATTACTTTACCATACTTGTAACGCTGCCCTCTCTCTTGTGAATTACTGGTCCGGGAAAATATAAATACTAAAAATTATTTTGCGCCATTGACTCGAAAGAAGAAGAAGAAGTGGGTTACCCAGAGGGCGCATCGTGTTCGACCGAAGAAGCGTTGTCGGCACGGTCATATCGACTACGAGAGATTAGTGGGAGAAGGCGAAAGAAAGGAACGGTTGGCGACGTTTGGGGGAGGACCTTTGCCCAGCAGTGGGACAGCATAGTTAGGTAGAAACAAACTTATATTTGTAGTTAAAAGACTATCGTCCTGTAAGCTTTACAGGCTGTTAAAGTACTTACGTATATTCATCCATAGGTAAAGGCGTAATATTCTTTTTGTATTCTTCGAATAAATTATTCAAGTATTCTTTTCTTCTCTCTACTGTTCTTGATGACGGAGGTTTGATTACCCGACCGTAAACAGGGTGTATGTGGACTTTTGGATCTGTTAAAAGATAGGAAAGTTTTACCTTACTAATATTCTTCTTCTTCATCAAGTGGATCGTCAACCTGACCAATCCTGGTGTCCGAGTTATTGAGCCGCCAAAGGCTTCTGACATGGCTCATGTAACGACCACTATCCGTAGAAAGTAACCGGGATCGACGGCTTAACCTTACTAATATTATAAATAGGAATAATTTTTAGGATGTATGGATGTTGGGTTGTATGTTCCTCTTTCACGCAAAAACGAATGAACGGATTTGGATGAAAATTGGCATAGAGATAAACTAGCGTGTGAAAAAACATATTGGATACTTTTTATCCCAATTTTCCCACGGGAATGTGTACAACGCGAGTGAAACCGCGGGAACGGCTAGTTAACAATATAACTTTATCTATTGTAAGTGCCGAACCACGCTTCTCAAAGATGTAAACATTAAAATATTGTTACCTGTAATGTCTTCAACATCTTCTGAAATACCATCTTCGCTTTCTGATATTTCATCTGTAAGAATTCATATTATATTTAAAAAATTCTCGTGTCACAGTGTTCGTTCGCGTACTCCTCCGAAACGGCTCGACCGATTCTCATGAAATTTTGTGAGCATATTGAGTAGGTCTGAGAATCGGCCAACATCTATTTTTCATCCTGAAATTCCCGCGGGAACGGGTACAACGCGAGTGAAACCGCGGGGCGCAGCTAGTATTATATAAAACATTCGACTAAATAAGCAGTTTTTTTAACAACAGAATTGAAACTATGTTTACGTATACAGTTCGCTTTTATTTTACACTAGCAGCGCCCCGCGGTTTTACCTGCGTTGTGCCCGTTCCCGTGGGAATTTCGGGATAAGATGTAGCCTATAGCCTTCCTCGATAAATAGACTATCTAACAGTGAAAGAATTATTCAAATCGGTTCAGTAGTTTCTGAGATTACCGCGTTTAAACAAACAAACAAACAAACAAACAAAACAAACTCTTCAGCTTTATAATATTAGTATAGATTTTTATATGACGTTTTGGCTCCTTTACAAGAACCGTGGTCACAGAGATAGTATGTGACAAAATAGTTATTTTTACCTTCGTCAATAGTGGAATCTTTGGTCATAACTCGAGGCTCTTTCGCTTCATAATTTTCCGCATCTTTTGCCACTCTCTCATATATAGCCCCTGGAAAAAAACATTCAAATAACAAAAAGCAAAAATTACGTTAATGATTGAAATTATTCAACAGTATCTTGTTCTATTATCCTATTTATATAAAAAAAAAGTATTAGCCAGTAATGTCCCACTGCTGGGCAAAGGCCTCTCATCCCACTGAAGTTATCAGTACAGTGAGGAGGATTAGGCATAATCACCACGCTTGCCAAATGCGTAATTTTGTGAGGACGTACTTGTCCTGTCTTTACTTGTACTTGTCCTTGTACTGTATGTTTGTTACTCCTTCAAGCAAAAACTACTGACAACGCCGCTAGATGGCGTGGTAATAAACATACAGTACAATCTATGAATTTTGTTGCAGTAACAACACAAACATTATCTTTTTACATAAAGGATAATTGTAACCCAAAATTCCATAAAAAAAATTGTCTGTTCTTATTTCATCAACTTATTCCATCAAACCACTAGCGCCATCTATCAGCCGCGTTTGGAACTTCGAGTAACAGCTAGTAACTTGACTTACTTATTTCATTCTGATAATCATTCCAAACCCGATCGATTCGTGCCATAGACTTTTCGCTAATCTCCGCCACTATTGGCTCATTAAGACTGCCTCTTATTTCATTGAGCACAGTTTTATCATAAACAGGACATCCTTTATTATCTATCTTTTTGTTAGTATACAACCAATGGAGAGCTTGGTTCGCGCATTTGTCGGCTGCCTGGCGTTTCGATAGTGATGTACTGTAAGGAAAGAGAAATAGGATTGGTTTTAGCTTGGCAAAATTATTTTATTTTATGGATTAAGAAAAGTGTATTAGTAATTTAATAGCAGGGAGATAAATTTCAGTTCAGTATAATGTAGTCAAAATTTTTATGTGAGCTACTCTGTTTGTTATACTTTCACTTCTGAATTACTGTACCAATTTTGAACTGAAAACAGCACTGCTTCATACTCAGGTACCAAGCAGAATAAGCGGGGTTCTGCCCCTTGCCAATTCGTCCGTCTTTTTGTTAAATGTGCATTTTTTAATTTAGATAGTAATAATTACGTAATTTTTAATTATAAGCTTTAGTTGTAAAATGACAATAAACAATTTTTTTATTTATTATTTGTTCAAACGGGAACATATTTACGACGGAGGTTACTGTTGAGTGTCCCTCAACACGTTTCGATCACATCTGGTGACCTTCATCGGGAGGTGGGTGAAGCGAGAGCGACAGCCTCTCTCAGTCGTCTATGTTCCCGTTTGAACAAATAATAATGACATTAAAACATATGTTTCAATTAATAGTAAAAAAAATATTTCTTTATTTTGGATGAATTTGGTAACTATGCCAGATATGGAGCTGATAGTCTAGCTAGCCCGCAGGAAAGGTTCTAGGCTTTTTTCTACATAGGAACAGGTACGAAAAAAAAAGAATACAAACATCCGAATTGAGACCATCCTCCTATTTTAAAGTCGGTTAAAACTGCAGTAGTTAACAACTAGTCTATAACAAGATATGATCTATTTTTGAACTACTTTTAATACTAACTATTCAAACTTCATCTTCTCCGGCCAGACAAACGTATAAGTACATGTCCAATCCAAGTTTTGTATCTTTTTCTTTCCAATTTTAGGTGCAACATATTGTTTGAAATGTACATCGAATATCTTCTGTGGAGTCTTAGCTGATAAGTTGTTTAATATCATACGTGGTTCCGGAAATAATTCCTTGATTTTTGATAAGTCTGTAATAAACATAATTTTGGGTATAATTGAATTTTTATGACATTTCATATTTGAGTATTTATGTATATACCCTGATTGTAATGTTACGGAAGAGTGGTTTCTCCTGGCACAGGCATTATATGCTTACAAGGGGATAACAGCAACTAAACTACAAATGTGATGTATACTTTTAATGAATAATGAATAATTTATTATTATTATAGTGTTTCTCCTTAGAGTCACGGGACATGCCCGGTCTTTTTGAGAGGCATGCGAGAGGATACAGATCCGAGTCGTAGAGGCCCTTCGGAGATGTGTAATGTAATTAATCACAACTGCAGGGACACATTCCCGGCCACATCTGTACAACATGTTCCCGAATTTTGACCCTGCAGAGGTAGGGACTATTGAAAAAAAAACATATATATATCCATACATATATAATAATCTATTTTTTTTGGATTGGCGCAAAATGTGGTTAAATGTCGTCAATTTTCCAGCTGAAGACAATTGCTTCTGAAGAGTAAAGAGGTTTAGAGATAGGGTAAGAATGAAATAAAATTAATAAACCTTTTTCCTCTTCAGGAGCAATCGTCTTCAGCTGGAAAATTGACGACATTTAACCACATTTTGTGCCAATCCAAAAAAAATAGAGTATACATTACATCCATCTTCAACAACAATGACACACATAGGAAAACAAATTATTACCTTTGGAATCCTGCACATCTTTGTCCAATAACCCATTGGAATACCATTTCCTATGTAATATTATAATCGAATTTAGACCAGAATATGTCCATTGATTTGTCTTACTTGGTACATTTTGTTTACATAGTACCCCTGAAAATGAGTTTTAATGAGTAAATATGCGAAATATACGTATTGAAATATTGAAGAATTACTTAAACTAGGTACATAGATATTAAAGGAACTTCAAAATGGTCCAGTTCATATTTAACTAATATTTTAGACCGTGTCTGTATTTTTATTAAATTATTTTTTGTTTGGTTCAGCTTGTTTCAAGTCTTTTAAGTATGTAGTTTAATTAGAAGACTTTAAAGTACATATTATATTGCATAGTAAGTATTAATTATTTAACCGAATTTATATATATATATATATCTAACTTTTGGATGGACGATAGTGCAATTACTTACCCCAGCGTGTCTGTGAGCTTAAACTGAAGCTGATGTTCGGAGCATGGTATATAATGCACTTATTTAATACATTATAACGCAATTTTAAGCAACCTTTTCTGAGAATCATTTTTCTAACAAGATTTGTATACAGATTATAACCTCAAAATTGCACAACAGTGCAATTTATAATGTTGGAAAAGATTAGGTGTTCCGTTTAGCTCAACATATTTGATTGAATATGATAATATCTTAGTTTATATTGTGATTTCATATAGAAATCAAGAAAAAATCTAAATACTTAATTAATAAACTTTGTTTTGTTTTGATAAATTTACAATAATCGACAGTGACAGTAATCAAACCAAATGACAGAATGACAATTGACAGCAATGACAATTTTATCCAATTTTATCAATAAAGAATAACCCCAAAATAAAGTTCATAATGCAGTTCAGAATTTTTACTCTGTAGTTCTAATCAGTTTAGTTAAAATCCAAGTTTTAGTGAAATAATAATAGCCGGGTCATTTTAAACAATTGAAATAAAGAAAATTCCGACAGAGCCAAATTTTCGTAGAGACCTTAGGTTTACCACAAGGAATAAAGTGTCAAAAGTCCCCATCAGTCCCATGTGAGCTTCGGGACTTATTCGGGGCCCAAGGTCAAAATTTTAGGTTTTTTGGATTTTTCTCGAAAACGGTAAGTTTTATCGAAAAAGTATCTGAGAATATAAAAAAGCTTATAAAATTCTCTATAACTTTAATTCTATCCACTTTTTCCATATTCCCAACCGTTATTGAACTACACGCTCCAGAAATGTAAAAATTAAGGACCTCGGGCAGGTAACTATGGAGCCTGCCCCAATGCTCAACAGTGACATGACCTATGTCATTTGAAAGGTCTTGAAGAGTTGTACAAGTTACTCCTAGACTGTTATATCGAATTCGACGGCCAACTCGGTGTTTTCGACCACCGAAGAATTACCACTGGAGGTGCTGTGGAGCCTGGACGGAATGCTCAACAGTGACATGACTTACGCATTTGAAAGCTCTTACAAGTCACTTTTTGATAGTTATATCGAAATCGACGCCAAACTCGGTGTTTTCGACCACCGAAGAAAAAACACTAGGTGTATGTGCAGACCCTGATCGTATTGCTCAACAGTGACATGACTGATGTCATTTGAAAGCTCTTACAAGTCACTCCTTGACAGTTATATCGAAATCGACGGCCAACTCGGTGTTTTCGACCACCGAAGTATCGACACTGATCGTATTGCTCAACAGTGACATGACACATATCATTTGAAAGCTCATAAAGAGTTTTATAAGTCACTCTTTAATAGTTATATCGAAATCGCCGTCCAACTTAGTGTTTTCGACCACCGAAGAATGGAGTTGGGCTATGCTATACCGAAGTATCGACGCTGATCCTAATGCTCAACAGTGACATGACCTATGTCATTTGAAAGCTCTTGAAGAGTTGTACAAGTCACTCTTTGACAGTTATATCGAAATCGACCGCAAACGCGGTGTTTTCGACCACCGAAGATCGACACTGGGTGTATGTGCAGTTGACCCTGATGGTATTGCTCAACAGTGACATAACTAATGTCATTTGAAAGCCCTTGAAGAGTTGTCCAAGTCACTCCTTGACATGTATATCGAAATTAACGGCCAACTTGGTGTTTTCAACCACCGAAGAATGGAATTTTCTCAAGGTGTTTAGGCCCGCCCTTGCATCAGAATAGTATAAAATTAGAGCGCAATGGAACTCAATAGATGACATTATGGTTTAAAAAATCTAAAACGCGCGATAGTTGTGTTCCCGGCCTGAAAGGGTGTCGTATTAGCAACCATGACATATTTGAGTTAACCTAAACATGTGCAGTGACAGTGAGTGATCGCTTATCTTGCCCTTCAAATACTCTATAACTACTTTATTAATTGAACTAATGTGTATATATATATTTTTTTATTTTAGTCTAAAACACCAAGTTGGCCGTCGATTTCGATATACATGTCAAGGAGTGACTTGGACAACTCTTCAAGGGCTTTCAAATGACATTAGTTATGTCACTGTTGAGCAATACCATCAGGGTCAACTGCACATACACCCAGTGTCGATCTTCGGTGGTCGAAAACACCGCGTTTGCGGTCGATTTCGATATAACTGTCAAAGAGTGACTTGTACAACTCTTCAAGAGCTTTCAAATGACATAGGTCATGTCACTGTTGAGCATTAGGATCAGCGTCGATACTTCGGTATAGCATAGCCCAACTCCATTCTTCGGTGGTCGAAAACACTAAGTTGGACGGCGATTTCGATATAACTATTAAAGAGTGACTTATAAAACTCTTTATGAGCTTTCAAATGATATGTGTCATGTCACTGTTGAGCAATACGATCAGTGTCGATACTTCGGTGGTCGAAAACACCGAGTTGGCCGTCGATTTCGATATAACTGTCAAAGAGTGACTTGTAAGAGCTTTCAAATGACATCAGTCATGTCACTGTTGAGCAATACGATCAGGGTCAACTGCACATACACCTAGTGTTTTTTCTTCGGTGGTCGAAAACACCGAGTTTGGCGTCGATTTCGATATAACTATCAAAAAGTGACTTGTAAGAGCTTTCAAATGCGTAAGTCATGTCACTGTTGAGCATTCCGTCCAGGCTCCACAGCACCTCCAGTGGTAATTCTTCGGTGGTCGAAAACACCGAGTTGGCCATCGAATTCGATATAACAGTCTAGGAGTAACTTGTACAACTCTTCAAGACCTTTCAAATGACATAGGTCATGTCACTGTTGAGCATTGGGGCAGGCTCCATAGTTACCTGCCCGAGGTCCTTAATTTTTACATTTCTGGAGCGTGTAGTTCAATAACGGTTGGGAATATGGAAAAAGTGGATAGAATTAAAGTTATAGAGAATTTTATAAGCTTTTTTATATTCTCAGATACTTTTTCGATAAAACTTACCGTTTTCGAGAAAAATCCAAAAAACCTAAAATTTTGACCTTGAGCCCCGAATAAGTCCCGAAGCTCACATGGGACTGATGGGGACTTTTGACACTTTATTCCTTGTGGTAAACCTAAGGTCTCTACGAAAATTTGGCTCTGTCGGAATTTTCTTTATTTGATCACTATTTTTATGTCTAAAATGACCTGGCTATAATATGAACATTGGTTTTGAAAACGTTACTCAATTTACTAATTTGAGAATAACTGTATAACTCTTATAAATGTTATTTAATTATCCGAAAAATTTGGAGGAATTTGATAATTGGCAAGAATATCGTTAAAGTCATGATTGACATTAAAAAAAGGACTATGATTGACACTGATGTTTATATGAATGTCAAAATCAAACATAGGTACGGCCATTTCTATTTAAAGCCAATTTTAAAAAGTGGAGTCTGTGGTGGAGGTTATCATCACAGACAACGAAGTTATCATTTAGCGATAACCTTGCGCTTGTGGGGAAAACCCATGTTTTCATAATAAACTATTTATAATTTATAAAAAAAAACACTAACATAATCAGATGACCTTATTTATCACTAGCCTTACGTTCTTCACAATGTAAAGCTTTTATCTACATGTAGGTAGGTTAATACTATTTACTCGTAATGCCGAAGAGTTTGATTGTTTATTTGAAGACAATAAGGCCCGTCGCTAACAGAACAAGAGTCGAGGCGGCGGCAGGGCGCGGGCGCGGCGCGCGCCCGCGCCTCGACGCTTGGTCGCCCGTCCGCCATTTTGTTTCTATCAGAGGAGCGTTTACACCGACTCGCACTCGCCCGGCTTTATATGAAATTTGGTATTTCGATAGTATACTCTCTCATAACTTGGTAAATAAGTACTTACCATAAGTAGGTAGATTTTATCCGAGTAGGTACTACGCGAGCGAAGCCGTGAAAAGAAGATAAAAAGTAGTTAGTTATAACTTTTAGTGGTAATCTTAATTGGATATAATTGCAATTCGCGTGTCCAACTAAACGCACAGCCGCTTTTTGTAAAAGCGTAAGCACGTCTTCATCTTTCGAAGACGACATGTTGAATATGTACATTCAAACGAGGCATAAACGCCGCTGCCTCGACGCTTCGAAATTCGCCGCTTCGCCCGCGCCGCGCCGCCGCCCCGCCGCCGCCTCGACTTTGCTGTTAGCGACCTGCCTAAGTATTCTCTAAAACTATTCGTTCTATTTTAAGTACAACCATATTCAATACTTTCCAGAAGATGTTTGAGTAAGCTGGTACTGTCATCCCAAAATTCCTAGAAATACCTACATTATAGGTTACCTGCACAAGTAATTCCAAGGGGCATAGCAAGTTAAGTTGTGTAGTGCCTAACAATCTTTATACCTACCTATAATTTCTATCAACTTTTCAATTTATAACAAGCAACTACTTAACTAAGTTATAACATTGCTAAGACTCAGATTTACAGTTACTAGCCCTTGAAAACGTTATGCGTACTAGTCCCTTGTCATATTAAAAAAAATTACATGTAAGTATGTACTTACCTACTATAATATGCCAATGACAATTTTAATAATAATGACAAAGTTCTTATGCGCTAACATGCCAATAATAATTGGCGCATGCTTCGATCAATAATACACAACTGGTTGTCTATTATTGATCGAAGGGCGCATGGAATAATTTCATGGGTTAACTAATTCTACGCATAAATAACTTAACCAATTTTTCTAGGCAAGTATTATAAAAAAAATCCTGGTATTTTTATTTTTGTTCTATAGGTAACTACTTATAGGTAACCTACTTTAAATTAATAGTAGGGGAGCCCAAGCGGGGATTTCGGGATTCACTAAAACGCGGCAGATTAATAGTCTGGGAGATACCTTGTAAGTAGGGACTTACCAAATGGCTAATGAATGGTGTAAACAAGGAAAAATGACTTATTAGGTAATTACTTATTAAAAAAAAAAACTACAAAATCTTGCAGACTGATCTAGTGATGATTAAATTTTGATTAAAATAAACAGTAATTTAGAATAGAACTAGCCGCGCCCTGCGGTGTTACCCGCGTTGTTTCTATTTTCGCGGGAATTTCGGGATAAAAGGTATTCCATGTGTTATTCTGAAGTATTAATAACCTAGGTATATAAGTTACTGTAAAGTTTCGTCTAAATCCTTTCCGTTGATTTTTCGTGAATGTAACAAACATACATCCATACATACATCCATCCTCACAAACTTTCGCATTTATAATATTAGTAGGAACTATTATATACATCAGAATAAGACATGGTACATTTTATCCTGAAATTCCCGCGGAAACGAGTACAACACAGGTAAGACCGCGCTGCTAGACAATAAACAAAAAAAATTGGCTACCCACGCACAGAGATGACTGAGCCAGGATTGATGAGTAATGCAAATAAATTGATACGGCAAGCAAAGTAGGCGGTCAGTCACCCACAGATAAAATGATAATTATACACTTCATGACAGAATATAAGGACTTCATCAATATTACAATGTCAATACACAAAACCAATGTGTGTACTTATTTAAACTAATATTTTAAAGAGGTAAAATTTGTAAGATTGTTTGTTTGTTTGTTTGTATGTTCGAGCTAATCTCGGAAATTACCAGTCCGATTTGAATAATTCTTTTTGTATTGGATAGCCACATTTGACGGGAAGGTTATAGGCTATTTCTCATCCCGAAATTGCCACGGGGACGGAAATAATGCGGGTAAAACCGCGGGGCGCTGCTAGTTATAAGTAAGTTCGTGTAGGTCTGTGCCCTACCCTAGTGTCATCCAAATCCATCCAGTAGTTTTTTCGTGAAATAGTAACAAACATACATCCTCACAAACTTTCGCATTTATAATATAAGTGTTATTTATTTCGAGTCGGTTAAAGTTTTTTGACCGCCTCAAGGCCTCCGGCATGGTCTAACGATTCAATTATCGAGGACCGACACTTTAACTTGCTCTCCGAAGCACCGTAGCGCTCAGATAGAAATGCTTCTATCGGCCACCCATCCAAGTAGGGGTCGAGCTGCACGTTGCTTAATAATAGCAATGAGTTACGCAACGAGCGCTACACTAAAATACCAACTTCAAAAAGAAGGAAGTTTTCAATTTTGTTGGTAAATTAGACATTATAAGTTCTCTGTTCATATTTTTTACTACTTAGTTGAAGTTAACTTAAAAACAACTTTTTACTAAGTCCATATATACAAAATATGGTTTGTCTGTGTGTTTGAATGAACCTCATGTATAATATAAAACATACTTCAATGTGGAATTTCTTCGAAAGAGAAATATTTTTTTTGTGATTTCATTATCATGGCGTACATTAGTGGAGCTTTTCCATAATGGAAGAAGTTGTTATTTGAAAAATCGGTCTAGATACTCTAAATTTTAACTCGCGACGCGAGTCTCGCGTAAGAAAAAAAAGAATCTAGGTACTTTTTTATATACTTACGTACTAATACTTACGTATATTAAGTCCAGAAATTCCCGTGACAATAGTTTGAATACAGGCAAAACAGCTGACTATCGCCAGTAAAGAACATAAAACAAAAATCAAAAATAATAAATAACGTTTAATGAGATAAAAACATGTTTTTCTTAGAACTTCCTATTAACTAACAGCGAGCAAAAGTCATTAGGGACACAATGGTAATTAAATTAAAACACTGACAATTAGTGTTGCGTGTGTTTTGACCTTTGTTTCGAGTTTCCGAGAAAAAAGGCAAGTTTTTTAGGTCTGGCAACACGTAATTTAATTTTTCGATCCATTTACAGTTTATTTCTTCTGAGATAACTTGAATGTAAACAAATATTATGGTACATTTCCATTACAATGTCAGTTTTTGATTTTGCACTTGGGAAAGGTGTAAAATGTGTGCCACACAACACACTTAAGACATGTTTTAAAGAAATACCGCCTTATTCATAAAAGCTCCTTAACTTAAGTATTTTGTCTCTTTTGTTGTTCGAAAAACAGCGTATGTCGGAAAGGGACAGACCATTGATAGCTGATGCTGTTAATAAACTTTAGTATTGTACTGTTCAATTTAAATGGGTCTCACACCATACCTTCTTTTCAAATATTAGGGTTATTACAACGAACCCAATTAAGTATAGTTTTAGGGTCTCTCAACAAATTATTTTTGAGTACCTATTTAATACACAGAAGGTTTTGAATAAATGCCACTGAATATCACAGTTGTCGTTGATTTTTCCATCACAAAATACAGGAAAGGTCTGTTGCAGTAAAACGCTGGTGAAGAGATCCTGTCGGCGAAGGTAGCTGTCGTAGATGCTTGGGCCACAGTCCCAGATTCAGTAACCTCGATCTCTGCTTTATGCACAATAGCTGACACGAAAATATTCTCCTTGGAAACGCGTTTGAAACTTGCCCTGTCTGGCTGGAATATATCGAATACGCCCATGTGGTTAAGCGGTTTATTCAAGGCTAAATTTGTTGTGATGTGGAATCTTGGCAGTTTGATATCTATATCAGCTAACCCGTAGAGATCTTCATCCTTCTTCAGCTTATCAAAGATAGCTTTAAGACTGATCTGGTCTAGTTTTCTGTACATATTTAATATCTTTTGACTAGGATAGGGCAGGATTAGAAGCATAGAGTACTTGTCCATAGATCCGTAAGGCAACTCAATGACAAAAGCTTTCAAGTCTTTCATATTTGAAAAAGGAACTTCACTTTTTTGGTACATCATGTTTACTGAGCCAATTACCACCTTGTCTTCGTTGTAGAATGGCTCTAAGGCTGTGTCGGAAGTATTGAAAGGGGAACGCCATAATCCTTTAAAAGATATCACGTTTGTTAACAACATTCTTGATTCTTCGAAGTCGTCTGAACGCAGCACATTGGACACTCTTCCCCCTGACTTTTCGATGTACGTATTGGCAACTCTTGCCGAGTTCGGGTCGTCGAAATCTAAAGTTTTGAGTGACGCACCGAATTCCTTTTGTATTCTTTTGAAGTTTTCATTCACCGTGAAATCATTGTCTACAAAAACGAAGTTTCTGCTTGTTAAACTCACTCCGCTAGAGCTGGGAGGATCCAAAACTTGACTGACCAAAGATTTGTATCCAAGTATAAGCGCATTTGGATCTCTTGGCAGTATAAAAGTTCTTGATAGTTCTTCATAACTGTTCTCTGTCGCGCCTAAAGCGATGCCAGTCATCAAAGTCCATATTCCAAAAGGCGATATGACGACATGGCCGTCTGTTTCAGCTTGTGTGAAGTACAATAACTCGATGCTAAAGTTCCTTGGTCGTTCATTGAAGTCCACTGCACATTGGCACGCACCGACAAACAAAAGAATCACCGCGACTGGTATCATTGCGCTCGCCACCGTGTCTCGTTTCGTACTGAACATGAACATAACAAGTATGAGTATAATTTATACTGTTTTATTTTATATGTATTTGTTAAAGGAAATTCCACTTTAGCGTGTTACGAATACGGTGTAGCCATGACAGAGGTTATCTGGTATAGAATAGTAACCGGTATTGTTTGACGTCTTTAAGATCTATGTAACGTTACTTGGTATGTATTATAATGTAACAAAATCAAATTCTGCTCACGTACATAAGTGTTTTGTTGTAAATACCTAGTAACTATAGGTATCTAGGTACTTAGTTATATTAATATATTAAAGCTATATAAGGAAGAGTATGTTTTTTGTTTGTTTGATTGTAATAATCTGTAGGAGTAACTTCAATTTATTATTTGTATTCGAATAAATCTATTTGTATATAAAAGCCACATTTTATATTAGCATTTTAATCCCAAAATTCATACATGAGTAGGTACAACGCGGGTAAAACTGCGGGCCGCTGTTAGTATATGTTATATAGCAGCGCCCCGCGGTTTTACCCGCGTTGTGTCCATTCCTGTGGGAATTTCGGGATAAAAAATAGCCTATGTTACTCGTGGATAATGTAGCTTTCGAATGGTGAAAGAATTTTTAAAAACGGTCCAGTAGTTTTTGAGCCTATTCATTACAACTAAAACAAACAAAGTTTTCCTCTTTATAATATTAGTGTAGATTATGTTTTGTTTGTTTGTAACTAAACTACATGCATTATTTACATACTTATTAGTGATAATGTTTTATCCTGTACATGTTATGTTATGTATATTACGTCTAGGTACAATGAAAACATGAAAAGGTATTTATTATCCGAATCTTCCGAATGGGTGGTACGTTCAAAAGAGCCTCTATAGGGCCAAAACTGAATAAAAATATTTGACTTTGACTTTTTGACTTTGACATTATGTTATATATCGTCACTTTGTCCGTTTAATATTTAATTAAATAACTATGTATTATCCTACTAATATTATAAATGCGAAAGTTTGTGAGGATGGATGTATGTATGGATGTATGTTTGTTGCTCTTTCATGCAAAAACTAATAATAACACATGGGATACATTTCTCATTTCACATGGGATAGATACCTCGAAATGCCCGCGGGAACGGGTACTACGCGGGTGAAACCGCGGGGCGCAGCTAGTAAACTCATAAAGAGGTAAAGTTTCAAACTTTGTTTTTAAGAGCTGATCTCAGAAACTCAGAAACAGATCTCAGAATAATTCTTTTTGTAATAGAGAGCCATATTCGACGGGAAAGTTGTAGGCTATTTTTAATCCCCAAATTCCCACGGGAACGGGTACAAAGCGGGTAAAATCGCGGGGCACTGCTGCACATAATACGCCTATATGTACAGGTACATAGTTTATTTATGTACATACAATTGAAAAGATCAAAAGTTAAGACAGTTTACTAAGACAGTTTACTAAACTACACTGCAAAACTATAATACACTGAGTTTTGATCCTGGAACCACTACAAGTTAAATAAAAAATACCTGCGTAAACCGGCAAATCCACAATTTTTACCAAACATAGCTTATATAGGTACATAAAAACTTATTAAAAAAAAAGGAAATCGGTCCATTCGTTTGAAAGCTACGCATTCGACGGTACCACAGACATAAGTTTCAGCTGGAAAATCGAAAAAAAGAAAAAATTTAATGTAGAATATCTTTTTATGATAAACTCGTATAATACCGCAATTATTATATTTACTGCCGCACTCAAAGGAGTCCATTAGATCGCCACTTAACTAATTAACGTAATTTTATACATAACACTCATTAAATCGTTACAAAGAAATCATTTGACGTGTCTGAGAACGGGCGTTACTGATGTTCCCAAAGGTACCTAGTGTGAGTTTATCAGTTTTAAATATTCTTGGAAGTTATTGAACCAATTTTGATAGTAGGTGAAGGAAATAAGTAGATCCCAACTACGAAGGACTCACAAGTTTGATTCCTATGCTCAGAGACGTGAAATGCTTACTAAGTTGACTCAGATACGTCAGTTCAGAAACGTCAATTAGGTAAGTCGATTTTGGATGTCTCAGAGTGCGTCAATGACTTGGGTGCTGCCCACCCATTTATTTTTAGTGAGAAAATTTGTCGTATGGATTTTTTCGCATTTTATTATCGCATTTTAACTTTTAAAGTAACTAGCAGCGCCCCGCGGTTTTACCCGCGTTGTGTCCATTCCTGTGGGAATTTCGGGATGAAAAATAGCCTATGTTACTCGTGGATAATGTAGCTTTCGAATGGTGAAAGAGTTTTTAAAAACGGTCCAGTAGTTTTTGAGCCTATTCATTACAACCAAACAAACAAAGTTTTCCTCTTTAAAAAATTAGTGTAGATGAATTTTAACTATGTATAGCCTCTTAGGCTATAGATGGGCTAAGCCCTATTTCTATCGAGTCACCTAATTTTAGTTTTATGAATAAGACATGAATCATCGTTGTATCATAGAATGTATCTAGGTAATAACAGGAAACCATATTGATTGTTGCATGTGTCATGCCATGCGACCGTAATCAAAAAAATAAGTAAATTGCAGCATTGAGTTATACGAGGGCGGGTCAATAAGTCCGTGACTTTTTGAATTTCCGACCTCTTTACTGAAACAATAATACTGGTCCCGTCAACAGGCATCTGTAAGTTGACTCTTCTGAAAATTTGAACTTGCTGCGTCAGTTAGTTTGTGTTTTACAGCTATCTTTATCAGACTACTCACTAATTTGACGAGAAAATGGACAAAAGTGAATTTCGTGTGATTATTAAGCATTATTTCTTGCGAAAAAAAACCATTACCGAGACCAAGGCAAAGCTTGATAAATACTATGGGGACTCTGCACCATCGATTTCCATGGTAAAAAAGTGGTTTACTGAATTTCGTTGTGGCCGTACAAGCACTAAAGATGCCGAGCGTCCTGGACGCCCAGTTGAGGTCTCTACACCCAAAACATTCGAAAAAAATCACGATATGGTGTTGGCCGACCGAAGATTGAAAGTGCGAGAGATTGTGGAAGAAGTAGGGATCTCGCATGGCTCAGTGGTTTCAATTTTGAATGATCACTTAGGCATGAGAAAGCTGTCCGCAAGATGGGTGCCGCGTTTGCTCACAGTCGACCACAAACGCAATCGTGTAACAACTTCACAGGAAGGTTTAGCATTGTTTAATCGTAATATGGAGGAGTTTTTGCGCCGTTTTATAACCGTGGACGAAACGTGGATCCATCACAACACACCAGAGACCAAACAACAGTCAAAACAGTGGGTTTCCAAGGGTGAATCGGCGCCAAAGAAGGCCAAGGTGGGATTGTCGGCCAATAAAGTTATGGCGACTGTTTTTTGGGATGCACGAGGGATAATCCACATTGACTACCTTCAAAAGGGAAGAACAATCAATGGGGAATATTATGCCAACTTATTGGACCGATTCAATGACGATTTAAAAAGAAACCGACCTCATTTGGCCAAGAAAAAAGTTCTTTTCCACCAAGACAATGCAAGGGTGCACACATGTGCAGTTGCCATGGCCAAAATCCATGAATTGGGCTATGAATTGCTCCCTCATCCGCCCTATTCTCCAGATTTGGCTCCGAGCGACTACTTCTTGTTCCCAAACCTGAAGAAATGGCTTGGTGGAAAAAGATTTGACTCCAATAATGAAGTCATCTCGCAAACAAAGGCCTATTTTGACGACCTCGACAAATCATATTTTTTGGAAGGGATAAAAAAATTGGAGAAGCGTTGAACAAAGTGTATAGAGCTCAAGGGAGACTACGTTGAAAAATAAAATATATTTTTAATAAAAAAATCTGTCTTTTATTGCAAAAGTCACGGACTTATTGACCCGCCCTCGTATGTATCTATCTATATAGATAAAATTCTGACTGACTGACTGATAATCAACGCACAGCCTCAACCGCTACACCTAGAAACATGAAATTTGGCAAGAAGTTTCTTCAAGAGACGTAAGTGCACACTAAGAAAGGATTTTCTAAAATTCCTACGGGAACGGGCTCAACGCGGGCAAAGCCGCGGGGCGCTGCTAGTTAGTATATATAACTCAACTAGCAGCGCCCCGCGGTTTTACTCGCGTTGTGCCCGTTTCCGTGGGAATTTCGGGATTTTTTACATAAAAACCTTCCTCTTGAATCACTCTACCTATTACAAAAAACCGCATCAAAATCCGTTGCGTAATTTTATAGATTTAAGCATACAGACAGACAAACAGACAGACACGAAAAAGAGACGACTTTATTTTATACTATGTAGTGATGTATTGCAGTATCTGTTTGCAATGTGTAGCAAGCCGGCTCCCAATCGTCCTCCGTGACGTATACATCAACCTTGGGCTTAGCTTGTTCATGGGCTCGGATGTGGCTTGCAAAGTCAATTGAAGATCCTACTGCATTGCGCACAATGCAACTGACCATCAGCATTGAATGTGTAGGTTTCGGACGGGTCTTTCTGAGAAGGCGTTTACCATGAATATCTTCTACACGATGCTTACCATAGTTAGTTACAGCTTTTTGAACAGCCTGCCTGCGAACCTGCGCCATTCTCCTCTCTGTTGCGCGAGCACTTCCCAACTTTCGCAAGGAATGTTACATGCGGTCATGTGGCGCTTTAGAACGTCTCCGTAGTGCAAATACTAGCCTCCGGGCGTGCGCTTTCCCTCCTTCAGCTGTGAATAGATTACAGATTAGGCACCCTGGTGTCGTCCATCCGCTTAGTATGCCACTATTGGCCCCTACTTGGATGGGTGGCAGATAGTGGCTTTTCTATCTGAGCGCTACCGTGCTATGGAGGGCACGTTGAGCAGTCGGTCCCGGTAGTTTCAATTGTTAGACCTCTGAAGGTCTTTAGGCGGTCTAAAAACTTTGACACTAGAGTTGGCCACTATCGTACTCGAAATAAATGAATGAATAAACCTTAGTGCTAATACTTATTGGATAATGGCTGGTCTTAATAACCTTTGCAATTTGAGATAGCAGACCAAGTTTTGACATTGTTTCTATGTAAATAAATGTCAGATTTTAATCCGATCTATTATCTTCCATCATCCATAAACATTTGACATTTGATAGAAACATCTGAGATAACCAAGATAACCGATTGAGATAGGTTATTGTCTATAAGTTCAAAAGTCAAGGCTTAATTAAGTCCTAAATCATTAGACTTAGGACTATTCTTCAGATTTGTTGTTACATAATCAAACTAAAGATTTTTTTGAACGCGCTAATCTCAACAACCAATTTGATTTGAATAATTATTTCTGTAATCTAACGGGAAGGTAGCCTATTTTTCATCCCGAAATTCCCACTGGAACAAAGCGTGTTAAACCGTGCGGCGCTGCTTGTGGTGCACGTTGCTGAACAACCCTAATACATATGTATGTTAACATCGCTTTGTTTACGCCATGAGCATTACACTATCACATTTGTTCACTACCAAGTTATTACCGTGATGTTGTCAGAGTTGGATATAAAAACATGCAGGGTGGTTGTCCCAAACGAGTGACTATCGTAACATAGGTACGTTCGTTAAAAAATTCACGGCTATTTATGCTGTAAATTGTCTTTTAACGTTGTTTCATAAATGACATTATGTTAAAGTTTTTCGGGCACTCAGTAGAAAGCGGCTATTTGATATTTATTTAATACTAGCAGCGCCCCGCGGTTTTACCCGCGTTGTGCCTTTTTTTTTGGAATTTCGGGATGAAAAATAGCCTATGACCTTCCCGTTGAATGTAGCTATCTAGTACAAAAAGAATTATTCAAATCGGACTGATAATTCCCGAGATTACCTCGAACATACAAACAAACAAACTTACAAATTTTACCTCTTTATAATATTAGTATAGATACAAACTATAAAATCCATGATATTTTCTAAAGTTTTTTTAAACTGACATTTTCGCGTGAAACAACCCGCAATACTTACCACACTCAGACGTGAGACGTTCATTAAATCGACACTAAACAATTCACGTACTCATACACTAGCAGCACCCCGCGGTTTTACCCGCTTTGTGCCCGTTCCCGTGGGAACTTCGGGAAGTTTTATACATATAAACCTTCCTCTTGAATCACTCTATCTATTAAAAAAAACCGCGTCAAAATCCGTGCAGAGTTTATCGCGAACAGACAGACAGACAGACGCGGCCGGGGACCGTGTTTTATAATATGTAGTGATTACTGTCAAAATCACTCATTAAATCTCTAGAAAGCATTTGATGTCTCTGAGTACGGACTATTTAATCTTTTTTTTAATTTTTTTATTTAACCTGTTGTTTCCCACTGCTGGGCAAAGGTCTCCCCCAATTCTTTCCACCTGGATCTATCTTTTGCCACTTCTTTCCACTCAATCTTATGTATAAATTAATCAACTCTCTTTATTTTTGGCGGTATTACCGAGCTTGTCGGTAAAACCGCAGATATTTGTGTTACACCTAAAATAAAATAAACATGTTAAATTCTGTGGCTTTACCCGCTATTTCGGAATGGGGAATTTAAGATACTGTGTTTCCTTAATAACGTTACGTGTAGATCATTAGTCAATACCTTTTAGATTACGATCGACTTGGTAGGCAAACGCGGTTATTACACACACTGTACTGATATCTTCAGTGAGATAAGAGGCCTTTGATCTGCATTGGGTTAGTACAGACTGCTTTTTCCGTCGTAGTTAGAGACGACAATTAAATTATTGACGACATTATATAATTATACATTACACTTAAAAAAACACTTTTGAGCCACGAAATAAAGAAGCTAATTATAAGCTTCTGATTATTTTTATTCTCACTAATGAAATATGTCTTAGAATTTAGTTTTATTTTTAATTTTAACGCCTCGATGGTCTAGTGGTTCCTGCCAGGACTGAGGTCCCGGGTTCAATTCCTGGGTCGAGCGAAAACATGTTTCATACTTTGCAAATATGGCTTGAGTTTAACTCACCAACCCGTATTAGGCAAGCGTGGTGTTATGCCTAATCCTCCTCACTGTACTGATATCTTCAGTGAGATAAGAGGTTTTTGCCCAGCTGTGGAAAATTACAGGCTCATACATTTTACTCTTTAATTTTATTTAGTTTATATTTTGCCTTTGAGTTTGTTAATTAGCTTTGAGTTTTAATTGGCGTGTTTATTTCGAGTAGGATTAACACCCATCGTATTTTTATTTTAAATTTTTATATTAACATTCAGTGTAATAACCAGTTTAATAAACCAATAAAAACAAGCTTGCGTTCACACCTCGATGGATTTAAAACCTATCTTAAGAAAACGTCAAACGATTCTTTAGTTTAACAACATCACTACATATCACTACACTAGCAGCGCTCCGCGGTTTTACCCGCGTTGTGCCCGTTCCCGTGGGAATTTCGGGAATTTTAACCTCCATATAACCGTCCTCTTGAATCACTATCTATTTAAAAAAACCGCGTCATAATCCGTGCAGTAGTATTTTGAGTTTGTCGCGAATAGACAGACAGACGGACAGACAGACAGACAGACAGGCGCGGGCGGGGACTTTGTTTGATAATATCACGTTCGCAACAAACTCAAAATACTTTGCACGGATTTCACCAATCGAAAAAATGATTCTTACGGAAATTTCCACGGGAGGGAACGGGCACAACGCGGGTAAAACCGCGGGGCACTGCTAGTACTGTATGTAAAGGAATAAATAGTTTATGACTTGTTGGCTCTTTATGCTATTAATATAGGAATATCCCGGACTATAAAACAATATTAACTGCTCATTTGCCTATTGGAAACAGGAAATGTTATATTTATAGGTAATTGGTTTTTCTAGAGGAAATAACTAATTTAACCTAAATTTAAAACAGTCGGCAGTGAATACCTAAAACCTTTGACCTGATGCGTCTAGCTAGCCCAGTTTGCATACAATACAATTTATTTTGCGAATAAAGGTACAATAAAGTTGTTACATTGTAAGTGAAGTTTCTCTGTATCCTGCCTCATATGTGAGGCGTGCAAATATTAAGGTAGGTATGTACTTAAATCTAATTAAAGTAAAACAACATCGCAACAAAACTCTAAAATTGCAAAAATTACAACAAACAATTAAAATTAGCCGTTAATACCGGTTTGTTTCTTCTGTTAAATTCCGTAAAAATCTATCTAATATCCGTAACCGAAATTATCCGAAACTTTTATTTCGGATTCGGTTACGGATAATTTTTTATATCGATAGTTTTGGTTACGGTTACGGAGCTCCCTAACATCCCTGCTTTCAACCAAATTACTTGGAGATCAATGAGGGAGGCCTTTGTCCAGCTGTGGACGTCCTACAGCTGACGTGATGATGATATGTATGAAATATGTAGGTTACTAGGTAACAGTAATTAATTTTCAATTTATGAACTGAATCGGATAGTAATTTTTAGTTATCATTCATTGATTCATGTTTTCAATTACTATGGTGATTCATTTAATTACTGTTGTGGTTTTACAATTTTAAATATGATTTCATTAATATTTACCCCTCGCTATTTTACACCAACCCGTATTTGGCAAGCGTGGTGATTACGCCTAATTCTCCTCACCGTACTGATAACTTCAGTGAGATAAGAGGCTTTGCCCAGCAGTGGGACATTACAGGACTAAGACACGAGCGTTAATAGTAGTTTATGCAACGTCATATAAAGAAGGGTATTAAAACACGAGTGTGAGTTTATGAAACGAGCGCAGCGAGTTTCATAATAGTAACGAGTGTTTTAATACCCGTGTTATATGCAGTTGCATACACTACTTTATCTTCACTATTTAATGCAATTAATCAAACAAAATTTTAAAAACAAAACACATTGCGAAACATTAAATTCACGCGTAGGTACGTGTATTGTCACAGTGAACTTGCCGCCATTAAAATCTAACCAATGAGAGCGCAGCTGCGCGTAGGGCCAATCAGGAGCGAGCGAGATCTTACCAAAGAGTTTTGTGTATGTAGTTTCGACGAAGTTTTCACGTATAACCCAACTATTTTCAAAAGCCAGCCTAATATCAAAATTTTATACAACTAGTATGAGGATTTTGACATAAGGCTCGCCAGGTTAATTGGTCGCGTTATAATGATGTTATAATGTTAAATTATAATGATATTATAACATCATGTGCAATTGCTTAAATTGAGTGTTTTAGTTGTCTGTGCTATAACAGTAGTAATTATAAGTCAAGTATTGGAATCATAAGTAGAATGTTACAACATTAGTGTAGATAAATAATTTAATATTCAGGCGGGAATAGGCACCGTAGCTGGCTGCATTCGGCGAACGACTGCAGCTGTCAAATAATTAGGTGTTAAAACCTAGTGTGAAGATGACGTTTGGCGACCGAAGTAAATTGAAACACGATCGGCGACCGCATTAGGCGAACGAAGTTGTGTATTTGGGGCATTATGCTCTAAGATTATCAAATCAAGTGAAGGATTAATAAAGTCTTTACTAAAGTACTTATAAGTAATACTATCACAATTTTAGATTACTTATAAAAAAATCCGCTTTTGTATACCAACCAACAACAAGCGTGGGGGCAGCAAATTGAAAAACTCGTACTTTATACGGCAAGTCCAGTATATTATCTGAGGGAGCACGACTATTCAATAAACTACCAGAAAAGATAAAGGAATGTGATAGTATAAACAAATATAAAACACTTTTGTACAAACATATATCAACTGTAGCAGCAGAGTAGATTAACGAATCGACAATATTGTAATCTCTGATCTCATTGTAAATGAACTATGTAACTGTTCGTATGAGAAATAAAGTCTTTAAACCTGACTCGTTACTAAAGTACTTATAAGTAATACTATCACAATTTTAGATCTATACTAATATTATAAAGCTGAAGAGTTTGTTTTGTTTGTTTGTTTGTTTGTTTGTTTAAACGCGCTAATCTCAGAAACTACTGAACCGATTTGAATAATTCTTTCACTGTTAGATAGTCTATTTATCGAGGAAGGCTATAGGCTACATTTTATCCCGGATTTCCTACGGGAACGGGCACAACGCGGGTAAAACCGCGGGGCGCTGCTATAAGTAATACTATCACAATTTTAGATTACTAATAAAAAACCCGCTTTTGTATACCAACCAACAACAAGCGTGGGGGCAGCATTTATAGTACTTTGACTCCCTGAATCCGCCCCTGAACATAGCTGTAAAAAAACAAGTAAATAGAGTGACTAATTCTTCATCATTAGTATTGAAAAGGTAACTAACTAACTGTGTGTGTAATTTGAATAACAATAACTACAATGTAAGCATTGTGTGTGCTTGTTCATTACTCCGAATTGAAGTGTCAAAGCCAAAAATGATTCGCTTTTATCTGCGGCTTTGTTATCGGTTTAACCGGGTTTAACCGACTACAAATAGGGAGGGGAGGATTCAGTCCGTCAGATTTTTTTAAAATTAAAACTTCTGATTATTTTATTTTTTGAATATTTTTTGGTTTGTTTTAAATACATATTTTGTATGCTTTTTTGTTTGGGTAGGTAACGCCTCGGTGGTCTAGTGGCATATGTCAAGATTGAGGTTTCGGGTTCAATTCTCTAATGCTATAGTAAACCCTTTTTACCCGCGTTGTACCCGTTTCCGTGGGAATTTCGGGATGAAAAATAGCTTATAACCTTCCCGATGAATGTGGCTATCTATTACAAATAGATTTATTCAAATCGGACTGATAATTCCTGACATAACCTCGAACATACTAACAAACAAAAAAGCTCTGCAGCTATATAATATTATAAGTTGTTTAGTTAAGTATCCATAAGTAGATGACAGCTGTTACACTTTACATTCATTTTAATAATCTTTTATTAGATCATCTGTTATTTCCATACTTATACATTTTAATATAGTTCTAAGAAATTTAATCGTTTTTAAAAGCTAACTCTTTTCAATTCTTCGAGTAATATTCCTACCAATTGATTCCTTATTTTCCTTAATGTAACCACATGAACAGACTTCAAGATCACAATCTGTGTTTCCATTATCATACCAAGAACCAGCGAGACATGTTATTCATTTAATACAAGTGTGTTTGAAGCAAATACATTTAAAATTCTTATATACTACGCGGCCGATACGACACTCCATGCTACTAAACTTGGCCAACCCTGGAGTCGGGTAGTAAACGTTAACTTTCTTTCGCGGTAGAAATTTATAAAGAAAGTCATTCATTCATTCATTCATTCATTTCGTGCAGCTTAGTGGCCATCCCTGGTGTCGGAGTTCATAGACCGCCTAAAGGCCTCCGACATGGTCTGACGATTGATAGAACCGGGACCGCTTAACGTGCGCTCCGAAGCACGCAATAGAAATACGGCCACTCATCCAAGTAGGGGCAAGCAAGTAAAACTACTTAATTTTTATTTCCCGACGTTTCGAGTGGATTGCACCACTTAGTCACTGTTGGTGATCTGGTGTCGGGGTTTTTATAGATACCTAATGTGACAATAATAAATCACAAATAAGTGACAATATGGTCTATCGATTGTGCGTGCTACAAGATTCTCCTAATGCGGTCGCCGATCTTATTTCAATCTACTTCAGTCACCAAACGTCATTATCACACTAGGTTGTCCGTCGACTGTCAACACCCAATTATTTGACAGCTGCAGTCGATCACCGATTGCGGTCAACTACCTACCGTATTCTTTACAGTGACACTAGAACTGTCACCGAATGTTGCATGCGGCGTCCGCTATACGTCCGCTAAACTTAATCTTAAAGATGAGTAAGTAGGTATATCAGCCGCGTACTATACGTTTGAAACAAACAAACTTTAAAGTGAGTTTACTCAAATCGTGATACCGGGACACGAACTTGACCTGAAATACGCAACTAAAAAAACCTTAGGATTTTCCTCCGCTTAAGACGACGTCATCGCGATATAAATGTAAGCTTTTGAGAGGATTATTAATTACTAGTAACATCCTGTAGTTTTACCCATGTTGTACCCGATCGCGAGAGAATAATTTATTCTGATGTATAACCTATATTACTGTAAAGTTTTATCCAAATCCGTCCAGTAGTTTTTTCGTGAAAGAGTAACAAACATACATACATACATCCATCCTCACAAACTTTCGCATTTATAATATTAGTAGGACCCATGTTGTACTCGTTTCGAGAATTTTAAGATGAAAAGTTCTTAGTCCAATACTTTTCTTACTTACAGTATATCGGTGAAATGTAAACGTTAATTCAAAAAAACTTCCACGAACATACAGAACATACAGACACACATACAAGCAATGACGGACTTTGTTTGTTATACAGATTTTAATAAGATAAATATGTTTTAGTTGTTTCATTTTGAACAAAGGCAAGCAATACATCTCAGGCTTCGGCTAAGCTGATTATGATGGCATTTAAATCTAGACACGCGGCAGCGTGTCAAGCCAAGTTCAAGCAAAGGAACGGCTAGCCAGCGCCGAGTGTAATATTACACGAACCATTTGGTGCCACTTTTGACCCTTCTATAACTCAAAACCTATTTAACGTAAAGACATGAAACTTCGTGTGTTTAATTATATCCGTTAGGACATCTAGAAGCCCAAATTTCATGAAGCTAGCTCAAACGGTTATAAAGATATGAACGTCAGAAAGTCGTAAATTTTAGTATTGACTGACTGACTGACATATAGTACCTAAACCTAACCTACTTCCAGATGACCTAGAAGGATGAAATTTGGAATCTAGCTCGGTAATTGTGTGTAAGCGTAAGAAAAAATCTAAAAATATAAAATAGTTAAAAAATAGGGGGGGTCCCCATACAAAAAATATATTTTTTAATTGTAGCGTTGGAACCGTTACTAGCAGATATTTGAAACTATCCCAATATATGTATTATTATATTTGCTATTTAACTGCAATATAAACGTAAAGTTAAGTAAAAAAAATAAGTGGTGTCCCCATTCAAAAAAACTTAAATTTCGCGCTAAACAACCGGCCAAACGGTGTGTCGTCGGCGGCGCGCGGTAGGTACTTATGACGCGGTCGGTCCACCGTCGCCCCAGCCAATCAGCGTCACGCTCTGATGAATAGTACACAATTATAAGCGGTAGCGATTTGGTAAAAATTTAGCGGGTCGGTTGGTTTATACCTGCATGGTAGTAAAGCGATGTATTATTGTTACCGATATAATGTATGTATTGACTAATTTAAGAATGCTGGTTGAACTCGCTCGCGCCTTGCACTTGTAGGCTAAGGACTCACGAAGCGGTTTTCACCCGTGCCCGCCGCGGTTGCGGGCCCGCAGCCTTTGTAGAATACATTTATTTATGTAAAAACTTAAAGCACATTTCACGACGCGTTTTACGCCCGCGGCGTGTGCGATTGTTTGCGGGTCCCGCTGCTCCAGCGGTCATCTTGTACCGGCGGGCGCGGGTCGCGGTCCCGCAACCGCGGCGGGTTGCACCCGCGCGTTCTGCGGTCGGTTGGCGGGCGACCGCGCGTGGACAGCGGGGGGCGGGGGGGGAGGTTAGAAATCCGACGCCATTTTGCAGTGACTTGTTATTACTCGTTGCGTAGTAGTTTCTGGTGTGTGTCCATGACGGTCTGGAACTCAACTGATCGTTTAACCGCCCGTCTTGCGATTATCAACCGCCAAGTTTGCGGGCGATAATCGCAACCGCGACGGCTGCGTAACCGCACAAAACTCCGGTCTCGTGAGTTTTGAAAATAAAACTCCATTCCGCCACCGCGGCGGGCACGGGTGAAAACCGCTTCGTGAGTCCTTACTCGTACGCGGGGGCAGCGCGCGGCTCACAAGCGCTATACGATACAATTTAAAATGCGAACGAACCAAAGTACCTATGCAGCGGAAACGCAAGAAAAAACAATAAATATCAATACCTAGTTTTCTTTACAAAAAGTAATGATATCCCACCAAAAACATAAATGTAAAAAAGGAGAGCCAAGTTCAATACAAAAATTATGCATGGCTATGGGCTTCGCTGCAAAAAGAATGGAGATCTAAATGAGGGCCAAGTTCTAGGCAATATCTCAATATGTATTTATAGGAACAAAATAACATTATGAACAAGTATTAAACTCTATTTCTTCTCTTTATTCCATACCTATGACAATTGCTGTTATTTAAAAATGTGAGATCTTAAAGTGGGTTAGATTTAACTTGGCCAGTTTGTTGTTATATGTTGAATAACTTTATAAAATGACTGCTGTAATGAAAACTGGTCAAGTCAAATCTAACTCACTTTAAGATCTCACATTTTTAAATAACAGCAATTGTCATAGGTATGGAATAAAGAGAAGAAATAGAGTTTAATACTTGTTCATAATGTTATTTTGTTCCTATAAATACATATTGAGATATTGCCTAGAACTTGGCCCTCATTTAGATCTCCATTCTTTTTGCAGCGAAGCCCATAGCCATGCATAATTTTTGTATTGAACTTGGCTCTCCTTTTTTACATTTATGTTTTTGGTGGGATTAATATTACGTCATCTACCTTGAGTTTACCTGCATACGAAGCTCATAGAGTTGATTTTACATACATAGGTATGTAAAATCAGTTATACCTTACTCCTAATATTACTTCAGTTGAATAGTGACCGTCTCAGCCTGGCTAGTATAGAAACGAAGACATATGCGAGTATCTCTACTCTTCCCCAGAGATTTGGGTTTTATATGACAGGGTTATCGATGTCGTCTTTCCGACACACTGCGTATGTAGACAAGGGACAAACCATTTCACAGCTAAAATGCTGTTTATAACATTGAGTTATATGTACTTACGAGTACGTCATAATTTCGGCACGTTAAGCCGTCGGTCCCGGTTACTTTCTACGGATAGTAGTCGTTACTTGAGCCATGTCAGAGGCCTTTGGCGGCTCAATAACTCTGACACCAGGATTGGTCAGGTTGGCCATCCACTCGATGAAGAAGACGTCATAATTACATTTAATTCAATGGTTTATAATCTTTTATGAATAAAGCCCTAATACTTTAATTTTATACCTAATTGATACATTCATACAAAGGAAAGTAGGTGATACTGATATTGCATTTTTATTGCTTAAAACAAACTTTCTCCCGATTTCTTTTTGGAGTTGTTTGTCTGGTAAAACCCCACCACCAATGTTGGGTAAATTATTACCTTCCTGTGGTTTTGTATGCGGGTATTTTGTTAATGTTATACTTATCAGTTTGGTTATGTGGTATGTTACCTACCCTGAACTGATTTGATTGTAATACTCATTGAGTTATATACTTATATGTACTAATAACTTAATGGTAGTACCTAATTATGTTCTGCTTTTCGTATTCGGTATTATTTTTTGCTTTAGTTTCCTATATACCTATAGGATTTTCAAAAGTAACCCTATGAACCTACGGAAGAGCGAAGTTGTACACTTCTTTATTTCTTGTACCTAAGATATTTTAAGGAATTAACGACCTAGTAACTGTTTTACCTCCCGATGAAAAAATTGAGTTTTCATGTTTGATGTGTTCGAGTCTGTCTGTAGCATCGTATGTAGAAAGCTCTTACAAAAGTACAGTAAAGTAGTAACCTGTAATGTCTCAATGGACTGTCATCTCAGTAAAGATATTAGTACAAGGAGAAAGATAACGTGTAATCACTACGCTTGCCTGCTGCGAGTTGGTGATCTCAAAACCGGAGCCATGTTGGAAAAGTACCTAAATTGGGAACATGCTTCGCTCGACCTGGGAATCTAAGATAATGTTGATTGAATATTGTTTCTTTGTTAGTGTAGTAGGCCTTAAAATTAAAAAATAAACATAAAATAGTAACATAACAATCTATAAAAGTTATTTATGAGGGAACTCTGATCTTGTTTGTTTTGTTAATCAGCGCCATCTCTTAGAATTTTTATGAACTAATGTGTGGAAAAGTTAAATAAGTGTGCGTTCCAAACTTGATTATGTTTTTAGTTTTGCAGTTAATGGATAGATGTCACTATATTTTTTTGTTTCTGTTTTGTATACGAGTATAACATCTTTGCTAAGATATGTAGAAGGAGAGAGAGAGAGATACATATGTAGTAGGAGAGACTTACGATAAAATACGTATACCAACAAAAATGTTCAAAAATCTATTATTTTTCAAAAATATTCATGTAAACTAGATATTATATAATAGATTTTTTTTTTTCTATTTAGTAAAAAAAGTAGTTAACATGGCCTGAAAGAAAGCAGTGTGGACTCCTATGTACTATTCAATACACGGTTAGTTAACACCGTAAAAACACAATGATACACTCCCTCCCAAAATTCCCACGGGAATTGATTCCAGGGATAAAACCGCAAACCGTTGCTACACACACTTAGATAAGTAATTCACACACATTGCATCACACTGCGTCCCATTGTTCGAAATATCTTAGGACTATGGTCGGAAATCAATTGTTTATTGTAATTGTAACACTCGTAAAAGCTCTATCAATTTAAACGTTTTTGGACGTCCATAAACGTGTTTCCTACTTTTAATACATGGCTCGGGTTTGAGATCACTAACACGTATTTGGCAAGCGTGGTGATTAAGTCTAATCCTCCTCACTGTATTGATATCTCAGTGAGATGAGAGGACTTTGCCCAGTAGCGGGACATTCAAGACTCACGAAATAGAGACACAGTAAGTGCTTCGTTCTTCCTTGCTGATACTACTACTATTTTACTACAACGGTGACTTTCATCAAATGTGAATGTGACCGAAACGTGTTGAGGGACACTCAACAGTAACCTCCGTCGTACGTATGTAAGTTCCCGTTTTAACAAATAATAATACTACTAGGTACTACTAAGTCGTCTGGCTACACGCCGCATGTACTGTGCAGTCATCATCACGCACGGATGTTCTTTTGTTTTTGAACAAAACGTCTACAGACGCTTAATTTGAAAGCGCCCTAAAGAGTAACCGGACGAAACCTTCGCGACCTTAAGTTAGAGATTCGGTTTGAACAATGGAAGTACTTACGGTTGCTGTAGGTTGGGAAGAAACCTTTTAAATTGAGAAAATGTTACAATTACGTAGTATGTAGATATAAAGTGCGAGTAGTGCTTCAAGAAATTGGGCTTCTATAACACACGGAAGGTTTATTTTCGTAATATAACACTTACCTATCCTATCCTATCCTACTTAATATTATAAGGCTTCGGCCGTTTTCGAAACCGTAGGTTCGAAACCAGTAGTGAAAACGGAATTATTTTTCTTTTTTGGAAACCTGGTTTCCAATCAAGAATAATAATTCTGTTTTCACTACTGGTTTCCAATACAGAATGTTTAGTCTTCTTTTGAAACTCATTGACAAATTTTAATTTTCATAGTTAACTCAGCCCACGGCCCAGTTTACTCCCACCTGTTCTGTTGAGTAGTTCTGTTGACAAAACTACTGGGACTTTTTTTACCATTAGTTTTGTTCCTGTTTCCTGTTCTGTTGAACAATTTTCTTACTATTCGGTAGGTTAGGGTTATTTTTTTTTTACTAGAGACAAAAATACTGGGATATTTTATAGTAAAAAAAAAAAAATAACCCTAACCTACCGAATAGTAAGACACGAGTTGACCAATGAATCGTTATAATGCATATCTGTTATATCCATGACTGAGTTTCAAAAGAAGACTGTACATTCTGTATTGGAAACCAATTTAGAAAACAGAATTATTATTCTTGATTGGAAACCTGGTTTCCAATCAAGAATAATAATTCTGTTTTCACTACTGGTTTCGAACCTACGGTTTCGAAAACGGCCGAAGCCTATTATAAATGCGAAAGTTTGTGAGAATGGATGTATGTATGTTTTTTACTCTTTCACGCAAAAACTACTCAACGGATTTTTATGAAACCTTACAATAATACATCAGAATAACATATGGGATACATTTTATCCCGAAATTTCCGTGGGAACGGGTACAATGCGGGTCACATCGAGGGGTGAGGCTAGTATATCTATACTTATATAATAAAGCTGAAGATTTTCGTTTTTGTTTGTTTGAACGCGCTCATCTCAAAAACTATCAATCCGATTTGAATAATTCTCTTTGTAATGGATAGCCACATTCAACGGGAACGTCATAGGCTAATTTTCACCCCGAAATTCCCACGGGGACGGACACTATAAGGGTAAAACCGCAAGTATTAGATAATACCACTAGGTATCTACACTAATATTATAAAGAGGAAAACTTTGTTTGTTTGGTGGTAATGAATAGGCTCAAAAACTACTGGACCGTTTTTAAATTCTTTCACCATTCTAAAGCCACATTATCCACGAGTAACAAAGGCTATTTTTCATCCCGAAATTCCCACAGAAATGGACACAACGCGGGTAAAACCGCGGGGCGCTGCTAGTTAGATATACTTATAGATGAAGGAAACAGTAGGGTCAGACAGAGTCGAATGGTCTTACTTACTAACTTTCATTCATACATACGTAGTAAAAAGGTACAGTTATAAAACAAAATGCTACGCACTTTAGTACTTTGTCAAATTATAAATTCGGAAATTCTCTTTGACTTTAAGTAAGTTTTGTTGAAGCTTAATTTTGACAAGGTATTTAGTATGCGGAGATGCCTGTTGTACTTTGATTACCAGATGTACTTCGGTATAACGTTACGTGTTTTTGTCTTATAACATCCTCTTGCACTCAGATATGTTCATTAAAAGGACAATTAACTAATTGACGTAATTTTTAATACAATACATGTTAAAATCTCTAATTAAATCTCCACTAAGCATTAGTGATGTAACGGATATTCGCATTCGCATTCGCATTCGCGAATATCCGCATATTTTTCAATATTCGCATTCGCATTCGCATTCGCGAAAATTATGCGAATATTTAGCGAATGTTTTTAATAATCAAAAAGGAAATTATTATATATATGCATTGCATGCATATGAAATAAAATACAATAGATAACACTTAGATATTATTATTAAATCATACTTCTACATTCTAAATTTAAGTCTCATTTATGAAAAAAAGAACTTCAGAGATCTTATCAAGTCTAACATTAATCAGCCTTGTTATAACTGGGTTTGTATTTATTTAGTAGTATATTATTACTCTACAACCATTTTAAATAACGTTTACAATTTCTATTTACTAAAAAACTAAACAATTACTTAAAACAAAATTATTAAACTTTATATATCTAATGTAATAAGTATTAATAACCTTTGGCTTTAAAAGTACCTATATTATTTCATTGCACTTTATGTATCTGAGAAATGAAATATTAACTTAAAAAACAAAACAACGAATCAACTATTTGTAATAAACCTTTTTCAAAAACAAAATAATAATTATTTTTATTTTAAACTAAAGTTTCTAATACTTGTTATGTTAACATTTGGTTTCAATTGCAAGTTATTTATTTATATATAAAAATAATGATACTATAAGTAAGTAAGAAGGTACACAAAATATAGTTTTTCTAATGACATGTTGACTATTTAGTTATTAAAGTTGTTGTATTTGTTTATTCTTAGTAATTAAATTGAAGCAATGGAATGTTAAATTTTAGAAATAAAAGTTTGGAGGCTCTTTCTCCGTGCAGCCTGTTTCGGTGAGGTGTGTAAAGTAGTCCAGCTCCACTAAAAACTCTTTCACTGGGGACACTTGTGGGCGGAGTTACCAAATATTCTCTGGCTACTGGAGAAAGAATGCCATATTTGTTGCTATTTACTTTCCACCAAAGAAGTGGGTCTTCTTCATTTTCAATACGTTTATCCAAAACATATTCATTAATATTTTTTTTATTAATACTTCTAATGGATTTGGAATATCATTATCTAGTTCTTCCTCGCTTTCACTTGAGTCCATCATCATTTTCATAGTTTCTTTTGAAATTTTAAAATATTCGCATTCGCATTCGCATTCGCGAATGTTGAAGATAAATATTCGCAATCGCATTCGCATTCGCGAATGTGAAAAATACAACATTCGTTACATCACTACTAAGCAACTATTTGACATCTTTGAGTACGGGCGTTAGGTGGTTACTTCTTCTTCATCGAGTGGATGGTCAACTTGACCAATCCTGGTGTCAGAGTTATTGAGCCGCCAAAGGTGGTTACTTAAGTCCTACTAATATAATATAATATAATAATATAATATACCTGGACAAATTCACACACGGTTAATTAGACCCAAAGTAAGCTCTAAGCTTGTGTTATGGAATCTAACTCACTGATACTACTACATATACCTATATACACAAATACTTTATAAGAATATATAATGAACAACCAGACGTTGTCGCCAACAACTATGTCTTCACATATTGTTGACTCCGGGCGGGAATCGAACCCGCAACCCCCGACACAGTAAGCACTCTCACTGCCCCTGTGCCAACGGGCAAATATTATAATTAATGCGAAAGTTTGTGAGGATGTTTGTATGTTTGTTACTCTTTCACGCAAAAACTACTGGACGGATTTGGATGAAACTTTACAGTAATATAGGTTATACATCAGAGAATAACACATGGGATATTTTATCCCGAAATTCCCGCGGGAACGGGTACAACGCGGGTAACACCGCGGGGCGCGGCCAGTAAATAAATAAAAACAAAACTAGAATAACAATTTCTATCTCGCAAACTAGTTTTGTCTATGTTTTAATTGACACCAATTAGTTAAAAACGACTCGATACTAACAATCCAAATTGACTGTAATCACAATAAAATTAATTACTCTCATTATAATAGATAATCTATCGCGACTCCAAAACATGATACAGAGTGATTTCACATCTTACCAAGAAAAACATTTCTCCTTACGAGCATTAAAACAAAAATAAAGACCAATTTTTCGAAAATAATTAATTCTGTGTTTGTAAAATTATACAAATACAACATTTACCGAAACCTTTTTGACAAGCCCATTGGCACAGTGGCAGGAATCGAACCCGCAACCGTAGTATTATTTAGTAATCTGTGCCGCAACCCCCAACATAGTAAACGCTTTATTACTATGTCGGGGGTTGCGGGTTCGATTCCTGCCCAGAGGCAACAATATTTGCAGACATAGTTATTGGCGATGACGTCTGGGTGTCAAAGTAGTAAAGTATTTGTGTATGTATGTAGTGTTATCAGTTAGTTAGATTACACAATGCAAGCTTAGAGCTTTGTTTTGGTCTGATTAACCGTGTCTGAATTTATCCAGATATCACAACATAGTATAAAATAAAGTCGTCTCTTTTTCGTGTCTGTCTGTCTGTTTGTCTGTCTGTATGCTTAAATCTTTAAAATTACGCAACGGATTTTGATGCGGTTTTTTGTAATAGGTAGAGTGATTCAAGAGGAAGGTTTTTATGTAAAAAAAATCCCGAAATTCCCACGGGAACGGGCACAACGCGGGTAAAACCGCGGGGCGCTGCTAGTATTTTATATCCAGCTGTATTTTTATTTTATCTTTAAGTCATCCTGTAGGTACACAAATCAAACAAACCGGACTTTACAAAAAATATGAACATAAAAATGAAGTTTAAAGTTTTGTGTTTCCATGTGATGTCATACATAATAACCGTGAGAATTTGATAACGAATTAGCTGAAGAATGGACGCATATTTGAGGAATTTTGCATTCAAATTATGAGTAGGTAGACAAATTACTCTTGACAACAACTAGCAAAGAATATTATATTCACAACTAGTGCCCCCGGTTTTATCCGTTTTGCGGCTGTTCCCGTAAAAATATCGGGATAAAAAAAGTCTCTTATCTTGCTCTTGAATATAGCTATTGTAGGTGACCTCCACTTAAACATACATTATAATTATATTTTATTTACACACAATAATATATTAAAAACCACTTACATACATCACACATTCATATCCCAGTAACATAACATTCATAACACAAATAAATAATTTCTAACCAAATGTAAACAAACAATAATTCGGCAAGCAAACCCGCGCGATATGCGTTGTTCCGAATTTGTGCAAATCTTGCATTTAAGTTAATTGTGGAATGTGAAGCCACGCGGAGGCGCATCGCGCGCGCGCAGTCGATCACAGCGTATGCTACGAGAGACACATACAACTCGTTCTCACGCGCACTCGCGTTTTGCCCACGCGTGAACTGTTCACTTACTACTTTGATTAATTACATGATATGTATTATGTGCTACATTGATCCTGTCTTGCTATCCTTCTAAAAACTAAAATAGTGTGTGTTGTGTGTGGCTAATAAACTTTGGCAATTCATCTTTGTGGTTTAATTCAACCAATATTACCACGCACACCCCCCTAAAGCTATCCAATATAAAAAGAATTATTCCAATCGGGCTAGTAGTTCTTGAGATCAGCGGATTCAAACAAACTAACAAAATTTTGGGATGAAAAATTGTCTAACCATTCCGTTGAATGTGGCTATCCATAAGGAGTTATTCAATTCGGATAAGTAGTTTCTTAGATGAACGCGTTAAAACAAACTAAAAAACAAAAAAAATATTATAATTATTCATAAACGCATATTAAGAACACTTAACTATCAAAATATGGTTTGTCACTTTCTGACATACGCAATTTTCCGAAGAGCAAAAGAGACAGAATACAGTGTAACAGTATTTTAATTACACTTATTAATAAGGGCTTATAGAGTTCAATGTTTGTATTGAACATAAAATGAAAGAAAAATGAAGCATTTTAGTGAACACTAACTCGAGTGACCCATCTGAATCCAATATAAAAATTATGACTTCTATGAGAATTTTCTATCCTCCAGTTGATTAAAAGATGCCTCTAATGCGCCTACCACACGTGCATGCTTGACCACAGTTTTATTTGCGCATGCTTGTCGCATGAAAAGACTGAACACGGACGTGTCTACCACACGGCACAGTTAAGTACGCGCAAGCCACATTCTTGTCGACATCGTCGGCGTGGAAACAATGTTTCCCAATGAAGAGCTATTTCTTCTGCTATTATTTTTCAAGTGTTTGCTAGTGAAAAAAAAGAAAATACATAAGTCAAAGTGTAAACGATCAACAACGATTTGATCTTCCACAGAGCGGGCAGAGATTTATATAATTCAATGAATTCAGTAGCGAACTGTCGATTGTATGTACGTAAATCCGCCATTTTTACGACCGTGCGCGCAAAGTTACTCCACCCGACTTAACTGAGAGCGGCTTGAACACTGAACTACCAACCACACACGCAGACAAGTTTGTACAAGTATAGCTTGCGCATGCCAGAATTTCAAGCAAGTTTAAAAACCATCAAGCCAAGCTTTGGGGTTTGCGCATACTACCGTTTTACCAACTACACGCACAGTGTTCAGTGTACCAGCTGGCATGCGCAAGTAAAACTGTGGTCAAGCATGCACGTGTGGTAGGCGCATAATGAAGCATTTGTGAACATTCTCTCGAGTGACCCATTTGAATCCACCATTATCAAAACTATGTCTTCTGTTAAGACTCTTCTCTCCTCCAGTTGATAAAAAAATGCCTCTCTAAGCTATGTGTCAACATGACTTACCTATTAAAGTTAACCTTGAGTTTTACTGTTCGTTGTTATCAAACCATGGGTTTAATGTGTTAAGATTACTTAATGTGCTGACCTTTAAGCTAACAATTCACATTAAAACTGCATACTTGAATGCTGGTTATTAATTCAGGTAGAATCAACCGTTTTTTAGTAGAAACTTAGATTAGTATATAGTTATACTTCATTACTTTTAAAAAAGTTATTTTTTTAAAGTAATGAATCCAGTCTTCTGTGACCACGGTTCCTGTTTGTAAAGGAACGTCAGATAAAAATCTAGACTAATATTATAAAGCTGCAGAGTTTGTTTGTTTGTTTGAACGCGCTAATCTCATGAACTACTGCTCCGATTTGAAAAAATCTTTCAGTGTTGGATAGTCCACTTATCGAGGAAGGCTATAGGCTATTTTTCATCCCGAAATTCCAACGGGAACGGGCACAATGGGGGTGAAACCGCAGGGCGCTGCTAGTGTAAAATAAAAGCGGATACACTTCGGAAACGTAGTTTCAATTCAAAATGAGAAGTGTTAGCTTAAACTTAAGAAACCAGTACTTACTAGTTGGATTATAAATCAACGGCGTTCACAATTTTCCGGTGACATATACATGTGAACGTAAAAATGCATTCTGCATTCTGTACTTTGTCGATAACTTATAAGAATAGATGGTTTATTATAAAAGTAATTTAATATAAAAAAGTAATTATAAAAAAGTAACAGTTATGTTACATACTAATAATTTGTTAAGAGTGTACACTACCTCAGTTCGCGTATTCAGATTTTCCCCTGAGCCGAAGCGGGACAGAAACACCCGAGCGCTTGGTGTTTCGGCCCGCGAATTGTAGGTATTTGCTCCCTACAAACATTATGGTACTCATTTGAAAAAACCGCAACATATGAATTGTTCTGTAAACCCTATTCAATTTACTACACTTTATTTTAATTTAACAACTTTTGTATTTATTGAGATATTAAGATTTTAGTAAAAATTTAGAGATAACTTTGCGATTTTTTTCTATCGAGAAAATTTCATGGAGTCGTGTTTTCGAAACATATGATCGATAGATTATATCATGAACTTTACCATACATACGTTTCAAAGTTAAATATTGAGTAACGAGGAATATATGGAGATCCCGCCGAGTTGAAAATAAGCGATTTGAGGTAGTATACACTCTTAAGTTTATCCTTGATGCCTCTGATTTATTATACCGTAACTATCAGCAAAGTCAAATACTTACCATAATCAATTATTCACACGTCGGAAATCGCAGTGCGGTTAAAATTGGCCACATTTTTGACTGACCAATTTTGACATGTGTGGCTTAAAAAATCAGTAAACAAGGATTAGCCTGCAAGGTCCAACTGCTGGGCAAAGGGCTCTCATCTCACTGAAGATCAGTACAGAAAAAACACAAAAATAAAATAGGATATGTGACGGTGATAGAAAAAAGTGTCGAAACATAATCTGTTATTTTAGGGCCCATCAGCGACTTTTTGTATCGAAACTGTAACGACAGTATCGCGAATGACACACAGTTAGCGACCGCAACGCAACTACATATCGATGGGAACGCGCGACAGTATCGCGACAGCATACTACAAAGAGTCGCCGTGGGCAAAGTCCCTTAAATTACCGATAACTTTCGCTTATTGAAACTAACCGTAAATTGGTCGTTTGCTTACATTGCCGACAGTATCCACTTCAAGGGTAGCGTAATAAAATGATATAACAGGCTTCAAAATCATTGAGGTGTAATTTATTAGTTTTAAATTAGTATGTTGTAAAGGTGAAGGTTTTGTGTGTTATGTGTCAGATCATGTTAGATTCTAATGATTAATGATCTTTATAAGACATAGATTGTGGATATTCTTAGGGCTCTTGCAATCATCCTGCGACTTGCATTTTGTATGAAAAACAAAAGAACGTCCGTGCGCGCGGATAACTGCAAACTACTCCGGCGCGGAGCTGGACGACTAAGTATGCTTAAATTGAAAGACCCCTTACGAGTTTTAATTATGGCCAATTTGCCAACAGATAAATTCCTTTAATACAATAGAAGTTAAGTATTAGTCATGGTTTTGATGAGAATCGGATGACACTTTGTTCCTTCTTCCTACAGAAGAAATTGGGTTTTTTTAAAATACCGAATATTAGATCATACATTTTGAGGTCTCTTTCGAAAATAATACTAGTTATCATCGTCGTCGTTGCACCGTGGAACCTTTTGCTGGTAAGGTAAAGCAAAATTGTTCATTTAGTAAGTTACTGTATCTTTTGTAAAGAAAATGAAACAAAACTTTGTAATACTTACAGAGAATTCCTTAAATACAATGCCTATTACATTTGCATACAAAGAGCTTAAGTTTAAAAAAGACAATTCATTAGCTTTTCATAATTTATATGTTGTAAGCTATTAGTAATTTGTGTTTAGCTCTAGAAGGTCATTTGTCTTATCATTAATTGTTATTTTTATAAAATACTAGCCGCGCCCGCCCCGCGTTGTATCCGTTCCCGCGGGAATTTCAGGATAAAATGTATCCCATGTGTTATTCTGATGTATAACCTATATTACTGTAAAGTTTCATCCAAATCCGTTCAGTAGATTTTTCGTGAAAGAGTAACAAACATACATGCATCCTCACAAACTTTCGCATTTATAATATTAGAAGGATGTAAGTCCAGTTTAGTAAACTTTTTTTTAAAGTAATTGATGATTACACTTCGCTCGCAGTGGGAACCAGGCTTTATATAAACAGACAGTTCAAGGGCAATTCATCATTACGTGTGATTATGTAGTAAAAGTAACATTATGTACAGTAGTGGCCATTTCATTTGGCACAGTATGTGGTTTTGGATATGCTTTGGGCATACGAAATTATGATGAGTTTTATTTTTCACTAGCAGCGCCCCTCGGTTTTACCCGCATTGAGCCCTTTCCCGTGGGAATTTTGGAATGAAAAATAGCCCATAAACTTTCCGTTAAATGTGGCTATCGATTACAAAAAGAATTATTCAAATCAGATTGGCATTTTCTGAGAATAGCCCTCACAAAAAACAAAGTTATAAACTTACCTCTTTAAAATCGAGGCACTTACTTATCACCAACTTTAAATTAAGTTAGTATATAAGCCATTTCGGTGGCAATTTCTTGCTCAGATCATCTACCAACGGAAACGCCACCTACTGTAACATGATGTATGTAATTGTAACTTGCTGCTTCCCGCATCAATGAATATTGCGTGACAAACATACGAGTACATACATACCTTTAGATAATCAAACATAAGTTACAATCAAAATAGTACTAGGTAAAGTATTAAGATTTACAAGTCTGAGATGAAACATGCAAAAATGCTTTAATTGATGAGAATTGTGCACAATTCTACTGAATAATATCTATAATAAGTAAGACAGTGAGAGACAATTCTGCTAAATTGTATTGTACTAGTTGAATTCCGATTGTTACAATGGTTTGACAGATTTGATATTTTGCTAGGAATAAAATGTGTCTAAATATTAATATCGAGATTTAATTGAACATTTGATGTTTAACTGGAACTGGAACCAACAGTTTATCTTACCAGTATAGCGCTTTTATAGAAATGGTAGTGGTCGAGCTGCACGTTGCTTAACAATCGCAATGATAACATCGCATAATCAAACTATGTCATGAGCGCATTCTTAGTGTTATGCTAAAGTTGATTCCCGCCAGCTAAGTTATTTAGTCCTACTAATATTACAAATGCGAAAGTTTGTGAGGATGTATGTATGTATGTTACTCTTTCACGAAAAAACTACTGGGCAGATTTGAATGAAACTTTAAAGTAATATAGGTGAACACAGAATAACATTTGGAATATATTTTATCCCGAAATTCCTACAGAAACAGGGATAACGCGGGTAACACCGCGGGGCGCGCCTAGCATTATAATAAGTTTGGATTTTTTAATAGGAATCGCAAAACAAAATACATGAAATAGATTTGTTACATTTATTTATTTACATTGATTTGTTTTACTCATTATTGAACACATTGACAACTAAATGAAACGAATACGGTGTTATGAACATGATACAATTTTAATAATGATTTTCACAGCTAAAGATTACTTACTTACTATTAAAAAGTACTCAATAGCGTAGTAAGTATTATTAGCGTAAACTATTCTTGACAAATGACAAAACTATATTGACATTTCACGCCGTACAAACTTTTACAATATTGACATTACGTTACTCCTAATATTATACATAGTATAACCGCTTCATTCTTAAGGTTTACTATGTAATGGCATGTTTTATTTATTCATGCACAATCTTACTTTTAATTTCTAAATCAGTCATACAAACCAAGAATATCGGATAACATTCTCACTTACCGCAACAACACAATATAAATCACATTAAACCACAGTAGGTTTTTCATACACACCAGCAAAGAGGATAAGGTTGGATTTCCTCTCCAAAATGAGGAAGATGAAGTCTCTATTCACTTCAAACCTTTGTCCTAGGATCCTATCTTCAAGACCAACAACAGTAGCCGCAGCAGCCTCTGTACCTTCTTCCGTGGCCTCCAAATTAACACTTTGAATAGTCGTAGACACAAAAAGTGGACTGTCCGAGACACCGGGCAACTGCGCTTTTTGGCCATCAAAAATATATTGTATTCCTGTGTACTGTAGAGCAGGTATCAAATTAGTTTGAGAAGATATCTTGAAACGGGGTATGTAAACGTCTATTTCCGGTTTTTCTTCTTCATTTCTGATGTCGTTTAACCAGGTCAATGGTTCTGTTGATAGACTTGATAAAACTTTTTTGATCGGCGTCCCATCGAAAGGCAAAACTATAAGCATAGAAAATTCTTCGTATCTTCCATAAGGTAGCTCTAACACTTGGGCTTGTAATTGGTTGACATCGCCGAAATTATGAGGGGCTTTGTGATACATCATGTTGACAGAACCAATGGATTTTCCTTGATGGTTGTAGAATGATTCCTCTCTTGTCTCTGTAGGGTCGAATGGGTGCGTCCAATTAGCTTTAAAGTACAGCGCGTCGACTAAAATCAGCCTTAAATTTTCAAGGTTTTCCGCAGTCACCACGCTAGGTATTCTTCCTTCAGTTGCCAAGCATATGTAGTAGTTGATATCATTAGCTAATTTTGTCGTATTTTTAGGGTCTACTGAGTAAATATCAGTATTGTAAGAAGTAGCAGACTCACAAAACTCAGGATGAATCAGCAACGAACAGTCAGAAAACATAGCCGACTGTCCTTTCAAAATCACATCTTGAAAATCACTTTTTAACAAACTTTTTGTAGCTAAATGCAAGTTTTGTGTCATCCGAAGATCTGAAGGCAGTCTCAGTCCTGTTACGAGTTCTTGAAATGTCTGTCCGGACGATCCTTCAGCCAGTAGCGCGAACAAACTCCAAACGGACACGGGTGAAATGGCCACATTGTTTTTACCGAAATTGTCTTGATAGGCGTAGGTATTATCGAGTAATGCTAAAGAGAATTGATTGAGAGAGTCGAAGACTACTCCGCTAGGGGCAGCTAAGACGGAGCCGACAAAACATATCGTAGTGAACGCTTTAAACATTTTACGGCTCGAATTTGAACACGCGCGTTATTCTCAAGGTATGAAATTTAACTGTTGGACCGCCGTTTCCACCACCTATTATACATTGATATAATGTTGTTTAAGGCTTCAAACGTCACAGATTCCTTGAATATATGCGGAATATTTGCGATAGGATGTCGAATGGATATTTCAAAAATTGGTTCACGTATTTTTTATGACGTGTGGTCATGTATGTTTATATCAGTAATGGACCTTGGTCGTTTCGTGATGTTTAATGAGAGATAATGGTTTTATTTAATGTTTTTATTGTTATAAAAACACCTCTTTAAGTTCATCTTAAGCCTATTGATTGGTCGCTTTATTTGGTATTTATTTTATAAGAGTTGGTTGAATACAGATGCTAATAAATACAACATTTAAAATATTTTTATGTTTAACGTTAATTCCGCTGTTATAAATTTTAAAGTAGATAGGTATCTGCAGTCTACTTTGAATATAAAGTAAATATAATGTAATCATTATTTTTCAATAGCGGTGACTGGATATATGAGTCATACTAGCTCACAAATAAAAGGACTCATAATACAACTTTCTTTTGTTTTATTTAACCTTCACACTGTTCTGATATCTTCAGTGATATGAAAGGTCTTTGCCCTGTGGGATATTACAGGCTGGACCCTTGTCTTAAGTAATAGATTAAAACAGAATGATTTAAAATTGAGGAAAGTATATAAATAGGGGAGGTGTAATGGCCTACAAATATTATAAATGCTAAAGTTTGTGAGGATGTATGTTTGTTACTCTTTCACGAAAAATCTACTTGACGGATTTGGATGAAACTTTACAGTAACATAGGTTATACATCAGAATAACACATGGGATACATTTTATCCCGAAATTCCCGCGGGAACGGGTTCAACGCGGGTAACACCGCGGGGCGTGGCAATAACATTAGTAGGGGATAAACAAACATATAGATTTTGGATTTTGATGATTCTATTTACCAGTGGCATAATATTCCAAGGTCTCGAAACAATCAAGATGACATGAAGTAATTAATAACATGAAGTTATGCAACTTGATAACGCATTAAAAGTATATTAAAAACAGGTTTCGTAGTTATTTCTACTAATTGTTGCGTTATGTATGGAATCTTTGAAGTTAGCGATTATGACAGAGAGACTTAGTTTTATAATTATAAAGACATTTATTTATCTCTCTCTCCCTCTGTTTGCAAGAAGAGATGATAAAATATGAATCCTTAAAAAGTCTTCTTCTTCATCGAGTGGATGGTCAATCTGACCAATCCTGGTGTCAGAGTTCTTGAGCCGCCAAAGGCCTCTGACATGGCTCATGTAACGACACTATCCGTAGAAAGTAATCGGGACCGACGACGGCTTAACGTGTCCTCCGAAGCACGGAATCGTTATCGGAAAAGTTATTTTCTGTACTATATGCTCAGATTAATCAAAATATTAATGAAGGAGACAAACTGAAGTAAGTACTAATTGTGTTATTAGTATTACATGTCGCAGAAAAACGCTCACTTCACACTTTCACTATCAGAAAAGGTAATAAATAAGTGTCTATACAATCTCGAAGTAATATGAATTATTACTTATTCATATGATTAGTGTGTGATCATTTTCACTCTTTTTAGAGTTCCGTACCCAAAGGGTAAAAACGGGACACTATTACTGAGACTTCGCTCTCCGTCTGTCACCAGCTGTATCTCAAGAACGGTGATAGCTAGACAGTTGAAATTTTCACAGATGATGACTAAAAATAAAATAAAACAAATATTCAAGGGGCTCCCATACAACAAACGTGATGTTTTTACCGTTTTTTGCTCGATACTAATATTTTTTATAGATTAAGGTATCTCTGCGAGTTCAACTCGCACTTGGCAGGTTTTTTTGAGTAGCTCTAGCTTGCATGTTTCCGATTTACTTTTCAAACTTGGCTCGGGTTTGTGACCACTAACCTGTTGAAGTCTGCAGTAGGTTTCCATTGAGTGGAACTTACTTTAAACTTTAAATCTCAGTTATCAAGGTAAGGGATTAACAAAATTGACATTGGGTGACAAAGAATACTATAAAAATACCTTTTATTATTTACTAGCAGCGCCCCGCAGTTTTACCCGCGTTATGCCTGTTCCCGTAGGAATTTCGGGAATTTTTATACATATAGGTAAACCTTCCTCTTGAATTACTCTATCTATTTTAAAAAACCGCATCAAAATCCTTTGCGTAGTTTTAAAGATCTAAGCATACATAGGGACAGACAGACAGCGGAAAGCGACTTTGTTTTATACTATGTAGTGATTTTGATAGCCTTGCCATCACTAAACAATGAATGGAGATATTAAATATCAATGCCAGACAGTGTTGACTTTATATGGTAAAAAATGAAGTAATGGACAAAGTTTTGAATAAATTATACTAATTTACTATTGTATTATGATTAAGAAACCCGTTATGGGCATACGTTGTCAACAAAATATGTCGCCATGTTTTCATATCTACAAGTCGGTTGTGGTAACTACGTTTTACTGGTATTCGATGTGTACTTAAAATTCGGTAAACAACAGCACCCCACTGTTTTACCCGCTTTGTACCCACACCCGTGGGAATTCCGGGATAAAAAGTTGCCTATAACGTTTCCCTTGAATGTAATGAATCTCGGGAATTACCAGTCCGATTTTAATAATTCGTTTTGTAATGGATAGACACATTCAACGGAAAGGCTATTTTGTATCCCGAAATTCTTATAGGAACTGGCATAATGCGAGAAAAACCGCGGGGTGTTGCTAGTAAGTCTATGATAACTTGATAACAGACTTGACTGTATTAAACAAGATAGTCTTAAGATTGTCTGTATTTGACTATTCTGGTTCTAAGATTTGAACATAATATTTCTAGTTGGACCTTGATTATACTCGAATTGAAAATTATCTGTAGGAAGTTACTTTATATTGTCTAAAGCATGTGTTTTTCTTCCTACAGGTACAAATAATATCAAGGTTTTGAATTGAACCTTACTGGAATCAACACAAGGTTCATTAAATAGAGCTCAAAATTAATAAATAACAATACATCCGGTAAAATGATAACCAGTCTTCATTTTCTCTTATCATTATTTTCTAGAGTTTAATTGAAGTTCAATGTCGTTTAAAAGAAAACATAAGTGGTTATAACTAGCGCACATATTGTGACGTTGGGTTCTGTAGGAATCTGAATTTCTTTGTCTTTATTTTGTTGAACTTAGTTGTTTAAAATTTATTTTGGGTCGGTAATAATTTTATTTCTGTATAAACGTGGCATTTTTATCGGAGCTCTACCGTGCTTAGGAGGACAAGTTAAGGTCGCGTCTCCAATGAAACAGAGCGGAGCGGTGCAGATTCCGATTTACCTATCACAGCGCATTGAAATTGTCCCACTGCTGGGCAAAGACCTCTCATCTCACCGAAGTGATCAGTCCGGTGAGAAGGATTAGGCGTAATCACTACCTAATGCGGATTGGTGTTCTCAAACCCGAGTTGCGTTCGAAATGCAGGAACCATGTCGCTTGGGTCGGGAATTGAACCCGGGGCCTCAGTCTCGGCAGGCGAGTGCACATACCACTCGACCACGGGAGTTGTTAGGCGCGTAATTTGTACTGAACCCTAAATATGAAAGAGAATGTAGATCCCGTTTAATTCAAGGTTACTTTATACTCTGAAAGCTTTTTAAAATGCAAGTTCTCTTTTTTGACGCCTCGTATCAAAATGCTAAATAGTTGGTAGTTTAAAGACCTTTTTGTGCGTGACCATTGAACCGTAATACCTAAGTATACAGGTAAAGAGACAAACGTAGAGAAGGCATAATTTGTATGTGTTATTGTAACACCTGCTCGATTTTAAAGATCTCTTGTATTTCCACTTTTAAACTAAATTAAAAACTCACGTATTGAGGATCGTTGGTTCGTTGATAAGTTGATAACCTATACATAAAAAATGATATTTTTTTAAATCAAGTTTTGATAAAATTTTTGAAAATGTTTTTATCAATTTTTTTTTTCGTTGATAAAAAAGTTAAGTGTTATTAAGTGTTAGCCTGTTATGTCCCACTGTTGGGCAAATGCCTCTCATCTCACCGAAGATATCACTACAATGAGGAGTATTAGGCGATTTATTATATTACCTGCCCTCCGAAGCACGGTAGCGCTCAGATAGAAATGCTCAGATAGATAGAAATAGTTGGTAAAAGTTAGGTTTGAGTCGGCTAGGTGGGTTAAAGTTAGGTTTAGTCGGCTAGGTCGGCAAAAGTTAGGTTTGAGTCGGTTAAGATGTCATAATATAAATTAATTGGTAGGTTTAATGGCAGAGGAAGAATCCCAGTACAATTTTCATAATTCATTCATCTATCCACTATAGGCCAAGAGTCGAGCTACCCGTTGCTTAACAATCGCAATAAGCAAACATTGCTTAGTCAAATACAAGCGCTACAAGTCGCGCTTTGAAGTAGGTTAAAAACTCGCTCTTATCGGTATCCACTTGGCAACAACCGCATCCAATTACCTATCGGTAATCAGTATCACGCAAATCTTAATAAACAAATCGTGTTGTTACCATTGAACTCAAATATTAACATAAAAATGTATTATGCGGGTCTGTTTGTCATGTTTAGGGTAAATTCTACCAATTAATGATAGAGTGGTTTTAACGTGAGATAAATGGTTGTTTATCCTCTAGTTATGTACCCTACTATTTAGAGCGTGCGTCTATTGATAAGTGGCATGAAGGCTCTATTGAACGTATCAGCCCTTTGGAAGAATATGAGCAGAATAGACCAGAAACTCTGCTTGTTAGTTTTTCTGTGCTTCCTTATTTTCTTCTATTCTACTTCTATTTGAAGTGTGTCATGATGTCATGACTATCACGACATACTCCTAAAGAGTTTGATGGTAAAGTAAACAGTAAAGTATCAGCCCAGAATAGCAATGGGACATCCTATTGCTGTAATGAGTTTGACAGTAATGAAACAAAACGATAGCTAAGCGAAGCAATTATAATAGCTGAGCGATGGCGTAGCAATTACCACATCTTCTTCATCGAATCTTTATGTCATGGTATCACATAAAATTCCCCCATTGTGTCTGTTTGTATGCGGAGGAACATACTTGTTTTTGGGGTACTTGATATTTATAAGCGAATGCTGTTGATGGTTCGAATGCTTGTGATTGACTTTGTAATGGGTAATTATTTCATCATCATAAATTTAAGAGCTGGGCTCTTGTCGGTGAGTCCGATGCAGACTTCTCCATCTATTCCTATTCAGTGCAAACCCCTTCACATCTCTATACGACTTAACAGACACTTTTTTTATAAATCTGGCTCGTGGCTCATGTAACTGATTCTAGGTAGGTACCTACTTATTTTAATACTATTGTAAATGTGTGTTGAAATCAGCCCTAAATATTTGTCTCAATTTATCTATTAACGGTAATTAAACAATGACTATTTACATAATCCGGTTGTTTACTCTGATATTAGGTATTTCCCTTGAATTTGGACGATTCCATTCAATCTATAGGGGCTGTGCTGTACGTAGGTAACTCTGCATTTTATTGTGGCAGCTTTAAATGACATAGGTACAACGAATGTATTCTTTTGATTATAATTTTTAAGAGATCTTCTTCTTCTTCATCGAGTGGATGGCCAACCTGACCAATCCTGGTGTCAGAGTTATTGAGCCGCCAAAAGCCTCTGACATGGCTAAGAGATAAGATTGTCTGAAATTTGATCTGATATCAGTACAGTGAGGAGGATTAGGCATAATGACCACGTTTGGGTGATTTACCCAAGCCATGTATAGGCATAACCATGATTAGGCATAATCACAAACAAAGAATCACCACGCGGTGTAGCGGCCGGCGCGGCGGTGATTCTATGCTCTGTGGGCATAATCATAATACCCAATACCCGAGCCATGTTTGAACAGCAGAAAACCATGTTTTCTCTCGACCCGGGAGTTGAACCCCGGACCTCTGTCTTTGTAGGCGAATGCACATACCACTAGACCATGTATAGTTAAAGCCGCGGGAAGCTACTAGTGTTTAATATTTATCTTTAATCATTTCATTATTGCCCGAACATCTGTAAACATTACCTATAACAAACAGTTTGTGCATTTGTTTGTAACTGTGTTCTAAATGTAACAAGTTTATGAATAACGAGTGAAGTTTGAATCGTTAACGTTCGCTTAAGTACTGTACGGCTATTTCTATTGATATAATGGACCGAAACAACTTCATTTAGTAATGGAGTTTAGGTGGGTTAAGTTATATAGGTATAAGTTGGGGAAAGCTTTTGCCCAAATCTGGGATGGTACATGATAAAAGGAGTGACATAGTGCAGCAAAAGCGAATTGCGCTTACTTCGGTTCTTCTTCTTCATCGAGTGGACGGTTAACCTGACCAATCCTGGTGTCAGAGTTATTGAGCCGCCTAAGGCCTCTGACATGGCTCCTGTAACGACTACTATCCGTAGAAAGTAACCGGGACCGACGGCTTAACGTGCCCTCCGAAGCACGGAATCATCTTACTTTTCGGGCAATCAGGTGATTCAGCCTGCAAAGCCCTAACCAAACTGAGGACAGTCTCACAAAGAGATTTTTGTGAAATATTGGTGTCCTCACCGGAAATCGAACCCGGAACCTCCGGGTCGTGAGCCGAGCGCCCAAACCACAAGACCACGGAGGCTGTGGCTTACGGACCGACTGAAATAAAAGACTATACGGTCGAATTGAGAAACCTCCTTTTTTGAAGTCGGTTAAAAATAAAACAAACCACCAAAAAGTCAGATCCTCCAAACATTTTTTCCGAAAAACTTTAACATAACATAATACGTCGAAATGAAATCGCGAGTATGAACTTCACTAAGTCGGAGCCACAAAGGCGCCAGATTTCTCAACAAATTGGATTTAGCACGCATTGCGCCGTGGAAATGGTAAATAAACTTGGTGTGGGTCGCTGATTCGATTCCCGTGCGAGCGAGCGTGATCCGAATACACTGCGCTTCCCAAAGTTTCCTTTAAAATGGATTGAAATAAGGTTATTGGGTTTGAGAGTGGTTTAGGTAATACAATCTTTATCTATAGTAGTGTTATATATTTATCTATAGTGGTGTTATAACATTTATGTGGTACAACTATAATGTACATAATATTGTGTGGTTAACTGTTCAGTTTTTAGTTAAACCTGGTAAAGAGATTTATGTTTATTAAAGTTGGGAAATCTAAAGATTGCAGATAGATTTTGGCTTATTTTTAACTGCCGACGCAAAAGAGGCGTGTATAAGCTTATGAGTTTGCCGTCGAGATCTATGTGAGAGAGAGAGAGAGAGAGAGAGAGAGAGAGAGAGAGAGAGTATGTGCGTGTGTGTGTAAAGTCACATTTTCTATCATATAAAACACCAAACATACCAGATATATACACCAAACATACGATAGAGCCTAGTGCTCTTTGAGAATAAATAGTACATAGTAAACTAAATTTTTATAAGAGTTTTGACAGTAGCATCTATAAACGGGCGTAGAACCAAAGTTTATTACTGCGGAAAATACCCAACACTTGTATTATAAGTTTGAAAACAAATAAACCCCAAAGGTTGAGCACCCCTGCCCGTACGTGCCCCGATTGGCCTGAGTGACGTGACTGACAGGATGGGCGTCAAATGAGGGCGACAAATTCTGGGTGACAATATTGAGCGTCGTCCAACTTAGTTTCAATGTGACCACGGGTATGGGAGGCCGGCGGTGTAGGGGTTAACTTGAAGAAAGTTTATTGGGTTCGGTTTCATCGAGTAGATACTTAGACTGTTTGAAAATCTAATTAAAAATTTACCGACCGATGTAAACGCGAATCAGTGTAAAGTAGTTGTACCTACTTTAAGCGATTTAGCGATGAAAAAATTTACCGGCTGAAAAAGAATTGAGAAATAGGTATGACTGAATAACGAAATAAATACACACACGCTTAGTTAGACATAAACTAGCTCTAAACTACTAACTGATAGGTACTACTACATTTATACATACACAAATACTTTAATAGAAAAGGTATAATTTTTGTTTGTTTGAACACGCTAACGGGGTTTACCATTAGACTAGCACCGCCCCGCGGTTTTACAAGCGTTGTACCCGTTTCCGTGCGAATTTCAGGATGAAACCTTCCCGTTGTATGTGGCAATCCATTACAAAGCTTCGAAGGGCACGTTAAGCCGTCGGTCCCGGTTAATTTCTACGGATAGTAGTCGTTACATGAGCCATGTCAGATGCCTTTGGCAGCTTAATAACTCTGACACCAGGATTGTATTGGTAAGGTTGACCATCCACTCGATGAAGAAGAAGAAGATTCCAAAAAGAATTTTTCATATCGGACCAGTACTTCCTGAGATTAGCGCGTTCAAACAAACAATCTCTGCAGCTTTATAATATTAGCATAGATTTTATTTCGGTGTTAGATGTGATAATAATTTTGGTAGGTAGGTATATTTGAATGTTGATACTCTTTCTTGCAAAACCTACTAAAAGAACGATTAGAGTCTGGAATAAAGACTGCTTTGTATTCCGGACTTCCTACGGAACGGGTACAATACAGGTACAAAGGCTAAGAAATGCATACCCGTGTTATATTTTTGCTCGAGATTGATGCTGTATGCTGAATAGTTAACAAATTTCTCCTTCAGTTAACCAGACGCTAGTCAGTCGTACTGTATCACGGAATATTCCTGTGGGATACTATCGCAATGCTTCACGTTAAGCTAGAAATATTTAAAGACTCGGGAGTTTTATTCATTCATTTAAACTGATAGAATTGTTTGAGCAATTTACACCGCAGTGTATTGCTATCAAGTTTTTTGTAGGCGTTTGTTTAAAAGTTAGCTATTACATGGGAATAACAAAGATAAAGGGTTAGGGATTTCACACCTCCTGAACTGAACACTATCAAAGAATTGAAAGTTAAAAAAACTGAAATAATTATCAGAAAATCATGCAGGGTTGTGACAAGCCTTCTTAACGGTAACAAGTTTTTAAAATTAAAAAAACCCTGCATAGAAACGATTATTTTTTACCAAATATAGCTTAGAACCGCTACAATGTAACTGGCTTATAAAGGAAAGAAACCGCATCGAAAACGGTCCATCTGTTTAAGAGCTACAGATAAACACACACACATATTGACGTCAGAATTACCTTTATCACCCCCGTTTGCGCCGGGGCGTTTACAAATAAAAGACAGTACACAGTACAGTACATTGAGTTATATTATGTACTAACGTACTAGTACATACTCTTTTATCTCAATGAGACAGTAATGCTTAAAATACTAATTCCGAATTTCAGTCAAAAACCTCCTCCTCAATTTAACCAAAACTGTGCCACATGAATTATGAAAAGATCCTAAAAATATGCGTCGCGTATGAGACAGAATATTATCGACTAACGAAATAAAATTGTTCGTAATTGGCCATCCTTGGGGTCGGAGTTTGTAGACCGCCTCAAGACCTCCGACATGGTCTAACGATTGAAACAACCGGGACCGACAATTTGACGTGTCCTCCGAAGTACAGTAGCGCTCAGATAGAACTGCCACTATCGGCCACCTATCCAAGTAGGGGTCGGGCTGCACGTTGACATTCACAATGAATCGCTTAGTCAAACTAGTCCACGAGCGCTATAGCTAGTTACTTTATACTTCAATTAGACTGACTTGTTCGACGCGAGTCGCTAAGCGACTCTAAAAATATTCCCCACGTATGACTCAATATGTACGAATAACGAAATTGAATCCGCCCTAAATAAACAAACCTATAAAAGATTAGAAGCGTTTTAAAAGTTGCTTCAAAGCTTGACAAAAATTTAGATTTGACTCAACCAGGATTGGGTCACGAACTCACGAACCAATTTTCAATATCTCCAACGTGACTTTCCGTCGCATTCAATTTCCGAAGTTTGTTCAGAATATAAGGGTAGTATTTTTAAAATATTTTAGTACAGATCGGTCGGCACGTACCAACATTGAATTTTATAAGATTTGCACAGTGCCGATATATTTTTAGTTATCGTTTTTGAAATGTTTTTAAATTTGTTGGGTAATGGGGTTTGGGGCTTATGCGAAGACTGTTTTCAATTGAAGTACTTGGCTTTTATATTACACTTCTTTTTATTTTTACGGTTTTCCTTATTCAAGTAGTTATACTCATAGCATATCATTTTGAACTGAAACTTCTTTTACAGATACACTTCACTTTTATTTTACAATTTTATCTGACGTTTCGGCTCCTTTACAGGAACCGTGGCCACAGAAGACTCAAAATGAGTAGCGAATAAGAAACCAGTATATAATTTGTTTCAGTAGAACTTTAGGATTCGGAATAGTACTAGAATAATATCCTGTATCTATCTCTCTAAGTCTATTGAAAGTAAGTACTTAGGTACCTTTACTAATCTTACAGTACCATAAATTTATCAAAATCGTTTTAGTGGTTTAGGCGTGAGAGAGTAATATCAAACAGACATATACGGATGGACAGAGAGACAGACAGACAGACAATATAAGAAGAGATTTAATCTTTTTCTTTAGCGTTTTCACAGAAACTTTAACTTTCAGTCTTGTGTAGAGTTCCTGAAAAAAATTATTCTGTCGGTAAATCTGAACATCAGCGGATAATATATTTCAAACTAGCAGCGCCCCGCGGTTTTACCCGCATTGTGCCCGTTCCCGTGGGAATTTCGGGAACTTAAATCAATTACTCTATCCATTTAAAAAAACCGCATCAAAATCACTTGCGTAGTTTTAGACATCTTAGCATACATAGGGACAGACAGCGGAAAGCGACATTGTTTTATGTGATATTTCTACGTTTCCCGCTACGCAGCCTCACTATAATGGTCAGGCTTTGAACTGGTAGGTACCTATCTAATATATAGTAGATAGGTACACTGTCGAAACCACAACTTGAATCAAACCCATACATCTATGTTTCTCGATAGTGCTATGTGGTTACGTATATGTGGTCAACAGCAGGGCTTCAAATATTGAATGGGCATCACGAAATAGAAGAGTCTACAGTAAGTTCTTCGCTTTTCCGTGGCACTATCTTCTTATATATAAAATTCTCGTGTCACAGTGTTCGTTCGCGTACTCCTCCGAAACGGCTCGACCGATTCTCATGAAATTTTGTGAGCATATTGAGTAGGTCTGAGAATCGGCCAACATCTATTTTTCATCCCGAAATTCCCGCGGGAACGGGTACAACGCGAGTGAAACCGCGGGCCGCAGCTAGTATACATATATATTCGTAGTTATGATTATTTACACTGCCCTATTGCTTGTTGTCAAATCTGAAATTCGAATTGAGTTTTGAAATCACTGTCAAAAAGCAATGCCCGCGGTTTCACCCCCGTTGTGCCCGATCCCGTGGGAATTTCAGGATGAAAATTAGCTTATGTGTTATTCTAGACTTGTACTAATTTTCGTTTAGATCTGAACAGTAGTTTCTGCGTGGGAGGAACATCCATACATACAAACTTCCATACATAGTCACAAACTGAACTTATTAATGAACGTGTTACTATAACCAACCGTTTAAATCAACCCACTCTAAGTACCTAGGTTATAAAAAATATGAATGTAAAATGCAAAGACAAAACTAGTCTGAGGACAACAAATATCCTTCTATACCAAAACTACCACGAAAACTGTAAACCGCACACTACTAGTTTATCAAATAAAATAACACGAGAAAAGTTATCGTTAATTAAATAAACAATCAAAATGAAATCCTCAAAATTTGAAATTTTGTATGTTTGTTTGTTTGCAACTTATTAATTTGGTACAAACAGAACGCTCAGACTTAACCCTCGCTCCGCCTGACCTCGATGTGTCACGGTGGAAATTATTCACCAGTTTCAAATTTCTAACGTGATTACGTGAATCCCGCGGGATCTGACGTTATTACAACTACTGACGTAGATAATTGGTGAACCTTGAGATAACGTAGTCATAACACAACAACTGTATTTAAACCATTGTGTTAGAATGTAGTAACTCACTGGTTTCGCAAATGTAAACAATAATAATGTCAAAGCGTTATGTTTGACATAACTGCAGCATAAGCCAATCAGAGGGACAGTGTCGCCTGGAACTGTCAAGCTGCACTCGAACCGACCAATTTTATGGAGAATTTCTGTCAATCTGCAGCAATCAGAGACTTCGTACCGCAACCACAATTTCGCCTTCCAACAACGCGTACCTTAAAAGTAAAAGTATACCTAATCCTGTAATGTCCCACTACTGAGCAAATGCCTCTCATCACTGAAGATATCAATACAGTGAGGAGGATATAAAAGTGATATATGAAAAAGTAAGTGTCGATTAAGTGGACGTCACTCAGTTCGGCTGCTAAACTCTGCCGACTAAAACAAGCGACATATGTTGAACCCTTAACTTCGGTTGCAAACAGTCGTCACTATCGCAGAAGTGCATCGTACCGAATACGTTGTCTTGATAACGTTGTAGCGATGCGGGTGATGTGATACCCAGTGTAGTACCCGCCCGGGGCTGTTACCCGTCTGCCTATGAAAGAAGACTGGCTAGTTTTGGAGGTAACTCTCGTTTCGATTCAAGAAGTATATATGATTTGTTTAAGCAACGAAAACTGAGGGAAAGCGGCTTTAAATTAGGTTTTTAGAGATATAACTTTTTTTAAATTGGTTTATAATGAAAACTCTTTCATATACCTACCTAATAATTTTCACAATCGACGGATAATATTTACAAATACTATGTATTGTAGTTTCAATTCATAATAACGTCATTAATTACAATATAGACATATAATTATTTTTACAAACAACCCAAATTTAAATTTTGTTTAAGTAAATTTTATATCACAACCAAAATCAAATTAAAAATAAACAAGCGTTTGAAATGGAAATCAAAACCACATACATGCAGTCATGCGGAGTACACCCTGTATATCAAGTTGACGTGTGGACTACACGCGATGTATCATACTGTATACGATTTATGTAGAGTAGACATGTGCAGAGGTAAAGCTGTATACATCTTAATAGAGGCTGTGAAAGTGGTTATAGGTTCACCTTTCTACATATACTTACTAGGTAATATTATAAAAAGGTAAAATTTTTAAGTTTGTTTGTATGTTCGAGCTATTTCGTTTGTATCTCAGGAAATACGATTTGAATAATTATTTCCAAAATTCCAAGGCACAATATGAAAATCGCTTAGCAAACATTCGCTCAAAACAAAATGTTTCTTCGGTCCGTTAAAAGATCCGGGCCCGACAACCGACAAGTTTGAGCGGGCTGTAACTTAATGAAAGCGTATAACTCTCTGTACAAATTAATTCCCTATCTATTTTATAATACCGAGAAGTGACGTTATCTCTAAACCGAGAGTTTGAGCTTCATACAACATTTTACATTGAAAATTAAACATTTTACAGTCGGTACGGTTGCCGTATATGTACAATTATATACGAGTATCTACTAGCCGCGCCCCGCGGTGTTACCCGCGTTGTACCGGTTCCCGCGGGAATTTCGGGATAAAATGTATTCCATGGGTTATTCTGATGTGTAACCTATATTACTGTAAAGTTTCATTCAAATCCGTTCAGTGGTTTTTGCGTGAAAGAGCAACAAACATACATCCATACATACATCCATCCTCACAAACTTTCGCATTTATAATATTAGTAGGATAGGATATTATCGCCTCGCGGCTTCGTCTGCATTGTTTGACAAGCTCGTTGGCACAGTGGTATGTGAAAGCGCTTACTGTGTCAGGGGTTGCGGGTTCGTTTCAACGGAGTCGGGCTTGTTATAAGTGCAGACATAGTTGTTGTTAAGGACGTCTTGTATTCAATTATCTATCCGACTAATATTATAAATGCGAAAGTTTGTGAGGATGGATGTATGTACGAGATGGATGTTTGTTGCTCTTTCACGCAAAAACTACTGAACGGATTTGGATGAAACTTTACAGTAATGTAGGTTATACATCAGAATAACTGCACATGGGATACATTTTATCACGAAATTCCCGCGGGAACGGGTACAACGCGGGTAACACCGCGGGGCGCGGGTAGTAATATAATAAAGCACAAGAGTGTGAATTTTGTTTTTATGAACACGTTAATCTCTGAAACATTCAATTCAACTTGATTATTATTTTAGATTCGAATTCCCACGGAAACCGGCACAACGAGCGCAAAACTGCGGGGCGCTCCTAGTATATGCATATTTGTGAATGTATATGTAATAGTATCATTTCGTTATATTCTATTATCCAAGTTTATAGCTTACTTTGAGTCTAATTAACCGTGTGTGAATTTGTCCGGGTATATTTATTTATTTCTGTTATTTAGTCTGGGCGTACTTATTTATCTACTTTGAATGAAGAAAATACGATAAAAATATCCGTACTTTCCATCAAATGTCAGCTTATAAACACCACTATTAGTAAATCTATAAATAAAATGTAAAAACTCAGTTTTAGAGCAACATATTTTAATGAAAGATTTTATAATTTTATAAGACTTTTAAAAGTGGTTGTTCTATTCGGTGAAAAAACAGTTGGAAAGCTTTGAAATAAAATACACGTAACTTGAAGTGCACTTTGACTAATTTACAGATTAGGGTGAATGTTACAGAAGAAACAGTTACAACAGTAAGGGTGCGTTTACATTGAAGTGGAGCAGAGCTGTGCAGAGCTCAATCGACCCAAAACCCAGTGGCAGTGAGAGCGCTTACTGTGTCAAGGGTTGCGGGTTCGATTCCCGCCCGAAGACAACAATATGTGAATACATAGTTGTTGGCGACGTCGACTGGATGTCAATTATATATTCTCATAAAGTATTTGTGTATGTATATGTAGTAGTATCTTAGCAAGCTTAGAGCTTAGTTGGGCCTAGTTTATCGTGGGTGAATTTGTCCGGGTATGTTCATACAAGTAAGTACTTAAATGTAAAACTTATTCCGTCTGTCATTTGTACGCGTTCTTCGACTGCACTTGTACTAATTGTAAGATTTTTATATTCCTTCAAGTTTCGCGGAACAGGTCTCAAGTAAATGGACAAGTTGGAGAGCGCCAATCTGACAAAATAAAATCTTACAAATTTCCTCATTAAGACTTTACCTCGTTTAGTTTCAAACGAGAAGTCTTATTAGTTTTATTTTATGATTTCATTTAGGATCGATATTGCTGGTTAACTTGACTTGTGTAAATTAAACTTTTAGCCTCTTTTACTAATATTTTTAGACTGAAAACTTGAGCAAGTGTATGTAACTTAAGCATACTATAAAAAGTCAAGATCGTATATAGCAGTCTGCTGGTCTATAAAGACATTCGCTTCTTCAGTTGCGGATTAAAATCGCAATCAAATGTATCGCTCGTGGCGTACTTTGAATAAGCGATTTTAGTTCATTGCGATTGTTAAGCAACGTGCAGCTCGGCCCTACTATGGGTGGCTGATAATTGCATTTTATCTTAGCGCTACTGTGCTTCGGAAGGCACGTCAAGCAGTCAACAGGCAAAGGTCTCACATCTCACTGAAGACAGCAGTACAGTGAGGATTGGGAGTAATCTCCACGCTTGCTTAATGCGGGTTGGTGATCTCAAAACCGAGCCACGTTTGAAAAGTAGGAAAGATGTTTTTGCTCGACCCGAGAATTGAACTCAGGACCTTAGTCTTGGCAGGCGAGTGCACATTACACTAGACCACCGAGGCGTTGAGGCTATAGGCTATGTTTTATTTCAAAATTCTGCTCACGAAGAAAAAACAGCCACCCATAATTATAAACATAATGTTTTATATCAAACTAGCAGCGCCCCGCGGTTTTACCCGCGTTGTGCCCGTTCCCGTAGGAATTTCGGGATTTTTTTTACATAAAAACCTTCCTCTTGAATCACTCTACCTATTACAAAAAACCGCATCAAAATCCGTTGCGTAATTTTAAAGATTTAAGCATACAGACAGACAAACAGACAGACAGATACGAAACAGAGACGACTTTATTTTATACTATGTAGTGATATTTCTATATTCGAAGAAACAGTAACCTATAATTATAAACATATTTCCCGCCGCAATGTTAAATGTTTCACTAAATTAGCCAGAACAAACAAAGGGTAGCAAAGCGTTGGCTATGTGAAACTCCGGCTAACAATTAATTAAGCAAGCTCCATAATAACTCACAGCTCATTATAACTGCTGAGAACTGTAACAGGATCTGGTGGCCATTTTGAAAATGATACACAATTAGTTAGTTGTTTTATCTTGTTATGTTTGGTTTTTGTAGAGGTTTGATGGGTGATGTTAAATGTTATACCTGGAGGGAGACACGACACACGGAAGAGCGAAGTAATTACTGGTTTCGCTTTTCTATTTCGTGAAGCGAGAGGACAAAGTAAGTTTGAAATTTTCAAGGCAATTATTTCAACATGGTTGTTTGGTGTGTTTTAAAAAGAAAAGGTATTAGCCTGTTGTCCCACTGCTGAGCAAAGACCTCTCATCTCTTTGAAGATATCAGTACAGAGAGTAGGACCACGAGATAGAGAAGTGTACGCAGTAAGTGCTTCGCTGTTCCGTGTGTAGGACTAAATAGTTTGTTCTGACGGACTAACTAACGAAACGAAGATTTTCGATGCCTACACACACTTTGTTTCCAACAAGTTAATCTCAAGACTGTTGCACCTATTGTGGAATCAGGCTCTTGATGAAGCCTACTTCAAATCAATACCTCAAATCAAAGGTCATGGAAGGTCGCCCTCGATCTCAAATTGAAACTGATCGTATCTTGATCATAACTAGGCGCAGTTAAAGCTTAATTAACGTATCTGTGTAGTGTGCGATGGATTTTGAATTATGTATACGGGAGAGGATAGCGTCGAACATCCATTCAGCATCCTACTAATATTATAAATGCGAAAGTTTGTAAGGATGTATGTATGTTTGTTACTCTTTACGCGTAAACTACTCAACGGATTTGGATGAAACTTTACAGTAATATAGGTTATACACCAGAATAATACATGGGATACATTTTATTCCGAAATTCCCGCGGGAACGGGTACAAGTGCATGCATAAAGTAAGTAACATAGTTCGACTAGGTAAGTGTTACTTTCTACGGATAGTAGTCGTTACTTGAGCCATGTCAGACACCTTTGGCGGCTATAACTCTGACACCAGGATTGGTCAGGTTGACCATCCACTCGATGAAGAAGAAGTGTCTAATACTGGTATCAGTATTTTTAGATCGTCTAAAGGCCTCCGACATGGTCTAACGATTGAAACAATCGGAGCCAAATGCTTAAAATGCCCTCCGAAGCATGGTACAGTCCCACCATCTATCTATTCAGTTGACAGCGTCGCTAGTGGAGAATTTGGTATTGCCATAATATAAGAAATTCATCAAGAAACAAAGGTAATTAAAACATGTCTTGCAAGTCAGTCTATAGATATCATTAAAATTTAAGAAACTACAATATCAATCATATAAAGCCTAACTAAGGCGGCCCCTAGACGATCAATTATATTGCGCAATATTGAATATTGTGCAATATAATTAACCGTCTAGGGCTAATATTGAAGACTGCGCAATGATTGAACGAAAGTTTGAGCGAGTTTAATTTTTATTGTACAATATTTAATATTGAACAATATTGCTTCGTGTAGGGTCAGTATTGCGCAATATTTGACATGTTGCTCGGGATCAAACTATTCTCAGACTGAACAAGAAAACATTGCACAATTTTCTTATTGTGCAATATAATTGACCGTTTGGATCCAAACGCAATTCAATCTTATTGCACAATTAAATATATTGTACAATGTTATTGTAGGTCTAGGGGCCTCCTAAGAGAGAGATTCAATATGACGCGGCTGTAGTTCCCATTTTGCCCACCTGAACAGTTAAGTTGGTGGCACTGTAATACTTTATTTTTATCGGTTTTGAATCTTCAAACCGTTGTTCACATTAACTACAGCCCGTATGTTTCCATAACCACAGCAGTTTAATTAACCGGTGTTATTGTGACACATTGATAACACGCTAGTGTGTATACATCCATATGTATAGTAATCATTATGTTTTAGGTCGAATTGGTGGGCTGTTTGTGTCGTCATATAGGTGATATCTAGATTGACTTTGACAAGTAATTAAGGGCTCCCACACAAAACTGCGAATTCGCATCGCATCGCAAATATCTGCGAATTCGCACGAACGCATCGTAAGAATTTCCGATCTGCTTCGCATCGCACATTCCTGCCATATTACGTCATCCTTGGTGACACCATTTTAGTCCGTTCTGAGACATTTTGTTTTACTTTACCTGATAGTCAGTCCCAGCATTTCCAAAGGCATAACAGGAATTCTTCCCTTGTACGATCGTTTTAGAAGGCATGGTGATAATAAACTCAAAAGCTCTTCAAATGAAGATATGCTCATTCTAAAATAATCAAAAAAATTCTCTTCTTCAGTTCTCAACGCATAGTACTTTTGAGTAAAATAGTTCCCATCAGAGTTCATAATTGTAATAAATGGATGAACCCAGAATCTTCTTTTTCTTTTATATCTATTTAACAATAACAGCAGTGCAATAATCTTTTCGCGATCCATCTTACGCTTCCTAAAAACACGTCCAGTACGGCTGACTACACTTGAAGGCATGGTCGCCCTACCAAACGGTTTGCCGCACTAAATCGTATCGCAAAAATTCGCATCGCAAGTTCCTGCGATGCGAATTCGCATCGCATCGCATCGCAGTTTTGTGTGGGAGCCCTAAAGGAAGTTTAAGAAGGTGATCGCCGACTGCAAGAAGCTTCAAAGCTAAAAAGCTAAAAAGCTAAAAAGCTAAAAAGCTGAAAAGCTAAAAAGCTAAAAAGCTAAAAAGCTAAAAAGCTAAAAAGCTAAAAAGCTAAAAAGCTAAAAAGCTAAAAAGCTAAATGCTGAAAAGCTAAAAAGCTTAAAAGCTAAAAAGCTAAAAAGTTTAAAAGCTAAAAAATAAAAGCTAGCTAAAGTGCAAGATACATATAGAGGGCGGGTCGCGTGACCCTACTTGGATGGGTGGCCCATAGTGGCATTTATATCAGAGCGCTACCGTGCTTCGGAAGGTTAAATGGTTGGTTCTGTTTGTCTCAATCGTTACATTATGTCGGAGGCCTTTAGGCGGTCTAAAAACCGACGGTCTCTTTGGTCATTAACCTACTCGAATTTGTTTATAAACTAATAATTTTTGTATGTACTACTTACTTCTTCGATAAGATACTTGCGTTCGCACTAGAGACGTCAAATGTTTCCATAATACATATTTAATGAGTGATTTGACATGTAATGTATGAAAAAATATGTCAATTAGTTAAGTATCGATTTAATGAACGTCTCTGAGTGCGACAGTAAGATTAACATCAAAATATCCTTAAGTTTAAGTTTCTATTAGCATTAAGATAATTTCTAAGTTCACATTCCCGCAAGTTTCCAGAAATAGCCGAAGTTCACACTGATGTTACTAAAATGTATACGGAAACTGAATCAGACCACAGTGTGATAAATACAGTAGGTTACTAGTTATACTGGTCTTCTTCTTCTTCATCAAGTGGAGGTCAACCTGACCAATCCTGGTGTCAGAGTTATTGAGCCGCTAAAGGCCTCTGACATGGCCCATGTAACGACTACTATCCGTAGAAAGTAACCGGGACCGACGGCTTAACGTGCCCTCCGAAGCACGGAATGCACCAAGGAGCCAAAACCTCTGATAAAAATGTAAAATAAAAGCGAAGGATCCATAAACGTGGTTTCAATTCAAAATCGCGTAGTTATTTCGAAAGCACTGTTTGTAGCTAGACGAAATAACGCATGAAATCTAAGTTTAAGTCTGCGAAATTTTTCCAAATGCAGTTTTTAAGATTTCTTCTATAAAGCACGCTGCATCGCTGACATCAAACGATGGTCTACCTAATGAGCGAGCTTTGCAGCGGAGCTTAACAAAGCACCACTGAAAATGCGATGATTTTTACAGAGCCAAAGAAATGGATCTGAGAAATTACTTTGACGTTTGTTAAGAAGAATAAATATATATACTTATATTAAAATATATATACTAATATTATAAAGAGGTACAAAATATAAGTTTGTTCGTATGTTCGAGTTAATCTCGGGAATTAGCAGCCTGATTTGAATAATTCTTTTTGCAATGGATAGCCACATTAAACGGGAAGGTAAGGTAAGGTAAGGCAACGGGTACAATGCGGGTAAAACCGCGGGGCACTGGTAGTTTAATTATGTTCAGAGCATAACTGTTTATAATTAAACTAGCAGCGCCCCGCGGTTTTACCCGCGTTGTGCCCGTTCCCGTGGGAATTTCGGGATTTTTTTTACATAAAAACCTTCCTCTTGAATCACTCTACCTATTACAAAAAACTGCATCAAAATCCGTTGCGTAATTTTTAAGATTTAAGCATACAGACAGACAAACAGACGACAAACAGACACGACTTTATTTTATACTAGCAGCGCCCCGCGGTTTTACCCGCGTTGTGCCCGTTCCCGTGGGAATTTCGGGAATTTTTTTACATAAAAACCTTCCTCTTGAATCACTCTACCTATTACAAAAAACGGCATCAAAATCCGTTGCGTAATTTTCAAGATTTAAGCATACAGACAGACAAACAGACAGACACGAAAAAGAGACGACTTTATTTTATACTATGTAGTGATGACTATGTAGTGATATTTATTCTTCTTTATATAGTCCTTCTTATCTCTAAAATCAGTGACATGGGTCCTAAAAGACCTTCGTAACTATCGGACTTCCTCATAATGACCGATTTAAAAAGCCGCTCTGTGTAATATAATATAGTATTATTATGAATACCCACTGCTGGACAATGCTTACGGAAAATGCTGGTAAAACCTTGCATTCACCTACTGTATAATTCCTTACACTGTGGTAATGAATAATTAGATAGCAACATGCAACATGTACCTATCTAATAAACTCGAGTAAATCAAGTTACAGGTCGTCTTGATGCATCTTGTCCTATGTACTGTGTATTTCCTACTAATAACTTATAAATGCGAAAGTTCGTGAGGATATATGTATGTATGTTTATAACTCTTTCACGAAAAAAACTACTGGAGGGATTTGAATGAAACTTTCCAGTAATATAGGTATATAGGTATACGTCAGAATAATGTTATACATGGCATACATTTTATCCCGAAATTCCCGCGGGAAAGGGTACAACGCGGGTAACACCGTGGGGCGCTGCTAGTTTCAAATATTTCCAAACAAACCTTCTTATTTTAGAAGTCGGATAAAAACTATACAAAAACAAAACTCCTAGAACCCTTTTTATCTTTCCGTAAAATAATTAATAACGATACTGCCATGCAATTCTCAACTCTATTCATCTGACTTAACACCGCTTCATCATATTTTGATGACAGTCAAGTTAATTGGGAGAGGCATTGAACTCGGTAATGACGTCATCGATCGCTCAAAGGTGTTTGAGAGTCGCTTTTCAGTATCAGCTTTGGATTTGTGACTGTTGAGGCTATTGTACCTATCTCTATACAGCATGTAGGTGACAAGTCTGAAGTTTTATGTATATTTGAATGCGCTTGTGTTTGGAGTTTAACGCCCATACGCAGAGCCGTCAAATACTTCCTGATTTTGACATGTAATCTATATAATATAAAATTCAAAGTCCTGACTGACTGACTGACTGACTGACTGACTGATAATCAACGCACAGCCTCAACCGCTACACCTAGAAACATGAATTTGGCAGGAAGGTTCTTCAAGTGACGTAAGTGCACACTAAGAAAGGATTTTCGAAAATTCCAACGGGAATGGGCTCAACGCGGGCACAGCCGCGGGGCGCTGCTAGTATCTCATTAAATCTCTACTAAGGAAATAATAATAATTTGACTAGCCCGTTGGCACAGTGGCCGTGAGAGCGGTTACTGTGTTAGGGGTTGTGGGTTCCCGCTCGGAGTCAGCCATATTATGTGAAGAAAGTTGTTGGCGAAGACGTCTGGGTGTCAATTATATATTCTTATAAAGTATTTGTGTATGTATATGTAGTAGCATCAGCGAATTAGATTCCAGTTTCCAACTTAGAGTTTACTTTAGGTCTGATTCATATTGTGTGAAGTTGTCCGGGTGTATTATATTATGACGTCTCTGAGTATGGGTACTAGTTTGAGTCAAATTAACCGTGCGTGAATTGCTACGGACATAGCGTAGCTCTTAGGTACCTTGAACAGTATATATGTGTGTTAATACATCTAAATCAATCAATAATGTACCTCAAACATTGTTCAATAAGTGTTAATTTTGTTTGTTACGCGTTGTCGCTTGTAATTTCGCAACTGAACGGAGTACAATTTGTGGTGCCATACACAGACATTACCATAACGTAGAGCTCTACGAATGGATATGACATTGTTAGACAAGTTGCTGGCAAGTTGACGGGTTGGGTAGTTTAGATATAAGCTAGGGTCAGCACCTAACCTAGGAGGTAGGTGGAATAAGTACACTCTATTTTTTCTTACGAATCCTAAAACGTGGATTAATGTCGTCAATTTTCCAGCCGAAGACGATTACTCCTGATGAGGAAACTGGTTTAGTGATTTTATTCCATTCTTACCCTATCTCTTAACCTTTTTCTTCTTCAGGAGTAATCGTCTTCGTATGAACACCTTTTCATCACCCTCTCTGAACTCTATATTTTACTTCCAGACCCTCATAACTACTAAAGAAAGTCACACACCATAACACACTACTTTCCTTAAACCTCATAACGAGAGTTATTTCCCAAACTCGTTCGCGCTAAGCCCAGCGCTAATCTCTAACAAATTACATTACATCCAGCAAGATTTGAAGATGCCCAGTTTGTCGGTATTACCGTGACTTGTGTGTATATTTTACTATTTCGACGTTACTAGGTTTGAGATAGAAAGCCTTAGGGAAATTTAGGTATTCGTATTAAGGATGAGTAGATTCCAGGTTAGGTTATCATACCTGGATTTTGTACGCAAATAGAGGTTATAAATAAGTTGTATTGTTAATGTACTATTTTGAATATGGGACATCTATCTTATCTTCCTCTTAAACTTAAGAGTTGTTGTCGATGGAGTTCTTTCCATTTTTCTCTTTATTATGCCATCTTCTCTAGCTGTTCGCACGTCAATTAATACTGCAGTTACCCGCGGTTTTACCCGCTTTGTTCCTATTCCTGTGGGAATTTCGGGATGAAAAATAGCCTGGAACGCGCTAATCTTAGAATAGCTTTACCCGCGTTGTGCCCTTTCTCATCCCCGACTATAGTCTTCCCCTTGAATGTGGCTATTTATTACAAAAATAATCTATTGTGGAATCTATCTTTTATGGAAACAGCGTGCATTCCCATTAAAGCAGAGCGCAAAATCCAGTAATGAAAATTTTTATTATAACGTTTCTCCTCGGAGTCACGGGAAAAGCCCGGTCTTTTTGGAGGCATGCGAGGGGATACAGATCCAACTCGTAGAGGCCCTTTGGAGATGTTTGATGTGATTTATTATTATTTTAGCCATTACTGTCCCAGAGCTGGGCAAAGGCCTTTCCCCTATCCCTCCAAGCATAGCAAAATCTACCTTGGGCCACTTTTCTCCAGTTGCTGAGATATGTGTCGAGTTCGTATTTACTGAAAATTAAATATAAAACCTCATCCAAAATTATAGTACATTATGCCTCCATGAACATATTGTGTTTGGTTGAATTCCACACATAATTATTTCTGGCCACAACGCAATATGTGCCCGAACTGAGGGTGACAATTAATGCATGAAACAGGTCAAATTTTGCACAGTTCCAAACAGCCTTTTGTACGAAATAGGTTGTGATTGAATAGGTAGGCTAAATGGTACAGATTTTAATCACTATCACTACATAGTATAAAACAAAGTCGCATTCCGTTGTCTGTCCCTATGTATCTTTAAAACTACGCAATGGATTTTGATGAGGTTTTTTTAAATAGATAGAGTGATTCAAGAGGAAGATTTCCTAAATTATAAAAATTCTATTCATACGGAAAAGGACACAACGCGGGTAAAACCGCGGGGCGCTGATAGTTTGAAATAAAGTAAGTCCGTGTAGGCAATCCCTAGTGTCGAAGTTTTTAGACCGCCTTAAGGCGTCCGTCATGGTCTAAGCATTGAAAAAAGCGGGACTTTCCTCTTTTACGCTATTTTTAATTAATTGACTTACCTACCCGAACTCGCTTACTTATTGACCTTGGTTTTTCCTCATTTTACTCGGTTTGATTTATCACAATTAATATAACAAAATGTTTAATTAATGTAAACAATAATCGGGCATTCTTAAACGACAAAAAGTTGTCAAAATAGAATACTAGTAAGATAGTAGAATTAGTAGGACCGGATTTACATTGTTATGACAACCACAGATTACTTAGCACTGATTTTGACTTTTTATTCCTTAGCATTATGTCTAGAGAAAAGATTAGGAAAGGTCTCAAAGTCTTGTTCTACTTTCGAGTAGAAATCCGGGTCACAATCTAGACATTTTTACAACCAGCTGTTTGTTAGAGATATCTTAGGAATACAACTAGGTAGATGTCTTAGAAGGGTATTAAACCTTTTTAAGCAATCAATTGAATTTAAGGTAGGTTTTTAAAATAATTACCATCTTTTTTATTAAGTCGGTTAAAAACAGGACTTACTCCCGTCGTTTTGTACACCTTTTATAGCCCTCTTACGTATGTAAGTACCTAAACAATTATCGATATCGGTTTATAAGTAAACGACAGAGATATTATATGATAGCAAATATACAAAAATCAGCAGTTTTAGTTTTTGAAGTGGGTTTAAAACTAGAGGCAATTATAACTTTTACTACACACCTTAATTACCTTCTATTTCAGCAGATCCATTGGTACATGATCCATCGTACGAGTTAACAAGCTTGTTTAATAGATTGCGAGTGAAGAAGCGCGTAATTTGACATGTGACAAGCCATTTGATAAGCTCGTTTTCTGTAGAGCTTGCAGCTTCTTAACTAAAATGTCTAATAGATCGCTGGAAAGCCATCTAAACGACTCCATAACCTGAAAATAAGAACAAATAAATGAACATGTTTCAAAACATAACAGCTACAACATTTCACCAACAATATCTTAAGCCCCATTTTTAAATCCAGATAACATTTTTGTATCATGTTTGTGCCCATTTTTCTCGCGTTCATAAAACTGTTTTGCGGGGTATATTCGCGGGCGATACGTCATGTCCCGTGTCGCAGATAAGGCGCGAACGCCATTTTGTATAGCCGCCATTTTATAAAACGTTTGGCGGGAAAGTTGCGAGATTGCGGTGAATGTTTTTAGTTTTTCGTTTAGTTGTTTATTTTTGTAGTTTGTTCATGAGTTTTGTTAAGTTGTTTATTGTAATATTAAAGGAAGGTAAAGTATTTTGCCTATAATGTGGCACTGCAGAGCAAAGGCTTCTCATAAGATAAGACATACAAGTCACGCTTATGATGAAGATAAGCTATTGAAACTTTCTTTAATAAACTCAGTTAAGTAATTTTCAACTCTCAAACACAAAAAGACGCATTATAAGTTTGACATGCATTTTTAAGTTAGTCTATCTTACGTTTACAACGCCGTCTATGTCTTTATTTCCATTAAAAACTTAAAACCTCATCACATTAAACCGACCAATTACTGAACCACAAAGAACCATTGTAAAGACCATTACAATTGCAGATATGTAAGTAACCAATCGTGAAATACATTTATTATTCATTGAGATAGCAAAAATAGAGTTTTAGCATATCGAGTGGAATCAATGCGAGATGTTCGGAATCGCTGGAGAGAATTCGATTCGACAAGACAAGCGGACGTCTAATCTACATAATGCCAACGCTTCTGTAGGCTGCGGTTTGGGTGGCGGCAAAATAATGTACATATTTAGTGGAAATATAATTAGTGGAATATATATAGTGGAATATATCACTATAATATAGTGATTATAATTAGAGGAAACTTGATTTGTGTTTTTTAGTTTAAGTGTTTTCTATATATGTAATTGTTCTGTTTGTTTCCTAAATATAAATAAAATAAAATACTGTTCACTGTAATGATATCTTCAGTGGGGTCTTTGTCCAGTAGTGGGACTAAGTATTGTGGATAATATTATATACTTAGGAATGCTTTTTTCTATTGTCCTTTTGTGATCCACGTTGGAAAATGTAAAAACAAACTGCGTCTGTGTGAATAATGTGAGTCGGTTTATGAACCGATTTGAAACATCATTAAGCATTTAATCGCCCCGCTGGCGCTCATGAACACATCCTCGACCCAAACCACATAGTCTCCGTAATCCCTATAATGGATGAAGATTCGTGGAACATTCTCGAAGAATCCAACAGATTCCTCCTCAATTATCAGACATTTTATATTTTATGCTTTACAAGACTCGCCTAAAAGTGTAGACAATTTTTTCTAATAAAATCCATTTGAAAGAAATCTGTTGACAAATGGATTTGGACAATGTTGAAGTAAATTGAATGAACGAATAAAAAAAGTTCGAAGTTTTTTCGATAATTTAATAACATTCATAATTTGAATCAAGAATAAGATTGCCTGGCCTAAAATTAATTCCTTTTTTATGATTCAAATAGGTTTGCGCAAGACACACATAGTGCGAGTGCGGGCCGGTTGCGGGCCGTTGTATTCCTTGTATTTGTATGAAAGGTGTCACATTGGCCCGCAACGGGTCCGCAGCTTTATCAAGTATATTAGTATAGATGACAAAGACCTGCATTTGATTCGGTCCTCATTTGACTTGGTCCTGTTTAACAGGCCGTAAGTTAAGTTCAATGTACTATCACAATATTCATCCCACATAAATGTGAAAGAACATGTCTTTAAACTACCAACTTCATAAAATTTCTTCAAAAACTCTAAAATACATCAAAACCCCGGGTTGAGTACCGCGTTATCCTGTCCACATCAAACTTGGATGCATTCTGAAGGATACTTGTAGCGTCCATATTGAGACAACGGTTTCTGGGTCACCCCACCGTGCGGTAAAGAGAAGCTTCAAAGAGCTGTAGTGACACCTTGGAGTTAGAGCTTTGAGGGATAGTTTGATCGTGAATAGAATGGTAATTAGTAAGGTATATATACATACACCCGGACAAATTCCCGCACGGTTAATTAGACCTAAAGTAAGCTCTGAGCTTGTATTTTGGAATCTAACTTACTGATACTACTACATAAACATACACAAATACTTTATATGAATATATAATTGTCACCCAGACGTCGTCGCCAACTATGTCTTCACATATTATTGACTCCGGGCGAGAATCGAACCCGCATCTCCCGTAGTACACAGTATGCGGTCTCACTGCCACAGTGCCAACGGGCTTGTCAAAAAGGCTTGTGAGAAATAACAAACAGTCCCACAACTGACCCAAACGATGGCCACCCTACCCGTGTTCGTCTTCACTTACATGTAATAACAGTAAGCTCTCCGTTCTTTAAGACGCGCATAACACACATTGCTCACTCTAAGCACTATATACATACTTATTGGATTGTTAGCTTTAGTTTTGTATTTGAATATTGTTAAAATGACTAAAATAAGAAAAAATGACTTGTGCCCAGCGCTGGGACAATATAGGTGAAGATACGAAATAAAGAAGTAATTTTTCTAGGTAATAAAAACAAATTTCCATTTATGCTTAACATGACCTATATGAAATATGAGTTTTAAATTTTAATCTTACGTTTTGGCACTTTACGGGAACTTTGGTCACAGAATCTAATAAATCATGCTGATTTATTTAAAATTAAAAATTTAAATATCAATTGAAGATATGTCATATAATACCTAACAATATTGTAAAATCTTGTGACAAAGTTCCTTTAAAAAAACTTAATGTTAGATTCAACCTTTATGATGCCACGATGTCACACATCAGACTTATAATAGTAGTTTATGCAACGTCATATAAAGAAGGGTATTAAAACACGAGTGTGAGTTTATGAAACGAGCGCAGCGAGTTTCATAATAGTAACGAGTGTTTTAATACCCGTGTTATATGCAGTTGCATACACTACTTTATCTTCACTATTTAATGCAATTAATCAAACAAAATTTTAAAAACAAAACACATTGCGAAACATTAAATTCACGCGTGGGTACGTGTATTGTCACAGTGAACTTGCCGCCATTAAAATCTAACCAATGAGAGCGCAGCTGCGCGTAGGGCCAATCAGGAGCGAGCGAGATCTTACCAAAGAGTTTTGTGTATGTAGTTTCGACGAAGTTTTCACGTATAACCCAACTATTTTAAAAAGCCAGCATAATATCAAAATTTTATACAACTAGTATGAGGATTTTGACATAAAGCTCGCCAGGTTAATTGGTCGCGTTATAATGATGTTATAATGTTAAATTATAAGGATATTATAACATCATGTGCAATTGCTTAAATTGAGTGTTTTAGTTGTCTGCGCTATAACAGTAGTAATTATAAGTCAAGTATTGGAAACATAAGTAGAATGTTACAACATTAGTGTAGATAAAACCTCTTTTAATACATCCGGGTGGGTTGAACCTTTTATGGGCTATGATGTCACACACTTCCAACTTACACCCCTTTTCATATCAAGCTAAACAAAATTATTTCCAACGACAAAACACATTTTTTTAAACAAACAAAAACTTTTATCTGATATTGTTATTCTTTTATACCATTTATTATTTTGTAATATAAAATTATTTTAACGAAATCTCAAAACGAAACATTGAACAAGATACCCCCAGGCCTATATTTAACAAGAGAACTTTAGCGTTCAAGATATCATTGTGGTATCGGTTTCGTTTCAAAGAATAACGGTTTGGATAACGAAACCTTTCGTTACCATTTAAAACTTTGCAGGAAATTGAAATATTCCATTTCATTATGTAAATTCTGAGAAAAGGTTTAAGGGGTTCTATAACACTTTTTAATTTTATTTAGCGTCTCTTTAAGTTACGTTAAAAAAAATGAGTATTTTCTTCCCCTTCATCATTTTATAAATCAACCTTATATGAAAGGAAAGTCCCCACCAGTTCCCAAGTGTCTCTGTCTTGGGCCTTGAACTCCGGAGGTCACCGTATGTTTCCGAAATTGTCCAATAAATCGGCATTCGACATACACAAACGTACGAAACTTCCCGATTTTCAAATAAAAAAATATGTGTTCAACGTAAGAACCATCTTTATATACAAAAATTACGAGTCACATTCCGCGTCACAGTCCACGATGGACTCTTTAACTTCTGAACCGATTTGGAATTTGATTTGCACACCGTGTGCAATTTGATCTAACTTGAAAGATGGGATAGTTTACATCTCAATTTATAGTCGCAATATGTTATTATATTATTTGCCTATTATTTGACAGTCACAAAATGGCGGTACGAAGTTCGCCGGGTTAGCTTGTTTAATAATCAAATGAAAGTCACGTGACATATTCCAATACGTCTTAGTAGCGATAGTAGCGAAGTGAATTTAATCATGTGACCTCCTACATTTTGACAGCAGTCAAGCGAAGCAGATGTGAAGTGATAGTCAACTGTCTTGCCAGTGTAAGATTAGACATTTTGACCAATCACTTGCTAACATGTTAGTTGTGAACTGAAAAGAACACAATGTATGATATATAGTCAGATAATGCATGTGTTTTTAAAATGGATTAACAAAAATGATAAATTTTAATCAATTGATAACATAATTTCTTATCACTAAGTCATTTTTAATTCAGTCGTGCGCTATTGTATATAGCATAAGTAGTATTTTATGATAGTTTTATTTTATATTTAAAGATGGCGAAGAAATCGAAGTTAAATCAAAATTCGAAAGAAAAAAATACTAATCTTAGTGTTAGTGCAAAGAATAATGAATCTTCGATAGTGAAAATTGCTAAGTGTGTTTTCAAAGTAAGTGCAAGATTGACTAATTGTAGTAGATATGTTATGATTTGCTTCACCAATCATAATCAAAAGTAGCATAGCAACTTAGCGTAGCATTCTGGAAGGACAGCCTAATCCTATAATTGTTAATGTGAAAGAATGTCTTTATGATGTACAAAATACTATATTTTATGGTCGACTAGCCGCACCCCGCGTTTTCACCCGCGTGGTACCCGTTCCCGCGGGAATTTTGGGATAAAATGTATCCCATGTGTTATTCTGATGTATAACCTATATTACTGTAAGTTTCATCCAAATCCGTATCGTATTTTTTCCTTGAAAGGGTAATAAACATACATACATCCACACAAACTTTCGCAGACGTCGTCGACAAAATTAAATCATACTTTGGCCCTATTATACAATTTAAGTCATGCATTCTACTTAATATTGATAAAAACCGCAACCGCAACGTTAATCAAGTGATTAAATAATAATTACTATCGTAACTAACACCACGTCAGTTGTTTGTTATCTCTATTTACCTATCAACATTACGTAAAGTAAACATGCAATAGTATGTACACTAATTACGATGGGTGCAGCCCGAGGATTTAAAAAAATGCAATTTTAAATTTAATAAACTAATTTATTTAACGTTCTACAAAATTAGAATTACAACTAAATTACATTAAGTGTCAATTGGTCGATGTTTGTACCAAAAGTGACGCTCCCACGTTTGGTGCTTCTACGGAAACTTCCATTGACGTCAATGCTGAGCTTCCTCGTGACTTCCAAGTAGGTCGTAGGTGGCGTGTGCAATGTATATTGCACTGATGCTGATGCAGCGATCTACTAGGGTTGGCCGTGTGTAACACACTTGTTGTATAATCTGATTTTGGAATAGTTATAACTTATTTATTAATATTATCTTTTTATTATTTAGGGCATAGGCGAGTGTAAGACACTTTCATAAACGCTTAATTTTAGTTATGAAACCGTTTGTCCCTTTCCAACATACGCTATTTGCCAAAAAGCAAAAGAGACAATAGTAGTTTATGTCTCTGTCATATAAGGAACTCGTTACTATTATGAAACTCGCTGCGCTCGTTTCATAAACTCACACTCGTGTTTTAATACCCGTGTTATATGCAGTTGCATACACTACTTTATCTTCACTAATGCAATTAATCAAACAACAAGAGTAAAAGCTGACAATAGTTTTTCACGCGTACGTGTATTGTCACAGTGAACTTGCCGCCATTAAAATCTAACCAATGAGAGCGCAGCTGCGCGTAGGGCCAATCAGGAGCGAGCGAGATCTTACCAAAGAGTTTTTTGTATGTAAGTTTAGTAGTTTCGACGAAGTTTTCACGTATAACCCAACTGTTTTCAAAAGCCAGCCTAATATCAAAATTTTATACAACTAGTATGAGGATTTTGACATAAGGCTCGCCAGGTTAATTGGTCGCGTTATAATGATGTTATAATGAGATTTTACGATATCGATGTGGATATTATAACATCATGTGCAATTGCTTAAATTGAGTGTTTTAGTTGTCTGCGCTATAACAGTAGTAATTATAAGTCAAGTATTGGAAACATAAGTAGAATGTTACAACATTAGTGTAGATAAAACACTTTAAAACAGTGTTTAGTTAATAAGCGTTTATGACTAAGACGGTTAGAGTATTGCAATAAGAGTCTTTAACTTGTAGCGCTCATGGCGTAGTTTGACTAAGCGATGTTAGCTCATAGCAACGAGCAGCTCGGCCTCTACCTGGTCGATAGTATTAGCCTGTAATGTCCCACTGCTGGGCAAAGGCCTCTCATCTCACTGAAGTTATCAGTACAGTGAGGAGGATTAGGCATAATCACCACGCTTGCCAAATGCGGGTTGGTGATCTCGAACTCGAGCCATGTTTGAAAAGTAGGAAACATGTTTTCGGTCAACCCAGGAATTGAACCCGGGACCTCAGTCTTGGCAGGCGAGCGCACATACCACTAGACCACCGAGGCGCTAAGGCTGGTCGACAGAGATATTTCTATCTAAGCGCTAGTGTGCTTCGGAGGGCACGTAAAATTGTCAGTCCAGGTTGTTTCAATCGATAGACCATGTTGGAGGTCTTTAGGCGGTCTAAAAACTCCGACACCATGGTTGGCTCAAACAGAAATGCCTAAATCAAAAGTACTATAGTTTTCAATTCGAATCTCGCTTTCATAATGCTTTAGATATTACTCGTATAAATGTAGTTATAATCATAGTTCACCTTCAGTGCCTTTACTTATAAGCTATGCTATGATGCTATGCTACGTTTGAAATTATTAGTGGATTAAAATTAAGCAGAGCGGTGCTCTGGTAAAGGAAAGCTAATCAAAGACTGAATTTTACTCCAAAATTCCTTTGATAAATAGTGCGATTGAAGTCGCAGCAAGCGTTAGTAACTCATCTATACAAATATAGTTAAGAGGTAAAATTTGTAATTTTGTTTGCTTGTATGTTCCGGCTAATCTCAGTATTTACCTGTCCGATTCAAATAATTATTTTTGTGAAAGATAGCTACATTAAACAGGAAGGTTATGGGGTATTTTTTATCCCAAAACTCCCACGGGAATCGGGTAAACCCGTGGAGCGTTTCTAGTAATCAACATTTCTTTTCAGTGCACACTCATCACTTCAATACTACTGGGTGTGGCTGCAGTGGGTATCTATTACCACGTCAGTCAGGTGCCAGAGCTACCGCATGTAGACCTCAACGAGTACTGGGGCCCGGAGGGTAGCGACCTTACTGACACTTCTGTAAGACCTTATAAGGTCGTCTTCACTGATTCTGTGAGTATAAACTTTATCTATAATGTATAAAAAACCCGACTCACTGACTTATATGTCAACGCAAAGCCGAAACTACTGTGCATAGAAACTTGAAATTTGGTACGGGGATAGCTTTCATGATGTAAGTGAGTAGTAAGAAAGGATATGGTGAAATCCAACATTTAACAAGGGCTGGCCCGAGGGTGGGTCGCTAGTAAATAATAAAAAATTGAAAAGGTTTCGAAAAACTGTCTTCGCAAAGATACTTGTTTTTAAAAAAACAAGTATCTTTGCGAACCTTTGCGAACCCTTAGTAAAATTATTGTGACAACATAGCTTTTAAATAAATAAACCAATATTGATCAAACCATATTATAATTTACATTATCCTAATAATTTTCCATAAACAGATGCAAGAAGAAATTCGTACCAGTTTCGAAATGTACCGGCGGAACGTCCATGTACCAAGCTTCGAGGATACCGCGTGGAACTACGGAGTCAACTCCAAGGATTTCTCAGAATTCATGATGAGCTGGATCTTCAACTACGATTTCAAAGAAAGAGCCAAGTTCCTGAACAAGTACGACCACTTCAAGACATATATTCAGGGATTGGATATACATTTCTTGAGGATTAAGCCTAAGAAAGTCGGGAAGGATGTTAAGGTAATTTTATTATAATTAATTCGAAGTCTCAGGATATTAGTTCACAAAGAAAAAATAAATGAATTCGTTATATCTGTATCTCCTCTCCTCCCTAAAACCTGTTGGCGAGCCCGAACCTGGGTCCCGTTGAATTGTTTTATGTATTTTTTTTATTTGCAGGTCGTACCACTTCTCATGATGCACGGATGGCTAGGGTCCATTAGGGAGTTCTACGACGCGATCCCCAAACTGACTGAAACGAAGAAAAAATACAACTTTGTTTTTGAAGTGATTATTCCTAGTTTACCAGGATTTGTGTATTCTGATGTAAGTCATGATTTGATCATGTTTGTAATTTGTAAATGAATACTTTTATATTACCTACTTAGTCCAAATTTTATCGATACAACTAAACTCGATCATATCAACTCAGTCTTGGGTCAACCGCAAAACTGAGATCAAAACTTCAAAATTGATTTCCTAAAACCGAAAAAGGTTCTTAATCAATCTGTATTTTTCAAATCCCGATACAAAAAGTGTAACTTTTCACATCCTTAAAATCTGCAATATCTTTAGAAGTTCCATGTAGTATGTTGCATAGCTTTAAAATTATTTCGGCCTCCTCTATCTTCTTCTTGGATCCTTCTTTTGGGATTTCGGATCTTCTTCAAAGGAGATTCTTATATTGTTATTATTTTCAGGCTGCAACCAGACCGGGTCTTTCACCATTCAAAATTGCCGTCATCATGAGAAACCTGATGCACCGACTTGGCCACAAGCAGTATTACGTCCAAGGAGGGGACTTTGGCCATCTCGTTGGCTCCCACATGGCTACTCTCTTCCAAAACGAAGTTCTTGGCTTCCATACCAACATGCCTCTCAACTTCTCCAAGCTGGCCATACAAGTTTGGGTCTTAGGAAGTCTATGGCCGAGCTATGTGGAAAGCCGTTTTACGGATAGAATGTATCCAGTGCAAGATAAGATCTTGACCTTTTTGGAGGAATATGCTTATATGCATATTCAGATGACAAAACCTGATACTGTTGGTAAGTTGAAGTTTTTGAAATTATTTTTCAAGGTTTATTAATTTTAAGCTCAGAATATCAATAGATTGAAAATTATAAAGAGATCATAAAGATGAAGATTGTACCCACAATTGTGGAATAACCAAAATATTGGTTGCAGCATATGAATTTTGGATCGAATTTTTATCAAAATGTCATTTTAATCGTACGATCCCAAAAATATCATCCGAGTATAATCACTGTAATGAAGATCTTTAAACGCCATACTCTTGACCACCAAAAAAACCCTAACCAATTCTTCTTCCAGGAATCGCTCTAGAAGATTCTCCAGTAGGCCTCGCCAGTTACATGCTCGACAGGATCATGTACTTCACCGATCCAGGGAACAAGAACAGGACTCAAGGAGGTCTCGACCAATACTACACCATGGAGAAGCTAATGGATAACGTGATGCTGTACTGGGACAGCAGGAGTATCACGTCTTCTATGAGGATCTATAAGGAATCGGCGAGGAACTATGATATTGAGCAGATTATGGCGCAGTAAGTTTTTGATGTTGAATTCTACTTTGTTTCATTGATTCTGGTTGTATTTTTTTTTGGACGAAGAAGATTCTTATTATATTAGTGCTTAGTTTTGAGGCTTTCTTTATTTAACGTGTTCTCTTATTAGAAGATAGGAAAATCCAAGAGTCGCACGTCAAGGCACTCAGTAATGTTTCATTTGCTAACTGCATAATTAAAAACCAAGTCACAATTGAATTTGTAATATAAAATACTAGCAGCGCCCCGCGGTTTTACCCGCGTTGTGCCCGTTCCCGTGGGAATTTCGGGAATTTTTTTACATAAAAACCTTCCTCTTGAATCACTCTACCTATTAAAAAAAAACCGCATCAAAATTTGTTGCGTAATTTTAAAGATTTAAGCATACAGACAAACAAACAGACAAAAATAGCGACTTTGTTTTATACTATGTAGTGATAGTGAAGTCCGAGTAGGTTAGTGGACAACTATGATAAATTATAGACGATTATTAACAGCACTTTAGCTATCAAATGGTTTGTCCCTTCCCGACGTACGCTATTTGCCAAAGAGCGAAAGAGACAAAACACTGTTTAAGTTTATGAATAAGGCGGTAAGAATTTATCATGTACATATATTTAAAAAAAACATCAACTACATCATCCAAAGAGGTTATTACAACAACTAACAATTCATTATTTCCTACAGAATCCCAACAAAGGTTCCAATGTGGGGTCTGAAGAACGTTAATGAGATCTTCTACCAACCTGACTGGATTCTCCGCTGGAAGTACCCCAACCTGATCGGTTCCACTACTTCAGACTACGGCGGCCATTTTGCTGCTTTCGAAAGACCTATAGCCTTCACAGATGACCTGTTTAGAGCAGTCGATTTGTTTAGGAAAGTAAGCCAATAAAGAAATTTGGAAAATTTATCATTGTTTCAATTTTTTTAATTTGTTTGTGTTTTTTTATTAGTTTCTATATTACTGTAAAGTTTCATCCAAATCCGTCTAATACTTTTTTTGTGAAAGAGTAACAAACATACATACATACATGACAGACGCTTTTTCTTTAATCTGACACATGTAACTGATTCTAGGCCTTTCCCTACCTCGCTTTCCTTCAGTTTTACCGATAAACACGAAGGAAAGAATATAAAACAACAGAACTTAAATTGGATTCAGCTCAAAAAATATGATTGGAATTTATTTCCAAGAATCTGCACTAGCAAAAATATTTCCCTCTGTAAAAACTTTTGATAACCAAAATTCGTTCCTCTAGTGCGGAAACTAGATATTTTCAAAAAACAAATGCAAACATCACACTGCAACAAGAAACAAACATTCAAAAGCTTTGTCCCAAAAGTTAATTTACTAACAAAATGACTTTTGATAAAAGTTCTTAAACATTTTTAGCATTATTGGAATATGTTGGTACATTTTAGTTCAAGTAAATATTTCATTTTTTTTATAGTTTGCAATATTTGACATTAACCACTCTACAAACAAATATTGCTAGAGAAGCTTTTAAAGGTTCAAAAACGAAGTACTCATAGTACGAGTAATCCTCATGTCCTAAAAGTGACTTTACTTGAAAATGACAGTTATTTAGTTAAAGCTAAATACTCGTTAATTGAACCACATTTACATGATTAGTTAGTTAATTGGCAGTAGTTATACCAATTACTTTGAAATACATGAATATCGATGATTGTTACTATGTAATGTAATTTACATGTATCATTACTATCAGTATGACGTGGATTTGCTTAAATGTAATTAAGAATTTAAAAAACTGGCCAGTGCGAGTCGGACTCGGGCACAGAGGGTTCCGTACTTTAAAAAACGGCAAAAACCTGTAAACGTTAACACAAAATGTCAGTCTTGGCTCGACCCGGGAATTGAACCCGAGACCTCAGTCTTGGCAGCCGAGTGCCTATACCACTGGACCACCGAGGCGACCTAATAAAATTTTAACCTAAGAAAATCAGTTAACCGGTATCCAAGTTTACTTAGAGCATACCACAGCAAACAGGCTAGATTCACGTCAGGAGAGTAAATAATTATTATATTTACTTTAAGCTTCTTCTTCTTCATCGAGTGGATGGTCAACCTGACCAATCCTGGTGTCAGAGTTATTGAGCCGCCAAAGGCCTCTGACATGGCTCATGTAACGACTACTATCCGTAGAAAGTAACCGGGACCGACGGCTTAACGTGCCCTCCGAAGCTCAGAATCATCTTACTTTTCGAGCAATCAGGTGATTCAGCCTGCAATGCCCTAACCAAACTGAGGAAAGTCTCACAAAGAGATTTTTGTGAGATATCCCCACCGGGAACCGAACCCGGAACCTCCGGGTCGTGAGCTGGGCGCTCAAACCACAAGACCACGGAGGCTGTTTTTGTCATACATTACAATATTGCGGGCTAGACATCACCAACCCGCATTAGGCAAGCGTGGTGATTACTACTAATCCTTCTTACTGTACTGATCTTCAGTGAGATGAGAGGCCTTTGTCCAGCAGTGGGACATAACAGGGTACTTTTTACGTTTCTATGTCATTTTTCAGCTCATTCAATGTCTACAAAGGAAGCATTTGACGTCTCTGAGTACATGCGTAAGGTTTTTTAGAGATTTTTGACATTGAATGTAAGTACATATGTATAATGACGGCAGTAAGTTTAATACATAGTTAAAGTACTAAATACAGTTAAAAGTTTATAAATGGGTTTTTTGGCGTTAAAAGTGTATAAGCAATTACACTACTTAATTTTTATTTCCAGACGTTTCGAGCTGATTGCACCACTCGTGGCCCCGAACGAACTAACTATTAGAAAATTAACTTTTCTCGGAAGGCAGTTAATAACAAAATCTCAGTATTGCTAAATAGACACACACACAAACAATAAACAGTTCTTTTATAATTCTTTACCTTTCTGCGAACGTCTGTGCAACGAGTAACCGAGTTATGGGACAGGCTACGTAACGGACGGCGGGAGTGGCATAATTCGATTTTTCAATGCTGAGTCGATTGCTACCGATTACATCTCGACTCGAGTTGAACTTGTTTATGATTTGTTTTTACAATTTCCATGATTGAAACTTAATTCGGTTTCGGTTTGATGGTGGATTTTTCTGTTTCGTGTCTGCTGTTTCGTTGTGTTATATTACGTTGATTCGGAATGAAACTTGATTTACTTGTCCCGAAAGTCTCACACCCGTACTCAGAGACGTCCAATGCTACTTTCCCCGCGGTGTTACCCGCATTGTACCCGTTCTCTTTAGAATTTCGGGATGAAATGTATCCCATGTGTTATTCTGATGTATAACCTATATTACTGTAAAGTTTCATCCAAATCCGTCGAGTAGCTTTTTCGTGAAAGAGTAACAAACATACATACATCCTCAGAAACATTCGCATTTATAATATTAGCAGGATTGATAGAGTGATTTTGACATTTATGAAAAATTACGTTCATTAGTTAAGTGTCAATTTATTGGTCGTCTCTGAGTGACGTTACTAAGAGTGAGTTTAAGAACAATTTCAACGTGCTGTGATTGGCCAATTGGACTCCGAACTGCTCCGCTCCGCTTCAATAAAAAAAGTAGACGACAGAAAGACATGCCGAGTCCATAAGGGTTCCGTTTTCTGCCCTTTATCTACGGAACTCTTAAAAGAACCTAAGAGATTTGAAAGCCAGTTTGGCCCACGACATTTTTTCGTATATTTGAAGGAAAGCTGATGAAACGCTACATGCAGCTTGGTTCTAACAAAATAACAAAAATAACGTTTCGGATAACCGCGCGACGTCCCGTTTAATTCGATTCGCCGCAGCCGACTCGATTTCAGTTCGACGGTTTTTTAACTTTTTCTGAATCGCGTTGTTTCATCATTTTTAAATCTGGCTTTGATTAAGTTTTGGATTTGGTCTGTGAATTTTTTGTGATGACAGATTAATTATATTTAATTATGGAATGAAATAATTAAGACTTCTTGCTCTTTAGAAGGAATCTTCATTGGCTGGACAATTGAACACATTAGTCTACATTTAAAGTCTTTTAAGAAAAAATTGGTGCTTTATGGCCCTTTTTTTGGAAACCCTTTGGAGTACCACATGTAAAGTATGTTTAAAATATATTTAATTAATTTTTATTTGTAAGTGCATTTTATTCGTGACTAGCCGCGCTCGCGCTGTACCCGTTCCCGCGGGAATTGAGTATAAAAGTAGCCTGAGTTACTCCTTCTTTCATCAGGTATCTGCCAGTGGGGACCGACACTGCGTTAAGCGTGCGCACGCCGTTCCATACAAAAGTGAACCGTCGCGTGCGGTTCATACAAAAGTGAACCGCCGCGTGCGCCCGCCGGGTGCGTAACGCAGTGTTGACCCTGAAAGTCCCGTCAAAATCGGTCCAGCCATTTCAAAGATTAGCCAGAACAAACAGACAGACAAAATTATTTAAAAATGTTGTTGTGGTATTGTGGGTATATCTATATGCACTTTATAAAAAGCGGTTATTTTAATATTACAAACAGACATAATTTTTTTTATTTATTTCTATAGATAATATTTTCAAATTTTCACTGTTCTAAAAACACAATTATCAAAATCAATACCTCGTTACAGTAGATGTAGTCATTACAGCACGCTTGCTTGAAAAACATGTTTTGCAATTCAATTTTAGGATCTTGTAAATGCGAGACGTAACGGCCTCATTTGACAGTCAAATACTTGGCTCTGTACAGCGTTGGATTACTTTCGATGGTGTAGTTTCGTTGACTCTGCTATCCAGTGGTTGTTTGGAAACAAATGACTGTAAGAATTTGTTTAAGGAGAAGAAGAAAAGGATAGTTAAAAAGTTTTTGTTAAGAAGGTAGACTCTCAAAGAATTATCTATGCATCTATACACATAAATAAAATAGCAATTTCTGTTTGAGATATATAAATAACCGCTTTTTACTACATGTATACGAATATAGTATAAGCAGCGCCCCGCTGTTTTACCCGCGTTGTACCCGTTCCCGTGGGAATTTCGGGATGAAAAATCTAGCCTTCCCGTTGAATGTGGCTATCTATTACAAAAATAATTATTTAAATCGGACTTATAATTCCTGAGAATTGAGAATTCCCTCGAACATACAAACAGACAAACAAACTTTCAAATTTTACCTCTTTATAATATTAGTATAGATACATGTACGGTACATATACCAAAATTTTTTTTTTCAATTATTGTTTGTCTGTCTGTTTGTTCCGGCTCATCTCTGAAATGGCTGGACAGATTTTGACGGGACTTTTACTGGCTGAGGTTTTGCTGAGGTTTGTGGTAGCTGATGTAAGGAGTAACTTAGGCTACTTTTTTGTTAAATTTACGCGGACGAAGTCACGTGCACAACTAGTAGTAAATAAGTAAGTAGTTTGTGGCTAACCATATAATTGACACCTAGACGTCGTCGTCAACAACTATGTCTGCACATATTGTTACCCTGGGCCGGAATCGAACGCACAACCGACACAGTCGCGCTCTCTTTTATTTATGAGGTCTTACATCTAACTACTATAAATAAACAAATATACCCGGACAAATTCACACACGGTTAATTAGACCCAAACTAAGCTCTAAGCTTGTATTATGGAATCTAACTCACTGATACTACTACATATACATACACAAATACTTTATAAGAATATATAATTGACACCCAGACGTCGTCGCCAACAACTATGTCTTCACATATTGTTGACTCCGGGCGGGAATCGAACCCGCAACCCCCGACACAGCAAGCGCTCTCGCTGCCACTGTGCCAACAGGCATGTCACTATGCTCGCACTTTTACCGCGAAAATAGGTAGCATTAGAAGACACATTACACTACATCGAATTCATCCATCAGCACGCATCCTACTAATATTATAAATGCGAAAGTTTGTGAGGATGTATGTTTGTTACTCTTTCACAAAAAATCTACGGAACAGATTTGGATAATATTAATTTGGATATTTGGATAGGTTATACATCAGAACAACACATGAGATACATTTTATGCCGAAATTCCCGCGGGAACAGGTACAACGTAGGTAAAATGGCGGGGCGCGGCTAGTATAGACTAAAGTGAACGAATACTGCGATACCCGTATGTATATAAACGTTGCAAGCTGGAGATTATCCGGATGTCATTTCAATTTATCTCATTTCATGTAACAGCTTTCAGTTATTCAGCGTATTTTTATGATTGCTTGCGAACCTGTCGATAATATTAACGTATTTCAAAGTGTATTGCTTAATTGAGTTGATATTATTGCGCATTCATTGAGGGTTTTCACGAAAATGACACTTTTGACAGATTTCTGGACCTCACGTCTCAGTGCTGCCACCTAGTGGGTGTCATTTCAGAAAACCCTCGTTCAAAACTAGAGAGTTATATAAGTTAACAAGCTGCGGCCCGCGGTTTCACTCGCGTTGTACCCGTTCCCGCGGGAATTTCGGGATGAAAAATAGATGTTGGCCGATTCTCAGACCTACTCAATATGCTCACAAAATTTCATGAGAATCGGTCGAGCCGTTTCGGAGGAGTACGCGAACGAACACTGTGACACGAGAATTTTATATATAAGATTGATATATGGACAGTTAGCACCTAAGTCTTCTGTGACCACGGTTCCTGTAAAGGAGCTGAAAGCCCAGATAAAAATGTAAAATAAAAGAGAAGTGTATACGTAGTTTCAATTCAAAATTAGTTTCCGCTTAAACCAAATAAACCAGAATAGACTATGGAAATTATAATGACGAAGAAAATAAGCCATAGTCCAACTGGTTGAACCAAATATTCGCATAAGTTAAACGTTACGATACACCTTTCCAGGTTTAAGGTTTCTACCCATTACACCGTATCATACCATGACCGTGCTATGAACGTTTCAGCACCGGCAAAATATTAGGTGAGAATAGTCGACGTTTTTGGTTGGTGACGGAACGGTCTAGTGAGCATAGTCTCATACTTTTCAATACAAAGAATACTTTTTTGCCTGACACGTTCATAGCACGGTCATGGTATGATACGGTGTAATGGGTGGAGGCCTTTATCGTCCAACCGAACTTACTTAATTTAAAAATCCCTGAAAATAATAAAATGTACATATTCCTGCACACCCCTTAATCTTAACTCAAAGACGCAAATCTCGAAAAAAACAATATAAGGGCTTCCACACAAAACTGCGAATTCGCATCGCATCGTAAAAATCTGCGAATTCGCACGACGCATCGTAAGAATTTCCGATCTGCTTCGCATCGCACATTCCTGTCATATTACGTCATCCTTGGTGACACCATTTCAGGAAATTTAAGGACAGGAATTGGGCTTTTGAAAAAAAAATTTTTTGTGATAAATGGAAAGATTATATATTAGTTTTATAACAAAACTATTTTTATTTTATTTTTTTTCGCAATAATTCAAAAGTTATTTCAAAATAAAAAATAATTTTTGAATCCAGTACCGAAGACACGCCGACAGCTCCCGAACAAACCCGAGCGCGTGTGACGTCATAATGTTAGTTTTCACTCCGCCGTTTCAGCCGTAAACGCTGAACTGTTATTAAATAGCTATAACATTATGACGCCACAACTATGGCGACCAATCATGGCGCGTTTATAGTCACGTGATTTTTATTTAAATTTTATCAATTTTTAATTGTTTATAATTAATTGAAAAACACGTCCAGTACGGCCTACACTTGAAGGAATGGTCACCCTACCAAACGGTTCGCCGCACTAAATCGCATCGTAGAAATTCGCATCGCAAGTTTCTACGATGCGAATTCGCATCGCATCGCATCGCAGTTTTGTGTGGGAGCTCTAAAATAAAAAATGTCTGGCATGTCATATTTTAAAAATAAAGGAATTCCTTTAAACAGGCGGACTAAATACAAATAAAAAGTATGCAAAAGTGCCAAGACTCGGTACAAGTACATCAGAACTCGAAGTAAAGCTGTGTATACAAGTACAAGTGTATAAGGCAGCGTACATAAGTACAAGTATATATTTAAATAAACCCCGCGACCGAAATGACGCGGTAATCCGTCTTGCTTGAAGTTTCGTTACTGTCATAATTTTACAAGGATATTCTACTACTGGATGTGTCAGTTTGATGTGCTAACGGTCTTCGATAAAGGTTACTAATAAGACTAACTACGTTTTCTAGCTAACGATGTAAGATGTACTCTCTCTTGTTTCCTCGGGCATTACGTGACGTACAGTAGTTCTGGATGTGTCAGTTTTATGGATGATATACTTGTTGTCTTTGGCACCTATTGTGACTTTTTTAGTCTACTGATTTCACTGTATCCGGCTCACGTGACCGACCCAGTCTCTCTCGAAATAAGCAGATAACCGGGACCATCTATGTAGATGACTTGGAATTAAACAAAAGATAACGTTTGAAAAATGTCTAATAAATGTCTCAATGCAGGACAAAGACCTCTAATTTGTGTGGAACATAAAAAATAATCACCACGCTTGAATACTTCAGGTTGGTGATCTAAATCCCAAGCTATGGTTGAAAAGAAAATACACAATATAATATCAGTTAGTTAGATTCCATAGTACAAGCTTAGAGCTGAGTTTGGGTCTAATTAACCGTGTGTGAATTTATCCGGGTGTGTTTATTTATATAATTTAACTATGGAACAGTACAGTTTTATATATTTTTTTGGTTTATAATACAAATTATGTATTTACTTACCTTACACTACGAAGTCATATCCAGAAGTTTTAAATCTCCGATAAATACGATTCTCCGTACCGCGAACACAGCTCAAACGCGGCCACTGAAAAATGACTAAAAATTAATTCGGGAAAATTAAAATTCTTTAACGATACCCTCTTTTGAGGATTATTCACTGTCCCGGGGAGATTATTTGTCTCATTAGTCAAGCTAATTAATATACGAGGCCGCGGGCGACTTGTAATTACTCCTAGGAAGGATTCTGTTGTCCATTTGTGGAGGTAAATATTTGTTACGATATTTATTACCTTGAATTAATTACCATTTAACGCCTCGGTGGTTTAGTGGTATGTGCACTCGCCTGCTAAGAATGAGATCCCGATTTCAATTCCCAGGTCGAGCGAAAACATGTTTCCTACTTTTCAAACATGGCTCGAGTTTGAGATCACCAACCGTGGTGATTACGCCTAATCCTCCTCACTGTACTGATCTTCAGTGAGATGAGGCCTTTGCCCAGCAGTGGGACATTACAGCCTACTTACTCCATAAAATCTAGTATTAAGTCTATTAAAAACCCATTACTTTTATCCCTAAATTCCTTTCGGAACAATTCTGGCAAGTTTTATATTTTCCTTTTCTTAGTATCCGTAGTTTTCTTTTAAAAGTCAATGACAAATATTCATTATTCACTCTTCGATATTCAAACGTCGAGAACCAATCAAACTACACTAATGAGCTCAGTTCGAAGAGTCACTAGACTGATTCAACTGACACTGTTCCAATTGGAACTGTACTCCTATCTAATTAAAGACCAATTTCATTTGCTAATTGGGGCGTTGATGATTAGATGTGTTGGTTATGTTTGATTGAATCTTAGGGCTCGAGCAGATCTTAGACAAGACTGTAGTTAGACAGTCTGCTAGTCTATTCTCCAAAAATTATAAATGCAACAGCTTGTGAGGATGGATGCATGTGTGGAATGGATGTATGTTTGTTACTCTTTCACGCAAGAACTACTGAAAGGATTTGGATGAAAATAGTAATATAGGTTATATGTATATTAGAGAAACACATGGGATACACGTTATCCCGAAATTCCCGCGGGAACGGCCACAACGTGGGGCACGGCTAGTAGTAATTATAGGAACTAGTAAGCTATGTAAAAAAAGCTTTTATAAACATTACTTCACTTTTCACTTCACTTCAGTTCTTCGTAAGTTTTTGAGATCAATATCTAATCTAATATATAAAATTCTCGTGTCACGTTGTGTGTAATTGAACTCCTCTGAAACGGCTCGACCGATTCTCATGAAATTTTGTGTGCATATCGGGTAGGTCTGAGAATCGGACAACATCTATTTTTCATCCCAAAATTCCCGCGGGAACGGGTACAACGCGAGTGAAACCGCGGGGCGCAGCTAGTCTTTTTATATAATTAAATTTTTAACTATTCAAGCAAATTTTCTACCAAAGCTTATATAAATGAAATATTACTTAATGCTTTTATGCAATTCACACCTCATCACTAACGCCCGTACCCGTCCAATGCTTCCTTAGGCGGCCCCTAGACCTACAATAACATTGTACAATAAATTTAATTCTGCAATAAGATTGAATTGCGTTTTGAATCCAAACGGTCAATTATATATTGCACAATAAGAAAATTGTGCAATGTTTTCTTGTTCAGTCGGAGAATAGTTTGATCCCGAGCAACATGTCAAATATTGCGCAATACTGACCCTACACGAAGCAATAAAAAAATATGGTGCAATAAAAATTAAACTCGCTTAAACTTTCGTTCAATCATTGCGCAGTCTTCAATATTAGTCCTAGACGATTAATTATATTGCACAATATTCAATATTGCGCAATATAATTGATCGTCTAGGGGCCGCCTTAGTAGAGACTTAAGAAGTGATTTCGACACGTTGTATACGAAAAATAAATAAAGTAAGACGATTCCGTGCTTCGGTGGGCACGGTAAGCCGTCGGTCCCGGTTACTTTCTAAGGATAGTTGTCGTTACATGAGCCATGTCAGAGGTCTTTGGCGGCTCCATAACTCTGACACCAGGATTGGTCAGGTTGACCATCCACTCGATGAAGAAGAAGATATGAAAAATTACGTCAATTAGTTTTACGTCATTAAACGTTTTCTCTGGTATATAAAAAAATGTTTTTTTCGAAATTTTGACCTTAGTTTAGATTTGAACCCTTTTAAAAAATGAATTATAGGTACAACATATCTCGTATCTAAACACTCAACATTATTACCCCCATCTTTTTTCCGCCGAACCGCTATCTTAAGAAATTGATGTAAACATATCACATAGATATTACACACACTCAAACACACATACTTATTAAAAGCCCCACTTTTTCCTCATCAGGTCTAAAAATAAAATAATCCCTGCCCCTCTTTCATGCATAAGCACTGAACCGGAGTAAAAACGGATAAGAGAGGATATAGTTTATGATCCGTAAGAGAATAAGACATTGGCAATGGAAAACTTAATATCCCGGAGAGAAGGTCGCTAGTCCTGTCTGATAATATAATAATGCTGAAGAGTTTGAACGCGGTTATCTTTGGGACAATCTGTCAGTTTTGAAAAAATATTTTGTACTAGCAGCGCCCCGCGGTGTTACCCGCGTTGTACCCGTTCCCGTGGGTATTTTGGGATGAAATGTATTCCATGTGTTATTCTGATATATAACCTACATTATTGTAAAATGTCATCCAAATCCGTTCAATAGTTTTTGCGTGAAAGAGCAACAAACATACATCCATACATACATCCATCCTCACAAACTTTCGCATTTATAATATTACTAGCTGCGCCCCGCGGTGTTACCCGCTTTGTTCCCGTTCCCGCGGGAATTTCGGGATAAAATATATCCCATGTGTTATTCTGATGTATAACCTACATTACTGTAGAGTTTCATCCAAATCCGTTCAGTAGTTTTTGCATGAAAGAGTAACAAACATCCATACATCCATACATCCATACATCCATACATACAAACTTTCACATTTATAATATTAGTAGGATATAATATATATATATATATTATAGTAGGATAGTAGGATAGTAGGATAGTAGGACTGGTTGTTCCGCGTGGTGGTTCCACTCGCAATGCAATAGATGGCGTTGCTAGTGTGAACATTTTGTACTTCGCGCTTTCGTAATTTTTTTATTTATTTTTACCTTGGCGGGGCGTACTGGACTTGTGGACCCAGTTGTTGGTGTTTTAGATCGCCTAAAGGCCTTCGACATGGTCTATCAATTGAAATAACCGGGACATATAAAATGATAGAATGACTCATGTTGCGAGACGTAAGTTCGAGTAGGTATTGGCCAAACCTAGTGTCAGAGTTTTAGACCTTTTTTCCTCATGGTAACAAATAAGTAAGTAGCCACTGCTGGGCAAAGGCCTCTCATATCACTGAAGATATCACTACAGTGAGTAGGATTAGGCATAATCACCACGCTTGCCAAATACGGGTTGGTGGTCTCCAACCCGAGCCATGTTTGAAAGTTAGGAAACATGTTTTCGCTCGAAAAAATGTTCCTACTTTATCGGGAGCAGTGTCGATAATTATTAATTACACTTCCTCAAAAGTTATTAGTTATTACAGAGCGGTTCATTAATTTATCATCATGTAACTACATGTGTGTCCACTTATCAATCAATTTACATAGTGTATCTCCGGCATTAATATTGAAAGCGATCGAATATGTATAGCCGGCCTGTGGCGTTGATTCTGTCTCAATTCTCGTTAAGGAAGTTGCGTTTGATACTATGAGTTAGGGCAATTCTTTCCTTAAGCTAACTTTTACATAAGTCGAGTTGATTCTTTTTAAAAAACAGTAGGCGGATCCGTTCCAAGAGACATATAACCAGCGATAAAGAAGAGTCTATTGGACCAATTCTATATAACATTGCCCACTGCTCTTTGCTAGGAATTCGGCTTCTGTCGATTAAGAATTGAGGACAAAATGGCCCCACAGTTTTTGGACCCCGAAAACCCCGATCTCTTCCTCCAAAACGGGGATGTCTAAAGCTATAGAGCTTCCCTTCTAGGAGCGAGGCCCTCAAAGATGACGGCGACGCGCTCTCGTGGTCCTGAGCGCGCCACCCCAGGAGGGACAGGGGACGCTACTACGCCTCTCCTCTCCCTACCTGAAGATGTGCTTGCCCGAGGGTAAGCAAGCAGCAATTGCTCTTAGTATTTTCTAGGGATAAACTCCTCCACACATGAAACGACCATGAAAAGAGTATCAAACACGCTTCTCTTACCGGGCACACAAGTATATCTCAGCGGATTGCTATGGATTGTCATTAAGCGATGAGCTTAACGTGCTTTATGTACGGATCTGAGGTACGGATATACGTTTAATACTGTTTGTGATGTTTAGCTTAACATACACTTTGTTCTGCCTTTGTTCTTATTGATAGTCTCTTTCAAACAATCACTATGTTGCGAAAAACAACACAGCACAACGAACGTGACAGAAGACAAGATATTCTATAATATAAAAATGAATCGCTGAATCTGTTGGTAAGCGCATAACTTCAGAACGACTGCACCAAATTGGATGATTCTTTTTTTAATGTGTTCCTTATTGTCAGGACAAAGTTTTTATATATATAAAAAATAAGGAATAAATATCTCAAAATTCCCACGGGAACGGGGGCTCTGCGGGTGAAACCACGGGGCACAGCTAGTGATAAATACTATCATTGGTACATAAATGAAAACATTGGTATAAAATAGTCTATAACCTTCCCGTTGAATGTGTCTATCTATTACAAAAATAATTATTCGAATCGGATTAGTAGTTTCTGAGATTAGCGCAAACAAACAAACAAACTTATATTAGTGCTAGCCGCGCCCCGCGGTTTCACCCTCGTTGTACCCTCTCCCGCGGGAATTTCAGGATAAAATGTATCCCATTGTCCACTTGTTATTCTGATGTATAACCTATATTACTGCAAAGTTTTATCCAAATCCGTTCTGTAGTTTTTGCTTCTTCTTCTTCATCGAGTGGATTGTCAATCTGACCAATCCTGGTGTCAGAGTTATAGAGCCGCCAAAGGCCTCTGACATGGCTCATGTAACGACTACTATCCGTAGAAAGTAACCGGGACCGACGGCTTAACGTGCCCTCCGAAGCACGGAATCATCTTACTTTTCGGGCAATCAGGTGATTCAGCCTGCAATGCCCTAACCAAACTGAGGATAGTCTCACAAAGACATTTTTTTGAAACATTGTCCCCACCGGGAATCGAACCCGGAATCTCCGGATCGTGAGCCGAGCGCTCAAACCTCAAGACCACGGAGGCTGTGTGTGTGTGTAGTTTTTGCGTGAAAGAGCAACAAACATACATCCATACATCCATCCGTCCTCGCAGACTTTCGCATTTATAATATTACCTAGTAGAATAGGATAGACTACTAGGTATATATAAAAACTTACGACGTCACAATCATAAAAATACTGATTACCAACTAATTCAGTCTAACTAAACTCTTTCAGAGTCAGTTAAAAACCAGTAAAAACTAATCCTATGTATGTAATTAAGTTTCAAAACTAATCAAAACTTGGCGGTTGAAGCTTGGCTGTGGTCTAAGGTATAAATGCTAAAACGTACAGTTTTCAGTTTCAGGAAAAGTTGGACTAGGTAATGAAAGTTCGTCCATGCTTGAGTTTGTCGCTGAGCCTGGAGATACGTGACATTTAATAAACCTCCCTGAATAGTATACTTTGGTGGAGATTTCTGATATGTAATAGATATGCACCGATAGTGGCAATATACAAGTAGTGAATATACGACGTCTGGGTGTCAATTATATATTCTTATAAAGTATTTGTGTATGTATTTGTAGTAGTATCAGTGAGTTAGATTCCATATTACAAACTTTGATACTAGTTTGGGTCTTATTAACCGTGAGTGAATTTGTCCGGGTATATTTATTTATTTATTCTCGACTATTGATTTGACATCAACGTTTAATAGCGTATGTTTGTGTGTGTGGCGTGCGTGGTGAATGAATGTTTGTTGGAATCAGTGAATTCTGAACATTTGAAGCAAGGCAAGACAACCCCAATATGCACTGAACCTTAAAAAGAATCAATTTTAATCACAAACTAAAACAATATATTGAATTGAAACTTCGTTTACGGATATACTTCGCTTTTATTTAACATTTTTAAAGGACGTTACGGCTCCTTTAAAGAAACCGTGGTCACAGAACAGGAGTGAGTCAACACATTTAATTGTCAGTCCAGTAGACCATCTTTGAAGCCTTGAGGCGGTCAAAAACTCGATACTAGGGCCACTAATCTACTTGAAATTAGTTAATGTACCTTAGTGCAACATCCATCTATATATATCCATACATATTCACAAAAATTTAGTTTTAATTTCCAAACACTTTATACCAATACCACAAATGACACATTACAATGTAATCCTTCTTAAAAAATCTTTAACACAACCAACCTAAAAGCCACATCCCAAACCTTTTTAGACGTTTACTATTTCAATTAAAACCAAGTGTTTTAACAACAGAACTGGGATCGCATGGAATCTCCCAGTAATTGGTTACAAGACACTGGATGGGGATAACGTCACTTGAGCCCTTCAAGTGTTCAAAGTTGTAATGGTTTGCACTTAAATTCATTCAAACTTTCCCGGCGCTATCTAGTGGGCTTTAGTTCCGTGGTAATTGAATATTTGTAAAGATTTTGTGGGAGTTTTAGTTGGGATGTGAAAGTATGATAATGTGTGTTATTCATATGGATGGTAATATACGAGTAATTACGCTTATGAGTTTGTTTAATTCAAAGCGTTTACTGGAACTGAAGTATTTAGATAACTTAGAAAAGGATAAGACGTATACAATTATTTTATTATCATCGAAAATCAAATTTCAAATAGCTTTTTATGAGAACAATTTTTTTTATTGGTTAACAAAGGGACTACTCTACAGGCATGGTAAATATACTCTTTTCGAAAGATTTTTGCTTTTTTTACACAGACAAAAGAGGCAAACAAATAAACAAAAGAACTTCACCAACCTAATATTTTTTTCAGTCCATCAAAAACAGACAAAACCGTACAGAATCAGCACCCAAAATCTCCGAATAAAATCTCAAGTATAACCATATATTGAGTTGACAGGATCCACCCATACATTATAGAGTTTCTACAAAGACGTCTGGATTTGAAACCTTTTATCTGGATTGAATGGGGGCAATTCTACCAGTTTTATTAGTTAAACCAACTGTCTTCAACTTCCATTTACTTTCTTGCTATTCGTCGAGGAACAAGTGTAGATAAGGAATGTGCATGTGTGGTTGAATCACGCAGTTCGTAATGTGAGGTGTAGTTCGAACGGGGCTATCTATAGATTAATATATAGAATTGTATAGAGTTTAATGCTTGGTGTAATTTTAGTTTTGAAGTGTTTGTAGCTTGATGAGTTGTGGGGAAACTTATTATTATTTTATTTTCAGCCTGACTTGTCCCACTGCAGGTCATAGGCCTCCCTACCCTCTTTCCACTTTTCTCTACTGAGTGCTAGACTGGGCCAATCCTTCGTGAAGGTGTCGAGCTCGTCTCCTCGCCTCCTCGGTCTGCCGCGACGTCGTTTCCGATCTTGTGGGACGCACTGAGGAAGGTCAATTTTTTTCTTTCCTGATTTTTACTCTTGTAGCGGTGGTGGCGTAGTGAATAAGAGATGTTAGTTCATTGCGACGCTACTCGGATGGTGACCAATAAAGTGGTATTTCTATCTGAGCGCTACCGTGCTTTGGAAGGCACCAAAATGTCTGCCCGAATTCGCCAATGTAACGATAGATCGTTTTTTATACGATCGATTCTTCAGTATGTAAGGATAATTATTGTTCGAACGCTACTGCAATTTTTGGTCTAGGTCAAAGAACGATGTGGTTTGAAATTTTTAAATAAAATAACAGTACAAAACCGTCTAAAACTAATACCGGTCTTGAAACAATAAATCTGATACCAGGGTTAGATAACTAACTTTCAAGGTTTGGTTTTAGAATATCATAGTAGATCGACTTGGTTTATCCATTTCAACTTATATCCACGGTTACAAACATAAATCTGACATAGTTACATTTTATATGTAAAGTTCGCAACAGCGAGGAGTGATAAGAATTAGAATTAACTCCGATATGAGCTATTTACATTGTAGCCTTTAACATGGTTCGGGTTTTGAATCGCAAACATGCATTAAGTGAAGCAAGCGTAATCTTAATTGTAAGTACTCAGCAATATTAAACTTCGTGCAGGTTAGTGGTTAACCCAGGTCTCAGATCTCTTCAGTTTTGAGAATTCCTAATAGCCTCCGACATGGACTATCATAGTAGGGATAGAAATATCTACACGTAACCGTAGCTCGTAGCATCCGTAGCACGCATCCGTAGCACGCATCCGTAGCACGCATCCGTAGCGCGCATCCGTAGCACGCATCCGTAGCACGCATCCGTAGCAAACTTTTGTAGTATGCATTAGTAGCACGCATCTGTAATATCCGTAGTATACATTCGTAATAGGCATCCGTAGCATCCATAAGACGTATCCGTAGCACGCATTCGTAGCACGCATAAATAGCTCATACGATTATTCGTAGCATTTATCTGTAGTATCCGTATCCGTACTTCGATCCTCTAAGCCACAACGTAGAGAGAATCGAGAGGCTAAAGAAAGATAAATCAGAATACTAAAAAGTTTAATAATAGAATAAAAAAATATGTTTCTTAACAAAACAAACGTTGTTAGAGCCCCATAGAGGGGAATATTAAAGAGAAATTATAAAAAAGGGAAAATGACTGTAACTATAATGGTGTATGTCTGTAACGACCTCTGTAAACAACACTTGAAGCTCTAATAAACCGTCTAATTAACGACGTGCATTCACGGAGACAGCTACGGACAGTGGCCATGGAGTTTGCATATTTAGGGACAACTTTGATACAAAATAATTATAGTAAAAAAATAAAGATGTCGAATGTCCTACTGCTGGGCAAAGGCCTCTCATATCATTGAAGTTATCAAAACTATGAGAATGTAAGTTAAATAATTAGGGTAATAATATAATTTATGCGAGAATAAAAAAAGAAGAATATAACGATTATTTTTTCTGGTCAAAATAATAACAGGCGCAAATATGAGAAAGTCGTGCCATAATTTGTAGGCTGGTGACATATTTTAGTGTGTAAGTAGAACTCCCGGGAAACAGGGTAAGGGTTTTTTTAATATTACAGAATTATTATTGGTAAATTCTATATTATGTTAACAAGTCTACTGAACTTTAAGGTAACCAAGAAAAAAAACTATGACGATTTTAAACGTTACAGGCTAATTAACAACATATAAACATTTTTGTTCTTAAAATATTGAAACAAAGTATCAAAAAATCTTTATTTTCATAAATTTCTGTTAATTAACAAATCGTGGTCACCCCACAATACACCCGAGTATGCAATTAGCGTATACTTGTTGACAGATTATGACTGTGTTCTATCCTTGTCTTTCTTACGACCATTCTCATGCGAAAAAGGGACAGCAGTACTGCAAAAAGAGACTCTAGTGAAGCCTAGGATTTGATATTTTGCGGAACGTCAACCGTTTGAATGGTTTGAAACAGTTTTTGTTTTAATTAGTGATGTTTTTTAAATATACCTTCGCCTTGTGATGATGTTATACCAGTTCCTGTGGAAATTTGAGCGTATAATATGCATAATAGATTGAAAAATATTCTATTTCTGAATAAAATGGTTAAATTACAAGCTTTTAAAAACATTAATGGACTTAGGGCCGAAACTGCGTTAAGCGTGCGCGGCGGGCACACGCTTCTGTACACTTTTGTATGAAGCCGCACACGACGGGTGCACGTGACGGTTCACTTTTGTATGAAACCGCACGCGACGGGTGCACGCTTAACGCGGTTTCGGCCCTTAATATATTAATTTTTTATTAAAAATTACAAGTAAAACTAAAGTATTTGCCACTACGGTAAAAATAAAGGCAAAAGAAGCTTTCATCATATTTGAAGATATCAATGAAGGTAGAAGATGGATAATTAATAACACTGAAGAAGACTAATTATAGGTAGTTAACCTATACCTCAAAATAAATATACCTAAAAACCATGCTCTAAAACAGATCCGCGCACACATAGATATGCGCCCAATGAGTTTCGGAAGGTGTCAGACTAATACCAGCGGATATTTTACTACAAATACGTCTACGCGTCTATGTATGTGTGGTCTCATCTCGTATTACGTTGTCGTTGGATGTGTGTGTGTGTATCTATTTTGTGCACTAAGCTCTAGAATACGCAGTCATGTTAGTTAGCCTCTATAGTGTGAACCTAACTAACCGATTCTATTCCGTTTATGCAAAATTGCAATATTAGTATACAGCGCTCTGCGATTTTACCAGTCCCCTATCCGCGGGAAATTTGGATTGACAGATAGCCTATAGCCTTCCCGTTGATTGTGGGTTTCTACACTAATTTTATAAAGAGAAAAACTTTGTTTGTTTGGTTGTAATGAATAGGCTCAAAAACTACTGGACCGTTTTTAAAAATTCTTTCACCATTCGAAAGCTACATTATCCACGAGTAACATAAGCTATTTTTCATCCCGAAATTCCCACAGGAATAGACACAACGCGGGTGAAACCGCGGGGCGCTGCTAGTCTATTATAAAAAGTTAATTCAAATCGAAGATTAGTAGTTTCTATGATTGCTTATTATAAGGCAACGTCCAGCTAATATCGCTTAGTCAAACTACGCAACGAGCTAGTAAAAAACTGCCCTAGTTTCTAAACTATATCCAACATCAGTTAATAAACAAATAAATTGTTTATTCAATAAACTGGACTAACTTTAAACCGTTTAGTTGTATCTCCATTGAATACCAAGAAACGAACTGGGAATAACGAATTTAATCCTGCTTCGGATGACGTTTTCCCTCAGGAATATCTGGATAGGTTGACGTAATAACTTATCCTGTGGGAATTCTAGGAGTTGGAAGTTTATGATTGAATTATGATGTTTTGGTTAATAGTTAGTTTATGAATTGTGTGGTTTGTGTTAAAACGCAAGACATTTATCGGACGGGTCACGGGCCCTTTGAGGGCCCACTGCGAGCGAGTGTGACGCTTCTTCTTCTTCTTCATCGAGTGGATGGTCAACCGGACCAATCGTGGTGTCAGAGTTATTGAGCCGCCAAAGGCCTCTGACATGGCTCATGTAACGACTACTATCCGTAGAAAGTAACCGGGACCGACGGCTTAACGTGCCCTTCGAAGCACGGAATCATCTTACTTTTCGGGCAATCAGGTGATTCAGCTTGTAATGCCCTAACCAAACTGGGGACAGTCTCACAAAGAGATTTTTGTGAGATATCCCCACCGGGAATCAAACCCGGAACCTCCGGGTCGTGAGCCGGGCGCTCAAACCACAAGAACACGAAGGCGGAGTGTGACGCTGTACGTGTGTCTTATGCTTAACTACATATTTGAGTGAGTGTGAGTTTACATGTGTAGGTATTTAAAGCCTCTATTAATGAATAAGTGGCCCTAATTTTTTTTAGGTATATAGTAGCGTTTTGTTATTATATGACGTTCGATGACTGATACTGATTATATCTTTGTCAAATTGGAAAAACTTTGAAATTTGTCGGTGACTAGTAAGTTAATCTTTACAAAACCAAAACCACTCAAATATTTTCTTTTAGCCTTGCAAGATATATTGAAAATACTCACACACATACAATCAATACTAATTTCATTAAAACGTTAGAATTTTGTTACACAAAAACTCCAATCACAAGAAACCAATCTAACTGAATAAAACCAACTACCACATCCAAATTTTCCACTACAGAGTCGTATTTTCGTACTCAAATCTCGTACTTTCAACAAATCGAATAAGTGCGCGCTTCTTCCGAACAGAGCTGGATTCAATACGAATTCAATTCCGATTTAAAATCCGACTCTGTACCGAATATGTGAGAATATAATGTAACAAGTTTAAATGAAAAAGTTTGATTTAGGAAATGGTGTAGATTGGATTGTGTTGTTCCAAGTTTAAATAGTCTCCTTTCAAAACTTATTTAAGACAATCCTAATTAAATATACGCGGATAAAACACACAGTTAGTTAAACCAAAGTTTAGACCTAAGCTTGTATCATGGAATCTAACTAACTGTTACTACTACAGATACAAACACAAATACTTTATATGAATATACTAGCTGGGCCCCGCGGTTTCACCCGCAGAACCCCCGTTCCCGTGGGAATTTTGAGATTTTTATTCCCTATAAACCTCACGGAGCCCGAGACCTTTCTAACGAATGCAAAACCGTGGAAATCGGTTCGTGCGTTCTGGAGTTATAGCGTCAGGGAGGAAAACCCCACTTATTTTTATATAGTAGATTATAATTGCCACACAGACGTCGCCACTAACAACTATGTCGACACGCCCCCCCGCCCGGTACATCAAACACCAACGCCAATAAAAAAATTAAGATAGGTTCATAATAAAAAATAAATAGTTTTCAATTGGGTTTTAGACGTCTTGTTCACAAGATCACGTTTCATCTTCCTTCTACCAAATCCTCTTATAAGTATATATCATAGACAAGCCTAATCTACTGATTCAATTTAAACTAACACATGTTCCCTTTTCCAAAGCCTTTTCCAAAGGGTTTGACATTACAAGACGGTCCAAAAAAGACCTTAATCTGGTAAAAATTTCATAACATCTTCACTGTAGGAAATTGCGAACTATTATTCAGTGTTTCAGATCACGTACGAAACTAAAGTCTATACGAAGCGTGAGCCGCGCCTTAAATCTTTGGATTTACACCTTCTTAGTGTAAACTGTTCTGAGATCTTGGTGAAACGATTTGGAAAAATTATACGAGATACTATGTTGGGATGAGGAGATTCCGTGCAAATAGTGTTACAGGACTCTGTCTGTAACAAATATGTGGCTGAACTTATTTGAAATCATACTAATATTATAAATGCGAAAGGTTGTGAGGATGTGTGTATGTTTGTTATTACCGCGAGAACGATTGTCTCTGCGACAGTCTAGAAACTATTATTTATTCAAACGGGAACTTACGTACGAAGGAGGTTACTGTTGAGAGTTCCTCAACACGTTTCGCTCACATCCGGTGACCTTCATCAGGAGGTGGGTGAAGCGCTCGCGACAGCGTGCGGGTAGACGTAAGTACCGTCCGTCGTACGCCAGTTCCCGTTTGAACAAATAATAATGACATCAACGTACGTTTCAATTAATAGTAAAATAGTCTTGAAACTGTTTACATTTGTCTTTACTATCCACATACTCGAAAGACTGTCCAAGCTAAAATCTGCGCAGGCTCTTTGTTAACTTTCCGCTTTAAATGCACATTAATTTGAGTTCAAATACACAAACAAACAAAGGTACAGCATAACCGGGGCAACAGCTATTTACCGAATATTTAGCTCGCTGGTAAATTATGACGATTACCGATCGATTGCCGTTATTTTATTGGTGTACAGAGCTAGGAATTACTAGATGTGAAGTGAATAAAATAGCCTTTAATTTACATAATCAAACATTACCGTTTTTAATAATAATAGTCAACTCCAAAATTAAGTTAAAATTTAACGTCCGAGTTTATTATTTAGCGAATAAATATGTTAATAAAACAAATGACGTTTGCTTTTGATTGTGTACTATTTAGTACAAAGAAAGACAGGGAAGGTTGGAAGCATTCGGAGGAGACCTTTGCACAGCAGTGCGATGATACAGACTTTGAAAAAATAGTACAAAACAAATTACAATTTTGAACCAACAGCTTTTGTTGATAAACATATTAACAGCCGCACTCAGAGACGTTCATAAAAAAAAAAAACACTCAAGCGACGTAATTTTTCATACATTACGTGTCAAGATCACTTTAATCTCTTCCAAAGAAGCATTTCTGAGTACGGGCGTAGGTAGTAAAATATATTTAATAATTCTGGTATAACCCGCCCTGTGACACATCCAGTAACACCCCTATATCCACGTAATTAGACGTCCGCATTGTCCATTCAGGCGTTAACTGAAAATTAATGTTTCATAATTTGTCTGAATTGAACTCGAAATGCTATTGTATTATTTTATTAATAAATAACGTAATAATGTAAAGATTAATTTGAATGTCGTTTACAAAACATTAGCATAGAATATTATTATGCTATTTGTTTTTAACTGACTTTAAAAAAGGAAGAGGTATCTCAATTCGACCGTATATACGCGGTGGCATTGGAACATGGTATTACGCCTAGTTCTCCTCACTATACTGATATCTTCAATGAGATGAGAGGCCTTTGACCAGCAGTGGGACATTACAGGCTAATCACTAGTGACCATCAAGCTGCTGTGAAGCATTTATTAAGACGGTACACCTATCTGATGCTTGATGACATACATGTGGACGAAAACTTTCATTTTAAAAAGATGTAGGATATTGACTGATAGATCAGTTGGATTTTTACGGGCGGACTTCATAGAATGGGTTTCATCGATTTTTGTTTTAAAAACTACCAGTGTTCTGTGATTTTACCTGTGTTTCGCTCATTCTCGCAGGAATTTTGAGATAAAATGTATCCCATGTGTTATTCTGATGTGTAACCTATATTACTGTAAAGTTTCAATCTTTCCAGTAGTTTTTTCGTGAAAGAGTAACAAACATACATACATCCTCACAAACTTTCGCATTTATAATATGATATTAGTAGGATTAAAGCCTGCTGCATTATAAGCTAAAACAACCAGTCACACAGACAGTATGACAGTAAGCCGTTGATTCAAGCCGGGCGGGCTTATCGTCTTCAACTGTCCAAGTTTCAAGTTGCATTGAAACGTCCACTCTGTTATTGGGAATGGATTTGTTTTCTGTAGTTTGTACCTGTCTGTAGAGATTAGTTATATTAGAGCCGACACTGCGTTAAGCGTGCGCACGCCGCAGTTCTATACAAAAGTGAACCGTCGCGGGCGCCCGCGGCGTGTGCACGCCGCGTGTGGCTTACAAAACTACACTAGCAGCGCCCCATGGTTTTACCCGCGTTGTGCCTGTTCCCGTGGGAATTTTGGGATCAAAAATAGCCTATAACCTTCTCGTTGAATGTGGCTATCTATTACAAAAAGAATTATTCAAATCGGACTGATAATTCCTGAGATTACCTCGAACATACAAACAAACAAACAAACTTACAAATGTAACCTCTTTATAATATTAGTATAGATTAATATCTACAAACAGGTACAAAAAACAAATCCCTTAATGAAGATATTATGGTTTTTGCTATTACTATCATCTGTACCATCCACCATCCATCCACCATACCAGCTGTAGCGCTCATGGCGTAGTTCGACTAAGCGATGTTAGTTCATTGCGATTGTTAAGCAACGTGCGGCTTGATCCCTGGATGGATGGGTGGCCGATAGTGCCATTTCTATCAGAACGCTACCGTGCATCGAAGGGCACGTTAAATTGTCGGTCGCGGTTATTTCAATCGTTAGACCATGTCGGAGGAAGAAATACCCTAGAAAGAAATACCTACAAGCCCGTTGGCACAGTGGTAGTGAGAGCGCTTACTATGTCGGGGGTTGCGGGTTCGATTCCCGCCCGAAGTCAACAATATGTGACGATGATGTCTGGTGGTCAATTATATTTTTTAGTTAGTTAGATTCCATATTACAATCTAGAGCTTAGTTTGGGTCTAATTAACCGTGAGTGAATTTGTCTGGGTATATTTATTTATTTCTATTGGCCAAATGATTATATGAGCATAGATTATGCACTACTATACATATTAGTCTTACAATATATTTTCATTGTCATTCAAACACTTAATAGTGGGAACTTGCGAGATTTCTTTGTACACCGAGGCAGGTAAAACAAAATTAAACTTTAAAAGAGTTTTCAATTTTAAAATGTACTTTAAAACAAAACGAGATTTTATTAAGTCTTAGGGTGCTTTCAAATTGTGCGTTTCGTGTCGGACCGCTGCGGTGCCGAAGCCGTGCGTTTGTCGTATTGTGAACGTACGATCGTGTGTTTTCATACAAATCGAGCAGTGCGGCAACAGTGCGTACTAAAATTATTTCGCGGTACCGACGCCGCACTGTTGCCGCACTGCTCGATTTGTATGAAAACACACGATCGTACGTTCACAATACGACAAACGCACGGCTTCGGCACCGCAGCGGTCCGACACGAAACGCATAATTTGAAAGCACCCTTAATGTTTTATGTAAAGACAAATTGAACATTTTTTTTTAACATTTACCAAATACTTCCGCAAAACAATAAATTAAAACAAAATGGGCGATTCGAACAAAACTGAAACTAACGTTAAAACGCTTTTATCCAAATTGTTATCACTTTGCAGTAAATGTGGGCTTAAGTGGGATCCTAGCTTTATTTGATGGTACAGGTTTGTTTGAGAGGATTGTGAACCTTATGATAGTACAAATAAGAACGTAAAAGTTTTTAATATTCTTATTTGAGGACTGATAGAACGAATGCTTTTGTTTGCCTGACTGAGGGTCTTAGTGAATAGATTTTGTTTTATTTTTAATAATTATTACTGTAATTTTGCTTCTATAAATTTTAACCTTTTATAATTTTCAGTGTGTACGTTGCTTAAGAATCGCAATAACATCGCTTAGTCTTCTTCTTTGTCATCGAGTGGATGGTCAACCTGACCAATCCTGGTATCAGAGTTATTGAGCCGCCAAAGGCCTCTGACATGGCTCAAGTAACGACTACTATCCGTAGAAAGTAACCGGGACCGACGGCTTAACGTGCCCTCCGAAGCACGGAATCATCTTAATTTTCGAGCAATCAGGTGATTCAGCCTGTAATGCCCTAACCAATCTGAGGAAAGTCTCACAAAGAGATTTTTGTGAGACATCCCCACCGGGAACAGAACCCGGAACCTCCGGGTCGTGAGCCGGGAGCTCAAACCACAAGACCACGGAGGCTGTTATCGCTTAGTCAAACTACACCACAAGCGCCGTAGGTTAGTGGCCAACCCTGGTGTCGGAGTTTTTAGACCGCCTAAAGGCCTCCGACATGGTCTAACGATTGAAACAACCGGGACCGACAATTTAACGTGCCTTCCGAAGCACAGTAGCGCTCAGATAGAAATGCTACTATCGGCCACCCATCCAAGTAGGAGTCGAGCTGCACGTTGCTTAACAATCGCAATGAACTAACATCGCTTAGTCAAACTACCAGTGCTACAGATATTAAAAGATTCATAATTTTTTGGCATGAAGATAGAAGAACCCTTAAGTTTCTTTAGGGACAGCCATTATGCGGGTAAATCTACCGGGAACTGTTAGTATTTTATAAATCTATACAATTACTAGCTGCGCCCCGCGGTTTCACCCGCGTTGTACCCGTTCCCGCGGGAATTTCGGGATAAAAAATAGATGTTGTCCGATTCTCAGGCCTACCCGATATGTACACAAAATTTCATTGGAATCGGTCGAGCCGTTTCAGAGGAGTTCAACAACGGTACCCGTTCCCGCGGGATTTTCGGGATAAAAAATAGATGTTGGCCGATTCTCAGACCTACTCAATATGCTCACAAAATTTCATGAGAATCGGTCGAGCCGTTTCGGAGGAGTACGGGAACGAACATTGTGACACGAGAATTTTATATATAAGAAGATTATAAAGAGTTAAAGTTTGTAACTTTGTATGTTTGTATGTTCAGGCTAATCTCAGGAACTACCAATCTAATCTGAATAATTATTTTTGTAATGGATAGCCAAATTCAACGGGAAGGTTATAGGCTATTTTTCATCCCGAAATTCGTACGGGAAGGGGCACAATGTGGGTAAAACCGCGGAGCACTGCTAGTTTAGAACAAAAAGCTTGTCAACTTAGTTCATTTTACATTTGTCTCGTTATGACACTCTCGGGGTAAAAACTTTCATCATAAAAGTAAGTTCGTTTGCAGATTCTCGTGAATATGAATCTCGTTTGAAACACCTCGTCAGTAATAAAATACTATATTTTTTTAAATCTGGATTTAAAATACAAAAAATACACTCTGTAGATAACCGTAAAAAACTTCTACCGCCACATTAATAAACTCTCTGTAACTAAAGCACTGTTATAATGTGTTTTGTCTCTTTTGCACTTCGGAAAATTGCGTATGTCAGAACGTGATAAACCATTTGATAGCTAAAATTTTCTTAATACGCGTTTATTAATATGGCCCCTAGAGCCTTATTCATAAACGTTTATTTATTTATTTATTAAATTGTTACATCGGCGGCATTTACACATGACATTATCATTTTTATTAACAGCATACATACATACATACATCTATGTACACTCACAAACTATCGTACTTATAATTTTTGTTGCTTTTGGCTAACTGTTATTCATTGATAACTCACTCACTACCATTGTTAAGGTGGCCGTCGGTGTCTGGCGAGGGCGACGCGGCCGCTCAAGTATTTTGATGTATTTGTATATCTACCTACCCTAGCTATCAGTGCTGTTTTTTGCAGAGAATTATCAAAATGCTTGAGACGGGTCTATCGTGATCTCGCGTCGTGGTCGCCGGCGGATCGGACGGTTGCCTTCCCTTTGTTTGCTTATTACCTAATTATGTACCGATATTTTTATTGAGTTGTTCTGATCATTGTAGCTAAATTTTATTCTAATGAGTACCCGTGAAAACCTGTTATTAGCTTTTTGTGTTCTATTCTAATTAGGAAAACCAACAGCTATAAAAACAGTCAATTGTTTTTATAGCTGTTGGTTTTCCTAATTATAAATAAACTAGCAGCGCCCCGCGGTTTTACCCGCGTTGTGCCCGTTCCCGTAGGAAATCCGGGATAAAATGTAGCCTATAGCCTTCCTCGATAAATAGACTATCCAACAGTGAAAGAATTATTCAAATCGGTTCAGTAGTTTCTGAGATTAGCGCGTTTAAACAAACAAACAAACAAACAAACAAAACAAACTCTTCAGCTTTATAATATTAGTATAGATAAATAAATAAATAATATTAGTAGGACAAACCTTAAATCAACGTTTAATACAAACATAAAATCCAAGCAAAGCCATATAAAAAGCCAGTTATCTTTCAATTAATGAGTCCTACAATTAGCCGTTTGAAACCCCGAGGTACCAGGCAAGCAGCACGATTAACAGGTATATAAATGATCGGATACAGGGCACTAACAATGAGCTATTGTGTCTCTTTGATATCTCTTAATGCATCGCTCAGGTGGAGTGGGCGGTGGGACATGGTGCAATACCTTTGTGGCGGAGTTTTACTATACCATGCTTTGTAGGGTACGTTGAATTGTCTATCCCAATTATTTTGATTGTTAGACTATGTCGGAGGCCTTTAGGCGGTTTTAAAACTCCAATCCCAGGGTTGCCCACTTATTTACTTACTTTTGATGTCATTTTGTCAGAACTCTACCGTCATTAATGAGTACGTTAATTTGTTGACCCGATTGTATCAATCGTTTGATTTTGAAGGAAAACTTTGACATTAATTTTGAACTATTAAACTGAAAAGTAAATCGTGAGAAAACTGTAACTTTAAACGACGATATTTATACATGACTAGCAGCGCCTCGCGGCTCTGCCCGCGTTGAGTCCGTTCCCGTAGGAATTTTCGAAAATCCTTTCTTAGTGTGCACTTACGAGTACGTCACTTGAAGAACCTTCCTGCCAAAATTAATGTTTCTAGGTGTAGCGGTTGAGGCTGTGCGTTGATTATCAGTCAGTCAGTCAGTCAGTCAGTCAGTCAGTCAGGACTTTGAATTTTATATATATATAGATTTTGGGCATAAAACTTGCATGCATCCCAAATAACTACTGACAATATAAAATAAAAACGATACCAAAACTCGCACCATATTCAACCGATACATTTTCCGACTATCAAGCTCGCCGCTAAGGGGGTTGAAAGAATGAGTAAGCGAACGAAGTAAGAGCTATATTGTGTAAGGGATGAAACTTGGGCACCGAACAAATAACCATTGTTTTACACCCCCTTGGCTGTGGTTGTAGGGGTAGTTGTACAAGTGTTGGTCCGGGTAGTTTTGGATGTTGCTAATTAAAGTCATAACTGTTGTTGGTTTAGAGTTAATGTATGTGATATTTGTTTAATGTATATTAATTAGACTTAGAAGTAAATTTCAAATTTGCTCACACAAAACATACCTTTCACAAAAAATACCTTTTTTGTAAACGTCACTTTGGAAAAATATTACTTCAGCCAAAGGGATAATTGTAAGCAAATTAAACATCGGTTTAATACATAGGTGAATAGTGTTCGGTAAAATACGCTTCGATGAATAAATCAGGGCAAAGATCAAAATATCTTCCAAATAAAGAAAATACGTTTTTATTGAAGTTTCTTATCAAACACTTATAATGGTTAGAGCCACGAATCACAATTTTTTTGGAAAATCATGATAAAACTATTCCAATCAGAAACTTCCCGTAACACCTAAATTCCGAGACTCCCTGCAACCCTTTTAACGACCATTCCTAAGTGCTACACTGTTTATTGTTACGAACGTTTTTAAGATAACGAACGGAACAAAACTTAACAAGGATTGCTTGGAATTATAACGGTCCTGTAATCGGTGGTCATTTGTTTTTTATTTCCGCGATTCTCTTGTTTTGTTTATTATTGTTGTAGAACACGGGGTTAGGGAACTTTATCACTGAAGCTTTTATTTGATAAGCACATTGACACAGTGGCATGTGAGAGCGCTTACTGTGTCGGGGGTTGCGGGTTCGATTCAAACCAGTCAATAATTATGTGTAGATATAGTTGTTGGCGACGACGTCTGGGTGTCAATTATATATTCTTACTAGCTGCGCCCCGCGGTTTCACCCGCGTTGTACCCGTTCCCGCGGGAATTTCGGGATGAAAAATAGATGTTGTCCGATTCTCAGGCCTACCCGATATGCACACAAAATTTCATGAGAATCGGTCGAGCCGTTTCAGAGGAGTTCAACCACGGTACCCGTTCCCGCGGGAATTTCGGGATGAAAAATAGACGTTGGCCGATTCTCAGACCTACTCAATATGCTCACAAAATTTCATGAGAATCGGTCGAGCCGTTTCGGAGGAGTACGCGAACGAACACTGTGACACGAGAATTTTATATGTCGGAGCGTGGCATCAGTGGCGCCACACCAGATAGCGGTTTATAACGTCACTACATTATTTTTAGTCTGTAGAAGTTTAAGAGTAGTTTGTAAATTCAGTTGACTGATGGAATCGGTAGTGTTGTTATTCCGTGACGTGAGTTCTACCTTCGTGGTGTAGTCTGTGGTATGAGAATAGACTATGTTAAGTCTGTGGTGTTACGCACTATGACAGATGACAGTTGTTCGATAGAGGGATGTGAGCTGGTTTGGTAGTCTGTGGCAGTGAGTGACGGAGTGAGTCTATGATAAGAAAAGATGGCGTACATTAGACGTTAGGGGACGAATGGAGATGGTTGGATGGCGATTACATTGGAACGTAGATTGGAGGAAGGATGGGTGGACGACATCACGATCGTAGGGCGAATCGAGTATAGGATTAGGAAAAGATTCTATGGCGTGGACAGGACGACTAATGGGGCGAAGGGAGGTCGTTTAGGTTCCATCAATTAATTGAATCTAGACGTATCCTAACTGTAATGTGTAATCCATGATGATCGTGTGTAAAATACAAGCAATGTCATTGTAATGAAGTCCTGTGAGTTATTATTTCAAGATCAAGACCTAGAAATCCTAAGATATCTGATGTGACATTATAATGCTCGTGCTTATCCTGATGTGACATGTCCCCAACATCAGAAGTGGGGTAAATATCGCTGTTTCCCCGACATCAGAAGTGGGATGATTATCGAGGTCAGCCGACATCAGAAGTGGGATCAAGATCGCTATTGCCCACCGTGCATCTAGCAGAGAATGATCAAGATCGCTATTGCCCACCGTGCATCTAGCAGAGAATGATCAAGATCGCTATTGCCCACCGTGCATCTAGCAGAGAATGATAAAGATCGCTATTGCCCACTGAGCCCGGATTGCCCACTGTGCTGAATATCATATCGCCATGGATTGTGTTCAAGATCAACCACGGAGCTAGGCTTATGATAAGATGAAAGAATATTGAGAGCTGCAAGCTGAGCTCGTTAGTGCATGTTATCGACGACGACGGCGACGACGACGGTGACGACGACGACGACGAGATTGAAATTCATGTACCTTCCCCTGGATTATGAAGCTCGTAGTATTCGGAGATATGTCTGAATCATCATCCCGCCAAAAGCACTACTGTCATCCGCCAAAAGCGCTACTGTCATGCGCTTTACGTAATGTTTATTTTGCAATTGGGTATAAAACTTGGAATGTTCTGTAATTATTGTGAGAATTGATGAACCTCGTCCTGGGAAGAACGTGGTTCTCTTCTCAATCCTGTTACCTGAGGAATATGAGGGATTGCGGTAATGATTGGCATGAATTGGCGTATTGAAGTATCTTAGTTGGGAAATATCCGGTGAGCTATTTTGTGATATTTGAGTCAGTTAACATTGAGAGTTTTGTAGTGAATCTTCGTACCACTTGATAAAGTAGAAAGCTTATTGAAAGTATTTTGGATGTCTATCCTGTTGTAAAATATGAGAGTATGAGTAAGGTTTTCTATGTGACTATGTGACTTATTGAGTTCAATGTTCGAACTCGGCGATGGTCGTGGTCTGGATTGACCGTACTGTGGAGTGGTCTGCTGAGACCGTGTGTTGTTGAGCAATGTGATTGCTCGTCGGCTGGTTGCCGTGACTAGACGTGACTAGACAAGCTTACTGTTACTTACTCATGGCTCATATTGTAATGTGCATTTGAGATTAATAGTCTATTGAAGTTAAAGTTGAAAATGACGTGGTACCTAGTATTCATGTGTTACATAGCATTGAAGTTTCCCGATTGATAATAATTTTAATTAACTTTTGATTGAAATCAAGAATTTTAAGGAAGAACAAGCTTCTTAATAGTCAGGTTGACCGAGCGAGTGCAAATTACTGTAGCCGCGAGGTTTAGAGGAAAACGAGTACACAATATAGTGTCATTGACTGGTATAGGAAAATGCCTGAAGGGCAAGTACCCATTGTTAGTGATTCTGAGCCTTGTGAGGATGAAATGTAGTCACTTTTGACTGTGTGGTAACTAGTTGTGCGTGTCCTCTTGAGTCTGGGTGGTCACGGGGATGATCACGGGTGGTCACTGGGATGACCACAGGAGCGGCTGATCACAGGGATGATCAGGGCTAGGCGTGATCACTGGGATGATCACGGGAGTGGCTGATCACAGGGATGATCAGGGCTATGGGTGATCACTGGGATGATCACGGGAGTGACTGATCACAGGGATGATCAGGGCTATGGGTGATCACTGGGATGATCACGGGAGTGACTGATCACAGGGATGATCAGGGTCATGGGTGATCACTGGGATGATCACCGGAGTGACTGATCACAGGGATGATCAGGGCTATGGGTGATCACTGGGATGATCACGGGAGTGACTGATCACAGGGATGATCAGGGCTATGGGTGATCACTGGGATGATCACGGGAGTGACTGATCACAGGGATGATCAGGGTCATGGGTGATCACTGTGATGATCACCGGAGTGACTGATCACAGGGATGATCAGGGCTATGGGTGATCACTGGGATGATCACGGGAGTGACTGATCACAGGGATGATCAGGGTCATGGGTGATCACTGGGATGATCACGGCCAGTCACAGGGATGACTGCGTATTAGGGCTACGGGGATAGCCGGACAATAGAGACACACACACTTGACTTTTACTTTGATTTGAGATTAATTTAATTTTAATGGGTATTTGCGCCTGACGATGTTCTAGTTCTAATGTTTAGATAAGCAATGTGATTAGGAATATTGAGATAGTTAAATTTGTTCATTGGAAAAGAATAATAGTTTGAGCTTTACTAAGTCTTTCGGTGAAGTAGTTAATTAGGTCAGGAGTGACCGAACGATGGTGATCGGTACACGTTGAAAGCTTTGAACTCTAAACGTACTTACAAGTATGCACACGATAGATTACGAAAGATGCCAGTAAGTCATGTACCAGTCGAAGTTGATGTTAATAGTGATCCTGATGAGGATAAGTAAACTTGTTTTGGTGGAAACTCGAGTAAGGGCTCTATCGGCCGCATTGTGTTGGACCGTACCAGAGGTTGTCGTGTAGCCGTAGCTCAGTAGAAATCGGTGTCTACATTGTAGTCCGTGAGTACGCGGTAGCAGGCAACTCTGGCGGAGGTCGGGTTCTGGAGGAACCATTGAGTCCAGGAGTAGACTCGGCGGCTGTGAGAGCAATTGCGATTGCTGGACGGCTCGAGAGCCGTGGTGATAGAGGGGCTTACTAGAGTGAAGTTTCGATTTGTGTGGTTAATTAAATTGTGTTAATTTGTTGTTACAAGCGATAGTGGTACATGGCTCTGGTTGATATTGATCGTGTTAGGAAGATGCCTGTGGGGCAGGTAACAGCTGACTCAGACGAAGGTGGAGACAGTGAGGTTGATTAAGTTGTTGATTGTTACTGGGTTTTATGTCAGTGGGTCAGTCTGAGACCGCACCGGAGTGCCGTAGCTGTAGCCCGTTAGAAATCGGTGTCTACTACTTGTAGTAGTCCGTGGGTAGGCAGTAGGCGGTAGCTCTGGGTAGTGTGGTCGGGTCTTGCCTGGTAGCGAAGACCGTAGAGTCATGGGACGACTCGGCATTCCGAAATGGAAGTGCAAGGGCAAATGCGTTTGCTAAATCTTGTGTTGTGACCACGAATAAAGCTCAGTAGTAAATCGATTGTGTTTAAATTGTTGGTTGTGTGTGAATAATGAACCAGAGTCTGTCACTGTTACTGGCCCCAGGGTTTTGGTAGATGAAACGTTATCATAATTTACTTTGTGATTTCTTACGCTATTTGATCATATTATTAATCTGAATTTGAGTTGTTAGTAATCATAGTTAGTAATTTAAAAGAAAAACTATACAGTTACGAAGTTTCTTTATTTGAGCTGTTTGTAGAAATATGATTGGTCAGAAGTGGCCGAGGCGAACAAATACTCTCGTTGGTTATTTCTGTGCAGGTTAGCCAACACACGAGGACGTGTGCTAGCAGGATGGCCGTGTCGGAGCGTGGCATCAGTGGCGCCACACCAGATAGCGGTTTATAACGTCACTACATTATTTTTAGTCTGTAGAAGTTTAAGAGTAGTTTGTAAATTCAGTTGACTGATGGAATCGGTAGTGTTGTTATTCCGTGACGTGAGTTCTACCTTCGTGGTGTAGTCTGTGGTATGAGAATAGACTATGTTAAGTCTGTGGTGTTACGCACTATGACAGATGACAGTTGTTCGATAGAGGGATGTGAGCTGGTTTGGTAGTCTGTGGCAGTGAGTGACGGAGTGAGTCTATGATAAGAAAAGATGGCGTACATTAGACGTTAGGGGACGAATGGAGATGGTTGGATGGCGATTACATTGGAACGTAGATTGGAGGAAGGATGGGTGGACGACATCACGATCGTAGGGCGAATCGAGTATAGGATTAGGAAAAGATTCTATGGCGTGGACAGGACGACTAATGGGGCGAAGGGAGGTCGTTTAGGTTCCATCAATTAATTGAATCTAGACGTATCCTAACTGTAATGTGTAATCCATGATGATCGTGTGTAAAATACAAGCAATGTCATTGTAATGAAGTCCTGTGAGTTATTATTTCAAGATCAAGACCTAGAAATCCTAAGATATCTGATGTGACATTATAATGCTCGTGCTTATCCTGATGTGACATGTCCCCAACATCAGAAGTGGGGTAAATATCGCTGTTTCCCCGACATCAGAAGTGGGATGATTATCGAGGTCAGCCGACATATATATAAGATAAGATTAAGTATTTTTGTATGAATAAGTAGTAGTATTAGTTAGTAAGCTTCCATAATGCAAGCTCAGACCTTACTTTGGGTCTAATTAACCGTGTGTGAATTTTACCTGGGTGTATTTATTTATATCTTACGTAACTATATTCTGTTTGATAGATTGAACCTAATTGAACAAAACATTTGTGTTAATTTAATTAGTAAATTACATGGTTTGAAGAGCACGTTAAGCAGTCGGTTTTTGTGGTTCCAAGCGTTAGGCCTTTAGTTATTTCAGTAACCAATACGTCCTACTCGCAAATCGATTTTGTGGCGATACGTCTAATAGTTTATATGGACATCAACATTTGACATTGACAGCCAACAAATGGGAACATACCTTTACTCGTCAAGCTTCACCGGTCTATAGTGATTGGAAACAAAATAACTGTACCATCAAGCGAACCAGTTCCCAATAGATTTCAATATCAATAGGAACTGCCAACGAAGCTGTTACGAGCTAAACACGATGACGTAACTGGATCTACTCTCTTGAGGGGCTTTCGATATAGCATAGAGTTGAATGTGCAGAAGATCAGCTGCAGGCAATATGCGATTTGGTGGGTACTGAACACCTGAAGTGGATTTAAACCGCAATGAAATCGGTCCAACTGTACGGGCACTAGGAAGAGCGAAGTACAAACTGCGTTCTTTGTGTCTTGTGTTTTCATTTGTTTTAAACTAGCAGCGCCCCGTGGTTTTACCCGCGTTGTGCCTTTTCCTATGGGAATTTCGCGATGGAAAATAGCCATTACAAGAAAACAAACAAACAAAATCAAACTCTTCGACTTTATTATATTGGTATAGATAATGTTGTTCTGATCGTAGCAAATTATGATCTATTTGAGATCGTTTTAAAACCTTTAATGAGGGTCAACACCGTATCCGTCACCGTGTCGTTCTCCAATGGGTATTGTCTTTGAAACCACATTTACTTTCGGATAACCTTATTTCCTTGATTTATTGGACGTAATGGATGGTAATTTTTATTCATTTGTCCGGAGCTAACATTCTGTATGAATATGTATTCTCTGATAGATGTGTTTGCATCTCACTTGATAGTGTTTACTTAAATTATCGAATATCTTTGAATCGTTGTAGAATAATAGTGGAGACAGCGTATTTGTTTCTTTGGGACAAGAATAAGAATACAAAACCATCTGCATAGAGATGGAATGGAATCACAATAAATCATTCACTGCATGAAGCATGCAGTAAATGTCTGTTTTCGTAGAAGCCGCAGCCGCAGGCAGCTACTGCCGACTGCAAGCTGCATTGTCGCCGCGCTCGAGACAAAGAGATTCATAGAAGATAGTAGTGGTGCTTGCGGTCGGCAGTTGCTGCCTGCTGCAGTTGGGGTCACTGCTGAAAACAGACCTTAAGGAAAACGGCAGTCAGTCGCCTTTGACGAGCGACGAATGCTATACAAATAAAGTTATGTAATTGAACGCTAATTTGGAAATCAATCAAAATTTAAAAGAATTCCGACTAGAAAACAATAAAACCATTCAATGTCGGAATACCCCTTAAACATTATAGAAGTATTTTCGTTTATCTCAATTATTGGACTCCGGAACATGGATAACTACCGATTCAAACAAGGTTATTATTCGTATAAATCGTTAAATAATATGAGTATATGAGTAAATCGTTTCATACACTCACATTATTTCAGTGGTTCCTTTTGGTGACTACAAATGAATGCAGGTCAATTTTGGACTAAAATGACAGGTCTATGCAAGCGGAGTATTTGTTGCCGCATTCACCTATTTTCACTTTACTTTAAAGTAAAAACATTGGCGTAGTTTTCGCACTAACTAATCCTTGTCATATACGTTTAATGGTATTTTCTCTTTGATTACCGCACTCAGAGTGGTCCATTATATCGACTCTTGACTAATTGACGTAATTTTTCATACATTACATATCAAAATCAATCTCTAAATCTTTATTAAGGAAGCTTGACGTTTCTGAGTACGGGCATAAACTACAAAGTAATAATGGCTCTATTTATTTTCCTCATCATTTTACTGATATCTTGAGTGAGATGGAGGCCTTTACCCAGCCTGTAATGTCCTACACATTACAGGCAAATACTTACTTATTTATTTATTTCAATGGCACTTTCCTTTTCTAAATTGTGGAGTCCAATACTTATTCCAAGTATTGAAGTTCCGAAGGTTGATGAGTAAATAGAATCATTAATTGGAGGTCGAACACACCTTGAAACTTTGGCAGTAATTAATACTATTTCGTATTTAATAGGTTTCCCAAGAGGCAATTGTTAGGCTTATACGTCGTAATTGTATTGAATTATTGGGTGTGTTGATGTTGATTGTTGATGGATGAGGGAATTTTAATGGAAATATATCGGAAAGTTTTATGGTAAAAGGATTTTAATTTAATGTTGTAATGATGAGTTGAGCTGCCCTTATAATCAGTCTGTATTAACCTTAGTTCAGAGAGAATTTAGACTGTTTATCGTCTGTGAAAACTTATAAACGAGCCAAGTTATCTAAAAAATCATTACGTATGTCATTGCCTTTTTGGTCAGTTTAGACTAAATAATTATAGTACTGATATATTCGGTGAGACGAGAAGGCTTTGCCCAGCAGTGGGACATTACAGGGTAATACTTTTCTTTTACTAATAAGTAATAATAACACCAATATTAAAACATCAGTAAAATTCTTAAACACCCAGAAAACCGATTACGTAGCTCGCAAACACATTCGAGCCAATTTACTTTTGAAAATCAGCACAAAATTTTGAACCGTCCGCCGGATATCGCGGAATTGCATTTCTTGAAACGGAATCGGGATAAAAATAATATTACATTTTACCAATTTTCCCGAAGCAGCGTTTGAATCGGGAATTTTTAAATTATAGAAAGTAATTTTATTCTAATGCCAAAGAAGTGAGATTGCGACAGAGTTTACCTGAACAAATAAACTTTTGGGTGCAAGTTATACACAATTCACCAAAAAGCATTACAAGTGAAGACAAAAAAGTATTCTCTTCATTTTATCTCTGCTTTATAGACAAACTTCTATATTTCTGTCTCTCTCTCTCTCTCTCTCAATGTTAAAAGCTCTCATTTTTACTCTCAAATAAAGACTTAAATTTGTCAAATAATATCACCGTCACCGTCATAAAATATCCAGCCAATCATGTGGAACGAATATTTGTGTTTTCACTTAGACTTTGAAAAGATCTTTACTTATCTACGATACACTTAAATAAACGTTCAGTAGCTTAGGAATCCATCGCGGACAAACAGCGTGACACGTATTTTTTATAAATAAAGATTTAAAAGTATCGGAACCGAATCTTGTGTCATCTTAACGCAACTTGAAGTATTCACCACTCAACCGCAACTCGCTAACAGAGTTTACAATTCATGAATTTTATTAACAAGTTCTTTGCGAAGTTAAATTGAGTTTTCGTGTCGTTATAATTCTGGTGAAATGTACGGAACCACAACTAAGTGGTGACGACGTTTTGATAAGATTTCCCTTTAAGGGTACCGTTTTCAAAGTGTTTCGGAATTTTGTCATGTCTCTGTCGGTTCGTTAGTTGTGATTAGCGTAGGCGATAAAGGTATCTACGTAGGTATTGAATTTCGATTTGATTTTAACGTCTACTAGAAGTTTAAATGGTTCTAACACGATTGAGTTTTTATTTCCTTGATTTAATAGTTTAACTTCTGCAATTTTAATAAAATACAAAATAAGTCTTCCATAAATTCCGTTAAAAAGCATTTATGCATTTGAAATCCATTCGAATAAGGAATCATATTGTCCCAAACAAACGTTGTCTTTTTCACCACTTTAATTTTCAATTTCGTTTCAGTTTTTAAGTTTCACGTCTCTATGATGAGCGTGGAAAGCATTTATACGTATAGAAAAAGAGAAATTGAATTCGTTTCGTTTAAATAGAGCGAGTTTAAAGCTATTATGCATTTAGTTTAAAAGATGAAGCTAGTAATAGAATGCCCGCTAACGAGCTAATAAATTGACATGTGTAGTGCTCGCTAACTATTGAACCAAACATTTTATTACCGGTCTCGGTTTTTTATTCTTGACTATGTCGGAGACTTTCTGATGGTCTAAAAACTCTAACCGTGTGTGAATTTGTCTACATTTTAAAAGTTAATTTTTATATTTTTAAATACTGTAAGAAAAACATTAAATAAAGGTGAAAATAGCTTTAATGTCAATTTAAAGCACAATATAATATTAACCTTATTTCATTGCAAAACTAATTTCAATTTAACGTAAAATATATTTCACCAGACAAGCCCAAATCAAAGTGAAAATCATCTCTCAATTTCTAATATGGAAAATGTAATATGTTACGTCGATGAAATTCACTGTAAAGGGAGGTGTACAATAGAGAATAATTTATACCTAAAATGATTAGATACAAAATGGAAAATACATTGTTGGTAAATATTATTATACAAATAAAATTATTTTATGATTGGTTTAATGTTATCAAGTTCTGATATTAACTTTAGTATACAAATAAAAGTGCTGATACTTTTACCAATTTTCTGTATAGTTATGGTTTCTTATAGTGCTTTGGGGTAGAGAGGCATTTGCCCTGCAGTGGGACAAGTCAAGCTGAAAATATAAAATAAAATTTATTAAAATGCCTTTAAATACGTTTTAAAATAACTGACTTGCTTTTTTATTCGACAGTAAGGTAAGTACATACATACATAAATACATTTAATTAAGGATTATAGATATCTTTGAACATTAAAAAAATTACTTCCGGACAAATTCACACACGGTAAATTAGACCCAAACAAAGCTCTAAGATTGTATTATGGCATCTAACTAACTGTTACCAATGCGTATACTGCATACACAAATGATATACCACACTGTGCCAACGGGCTTGTCAATTTAAGACAATACCTATATCTGTAATAACACAAACCAAACTGTTAAGGCTGTAAAAATATAACTCACCAAAAATATTACAAAATACATTTTTCCCATCACCTACGCCTTACGTGTTAAACGGGAAAATTCCCATCTCGCGTATGTTATTAGCTTAACACCGCCAGCATCCAGACGTTGATAATTCCAGTGAGTTTAATCTCATCTCTTGCAAATCAAATATTTATCTAACTCTACGTACAACCGTTGTGTACACAGCTTTATTGTGGTTTCTATGTAAATATTCATAAATGGTGTGTGTAAGTCTTAGTAGTGCGCTTTGACAGTGTAACGTTGAAATTCATATTTAGGACAGTTACAGACTATATTCCAGCTAGACTGCCATTAGACTGACCATTCTAGAATATATTTAGTGAGTACTATAACGGTTTGTGATACATAAAAAATCTTTGGTTCACAGGCATTAAAGTCAAATTGTAAAAAAAACATTTCGTCTCAAATGTGCACTCCTTTATAGACAATAAAACAGACTATATATTGTCTGAACTTACAGTAGTAGTAGTAGTAGTATAAGCCTGTAATATCCCAAAGCTGGGCTAAGCCTCTCACCGAAGATATCAGTACGGAAAAAATAAATATTATTTTAAATTCATTTAATTTATACTCTAGTGTCATGATACGAGTATCATCTGAAATTGCTTAAGCCTGGAAAACTATACTACTTAGTTAAAACAACGACGTAACAGGACGCCATTTTGACTGTAGCTTGAAACACTCTTGAATACGACATAACGCGGTATAATCACCATACAAGCCAGTATTAAATACTAATTTTAAAGCGACATTGTCCAAACACACACAGTTTTATTAATTAATTTATACACAGAGACTTTCGGAGTAAATTCGAGTAGCTATAAAGCTATAAGTTATAATATGTATCGGACGAATTCACACACGGTTAATTAGACCCAGAGTAAGCTCTAAGCTTGTATTAGGGAATCTAACTAACTGATACTACTACATATACATACACAAATACTTTATAAGAATATATAATTGACACCCAGACGTGATACACTGACCTCCTCACTGTACTGATATATTCAGTGAAATGAGAGGCCTTTGCCCAGCTGTGGGACATGGCACCCAGATGTGGTCGCCAACAACTATGTCTTCACGTATTGATGACTCCGTTGAATCGAACCCGCAACCTCCGACACATTAAGCGCTCTCACTGCCACTGTGCCAACGGGCTTGTCATGATCTACATATGAGTAGGTTAGTGCATATATAAGTATAATATGGTAAGTGACCTACCCTGCTGCCGGAGTTTTTAGATAGCTTCAAAATGATGCCATGGTCTAACGATTGAAATAATCGGGACTGATAATTTAACGTGCCTTTCGAAGCACGGTGGCGTTCAGACAGAAATACCACTATACCAAAGATATGATATAGTACTTTAGGTATCCATCAATCCTTTTCATACGAAACGTAGCATAGCATAGCTGTTAGAAAGGTACCTTTAGACTCTCTAGATCCGCCACTGAGTGCGTGGACTAATACAGAATATACGTCGCATTCATAAAACATATTTAAGTAGATAATCGAAACCCTCTGTAATTTATGGCACTACCTAGCTTCCTATAAAATATGAATTATCGAGAAAGTTCCTTTCCGAAAATATTTACGATGAAATTCGAATATGGAATGAGTTCCGCACTCCGGATTCGAATTTTAAGTGAATCCATTGAATTTTGAATTCAATTACATACCTACTTAATTTAAAAATAAGGTTTTCATAATACAGATTTTATTTTATTAATGTTTTCTTCTTAATAATTGGGTTCACCTTTATTTGTGCATTGTCATTTCAATATTTTATGAATTAAATCAGATAGTAAAATAGCTTTAAACCTCTTTGAATTGAAACTTCACGGATACACTCACTTTTATTTTACATTTTTATCTGACATTTCGGCTCCTTTACAGGAACCGTGGTCACAGAAGACTCAACTTAAGAAACCAGTATTAAAAAGCGAAAGCTATTTATTTAACAAACCACAATTATGAAATCAAAATAATCCGAAACCAGATTCCGATTTATAATTCATGGAATCATTACCGACTTGGGACCAAAACTTAAATCAACTTTTCGTGTAGACTCGTCCTTCATTTACAGCTACGAAGTTTTAATATAATTCTATTTTCGTCAGCACTGAGTTTGCCTTGCGATTACACTTGTGTTAGTAACATGGGTGTTAACATCATCATCAAAGTTACATGGGTGGTAAAGTCATCGTCAAAGTTACATGAGTGTTAATGTCATCGTCAAATATTACGAGTATTTGTAATTTTTTTACTAATCATTGAAATGTTCGTTAATGTCATTATAATTTGTTAATGTTAACAGCAATCTCTGTCGTACGTAGGTTCCCGTGTCAACAAATAATTTTGTTATTTTTGTTTGCGCTACCGTGTTTTGGAAGTCAAGTTTTGTTATTTCTAACTAAGAGCTACCTTACATTAAAAGTTACGTCAAATTGTTGATCATGGTTGTTTCAATTGTTAAACCAAACACCATATAAAACATGTTTAGGAAACATGTTTTCGTTCGACTCGGGAATCGAACCCGGGACCTCAGTCTTGGCAGGCGAGTGCACATACCACTAGACCACCGAGACGTCTATATACAACCAATAAATAACATATGTCGGTTAACCGATCCAGTAATATCCCATTGCGAACTCTCAAGTCAAAGCCCTCTATCTCCCTGATGATATCATTACAGTAGATTAGATGTAATTATCGCGCTTGCTAATGCATTCTCATCTCAGAAGCTGAGTCTGAAAATTTAATTTATAAACCGGCTCGGGCCGGAAATTGAACCAGGGACCTCTACTAGTCTACATGGGACCACTACTGCCGGTGGCATCTGTCCAAATTCAGGGTTGCTTTTTCCTTTGTACTTTAAAATATTTTTTTATAAATATTTTGAAAGGAGAAAAAAAAATACTAAAGGGCAGTAGTTATAAGTAAAAAACTAACTTGATTTTTTTCATTGAAACTACATATACGGATACACTTTATTATTTTACATTTTTGTCTGACGTTTTGGTCCCTTTACAGGAACCGTGGTCACAGAAGATAGATAAAAATGTAAAATAAAAGCGAAGTGTATCCGTAAATAGTTTCAATTCAAATTGATTTTTTTATTCAATCATTGTAAAATGAGTGAGCTTTAAAAGTGTAATATGTGCGTTACACTTTTTAAAACGTTTACTTCCAGTATGTATATGCCACCGGAAAATCATAATTTACAGGAACCTGTAACAGAAGCCCTTTACGGGGACAGTTTTCTATAACACCTTCGACTCACATACAAACACATCAGACTTGACACACCATCGACAATTCAAAATAAGAACAACGAAACAACAATTGATTAGCTTAAAGATGTCACAGTACAATAGAAACAGCACAACATTGTCTGTCACAGCTAACTGTTCACTGTTCAACCAAAGTTAGACAGCGTTCGAAGTTTGAATCGGTGGGACAGCAAAGCAAGTTACCAGTATTAGAAAGAACGGCGGGATTACCGACTGTATACGATCTGTTTTTATTCCTGATTCCGAATCAAAATCTTAATTCGATCGTTTTGTAATGACATACATAGTTATGTCAAAAGTGTTAAAAAGTATAAAGATCCTAAAATAGTCTTTTATATTCGAACTTACCATTCTGACATACAATGTGTTTTTTACGAAGTGATTTCGTTTAAATTTCGAATTCGTTTGAATTCGATCGTAATTGATATAGTTTAGATAGTAATTCTACCTTATAAGATCTTGCAGTACATAGTAATGTAGCCTTATTTTAGGACGTTATTTTCAGAAAAACGGGATAAATCATAGTGAATGGTCCTTAAAACCTTGAAAGTCGATTTTATTATTATTGCTATTATTTAGCAACAATAAGATATAATGCTAAGGGTAGTACATGCTTGTAAGCGGGTCAACGCGTTTGAAAGTTGAACTTGTAGCAAAAAATGCGCGCACAAAAAATACGCGTCCTGCCTTTTTAAAAAAACCTTGCCTAAAAAGGTTGGTTAAAAAACTCACATTAAAATACAATTCAATTCCCGACCCATTACAAATTCAATCAAATCATTTGTTTCTGAAATCATAAAATGAATTTTGATTTCTTCTGAATATTTCAAAAGACAAATGGAAAAATTGGAAATAAATTGTCGCCTAAATTCATAACTCAATCACCACCCGCAGCTCCCTGCCAAAACGTTTGGTCACGTGGTTTTAGGGTTTGGTCTAAGGTATTAAGCGATTTAATGAATTAAAAAAAGTGACTAACTTGGACTAACTAGTCTTCTTTTAAACTAGCGCGATAGTAAAACTCACGAAACGTCGGGAAATAAAACGTAAGTAGTTTTCTTGTAAGAAATTTTCTAACGTGAGTACGTACACTATAACTAAGCCTTCTTCATGCCTGCTCAGAAACTGTGACACTCCATTTTGAACGCTGGGGACTGATAATAGAGTATTAAACGTCGTTTTTCTTTTTATTTCTACAATAGAAAATCATTTGATATCATACAAATATTCGATTCTGTATCTTTAACGCCAATCACGATATTTTTAACGCGTTTTAGGAAAACGCACGTGCGCCTTAGCCTACTTAGGTAAAACATAGCTATAGGCTATGGGCTCTCCGCGCTTGAAGAAAGTGTACGAACAAGTGAGATAAACCTTAGTAGCATAGAAGTAGGGTAGCTTGGAACGTTTAACTGCCACGTAGTTCTCTCATACCAATATTAATACTAGTCTATCCGGAGTATTGTGTCACCTAATCTATATATATAAAAATGAAACCCGTTTTCCTTGGTCACGGCATCACGCGTGAATGGCTGGACCGATTTCCACGGTTTTGCATTCGTTGGAAAGGTCTCGGGCTCCGTGAGGTTTATAGGGAATAAAAATCAAAATTCCCACGGAAACGGGGGCGCTGCGGGTGAAACCGCGGGGCACAGCTAGTAAATAAATAAAATAAAGTATCAGATGGATTCTAGGAGAAAAAAACCATAAAGATAAGTTTGCAAAATGTGTTAGACTTAAAGTGGTTGCAGTAAATAGTTTTACTAAGTATCTCTAGGTCTATTAACTAATAAAATTTGGCAAAATTTGTAGACATATAAACCATGTTAAACTTTATATTGGATAACTATCATGTTATCAGTTTTTGCAAATCAAAATTATCGGTTTAATTTTTTTGTAAACGGGTCCCTGATCTATAGAAACATATCAAGGAGCGCACACTATAGACAAGATGTCCAAAAGACTTTTTGTCTGCCACAGACTTTTTTGTCTTTGAGGACTACCGTGAAACTATATTCACATATCAGCAGAAAATAGTAATTTCTGGCCAGCTTGACTAAACTCTAACAAAAATATATCATCCTAAAAATCAAACACGTTTATTTAAAAATACAATACTAAAAAAAACGCTGCCACCCGTTACAAACACCAAACATTAACAAACTCCCGAATGCTATCATTTGCAGCTTCCAACCGCATTTCAGAGAGCCACAGTAGCACACAGTTACTCTCCGACCGGCGGCGCGGGAGGACGTATCACACTTCGGTGTACATTACACTGTGACATTTTATTCGAACTTTGAATCGAAAAACTTTTTTGTAATTTTTTTTATTGTGCCAGATTGAAGTTTTATTCCGAACTTTATTGTGATTTAAAATTGGAATTGCGATTTGGTGAGTTGCTTTTCATGTTTTTTGTTTTTGTGAAAAAGTTGAGAGACGGATTAATTACTAGAGCAAATTGTAAACATATTTTATTAGTTCTTTGTTTAATTATTGAAATAAAACGTTTAAAATCTGTTATTAACTAGATAAAACAATAATAATATGAATTAAAGAGCATCAATTAATATAAATTCTCCTTCTTGTTAAATGTTCTTATAATGTATCCATTACACTAAGCTCACAATGAATAATTTCTCCAATTTGTAACTACATAGCTCATAATTATTAATTAAGATATAATTGACGTTTATTGTCTTAAGCTTGGTTGATTTGGATAGGGCTCAAAATTAATGTAAAATTATTGCTCGGGTTACATTCGTGCACGAGTAATTATGCTACGGTTCTCACTAAAGGACTATTTGAATAACATATGGCATACAATTACGAACTTGCTTCTGAGGCATAGATACATGTAAATTACGCATAATTCATAAAAAATAACGTTGCTATTAACAAAAACCTTTTTTTTCAACCGGTTAAAATTAAATGTAAACTGTAATAAAACGCCAAAACTTTTAAGTTAATTAGGAAAATAATTTTGTTCTACCAAGCTGAAAAGTTTTTATGGCTACGAATTTTACTACGGCTACGCGCTACGGGTCTACGCAGTGCTACGCAGCTACGGCTACGAAATGGATACGTTTCTTTTGTACCAGTAGGTTTTAGTTAACATTGGTGCATTTGTGGTTAGGGGGACTACGGACGTGGTTGCTACGGGGAATGTTTTGTTTTTGCTCCGGTTGTCTAAGGGCGCGTTTTCATAGAAGCAGAACGGAGTGCACGGAGCTCAATTGACGAATCACAAGCGTGGTCATTACGCCTCTTCACTATACTGTTATCTTCAGTGAGACGAGAGGTCTTTGCGCATCTATTGGATATCAAAGAGTTTTTGGAACGAAGTTCCTTATCGCGCGTTGCGAAAGGGGGCTAGGCGGAAAAAATGTAACGACACTTTTTACGTCAGAGAGAGACTCTCTCTCTCTCTCTCTTATAGAAAGCAAACTAGATATTTTCGTTTCGTCTTTCTATTTCGCATTGAACAGTGTGGTGTGAATAAATAAAAAATATTAAAAAATAATAACAATAATAAAACCTTATTACAATTAATCGAAAGGAACTTCGTTCCATCCGGGTGTCCCTTGACACCTCCCAAGTTTTTTTTTGTACATAGGAGTATAGTACAAGTACGTATATACATATGAGCTGCGTAGTGCCTTGTATGCTGCATGCAATTTATTTTTTCAGCCATTAAACTGAATGTAAGAAAGAGATAGCTAATGCTCCTGTCTTCTTGATTGGCTATACACTCGCTTGCTCTATTTGCGCCTCATCTGGCCATGGCATTACTGGCTTTAACAATAAGTCATTTACGTCCATTTTACTAAAGAATAATATTATTTACGACTGTCAAATCGGTGATGAGGGTATTCTGTCCCTAGGGACGTTTTATCAAGATTATTTTCATACAGAATGTCCGTTTGATTTGTATGTACAAAGTGAATTATTGAAGATATTCTATAAGTATGTAGGACTTTGAAATGGGTATGAGATTGTGTTTGTGACATTGTTAATATTATGTCGTGGATTTTTTTTGGAAAATCTTTGAATTGGCGATAAGTATACGCCATGATACTTTTGGGATAGTTTTGGATTGTTGAAAGAAAATAATTAATTTATATAGTTAAAAAAATATAATGTTTAGCAGAGAAGCCACCATTTAAATTTGTTCGTATAATACGGATAACATCACAAATGTCATAATGTAATACCAGAAAATGATAACACGACCAATTTCAGAACTGCATGTACGAGGTAAACCTTTTCAACATTTAATTTACTCGACCTGTAAAAAGAAGCAGTAAAAATCATATTGAACTCCTACAATAGAGCTACCAGCCCAGTTTACTTATACAACAGTTGAACTATAAGGGTAAAATTGTACAGCATCAGGTTCATTCTTCCAGTAGCTAAGGCGGTGATCACATTGATTGAGTTTACAAGTAGCTAGTTGGCAAATTCTAAAAAAACGGTTTGAGATGTGAGATGGTCGCATTGTACTAAAATCCTTACGCAGTAAGTGCTTCACTCTTCCGTGTAATACTTGCTCGTGGCTTGTACACTTGCCTCATGTAAATGACACAAGATAGTAATTCGGCGTTTGAGATTTACTACGCATTTAAGGCGCTTTTCCATTCTGGCGGACAGCCTCCGTGGTGTAGTGGTTTGAGCGCTCGGCTCACGATCCGGAGGTTCCGGGTTCGATTCCCGGTGGGGATAATGTCTCACAAAAATCTCTTTGTGAGATTGCTCTCATTTGATTGCCCGAAAAGTAAGATGATTCCGTGCTTCGGAGGGCACGTTAAGCCGTCGGTCCCGGTTACTTTCTACGGATAGTAGTCGTTACATGAGCCATGTCAGAGGCCTTTGGCGGCTCAATAACTCTGACACTCGATGAAGAAGAAGATCGAAATTGTCAAACAAAGCATTGTCATTATCACAATATTTTCGTTATGTTATATTATTGGTCAATTGAGCTCCGTAGAGTTTCGCTACGCTACAAGGGAAACGAATCCTTAGAGATAAAGAGTTAGTTGAAGCATTTGATGTTAGAGAAAACGTCATTAGAGTTTAAATAGGGGTTCTCTGTATATGTAGGACTAGCTGCGCCCCGCGATTTCACCCACGTTGTACCCGGTCCCGCGGGAATTTCGGGATAAAATGTATCCAATGTGTTATTCTGATGTGTAAACTAGATTACTGTAAAGTTTCATCCAAATCCATTCAGTAGTTTTTGCGTGAAAGAGCAACAAACATACATCCATACATCCATCCTCACAAACTTTCGCATTTATAATATTAGTAGGATAGTAGGATATGTCGACGACATGTGTCGGCGAGTTCTAAAGGACATACAAACTTGCAACATGCTTACTCGTTTTATATAAACTACACCGACAGCGGTAGCGCTCGAGGCGTAGTTTGACTAAGCGATGTCAGTACATTGCGATTGTTAAGCAACATGCAGCTCGCCCCCTACTTGCATGGGTGTCCGATAGTGGTATTTCTATCTGAACGCTACCGTGCTTCAGAGGGCACGTAAAGCAGTCGGTCCTGTTGTTTCAATCGTTAGACCATGTCGGAAGCCTTTAGGCGGTCTAAAAACTTCGTCACCAGGGTTGGCCACTAACTTACTCGAATTAAATGAATGACCGTTGAAAAAAGAAAAAGTAATAGCCTGTCATGTCCTACTGCTGGGTAAAGGCCTCATCTCACCAAAGATATCAGTACAGTGAGGAAACTGAAGATCTATTTAAAATTTAAATAGCATTTTTGCGTCAAAAGTTTAATTCGCAACATTTCGTTGAAAATTCCGTAAAACAATAAGAAATATAATCCGGGATCTGGTAATAATTCAGTGAGCGTTGTCCACCGGAAGGGTCTGAAACTCTGAATATAGCTTTAAAGGTATAAGGCTGAACCTAGAGAGATTATTCATGAAGACAGACCACCTTCCGCTCCCGAATAAGAAATTTTGAAACACTTTGAAATTTTAAAGCTTTTTGTTATTTTAAGGCTTCGTCCTTTTTTGTTTTGTTATCTGAAGGTAAATTTTTTTGTTATAGATTTGTTTTGTTACCTAAAAGTTTTGTTTTTGTTACCCTAAAGTTGTTAGGTTTGAGGTTATCTAATGTCAGATCATTATGATCAAAACATATGAACAGGAACAGTAATTTAACATTATTTAAGATTTTAAAAGCAACATATTCTTTCTTTTTTGACGATATAATAAACTAGCAGTGCCCCTTGGTTTTACTCCCTTTGTGCTTGTTACCATGAAAATTTTGAGATGAAAAATAGCCTATAACCTTCCTGTTGAATGTGGCTATCCGTTAAAAACAGAATTATTTGAATCAGAATGGTAATTTTCGAGATCAGCCCCAACATGCAAACAAAAAATTAATATATTTTCACATCAAAAAATTTCAAAAGAAAAACACACATATTGATAACCCCCTTCTATTTAAAACTCAGCTAAAAATAACTTCATTACGTATTTCATGTTATCGCCATTGTTATGTTACCTAGCATTAGAAGACGGACAATAAATCATTGCTCGCCACGAAATAAGGCTACTACACGCGTGAACAATAATTTCCCTCGGGTATTTTAGAGTGCTAGTTTGTCGCGAACAAATAATGCTGCCCAATTTCAACGCCGTCTGTAGGGTTATGTTTTAATGCAACGAAATGTATTAAAATACGATACAAGACTTGAATTGCAAACACACGTTGCTAATTGGGAAATGTGAAATCTCCTTTAAATGTTTAGTTATAATATTATGTACTAAAGTAGAACTCAATGATTTAAGGAATGATTCCGACTAAAATGGGCGCGGTAAAGCGCATTTTATATTGTGTTGTGCGTAGTAAGTACCTATTTGTTAGTCCCGGTCGTTTCCGTCGGAGAGCATGAGGTCTTTAGGCGGTCTAACAATTCCTACACTAGGATTGGCTACTAACCTATTCAAATTATCTTAAATACCTACCTCCGCAGTTTAGCTATCAATAAACGTATTTCAATGTGTTAAAATAATACGACTAAACATTATTTCCAAATGAAATGTTTTCATAAAGCGATTCATAATTTTCAACCCAATTTGTGTTTGTATGTCACTTGTCATTTTTGACACGGGTGAAGATGGTAGCCATGGCGTCACGTACGGTCACAGAATAAATAATTCAGAAAGAGAATCATTGACAGTTAAAAGTTCGATTGACAAGTCATTGACAGCTGTCAAAATGTACGTTCGAAATTCGTTTGAATATTTTATTTATCTCCGGCGGTGATCAACTTTTTAGCTTGATTTTTTATTTAAAAGGATTTTTTTATCTGTTGGTAGAAATCTTTTTGAAGAGTAATGTTTTTTAAACTGAGTTTCTTTGAAGGTTCTGTATGTTTTATGCCATAGTTCAAAAGTAGATTAATAACAAGAATAACAAGACTCAATCAATGATAAAAGACTGTAACTTTACAGATTCAGGCTTTTTTCCCTATTGTTTTAGTATATGCTGTAACGAGCCGCCCAATTTTCATCGATGTAAATAATTTCCTAGCATAGAGAGAGCATTTAGTATATGTGCTGTCTCTCTCTCCCTCTCTCACTCTCTCTTTGGCCTTGTGTCCCACATGGTAGTGGGGTCAGTATTTTTTACGTTTATACTATGTGCAGTACACCAACTACCAATATACAATTGACGTTTTAACTTCATATACAGTTTTTATTCTGCAAAATTATAATTACTTTTATATACAGTTCGATACAATAAAATAACGGAGTTATATTATTCATTAAATAATGAAATAGTGTACATTAATAGAATTAAATTAAACTTTAATATTCAAATGTATACATACTATTGCAGCTCGGTACAAAAATATGAATGAACCTATCAAATTTCTTAAGAAATGTAGAATGTATTTTCTTTGGCAAATTGAAAGCTCTACAAAACATAAGGATTAAGTAACGGTTCAAAGTTCCTTTTGTAGAATTCCAGAACTAAATTCTTAACTTTAAACAATAACTGAAAACTGAAGTTCCTATTTTCATAACTTTCAGAACATAAGCTTTTGTTAGAAACTGATATTTATCTTACAGGTCTGAACAATGGCTTGTTCGATGAATATTATTCGATTTCAGAATATTGTCCGATTTCTTTTGTTTTAAATGTATTAATTGACTAGCAGCGCCCCGCGGTTTTACCCGCGTTGTGCCCGTTCCCGTAGGAAATCCGGGATAAAATGTAGCCTATAGCCTTCCTCGATAAATAGACTATCTAACAGTGAAAGAATTATTCAAATCGGTTCAGTAGTTTCTGAGATTAGCGCGTTTAAACAAACAAACAAACAAACAAACAAAACAAACTCTTCAGCTTTATAATATTAGTATAGAAGTATAGATTCGCTTGGTGAGACTTGTCCAGCATTGGGGAGAACATTGAATCTTTACTCACTAGTGAAATTTTTGATTGTTTGATTTTTAAACTATGGAAGCATTGCTCCTTTTTGAAAAAAATAAATAATGGAAAGTCTTCTGCAAATTCTTCTGCAAGTACTCCATGCTTGAAGAAGAATTTACTAATTAAATCTCGCGACGTAACTAGTTATAAATACCACGGGTATTCCTATAGTTTTTTAAAATACTTATGTGATATGACCACATAGTAATTGTATTCACACGAGTTATTTCGCGGTAAAAAATTGTGATAGAAAAACACCACTTGTCACGTCGGGGAATAAAAAATAAGTAGTTTACGTTCTTTATAAACTTTTTGCCGCGAGAAAACCCGTGTGAGTACCTTTACTAGACAGGTATTCCTACTGTTACATTATTTAGCTGTGGCAACAAACAAATATGAGAATGTGTCAGTATTCGAGACATAATTGACATTCGTTTGGATAAAGAATGTTTTGGTTTGTATTTGTAGCAAAATTCGGATACAAACATTGAGACCAAAATATTTTACACGTGTCGTAAATCGTAGTCTATACCAATATTATAAAGAGGTAAAATTTGTAAGTTTGTTTGTTTGTTTGTTTGTTTGTTTGTGTCGAGGTAATCTCAGGAATTATCAGTCCGATTTGAATAATTCTTTTTGTAATGGATAGCCACATTCAACGGGAAGGTTATTTTTCATCAGGCTATTTTTCACCCCGAAATTCCCACGGGAACGGGTACAACGCGGGTAAAACCGCGGGGCGCTGCTATTATTATATTATACATACACCAATAGTTGTTAATGTAGCGCTCATGGCGTGGTTTGAGTGTGATTGTTAAGTAACGTGCAGCTCGGCAACTTGTATGGGTGGCCGATTCTATCTGAGCGCTACCGTGCTTTGGAGGGCATGCAAAATTCGCTCTCGTGAGACTCGCATCGTAATTAAGTTGAATTAATTAGCCTGTAATGACTGCTAGGCCTCTCGTCTCACTGAAGATGTCACAGTGTATAGTGAGATGTATTTGCGTTATCACCACGCTGGTGTAATGCGGGTTGGTGATGTCAAACCCGAGCCATGTTTGAAAAGTAAATTGGAAACATTCTTCGCTCGAGAATTGAACCCGGAACTCCAGGCTTGATGTGGTCCGATCCATGTTAGAAAAGTAAATTTCAAACATGCTTGGTGCGGGTTGTGGATCTCAAACCCGATCCATGTTTGAAAAGTAAATTGGAAACATGCTTCGCTCGAGAATTGAACCCGGAACATAACTGTTGGCACACGAATGCACTAACCACCAGGCCAACGAGGCATTCACATCGCAACAACTTCGTTTTATCGGGTCGAAGGTTCAAAACAAGTTAAATAAATGCGCCAATTAAAAACCGGAACGGCGTATAAATCTAGTCAACAATGGCGGAATTCAATACCAAATTAAAAACACGAATTTCAGAAAATCTAATTATTTGAGCAAAATTGTTTGGATGTTACGCTAATTATAGAATATCGGGTATTGGAGCCAATTAACGGAAAATAATATTAACGCAATCGAAATTTGTTATTAGTCAAGTATATTAATTAAATTGAATCGCTTTATCTTGTTACTGAATACTTCGATTCTACGGAAGAGCGAAGGCGTTACTGCGTTCTCTATTACGTGTAAGATTCTAATAATATATTATGCAGAAAATGTTGTAGAGAACAGACGATACTAAACGGAACGTTAAACTACTGGGCAAAGTATTCTCATCTCACTGAAGATATCAGTACAGTGAAGAGGATAAGGCGTAATCACTACGCTAATACAACGTCACGCAACCCGCAGCCAGCATGTCTTACCCTTTATAAATACAAAAAGAGTTACAACATTTAAATGGACAGCATTCATTAGTAAATACTCGTAGTTGTCGAGAAAAATACTAACAAATATTTTGAACAAACCTGAAATCCTATTATAATTAGCATCGCTCAGTAAACTTTGCCACGAGTTTACCTCCAGTTCTCGAACTCAATCAAAAAACTGACTGCGAACAACTAGAGAAGTTGTATTGCGCACGATTTCATGGCAACAATCAGTGACGTTTGAGGCCGAAACTGGTTCGATTCAATGTTTTTCAAAAAACATTTTGATTAAAACTTTGATAAAGTTCGATACATCACGAGCCCGTTCCGAGTTTCAAAGGATTATAGGTTCCTTTATCAATTTTAATGAAGATATTTTGTTAATATTTTGTGTGAAAAATTTTGTGCGTTGGTTTTGCTGGAGATTTTGTTACGGTGGACCGGTTTTCATAGTAAAGTTGCTCTTCAGCAATGCTATGGTGATATGTTATCCACCTCTCATATTAAACGTATTATAGAAAATTATCGCTATGTTACTTTTCTATCAAACATTGTTGGTATCAAACATACTTTTTATTTTCGTTGCTACGCATTTCCTTGCTTAGGCCCATTCATCTGCGTCGTGACTACCATTAATAGTAGACATACATAATTACAGATGCGAAACGAATCATCAAGTAGCCAACTTTGGTGTCGGAGAGATCTAACATCGCTTAATCAAACTACACAAGCACAACAATACCTATTGCCTAGAGGTACCTAGTATAAACTCGTCACAAAAATAACTACTTAAAATTACACAGGAATAGTTCAACATAGATAAGAGTCAATTCCCTGTTATTTATTCAGAGCTCAACAAATATGAATCTTTTTGAAGATTACTATGTTGGAGTCAATATTTGGTTCTTTGATGATATTACTCGAACTCAAAGGAACAAAGAACGGTTTAAGCTATCTCATTATAGTAACAGTTAGTAACATTGTTTGATTACGAGTATTATATTTACTTAGAATTTTGTTGAAGATAGATAAATTAACTGCTTCCTGCTGCAGTCGCTACCTAAAACATGTTTCCTACTTTTCAAACATGTCTCGGGTTGAGATTCACAACCTGCATTAGGCAATCGTGGTGGTGATACCTTATCCTCCTCACTGATACCTTCAGTGAGATGAGATTTCCGTGCTTTGGACATGTTAAGCCGTCGGTCCCGGTTAATTTCTATGGATAGTAGTCGTTACATGAGCAATGTCAGAGGCCTTTGGCGGCTCAATAACTCTGACACCAGGATTGGTCAGGGTGACCATCCACTCGATGAAGAAGAAGAAGAAGTTATGAAACAACGCTTTGTATTTAACAGACAATTAACAGCTTTAAACATCATGAACGTTTTAACCCACCCTTAGAGTTAACGAGCTATTAAAAGATTGTTCGTCAATATCATGTACAATGTTGAAAAGCTTTCGGTTCGAACGCCCTTTGATCAATATGATACGCCTCATGTAATAATTTAAACATACTATTTTTGCCTCCGTCGCAATAACGGAGGCCTTATTAAAGCTTGTACTCTGCTGATGGAAACTTTCTATTTTGAGCCGTCAAAATTCGTTAAAAGCTTTATGGGGTAAGTTTATAATAAACAAAACGGGACTATTATGGCGTTTGAACTTCAGCGTATTTTACAAATATACCTACGTACCCGACGTTTCGAGCGGATTACACCGCTTGTGGTCACGGGATGACATCGAAATGAGTGCAAATAGTGTGTGTTTAAAAAGTATGTTTATCGAATGTTCCTTCTTTTCAAACATGGCTCGGGTTTGAGATCACCAACCCGCATTTTTCTTCATCGATTGGATGGTCAACCTGACCAATCCTGGTGTCAGAGTTATTGAGCCGCCAAAGACCTCTGACATGGCTCATGTAACGACTACTATCCGTAGAAAGTAACCGGGACCGACGCGCGACGTGCCCTCCGAAGCACGGAATCATCTTACTTTTCGGGCAATCAGGTGATTCAGCCTGTAATGCCCTAACCAAACTGAGGAGAGTTTTAGAACTAACATGACCGTTTGTTAAGGTTGTTCGGGCGACCAGTGATTAAGTGATTTAATAAATTGTAATAAGCTCACTTAGTAAATAATTGCTAGTTAGCGAGCGATGTTTACACAAGACGATTTTTGAACGAATTTGCGATTCTTTTAATGTTGAAAAATAATTTTCTTTTCGTTAGGAAACTTTCTTTATGTTAATTGAGGTTTAAGAACCATGTCTAATTAGTTTGCTTATAAAATGTTTTTGTTACAGACAATTGAAAAATGAAACACGTTTGGAAGATTTTAGCTGCAACGGTGTTCTTGAATGCATGTAAGTAATGACATACTTTTTTATATAATTGACTGAATATAATATAATCAAAATAAAGTAGCTAACTGGGTTTGGGTAGCTGTCACGGTTAATTGCACATATAAGTAAGGGAAACCCGCTTAAAGTTGATATAAAAAATATATATTTTCAGTGAAAATTGATCTATAGTATCTTTATAACATTTTAAATTAATGGTTGCCACGAGTGCCACAATGCAAGCGACGGTGACGGCGAGTAGCATTTTCTTAAAATAATATTGAATATTTATTATATCTCGTACTTCCGAAATCGCTAGTCGCTGCCGCTCATCGCTGTAGCGTGTACCATAGCACTTTGCTTAAGAATCTTTTCAAACACAATGAAAAGTATTAACACAAGGTCACTATACTCTTTCCATAACAATAAATATCATAAATTTACTCAAATATATCCATTAACGTTTATCTACGAACATATTTCCTGTCTTAGAGCGTTCTAAATAGCTCCATAACGCAAATATATGACTTAATAACTGTTTTCTTTCACAAAAGAACGGCAAAACAATAAGGCAACAAAACATTTAAACACTCATTAAGCGAACAATGGAAAGAGGTCAGAATATTTCGGAAAAATCTTTTGAATCGCCAGATTTACGGTAGTGTTTTTAACAAGGTTAAATTGATATAAATGAGGTTAATGAACGAATAATATAAAAATAATGAATGAAAGAACGAATGAACTATGTGAAGAGAGTGATTGAATATGAAAGAACAAATGAACTATATGAAGATGATGAGTTAATGAAAGAACGAATGAAGAGAATGAGTGAACTACTAGAAGATAAAATCTTTCTTTCATTTACTCAGAATAAAACGATGATTGAGGTTTATTTAATGAAGGTTACCAATAATTAAAAAAATACAAATAAATATATTAACAAACTTGGAATTTACAATATTAGGATTTTTTGAGCTGAAGTATTAGACTTTTCTTTTTCTTAATTGTTCTGAACAGGCCAAACCCAGAAACTGCTGCTTTGATTCAAATAAGTTGCGGGTAACACCGTGGGGCACGGCTAGTAAATAATAAAAAAAAGATATATTCGATATTTTATTTTCTAAAATTATTTGACCATGCCACTTGCAAAAACTGCTACTTTGATTCCAATAATTCGCACGTGAAACGCGGGTAAACCCGGGGAGCACCGCTAGTTTTTTATATGCGAAAAGAAAATATATCCAGCTTAACTCATAAACAAGGGTATTGTGAGCATACCAAGTGCTACATCACAAATCCATATCCGAATTTAATAAAACACGAACCAATACTTATAAATCATTGCATATTGGCGTTCATTCGTGAAATTTAATGTGCTCAATGATGTATGGAAAGCGACGATTAATAATTCATATTCGGAAATTAAATTCGGCCGAGAAAATGCTTACATTTTAATTCAGTGAAGTTATCTGAGATTATCTATACTAATAATGAGAGTTTGTTTGTTTGTTTGTTTAACACGGTAATCTCAGGAACTGCTGGTCCGATTTGAAAAATCCTTTTTGTAATGGATAGCCACATTCAACGGAAAGGTTATATACTACTTTCGGCCACCCATCAAAGTAGAGGTCGAGCTACACGTAGCTAAACAATCACAATGATTTAACATCGCTTAGTCAAACTACGCCACGAGCGCTACAGTTGCAGTACAAAGCAATAAAGCACAAGTCACACATAGCGGGTGTGTGTGTATGTGTGTGTGTGTGTGTGTGAGAAGTTTTATTTAGTTTGCACGAAGGGTCATATTAAGAACATTTTAGCTATCAAATGCTTTGTCACTTTCTGATATACGCAATTTTCCGAAGAGCAAAAGAGACAAAACATATTATTATTTTATCAGTGTTTTAGTTACACCGCGTTTATTAAGGTGGGAAAAGTCCAAAATCCAATAATATCTAAACAACTGTGTGAGGGAAACAAACAAATAATGTCTAAGTATTGACTCTGAATGAAACATTACATTTACTTAGGCCCCTAAGAGGCTCTCAAGTCTCAACATATCATACTTCTCATAATACAACTTTACCAAGCAAATTCCCGCCAACAATTTTCTCTCAAACATCCATCCATCCATCATAATCCATCTTACATTATCATCAGTCGTTTTAATTCACTATAACACAAATACAAGCCATTTCACCTATACTAAGCGGTATTCATTACATTTATGATTCGACTCCTTAACTTGTATGGAGTATGTAAATGCGGCAATAAATTGTACATCCAAATTGGCGTAGTTGGTGTTATTTATTGCGAATGCTCGCTTCATTGTTTAGATGATTTCTACAGTAAAAAATAAGTTCCTGTAGTGGTCAACCTTGGTGTCAGACTTTTCAGACCGCCTAAAGGCCTCCGACATGAATTTACAATTGAATTTATTTTATTTTTATTTTTTTTATTATCTTTTATTAACTCGAACCGACAATTTAACGTGCCTTAATATAGTATCGATCACCCATCCGACCGGCACATTGCTTTACAATCGCAATTAGCTAACATCAGTTAGTCAAACTACGCCACAGTATATTACTACGTATCACTACATAGTATAAAACAAAGTCGCTATTGTCTTTTTTAAACTTACACGATTTGAACACATTAATCAGTACAGTGAAGATATCAGTACAGTGAAGAGGATAAGGCGTAATCACTACGCTAATACAACGTCACGCAACCCGCAGCCAGCATGTCTTACCCTTTATAAATACAAAAAGAGTTACAACATTTAAATGGACAGCATTCATTAGTAAATACTCGTAGTTGTCGAGAAAAATACTAACAAATATTTTGAACAAACCTGAAATCCTATTATAATTAGCATCGCTCAGTAAACTTTGCCACGAGTTTACCTCCAGTTCTCGAACTCAATCAAAAAACTGACTGCGAACAACTAGAGAAGTTGTATTGCGCACGATTTCATGGCAACAATCAGTGACGTTTGAGGCCGAAACTGGTTCGATTCAATGTTTTTCAAAAAACATTTTGATTAAAACTTTGATAAAGTTCGATACATCACGAGCCCGTTCCGAGTTTCAAAGGATTATAGGTTCCTTTATCAATTTTAATGAAGATATTTTGTTAATATTTTGTGTGAAAAATTTTGTGCGTTGGTTTTGCTGGAGATTTTGTTACGGTGGACCGGTTTTCATAGTAAAGTTGCTCTTCAGCAATGCTATGGTGATATGTTATCCACCTCTCATATTAAACGTATTATAGAAAATTATCGCTATGTTACTTTTCTATCAAACATTGTTGGTATCAAACATACTTTTTATTTTCGTTGCTACGCATTTCCTTGCTTAGGCCCATTCATCTGCGTCGTGACTACCATTAATAGTAGACATACATAATTACAGATGCGAAACGAATCATCAAGTAGCCAACTTTGGTGTCGGAGAGATCTAACATCGCTTAATCAAACTACACAAGCACAACAATACCTATTGCCTAGAGGTACCTAGTATAAACTCGTCACAAAAATAACTACTTAAAATTACACAGGAATAGTTCAACATAGATAAGAGTCAATTCCCTGTTATTTATTCAGAGCTCAACAAATATGAATCTTTTTGAAGATTACTATGTTGGAGTCAATATTTGGTTCTTTGATGATATTACTCGAACTCAAAGGAACAAAGAACGGTTTAAGCTATCTCATTATAGTAACAGTTAGTAACATTGTTTGATTACGAGTATTATATTTACTTAGAATTTTGTTGAAGATAGATAAATTAACTGCTTCCTGCTGCAGTCGCTACCTAAAACATGTTTCCTACTTTTCAAACATGTCTCGGGTTGAGATTCACAACCTGCATTAGGCAATCGTGGTGGTGATACCTTATCCTCCTCACTGATACCTTCAGTGAGATGAGATTTCCGTGCTTTGGACATGTTAAGCCGTCGGTCCCGGTTAATTTCTATGGATAGTAGTCGTTACATGAGCAATGTCAGAGGCCTTTGGCGGCTCAATAACTCTGACACCAGGATTGGTCAGGGTGACCATCCACTCGATGAAGAAGAAGAAGAAGTTATGAAACAACGCTTTGTATTTAACAGACAATTAACAGCTTTAAACATCATGAACGTTTTAACCCACCCTTAGAGTTAACGAGCTATTAAAAGATTGTTCGTCAATATCATGTACAATGTTGAAAAGCTTTCGGTTCGAACGCCCTTTGATCAATATGATACGCCTCATGTAATAATTTAAACATACTATTTTTGCCTCCGTCGCAATAACGGAGGCCTTATTAAAGCTTGTACTCTGCTGATGGAAACTTTCTATTTTGAGCCGTCAAAATTCGTTAAAAGCTTTATGGGGTAAGTTTATAATAAACAAAACGGGACTATTATGGCGTTTGAACTTCAGCGTATTTTACAAATATACCTACGTACCCGACGTTTCGAGCGGATTACACCGCTTGTGGTCACGGGATGACATCGAAATGAGTGCAAATAGTGTGTGTTTAAAAAGTATGTTTATCGAATGTTCCTTCTTTTCAAACATGGCTCGGGTTTGAGATCACCAACCCGCATTTTTCTTCATCGATTGGATGGTCAACCTGACCAATCCTGGTGTCAGAGTTATTGAGCCGCCAAAGACCTCTGACATGGCTCATGTAACGACTACTATCCGTAGAAAGTAACCGGGACCGACGCGCGACGTGCCCTCCGAAGCACGGAATCATCTTACTTTTCGGGCAATCAGGTGATTCAGCCTGTAATGCCCTAACCAAACTGAGGAGAGTTTTAGAACTAACATGACCGTTTGTTAAGGTTGTTCGGGCGACCAGTGATTAAGTGATTTAATAAATTGTAATAAGCTCACTTAGTAAATAATTGCTAGTTAGCGAGCGATGTTTACACAAGACGATTTTTGAACGAATTTGCGATTCTTTTAATGTTGAAAAATAATTTTCTTTTCGTTAGGAAACTTTCTTTATGTTAATTGAGGTTTAAGAACCATGTCTAATTAGTTTGCTTATAAAATGTTTTTGTTACAGACAATTGAAAAATGAAACACGTTTGGAAGATTTTAGCTGCAACGGTGTTCTTGAATGCATGTAAGTAATGACATACTTTTTTATATAATTGACTGAATATAATATAATCAAAATAAAGTAGCTAACTGGGTTTGGGTAGCTGTCACGGTTAATTGCACATATAAGTAAGGGAAACCCGCTTAAAGTTGATATAAAAAATATATATTTTCAGTGAAAATTGATCTATAGTATCTTTATAACATTTTAAATTAATGGTTGCCACGAGTGCCACAATGCAAGCGACGGTGACGGCGAGTAGCATTTTCTTAAAATAATATTGAATATTTATTATATCTCGTACTTCCGAAATCGCTAGTCGCTGCCGCTCATCGCTGTAGCGTGTACCATAGCACTTTGCTTAAGAATCTTTTCAAACACAATGAAAAGTATTAACACAAGGTCACTATACTCTTTCCATAACAATAAATATCATAAATTTACTCAAATATATCCATTAACGTTTATCTACGAACATATTTCCTGTCTTAGAGCGTTCTAAATAGCTCCATAACGCAAATATATGACTTAATAACTGTTTTCTTTCACAAAAGAACGGCAAAACAATAAGGCAACAAAACATTTAAACACTCATTAAGCGAACAATGGAAAGAGGTCAGAATATTTCGGAAAAATCTTTTGAATCGCCAGATTTACGGTAGTGTTTTTAACAAGGTTAAATTGATATAAATGAGGTTAATGAACGAATAATATAAAAATAATGAATGAAAGAACGAATGAACTATGTGAAGAGAGTGATTGAATATGAAAGAACAAATGAACTATATGAAGATGATGAGTTAATGAAAGAACGAATGAAGAGAATGAGTGAACTACTAGAAGATAAAATCTTTCTTTCATTTACTCAGAATAAAACGATGATTGAGGTTTATTTAATGAAGGTTACCAATAATTAAAAAAATACAAATAAATATATTAACAAACTTGGAATTTACAATATTAGGATTTTTTGAGCTGAAGTATTAGACTTTTCTTTTTCTTAATTGTTCTGAACAGGCCAAACCCAGAAACTGCTGCTTTGATTCAAATAAGTTGCGGGTAACACCGTGGGGCACGGCTAGTAAATAATAAAAAAAAGATATATTCGATATTTTATTTTCTAAAATTATTTGACCATGCCACTTGCAAAAACTGCTACTTTGATTCCAATAATTCGCACGTGAAACGCGGGTAAACCCGGGGAGCACCGCTAGTTTTTTATATGCGAAAAGAAAATATATCCAGCTTAACTCATAAACAAGGGTATTGTGAGCATACCAAGTGCTACATCACAAATCCATATCCGAATTTAATAAAACACGAACCAATACTTATAAATCATTGCATATTGGCGTTCATTCGTGAAATTTAATGTGCTCAATGATGTATGGAAAGCGACGATTAATAATTCATATTCGGAAATTAAATTCGGCCGAGAAAATGCTTACATTTTAATTCAGTGAAGTTATCTGAGATTATCTATACTAATAATGAGAGTTTGTTTGTTTGTTTGTTTAACACGGTAATCTCAGGAACTGCTGGTCCGATTTGAAAAATCCTTTTTGTAATGGATAGCCACATTCAACGGAAAGGTTATATACTACTTTCGGCCACCCATCAAAGTAGAGGTCGAGCTACACGTAGCTAAACAATCACAATGATTTAACATCGCTTAGTCAAACTACGCCACGAGCGCTACAGTTGCAGTACAAAGCAATAAAGCACAAGTCACACATAGCGGGTGTGTGTGTATGTGTGTGTGTGTGTGTGTGAGAAGTTTTATTTAGTTTGCACGAAGGGTCATATTAAGAACATTTTAGCTATCAAATGCTTTGTCACTTTCTGATATACGCAATTTTCCGAAGAGCAAAAGAGACAAAACATATTATTATTTTATCAGTGTTTTAGTTACACCGCGTTTATTAAGGTGGGAAAAGTCCAAAATCCAATAATATCTAAACAACTGTGTGAGGGAAACAAACAAATAATGTCTAAGTATTGACTCTGAATGAAACATTACATTTACTTAGGCCCCTAAGAGGCTCTCAAGTCTCAACATATCATACTTCTCATAATACAACTTTACCAAGCAAATTCCCGCCAACAATTTTCTCTCAAACATCCATCCATCCATCATAATCCATCTTACATTATCATCAGTCGTTTTAATTCACTATAACACAAATACAAGCCATTTCACCTATACTAAGCGGTATTCATTACATTTATGATTCGACTCCTTAACTTGTATGGAGTATGTAAATGCGGCAATAAATTGTACATCCAAATTGGCGTAGTTGGTGTTATTTATTGCGAATGCTCGCTTCATTGTTTAGATGATTTCTACAGTAAAAAATAAGTTCCTGTAGTGGTCAACCTTGGTGTCAGACTTTTCAGACCGCCTAAAGGCCTCCGACATGAATTTACAATTGAATTTATTTTATTTTTATTTTTTTTATTATCTTTTATTAACTCGAACCGACAATTTAACGTGCCTTAATATAGTATCGATCACCCATCCGACCGGCACATTGCTTTACAATCGCAATTAGCTAACATCAGTTAGTCAAACTACGCCACAGTATATTACTACGTATCACTACATAGTATAAAACAAAGTCGCTATTGTCTTTTTTAAACTTACACGATTTGAACACATAGTTTAAACGTACTCACACGGGTTTTTTCGTGTTAGAAAGTAGCTATTTTTGTCTGTTTGTTTGTTTGTATGCTTAAATCTTTAAAATTACGGAACGGATTTTGATGCGGTTTTTTGTAATAGGTAGAGTGATTCAAGAGGAAGGTTTTTATGTAAAAAAATTCCCGAAATTCCCACGGGAATGGGCACAACGCGGGTAAAACCGCGGGGCGCTGCTAGTATACAATATATTACTACGTATACAGAAACTACTAGGGTATCAGTAATGAAATATTTTATCTATGTAACTGATATTTTATCCATCGTTTAACGATCTTGTTACTATCGCAAAGCGTTGTTTACTTTGAATCAACTTCAAATAATCACTACATATTATAAAACAAAGTCCCCGGTCGCGTGTCTGTCTGTCTGTTCGCGATAAATTCAAATACTACTGCACGGATTTTGACGCGGTTTTTTTAAATAGATTGTGTGATTCAAGATGAAGGTTTACATGTATACTTAATCCCGAAATTCCCACGGGAACGGGCACAACGCGGATAAAACCGCGGGGCACTGCTAGTTCAAACATAATTTTTCATATTATACCCGTGTTGTACCCGTTCCCGTAAGAAATTTGAGCTAACTTCAAACGTTATAAGTCATCTGATAATGAATATCTTTTATAGCTTCTGCGGTCTGGTGGCATGTGTACTCGCCTGCCAAGACTGAGGTCCTAGGTTCGTTTCTTGGGTCAGCAAAACATATTTCCTGTTTTTCAAACATGGCTCGCATTTGAGATCATCAACCCACATTCGGTAAGCAAGGTGATGACGCCTAATCACTGTACTGATATTTTCAGTGAGATGAGAGGTATTTGCCCAGTAGTGGGGCATTACAGGCTAATACTTTTTAACACTTATTATATTTTATTTTGTTAGGCGATATCTATTCGAAGCTTTAAAGTCCAACCACAAATATAAATGGTATTCATTAATGTTGGCAGCGCACCCTTCAAAATTATGCCCTACACACAAAACATCCAATAACCACCCTAAATGTTCCAGTAACAAGATCCAAATTGCTTTGATAATGTCACCGGTTTTCAGCGATATACCCAATTTGGCAGAGTTTTGTTTTTAAACGATTTTGGTACTTAAGTTGTGATGGTTAAGGGTTGTTTTTAAATTTTATGGTGATGATGGTGGTATCTTTACTGGTTTTGTTAGTTTATGATTCATTTGTTTGATGTGATTGTGTTTTGTCTAAGATTCTTATTTTAATGTTGGTAATTAGTAGAAAGGTGATAAAATATTTTAGTTTGAATTTAGAACTCGATGTAGAGTAGAGACAGTGATAGAACTAGCCAGGCAAGCATGTAAACAAAGACATATATCTCTACTTCCCGAGTGATTTGGCAGAGAAACTGATGTTACCACTAATATATTGCCTAATAATTCGACGTTGCAACACCGGGCTCATTCATTCAATTCGACTGTTCATTCCACTTACTCTGTTATGATTGGCTGGATATTTCGTAAGAGTTTCACATGAGAGTAAAAACGAGAGTTTTGACGTTGCATGTAGATATAGAGAAGTTTGCCTATTAAGTAGAGTTAAAAAACAAAGAGAAAATCTTTTTTTAGTTATATGCTTGCCAGGCATAGGACCATTGACATAGTTAAACTCTTTAGTTCTTTAGAACCATTTTATGGACCATGGAAGACCACATTACTGGGGCTCTATAGTGATGACTTAGCTTACGAGCTGCTATTTCGCCAGTTAGACATATTCAAGTCTGTGAATAGACTAAAAGTCTGTTAAGACACATTGAGTTGAAAACGATGTAGTCCATAGGAGCTAGTTCAAGTAGGTTAGCAGCCAACCCTGGTATCAGAGTTTTTAGACCGCCTAAAGGCCTCTGACATGGTCTAACGATTGACACAACCGGGACCGAGAATTTAACGTGCCCTCTGAAGCAGACCATAAGAGAATGTAAAGACTTTCTGGACTAAGGTTTGCGTAAAGCCTAGAGTCTAGTATATTTTTTACACATCTTGTATCTCAATTTTAAAGCTACAAAATGCATCTACAGGCTGTATCTGTCTCGCTCGCACACTTCTTGTTAATGGCTAACAAACGCTTTGAGTTGGTAATCCTTTTGCAATGCAAGGTGCTTGCAGAGAATATTTTGCTAAGCGTTTATTTCAAATTTTGTGTTTTTATACATATTACTAGCCACGTCTCACGGAGTTACCCGCGTTGTACCCGTTCCCGAGGGAATTTCGGGATAAAATGTATCCCATGTATTATTCTTATGTATAATAGTAACAAAAATACATGCGAAAGTTTGTGAGAATGAATGTATGTATGTTTGTTACTCTTTCACGAAAAAACTACTGGACGGATTTGAATGAAACTTTACATTAATATAAATTACACATCACAATACCACATGAGGTACATTTTATCCCGAAATTCCCACAGGAACGCTTACATCGGGGGTAACACCGCACGTTGCGGCTCGTTATAACATAATATTTTTTCTTGCTCCGTGACCGAATATCAAAATCAGGAATTCAAAGCACCAAATACATACAACCAACTAAAATATCGAAGGACCTAATATAAATACGCGAGTCGCGTGAATAGTTTACATTCAAATTACACCGTCCTATAAACCAAGTCCGTTGTTTCATAGTTAATTTATTGCAACTGAAGCTGGGGCGTAATTAAATTTTTTGGAAACGTACACCCAAGGTGATCGTGTGATGGTTAATTGGGTTTTTGGTAAAAAGTATTACGTTGTTCTGAGATGAAATATTGGCTGAAAGAATGTATTGAGTTATGACAGAGTTGGGAGGATTACTCTCATCGGAATTATTTATCAAGTAAAATGAGTAAAAAATATAACTTCGGACTATTTTTTAATTTAATCATAGCCTTAAACTGTACACACATTATAGTGTAAGTGCAAGATAAAGGCTGTAAGTACCTATAAGCGATGTTAGTTCATTGCAATTGTAAAGCAACGTGCAGCTTGGCGGCGGGTGGCAGATAGTAGCATTTTTATATGAGCGCTACCATGCTTTGGAGGGAACGTTAATGTGTCGGATCCGATTTTTTCAATAGTTAGACCATGTCAAAGTCCTTAAAGCCTTCTAAAAACCCTAAACACTTTGGCCACTAACCTATACGTAAAGTAAAAGTATTAGCCTGTAATGTCCCACTGCTGGGCAAAGGCCTCTTATTTCACTGAAGACATATCAGTACAGTGAGGAGGATTAGGCGTAATCACCACGCTTGCCTAATGCGGGTTGGTGAGCTCAAACCCGAGACATGTTTTGAAAAGTAGGAAACATGTTCGATCCGGGAATTGAACCCGAGGCCTCCGGCTTGGCAGGCAAATGCACATACCACTAGACCACCGAGGCGAACCTACACGAACTTTCTTTATTTCTACATCGGTTGAAAACAGACAATCCCTATAATGACAGGAAATGCTTCCCGTTTCTCCCCGAGATAGCGTAATGATGCCCTGACAGACGCGAGTCAAAGAAGATGCTCTTTGAAGCATTGAATGTGTTTTAATAGCAGTACTTAGTTGAAGGGTTCAATTGAGGGTTGGGATGTGAGGGTGTGTTAACATTAAGGTGCTCCCACACTGCTGTTATAGAATGTTAAGTAACGTTAGTAAACATTTGTTAGCTAACATTTAATCACCAAAGTCAAAAAATGTTTTCATGTTAGTAAATGTTAATTAACATTTTTGAACAAAATTTTGTTTGTAAACATTTTATACGGGTGACGGCGGGGTATGCGGTGAGTCGATGAGTTTTTCTCTAGCTTTAAGCGTTCGGCGCATCCAATAAGAGCGCTTTTTCTTTTTTTTTAAACAAAAAATGAAAGCTATCCCAATTAGCAAATCTTCTTCCATTTTCGTGTAGACGCCTCAGAACGCAAAACCAAACTGCGAGCCAATGCCAGATTCAAAATGTTATAAAATGTTAGTAAACACTTTCCATCAGTGTAGGAGCACTTATAACATATAACAGTTCCTAACAAAATGTAAGAATTGACAACATTTGTTAGTAAATGTTTTAGTGTTCAAAAATGTTTATAAACATTTTGTAACAGCAGTGTGGGAGCACCATTAAGCGGTAAATGGGTGAGAATATAAAATAGTACATGTTTTAAAGCAATAATTTAAATATTGTATTTATTTATGAAAGGTTTGGCACCCCTGATAGAACATAGTTTGTCGGTAAAATTAGAATGTGAGTATAAAATAATGTAAGAAAAAATTAATGGTATGTAATGTCCCATTGCTTGTCAAATGCCTCTCATCTCACTAAGAATATCAGTATAGTCTAAAAACTCCGACACCAGGGTTGCCCAAAAACATATTCAAAATGAATGAACGGATGAATGAATGAATGAGTACAGTGAAGAGGATTAGGATGAGCATACGTATAAAATGTTTCGCACCCCTATCGCTGACATTTTAATCATTTATTTCCATCACTATAATCGCTTTTACGCGCTGTCAGAATTATGAAATAAAACTGAGTAGATTCTTCCGAGTTTTCGTTTTTGTTATTGAAATACTGAACCCTAATAAGCATTCTATTTTTTACTGCAAACATTATTCAATATTCGTACCAAATACCATCAAAATTGATCCATAACTGTACCCGTGAAAGAGAATGATAAAGTAAGTTGAAAGTATCACTTTTGATACGAAATATTATTTTCGTGATACAGAATGATAAAGTGTGTTGCAAATATCACTTTTGATACGAAATATTATTTAAAAAACCGAAACATATTTATAAACGCATATTAAGAACAGTTTAATAGTTATCAAATGGTTTGTCCCTTTCTGACATACGCTATTTTCCAAAGAGCAAAAGAGACAAAACACTAACTAACAGTGTTTTAGTTAGAAAGCGTTTATGAATAAGGCTAAATAGTTAATCCGCGATTAAATCCCGTCTAGATTAGTGTTTACAATGTGTTCATATTGTGATAGTTTAAATCGTGACACTATAAAATAACTTCTATAACAATATCCCTTATGGTCGAAAGTGACAAAAAATAAAGAAATCTAAGATATCAGCGGTTATAAGAGAACCTACAGCGGGTTTAGTTCACTGATAAAGTTGATAGTTGTAATAACCATAAACACTTAGGTTTTTGGGGACTTTTTGTGGATTAGACAGTATTGAATGTCGGTTTTGATACATATCTAGCTTGGTATTAATGTGCTAGTACTTGTTAGTAAAAGTGCGACTTTGATGTTATGTTATTTTGTTCAGTTTTATTATTAAATTTATAAGTGAGTAATGGCGTCCGAAAATTTTAAACTTTTGAATTGTTCCTGCTTTGAAGTGTGATTTTACTACTGTGATCATCACTTAAGATAGTTCAATTTTTTTAAATGAAATCATACCTATTTTAAAATGATTACAAATGTATCTAATCTATTGAATAAAGGAATAAAAATATATTTTATAAAAAAATAAACAATTACATACCGCACCACAAATTATCACCAGAAGCCTTCAAAAAGATCATATTTATCATCACTGTAACCATGATATCTGACAACACTATAAAAACAACCCCAAAAATATTTGAAAAAGATCACGTTGACAAAATAAACCTGAAAAAAACCGCTGACAACCCCTCTCCTATTATCTATCTCGAATGTCCCACAATACGTTGAATAATGGTCACCCTACACATTACAAAATGTCGGAATAGTCGCTTGCTTGTAGGTCGTATAATGGGGTAAATAGCTTCCGGGCTATTCCCTTTATATTCCCTTTGTCACAGCAATTCATGGTCAATGTAGTATCATATACGTTTTGATCTAACATTCTTTTTAAAACTGGTTGTTTTGTATATCTTTGTATGTGTATACACAATAGTAGTATAAAAATATTGAACTAAGAAACTTATGATAAATTTGTTTATGCCAGCGAATTCATTGTGAAATATATTTTTCATTTCATTTTTAAAGTCAAATAAAAACGGTTCCTGTATGTAATTATGTATAGTATCAGTTGTGTTTCTATCCATTAATCACATTAGATACAAGCCTAAAATACTTCTTTACTATCTCAGAGTTTTTGTACATAAGATTTAAGTATTTGTACAACTGTACTTGTTGGACTGACATTTTTTTTTGCGTAGGAAATTTCAACGTCAACGACAGCCTCCGTGGTCTAGTGGTTTGAGCGCTCAGCTCACGATCCGGAGATTCCGGGTTCGATTCCCGGTGGGAATATCTCACAAAAATCACTTTGTGAGACTGTCCTCAGTTTGGTTAGGGCATTGCAGGCTGAATCACCTGATTGCCCGAAAAGTAAGATGATTCCGTGCTTCGGAGGGCACGTTAAGCCGTCGGTCCCGGTTACTTTCTACGGATAGTAGTCGTTACATGAGCCATGTCAGAGGCCTTTGGCGGCTCAACAACTCTGACACCAGGATTGGTCAGGTTGACCATCCACTCGATAAGAAGAAGAAGAACGTGACAGTAGTCTCAGGCTATTACTCCCATACTCAGAGAAGTCATGCCAAAGTCACTCATTAATATCTTTAAAGAAAAAAATAGTAGTATATAAGTTTTAATTCACGAGATCACCTGAACCACATTAGTAGACATGCATTTGACACGCGTCTGTGTGCGTAGCTCTCAGTACCGTTGTCAAGATCATTGTTTATCTGCATTTGACATAACTCACTTGAATAACTTTTCTCCGTTTACTCATACCTTCCATGCTTTTGCTGTCACTACTTCAAAGACAATTTCGACGCGGGCACTAATTCACACAAGACAATGTGCATTTAAAATTTACTTACACAAGTATGGCTCAGGGGCGTTCGTGAGATAAAATTGCTACACTGAGTGTGGTAATTTAAAGCCCAAACTTTTTCTAGTTACAAAGCCCTATTAATCCTACTAATATCCTACTTCCTAGTTCCTACTAATATTATAAATGCGAAATATTGTGAGGATTGATGTAATGTATGTTTGTTACTTTTTCACGAAAAAACTACTGGAGGGATTTGGATGAAACTTTACAGTTATACAGGTTATACATCAGACTTACACATGGAATACATTATACCCTGAAATTCCCGCGGGAACGGGTATAACGCGGGTAACACCGCGGGCAAGGCTAGTCTTCAATATACTTCAATCTAAAGTTAAAATTGCAGTAAATATAGAGAAGATAAAATATTCGGAACCCTGTTTAAATATTAAGGGTTCGTATTAATCTTGAGTTGAGTTTCTTCAGTCCACATTTGAGGCTCTTATTGCCGTTGAATTCTTTATTGGGTTCGGATAGATAACTTCGATATTCACTCGATAAGTTCGTGGATAGTTTTAGGCTGTGACCAGGTGGAGCGCTGATGGTATAATCGCAATCGATTTTTCGGAACACTTATTTATAATACTTATCTCATTGTTGGGTGTCCCTAAATTATATTAAGGGTCAACACTGCGTTAAGCGTGCGCCCGTCGCGTGCGCATGCGGCGGGCGCACGCGGCGGTTCACTTTTGTATGACACCGCACGTGACGGGCGCACGCGACGTTTCATTTTTGTATGAAGCCACACGCGGAATGCGCACGCTGCGGGCGCCCGCAACGGTTCTCTTTTGTATGAAACCGTGTGCGGACGCTTTCCGCAGTGTCAGCCCTAAAAGGCATTTTACTCCCGAAATACTGCGAATTACCACGGTTTCGAATTCTTTGATAATGTACTGTGAGGATTACATTCTAAATATATTAAAGATTCTTTCGGTCAAAGTCGCAGGCAAAAACAAGTCTAAAATAAAACAGCATTTTTATTTTCAACGTAAAAAGCGCGGTTAAGTATTCTACCCGATGCGCAGTAAGCCTTGAAAATTTGTTTTTAACACTAAGTTGCGCGAATAATTCGTGCGCCTTCATAAATATTAATAAATTCGAACAAGTTAAAGTCTTCAAAACTGTATAATTTTAACAAGGTGTGGGCTGGATTGAAAGGCTCTCAGGCTGTTTTTTAGACTATATTATGAAAACAGTTATAACTAACATATAATTATTTGTTGGAACATATTTACATTGATTATACAGGTTTTGTAAGTATATATTATGTAGGTTTAAGTCTTCTGTGACGACCAGATGTGATGTGATGTAAAATTAAAGCTAAATGTATCTGTAAAAGTAGTTTCAATTTAGTATCAGTTTGGTATAATCCATAATACAAGCGAAGAGCTTAGTTTGGTCTGATTAACAGTGTGTGAAATTTTCTTGTAAATATGTACTTATATTGATTTAACGCCTCGGTGGTCTAGTAGTATGTACACTCGCCTACCAAGACTTAAGTTCTCGAGTTCAATTCCCGGGTCGAGCGACTTTTCAAACATGGATCGGGTTTAAGATCACCAACCCCCATTAGGCAAGCGTGGTGATTACCTCTAATCCTTCTCACTGTACTGATATCTTCAGTGAGACGAGAGCCTTTGCCAGCCTACTTAATGATATTGATTTCGCTATGAATATCAACTTAAATTTGTATACTAGCTATAAGTATACGAGCTTACTTTATTCAAATATGAAAGAGAAGAAGTTTGTTAAAAACACATTGTGATATTCAGTTACAATTTACATACAAAGCAATGTTTATGAAGTAAATAAATAAATAAAATAAATAAAATAATCATTTATTGCTACAAATATAAAAGAATACAAAAAGACAAAATTAAAATTCAAGTTAAAAAAAAATGCAGCAAATGGAGGCGTCTCAGCTAATGCTGTACCGAGGCCGAAGTCTCGGTACAGTTTACCACTATTTATTACCTAGTTTTTGTGGACTAAAAATAGACTTTAAACCATTTACCCACTAGGATTTACTCTCTTTTCTCTGAGTGTGTTGCCCTTAATCCAGAGACTGCGGCCGCCGAGGATTAGTAAATGGAATCTCTGAAATATATTATGCTGGGAAGTGCTAAATATCTTCGTCTTTCGGTAAAATAAAACCTTGTAAAATAGAGCTGCGATTACTTACTTTTAATACCCTCATTATTCCTCGTATAGTTGAACTATTTTCGATCTAAATGATTTCTATCTTCTTTGGGCAGCACGTTGATCCATCAGTCATTCAAAATAAAGCATTGTTTAGATGAATTAGCATGTGTTTAGATTTATCAACTGCAGTTCAAAAAATGTTTTATGCATCCTATAATGAAGGTAATGCGTCCATTTGATTTTCACATTGGTGCCCGGAGAAACGTAGTCAAAGTCAGGCTAAGAGTTATTAATCCTAGAGTCAGGCTAGTTACCAACCTTCTCAAGTATTGGTAAGTAGATCAATGAGTTCTTGTATCTTCCCGTACTAATAAACCATAAGTTATAAAGCACGGAGCACACTCAATAATTCACTCGGAGATGCGGTATAACTTTATCGTTCCGTAATTGAATATAGCGTCTGAAGCGACATGTTTTAATCGAGTTATGTTTCAATAGATGTGACATGGCGGCCATTTTGAATTCGATTTATGGTTTGATATTGTTTGTTTATGGTATGATTATGTAAAGGAATTGATGGGTTTTTGATTGTATTAATTTTGCATATGAAAATATGTTTTGCATTCTGGAACGAAGTAACACGTTGTAATTTGGTATAAGAGGTTTTTTGAATAATAATTATTATAGTAAAAAAAATACTTGTCACTTAACCAATGTTTTGTTGTCTTTGAAATTAAGATAATAAAATGTCAACAGCTTTATAATATGTATTTCTTATCAATAATACTTAATTAAAAATACTAAACACATGTAGGACTCAGACATACGAAACGCCTCAAACAGAAAACTATAATATAACCCTTTTTAACCCTTTTTAATAGGCATCAAAATAAAGATTTCCAAAGGCATAAAACAAATTGAATCACCACTTTCATATCTCAACGTAAATCCTGCCAAGTTCCCAGATAATCCAATAAGAACTCAAATGTCACATCCAGTGTTAATCAACGTGTAAACTTTAACTCTTTGGCTTAAGTTTCGATTGGTTTCTACAGTGTGGTGTTAGAAGCCTCAGCTTAGATGTTCTTGATAATACCAACGTCCTTAATTGCCTGCCTGTGACATGGAATACTTAGTAGTTTGGATAATTACTTAGGTGCAAGTTTTTAAGGGACATAAAGGCCTGACTAACGAAATGTTTGAAAATAGAACAAAGGCAGTATTTTGAATTCAATGTACTATTTGCATGAATTTTATGTGCTAATACATAGCTTTTCGCGGTTTTATCCGCTGTGTCTGTTCCCATGAGAATTTCGGGATAAAAAAGGGGCCAGACTGACCATCACACCACCCTGTCACACTAGTGTGGTGGTTAGGAATTCTATTTCTTAACTGTCACACTAGTGTGACAGTTAATATTTCCTTGTAATTTTGAATTCTATTTCTTAACTGCTGTCACACTAACATTCGTACAAATAGGTGCTATAAAACCGATAACTATGGAACTAGTAAAAAAAAATAACCCTAACCTACCGAATAGTAAGTATTTGTACGAATGTGGAATTGTACGAATGTGGAAATTGTACGAATGTGACCTCACACTATTAAACATACCTACTTGATATTATCGTATTTTCTCGATCTTCTTTTGTCGGTGGGACAGTTAAGAAATATAATTCCTAACCACCACACTAGTGTGACAGGGTGGTGTGATGGTCAGTCTGGCCCAATAAAAAATAGTCTGTAACCTTCCCGTTTAACGTGGCTATACGGTACAAAAAGAATTATTTAAATTGGATTGGTAGTTTCTGAGATTAGCGCGTTCGAACAAAAAAAGAAGCTATTCAGCTTCATTATGTAAGTATAGATGTTCTTTTATAATACACTAGCAGCGCCCCGCGGCTTTGCCCGCGTTGAGCCCATTCCCGTAGAAATTTTCGAAAATACTTTCTTAGTGTGCACTTATGTCACTTGAAGAACCTTCCTGCCAAATTTCATGTATCTAGGTGTAGCGGTTGAGGCTGTGCGTTGATTATCAGTCAGTCAGTCAGTCAGGACTTTGAATTTTATATATAAAGATTGCTAGTAAAACGGTTCAGATTAATTAAAGTGTTGTAATTTTTGTTCCATTAGAAAAGTAGTTTGTTAGAAAAAAAGTTTAGCAATCTCAAAGCTCTACTAAAAGCTTTTTTAAGCTTTGGCAGCAAAGTTCTGCTATAAGGTTTCATATTCAAAAAACATATCTTTGACAGATATTGACAGAAATCGTCTTTAAGAAACATAAAAAATAATAATTATTCTCCATAACTACGTCATAAACAACAAAACCCTTAATAAATTACCTACCAACCAAATAAAACAGTAAGATAAAACGTCAAGCCCTGATAAATTCTCCGCGGTCCGACCCGGCGGCAACACATTTTTAAACAAAAAAGAAACTCTCAATTTATGTAAATAGTCATATTTTGTTGTTTCAAACGCAAAAAGTTTTCAAACATCACATTTGGTAAGTTTGGGCCAAACCAGAAGGAAGTTTGAACGATTATCATAACATACTGCCTCTGTTGGCGGAATCTTTGAGACTTTGGGCGATACTTTTCTTGAATGTCAGATGTTTTAAGTTTGTACCCGTTCCCGTAGGAATTTCGGGATAAAATTTAACCCATGTGTTGTTTTAATGTATAAACTATATCACTGTTAAGTTTCATTCAAATCCGTTCAGTAGTTTTTGCGTGAAAGACTAACAAACATGCATACATAAAAATATAGGATGTTTAGATTGCAAGTTGGTGATTGAAATAGAGCGCGAGTGTCAAACTAACTACGTGCTCACTTGCTTGCGCTTATTCAATCTCGCTACTATAAAGTTTGATAAAATCATGAATGCATTCTCTCAAAATATCACACTTAGGGCCTACACTGCGTTAAGCGTGCGTACGCGGCGGGCGCACGCGGCGGTTCACTTTTGTATGAAGCCTCACGCGGCGTGCGCACGCCGCGGGCGCCCACGACGGTTCTCTTTGTTGCAGTGTCGGCCCTTATAGATACTAGGCATGAGGCATATATTTAGGTCCTAAGTTGATTTTTTCAAGAGTCACCAAATTGATTTTTGACTTCAACTTCTCGTCCCAAATGTTTTCTATCAAAAACTACAATTTCAAAGATACCAAAACCGAAAAAGAGCTAACCCTTATATCACCTAACGAACTAACTAATCTCATATAAAATTAACCCTTTCCACTATTCCTTTGGGCTCACCTGGACTGGGCCAAAGTATTTGATACGAGGCTCGAGGTGTTATGAATTATAGATCAGTTTTGGGACCAAACATCCGATCATTGATTTAGGGATGTGTTAGGCTATTGATGCACTTGTTATATGGAGGTGAGTAAGGGCAACCAGAGTAGCCTTTAATGTTCTCGAATTTACTTACATTGATAATAGTTTCCTATTTAGACGGGACTTAATCGCGAATAAAAACATTTAATGCATACCTCAACGTTTCGGTCGTGTCGCAACAATAAAACAATAAAAATGTGTTCATATCGTGATAGTTTAAATAGTGTAAGTTTCCTATTTGTTAGTTTATATTTTGATCCCATGACCCATGTAACCAATGTTGGTGGCAAAAGTTCTAGAACAGCTGTTGCATACATGAGGACATTATTTACATAGTACTAAATGATGTAGGCGATGCTTAAGTTTGACGCTAGTGGTAAAATTCAAGTCTATGCATAATATGTGACTGCGACGATGTATGAATACATGATATGTGTTTAGGTCATTTGAAAGGCGCTTTCAACTTATTCGTTTTCTGTCATTTGACGTTTGACGTTTTCTGTCATCCTGCTGCGGTGCTTCGAATATCTCCCATTGCGGCAGTGCAGTCGTCCACGCACGTCGCACACGGATGTTCTTTTGTTTTTCATACAAAATGAAGGAGAAAGATGATTGATAATGCTTAATTTGAAATAGCCTAGGCTTCGTATATATTGAGCGAGTTAGGGAGTGTTAGAGAACGCAACGAGTGAACGAGTAATTTGTCATGTGGGGAAATGCGTTTTTGCGTGTTTTTGCTTGTTGTAATCTACACCTAAATGAGTACTGAGTTTTTTAGTAAAGGATCAAAACACAATACTCAAAAATCAACAGGGTTTTTTTTTCAAAACACTCTTGAGAAACTTTATACCTACTTCAAGTGCAATTCGCTTAAAATTGCAGCTTATCTAACATTTCTAAAGCATAGCTAATCGCGTCTATGAAGACAACACTCACACACTCGAACAAGTCAAACTTAACTAGAACATTAAGCGCGGTTAGACTTGCGTCTGGCTTTTCGAATTTCAAAGTACTTAACTAAATTACACCATGATTTCCGAACTAAGCAACTATTGGACGGATGAAATTGAATATTCAATATGTTAGGTAAAATAGGTCGTAACCGCACTGGGTATTTATGTATGTATGCTGAATTCATAACGGGTGGAGCAGCAATAGTATAATGCTGTAGTAGCATCTTTAGCTTATACTTAATGGTGTGTGTGTGTGTGTGTGTGTTTTTGTCTGTGGCATTGTAGCTCTTAAACGGAAGGATCGACTTTGATTTCTTCATTTGAAAACCTTGCTTTCTTGCAGTGGTTCAGTGTTTCTTCCTTGCAGTGGTTTGTAGCTTTCTTTGGTAAAAAACGCTGAAGCCGTTTTGGTGTAAGGGATTAATTATACTTATTACACAATTTTTAAAGAATTCTATTAATTTTGTAATTATTTATGTAATAGATAGCCACATTCAACGGGAAGGTGATAGGCTATTTTTCATCCCAAAATTCCCATAGGAACGGGCACAACGCGGGTAAAACCGTGGGGTGCTGCAAGTATGTTATATATAATTATTAAAACAAATTTTAATGTCACATTCACAGTCAAAAGTTATCTCACTCTATGTCATTATAAACCAACGTCCATTTCGACTACAAAATTGAATAGTTTGAATCAACCGATAGAGACTCACAATCATAATGATGTTCGAACGTGAGCTTTCGGAATAATGTCCAATATTTCGTGACGTCACTGAACGAAGCTGGAACGTTGGTTAATTTAACCAGGATTGTTGAAGTGCTGTCAAGTCATTATGGGTTGGACTTGTATTATACTTTTTAGTAGCGTTGTGATAATAACTGTATAGTATTTAATCCTGTGATAATTTTGAAAGAACTCTTTTTAAGTAAAAAGTAAGTAGTCTTCTGGCATTCATAAGTAATTCATTAATTTTGTGTAAGTTGGTGGCCAACCCTGGTCTGTCTGGTGTCGGAGTGTTTACACCGCCTAAAGGCCTCCGATATGTGTGACCACGGTTCCCGAAAGAGGCCGAAACGTTTACGGATACACTTCGCTATCCGTAAACCTAGTTTCAATTCAAAATGAATAGTGCTCTATTAAACCAAAGAAATCAGTAAAAAGTAAGTAGGTAAAAATCTTTAATGTCTCACTGCTGGGAAAAAGCTTCTCATGTCAGAGAAGACCGCTCGAGTATAGTAAGAAGGACTAGGCATAATATCTCCTATCTCTTTTTAGTACTCTGTCTTTTATAGTTGTTTTTAAAGAGGGGTTACTAAACACGATAGAAATGAAACCAATTTGAAATGGGAATGAACTAGTGCCAAAGCTGATATCTTATAATAGCACTAACATGCAATCACGCAGTTAGTTCAGATCTATCACAAAACGGGTGTCGATTAAGGATCTTTGTACCATACGATGAACAGAGAATCCTATAGAATTCGTTAACCTTATACAGTACCGATAGTAGAGATACTAACCCTGCTGTAGTATTGAAAAAGGATGCGTATCGAACATTCAAAAAGCAAGGTAAATAAAGTATGTTCGTGTAGGTTAGTGGCCAACCCTGGTGTCGGAGTTTGAAGACAACCTAAAGGCCTCCGACATGGTTTAACGATTGAAAGAACCGGGACCGACAATGTGTCCTCCGAAGCACGGTAGCGCTCAGATAGAAATGCCACTATCGGCCACCCATCCAAGTAGGGGCCGAGCTGCACGTTGCTTAACAATCGCAATGAACTAACATCGCTTAGTCAAACTACGCCACGAACGCTACCAAACTACATAATGTACATTGTTTGTATTAAGTTTCATGTTCTAAATATAAATAGCATTTCAAATGAATGCAGTCTACTATTACAAACAAATGAAAAGCATTACAAGTGGATGGTTTGCGTTCCGAATTCTTTATTAAAATGTTCATACCTATACAAAGTGATTCAAATTACGCCTTCCAAGACTGAGGTCTTGGGTTCAAGTCCCGGGTTGAGCGGAAATATGTTTCCTATTTTTCAAACATGGCTCGGATTTGAGATCACGAACCCGCATTGGGCAAGCGTGGTGATTACGCCTCGCTGTACTGATATCTTCAGTGAGACGAGAGGCATTTGCCCAGCAGTGGGACATTATAGGCTAATACTTACTTACTTACTGGTGTCACCAAATATTGTGTTCTATATTTGTTTGTGTGTTAGTGTGCACTCGTATATAAGTAGGAGTGCACACGCACACACATGAGTCAAAAAATAAAGGCACGTTTTTGTATTGAATTGGAATATCTATTTTATACCGGATAGTCCTTCAACTCTTTCCATGTTACCACACGATATGTAATATCTGAAACGAGTGTTCTAATTCTTTCAACCGACAGCCAGTATCAAATGGTACATTTCATTTTATCAAAAAATACTAGTGCAGTGAAATTGCAGTATTTCGAGTAGTTTCTGCGATTTTGCGTTCGTTAGCGCGCCTTTGTTGGGCTCGGGCTTTCAAGCCTGAATCCGGTTGGAAATTTTCGTTGAACCAACCCGGGCTGTCCTTTCATAAGTAATTTTATTATTGTTTAAAACTTTAAATGGGGAACAAATTGAACTTACAATTCGGACCGTAATTTAGTTAATGTTAAAAGTTTTTTGAAGTTACAAATAGTATTTGATTGAGGTTATTCAATTTTATTCTGTTGGATGGAAAACTGGTTTTTTCATTTGTTTTGATATAAAACGAGATTTTATTTGGGAGAGTATTTTATTCAATGATAAAATAGTGTTGCCCTATCCAAATGAAAATAAATCAAATATGTCAGTGATTTTTAAAATCACAGTATTCAGTGACATAATTGATATTTAAATTTTAAAGTAAACTGAATTGATTATCGAATCAAAGACAATTTTTATCATAAAATAAAGGGTCTATTAGTATAGAAACACAATTAAATCATTGAACTTTTTACTTCCACAACAATTAGAAAATATATCATACTAGCAGCCTTCTACGGTTTTACCTGCGTAGTGCCCGTTCCCGTGGGAATTTCGGGATTAAAAATAGCCTATAACTTCCTAGTTGATTGTGGTAAATAATTATTCAGATTGGATTGGCAGTTTCTAAGATAAGCGCATTCCAACAAACAAAAACGGGATGCGCTCTGGGATTGCCGGCAGAAGTGAAGACTTGAATATTAACGTCAAAACGTCTTACGAATTTTCGATCAGGTCACGTGTCCTGACGCGAGTTTAAAAAATTACCCATAAATTAAAAAGTGCACAACGCCGCTAAACAAGATTTCACTTTTAAAAACAAACTCTTTAGATTTATTATCTATATTTATAAAATTGAAAGTCCTGACTGACTGACTGACTGACTGACTGACTGATAATTAACGCACAGCTTCAACCGCTACACCTAGAAACATGAAATTTGGCAGGAAGGTTCTTCAAGTGACGTAAGTGCACACTAAGAAAGGATTTTCGAAAATTCCTACGGGAACGAGCTCAACGCGGCCAAAGCCGCGGAGCACTGCTAGTAGTAGTATAACAGATTGATTGTAGTAAAGAAATAAAACGTTTCTTTACAAGCTACACTCTCCGTTTTACGGTTTTCCTTGACCAGTTCTATCACGTACTTTGGCTGATTACCAAGCTGTGATAACGCTATATTGCTCAGTATTCACCAAACATTGAGCTTTCATCTGGTACTAACATATAATGGAAGGACATAATACATATTTGCATACGGACTGGAATATTCAGAGGAGGAACATTGTTTTGATGACATATTGTATTGTTTTATATATCTTTATATATAAAACGCCTCGGCGGTCTAGTGGTGTGTGCACTCGCTTGCCAAGACTGAGGTCCCGGGTTCAATTTCCGGGTCGTGCGAAAACGTGTTTCCTACTTTTCAAACATGGCTCGGGTTTGAGATCACCAATCCGCATTAGACAAGCGTGGTGATTACGCCTAAAATCTCCTCACTGTACTGATATCTTCAGTGAGACGAGAGGCCTTTGCCCAGCTGTGGGACATTACAGGCTAATACTTTTAAAAAAAATACGTGTCACGTTGTTTGTCCGCGATGGACTCCTAAACTACTGAACCGATTTAAAATTTGATTTGCACTCCGTGTGCAATTTGATCTACTTTGAAAGGTAGGATAGCTAACATCTCAATTTACAGTGATAAGGGTGATCCACCCCTTATTTTTTATATGGCAAAACAACGTTGGCCGGGTCAGCTAGTATCTTCATTATACCTAATTACGTGACGCCATTATACTGTGTAGTGTACAGTGTTAATATTCTAACACAATCGGGAACAAGCATTAATCAGTAATGTTCGCTGTAACCGCATTCAATGTACGTTGTAATGTACGCCAGTTTGTCCGCCTGTTATGATTATATTTCACTACTAGCTGTCCGCGCAGTGCTTCCACCCACGACCCAATAGATGTCGCTAGTGTAAATTTAAACCATCCAGGGTACCACACAAACGCATACAAAAAAAAATTCAAAGTCCTGCCGTTTAGGAGGAGTTCAGTGACATACACACGTACAGTAGAATTATATATCTATACTAATGTTATAAAGAGGTAAAATATGTAAGTTTGTTTGTTTGTATGTTCGAGCTAATCTCGGGAACTACCAGTCCGATTTGAGTAATTCTTTTTGTAATAGATAGCCACATTCAACGGGACGGTTATAGGCTATTTTTCATCCCGAAATTCCCACGGGAACGGCCACAACGCGGGTAAAACCGCGGAGCGCTGCTAGTAATGTATAAAGATAGTGTCTCGATGATTGCGAGTAAAGTGGTCACAAAGTGGTCGCAATGTGTGCACTATGTTACCACTTTTTAAAGTCGACACTAAAGTGTAGTAACTGTTACCACACTTCAACCAGATTTTGTGTTCAAATGAAATTGTTACTACACTGCGACCGGAATTGGTTGTATGGGGGAGGTTTTAGACCGCCTAAAGGCCTCCGACATGGTCTAACGATTGGAACACCTCGGACCGATAAAATTAAACCAAGTAAGGTGAAACTACTAGGCACTGCTAGTATTTGTAATAACTTACCAGTATTTCTGAGAAAACCCATGTGGTGATTTAGTATTTGAAATCGGATATCCAAGCGCGACTATTAGCTAACCGCAATAATTGCCAAGTTGCTCGTTTCATTAACAATGCTTCAACTAAAGGGTAAGTTAGTAGGTACTAACTACAACCATGTGGGTTAACTTCACTCTTATGGGGTAAATTTACCCGAAGGTTAAGTTTTGTTTGCCCCTATACTTGAGCCCTATAGGGTAGACTTTACCACTGTATGTTAACTTTTATTCCCAACAGAGCAACTTATCTTTGATGTCGGGTAAGTTTTACCTTAAGAGATATGAGAAATTTTAGTTGTTGAATTCTATTTCTGACTGAACGCCTCTGTGTATATTAGTATGTACACCTACTAAGATTGTGGTCCCGGGTTCAATTCCTAGGTTGAACGAAGCATGCTACCGAATTGCATTTCGACGGGGAAGTGCGAACAACTCCTAACTTACATTTTTTACGAAAACGACTTTTGAATGCAGTTCGATAGAGAATGAATTTGCGCGTCTACTGATATATGAATTAAGTTGAAATTCGCAAAATTGACGTAGCTAGGCATCGAAGAAACATCTCTTAAGTTAAGGTCCAACATAACCTGATTAATTTTGGCAGGAAATATATTCTAACTTACAAATGGAAACATCTCGTAACTTCATTTAAAATAAAACTTTGAGCTAATATCTCCTATCTTCATACGCAAGTACAGTGTTCCCGCTCTAGAGCGAGACAAAAACAGTGCGTCTCTCGCAGTGTGAAAGGGACACCGGCTTACGTGCGTGACGTCTCGTCACTAAGTGCTATGTTTTTAATCTATTTGCAGCGTTTTTGATTGTTTTTGAGTAAATAATAGTCAATTACTATGTAAATTGTGCTGGACGACAAATATTTTACTTGGATTCAACAACCTACCTCATAGAGTTTTTTTACGTAATCTCGCTGTTCCCCTGCTGGGCAAAGGTCTCCCCCAATTCTTTCCATTTATCTCTTTCCATAGCCAACTCCTTCCAATCCTTATTCAAATCGCCCAGCTCTTTCCGCCATCGAGTCGGAGGCCAACCTGGGGGCCTGGGGGCATCCTGGAATTCCCATTCCGTTGCAATCTTTGCCCATCTGTCCAGGTGTATCCTGCTTACGTGACCAGCTCAATTCCATTTGAGCTTGGCAGCTGTAATTCCCACGTCTGCAACGCCTGTCATGGAACGCAGCATGGTGTTTCTGAGGCGGTCTTGTCTCTTGATACAATGCTGCGTTCCATTGCACCGTAGGTGAGGATGGGCAAGATGCACAGTCATTTCAATGAGTTTGCGCTTCAGAGAGATCGGCAAATCTCCCTTCATTAGCGTTTTCATGGACCAGTAGCTTTTCCAGGCGTTGTCTATTATTATTATTATTATATTAGCCTTGGGTGTCCCATTGTTGGGCAACGGCCTCCCCCCATCTTTTCCACTTCTCTCTATTTAGAGCTTCACGACGCCAACCAGCCAAAAATCCGTTTAGTACATCTCGCCATCTCCTTTTTGGTCAGTCGCGACTCGCGGCATCGCCTCTTTGGGTCTGGGTCCCATAAAGTGGCGATTTTTGCCCAAGACTCATCAGGCCTGCGACAGACATGTCCAGCCCAGTTCCATTTTAGCTCAGCAGACTTGCGACCTACATCGGCGACTTTTGTGCGGGAGCGCAGTTCGGTGTTTCGGACTCTGTCCGTCAGCTTGACACCCAAGATGCTGCGCTCCATCGCCCGTTGGCAAACCTTGAGACTGGACTTCTGCGAATCTGTCAATGACCAAGTTTGTGCACCGTATGTGAGCACAGGAAGTATACACATGTCCATTAGTTTTCGCTTAAGCGACATTGGAAGGCGTCCCTTCAGGAGTTCCGCTAGGGCCCAATAGCTCAATAGTTGTCTATGCGACGAGCAATTTCTGCATCTTGCCTGTTGCCGAAAGATGCTAACTGGCCCAAGTAAATGTACTCATTGACATAGCTTACTATTAAACTATTATCTATAAATAATTAGAGTCATTAAAGAGATTTTTATTTTATTATGCCGCTTTCTCATTTTGTTCTCGTTGATTTAGTTTTAGAAGTGGGACTGTTTTTATTTAACCTTATCTTTGATTTTTTAAAGGATGTTTTATCAATAAATGTTACAGTAATTATAGGATTATAGTTTCAAACACTGCAATAAAAATTGCAATGGATAAACATTGATTTCTCAGAGTTATAACAGTGTTTCATTTTGAAAATACCTCCTATCTTAACCGATATAGTGACGATGATGTTGATATTAGAAAGCCAATAACTCCTATCTTCAAAAAAATCGCCTAGTTTGAATATTTGGTCTATATTTAGTAATTTTTAGATTCCTTTGTTATATTATTACCTAATATGATTGAAAACTTCAACGAGAAATGATAATTTTAAAGAATTTCTGTTACTTTTTTGAAGTATGGAAAATACTCCTATCTTCAAAATTTCAGCCACACGAGCTTGGTGATACCTCCTATCTTACATTATCTCGCCAAATACTTATTCCAAACAAATTTTGATTATTACCTTACATGCGGGTCCATTTAAGTATAAAATTGCCATTTACACATTTTTTCTTAAACATCTGGGAAAAATAAAAAACGGTTTTTTTCGCCTCCTGTAAAATTTGGTTTTTGTAAGTTAGGAGTTGTTCGCACTTCCCCGTCGATTTCTAAAATGGCTCCGGTTTTAGATTGTATGCAAACGTGATGATTACGCCTAATACTCTTCAATGTACTGATATCTTCAGTGAGATGACACGCCTTAGTCCAGCCGTGGGACATTAAAAGGTAAATACTTTTTCTTATTCCCGAAAGGTGAAGTCGTATGATATTTTTACTAAAAGTAGTAACAGTTTAACTTAATTATTATTAGCCTCGTTAGAAAGACAAGGAATAAGAAAATTTCATCTCGTATTTGCCCCCAAAATATAAGTTTTGCCCCTGTAGTGAAATTGCTTCGAAGTTTGCTCCAACGAGATACAGAGGTCTGACATTAGGGTGCCTTATTATTTAAAGGCAACAATAGGCTTGATGAAATCGACTCAAATTTTACTTTATGAAGTAAAGGCGAAAATTTCGAGATGAAATTTTTTGGGGTCAACGTTATAATAAAGTTTTCGTGTGCTAATGAAGTATTATGAAAGTTGGGAGGGTCTGACGTTATATTTTGATAAATTTTTTGGGGATTATGTTTTATAAGCTTAAGTAATTTTGGAGGGTTCGTAATTTTTTTTTAATATATTATTAAAGCACAAGATTTTGCAGAAAAGTAATATGCATTTTTATAAAAGAAAGTTTGTTTATTTTAGTAGGTTTTTGGTAACTCATATTTTACCTTAATTTACTGTTACTTTTAGCTCGTATCATCCCCTAGGGGCAAAGGCATACCGCACTTTAATCTTATATATAAAATTCTCGTGTCACAGTGTTCGTTCGCGTACTCCTCCGAAACGGCTTGACCGATTCTCATGAAATTTTGTGAGCATATTGAGTAGGTCTGAGAATCGGCCAACATCTATTTTTCATCCCGAAATTCCCGCGGGAACGGGTACAACGCGAGTGAAACCGCGGGGCGCAGCTAGTATACATATAATATTTCAATAATTTTGACAGATGTTTAGTATTGTTATTTAAGAAATAGAAATAGAAATAGAAATAGAAAACGTTTATTCACAACATAAAAAAGATGATATACAAAAAAATAAAGTAAACAAAAAATAAGAAAGAGAATACGAGAAAGGACAAAAATTATAAAATAAAATCACGTTGTGAAATGGTCCCCAATTCAGCATATGCTAGCTAACGCTGGCGCTGATCTTCCATTGGGGCCAATTTGGTGACGTCAGTATCAGTCAGTGTACACAACAATAAAGCAACACAACTATAAATAACATTATTACAATACGTTTTACAGCGTTCTACAAAAAGGACGGAAATAACAGAGCATAAATTTATTATTAAGGAAAAAACAACTAAAACTAAAACTAAAAAACTAAAAAGCGCTTGTGTCGTGCATCAATGCTTCCTGCGACTTTTGATGGCAGAGGATTTTTTTTTTCAAAGTAAGCTTAAAAGATTCAATACTTCGCAGGTTTCTCAGTGGAGGAGGGATATTGTTCCAACATTTAGTCGCAGCATAACGAAAGCTACCCCTGAAAGCGGCAGACCCATGACGCTGCGTCATAAGCTGGGGCACGCCCTTCCTACTAACTCTAGGCATCCACAATAACTTTTCGTAGAGATACATTGGGGACCTATATTTTATAATGCCAAACAGGAGGCAAGCCAGGTGCAGTTTTTGTCGGTGCCTCATTTTTAAGATAGAATGAGCGTTTAGAAAGGGACTCACATGAGATCTAGGTGGGATAGAGAAGCAAAATCGAGCACATGCATTCTGAACGCGCTGAATAAGCCTATGGGATTTAGCAAGCAGCCGGGGGCCTATAACTGTGTCCATGTAGTTAAGTTTAGACAAAACTAATGACTCCACCAGCTGCAATCGTAACGGTTCTGAAAGGAACGGACGCATCCTGTACAGAATTTTTAGTTTATAAAAACAGGACTTTGCAACATTTGCAACATGTTTCTCGAAGCGGAGGTTACAATCCATGAGTAAACCTAGATTTCGCGCTTCGTACACTCGCTCTATGACCTCTCCCATAAGCACAACATCACAGGGAGTCTCCAATTTTGTAAGCTGTTGTGGAGTTCCAAAAATGATATATTTCGTTTTTAATGGGTTGAGCAAAAGACCATTCCTATGCGCCCACTCAGCAATTCGCGCAAGGTCCTCATTTAGCTTACGAATGGCATCAAATAAATCAGCAGGCTTACACGAAATGTAAATTTGTACATCATCCGCATAAAAATGAAACTTACAGAATTTAATTACATGCATGAGATCAGCTAGATATAGAATAAATAGAATCGGACCAAGGATAGAACCTTGGGGGACGCCTCTATTAACAGGTTCTTTTTCAGAATTTACACCCGTTCTGCCCAGCTTAACGTATTGGAACCTGTTAGTGAGATAGCTTTCAAACCATTTGATAGCGGCAGTATCAAATCCATAGTAGCTAAGCTTAGATAGCAACAAAATTATTAAGATGGAATCAAAAGCCCTAGAAAAGTCTAACAAAACAAGCAAAGTAAGCATCCCCAGGTCTTGAGAGCATAGAATACTGTCAGTGACATCTAAGAGCGCCGTTACCGTGCTGCGTCCCTTCCTAAAACCTGACTGAACATCTGGCAATATAGTGTGATCCTCCAGATACTTAGTGAGCTGTAAACACACAGCTTTTTCCAAAACTTTAGAAAGACAAGGTAGTATACTGATAGGCCTAAGATCTTTTAGTGCAGAAGGATTATTGTTTTTTGGAAGGGGAAGCACGATAGCAGTTTTCCACAAATCAGGAAACGTGCTTGTCAGTAAAGATGTGTTTACAAGCTGCAATATGCATTCAATCGTACATGGAAATGTCATAGCGAGCATGTCTAAGCTGATACATATCTAAGCTTTAAAACTATGTATGTACTATTGTAATAAAATAAGTACAACGATCACTCTGTAACCACTAGTGGTATTTGAAAAAATGATTGAAATTTTTACTTATCGTTTTCATACAGACACAGTTAAAAGAGTATATAATCCCACTATAATATTATAAATGAGAACATTTGTGAGGATGATGGTATGGATGTAATGTTTGTTACTACGCAAAAACTACTAAATGGATATGAATGAGTCTGTACACTAATATAGGTTATACACCAGAATGATAAATGGGATACATTTTATCCCGAAATTCCTGCGGGAACGGGTACAACACGAGTAACACCGCGGTGCGCGGCTAGTATAGATTTCTCTCACTCTCTCTACATAAACTCTCTCTCAGTCTACATAAACAACATTTAAAAAAACACCACAGGACCAGAATATTAAGTAGCTCGAATTAATGGTATTGAAAATCTAATTTCGTATTACAATACAAATTAAAAAAATACTTAACGAAACTTCGAAAAAAGCAGACTGAAATAAAAGAAAATCTCAAGACAGGTCCTGATTGCAAGTCACTCATTAATTCGTTCTTCCGTTCGTTCACTCGTTCAATCGAAGTTAATTCGTTGGCGTGCCGTTAATATTGTCTTCAGAGTTCTTTCTTTGCTTTTAATTAATATTTAATTTCGTTCTACTTGTTCGTTTTGAATTCCGATTAAAACGTTGGTATTTTGAAATTCATTGGAAAGTATTTTATTGTTGTGGTTTTGTGATTGTATCCTTTGTTTTGAGTGGGTGGGTATTGGTAAATATGTACGAGAGTACGTGGCCTTTGTCTGAATTTTGGATATTAACAAACGGTGTTTTAATATTGGAACGTACAAGGTTACTAGTAACTGCTATTGTCATTTTATAATCTGACACAACAAATTGAAATCCAAATTGATAACGGATCAAGTTGCAATCACAAAAGGCATTTAAAACCAACAGAAGGACATTGAATGAGAGAAAATACTTAGGTATTACATCATCTGAATCTTACAACTTTTAACAGTAGAAAAACTGTCTTAAGTTTAAGCGAACACTACTTATTTTGAATTGAAAGTACGTTTAAGTTATTAAACGTAACGTAAAGGGGTTGAAACGTCAGATAAAAATGTAAAATAAAAGCAAAGTGTATCTGTAAACGTAGTTTAACTCAAAATAAGTAAAAAAAGTCTTTTATCTACACTAATGTTGTAACATTCTACTTATGTTTCCAATACTTGACTTATAATTACTACTGTTATAGCGCAGGCAACTAAAACACTCAATTTAAGCAATTGCACATGATGTTATAATATCCACATCGATATCGTAAAATCTCATTATAACATCATTATAACGCGATCAATTAACCTGGCGAGCCTTATGTCAAAATTCTCATACTAGTTGTATAGAATTTTGATATTGGGCTGGCTTTTGAAAACAGTCGGGTTATACGTGAAAACTTCGTCGAAACTACATACACAAAACTCTTTGGTAAGATCTCGCTCGCTCCTGATTGGCCCTACGCGCAGCTGCGCTCTCATTGGTTAGATTTTAATGGCGGCAAGTTCACTGTGACAATACACGTACGCGTGAAAAACTATTGTCAGCTTTTACTCTTGTTGTTTGATTAATTGCATTAGTGAAGATAAAGTAGTGTATGCAACTGCATATAACACGGGTATTAAAACACGAGTGTGAGTTTATGAAACGAGCGCAGCGAGTTTCATAATAGTAACGAGTGTAACTTCCTTATATGACAGTTGCATAAACTACTATTAAAAATAGGAAATAATAAGTAAGTTATTACTTGTTTTTTTAACTTTCTAACGCGATAAAACCCGTGTGAGTACGTTTCATAAGTAGAAAAACTGAAAAGCGATACTCGGTTTTACTAATATTTTAAATGCGATAGATTGTGAGGATGTATGTATGTTCGTGTATGAAACTTTACAGTAATACAGATTATACATCAGAATAACACATGTTACCCTCGGTGTTACCTGCATTGTACCCGTTCCCGTGGGAATTTCGGGATAAAATGTATCCTATGTGTTAGTCTGATGTATAACCTACATTACTGTAAAGTTTCATCCAAATCCGTTTAGTAGTTTTTGCGTGAAAGTGTAACAAAGATACATACATACATACATGCATAATCACAAACTTTCGCGTTTATAATATTAGTAGGATAACTTTTTAAAGCACAGCATAAGCTTAAAGCCTGCATACAAAGTAACCGCCGACAAAGACCACATCAAACCGGTAATTACCATCCGATAATTGGATTTCAGTACCACACATTCCCTCGATTACAGATTTCAATTGTGAATTAATTACTCGTTCAATTAATAATTTTGTCATTTATTATAGTTTAATATGCGGTTTTAATTATTAATGTGCGTTTCATTTTAATTATTTTCGTCAGACTTCGAAAATTGAATGAAGTTTTTAATTTTTGTTGATATTTTTTGTGTTGCTTAAATTTGTCTAGAGTAGGGATTTCAGGATAAAAATGTTTAATAACTTTCTCTTCAATGTGACTTTCCAATACAAAAATAATTAAGCCGTCGGTCCCGGTTACTTTCTACGGATAGTAGTCGTTACATGAGCCATGTCAGAGGCCTTTGGCGGCTCAATAACTCTGACACCAGGATTGGTCAGGTTTACCTTCCACTCGATCAAGAAGAATACAAAAAGAATTAATGTAATTGGTAGTTTCTGAGATAAGCTCGTTCAAACAAGAAATCAAACTTTTCAGCGTTACATATTATTATAGACGAGGTGATTAACTTTAACTACTTGTGTCCTATTTAAACTCTCAGGTTATATCACCCGGGTATTAATGAAGCAATGTTTACTAATTGATAGTGTTAAGATATCGCCTCACAATTGAAATAACCAGGACCAATTTTACGTCCTCTCCGAAGTACGTTAGCGCTCAGAAGGAGAGCTACTATCGGCCACCCATCCAAGTAGGGGCCGAGCTGCATGTTCCTTAACAATGCAATGAGCTTACACCGCTTAGTCCAACTACGCCACGAGCGATACGATAAATAAGCGAGCGATACGATAAATAAGCGAGCGATACGATAAATAAGCGAGCGATACGATAAATAAGCGAGCGATACGAATAAATCACTACAATCATTAAAAACAATTTCAACACTATCTTCTGGACTACACAAAGTTTATCATCACAATATGTATCAAGATACACTAAATTAAAATTAAAGTGTCCTAAAAACAGTGAGCACACAAGCTAGCGTAACAAGTTTGTAAAACACAACGTCTAAAATCACTAGAATATTGTAAGCAGTAGAAATTGCTTGCCTGAAGCGAGACGCTCGATGCCTGAACTTTAATAACGTTTGCCTTATACGGTAGAAGTGAATACGTGTAGTGTAATAAAGACGGTTTGATGAACATTGAACATTATATAGAGATAGTGAGCAAAAAGTTAGTACTTAGTTGGTTAGTCTCGTTTGAACTTTGTCGTTGATTTTGAGAGATGGCATAATATGAACATGGGATTAAGTTTAAGTTCACTTACGCTTACGCCTTGTCATCTACCGGCTTAATATTGTCTTTAGAATTATCCGGATCGCGGTAAGTAACTTTCTTCAAACAACGCTAATTAACTCATATTTCTAATAAAAATAATATTTTATTGCAACTTACCATTTCCTTGCTTTTGAAAAAAAGTATAACCTTTAATAACCCTCAAATATGATTGTATTACGAATGTAATTTTAATTGAAATGTTTTTGTAAACTAGATTAGTTGAGTAAATTATTCTCTGAGTAAAACTAAAGGTTATTCTAGTCGCATGAAACGATGATAGGTTGTGTGTTTGACACGTAATAATTAACGTTGGAGTAATTAAAACTCTTTCAAGTAGACATCCTAGGTTTGTATAAGTACTTTGTAAATCGGTTCAAAAACCGACAGTAATAATATCAATCTATGTATATGTTACGGCTAATACCCGAAGTGCGGCTACACCTAGTTCTAACCGGCTAAAACTAGGTGTAGCCGCACTTCGGGTATTAGCCGTATGTCATTTTAATGAAAAGAGAGAGTTTAAACATGAATAAAAAATTACCCTAACCTACCGAATTACTTACTATTCGGTAGGTTAGGGTTATTTTTTTTTTTTCATGTTAAAACTCTCTCTTTTCATTAAAATGACATATATGTATATGCACCTAGTTCTAACCGGCTAAAACTAGGTGTAGCCGCACTTCGGGTATTAGCCGTAACATATATATAAAAATCAATCGTGGTTCGTTAGTCTCGCTAAAACTCGAGAACGGCTGGATTTAGTTGATTCAGATTTTAATATGTTTGCCGTAATCCAGGAAAGGTTTAAACGGTAAGCAGTGATAGAGTAAATGCGGGTGAAACCGCCGGGCATAGCTAGTGAGAAAAATCAAAACAAAATATTTCTCTCAGTTTTGAAAAACTAAATGACAGCTCTGCTAGCATTGAAATGTTAAAAAATTCAAACACATTTTTAACGAACATGCAACTATTACATGTAAAAAATACACCAACAATTTTCTAGTCCAGCATCAGTCTTCATACTCCATTATTCAAATAAAACCAAACTTTATATTCAAGCGGTTTAAGTCCATTGTACTCTACGATACAACTTTACTCGCCTAACTTTTTCTATTACTAACTTTTTCACACAAAGTTAAATGTACAAAGCTTCTAGTTCTACGAAGTGCTACAATTGTGCTACGAGTGCTACGGCGTAGTATTTTTCAGTTTGTGAGTTTTAGACTGTTCTTTTAAAGGCATTTAAATGATTGTTTGATTAATAGTGTTAAAACGATGAAAGCGAACTTCGTCCTTTATTAAAGTCAGTTGTACATTATAATTAAGACATAGTTGTTGGCGACGACGTCTGGGTGTCAATTAAAATCCTACTAATATTATAAATACGAAAGTTTGTGAGGAGGGATTTATGGATGTATGTTTGTTACTCTTTCACGCAAAAACTACTTAACGGATTTGGATGAAACTTTACAGCAATATAGGTTATACATCAAAATATCATATAGGATTCATTTTATCCCGAAGTTCTCCCCAGAACGGGTACAACGCGAGTGAAACCGCGGGGCGCGACAAGTTTTCTTATAAAGTATTTGTTATATGTAGTAGTATCAGTTAGTTAGATACCACAATACAAGCTTAGGGTTTAGGCCGCCATGGTTACCGAGGTTTGGTAATCAGTTACCTATGAAGAAATTTTGCTCTTTCCTGGTAATCCAGTTACAAACGAAGATTTTTCCTTCTGCTTTCGTAATTTTTTCGTAACCAAAAAATAGGTAGGTACTAAAAAAAATTAAAAAAAATAACCCTAACCTACCGAATTGCATGGATTTACGAGTACTTTGAGTATTTTCTTTGAGATTTGGGAGTACCTAACTTACTTTCGTGTGCCAAAAAAGAACAAGTTTCATTATGTTAAAATCTTCGTTTGTAACTGGATTACCAGGAAAGAGCAAAATTTCTTCATAGGTAACTGATTACCAAACCTCGGTTACCATGGCGGCCTATAGCAAGCTTAGAGCTTACTTTGGGTCTTATTAACCGTGTGTGAATGTCTGGGTATATTATAGAAAGCGAAGAGCATCCGTAGACGTAGTTTCCATTCAAAAGGAAACATGTAGTTTATACAAGTGATAAACAAGTAGTTGTTAAAATACTTGATTATCCTAGAAACGGTTGCTAAGTGAGCAGCTACTTAACAGAGTGGTTTTCACAATAAAAAGAGCTATTATTTAACTTCCTATCTCCGCTACTTAGAGTTACGCCTTTTACTAGTCGCAATGAGTAAGAAAAAGATTTGCGGCCGTACCTACGTCTTAATGTTTTTTAGGGTGATTTGGTAGAATATATAGGGGTTGTTCGTCTGTTGTAACTGTGGGGTGGAATGAAGAGATTATATATGTAAGAAAAAATATCAAAGTAAGTTATCAAATCACGCCTCGGTGGTCTAGTGGTGCACTCGCTTGCCAAGACTGAGGTCCCGGGTCGAGCAAAAACATGTTTCTAACTTTTCAAACATGGATCGGGTTTGAGATCACTAACCTGCATTGGGCAAGCGTGGTGATTACGCCTAATCCTCCTCACTGTACTGATATCTTCAGTGAGATGAGAGGCATTTGCCCGGTATTGGGGCATTACAGGCTAATACTTATTTATTTATTTATTAGACACTACAACAATATAATTGTACTTACAATTAACTTATATTATGTTGAAAAGAAGATTCAATTCAAATTAGTTTCATTTCATCAATAAACTGTCCCACTGTAGGGCATCTATGCTCACTGAAAAATGAGGAGGATGCCCGAAGCGGTTTGATAAATTACAATCCATATTCAAACCACAAGCAATATTGAAAACAAAAAACAAATGACAATCAATTCCCTAGTTCAGAAGTTACATATGATAGTCACAAACACACACACACAAACTTAAACGCACAGACGTAAAACATATAAAACTTCTATATTCACGTTTAAATTGAAAACCAACAAAGTCTATTATTTTTCAAAGTTAACAAGTCACAACCGAGTCAATATTTCAGTCAGACCGACGGTTACAATAGGACAAGTAAGCATTGTTAGGATGCGTTCGCATGGAACCGTTGACAATGCACAGTGGACGTTGATTTATAAGCGTTGTAATGTGTGTGTTACTGCCTTATATGTGTGCCTCTTTCCTTACATTAGCATAATCATATTAGGTTTTTCCTTATGCTTTAAGAAAATAGTACAGCGTAATGTCCCTCTGCTGAACAAAGGCCTCTCATCTCACCAAAGATATCATTAAGGTGAAGAGGTATATCAGTACACCACGCCCGCCTATTGTGGATTGTAGGTTCTGAGATAAGCGCGTGATCTCAAACTTGAAGCCTGTTTGAAAAGTAGGAAACATGACTTTTCACTCGACCCGGGAATTGAACCCGGGGCCTTAGTCTTGACAGGATAATGCACATATGTACGATATATCTAATTAAAGTGCAAGGCACATACAGTGCGGGTGGCGGTCGGTTGCGGGTCGCATTCTTTGTATATGTATGAAAGGTCATACTGGACCGTTGCCTAAATAATTTACTTTAATAATGATACATTAATGATTTAAACTTATTGTAATAAAAACTATTATTAAATGACAGTCAAATTATATAAGTATTCTAGCCGCGCATATGTTACCCGCGTTGTACCCGTTCCCGCGGGAATTTTGAGATGAAATGTATCCAATGGGTTGTTCTGATGTATAAACCTATATTACTGTAAGATTTCATCCAAATCCATCTGGTAGTTTCGTGAAAGAGTAACAAGGATACATACATCCCATCCCCACAAATTTTCGCATGTATAATACTAGCAGGATCAATAAAATAAGACGTTTGTGGTTAAAACGATGTTTCCATTGTATTACAACAAGTTGTTTACAAGTGCGAACCAGAGAGTTCAATAGAAATAGAACATAGCGTCACTCATGTTAAATTCAAAATTTCTTTAGAAGTCTCTACATCGCAGCTTATAACGGAAACGACACTGAAGATACTAATGGAGAGACAATTTAAAGTGTTTGTTTTTCGTTAAAAGAAGGTGTGAAAATAACTTGACTATATCAAAGGAACTTTATTGTAAAGAATATTTAGACAGATAAATGATATTTTGTGTTTTGTAGCAATTAAAATAAGGTATTCATTCAAATTACAATTCACCCAAAACAACCAAATTCCAAAATTACAACCAACATCTTATTAATCGTTGTAATTCCTTAATTTGTATTCGTAATCAAGAATTAGATGGCTCCGTCTTAGGCCGTGGCCGCCACGCCACAACGTAACCAGAACGAACCGGTATAAACTGGAATTAACTGGAATTAACCGGATTGTACAAGATTGTGAGTGAAATTGCGGGCTGAGGATTCGGCCGCAATCTGAATCTTTTGTTACGTGCCTTGGACAAGATTAGAGTGGATAAGACAGTGTTGGCATGATTGTGTTTACTTCGTTACGTTAATTTAATAATGTTTCATTCTTTTCTCAAAATCAAATAGAAGTAAGTTATGTTTTGCACATGCGCCAATTGTTTGGACTCTGTACGTATACAGGGAGAGTCGAACCAATGCATGTGACATCTGTTTGTCCTCGAACACAGAATGAAACCAACCAATTGGGGAAAATCCAATTGAATTGAAGTTTTAAAATTAAATATTGAAGCAAATTGTACTAAAAGAAAACATTTTAATATTTTGAAAAAATTCTGTAAGCATTTAAGTGTTTTTGAAAATACACACACCAATAAAAGAATGACAATTATATTATAAACTTAATCTTCTAGACTTTCCAACTAGACTTTGTTTTTACCCTAATTTATGAACAAAATATTTATGAATTTACCTATTCGTTACAAGACGTGTGGTGTAATTAATGAATGATACCTATTTTTAACCCGATATTGCCACGGGAATTAGAACGGATAACGCAGATAAAAGATAAAAGCTCTGTTGCTGCTAGTAGTTTTTAATTATTTATATCAATATAAATGTTACGTCTTATCAATAGATTTCTCACGTCACTCAATACTTATTGATCCGGCGTTTCATATTTCAATTAATTGAATATGTCTCAGTTTACGTTTTGTAAACGAAATGTTTCTAACGTTATTTGACTTTCCATTATTTTTGAAATGTAACTATTTAATGAAAAGGATTTGTTTATTCGGTTCTAGATTTTAGGCTATGTTCACATGTAACGCGCGTTAACGCGCGTCAACGCGCTATCAAATTTGAAGAGAGTTCAGATGATGAGCGCTAATGCGCGGTGCGAGAGTACTCGTCAGTCTAGCGCTAGTATCAAAGCGCGAGTCAACGCGCGATTGTCTGCGTCTAGAAACTTTTTCTCTGAGCGCCGCGTTGACGCTCGCTGACGCGCGTTAACGCGCGCGCATGTGAACGGTTGCTAGGTATATATTAGGATGTCTAAGCGCGCGATTTGAAAACGCGCGTCACAATTCAGCCATCTGAACATAGCTCTCTTCAAATTTGATCGTGCGTTGACGCGCGTTAACGCGCGTTACATGTGAACGTAGCCTTAATGTGATTGTGGTACTTGCGCGTTCGAGAATATTGGACCACTAAAAGGATAGGAATCGTTTTAGAATTGTAGTATTGTTATCCTCCTCGCTGTACCGATATCTTCAGTGTTAAGAGAGGCCTTTGACATTATAGGCTAATTCGTTTTCTTTTTTTACATTTTAGTATTGTTAAATTTAAGGGGCGTTTTAAATTTAATGAGATAAGTAATATCATACTAATATGAATAATGCTGAAAAGTTTTGAAAATAAACTACGTTTTTGAATACACTTTGATTTAATTTTACATTTTTAACTGACGTTTCGACCGCTTTACAGGAACCGTGGTCACAGAAGACATGTAAAATAAAAGAGGAATGTATCCTTAAATGTAGTATATCAATTCAAATGAGTTAGCGTTCGATGAAATTTCAGAAGCTTTTTAAAAAAAGAATGAACGTATTGATCTCAGAAACCACCAAAACTATTTGAATAATTACTATTGTAATCGATAGCCACATTTAACGGGAAGAATATAAGCTATTTTTATCCCAAAATTCCCACGGGAACGGGCACAACGGGGATATAAAAGCGGGGCGTTGCTAAATAAAAAGACGTGTGGCACTCGGGGACTGCCGCGGTAAAGCTATTGCATAGCATTTTGTATCAACTTATGCAATTATAATTTAATACGTCTAATCGCACACAACGCCGTGTCGAAGACTGCCGAACTGAAACGACGTTAGACGATGCACGGCCTTCAAGCCACACCTCCTTGCCCGTCGGAGTGGGGAGCGTGAGGTTTTTTCGTTCTGGATTCGGTCCCCGCGCTCAAGGCCCGCGATAGAAGCTATGCAATAGCCAACTCGCCAAATAGCCAGCTCGCCAGCTCGCAACTCAATATAAACAACATCGCAACTCAATATAAACAATCTCGCCAACTCGCCAACTCGCCAACTCGCCAGCTCGCCAACTCGCCAGCTCGCCAGCTCGCCAACTCGCCAGATCTCCAACTCGCCAGCTCGCCAGCTCACAAACTCGCCAGATCGCCAACTCGCCAGCTCGCCAATTCGCCAACTCGCCAGCTCGCCAACTTGCCAGCTCGCCAACTCGCCAGCTCGCCAGCTCGCCAGCTCGCCAGCTCGCCAACTCGCCAACTCGCCAGCTCGCCAGCTCACCAACTCGCCAATTCGCAAACTCGCCAGCTCGCCAGCTCGCCAACTCACCAGCTCGCCAATTCGCCAATGCCAAATGCACGGCCTTCAAGCCACACCTCTTTGCCCGTCGGAGTGGGGAGCGTGAGGTTTTTTCGTTACGGAATTTCTGGATTCGGTCCCCGCGCTCAAGGCCCGCGATAGAAGCTATGCAATAGCTTAAAAAGATAAGCAAGAAAAAAGGTATGATGTTGTTTAAAAAGCATATTGTATTTTGTAAAGACGACCACTTCTGCACTTTAGTGCTATCAGTCACAGTCCTTAGGCCATATTAATAGACGCGTATTAGGAACATTTAAGCTATCAAATGGTTTGTCACTTTCTGACACGCAATTTTCCGAAGAGCAAAAGAGACAAAACACATTATAACAGTGATTTAGTTACACCGCTTTTATTAATTAGCTGGTTTATGTTCCCATACAAACCCAACACTAAATAGCTTCCAAGCGAAAGCATCAGTAGATATCTTTTCAGTAGGAAATGCATCAGCAAATCGTAACTCCCTTCAATAGAACACAAAGTCTATTCAAGAACGCTAAATACGTACAGATGCAATCCCATCAAGCTAATGATGTGTTAAAGAACACCGCACAACAAAATGTGACGTCATTGGATAATGAAAAACAAATGACATACGTATGGGTTTGAAAATACTCACAGACTTGGGAAATATGATACGTTAGTTGAAGTAGGTTAGTGGCCAACCCTAGTGTCAGAGTTATTAGCCCGCATAAAGGTCTCCCGCCTGGTCTAGCGATAGCTAAGACTACGTGATATTAGATTGTTGCGATTGACAAACCCGTTGGCACAGTGGCAGTGAGAGCGCTTACTGTGTCGGGGGTTGCGGGTTCGGTTCCCGCCCGGAGACAACAATTATGTGAAGACATAGTTGTTGGCGACGACGTCTGGGTGTCAATTATATATTCTTATAAAGTATTTGTGTATGTATATGTAGTAGTATCAGTTAGTTAGATTCCATATTAAAAGCTTAGAGCTTAGTTTGGGTCTAATTAACCGTGTGTGAATTTGTCTGAGTGTAGGTATTTATTTATTGTTAAACAACGTGCAGCTCGGTCCCTACTTGACTGGGCGAATTTATATCTGAGCGCTACCATGCTTTGGACGACACGTTATGCTGCGTGGCTCCCGGTTGTTTTCGGCGGCCAGCAGGTCTTAAAACTCCGACATTAAGGTTGGCTACTTAAAATGAACGAATGAATTAATAATACCAATAGCATAGAATTAAAACTACAAATTTGTAAAGTTAAATTTTTCGTTAAATCTTGTTATTTGGGTCAAATCCTTCGTAGTGACGTACTTTCAATTGATCAATAAAATTTAAGAAGATAGAAGATATTTAAAAAAAGTTTTAAATACGCTTTAAAGCTTTTACGATCCAATTAAAACTGATTTTACGAAAGAGCTTTTGGAATGATGGATGATTTAATGGGAAATCAATAGTATTGGTGGTAGTAAAGTATTTGGTAACTCGGTTTATAATATCAGATATTGTATTTATTATACGTCTGTACTCAGACATGTCAAATGCTTCCTTAGTAGAGATTGAATGAGTGATTTTGACATAGTAGTATAAGTTACGGCAATTAGTTAAGTGTCAATTTCATGGGCGTCTCTGAGTGAGATAGATAGCACGAGAATGACACTTTTCATACAAATACGAGGAACGTCACGCGATCCGCAACCAGCCCGCACCCGCACTAAGTATATCTGGCGCTTTAGATAGAAAGATTAAAAAAAGTATATACAACTATCTCGACTCGCGGAGAAGAAGACGATAGAAGATATATAATTTTAGGCCCTTTAAAGTCTAAGCAGACTTCAGTCTAGACAGTAGTTAGACAGTCGTCTGGTCTCTAAAACCTATGGAGACGTATAAAAAACGTTTTTGTCCGTCACAGACTTTTTTATACCTCTTCGGCTAAAACCAAAACACAATTGCCCTTATTCCAACCCGGTTAAAACAAAACACAGCCAAAACATTAACCAAATTACATCATTCATAATTATTGTTGTATTAACGCGTGTACAGTTATAATTACGATCGGATCGGCCGTTTCGGAGAGGTCATTCACCGCACAGTGCTGCGGTAAACATTACTAATGTCCTATTATGTTGTAGCAGTTGGTAGCAAATGCTAAAGGGGCCTTCTATTTGACCTTGTTCGGGGTGCAATTTTAGAAATATGTTAATTTTTTTGTTTTATATGGAAAAAAGGAAAGGGAATTGTCTGGTTGTGATGAGGTTTGTATAATTTTTAAAACAAGTCATATTTTTGGGAACATTAAAAAGATATATCACGCAGCTGTAATTATATAATACTAGCAGCGCCCCGCGGTTTTACCCGCGTTGTGCCCGTTCCCGTGGGAATTTCGGGAATTTTTTTACACAAAAACCTTCCTCTTGAATCACTCTACCTATTACAAAAAACCGCATCAAAATCCGTTGCGTAATTTTAAAGATTTAAGCATACAGACAGACAAACAGACAGACACGAAAAAGAGACGACTTTATTTTATACTATGTAGTGATTTTTTCAGTAGGAACAAAGGCTACAGTGGCACACACAGACTGATATTCTTTAAAATTGCCTTTTCGAATGAATGTGGCTATCTATTACAAAAACAATTATTCAAATCGAACTGGTAATTCCCAAGAATCGCTCGAACATACAAACAAACAAAATCACAAGTTGTACCTCTTTATAATATTAGTATAGACAGATCCTATATATATTCTTCTTCTTCATCGAGTGGATGGCCAACCTGACCAATCCTGGTGTCAGAGTTATTGAGCCGCCAAAGGCCTCTGACATGGCTCATGTAACGACTACTATCCGTAGAAAGTAACCGGGACCGACGGCTTAACGTGCCTTCCGAAGCACGGAATCGTCTTACTTTTCGGGCAATCAGGTGATTCAGCCTGCAATGCCCTAACCAAACTGATGACGGTCTCATAAAGAAATTTTTGTGAGATATTGTCCCCACCGGGAATCGAACCCGGAACCTCCGGATCGTGAGCCGGGCGCTCAAACCACAAGACCACGGAGCCGTTAAATATAAAGAACGATAGTCGTTTATCTCCAAAACTTGTGTTTCGTATCCATTAAACCTTATTATTGTGGCTCGGTTATGTGCTATATAATTACATATAATACAATGCAGGATACGTCGTTAGTGGCAAATGTTGCATTAAGGGATGCGTACACTTGACTTTACATTTCAATTCAATGTAACACCAAAACTGCCTTACGAGATAGAATTATTTTCTTAAGCTCAACGTATATCGTCAAGTGTGTATTAAGTTACACAAGCCCGGCAAGCAAATAACTGAAGACAAAAGTTGTCATCTCTCCTTTTTAGATAAATTTCTCTTTATCTACATGCAACGTCAAAAACTCTAGTTTTTACTCTCAAGTGAAGACTAAATGCATTGAAAATGTGACAAACACGTCACTGTCATACAACATCCAGCCAATCATAACAGAGTAACTGGAATGAAACCAGTCGAAATGAATAAATGAATCCGGTGTTGCAACGTCGAATTATTGGACAATATTATTAGATGGTAACATCAGTTTCTCTGCCAAATATCTTGGGAAGAGTAGATATATATCTCTTTGTTCACATAAGTAAAACTTTTTAACATCACTGTTTTAGGGAGCAAAGTTATAATAATAAGTTGAAATAATTGAACAAACACAGACACATGCAAAATTTCAAAACATCTCCCAATTTGCGTCCGAGGTCAAACATAAGTTGATAAAAGGTTTACTTACTTTAAACATTCAGTTACCTTGATAAAGGTTAAGTGTCCAAATTGTCCAACTTTATAACTATACTAGCAGCGCCCCGCGGTTTTACCCGCGTTGTGCCCGTTCCCGTGGGAATTTCGGGATAAAATGTAGCCTATAGCCTTCCTCGATAAATAGACTATCTAACAGTGAAAGAATTATTCAAATCGGTTCAGTAGTTTCTGAGATTAGCGCGTTTAAACAAACAAACAAACAAACAAACAAAACAAACTCTTCAGCTTTATAATATTAGTATAGATGTGGTCCCCGTTGTCTGTGTTTTTAGAAAAAGCTGTAAAAAACTTGTCTTCTGGGGTTTTGAACCTATCCACTAAGTTTTTAACTCTGTTGACGTGATGATGGATAGACGCGTGAGTGTGTGTGCTCTTAGCAAACTTAGCTCAACCCCTATTAGGGTAAAGTAAGTTCGTGTGGCCATCACTGGTGTTGGAGTTAGACAGCCTAAAGGACAATGACTTGGTTATCGATTGAAGTAACTGAGACCGACCATTTAACGTGCCATCCGAATCACAGAAGCGCCCAGATAGAAATGCCACTATCGGCCACCAATCCAAGTTATGGCCGTGCTAATCGTTGCTTAACAATGGAGGGTGAATAAATTGAAATATTATATTTATACACAAGTTCGCACTTAATTCAAAATAACACAATGCTAATCACCAGACAGCAGTTTCAACAGTCAGAGTAATTTAAGACTTTTGGACTTTTTATCCTTTCTACAAATACCTCATGTAATCTGAATCGAAGCGAAGCATTAAACACAACATTTCCCCGTTTTCCGGCCAAGTAACCGCTAACCTTTACTCCTAATGTGCGTTTTCTACTCCATTAGCTGCTCGCTGTATCTTATAGATGTCTGTACAACCTCCTAATTACACCGGAGTCGTTACGTGTAAACCAGCCCTAATAGCACAAGTTTTGTTTATTTCCATTTAACTGTAAAGTCTGTTAAGTTTAATGTAGTGGCGTGATGTATGACGCGTGAATAATATGAGGTGTTGGTAACTTTACTTTGTTTAATTTAACTAGCAGTGCCTCGCGGTTTTGTGCTCATTACCATGGGAATTTTGGGATAAAAATAGCTTATAACTTTTCCGTTCAATGGGGCTATCTATTACAAAAAGAATTATTCAAATCGGACGGGTAACTCCAGAGATTAACAACATACAAACTTACAAATTATTATTACCTCTTAATAATATTAGTATTGATGTAAGTTGTAAGTACTGGGTACCTTTCGTGGTACTGTCTATCCTACTAATATTATAAATACGACAGTTATTATGTATGTAAGTATGTATGTTTGTTACACTTTCACGAAAAAACTACTGAACGGATTTGTATAAAACAATAATATGACATAATATGACGTAATATGACACACTAACTGGATTTTAGTAAAAGAGAAAACATAGGTAGATTACTAGGTGTTTATATCGCATACAATTGCGTCGCTTCCTGCTACAATTTACAATTTCACATACCTCAATGAAAATAGCACCAAAACCACTCCAAACTTTTGCACATTAAAGCCTTAATTTGACTGTAACTTTTAACGCAACTCGTCACTTGTGTCGACTGAAAATTGAAATTTTCCATCGTGTTTCAGTTTTCAATGAAGCCTCATTACCGCTCCTGTATTACTCGCAAATTGCAATTTATTGTGCTGAAACGACACAGATTCAAAATGTTTATTTATGTTTTTGTTTGGTTAAATTCGTTTGCTTTTAATTTAATTACGTTTTAGTCACCAACCCGTATTTGGCAAGCGTGGTGATTATGCCTAATCCTCCTCACTGTACTGATAACTTCAGTGAGATGAGAGGCCTTTGCCCAGCAGTGGGACATTACTGGCTAATACTTACTTACTAACTTACGTTTTAGTGTTAGATATATTGATGGGACTACTTAATCGAAGTTTTTGGTAAACGAAAATGGACAAAAATAACTAATCTACTAGATTAACTATAACTACAGTACTTGAGATACAAAAATAACTATAATTATTCTAAAAAGTGGGAATAACAAAGAGAAGAAAATACTTCAGTACCTTTTTGCTTAGTTTTAAATATCTAATAAGTTAGCATGTAAATAATTGTATTTTTTTTGTTACAGGTGCCGCCGTAACGTTAATTTACATGAACAAAGATGAAGACCACAGATTTATCTTCAAACAATATCAAAGGTAAATACAATCTAGGTAATATTTTGAATTGAAACTACGTTCACGGATACGTTCACGGATACGTTCACGGACACACTTGGTTTTTATTTTACATTTATATAATTTCAGCCCCTTAACAGGAACCGTGGACCCACAGAAGACTGTCTTCTGTGATCACAGTATCCGTAAACGTAGGTTCAATTCAAAATAAGTATAAACCTAATTAACCTGTAAAATCTTATGTTATAGTATTATATGTGAGAGCTTCCTTACACCCAATGATTCATTATATGTACCTTGTGGTTTCACCCCGTTAATTTGTCAGAAAAAATCCCGTTAAAACTATATTAAACTGTAGAATTATAAAAAACGGTTATTTAAATACGTTTGTAGATGTCAAATGTACCTACAAAATGTAAAAGAAGGAGAGAAAGATACTTATAATGGAAAGTTTCAGCCACATACGGTGACCTTCCTTCGGAGTTAGAACGATCCGCCACCAACTGTGTCTCGCCTTTGTATCAGCCATTTTGAAACGTAAAACGACAAAGATTGGCCTTCAAACATTCTAAAAAATTACTTATGATAATTTTTTTTTAAATCAGTTGAATAACAGCGGTTAGTAAAGAATAAGATACAGAAATGAATGATAAAATAGCTTTTAACTTTCACACATAATTTCTGTACTGATATCTTCAGAGAGAAGAGAGATCATTGTCCAGCAGTGGGACTTTAGAGGCTTATATTTTTTTTTACATTATCTTCCAAAATGCCTTATAATTCTCGCGACTAACTATTTATACATTTTCTTAAATTCACGAGTACCTACGTGAAGAAAGAAAAAACTTAATTATAATACTCAGATAGCAAATAATTCGGCAAATATCAAAATACTGCCAATTCAATGAAGCCTCCTCTGGTCCACTTGGCGAAATCGAGTTCATTATAATTTTCTCTGAAACGTCAAAAACATTCCCTTTAAAGGGAAATCATGAAACCGTGTACAGTTAAATAAAAAAGCGCTTATCAGCTGTTTCGGAGATGGTACCGTTTTATTGGCTTTAAAGTTTTATGCTTCTGAATGTACCGCGTAAAGTTGGATGTGCAACGAGAGATACTATTTCAATATTTTGTTTATGTTCCGAACTTTACCAATGATTTACCAACTTTTTTTCAATAAGTATAGCCACATTTCATATTTGAATATGTGGATTTTGTTTTGTATATGATAGCACATATGAGAATAAAGTTTTGGAGACTATAATTACTGTTACTACTATAAAATTATGTTAATTCTACAATTATTTATCCTTGAATTCCTACTGGAACACTTAGAAAAAGCGCTGGTCTAATTTAAGTACGTTCGAGAAGGTTAGTGGCTTACTTTGGTAGACAAACACTTAAGTAAAGTTAAGCCTGTTATGTCCCACTGCTGGGCAAAAGCCTCTCATCTCACTGAAGATATCAGTACAGTGATGAAGATAGGGAGGAGACACTGTACGTTTATCTATTCCTTGAAAATAACTACTAACTACTATTAGTAGTAGTAGGGATATAGGGAGGAGAGAAGAGCTTCAAGTTAAACTTGAAGCTCTTCTCTCCTCCCTATATCCCAGTGTGTCCCCAACTTACCCGTTTACGAGCTAAACCGACAAAGTAACAACACAATAAAGTGTCGAAATGTCAAATTGAGAGGGAGGTATTAAAACAGGAGTCCGATACGATAGCGGAATGGGTTTCGTATCGCGATCGGTTGTATAATACATCATTGATTAAGTATTAATGTTAAATAACTATCATTGGTGACAACAGCCTCCGTGGTCTTGTGGTTTGAGCGCCTGGCTCACGACCCGGAGGTTCTGGGTTCGATTCCCGGTGGGGATATCTCACAAAAATCTCTTTGTGAGACTTTCCTCAGTTTGGTTAGGGTATTGCAGGCTGAATCACCTGATTGCTCGAAAAGTAAGATGATTCCGTGCTTCGGAGGGCACGTTAAGCCGTCGGTCCCGGTTACTTTCTACGGATAGTAGTCGTTACTTGAGCCATGTCAGAGGCCTTTGGCGGCTCAATAACTCTGACACCAGGATTGGTCAGGTTGGGCATCCACTCGATGAAGAAGAAGATTGGTGACATTACATAAATAGAGTAGAAATTGCCATAGCAAATTATTGGCAAAGACAACGTGCGGTTTTGAAAAAAGAACTTTTAACATGGCAAAGACAACTGGCGATATTTTGAAAAAAGAATACGCAAATATTAGAGATAAAGTGTTCAAGCATTTGATGTTGGAGATACCGTCATTACAGCTCGAATAGGGACTCTGCTTATTAAGTTTTCGTAATCAGCTGGTAGTCTAGAGTGAAGGCCATGTCTATTCTCAATTAAAAAGTATACTAATCTAAGTATACCACTATTATAAATAAAGAGGTAAAGTTTCTAACTTTGTTTGTTTGTAAGGGTTTTTATCTATCCATTCATCGGAAAGATTATAGGCTATTTTGTCATCTCTAAATTCCCACGGGAACGGGCACAACGCGGGTAAAACGGGGCGGCGCTGCTAGTCATCAATAATTGCGTAATTCAAGTGAATTATTGCTCAAATTATATATTCATGATAATCAATAAATTGTTGTTATTGTACGCAATTATTTATTATTAATGTATCAACGTGGTTGTTTCAATGTAATTATGTTACATTCATATGAGCTCTCATTGTGCTGGGTTATTAATTAATTATCAAACAAATATGGCTGCCAAATAAAGGTGGACTATATGTCATTTTATAATTCAAGATAATTTTGTTAACAAAGGTAAGGTGTAAAAATAACTCTTGTAAATATTCATTTGATTATTTTTAGCATTTTTTTGCACTCATCTGCCAAGACCAAGGTCTCGGGTTCGAATCCCGGATCGTGGCTCGGGTTTGAGACCAACCAACATTGGACGAGCGTAGTGATTACGCCTAATTCTCCTCATTGTACTGATACCTTCAGTGAAATGAGAGGCCTTTGCCGAGCTGTGGAACATTACAGGCTAATACTTACTAACTACTATCGAATTATAGAATCGATTCTGAATTTGAAATTCTTCATCCACGCGCTCATTATCATTATCATAATGTGCTCAATGATACCAACACTATCAGTTGATACAAGCCGATAAACCATTACCAACATAATCATTCGTTCAATTACTGCTGCAATTACTAATGAGGACATTGTTCGGAACAGTAATTAATGTTAGATCATCTGTTATGATTAACTAGCTGGGTCATGTGGGTTCATCTGCGATGTATATAAGGGTTAAATCTGTACTAATTAACAAAGCTGAAGAGTTGATTTTTGTTTGTTTGAACGCGTTAATCTCGGAAACTGCTCATGTAATTTGAATAATAATTTTTGTAACAAAAAAAAAAAGAATTTAAAAAATCATACAAACTGGAGGAAATAATACTTTGAAATTACAGCAAAAGGGCTCCTAATAATGGATAGCCAAATTCCAAGGTTACCTAGGCCTTACCACTGCTGTAATGTAATAAAACTGAAAATGCGCAAGTTTGTGAGGATGGATGATGTATGTATGTTTGTTACTCTTTCACGAAAAAACTACAGGATGGATTTGGAGGAAACTTTACAGTAATATAGGCTAGACATTTAGTAGTCGTTACATAAGCCATGTCAGAGGCCTTTGGCGGCTCAATAACTCTGACACTAGGATTGGTCAGGTTGACCTTCCACTCGATGAAGAAGAGGGTTATCCATTGAAATAACACATAGGATAAATTTCATCCAAACATTCTCACGGGAACGGATACAACGCGGGTAAAATCGCGGGGCATGTTTCAATATAATTATAATGAGTATACTCGTAAAAGTCTTCGTCACGTTTAAAATGTGTTAAGACCATATTTCATGTTTTTGTGACACGACGCTTTTGTTCCAGGGGTCCTAGAGACGACAGTGGTTTTATTGAAGGACAGGAATACGGCGGGCACGGTAAGGGTTAAATATTATCTTTTGTTGTGTACCGAATTAACTCGGGCTAATTAACCAGCAGTACGATGCTTATTATAGATGGTAATTTATGTGAAGATATATAAGAAGATGCTTGGTGTTCTTTTTATAAGGTTTAAATTATAATTTTATTAGAGCTTAAATTTATTTAATTACAATATTACGACACGAAAAATTTATAAAAACTATTGTAAGTAAATTTGAGTTGGTTAGTGGCGAACCCTGAACTCGGAATTTTTAAGGCCTTTTAAGGCCTTAAGAAAGATAGAAATGCCACTATTGGCCACTAATCCAAGTAGGAGCCGAGCTGCACGTAGCAAAACCGCAGGGCACTGCTAATAAGCACTATTTAAAAAATACTAACCAAACTGAGAACCTCCTTCGGTATTTGAAGTCGGTTCAAAAAAGTGAACTACTGAAACGCAGTTCTTGCATTCCTACTTAGAGAATTCCGTTTAATTACATTTTCAAAGTAGAGACTTAATAAAAGTGATTACTTGAACATGAAACATGTATAATGTAACTCGAAACTTTCGGTTGTCGCTGAAGAGAAACTCCCTTAAGTATTGTTTTGCGGTTTCATGAACTTACTTTGAAATATAAAAGTTATATCTTAAAAAAGTTTTTGTTTTAATGGTTCTGAGCGTTTTTTAACTACACAGATTTTGTAACTTAAAGTTGAGATTTCGGCAAAGTATTTTTATTCGACTGTTAGCATGTTTTTGTATTCTTTTTTAAACAGTTTTAAATCCTTTTTTCAGAGGACTATATCTATACTAATATTATAAAGAGGTAAAATTTGTAAGTTTTTTTGTTTGTTTGTATGTTCAAGGTAATGTCAGGAATTATCAGTCCGATTTGAATAATTATTTTTGTAATAGATAGCCACATTCAACGGGTAGGTTATAGGCTATTTTTCATCAGGAAATTCCCACGGGAACGGGTACAACGACAACGACAACGAGGCGCTTCTAGTAATTGATATTTACTTAGGTATCGTAGCAAGATTTCACTTAGATTTTTGTAGCTTGTAAAGTTAAATATAAACATCGCTTTACTTCAAGTAAATAGAATATACTTAGAATAGAATTTCTATACTTTTCGAAGTCGTTTGAAAGATTACAAGAATATTCCCAATCATCTAACATTAACACCTTCAAAGGTTACGACATTCACAATCAGTTGATTCACTAACATAATTATAACTTCTAACTAAAATGTTTTCTAAAAGTAGTCGTTAAATCTATAAAGGAAGATAACTTCTCATTGAATTGCCTCAGTTTAGATAAGTTGCCGATAATTTTGTTCGCAAAGTTATGGAATCAATAGAGTAGATTTTCTTTGATAAATAGATGCTACGTGCCTATTAGCTGGGATAGAAAAATGAGAGATGGGTAATTTTGGATTTATTTATTTTGTAGTTATCAGAAACTTTTTCTTTTATCAGCATAAGATTGGAATGCGATTCGGTATAACAAAAAATAATAGTAAAAGCCCACAACTAGGCAAAGGCATCACATCTCACCGAAGATGCCAGTATAGTGAGGAAGATTAGGCGTAATCACCACGCTTGCCTAACGCGGGTTGGTGATCTCAAACCCGAGCTATGTTTGAAAAGTAGGAAACATGTTTTCGCTCGACCTGGGAATTGAATCTGGGACCTCAGTTTTGGCAGGCGACTGCACATACTAATAAACCACTGAGTCGTTAGTACGATTGATATTTCAGCTGTTTTCATGTAGATCCTGAAAATACCTCTGAAAAATACCTCTTATTTTTTTTGAAGTCGGTTAAAAATAACTAGTTTTCTAGGTAGGTACTAAAAATACCTTTTCAATAATGGTTTCAAGAGACACCAAATATTGTATTTGTGTCGTATAAAACCGAATCCAAAAAAAGATTGAGTATCTTTCTGCACATTAATTTTACCCAATTTCGTCTTCGTTTAAACTCAATTGCGTCAATAGTAAGGCCTTGTTCCCAAAGGAGTTACTAGTTGGAAGTAACTCTATTTGTTATTCCAAGTTATAAACCGTTTGCCAAACATGTTAATGCCTTTATGGCGCGGAAAAATAACAACGGGCTATTTATCTATCTACATATATATAATTCAAAGTCCTGACTGACTGACTGACTGACTGATAATCAACGCACAGCCTCAACCGCTACACCTAGAAACATGAAATTTGGCAGGAAGGTTCTTCAAGTGACGTATGTGCACACTAAGAAAGGATTTTCGAAAATTCCTACGGAAACGGGCTCAACGCGGGCAAAGCCGCGGGGCGCTGCTACATGATATGATCGGTAGACCGTATCATGTATAGTGTATAATAAAATTAAATTTTTGAGAACAAGACCGAATTTATTTTTTCGGCGTTGTCCTAATAGAACGCGAATGCGCGATGCGAGCGATGCGACCATCGCGTGTTTCATACATTGGAGACCGCGTCGTGCGATTGTCAGTTAGGACACCTATTAGAGTTCAATATGTTTGATCGCGCGTTCGTACGAGTAAAATTCGCGCGATTCGCGCGATTCGCGTTCTATTAGGACAACGCCTTAGGTGCCATGATCCTGTAACGATATGTTTAATCGAACCCCCGACGCAAAAGTGGGGAGCTATAAGTTTGACGTTGTTGTTTGTGTGTGTGTCTGTGGCATCGTAGCTCTCAAAGAGATAGACCGATTGTGATGCGGTTTTGTTTTTTCCTTTCCTATTTCAAACGTAGTTTTTTACGATGCTTCTTCGGTGAAAATCGATACAGCCTTTTTGCGTAGGGATTTTTAAAATTTTATTGTACTTGTGACATACAATATTTAGTTCGAATGTTTAATTTATTTTTAAATGTCTATTCTGACACTAAGGTGATGTTATTTCAATTGTGGTTTTGTATTGGATAGTAACAAAGCACTATCTGTTGATTTAGTTTTTATAAATGTATTATTTTGATACCATTTATATGAGATCGTTTATATTCTGTGTACACATATGGAGATATTTGAATATAATTATTATACGGGTATAATCTCTAATTACTTAAAGAAAACTCATTAAAAGTACTAAATACTAACCACATTATCCACTTAATAAGCGCACAACTGATAAAAACTCAATTAAAATTCATTTAAAACATTCCTTAAACAATCCAAACTTTATATTTTTAAACTCAATGAACTCTAGGTAGAAAACCAATACGAACTTTTGCAAATCTCCACAGTTTTCAAAGTAAATTGGAGCTTAAGGGGTGCGGTTTAGAGCTGAGATTGGTTTGTTATTAGCGAACTTCGATATAGATTAGTGGTTTGGGAACTGCGAGTTTTAGCCACAGAGCGTAAGAAAGTTTGTAGTGCAGTTCCGAAGCACTCTTCAAACCAAACCGTTCGGAAACTCAGCGATCGTTGCTTTGAATAGTTGTTGGTTTTTTATCAAACTTTTTTATAGAGAAATAGTTCGTGAATAATTTAAATGGAAAAAATTGCAGCGCTTTGATGAGTTGGAGGTTTTAAGCCTTGGTAAAAAACGGGGTTATACGAGTATGTTTGAGTATATAAGTATTTTGAACAAAAGTATCTATGTGTTTGTTTGTAGTATCGCTCGTAGCGTAGTTTGACTAAGCGATTTTAGTTCACTGCGATTGCAGCAACGTGCAACTGGTAGTGGCATTTTCTGTCCGAGCGCTGCCGTGCTTCGGAGGTTACGTTAAATTGTCGGTCCCGGTTGTTTCAAAAGATAAGTCATGTCGGAGGCCTTCGTGTGGTGTAGAGGTCTAGAGATTGACGAGAGATTAATGAATGATTTTAATGTTATGTCAATTAGAGAACTGTTGATTTTAATGACATCTCTGAGTACGGCTGAGTCTCAGAGTTATCAAATTGTGTCAATGAATTACATTGTGATATTACTGTTTTTTTTCAGGTCACTCTTTACTCAGTGATCAAAGACTGCAGAATGATGTGTAAGTATTTTAATAATGTAATATATCTAAAACGTAATAGTAGGCTTGGTCAGATCATTTTAAACGTTAAAAAGATTTTTCAATGAGGCTTCAAACTAAGTTATACTACATAGTATACGTTATTTTAATACTTTTCACCTAGATACTTTACGAACCGGAGGTTCCGGGTTCGATTCTCGGTGGGGACAATATCTCACAAAAATCTCTTTGTGAGACTGTCCTCAGTTTGGTTAGGACATTACAGGCTGAATCATCTGATTGCCCCAAAAGTAAGATGATTCCGTGCATCGGAGGGCACGTTAAGCCGTCGTTACGTCGTTACATGAGCCATATCCGAGGCCTTTGGCGGCTCAACAACTCTGACACCAGGATTGGTCAGGTTGACCATCCACTCGATGAAGAAGAAGACTTAGATACTTGTGCTTAGGCCTTTACCTAACAGTGGGACGATACAGCTTGACAGTAACAGTAACTTAGATATTACATATAACCTAAAACTCTCAAATACACAATACAATTAAAATTACTTTATCACACCGAAACTCTATCCCCTCTAGATCAAAAAAAAACTTCACACCACTTTTATAGCCCTTTATTAAACCAACAACACCATTTTGAAGCCAAACAACTACACTCTCTAAAGTTCGTTGTTTATGATATAAATACGTAGTTTCAACTTGATTATGCGTTGCCACGTTCACTGTGGTCATAAAAACTTTATGATGTTGATTTGTATATATAATTTTTAGTAGATCATGAGGTTTTTACCTGTTTTATGAGGGGAAGAGTTTTTGTTTTATACCCACTTTGTGTTATTTATTGTTCGCAGGCCATAAAATTCTTATAAGGAGTAATTTTGTTTATGTTTTGTGGGGTTAATTTTGTATTAGGTTAAAGTGTTATAACGCCTCGTTGGTCTAGTGGTATGTGTACTCGCCTGCAAAGACTGAGGTCCTGGGTTCAATTTAGGGGTCGAGCGAAAAACATGTTTCCTTTTCAAACATGGCTCGAGTTTGCAATCATCAACCCACATTAGGCAAGCGTGGTGATTACTTACTGGTGATCCTACTCACTGTGCTGATATCTTCAGTGAGATGAGAGGCCTTTGCCCAGCAGTGGACATAAGAGGTTAATACTGTGATGTAAGTGTAAGTGTTATGGGTTTTGCTAGCCGTGTTATGTGGGCACTGAGGCAATGTGCGGGCATGGTCGTTCGAGATAAAACTACTATACGAATAATTGAATTAAAGATATTAAGATTTATGTTACTATAGCATTAAAATAAAACAAAATGAATGTAAGTACATAATGGTATTAATCTTCTTCATCGAGTGGATGGCCAACCTGACCAATCCTGGTGTCAGAGTTATTGAGCCGCCAAAGGTCTCTGACATGGCTCAAGTAACGACTATTATCCGTAGAAAGTAACCGGGACCGACGGCTTAACGTGCCCTCCGAAGCACGGAATCATCTTACTTTTCGGGCAATCAGGTGATTCAGCCTGCAATTCCCTAACCAAACTGAGGAAAGTCTCACAAAGAGATTTTTGTGAGATATCCCCACCGGGAATCGAACCCAGAACCTCCGGGTCGTGAGCCGGGCGCTCAAACCACAAGCCCACGGAGGCTGTTGCTGTTGCTGATGGTATCAATAAAATACTTAAATTGTTTTATATATTAAACGCAGCATGTTTCATTATTGTGCATTGTCACGGAAACCAAACCAGTGTGCACAATTTCAGCTCGGTTGGAAACTGGAAGTGGGTCAAATTGAATTTCCAAGAGTCCGTTACAGACACCACGATATGTGGAACTAAATAAAAGTAAAATAACGATATACTCTACTCAGACTATAGTAGTTTAAAATACTAGGAACCCTCTACGATTCTACCCACGTTGTATCGGCTTTGGTGAGATTTTTGAGATGAAAGTAGCCTGCGTACCTTTTCCTTAAAAGCATCTACCATATTACATTTTTTTTTCAAATTCAAAGGGTTGAAGAGACAACTATAGTCAAACAACAAACTTCAGCTTCAAAGGTTACGATTTTCGTAGACCAATTCTTCTATCTCGTAGCACCGTAGCAGCTACGATGCTACGTAGCCTATGGCGCTGGGAAGCTGCTACGTTACCTCTCGTAGGCTTTTTCTCTGTTATTTCTTAAACTTAATGATTTTATATGGTTTAAGCGAAATTTTATAAGGTTTAAGAGTGGAAAGAAGTGGCGAAAGATAGATCCTGGTGGAAAGAATTGGGGAAGACCTTTGCCCACCAGTGGGACACAACACGTTAAATAAAAAAAAGCGAATACTACTCATTTTAAATAGAGACTACGTTTACAGATACACTTCGCTTTTAGTCAACATTTTCCGTGGTCACAGAAGTCACCGACCAACTTCTGTGACCTTGGTTCCTGTAAAGCCGACACGTCACTTTAAATTAAACAAGTTTTACCTTTACCGTAGCGAACTAACACTGTCAATCCTACAATGTTGCCTGTATTAAATACCTGCGTCTATCTTTAGCATCCTATACTAAGTCGCATTACACTGAACAACATAGTGCTAACCAAACATAATTATACGCAATCCAGCGTTAACTATCAGTTAAGTTAAACTATGCATAAATTATGCTTGAGATTAATGAAATAGCTGTAGAACGGGTCATGTCGACGCATAATACTCAATTTGAATTTATGACTTGGTGCGCTCCGACTAAGTAATGGTAATGTTGGCTGGGTGGAATATGGCGATACATTTAGGTTTTATGTGGCAAAATTTTGATCAAAGATGCTATATGTAAAAAAAGATGATAATGATGTTTTAAAAGATATTTGTGCTATGTAGTCGTAGAAGAAAATGAAAATTATGAATTTTGTTTTATTTAGGTAAAATGCTGAAAGTTTCAGTTATACTCGTAGGCTTTACTGTAATGGTCCTTAATTGTGTCCTAGGTTACTTAATGGTCAGGGTAATGGTTTTAGGTATCACTACATAGTAGAAAACAAAGTCGCATACCGCTGCCTGTCTGTCCATATGTATGCTGTATAAAAATTCCCGAAATTCCCTCTTAAACGGGCAAAACGCGGGTAATACCACGCGGGTAATAGGCGCTGCTAATGTATTTTATATAACTTGTGTGTCATTTTTTCCCAGCAGGGGGAGGGTTGAAAAAAATGAGAAGCAGTCTTATTTATGCCCTTTTTTAACATGAGACCAAATGAACCGAATTCCAGAGCATGTTTGTTTAAGGTAATAAAATATTATCATAATATATTTACGTGTCTCTTATATTTTCAGATCAAATTCACACAGAAAAACGAAGCAACGACATCATGAAATCGAAAGTATAGGTGAGACAAATAATAATGTAATGCTATCCGTAAAAGTATTCATAAAATACAATTTAACACTTAGATAGAAAGAACAGTAGGCAAAGTTATATGGAATGGGTCCCAAAAACCTTCGAAGAAACCAGGACTCATAGGACAGGATTAAATTCATATTTACGTCAGGTTTTTGTCAGTCAGAACCGGTAAGGTTCAATCAGGTTCTGTCAGATTTTGATAGCACTTCACAGGGTTGTAACGGTAGACTCTACTTTATCGATGGGTATAAGTCTCATCAGTGGAGGCTCTTGGACAGGATCCCACTGTTTTTTTATACTGAAGCCGCGTCTTCACTGCAATTTTGTTCATTGGATAAAAAGTCTTTGTTTTCTAATTTGTATCTCAACAAACATTTGCTCATAACATATATAAGAAGCCATGTTCGCTAAGGGTATAAACGCACAGGCTGGCGGCTTGCGGGATGCCTAGAGCCTAGCAAGTCATATAGGTAAAACGAACATTCGCGATTGTTTGCTTGCGGCCGCACTGTGCTTAGGGCCTAGCTAGATGCTTACCTAGAATACAAGCTACTAGGCTCTAGGCGCCAAGCAAGCCGATCGCCGCCGCGTTCGTAGCCTAAGTGAATTTAGCTTTAGTACTCGTAAGCATTTTGTGTCTACTCAATATGACTTTGTACATGTTTTCAGGAGTCCAATTTATAAGAACCAAAAGGAGTATTGGAAATGGAAATATTATAATAACGCAGCATTTTAATGATAAGATCATTACGCCGGGAGATGATGTAAGTAAAGCTCTATCAAAACAGCCTTGGTCTTGTGGTTTGAGCGCTCGGCTCACGATCCGGAGGTTTCGGGTTCGATTCCCGGTGAGGACAATATGTCACAAAAATCTCTTTGTGAGACTGACCTCAGTTTGGCTAGGGCATTGCAGACTGAATCACCTGATTGTCCGAAAAGTAAGACGATTCCGTGCTTCGGTGGGCACGTTAAGCCGTCGGTCCCGGTTATTTTCTACGGATAGTAGTCGTTACTTGAGCCATGTCAGAGGCTTGAACTCTGACACCAGGATTGGTCAGGTTGGCCATCCACTCAATGAAGAAGAAGAAGCTTTATCAAACTTAGATAGAGTATGTCCCTAGGGACATACTCTATCTAGCTGTGGAATAGTGTGGGCTAACACTAGTGTTAGCCCACACTATTCCACAGCTGAGCAAAAAACCTTTGATTTGATTATTACCTTAACTCAGTGTACACCATTCATATCAGCATTTATCATCATCTGCATACATATACCAATAAACATCCATCCATCGTTCTCAGAAACAACGAAGTTTATAGATTTATTTGTACGATTGTAGTACAATATGTTCGTTATAAGGAAACGAATAATATGAAGTTGTATCCTGGAAATGAAATAATATGGGAAAATATTTTCCTTTCCGATATTCTTATTTGATTTGTAATTATTGGGTATTATTTTTGACATGTTTGTTATCATAATATTATTATGCCTGACGTGTCTTCATTTGTTTTTGCGAATATTTTCTTTCACCTACAATTGTTTGGTACATTTTGTGGTGAATAGCTAAGGGCGAGTTTTTGTAGAAGCGGAGTGGACCGGAGCTCATTCAACGAATCATAACGCATTTAAATTGTCATACTATGCCTTGACATTATGAAAATCTTTTCGTAATGCATTGTGATTGGTGCATTAAGCTCTGCACAGCTTAAGCGAAATGCATCCTCGGTTCGTGTGCTTTGAAGCTGAGCAGAGCTGTGCGGAGCGGGTTCAATTGTTTCCATTGTTTGAGCGGACCGGTGCGCAGCGGAGCGGTGCGGCCTCTAACCTACTCGAAAGAAATCAATGAATATTTTGGAACATTTCTTGCTACAAAATGTGATTCTACACCCAACACACACCGCTCTGAGTCTCCCTGTACGAAACCATACGGAGTCTAAACTGCCGTTTTCATCTACCTATTCAAGGAAATTTTTATTGCTTTCCCACAGATAAGTCTTCAATGTACGGCAACAGCGGATCGCCCGCCGAGGTTTGTGTGGGAAAGAGATAGCACTATGGTGTCAACTAGTTCAGATACAAGGTAAGTTAAATGTATAAAGTAGTAATAGTGCCTCGCAGTCTTAATCTGTAGTACTCGTTCCTTTGGGCATTTTGAGAGAATATGTATCCCATGTGCTTTCCCGATTTGAAGAAACGGGACCCACAATTTTATATAATTAATGCAAAACGTTCGATATCATGCTTGCACCGTGGAATTTCCCGGAATGATAACTCTTTAACACGGATTATTATAATGATAATAATTGAACGCCTCGGTGGTCTAGTGATCGCCTGCCAAGACTGAGGTTGGCAGGCCATTGCATATACCCCGGGTTCAAATCCCGGGTCGAGCGAAAACATGTTTCCTACTTTTCTAACATGACTCGAGTTTGAGATCACCAAACCGCATTTGGCAAGCGAGGTTATATCTGATCCTCTTCACTGTACTGATATGTTCAGTGAGGCCTTTGCCCAGTAGTGGGACATAACAGGCTAATACTTATTTTAAAACTTGGACACCAGGCTTGGCTACTAATCTATGCGGAATGAATGAAAATGATTAGCAAAAAGTATTTTACAATGTCTCTATCTTCACTACTGTTTCAGGTATACCCTGGGTCAAATTATGTCTCCAACTGGTGTGGGGGTGGTGACTCAACTGAACATATCCAGGGTCAGAGTTGATGATGGAGGCCTTTACTCCTGCTTGGCATTTGAAGGAGAGTCCAAAGTCAGGCATACAGCGAGAATTGACGTTTTCGGTAAGTTACTACTACCACATGTTCGAATTTTAAGGAATCTGTTCATTTTTTTGTTTAACGCCTCGGTGGTCTTATGGTGTGTGCTCTCACCTGCCAAGGTCGCGGGTTCAATTCCTGGATCGAGCAAAATCATGTTTCCTACTTTTCCAACATGGCTCGGGTTTGAGATCACAAACATTCATTTGGCAAGCGTGGTGATTATGCCTAATCCTCCTCACTGTACTGATATCTACAGTGAGGTGAGAGGCCTTTGTCCAGCAGTGTGACATTACAGGCTTATACTTTACTTTTTTAAACTTTAAAACTGCAAAAAAAACATGAGATAAAAAAACGCTATCCACGTTTTAGGTCCACCGTACATCAGAACTTTACCTCCAATAAAAGTGCAAAGCGGAGAATCTTTGAAGTTGAGATGTCCTTACTACGGATATCCTATCAGGTAACTATAGTTAATTTGTGCTCATTTATGCAATATTCTTTTGGACTATGTTTAAGGTCAATCAGTAGTGAGTCCGTCGAATATTGAAGAAGTTAGTTAGTTCATTGCGATTACACCTTACTTAATAAGCCACAGTGACTAGCTAATATTATTGAGCATTCGTTATTATAAACACACAATTATTGTGGTTATTTTTTTCAATTGCCAGTCACCGTCGCAACTTCATACAGTTCTTGATTTAAACAATATAGAGAGAAAGAAAATTTTGACAAAAATATCAAAGAAAATTTTAACAACTCATATTATTATCATTGTATTAATTTCCAGTAAACTCGAATGGGAGCACAAAGGAAAGAAAATAATAAGCTCAATATTTGCTCAACACAATCGTTACAAAAGAACGTCAAACTCCAACAAAGTTAAGAAGAGGCGAAAGAAAAGACAAATATTTGAGCCGGGAGAAGACGGGGTGTTGAACATAGCTAGAGTTATGAAGGAAGAGAATGGAGATTCTTATACTTGTATTGTTTACAGTCCGTCCGGAGAGATGGCGAGACGGTAAGATTCAATCAGAGTGATTTATTACTTAATAGCTCTTTGGAAGGAAATCATTTTAGTAACGAAACGAATAGACATTTTGTAAAACTACTTACAGTTGATTCTGTACTTGATTTCAGATCATTTGAGATACAAGTAGTAGAGGCGCCAGAGTTAGATGAACTAAGAGTGGGTACCGGTCTTAAAGAAGGCCAGATAGTACAAATAACATGCAACATTATAGGAGGAGACCCGCCTATTTACTTCTCATGGTTAAAAGATGGTAAGAAAATGCCGGCTAGTTTGAAAGTAAGTATATATTTTGAAAAGCTTACAATAATTGTCATAATTTAAAAGTTGAATTTACTTTAAAATTATTTATATGTAAAAGAAATCCTGAATTAAAATTGGTTTGGGAAATAATACGAGTATGTCTCGAACTTGAAGCTTAAAACACTTTCTTTTTTTTTGAGTTATATTTAGTTAAATGAATCTAATTTGTAGGCATAATAATTTATTTATTTATGTATTTATAAAATACTATTGCTCTCTAGCAAATCCACTTTTTTAAATCATCTAAAGCGTTGAACCTAACACTAACCCTTGTGGCACTCCATTACAGATAACCGAAAGAAGTTCAGAACTATTCAGTGTTTTGATAATAAAACGAGTATCGTTGGAACACTGCGGCAAGTACACATGTATAGCGACCAATCACGTGGGCAAAGTGAATCAAACGGCTGATCTTTATATTAATGGTAAGTGGATAAGCTGTCTAAAGTTTAAGACAAAGCTAGGAAGAGGTATTTTTGAAAATTGAAACTATCTTAAGGCTTTTGGAAAGTAATTTTAAATTATGTGATGCTGATGATACAATAGAATAAAATACACTGGTAAGTAATAATGGTATAAAAGTTTTTAAGATAGTCTCATTGGTCGTTATGATGAAGTCTTTGAGTAAATGAAACAACCCTGAGAATAAACAAATTACGTAGCAAACATTTTCTATCCCACAAGGCATATTTTCTCTGAATCTTACCAAGGCAATTTTTCTCTGGTTATTTGCCAGAATATTTTATTTACCTAAAATTAACCATGTCTCTAATCATATAATTCCAGTGGCACCAAAATGGATGGAAGAACCAACAAATACTTCTTTACTGCTGGGTCAGAGAGGAGTGGTGTACTGCAACTCTAACGGGTACCCCACGCCACAGATACATTGGATGAAAAGAGATGGTAAGCATAATTTTATTGATACATAGAAAAGATACGCAGCGACAAGTAGCCTATGGTAAAAAAAGTAAAATATTATTCTGTGTTTTCTGATTGGCTAGGTAAAGGCAAGCTTAGTCAGTCAATAGTTTTTAGAGAAATTTATATTTACCAAAAAAATGCTCATCTGTTTCTTAATATAACCTAATTCTTGTCAACTATTTATATGTAAGACAGAAGATATTATTATATTACAACAGAGTTAGCTTCGCAATTATAATATAATTGATTTGGAAATTACACTAATAGATTTATATTAATAAGTCCAAGAGATTGATTATCTTTTGGATAGTTATCCCAAATCGCCACAGGAACGAGCATAATTTAGGTAAAACCGCGGGGCACTGACAGTATAATAATAATTTATATCAACAATTAACTAATCTACTTAACTTCATTTGAAAATAAATGAATAAAATAAAAATAAATAAACACATTTTTTCGTTTCCAGCTTCTCTTGGTATATGGAGACCAGTTCTGGACCTAGCTGGCGGTGGAGTGATGAGCTTCCCCAACGGAACTCTCGTTATTGAAGTAGTGTCTCTCTCTGATGAAGGAATGTACGCTTGTAACGTAGAGAACGGGGTTGGAGATGCTTTGAATAAGAATGTTTGGATAAGTGTTAATAGTAAGTAATCACATATTTCTATAGTGTTACACAGGAGTGCTACATTAGCCACAGTGCAAGCGACGGCAACTATGACTAGATTTATTTTATGACAAGCCCGTTGGCGCAGTGGCAGTGGTGCTTACTGTGTCGGGGGTTGCAGGTTCGATTTCCGCCACATTTCGAGTCAACAATATGTGAAGACATAGTGGTTGGTGAAGTCGTTTGGGTGTCTTAAATATTCTAATAAAGTATCCGTGTATGTGTAATTGTTTAAGTAGTAGTATCATAATTTTTTTCGCTTTAACTTCTTCAACCACTTATTTACATAAACTAAGAATTGAATTGTTTTCCTATTTATAGTCTTAATCCAAACTATTCCGTTTGATTCTAGAACCAGTGCACTTCGAAACAATGGGTTCCAATGTAACCACTAAAGTAGGGCTGCCAGTGACAGTGACGTGTTCACCTCTCGGTGACAACCCTATTAGAGTGAAGTGGACGCAAAATGAGAAGCCTATTGACTTTACTTCTTCAAGGTAAAAATGCTAAAAATATTTATTATTTCCTAATGAAAAATGTAGTTAGTACTAGCTAATATCAAATCTGGACTAAATAAACCAAAAAGCGGTATTTTTTATTAAAATATGTTTAATGAATAAAATACTACTACTGCCATCTATTTGATAAATGCGAAATTAAAGGTTTGAACCCTGTCTAGTAAGGGGAAAAGGATTCGAAATTTAAATCTCCCTTATAATTTAGTTCACAATTACTTCCCTAGATGTCAGTTTATCGATTGTGAACATTTTATAACTATATACAACCAGTTGTAATGTACTAAAGTCTCTACGATTTCAACGAAGTTTTTATCCTGATATTCTCCTTCAAAGGTGTTGAATGCTTGGAAACTATAGATTAAAAATGTAAAAATATCAAAAATATTAGTTAACTTTCACATTCCGTTAATTTAGTGCATCATTTAGATTGTCTTACAAGTTGCGAATTTGAGGAAGCTTGTTCAATCCAAGTTATGTATTTAGAGCAAACTTGTATGATTTCCAAAATATTGTTTTCAGAATATCAATATCAGAAACTATGATTCACAACGGTCTGAAAAGCGTGATCAATATCAACTATGTGGAGAGCAGTGACGGGGGCAGTTACGAGTGTAGAGCGAGCAACCCGTATGGGGTAGCCACGTTTAATATATACCTCAATATATTGGGTAAATATAATTATATATAACTAGCAGCGCTCTGCGTGGGTAATATAAAACGTGGGTAAAACACGTTGTGATGAAAAATAGCCTATAACCTTCCTCTAAAAATACTGAGAAAAAGTCTAGGACATACAAAAAGCATCGTCGTCGTCGGTGGTTGAAGGTTCGTTTTCCATCCGGAGTCAACAGAATGAGCATGAAATAAACATAATTGTTGGCGACGACGTCTGGCTGTCAATATCATATTCACATACTTGTAGTGTTTGTGTATATACATGTATAATATCAGTTAGTTCATTTACATAATACGAACATTTTGGTTTAAATAATCGTGTTATAATTAGTCCGGTTGCATTTATAAGTAAATTAGTAAGATCGTAAAGGTCAATGGCCAACTGATCTCGAAGTTTTCAGACCGCGTAAATACCTCCGACTCGTTGTATTTATTTATTAAGTCACCATTACGCTTTCAGAGCCTCCAACGCCCCCTCACGATCTGCAACTGGACTCAGTCACGAGCAACAAAGCGAAGCTCTCGTGGAGAGACACCAGTCCGCACGTGCAGTACTACACACTGCAGTACGCGAACAATGGCTTCATGGTGTGGGAGACTGCTAAGAGTATTAATATTACTAGGTAGGTTTAGACTGAAAGAAATACTGAAAAAGATTTTAAAAATGTGCCGGTTTTTGGGTAGGTTTGGATCTTTCCAAACTTTTGAATTATCTATTACTGAATAGGGATTTAATAAGTTTTTCTAACACTATTTCAGACACAACAGCGACCTTCGTCAAAGGATAGAACTAAGAGACTTACAGCCAGCGGTTGACTACAGAGTCCGCATAGCTTCGGGAAACCAAGTCGACTTGAGTCCATTCACACAACCACTACATTTTGCTACTCAGCAAGAAGGTATGGCTTTATTTGATTTATATTATCCGGAAAGAAGTGGATTTATTTGAAAAAAATACAAAATTTGCTAGTTATGTGATAAGACAGGTTAATATGACATGTTTGGTTGGTTACCTTTAAGATAGGATTACCAAAGATTGAAGAAATATGACTAATCCACTAAAAGGTTGTACGTAATCAGAATGGGGTAAAAGTAAAACAAACCGTATCGCTGCGATCGGAATTTTATAGATATTAATAGAAACCTGTAGGGGTGCTTGAAGTCGGCAGTTGCTGCCTACTTCTGCTGTCGCTACCGAAAACACACCTTAACATTCACCATTAGTTTCAACACTGCGTTAAGCGTGCGCACGTGACGGGTTACTTTTGTATGAAGCCACACGCGGGCGCACGCCGCGGGCGCCCGCAACGGTTCACTTTTGTATGGAACCGCGGCGTGCGCACGCTTAACGCAGTGTCATTGATGACATGCTCTAACACCACAAAAAAATCAGTAGAAAAATTAACCAACTCACCTTATCACTACTTTTGCAGCACCTTCATCAACACCGCTGGGGATTCAAGTTCAACAGACAGACAACCCTGGGGAGCTGCTCATCACGTGGATACCTCCACCGAAAGAGACCCACAATGGAGCGCTGCAAGGATACCATGTGAAGGCAGTTCCGAAAAATGGAGCAGAATCTGGTATGGATATGACTTTTATCCTGTCTCTTTTTTATGAAAAGTATGGTATAAAAATACACACCTTAAATACTACTACCAGTAATTGAGATTGATTAAATATTTTGAGATAAATATGTATTTTTACATGGCTCCAGAATGTCTTAAGATCAGCGACGATATTTAAAACATTATGTACTTGATGTTTAGTATCTACCAATTATACTGTGATACATAACTCAGCTATGGTTTTATCCACTAACCATATCAAACGTAGCACTCCTGTTTAACCATATATTATTCTCATAGATTTTTTTCTATACGTCTTATTTCAGTTATACCAAATGACACTCAAACTAAAATGGTCAAAGTATTATCCAAGAAAGGGAAACAAGAAACTCTGCTCAGTGGCTTATTGAAAAATGTCAGGTAAGTTCCGATTTTATTAAGGAATTTTATCTTCAGCTTTATAACAATAAATGTGGTACTTGATTACAGATATGCGGTAACAATAAGTGCCTTTAATTCTGCTGGGAATGGACCGTTTTCGTTGCCTGTCTATCAAACTACCAGAGAAGGAGGTATGAATGCAATCATTATTGTTATTTTAAGGACAGTAGCTAGTCAAGGCGTTCGGAGACAAAGAAATGACGAAAGATTTTTTGTTTCTTCAAAATAAAACAAAGGACTATCGACCGTTCTCAGAGACGTCAAATGTTTACTTGGTCATGGATTAAATGTGTCTATTAGTAGAAATTTAATGAGTGCTGATATTGTAATGGAATAAATGTAATATTATGTGAATTAGTTAATTTTCAATTTAATGAACATCTCTGAGGGCGGCGGTAAAAGTTATCCAGTCCAAACAAACATAATACTTATCTTTACTATTAATAATACTTTCAAGAATGTTAATGTCCTTCACAGACAAAACTCTTTTCTTTGTCAAGAAAATATTTTCAAATTATTGTATCAAGTCGTAAAACCTGAAATCTATTCTTCAGCTCCTGAACACGCACCTTCAGGAGTGGAATGTAGAGGAGTATCATCAACATCACTGAGGGTGTCATGGCAACCCATCAATTCTCATGAGACATCACTACTTGGGTACTCAGTCATTTATAGCACGGAAGGTAAGTTCATATTTAGAATCACGGGCTTTAAGTCATTTCAGATTGACTATGATTATTGACCATTTGATTGTATATATCTTATTCATTTCTGCTAATGAGTTGTGCGTCAATCGATAGGAAACTTTAGATACATTTAGTATTCTGCTATAAACGAAGTGTGTTAAATCATTCTATGGCGATCAATTGCCAAACTACAAAATAAGTCAAGCTGATCAATCGGGATTCAACTAAGTTTCAAAAGACATACATTTATGGCCGGTTTACATTTTTCCAGTAAGCAATCCAGTACTGGACTGGATTGCTGGACTGGAATGAACTGAATCCAGTAAACATTCCAGTCCAGTAACTGGATTCGCGGTCTACTTTTGAATCCAGTGCGATCAATCCAGTGCAACTGGAATAATGTAGACGGCCATTCCAGTGCCATTCCAGTGCTGTGCCAAACTGATCTCTTCTTGAAATCATTGTCACCGTAGTGTTCACACTTTAACGGCTTCTAAATAACTGTAATAATGTAGACGTTACAGATCCAGTCCAGCACTGGACTGGAATCTCGCTAGAGCACTGGACTGGAATAATGTAAACCGAGCATTAATTTAGTGGAATTAAGCTCTAGCATAAAAATATTGCTATATTTCACCAAACCAACTCGCTTCTCTTATGAGTATATCTCAAATTAATGATGCACTAAAAGAAAATCTGTTTTATCTTTTCAGATGGCATCCCTCAAAACATAAGTTTACCCCACACGGAGCTGTACCTGCAGTCTTTGCTCAAGTACACCAACTATACTGTCAAAGTTGCCGGCTTTTCAAACTATGGCATTGGACCATTCTCTTACCCTATTGTTTGCAGCACTATGCAAGATGGTAAGAAACTTCCTATATTATCTTCATATATCTTATACCATCTGGAAACGCCTGAATCAGTTTAGAAGTCAGGTAGGTTGCATTAGTGGTTATGGGGTTATTCCAGTATTTTTAGGATGTCCCTGTGACGCTGAACTATAGACCATGTTCCATCTCTTATCTTCTTAAGTCGCTGGACAATATCAGATCTGTGCATGACCACCACAAGCGTATGATTTATTGAACCGATCAACACAATATAAAATCATTAATGTGTTTTAATTATGTTTTAATTTTATGTTTTCAGTACCAGGGCCACCAGCAGCAATCAAAGTGCTCGCATCTTCATCATCATCCATTCTTATCAGCTGGAAGAAACCAAACGAACCCAACGGAGAGATTACTCACTACACCGTATATGTGAAGCCTGTTGCAAGGTAATTCTATTTATCTTTGTAGTTGCTTGTAGTGTAGTTGTATTGAATTATGTTTAGTCATGGCGATTGTAGTTTGGATAGAGAACAATAGGCAACATACACAATATCTCATAATAGAACGGTAGTTACATGCTGAGAAGAGCCACAATCCTATTCCATAATCTAGAATGCTGAAGCATCCAAAACTGGAGCACTTAATTTCGTCAATAAAGTAAAAGTCATTTACCTACAAGCTACTCCACCCACTTCCAGCTCATCACCAGCCAGCACGTACCGCGTGGAAGGCGGCGGGCGGCTGTCGCTCCCGGTGTCGGGGGCGGGGGCGGGGGCGGGCGGCGCGGGGCGCGCGCTCGAGGCGTGGGTCACGGCACACACCGCGCGCGGCGCCGGCCCGCCCTCCGCCACCGCTACAGCCAGCTTGACTGATAAAGGTAAATTATGAATCTTAACGAAGGTAACACGAAGATAATAATAAGGCTGTGAGTGATGCAAGACTCCCAAACAGATGTTGCAGCAAATCTTGACTTGCATAACCACCCTCAAAACTGCTCCTTGCACATGTGCGCAAATGACAAAGATCGCGATGCGCTAGAGTGGGCGAATTTAAAATAATATATTGCGACATGCACAGAATAAGATGCCAGTATTCTGCAAAGTATTGACATCTGCAAAGCATTGACCTTTCACACAAGATATAGGTGCCATTTGCCTATTGCAAGTTGGTGATACCAAACACTTTGAATCTTTAGTGATTTTCATTGCTGGCCTACTATTCATTCTTCTCTGCAGTTGTGGCAGGCGTAGTTTCACTCGGGTCCCGCGTGGCGGCCGGAGTTGGCAGCTCACTACTACTCGCCTGCCAGTGCGTGGGCGCGCCGCCGCCGCGCACCGTGTGGTACCACAACCACAACATCATCACGCACCACCCGCGCTTCACCAGGAACCACGACGACAGCCTGCTGATTAACAGTGAGTCACATACTACATCCTATGCCCTCCTCTTTGTTTGGCTTTGACGCTAGTATAACTAACTACTTTAAACTTCCTATATTACTACTATAAGCGCAAAGGTTTTTAGGTTGGATGAATAAACTACAAACTATAACTACTAGCTTTTAGCAATGGGTTTTTTTTTTTCGACGATTATTTTTGTTGGTAATAAATAAACTTCGTTCCATCCGGGTGTCCCTTGACACCTCTCAAGTTTTGTTAACTCTTGTCTCTCTTTCCAGATATAGACCAATCACTAAGTGGTAACTACACCTGCCTAGCCAAGAACCTGTACGGCTCAGACTCAGTGTCATACGAAGTCACTGTCCTGCCTACTCCAGACCCACCTAACCTTCGAGTGACGTCACATAAAAACGCATTGTATTTGCAGTGGGATATTCCTAGGAAAAGAGCTAAGATGTCAAAGATAAGTAAGTACCAACTGAGTTTTGCTATAAGAGTATAGTGCGTAACCCATAGGATATAGATTCTAATAATTTGGAGATAAATGTAGAAATATAGAATTTCTACATTTATCTCCAAATTATTAGAACTGCAGCGGTCTCTAATTCTGATATGGTTTTTGTGGTACCTTCCAGGCTATAACTTAACATGGAAGGAAGCTAATGGGTCATGGCAAGACTCTTGGGCTATCAAAGGGACATCACTGCAAGGGAATCAGGAGTATACTCTTCAAGGCTTGAAATGTGGTACCAAGTACTCCATTAGAATGACAGCATCTAATAGTGTTGGATCGTCGCAGCCCAGCTATCATGATGCTACTACTTTGGGTGGAGGTAAGTTTATTGAGCTTTAAGTTTAAAGTTGCTTTCTAAATTATTCTCTAAACTTATACATAAAAGTAAAAGTTATAGTAAAAGAAACCCGTCATTTTTGAAAATATGGAAACCCTTAAACTAGACCAGCAAAATGTTTTTGATTCTTTGATTGAATTAAATCTAATAGTGATAATTATGAATCTTTGATTTCAATTAAGTATAGGTTGATGCCTTAAATATTATTTTTCGCCTCAGAACAGTACTAAGCAGTCAATTAATCTACTTCACTAAAAGTAAGGAAATGGCTACCAAGAGCGTCTCTATCAAGAGATTTAGGCATCTTTAAGGAGATTTAGGCATCTATAAGGCGATTTAGGCGTATTTACCTCGCATCGTTTAAGTAAAAGTAAAGCATAAATTGGTGTTAAAGTCTTCTACTTCTTCTTTTAGCACCAATATCACCAACGACCACCGAATGGTTCTGGAGTAACGCTACTCACATCTACATTCAGCTCAGTGGGTGGGACGATAACGGCTGTGAAATCACCAGATTTGAGGTGGAATATAGAGAATATGGGAACAAGGTGTGGAGGAAGGCTGATAATAGGATGGTGAGTAAATATGATTGTTACTTTGATCATGGTCCCTAATAGAATAACGTGATTAGTAAGAGCTTATTCCAAGCCGTTTTTCAAGTCCTGGTAAATAAGTTGTGTTTGTAACAAATAGTGGAAATGAGTGACATGTCAGAGGCCTTTGGGGCCCTCAATAACTCTGACACCAGGATTGGTCAGGTTGACCATCCACTCGATGAAGAAGAAGTAGCAATCAGAAGCATTTGGAACCTTTTTTAATAACTTTGGTAATAAATATATACATCACGAAGTCTGTTGATTTACAATGAGAGTACTCTAGCATAGGCCGCTTTTTCTGTGTGGTTGTTAATACTATTATTCAGTTATTCTTTTGAGAATCGGTGATCAAGTAGTTTATATGTAAATGTAAAAGTGAATAACCCTCTATTTCTTCTATATACGAGTAAGACACATATTTGTATCATCAGGTTCTACATAATCTTGGATTTCAAAACAAAATGTACTTTCTCACATTTCAGCCACAATCAGACCCATCCTGGAACCACTACATGAGCTCAGTGCTGAACCAGCCCAACTCCTTCGTGATCGCAGACCTGGTGTCAGCTCAGTGGTATCAGATCAGAGTGATCGCTGAAAACAGTGCTGGGATCAGCTCTTCAGTGTATAGTTATGCTACTACCACTTTGTCCGGAGGTACGTTTAAATACAATGTTCTAAATAGATTGACCTTATGAAATGATATTCATCAAACCTGAAGTCATTTATTGAGTAATCGAACCATACATGGTTGAATATGGTTTGATCTTACCTTAGGTGATCAATTTAGGGAACATATAAAAACCTATGTGGATTCAAATAAAAACATCGCAGTTTGTGATTTAGCTATTCTCGAGTCTTAATTCAGTCAGTATGTCCATAATATAATGGCTTGTTGTCAAGTTGTAGATTGACTTTATGCATTGTCTTTGTCAATCAGACTACCTACCTACTTCTTCTTCTTCTTATCGAGTGGATGGCCAACCTGACCAATCCTGGTGTCAGAGTTATTGAGCCGCCAAAGGCCTCTGACATTGCTCAAGTAACGACTACTATCCGTAGAAAGTAACCGGGACCGACGGCTTAACGTGCCCTCCGAAGCACGGAATTATCTTACTTTTCGAGCAATCAGGTGATTCAGCCTGCAATGCCCTAGCCAAACTGAGGAAAGTCTCACAAACACCTACCTACTGTATCAAAGGAGTAGAGAGAGGAGAGAGCTAGTCGCTAGTACTCAATAACGAATTCTCATTTAAGTTATTGGATAAACTTCATCATTTTCTGCTTCTATATCGTTATTATTACTTTTTGATTACAGAAGCCATCGGCCCTCCGTCAGAGTACATTGACATCAACATGCTGGTGATCATCTGCAGTTCAATACTCCTCACCATTTGCTCAATCACCTGTGTCTTCATACTTGTTAAGAGGCATAAGTAAGTATCATAGAATAGAAATGCTATACAAGATTTTTTTTATTCTTAAGGCGAAGCATATCCTTACGAAATTTTAAAATCAGGGTTCGGCAGCAACCGCAGTAGTAAGCAGCAACTACCGACCGCAAGCAGCAATATCACCGCGCTAGAATTTTAATTGAGTTTCATAGAAACCAGTAACCGTACTTGTAATGGGCAGTTACTGCCAGCTGCTGCACTCGCTACCGTTCAGACCTTTATAGAACTTGCATGAGAGTACAAAGCAAAAACTTCATGACATGTCCAATCCCTTAAACCTCAAAAATCATTAAGCGAGGACAACTACTCGGATTAACAATTTAACTTGCTCAAACACAAATGCCTTGATCACCCAACCGTGAGGATGTCAAGGAGTCATTCCCTGTTGTTTCAATCGTCAGACCATGTTGGCCATTAACCTATACTAAATTAATGAAATGAATCAAATACCTAACCATTAAACTAATAAAGAACCAACATTATAGCTTACACTTACCCAAACTTAAAAACCCAACACCAATATACCTTCAATTTCGTTTCAGTCACCAACACCTAACTGAGTACAGAAACTCATTGACTGCTGAATGCAAGTCAGAGCGCAGTAACGCCACGGTGAACACACCTCAAACAGTGCCCACTGATATGAACAGCAGAGTGTACAGCACTCCGGTGCATCTTACTGCGGATGCTAAACATGGTAAGGTAACAAAAGAATAATAGTTATAGTAGAACAACAGCTGGAATATAGTGGTTTGTGAGGAGTTTTTAGATTGAACAATTTGGCGAGATTAAGAGAGTATGAGTAGCAAACTACTCGCTCACTTGCATTCTATTTAATTCGTCAATTCGTTTATTGTTCAGCATACATAATATTTGTACGCCTGATTTTCAGGCAGAACATGAAAATACTTTACTATAATGTTATTTACCACTTTTACAATACTCATGTTTTACAAATAAAAATTCTTATTCTTATTCTTATTCTTATTCTTATTCTCGCTTAATAAACGAAAGTCTGTTGTGTGCCGTTTAGCATCCAAATGCAAGGCAAAATCATGTCGGTTATCTGCATTGTGTAGAATATTTTGCTTCAGTGATAATTTTAAATTAAATTGCTTGTAAGGAGTTTTAATCCCAGCCAAGTGTTTGCAGTTTCCCTTCTATGATTGTCGATTTATATCAGATTAAGGTCGACTGTGATTATGGAACAAAATATCTTAAAAATTTACTTATTCGTACCTAGCAATTTGTCCATCAAAACCTGTTGATGAAATTTCACAATAGATATGATTCAAATTATCTTGTACTAAATAAAAAACAATGCCTTCGTTTACAGAATTGTATGAAATAAGTCCATACGCACAATTCGCCATTGGATTCCGAACGTTCGGCCACGTGGAGAACCAGGAGGTACCAAGTCGGTTACACTTGCCAAGCAGTAGCAAAAGCAGATATGATAGTGGTAAGTCGTTGTATTAAATAGCGAAGTTCTTTGGCGGCTCAATAACTCTGACACCAGGATTGGTCAGGTTGACCATCCACTCGATGAAGAAGATAGCGAAGTTCGCTCCACAATTATTTTTTGGGTGTATACTCTTATGTCCTACTGCTGGACAATGCACCAAGATTACTACTCTGTGGGTTGGTAAAAAGTAATGTCATTATTATTTATTTAAACGGGAACTTACGTACGACGGAGACTACTGTCGAGAGTTCCTCGACACGTTTCGGCCACATACGGTGGCCTTCATCAGGAGGTGGGTGAAGCGCTCGCGACAGCGTCTCTCCCCGAGACTCCCAGAGACTTGGTCTAACGACAGAAACAACCGGGAACGATATTTTTGCGTGTCTTCTGGAGCACGGCAGCACTCTGATAGAAGTGGCTCAAAGCCGTGCCATGTTTGAAATCAAAATTAGTACTGTATTTTTGTACTCTTCGGTCTGTAGAAAGATGAAGTGGTAGTTTTATCCCTGGTTTCTTGTGATGACATAAGTATGACTTATTGTTTCAGAAACAAGTTTCCAAATGAGATCGGAGTCTGAAGAGAGTGACTGCGTGTCACGGACAACTACGCTCAAAAGTGCTCCTAGAAGTAAGTTATGTACAAAAATCCAATCAGGTATTTTACCTTTATCTTCGACTAGCAGCGCCTTGCAGTTTTGAATGTGGTTGTCCATTAGAAACATAATTGTTCAAATCGGATGTGTAGTTTCTGAGATTAGCACGTTCAAACAAAAAAACCAAAGATCAAACTCTTCAGTTTTATTATAATTAATATTAGGGTCAAAACTACGTTAAGGGTGCCCGCGCGGTTTCATACAAAAGTGAACCGTCTTGTGCGCCCGTCGCGTGCGCCCGTCGCGTGCACCCGTCGCGTGCGCCCGTCGCGTGCGCCCGTCGCTTGCGGACGCTTAACGCAGTTTCGGCCCTTAGTATAGATTGGATGGAATATACTTTTGTGTTTATATTACTTGTTCAACAAGCTGCCATTTATCATGTTTTGATCATCTGATCGTTATTATCCCGTCGATATTTAAGTTGTCCCAGAGTCAAACTATACTAGAAATTTAAAATCACTGCACAAAATTTCGACTTATATTATTGCCTTTTGATTCAAACTTGGCTGAGACTTGAAAAATTGAGTCAAAATACAGAATAAAATAACGTCCTTTACGTTATCTGTTCTGTGAATCAAAACATGCAGGAATGTCAAAATAATGTCATGTCACAATGTCATAAGCCCTCTAAGCTTAACGCAGTGGAATTTGAGAGCGCTTACTGTGACCGGGTTTGCGGGTTCGATTCAACGGAGTCGACAATATGTGCAGCCATATATATTCCGGGTATATCTATTTGACTATATTTAATATATTTTTTTCTCTATTTGTTCACAGAAGCCTGCAGAATCCCTCATCATAGGTAGCTAGAATACATTAACGATAGAAAAGTAAATTAGTTTATAAAAATAATATTTAAAGAGGTTGTGTTCAACATTTCATGTTTTTGTAAAAATATATTACTATTGACGTATACAGTTTTTGATCTCAATAATAATAAGTTAAGTTTTTAAGTTATGACTGAAATGATACCTACTCCAGTTTAAAAGCTATCTGAAGTAGATCATAAATAGTGTACATTTTATATTTTACTTAAAAGTTATATTTTTTCATTATATACTAAAGGGGCCCGTTTAAATATACCTTAATTAAAGTATTATAAGGGTCAACACTGCGTTAAGCATGCGCACGTCGCGTGCGCCTGTCGCGTGCGCACGCGTCGGTTCACTTTTGTATGACACCGCACGCGACGGTTCACTTTTGCATGAAGCCACACGCCGCGTACGCAAGCCGCGGGCGCTCGCGACGGTTCACTTTTGTATGGAACCGTGGCGTGCGCAGGCTTAACGCAGTGTCGGCCCCTATGGTTTATTTTATACACCAGCCACCTTATTAATAAACGCCGTGTAACTAAAACACTGTTTCACTATGTTTTGTCTACTTTGGTCTTCGGAAAATTACGTATGTCAGAAAGTGACAAACCATTTAATAGCAAAAATGTTCTTAATACGCGTTTATTATAAGGCCCCTTATGTATTGGGTTAATTTTTTTAAAGTTATAGATACCTTATTTCGCATTTTTTGTATATTTACTCTTATTAAACGCCATGATTTTTTTATGATCTTCGATCTGAGCTGATTTCTGTACGGACCTTACATTTTTAACATATTTCTTTAAAGAATATTGAAACGTTTATTTTTCAAAATCCAATGCAATTTTATATTAAACAGCATTTATTAAAATCAATAATTGTAAATTCCTTTACTTACACAAATATTGAAAGTAGCCAAGTAAAATATACGCAGTCATTTCCCAAAATAAATATTCAAATAAAGATAAATCTTATTAAAATATATCACTTATCTGTATGAAAAGTATTTGTAATATTATTATAAACATTTTGTATAAGGGTCAACACTGCGTTAAGCGTGCGCCCGGCGGTTTACTTTTGTATGACACCGTACGCGACGGGCGCACGCGACGGGTCACTTTTGTATGAAGCTACACGCGACGGGCGCCCGCGACGGGTCACTTTTGTTTGAAACCGCGGCGTGCGCACGCTTAACGCAGTGTCGGCCCTTAAAGTATTAATTTCATATCGAGTAGAAAGTACATAAAATTCGGTAGTAGTACATTTAATTACCTGTTTTACAATCATTTTAATATCACATCTATATATAAAAGAAAGTCGTAGTAGTAGCGCTTGTGGCGTAGTTTGACTAAGCGATGTTCGTTCATTGTGATTGTTAAGCAACGTTCAGCTCGGCTCCTACTTGAATGGGTGGCCGATAATAACATTTCTATCTGAGCGCTACCGTGCTTCGGAGTCCACGTTAAGCAGTCGGTCCCGGTTGTTTCAATCGACAGACCATGTCGGAGGCCTTTAGGCGGTCTAAAAACTCCGACACCAGGGTTGACTTGAAAACTGAAACGTTTTATGAAGTTACTTGTTAAAATGATTGCAAAACAAAATAATCAATAAAAATATTAGTTAATATGTAATTATCTTCAAAAAGACTGATTATTTAATGTTTGTTTAATAAAATGTATTGTGTATCTATGATTGTATTAGAGAAATTAAATTTCAAAAATATTCAAATGGGAATAAATGTTAGAATATAGAACTGTGTTTTATTTACTAAAGGTGTGTTTTCGGTGGCGACGGCAACAGCAAGCAGCTACTGCCGACCGCGAGCACCACTACTGGTTCCTAAGTATCTCTATGAAATGTCGAACGCGGCGACACTACTGCTTACGTTCGATAGATGTTGCTTGCTGCTACGGTCGCTAACGAAAACAGACCTTTAAACGTTGTTGTCAGTGTGAATTTACAAGCTATACACCAACGAAGTCGGAAGAAGGCGTGTCAGCATGAGCGATCCAGCAAATAATTTGACATTTGACATTTGACATTCGGGCAGGTGTCATGACTGTTATACACGCTAACTAGCAGCTGTTAACGTACCAGTGTCTCTAACTTTTGACCGAATAAGCAAATCAAAAGCAGCTCTGAATCTAAACTATTTTAAATTTGAGTTTTAAAAAAATTTAAGCTAGTAAAAAGTTTCGATTAGTTTTTTACAGCTTGACCCTTTCTTGGAAAGTGGCATTTCTATCTGATCACTCAGTCAGTACCGGCCGGTTAAAGTTGTTTCAATCGTTAGACCATGTCGTAGGTCTGTAGGTGGTCTTAAAACTCTCTTAAAACACTAGGAGTAACCCCTAACCTACTCGAAATTAATGAGCTATTAAGACATTTAACTTTTAAAGCCATTCTATAATCTTTATCAACGTATTAACTACGGATTTTTTTTCGGCACAAAAGTTTGTTCTATCAAGTGCGCCGTAGCGGCCGTGTACGGCCGTAGTAATGCGTTAGTAATGTAAACAAATCTGAAAAGATTTAAAAAAAATCTATAAATTTTATAAACCTCAAAAACTCGCGATACTATGCATATTGTTTTATGTAAATCTAGGGTTTTACCTGTGTTGTGCCCGTTCCCGTAGGAACTTAAGAGCCGTTTGACCGATTTTATGCAACTTCACACAAACCATCTACTAAATAGTCCGAACAAAGCCTAAACATTTCGTTTGGATAGGTGAGCCCGTTCTTGAGTTATAAAATTACAACGAAAAGTGGCATTGATTTTTATATATAGAGATTATGTCCTACAATGTCACCAAAAACGGTAAAACATAGTATCTAATAGAAAACTACGCCATACAAAAGCATAATGCCCAATTCGAAACTAAACCTTCGCTCACACATTACGATCGCTCGGTCAAATAGTTTCTAAAAACTAAACCTATCAAACAAATATCTGAACTCGGAATGATCTCAAAGTTTTCTCGACTAGTTCAAGAAACTATCTCATGCGCGTTGAACCGAAAAATTACTCCGCAAGTTTGTTACGAAGTATATCCGACGTAGACATAAAAGTTTACGTCTTGTGTCTTTCTTGGGTTTGACTATCAGTATATTAATATAATATCCATCATATGCAAAGAACAAAGATTTTTGCGCGTAGTCTGGATTCTACATACTCTATTTTTTTTGGATTGGCACAAAATGTGGACCAATGTCGTCAATTTTCCAGCCGAAGACGATTGCTCCTGAAGAGGAAAAAGGTTTAGTAATTTTATTTCATTCTTACCCTATCTCTAAACCTTTTTCCTCTTCAGAAGCAATCGTCTTCGGCTGGAAAATTGACGACATTAAAAATTTAACCACATTTTGTGCCAATCCAAAAAAAATGATTATACAAACACTAAAGCCCAAGGCACACATAGTGCGGGTGTCGGCCGGTTGCGGGTCGGGTGACGTTGTATTCCTTGTATTTGTATAAAAGATATTGTGATACCGCACCCGGCTCGCACCCGCACTCTGTGTGTCTTCCGCTTAAGTTACGGCGACTAGGGAATAGTTTGAAAAAGGGAAGGGCATGTTCTTGAATTTTAAAAAATGAAAGTAAATTATCCTGTTATGTCTCACTGCTGGGCTCATCTCACTGATGAAATTTGTACAATGAAGAGGGCTAAGCGTAATCACCACGCTTGCCTGAGGCCAAAATTTGCGTTAAACGGGCACTAGCGCGGTTTTATACAAAAGTGCTATGTCCGCGCGACTGACCCACCTGCGAACGGCGGACGCCCGCGCTGGTCCCCGCGACGTAGCACTTTTGTATGAAACCGCGCGGGTGCCCGCTCGTAACGCGGCACGTCACGTTCCCACAGAATACACGCGCGTGTCCACGCACGTGGAGACGCGACGGTTGCCCGTCCGAGCCCCCGCTTAACGCAGTTTCAGGCCTGAAATTACGTTCATATTACTTAAGTAACATTCCATTGAATCCTACAATTTCAACATAGTGTGATGTGTGACTCGGAGGCGTAAAATACAACAACTATACCTATCTTTCGAAAGATTCCAAGAACACAAACTAGTCTATAATATAGTCTACTAATATTATAGAGAGGTAAAATTTGTAAGTTTCTTTGTTTGTTTGTTTGTTTGTATGTATGTTCTCCGGGTAATCTCAGGAATTATCAGTCCGATTTGAATAATTCTTTTTGTAATGGATAGCCATATTCAACGGGAAGGTTATAGGCTATTTTTCATCCCGAAATTCCCACGGGAACGGGTACAACGTGGGTGAAACCGCGGGGCGCTGCTATATTTTATAAAAAAGCATAACAAAGCGTATCCTTTAAATTAGGCCATCGGACGCCGAACGTTCAATTTAACACGCCACTGACTCCGTCCCGTTTGGCTGAAAAATTGTTTTTAGTTACGTTACTTTCTTTTCAAGGATATAAACAGATTTTTCAGGCCCATTTTGAAAGATATACCGTGTTTCAGATCGCACCTTAGGGAGTAATGTAATTGTAAGCCTGGCCGCATACGTGCGGAATCCGAATTCGTTTTCCGCATTCGGACATCTGAATGCATGGAATCAGTAGAAAATACATTATTTGACGCACACGTTCGTTTTTTTTTCGAACGGAATAAGTTCCGCACGTACGTTTCGTTTGCAAGCCGGCGCGTTCGGAGAAACCTACTCGAAAAAACCTAATGACGTCATGCGGAACGCAGCATATCCATACATTTGCTATGTACGGTCGCATACGTTCGGAAATTTCCGTACGGAATTTAAAAAATGTCCCCACTAAACGTACTGGCAGTTTACAATTCCTAATGCAAAAAAACGAACGTCTGCGCTAGTTCCACGGAATTCCGCATGCGGAAAACGAATGCGGAAAACGAATACGTTTTGTTTGTGCCGGCGCACACATTCGGAAATTTCCGTACGGAATTTAAAAAAAGTCCCCACTAAACGTACTGGCAGTTTACAATTCCTAATGCAAAAAAACGAACGTCTGCGCTAGTTCCACGGAATTCCGCATGCGGAAAACGAATGCGGAAAACGAATACGTTTTGTTGTGCCGGCGCACACATTCGGAAATTTCCGTGCGGAATTAAAAACAAATCAAACCAATTCCCCACTGAACGTACTGGCAGTTTACAAATCCTAATGCAAAAAAACGAACGTCTGCGCTAGGTCCACGGAATTCCGCATACGGAAAACGAATTCGGAAAACGAATTCGGATTCCGCACGTATGCGGCCAGGCTAAGACGAAATTATTTATATTGCTATCTTCAAAAAGTATTAAATAAATAAAATAAAGTTTTTACTGGAATAGAGGATTAAAAGTAAAACGTTTTAGCCTGTAATGTTCCCACTGCTGGGCAAAGTCCTCTCAGCTCACTGAAGTGTAGGTACAATGAGGAGGATTAGGCGTACTCACCAGTACTTGCCTATAATGCGGGATGGTGATCTCAAACCCGAGCCATGTTTGAAAAGTAAATTGGGTACATGCTTCCCTGGACTCGGGATTTGAACCCGGGCACCCAACGGTAGGCAAATGCAAATATTACTTCTACTGTTGATTTAAAAAAGTAAGTTGGAATATGTTAATTACCAACCCAAGTTCCGGAGTTTTTAGTCCGCCTAAAGGCTGCCAACATGGTCTGACGATCGCTACAACCGGTACAATTAACGTGCCCTCCGAAGCACGTAGCGATTAGATTGATTGAATGCCACTATCGGCCACCCATCCAAGTAGGGGCCGAGCTGCACGTTGCTTATAATATTGAATTCATTTGGGTCTGTAATTAGCGAATTCGTAATTTGATAATAGACTCGCCGAGAATAATCACATCAAAAACTAACTAGAAATGGTAATGAGTTTAATTACATACTATAATAACGAACTTACTGGCCAGTACCAGGCAATGCTTGACGTAATTAAAGCCTAATTTGTGTGGCTACAACCGTAGCGCTGAAGCGCTTTGAAGCGCTACCATTACGTTTCCAGAAAGCTTTTAATTTACATTAACTAAACTAGTAACTAACAGACAGCGCTGAATCTTCTTAATTTTAAACTTTTATTTTATTTAAGGACTTTTGCATAAGCAAGGCATCCCATCATGAAGGCATCCCAAGGCAAGGCATCCCATCAAGGCATCATCCTGAACTTTATGAAACAATCTACATTAACACAATAAAGCACGTCTTTTGTTTGTTTGAACGTAATAATCGCAGAAACTACTAACCCAATTTGAATAAATCTTTTTCTAATGGAAAGCAACATTCAATAGATTTTTCTTAGGCCGCGTAAAACCGTAAGTGACATTAGTTTATAAAATCACAAATTAAAACAATTATACTTTAAATTATTATAACCTTCACTGCATCACAAGGAGATGCTAACAAATAAAACTGACAGTCTTCTGTGACCATGGTTCCTGTTAAGGTGTCGATACGTCAGATAAAAATGTAAAATAAAAGCAAAGTGTATCAGTAAACGTAGTTTAAATTTTGAATTCAGAAGAAAACTGAATTCTTAATTCGAATGTTCTAGAATTCAGTCAGATTGTCTGTTGTATGAAACACTTTCGGTGCCGCAGCGTTGGCTAACTCCAATAATATAAAGCCGGGTTTACACGCTTGCCAAGCCTTGGCAAACTGCAAACAGTCCCAAGCCTCCACAAATCTCGTTTAGCGTTTGAAAGGCGTTTATACGCTTGTGAATGCGTCAGTCTGCAATATACACCGAAGCATGGCATTGCGAAAAGTAGTCATCAATACCTCCTTTTTATTTTTTATTTCCTTTACTGGCCTTCCAGTAAGTTCAGCAAGACGAATCCATGCATCTGCTTGTTTCTTCTTATCTTTATGATTTGCATCTTTCGGATTCCAGATGCATGGTTCCATTTGGTAATGTTCCAGAAACGAAAGACTCTCCTCATTCGACCAGCAACTCATTTTTTATTTAATTTTTGTAAAATCAAGCAAGCGTGTACTCGCCGCGAGATCACAATGGCTACTAAACGCGGACCAACATGTAAATGCATCGCAAGCGCTTGCCGCAAACGCCCTTTGATCTGCGTAAAAAACCGACACTCGACTGGATCGGAAGCAAGCAGGCACAAGCCCACGCAAGCCAAGCCAAACGCCCTTTTTACATGCTTGCGATTGTCGATCCTTGCCAAGGCTTGGCAAGCGTGTAAACGTACCATAAAGTTCGACATTCAAACTGTACCTTCGTATAGTTTTGGCATTACTATTTGTTTTAGAAAAATTCAAGCTCATAACTTTGTAAGAGCATTACGTTATATTGAAGTATTATTTAGGGTCAACACTGCGTTAAGCGTGCGCCCGCAGCGTGCGCACGTGGCAGGCGAACGTGGCGGTTCACTTTTGTATGACACCGCACGCGACAGGCGCACGCGACGGTTCACTTTTGTTTGAAGCCACACGCGGCGGGCGCCCGCGACGGTTCACTTTTGCATGGAACCGCGGCGTGAGCACGCTTAACGCAGTGTCGGCCCTAAAAGTGTAGTATCATGATCTATCATGACATTTGTGTTGAAAATAATGTAGGTACACAAACGTCATCGATTTTCTGAACTAAATTGTCAAATTCATAGGTTTAAGATTATTGTCGGAATAATAAGTTTATATATAAGTGTTTTTTTTCCTTTAAGGCAGGGTGCATAGTACATACATAGTGCGGGTGCGGGCCAGAGCGACAACTTTCATTTAAATACTAGGAATACAACGTCACGCGCGTTTACGTTTTACGTTCACGCTTTAGGAGATAAAACTTAAAAAAAATAAATACACCAAAAATATAATCACCAACCAAAAATATTCTCCATAATAACATCCACCAATCCTCTTCCAAAACCGAAAAATCTCGCTTACAAATTCTCTTAACCGAACAAATTCGCAAACTAAAGTAATAAATCATGAAATCAATTAATCAATCGAAAACCGTTCGAGTTCCAATAGTAGGAGCGAGCAATCCCATTCGGTTAGTTGGGTAAACAAATAATTAATCTGGGAAGGCTATAGTTTAATTGCTTGTTTGAGTTTGTCTTGTACTTCTAAATGTATTTCAATGGGATTCCAATTTGATGTAGGTTTGTAAATCAAACTAGGAACTATCAAATATTTGGATGCCATATCTATAGGCCGTTATAAACCGTATACTGATTGTCTTAGGGCCGAAACTGCGTTAAGCGGGCGCACGCGACGGGCGCATACGACGGGCGCACGCGACGGGCGCATACGACGGGCGCACGCGACGGGCGCATACGACGGGCGCACGTGATGGACGCACGCGACGGTTCACTTTTGTATGAAACCGCGCGGGCTTACACTTTATATGAATATATAATTGACACGTAGAGATCATCGCCAACAACTTTTACTTCACATATTGTTGACTCCTTTGAATCGAACCCGCGACCCCCGACACAGGCGCTCTCATATGCCACTGTGCCAACGGGCTTCAATACCAAATATTTAAGTCATTCCACGTATTTCCAACTAACTGATACATTATTGAAACAAACATTGAAAAGCTCAGTTGACGGGATAAATAAATTGAATATTATGTATGTTTTCAGGAATAATATGTTTTATTTATTTTGTTCGCTTTAACTTGAACTGAAAATGATTTCTGTTGCTTTTATATTGCTATTTATTTGGAACCATTTTGTTGATACGTTTTTAATTTTAATTGGAGTAAACTTACAAATGATGGAAGAGTCTTCCTTAATTTTACGAGTGGACGTTTAAACGTTTAAAAATCTGAGACCGACAAAAAAATCATCCAATAGAACTTGTTGTAAGTTAGTGGCCAACGTTGGTGTCGGAGTTTTTAGACCGCCTATACCTTCAACATGGTCTTACGACTGAAACAACCGGGACCGACAAATTAACGTGCCCACTGAAGCATGATAGCGCTCAGATAGAAATGCCACTATCGGCCACTCATCCGAGTAGGGGCCGAGCTGTACGTTGCATAGCAATCGCAATGAACTAACATCGCATAGTCAAACTACGTCACGACCGCTATCACTGATTGACTCTGATTGACTCTGAAACGGTTGTAATTCACTGACATTACGTGACATGAAGGTAAAAATGTAAATTCAACTCTAGTAGGTCAAGCATTTGATTTATAATGAAGAAAATTCAAAACAAATATATTTTTATTTAAATGGGTAAGTACTCGTAATGTATTCGTTAACCTAAGTTCTACGACTCTGTCTATTTCTTCTATAGAATAAATAAGTTCAGTCATGGGGTAAGAAATTAAGTAGGAAAAGCACTTTTTTCTGACAGAAAATATTGTTTTTTTACTAAGCTAAAGTGTTCCACTGCTGGGCAAAGGTCTCCTCCATTAATCTCTATTCGTCTCTCTCTATGGTCCGCTGTGACCAAATTCAAAGCACTCAAGGTCTCCAAATATTATTTGTGGTACCTACTAAAATAGGACCTGTAAGTCTAATTTTAGGACTTCTTTACAATAATTATATTTTATAACTAGTAGCTTCCCGAAGTTTTGCTAGCATAAGATAATACCATCACTACCATTACATATTTAATCTTCTTTTAGGTGCGAAATGTTCATGTGAAACGGAATGTACAGGCCATGCAAGTACGTGGGCTGGTTATAAAAGTAAGATGACAGCGATGGCCCAACAGCGGAGGAGTATGAATAAATGCAAGTGTGTAAGTAGAAGACCCAAATGGTTGATGATCAAACGAGGCTCAGGAAAGAAGAAGAAGATGGTTCGGGTAAGTGTTAAGCCGATTACGGCGGAGATAAAAAGAGGGTTAAGTTTTTGAAGCTTGAAGTTTCCTAATTTCTTTATTGCCTACATATATTTCTACTCACCGAGTTACAAACGCGGCGAGTAGAAATATATAACCCGCAGTAGGTAAGTGTGGTGATTATGCCTAATCCTTCTTACTGTACTGATATCTTCGGTGACGTGAGAGACAATTTTTTTTCATTACGTGATAATCCTTTTTTCATTATGTAGTACTAAGTAGTTTTCTTTTAATTGTTTTTTCTGTTAGTGAGTCTGTCAGATGTCAGAAGCAGACAACTGTTCTACATGGAAAGGTAAAACGCAGGTTACTGCTAGTTTTACCTAAAAATAAACAGCATACAACATGTCAATCCGTCATATTAGTTAAGCTCCGAATGTCATAGCTTATCAACCGAAAAAACTATACCATGATCAAATCACTACATAGTATAAAATAAAGTCGTCTCTTTTTCGTGTCTGTCACACTGTTTGTCTGTCTGTATGCTTAAATCTTTAAAATTACGCAACGGATTTTGATACGGTTTTTTGTAATAGGTAGAGTGATTCAAGAGGAAGGTTCCCACGGGAACGGGCACAACGCGGGTAAAACCGCGGGGCGCTGCTAGTAATAAATAAACGAGACCAACAATCTAACGGCCCAGCAGTACAGTAAGCTTTCATACACCATTCAGGTAGAAATGCCACTGTCAAACACACACACATAAGGTACGAGATGTACGGTCTATACGTTCGTTTGTCATTTGCAATGCACTATCGTCCTCAGTCAACCAGTACGAGCGCTATGAATAAATTACTTATTAGAACAGGAGACCGCCCGGCGGTCTTAATTTTACTTGCACATGGTACAACCATTTAGGCATGGCTGTTGAACCACGGGCTACAAATATCATACTAACATTATAACTGCGAAAGTTTGTGAGGTATGTATGTTTGTTACTCTTTCACGAAAAAACTACAGGACGGATTTGGCTGAAACTTTACAGTAATATAGGTTATACATGGGATAAATTTTATCCCCGAAATTCCCGCGGGAACGGGTACAACGCGGGTAACGTCGTGGGGTACGGCTAGTAGTACCATAGTATTCATATTTATGGGCACTATGGTTCAGAATAACTTATCATGCTCTACATGATAAGACTGTTGGCATAGTGGCAGTGAGAGCGCTTACTGTGTCGGGGGTTGCGGGTTCGATTCCCGTCCAGAGTCAACAATATGTGAAGACATAATTGTTTATTTGATACAATGATTTGACATACATAATTGCCTGGGTATCAATTATTAATTATTCTTATAAAGTATTTGTGTAAGTATATATTGTAGCATATATTGTCGGTCCCGGTAGTTTCAATCGTCAGGCTATGTCGGAGCCCTTGAAGCGGTCTAAAACTTCGACCCTGGTGGTTGACCACTAACCTACACTAACTTACTTACTTACTCTGCGCCAATTTTCTAATATGTGCTTAATATTTTACACAGCTCTTATATTTAATTATATTATAATTATTTTTTAGCCCAAAATTTATATTTAATTTCAGTTCCAAAACTGCACCTGCCCTCAACACATTTGCTGTGTCAAACCTGATGCAATAATCGCTCCAAACACGCCAAGAGGAAAACACGTTTGTCGATTCACAGTGGACGCATATTTTTCAGAATAAAAGATCAAAATGTCTGTAAAATGTTGCTTTTAGTACTTCATGCGAGAAATACGAAAAAGGTTTCCGAAACCTGACTTATGTTTTTGATTTTTGATATTTTTCTTTTGGACATTAACTGATCAAAAAGCCCATGTTTGAGCACTAAATAATAAATAAATGAAAAACAACTTTTGTACTACTTGCCTTTTACTGATTAAATCAATGCTATTCTTACTAGTAAATTAGTTTATAAAAAAAACTATTGATCAAGGTCTCTTTTCAAAAACCTCTAACAAGTTTACTAGCCGGTGAATTTCCAATTTGCTTATTCATTCAAATATTCATTCACTCACTGCCGCACTGAGAAACGTCCATTAAATCGACACTCAACTAATTGACGCTTTTTTCATACATTCAATTTCATAATCACTCATTAAATCTCTACTAAGAAAGCATTTGAAATTTCTGAGTACGGGCGTTAGTGTATCCATGGACGGTATCTGGATTTGATAGGTACTCTCCGTGAACTAGCTTGGGTGCCATTCGCAAATGTTCCGTTCAGTAGGGTACTTGAATACCTAAACATGGCGTAAAATAAACTACTTCACTACAAAATTACGAATTTACTAGCGAAATCACCAATCAGCTAGTAGACTAGTATGTTAAAACCTTCGATCAACAATACACAACTAGATATCGGGTCACGTACAAAATCAAAGCTAAATACTGTGCGCGTGGCTGACGTGTGACAGCTTATTTTGTTTACTACCGAACTGAAACAAAAGTTTTAAAACAGTTCGAAGTTCAACCTGATAACAACCATGACACCTAGCAATAAAGTAGCAAATCTTATGAATAAAATAAGAGCTCACTTTTCAAATGAGCCTTATTCACCGAGACGTATTTTTTGCGCCGACCCGACATCTAGTTGTTTATTGTTGATCGAAGGTTAAAACTAACGAAATGTGTTTTTCTACTTGCTAACTCGCAGCTTGTAGACTAGCTCAATCTAAACTAAGGCCTTAATAAAGTCATCATAATTACAACCTCTAGTCACACAGGAGTACCTGATATTACAATAATTTCTTAACTCCATTCATACAAAGTTGTATAATAACGACCTCGCTTCGTATCACACGCGTTCATATTTGGAACCGTAATTAAATTTAATTATGCTATCACATACCTTTTAAGGGCCAAAAACATACTTTTATTACAGTATTTACTGAATATATTTTGATATTGTTTTAATGAACGTTGGTGAGGTTTAATTTTACTTCTGTTTTACGATTTTCAACTTTAAAGTTTTTACTTCGTAGTTTCGCTTTAGAGTTTTGTTGAAATAGTTTAAATTCAATCGTTTCAACTTCAGAAGCTTTTGAAAGCTAGATAATTACATTTTAAAGTCTTTTTATTGTTTAATTATTTTCAATATTGAAGAAAGGAAAGAAATGGAATTAGGCTGCCCGCATACACGCAACAATTTGGGCAATAATAGGAGTTGTGTCAGTAAAGTAAATATGTTCGTGTATGTTATTGGCCAACCCAGGTGTCGAGTATATTGTGGAGCATTATTGCTCTCCTGTATTAAATACTAGCCGCGCCCCGCGGTTTCACCCATGTTGTACCCGTTTCCGCGAAAATTTTGGGATAAATGTTTCCCATGTGTTATTCTGATTTATAACCTATATTACTGTAAAGTTTCATCCAAATCCGTTCAGTAGTTTTTGCGTGAAAGAGCAACAAACATACATATCATACATACATCCATCCTCCCAAACTTTCACATTTATAATATTAGTAGGAAGAAGGAAGTAGGATGGAGAATGATATCAACGGAAATACATTAAATAATGAACGCAAATAACAATATTTTCTAAATCACACAGGAAACTAAAATAATAATCTGCTAAAATGTATGTGACTTTATCACAATCAATATTATATCACGAACCCGGCTGGAACAAAGAATGTCTCAGAATTCGACAATACAATGATAATAAAATATATCCTAACTAATATTATAAATGCGAAAGTAACTCTGTCTGTCTGTCTGTTACGCTTTCACGCCAAAACTACTGAACCTATTTAAATGAAATTTGGGACACAGTTAGTCCAGAGCCTGAGAAAGGACAAAAGCTACTTTTTATCCCGAAATTCCCGCGGGAACGGGGAAAACGCGGGTAAAACCGCGGGGCGTGGCTAGTACTACTATATTTCTGTGAAGTTTCATTTAAATCGGTTGAGTAGTTTTTGCGTGAAAGAGTAACAAACATACATTAGTAAGATAGGAAAAATAATTTATTGACAATAGTGTAAAACTCAGAAGCTTTACTTTTAGAAAGGAACTTTGAAAGACTACATAACGCGTCAATTTCTCCAAGTATCACATTTAACACCAGAGTATCAAAACAATGACGAAACAATATCACAGACAGCTATTAAGCGTGCTATTACATACACCTGCTAAACGGTGTAGGATTTAGGGCGATAGATCTATGACAGATGGAAGAGGTAGGTATTTTATATTATTAAGGTGAATGGAATTCAATTTGCCAAGATTTTTTGATACCATAAAATCATAGGTTGTAAAATAGCAGGGCCTATGTTAGAGACGAATCTAATCACTATATTATAATCCTACTAGTAATTATAAATGCGACTTTGTGAAGATGCATAATATGGAAGTATGTTTGTTACTCTTTCACGCAAAAACTATTAAACGGATTTTGATGAAACTTAGCAAAATTATGGGTTAGATCTCAAAATAACACATAGGGTACTTTTATCTCGAAATTCCCGCAAGAACGGGTACAACGCGGGTAACACCACGGGGCAAGGCTAGTTATTGAAAAGTTTGTGAGGGTGTATGGATGTATGTTTGTTACTCTTTCACGCAAAAACTATCAAACGGATTTTGATGAAACTTTGCAATAATATCGGTTTGACATCAGACACACATAGGGTACTTTTAGTATGCGGTGGAAGCGAAAAAAAATGAGAAAATTTAACTTAAGTTAATAAAAGTCGGCCATCACCTTTTGATTTCATAATTCTACATCTACTTAATATAAGACATTACCTACAACACAAAACTCAAAGCGAGCGCCTCATCCAGTATTCTCTATGTGAATGTTATTACACAAATGTCAGTTTGAAGCCCGGATTACTTTCCTCCGTCTTCATTTCAAGTGTGAGTGAGCTCGGAGCGTGTAAACATTGTGAAACACAGGGCGTTAGATAATTTGGAACTTACGTTGTTGATGAAGAAACTTAGCTTTTGTTAGTGAACTGTGACTTATGTCAGGATATGTGGGATCCTTTATATATAATAATAATAATATAATATTATAAATATGTTTATTTTCACTCCCAAATTTAGTACAATAGCTTAGGATTAGTCTACAATTAGGTACAACTTATGTCTAAATTTGTGAGAGACTGGTGCCTGAAATAGGTAGAGTGTACCTGTGGTACAGGTCACCAGGCTCTCGTAACACAGTGGAAATAACATTGGTCTTATAGTGATATTACTAAAATACAACTTTGGATGAGAGTTGACATAATTATGCTCATTCATTTATATTGAGTAGGTTAGTTGCCAACGCTGATGTCGGAGTTTATAGACCTGCGATATAGTCTAACGACTGAAACAACCGGGACCGACAAGTTAACGTGCCCTCCGAAGCACAGTAGCGATCAGATAGAATGCCACTATCGGCCACCCATCCAAGTAGGGGCCGAGCTGCACGTTGCTTAACAATCACAATGATCTAACATCGCTAATTCAAGCTACGCCACGCGCTACGAGAGTTTGAAAATTATGCTTGAAACATTTTTTGTGATTAGTTATTTAATTTAGGTATTTTTATTGCAAAAAGATCGTAATCGTAAGTTACTTTACACATTTATCACATTAAGATTACACCTTTGGTTATGATTTCAGTCTCCATTGAAAAAACATTCTTTGTTATGTTTTTTGTACCAATAATGAACCATACAACACTTATTAATGTAATTACCACTTTTTGAGCTTTACTGTAAAAGTTATTAAACACTTCACAAGTATCTTTTCAACTGAAACTTTTGAAAACTTATTACTAAGCGCAGTATAAGAACAGTATAGGCACAAAGTACTGCAGTGACGTTTAGTATGAGCAATTTTACAATCTACTAGCGAGTCCAATAGAAGTCAAGCGTCTTCAAATTACTCACTCATTAGCTAGCTTTCTATCGAACTCGCCATCCCTCAGCGAGTGAACTCGCTCAATCTCAAAGATGCTTACCAGAAACCAGTCCAACACAACCCATATTTCAAAGCAAACCCTGTGCCAGCATTGATTATCTTTTGTCAATCTCAGGGCTTCGTGCTGTCAAGTAATACCCCGTTTGAGGCGAGCAGAATTGCATCCACAATCAGAATACTTAATTCACCGTTACATTGGCGATTCCCTTTAGACTGCTTTGAGATTACATGGAGCAAATAGGCGGGATTCTTGACTATTTTAGAAGATTTACGTGGCTTTTGTTAATTAAGAATTTGATATAATTAACAAAGGATGATCGTCGTGATGAGGACTGATATCTTCAGTGAGATGAGAAGCCTTTGCCCAGCAGTGGGACATTACTGGCTACTTAAGGGGATATAGTGGTAGAGCATTCGACTGCAGATCGAGAGGTCCCCGGTTCAAACCCGGGTGACCCCTGAATTCCACTTTTTTGTTTTTATAAAAAGTACTTTTATTTTTACTTTTTATAATCTTCGTAAGTAGGAGTTAGTGACCATACAGCTGATAAAGTTTCTAACTTTGTTGTGTTTGTAAGGGTTATTTATTCTCAGAAACTACGAAATCGATTTGAATAATTCTTTTTGTAATGGATAGCCACATTCAACGGAAAGGTTAGGTTTAGGTTATATTTCTTCCTACGGGATTCCTACAGGAAATTCCTACGGGATGGACACAACGCGGGTAAAACCGAGGGGCGCTGTTATTTTTTCATGACAACTACCTCCGATTGCCAAATGCGGCTGACCGTATTCTTTATGATATGGACACTGACCTCTATATATAATGGACTGGCTGTTACCATACAAATGACAGCTAATTTTGTGTGGCAATTTGAAGCGCCCCTACGAGTATCCCGAGAACTAATTCGGACGTTCACTGTAAGCAAATAGGGTACCACAGTCGACATAAGTCATAACTAATTTTAGTTCCATGGAGATGCGTATCTGCCTACAGTGGCCTACAGCGCCAAAATGGCGACACTCAAATAGGCACAAAATTATTATGACTGCAGCCAGTCCAGTGTATATAGAGGTCAGTGGATATGGATGACAATATGAGAAACGCTTCCTTAAATTTAAGTATTTTAGTCGTCCGGCACGCCGCAGTAGTGTGCTGTCGAAGTGTGATGTTCTTTTGTTTATTATAGAAAACGCATGTAGCAGGAAGACTGTAATCGCATAATTTGAAAGAGCTGTAATGGCCTTATTCATAAACGCTTACTAGCAGAATTTTAGCTATGAAATGGTTTGTCCTTTTCTGACATACGCTATTTTCCAAAGAGCAAAAGAGACAAAACACTCACTAACAGTGTTTTAGTAACAGCCTCCGTGGTCTTGTGGTTTGAGCGCACGGCTCACGACCCGGAGGTTCCGGGTTCGATTCCCGGTGGGGATATCTCACAAAAATCTCTTTGCGAGACTTTCCCCAGTTTGGTTAGGGCATTGCAGGCTGAATCACCTGATTGCTCGAAAAGTAAGATGATTCCGTGCTTCGTAAGGCACGTTAAGCCGTCGGTCCCGGTAACTTTCTACGGATAGTAGTCGTTACTTGAGCCATGTCAGAGGCCTTTGGCGGCTCAATAACTCTGACACCAGGATTGGTCAGGTTGACCATCCATTCGAAGAAGAAGAAGTGTTTTAGTTAGAGAGTTATGAATAAGGCTGTAAGTCCTTAAGTCACTACCTAAACTATACAAAGTAACTCGCTCAACCTATTAATAGAATCACCTCCAAACAATACCAAACCTAGTCGCTACCACATCAAATATTGTTCCAAGCTCCCGTTACCATCGAAACGGGTTTCAAATTATATCTGGTAAACACTTTGACGTAAGTGCTGTGGAGTTACAAACCGAATCAACATAAGTTATAGAACCTATAGGATAGATACTTATAGACACTATCGTCACAACCTGTATTCTGCCACTGGTAATACAGAACGGTCTAGCTACTAGGTCTAGGTATAACAGGCTTATTTTTTCCATAAGCCCGTTGGCACAGTGGCAGTGAGAGCGCTTACTGTGTCGGGGGTTGCGGGTTCGATTCAACGGAGTCTATAATATGTGCAGACATATTGTTGGCAACGACGTCTGGGTGTCAATTATCTATTCTTATAAAGTATTTGTGTATATATTTGTAGTAGTATCAGTTAGATTACATATTACAAGCTTAAAGCTTAGTTTGGGCTTAATTAACCGTGAGTGAATTTGTCCGGGTACATTTATTTATATTTTAAGTATGGCTATCCTCACTGTATTGATATCTTCAGTGAGATGATAGGCCTTTGCCCAGCAGTGGGACATTACATGCTAATACTACTACTACTACTACTACGAACACATACTTAAGTATGACCACTACAACAAAAATACACTAGACAATATTTTCTGTACAGCGTTACAAATGAAACATTACTTACGAGTACTCTATAGTAACTAACAGCTCATCTGTGACATTACAAAGCTCTATAAAACAGTCCCGAAATTAAAAATCCTTTTGAAAAGATCCAAAATGCATCCTCTATTATTCAGTTAGTTAGATACTTACGTTCATAACAAATAATTGAAAGACCCTCACCGCATCATACGTATGGAGTCCCTTTTGTTAACAAAACAAAAGCCATCAGTTGCAAACTTTATACTATTTTTAATATGAATACAAAAAAAACTTGATAAGTGCGAATCGGACTCGCGCACGGAGTGTTCCGTACAATCTATATAAAAAAAAATGAAAGATCACTTATCACGAAATGTTAGAAACTACAAGTACTATAGTTTCAGAAGCTTCAAATGTTGCATGGGAGTTCCTTTTTAGGATTTAGATTCTCGTTAACCACTCAAACGACACCTGTGACACCTGTCAACACCTTGAAACGTCCACGCGCGTGATCGTGTTGAACCGCGTCGAGCGCCCTATGCCATTACCGATTCAAAGTATTTTTTCTAGCAAACTATTGCAGCTATGGCAAAGCAAAAAATACCAGTTTATAGCTGAATAATTAAGGAATCAAAATATGTACTAATTATAGTACAACAATTAATCTGAAATTCAGAAAATAAATTTGAACTTAACAATACGGGCTAAATTTAAGTAAAATATTAGTTTCAACAAGTTTTAACGAAAACCAATATATAATTACTTGGAATAAACAGTCTAGCACATTAACCAAAACAAACAACGCATTCCTGCAGCGGCGGCCATGGTCGCCCATACAAACCCTAAACCCTAAGAAATTTAATCCCTAATCCCCTAATCCCAGGTGTAAGGGCCACCCGGTTTCACTCGAAGTGGGTATCTGGTTATCTATTAAATAATACAAAATATCATGGTTGTTGTATTGGTTATGATTGTTCATTCTGTTTTGAGTAGGTATTAGATGTTATAACGTAAACAGAAATTAAAAAACTGTCAAAATTTCTACCACAGTTCATGAAATACATCCTGGTGACTGACAGATGAATGTCGGACAGCGGAGTCTTAGTGCCGCACAACGTCATTAAATCGACATTGAAGTAATCTACGTAATTTTTCATGCATTTCATGTCAAAATCACTCATTAAATTTCTCCTAAGGAAGGATTTGATATCTCTGAGTACGGTCATTAGTTATAGGTCCCGTTTTTACCCTATGGGTACGGAACCCTATAAAAACTATTGTTTTTGGATTCATCGCCAACATTTTGCGCTTGAAAAAAACCTGCTCGTTCATATGAGGGTTTTAAATGATAAAAGTTTGTTTGGCTGCCATTTTGCTTTTATTGATTCACGTTTTATGGGATAACGTATACGTATTTTAATCAACGATTTCATGTTTTAGTTATGTAAAGAAAGAAACAGGAATACGGGAAAATACAAATATTTTCCTGACTGTTTTGTTCCATATTCACTACATAGTATAAAATAAAGTCGTCTCTGTTTCGTGTCTGTTTGTCTGTTTGTCTGTATGCTTAAATCTTTAAAATTACGCAACGGATTTTGATGCGGTTTTTTGTAATAGGTAGAGTGATTCAAGAGGAGAAAATTCCCGAAATTCCCACGGGAACGGGCACAACGCGGGTAAAACCGCGGGGCGCTGCTAGTTAAGGATATTTGTAATAAGTGCGAGTAGGTCAACCCTGGTGTCGGAGTTTTTAGACCGCCTAAAGGCCTCCGACATGGTCTAACGATTGAAACAACCGGGACCGACAAGTTAACGTGCCCTCCGATGCGTGGTAGCGCTCAGATAGAAATGCCACTATAGGCCACCCATCCAAGTAGGAGCCGAGCTGCACGTTGCTTAACAATCGCAATGAGTTAACACAGCTCAGTCAAACTACGCCATGACCGCTACAACGCAGGTAAAACGGGGTTGCTGTTAGTCTCATACCTAGAGAGTCACGAACATCAGACTATATAACAGGGTGTAATCGTTAAGTGTGCACAGGCGATTATTCCGTAACTATTGCAGATATCAAAAAACTTTAAACTGATATCAAAAGTACTTTACCTAATGAGTAAAATGACATTAATAACTTTTTAAAAATATCAAATTGTTATCCAACTTACGTAAATACGTACCAGAAGGAACTTCTCTATCTGGGTACTCTCTTCTGTAGGCGATAATGGCCGCCCTATTGTTACAATCATGTTTGTAGTACATTTTTAATATGTCCCTCTTTTCTGTATTGGAATATGCCATTTCACAATCAATAAATGCAACAATCACGATTATTAACTCAAATTGAAAAATACAATAAATTGGCGGGAACGAGAACCCGCGATAAAGAATTTGAATTTAGAACGAACACCAATGAGTATCTTTCTTTTTGTTTTTATTTAGTATGTTGCTTTCAGCTAGTTCAAATCAATACAATATTGAAACAAGGTTTATCATAAATTTGAAGTGGTAAGATAATTAATCTACACGTGTATCTACTTGAAATTCATTAATACCTTCATATCGTACATAATTATAAAATGACAAGGGTAAAATGAGTAGGTACTATTCCACTTAAAATAAGGAAACTAAAACCTTTCTACTATCTCATACTAAATGTATGGGAGTGATTAATGTATTTTTTTTGGATATTTCTCGTTTTATTTTAAAAAAGTTATTAATGTCATTTTACTCATTAGGTAAAGTACTTTCGATATCAGTTTAAAGTTTTTTGATATCTGCAATAGTTACGGAATAATCGCCTGTGCACACTTAACGATTACACCCTGTATAAATGTTATTCCAAATACCTAACTATCACATAGAGAACACAATTTATTTAACCACTTAGGTCCCTCGAACAAGATTATACAATATTAACAGTGGTATCGGGTCGGTGCGAAAATGTTACGTCACTAATTACGAGAGGAAGCAAACAGACCAACTAATCTAAGTTGGATCGCTTTGCTACTGCCTGATGGAGTTAGGGTGTATTCGTGCTGGTGTTGTTTCTAGGCAGAATAGTATATTCTACTAATATCATAATTATATATTCTTATCAGTTAGTTAGATTCCATATTACAAGCTTGGAGCTTAGTTTGGGTCTAATTAACTGTGAGTGAATTTGTCCGGGTATATTTATTTATTAATTGATAAAGTTTGTGAGGATAGATGTTTGTATGTTTGTTACTCTTTAACGAAAAAACAACTGGACGAATTTTCACATTGCAGCACAAAATTCCATCCATCTGTCTCTCTCTCTCTCTTTGTCTCTGTCTCTCTATCTCCCTCTCTCATTCTCGTTTCTTCTGTTCTTCTACCCAGCCGTAATCAGTTTCACGAATCCAATACATACACCGAAGCCTCAAATCTGAACTAGCCCTAATCGTCCGTCCCTTTCGATCGAGGTACGTGAGTTCTGATAACTCTACAGAAGCTTAATCATCTCTGTAAACGAGAAAACTATTCGTGCGAACGAACTAAAAACAACTTAGAAAGAAAGTCTTTTCTTTAATTATGTTTATGAGAATTCGTGTTCTCGTGTTGAACTTTTGTTTGGAGTTTTGAGTTCAAAGATAAGGTTTGTGTTGATTGATTAGCGAAGTATTTTGGAGGGTGACTTTCCTTAATGAAATAGAAGCAGCGTCCTGTGGTTTTGCCCGTGTTGTGCCCGATCCCACGGGAATTTCAGAATAAAATGTGTAACCTATATTACTGTAAAGTTTCATCCAAATCCGTCCAGTAGTTTTTTTCGTGAAAGGATAACAAAGTACATCCATCGTCTCAAACTTTCGCATTTATAATATTAGTAGGATTAAAAGGACAGACAATCCGATCTCGTGTTGCTTAATCAATATGTGCTAACCTATGCATTACTATTAATAATAAAGCTTAAGTTTTTTGTTTGTTTGAACGCGCCAATCTCAGAAACGACCAATCCAATAGCAATCATTATATTTGCAATTTATTTTTTAGCTTTGTGATTACAAAAAATGGTGACTTAAAACGAAAAAAGAGTCCACATTACATTAACGAACAGTGTTAAAATGGCCTCTAGATTTCCTGAACCAGAATTTTCAATATCAATTTATAAATATAATTCGTATAGATATAGAATTAGTATTCGCAGTTCCCAAAGCAGTGCGAACCAAACCACAAAAATACAAACAAATTCACCCAAAAACAGTAAGTTGTACCGAATAAAGTGTAGCTTCAGTTGGCCCGCGTTCGTCCTAATTCAGACCATGCAATTGGGTTATGTGTAGTGTACGACAAAAGGTCGAAATTTGACCGAAACCGAAACCGAATAATCGGTTTTTGTGAAATGTTCAACGTGGACAGTTTATAAAAAGAACTAAAAGGATTTAAATGAACTAAAAGTGTATAAAAAAAGCATAATGGACTATGACGATAAAACAAGGGCATTTCAACCGTGGAAAATGATGACTAATTTATACATAGAGGTAAGATTTAATAAAAAAAACTCTTTCAAAAGTTTCAAATTCTAATCTATTTTGAAATATCGGCACCTATCACCAATGCCTCACAATAGCATCGGCTCCGGCAATTTTTTTACCAAAGATGAAGTGTTGGCTGAACGTTCTGTTTTGGCCGAAGGTGGCTGAAAGTTCTGTTTTGGCCGAAGGTGGCCGAAACCGAAGCCGAAAACTAAAGTACAACACTAGCTACTTGCCAGCCAAAGCTGCAACTCAGCTTCAAATTATTTTGTTTCAAACACAAGCGTACATTTAGCATCGCTACGGTAAAATATATACGTATTACTTAGCTTTTGTGAGTCTGAGTTAGTTTGTATTTTATGAAGTTCTTATAATTAATTAGAAAGCCATTTTGTTTTTTGAATTACAGTTGGAAATGTGACCAGTGTAATTTATGCGAGTGCGATATTATATTTCACAAACGTCTACACTAATATCATATTACTAGCAGCGCTCCGCGGTTATTCATTGGAATTTTGGATTGTAAAACCTATAAACTTTCTATTGAATCTAGCTATCCATTACAAAAACAATTATTCAAATCCGATTAGTAGTTTCTGACATTAGCGCGTTCTACAAACAAACAAAAAATCATACTCATCTTTATTTTATTAGAATAGATAAAGCTGAAGAGTTTTTATGTCATCTTTTAAAATCAACGGCGTTCCAAATTAAAATTCACCTAGGGGTTGTGAAAAACAAAATGTCAACAAAATCACACAAAATCCTTACTTAATCGGCTAAAACGAAGGTTTTTTTAATTTTTTTCATCGAGTGGATGGCCAACCTGACCAATCCTGGTGTCAGAGTTATTGAGCCGCCAAAGGCCTCTGACATGGCTAAAACGAAAGTACAATCTACATACGATACATAGATTATAAAGTTTAGCAGCCACACCCCGTGGTGTCACCCACGTTGTACCTGTTCCCGCGGGAATTTCAGGATAAAATGTATTCCACTTGTTATTCTGATGTACAACCTATATTACTGTAAAATTTCATCCAAATCCGTTGCGCAGTTTTTGCGTGTAAGAGTATCAAACATACATACATCCATCCTCAACATTCTCATTTACATAATAATATTAGTAGAATATATTTTGATGAGATGGCTAGTAAATAAATGTATCTGACAATAAGTCAGACTTACACAAAGTGCCACTCTGTTTTTTTCTGACACAGATAGACGGCACTGTTCCTAATAAATTAATTTAAAAAATCGCGTGAATACTGCGCATTACCACCGTTCGTTGCACCGTTGCATGTCGTATTGTTATCTTAGAAAACACGTAGTATCAACTACTACTTCTTTGTAATTTAGAAGTATGTCTCTATCTTGATATCCATACTATAATAAATATTATAAAGGTGTATAGTTTCTAACTTTGATTGTTTGTTTGTTAGGGCTAATCTCAGAAACTACCAATCCGTTTTCAATAATACTTTTGTAATGGATAGCCTCAATCAACGGGAAGGTTATAGGCTATGTTTCATCCCGAAATTCTCACGGGAACGGGCACAACGCGCGTAAAACCGAAGGGCACTGCTAGTAGTAGATTTTTGGTAAGGTACTGGGTTCAATCCCTAGGTCGAGTGAATACATGTTTCCTACTTTTTAAACATAGCTCGGGTTAGAGATCATCAATTTGCTGTAGGTAAGCGTGGTGATTCTGCCTAATCCTCCTCACTGTACTGATATCATTAGTGAGATGAGAGGCCTTAGCCTAGCTACCTTCGCTTCGCTGATATTTTCGGTGACATAAAAGTCTTTGCTCAGCAGTGGAAAATAGCATTAATTTTTACTCCTAATATCTTTGGTAAGATCTTCTTCATCGAGTAAATGGTCAACCTGACCGATCCTGGTGTCAGAGTTATTGAGCCGCCAAAGGCCTCTGACATGGCTCAAGTAACGACTACTATCCGTAGAAAGTAACCGGGACCGACGGCTTAACGTGCCCTCCGAAGCACGGAATCATCTTACTTGCCTCTCTCCACTCTCTTAGGGTTTTATCTTTGGTAAGATAAAAAACTTGAGAGGTGTCAAGGGACACCCGGATGGAACGAAGTTTATTTATTATCAACAAAAATAATCGTTGCAACACCACACTGTTCAATGCGAAATAGAAAGACGAAACGAAAATATCTAGCTTGCTTTCTATAAGACAGAGAGAGACAGAGCATGTTTCTCTGTCTGTCTCTCTCGCGCATTTTATCTGTCTGTCTCTTTCTGGCGTGCGTAAGTTTCTCTGTCTGTCTCTCTCGCGCATGTTTCTCTGTCTGTCTCTCTCTGGCGTGCGCAAGTTTCTCTGTCTGTCCCTTTCTGGCCTAAAAAATGTCGTTACCATTTTCCGGCTAGCCCCCTTTCGTAACCCGCGATAAGGAACTTCGTTCCAAAACCTTTTCCCAGCAGTGGAACATATTATTTTTTACTACTTAAATGCAAACTAGTTACAATCATAAACTAAACACCACTTGAGCCACAGAAAGAGATTGCACGCTGAATGGTGTGTGAAATTACTTTCTCCAAGCGTTGCGGGAGAAACATAAAAAGTTATTCTAATTGCCTTTTCCTTGTCACCATTTGTTGCGAATGTTATGCCGCTTTCCTACCAAGTGTATGTAGAACGTATTTCAGAACGTACCTGTAATGTTTACATAACATGGTAGAAACTTAGCAAATCTCTGGGCGAGTTTCGGTATTTGTGCTAGAACCTTTTTTGGGATCGGAGTTATTTTATGATATTTAAAAATAGAACAGTTCAAGTTTCTTTTATTCAAAGTAGGTTAGTGACCAACCATGGTGTCGGAGTTTTGAGATTGCTAAAGGCTCCGATACGGGACTGACTGCTTAACATGTTGTTTGAAGCACATTAGCGCTTAGATACAAATCTATTGGCCAGCCATCCAAGTAGGGGTCGAGCTGCACGTTGCTTAACAATATCAACGATCAACCAGTGCTTAGTCAAACTACACCACAAGCGCAACAATCAGAAAATAAATATTTAAGATAGCCAAATTTTTCTCCGACAAGAGTCTTAGAAGTTTCACCTTGATGAGCTACATTTGAGAGGAAGGTAACCATACTTTTTATTCTAAAATTCCTACAAGATTGGGTAAAATACTATTAAAACTGTGGCGCTGTTAGTATACTAAAATACAGAGAAATAGATCTCAATTAGCAAAAAACCGACAGTCCTCAACACGAATATCATATGCTTTTGAGACCCCACATGTAGTTAATCACATCAAATTCTCTTTGACTGTTCATGTCGTGTGGTTAGAAGGTCATGTACGGTATTAATAATTTGTAATTATATAGAACCTGAGCTACAAACTCAAACGAACTGCGTCGCAGGTAGAATAAATTAATGTTGAGACAGTGAAAACAAATGGGAGGTGCGAATAGTTGTTTTAATGGATGTGGCATTAACCTATACTCAGAGGCGTCAAATGCTAGCTTAGTAGAGGCTTAATATGATTTTGACAAGTATGAAAAATTAATTAAGTTTAAAAATTTAATTAATTAGTTAAGTGTCGATATAATGAACATATCTGTAGCCATACCATGACCTCTTAGATGGCGTCTCAAGATCCAAGCAGATTAGTTTAGGTTTGCGTTTCAATTCGTACCGTGACCTTATTTAAACAATATCGCACTTGAATCGCCATCGCTTTGAATGAATGAACAAACCATTTTGCTGATCGGCTAATTGCGTCACTTCCTCTAAGAGAAGTTATTAAGGTGCGTTCGAAAACCTCAATAATTAAATTTACGCAAAGTTACGGTTTTTATGAGAACCTATTTAAAATGATAAGTATTATTTAAAACAAATATTGGTTTGTTTATACACACAATAATTATTTTTACCTAATTTGTAATCATAAAATGTTTGAACTATAAAGTATTTATTGCTCCAGAAACCAATGGTATTTTTAATTTTAAACAGACATCCAAAATAATATTAAGATTTAAGTGTTCGGAACGTCACTGAAAGTGGCATTTCATTTTTGGCAAAGATCAAACAATTCATAGAATAAAAAATAGACATAGAATAAAATATAGACATAGATTTAATATAGACATAGATGAAATATATTATAATAGGTATATTTTTAAGCATTTAAATTATTACCTTCATGCTCGTTTGATATAAATTGCGATTGTTAAAGATTTATTTCTACAAGTATTATGGATTAACCAGGAATTTAAGTTAAGTCTCAGAATTCTAGAGCCTTGTGCCTTGTCGCTCTCGCTTCATTGGGGAAATTCAGGATAAAACAAAGCATATCCTTCATGTTTATATTGATAGTCATGTTTACCCTCGTAAATACCTACCTACTCGTACATCCCCTGCGCTCAATCCACACTATACAGTACTACAACCCGTCCGCGCTCGTATTTTATTTTGTGTAAGTACATATTAACTTCTCATCATAACTCAGAAAAGAAATGTCCAATTTTAATCAATTCTTTCAGTTGAATATCATTAAGTTATTTGCACAAATGCATTGTTTATAGTAAGGAACAATTAAACATTAATAATTAACTAAAGTACATACTTATTGTTGTTAAAAATATCAACAACGGTTCAATTTATGTTAGAAAAATGTATCTTTTATTGAATTGCTAATTTTGACAGCTGAGACGCTTTACCAAAGCCGCAAAAGACGCTCATGGTACGAAATGAATGAACGAAAACATCTTTAGTATGACAAATAGCGAATCAGTTTAGGTAATCTGCTAATCAACTACAATTTGTCACTCATTGATGTCATGGTACGAAAACTGACAGCGAACTAGTTTAGGTCCGCATTTGTATCGCGCTAAGAGGTCACGGTATGGCTCCAGATTGCGGCAGTTTGATGTCTTGTTACTTTAGATTATCAGTATACGTTCTACAATATTTGGAGGAAAATGATCCTTTTATTTTGTAGAACGTTAATTAAATAATAATTTAGGGCCTTTAAATCGAGAAGAGTGGTGAGAATGGGAAGATACCTTTGCCCAACAATGGGAAGATACTAACTGTAACAGTAACCTTCAACATTACTCTGAACAAAAATCCTTTAAATCAACTCTGAAAAGTTTGTTCAATATTCCAATTACCACATCCACTATTCACACCTCCCAAACGCCCTCCACCAGCATATTGCGGCCTTAATCTACATGTCGTTACCGCGCGTCTCGACTCATCCATAATTCACATAATGAGACCGTCCAGAAACTAAGCAACGCACAGATTCATGAATACCTTCTAAGACGGAGGTCACACTTCAGGTAATTTAGCTTTAAGACTGACTTAGCAATAAGTTTTAGTAGTTTAACAGCCTCCGTGGTGTTGTGGTTTGAGCGCTCGGCTCACGATCCGGAGGTTCCGGGTTCGATTCCCGGTGTGGACAGTAGCTCACAAAAATCTCTTTGTGAGACTGCCCTTAGTTTGGTTAAGGCATTGCAGGCTGAATCACCTGATTGCCACGTTAAGCCGTCGGTCCCGGTTACTTTCTACGGATAGTAGTCGTTACATGAGCCATGTCAGAGGCCTTTGGCGGCTCAATAACTCTGACACCAGGATTGTTCAGGTTGACCATCCACTCGATGAAGAAGAAGTAGTAATAGCCGGTAATGTCTCGCTGCTGAGCAAAGGCCTCTCTTCTCACTGCGTATTTTGCATTAAGACTGACTTATACACTAGGAAAATACTACCAGCATTATCCTGTAATGTCTGACTGCTGGGCAAAGGCCTCTCATCTAACTGGGGGTAATAATATCAGTACAGTGAGGAGATCAGACTTCAGGTGGTTAAGCTTCAGATCACACTTAGTGCCGCACTCAGAAACACCCATTAACTCGACACTCAACTATTGGCGTAATTTTTCAAACATTATATGTCATAATCACTCATTAAATCTATACTAAGGAATCATTTGACGTCTCTGGGCACGGGCGTTAGTAATAGTAATATAAGCCTGTAATATTCTACTCCTGGAAAGAAACCTCTCATCTCGCTGAGGATATCAGAAGAGTGAGATATCATGATAATTATGGGAGTAGCATAGTAAGGGCTTTTAGCTTTGGGGAAGGGAGGGAGGGAGGGGGCTCAATTGTTCAAAAAACCCAAATATAAATTATTCTTCTGCTGATTTGGACAATAGAAATAAATGGAAGAAAAGTCAAGAAAAAAGTAATAAAAAATCTGTAGCTTCAGGTGTTGTAGCCACAGAAGCGGATGTAAGGCAATCACATAAGTGTGAGAAAGAGACGACTGATTCCATTTATCTGATGGCGAAAGCAATTCCCGTTTGTCGCAATTCACGTGAATACATCTGGACAGGGCTTTAGTCCCAGGGATTTCATGAATAACATCTAAAGTATCGTACTGACAAAATGTGGAAATTTTCCCCAAATTGGGCGCGTTGAGAGGTGAAAAGTTGAGGAAAAATTGTGGGTCTCGTTTGCATATTTTGGAAAGGCTCATAAGTCTTAAATTGGGGCTAATGGATGCTGAAATTGTAGAATGACCACTTTTTTGTAAGAAAAAGGAAATTTTGTAGGTGTTTTGGTTAATTTGGATTTTTGCTTTACGTTCAACGTTTAAAATGCTCAGAATACGTTAAACCAAATTAGTAATTAACCTAAGATTACAGTCTCGATAACGTTCTTTTGTTTTGCGCCCATTGTTCATATATTTTCATACATATTCATGCTAGCAGTGCCCTTTGGTTTTACCCACGTTGTGTCCGTTCCCGTGAAATTTTCAGGCTGAAAAATAGTTTATAAACTTTCCTATTGAACGTTGCTATCCATTGCCAAAATAACTATTATATATCAACTAGCAGCGCCCCGCGGTTTTACCCGCGTTGTGCCCGTTCCCGTAGGAAATCCGGGATAAAATGTAGCCTATAGCCTTCCTCGATAAATAGACTATCTAACAGTGAAAGAATTATTCAAATCGGTTCAGTAGTTTCTGAGATTAGCGCGTTTAAACAAACAAACAAACAAACAAACAAACAAAACAAACTCTTTAGCTTTATAATATTAGTATAGATACTTATAACAAAAAAAACAATCAGCTTTATTGTATTAGATAGATCGCCTGAGTATGCCTAAATTCCTAGGAACCTTCAACACACTCATAATAAATATACCCTATTGTGCCTAAAATATTTTCACTCCTTCCCACATAAACATTTATGGAGCAAGACCTTCTAAAACCTAATAAAAAGGAGAAAGGTTACTTCACAGACGCACTTAAACGAATTACATTACAATGATAGAAAATGCTTAAGTTACGAGTACACTAACCTTTATACTTTCATTGTTAGTAGGGCGCTCGGCCCACGATCCGGAGGTTCCGGGTTCGATTCCCGGTGGGGACAATATCTCACAAAAATCTCTGCGAAACTGTCCTCAGTTTGGTCAGGGCATTGCAAACTGAATCACCTGATTGCCCGAAAAGTAAGACGATTCCGTGCTTCAGAGGGCACGTTAAGCCGTCGGTCCCGGTTACTTTCTACGTATAGTAGTCGTTACATGAGCCATGTCAGAGGCCTTTGGTCCAATTGGTCAGGTCAAACCATCCACTTGATGAAGAAGAAGAAGTATCTATTAGAATGTGTCCACACGTATCACAAGTACACTACGAGATCGCAGCAACCAAATGTGGTCACGTCTGAATTGTGTTGCAGCTGCAGCTTTTTGATGAACAGTGTAAATTTTCATTTTGAATTAATGATTATGTCTTTCAACATCATACAACAAATTCAGTATAAAACTCGTCTCTATTTACTTTATAATAAAAGATACAAATTCCACCATATGTTTTAAAGTCACTAAGCCAAATATACCGGGGTAATGCCAATTCATTCTGCTGTCGCATCCGCTTTTATTGCACTGTAAATAGAGGTTGTATTTGAACGATTCAGATTTATAGTTACGTGGTTTTGAGACCGAAATTCTTGTCATGTTTAGGCAAACGTTGGTCTTACTAATATTATAAATGCGAAGGTTTGTGACGATGGATGTGTCGCATTTCCAAGCTCAAATGAAATACATAGTTGTAGCCCAGGGCATTTTTTTATTCAATCATAACCCACCCCATCCAAAGCTCGAAAAGTACTTTGAAGAGAAATCACAACAAATGCATTAAAATCGGTCCATTAGTTAAAGTGTTGTTTGCTTTGTTCTAAATCTTACATGGTCGATTTAGTTTAAGCTACAATTTATTGAATCTGTGGTATGTAATTTCTTTATTAACTGCACCCGGCCCGCAGTTGCAATATGTGTCTTGTGCTTTACGATGAATCCAGATTATTTAACATGTTGTATAGCTTTCGTTATATAGATTATTTATTATTTGAATTCATTCATTCATTTCGAGAAGGTTAGTGGTCAACCGCCTAAAGGCCTCCAACATGGTTTAAAATTGAATAATATTATGAAACAAGTTATACAACTATGTTATAAAACATGTTCAAAGTTCACTACAATTAGCAACACTTAGTACTTTACACATTTAAAATTCTTACTGTTATCCTAGTAGATATTACAGACATTTAATCATTGATGAATTGGACAAGTTTCTAAGGTATGCTAACACTCAACAGTTTTTGACTGTACGTAAAACCGCAGGGCGTTATTCGTTTATCTTCTTCAAAGCTTTTAATGGTCCGTATGTTTACTGCCAGATTTGTGTGCCTTTAATATTCTGTTGGCTTCTAATATAAATGTTTGATTTGTCAACTGATTTGCTTATTTATTATTAGAGAAAAATACTTTGGAAATAACTGTTATTTGCGTTTGTTTAGATGGTGAAAATGGTAATTTATAGTATATATTGAATTGATAAATTATGTACAAGATTTTTACTTACTACTGCTACACTTAAAATAATATTAATATTATATTTTTACACTAGCAGCGCCCCGCGGTTTTACCCGCGTTGTGCCCGTTCCCGTGGGAATTTCGGGATTTTTTTTACATAAAAACCTTCCTCTTGAATCACTCTACCTATTACAAAAAACCGCATCAAAATCCGTTGCGTAATTTTAAAGATTTAAGCATACAGACAAACAGACAAACAGACACGAAACAGAGACGACTTTATTTTATACTATGTAGTGATTTATATTATGTGTTTTTACTGTGTACATTATGATTTGCTGTAATGGGTTGTAACGCTTGAAACTGCGTTAAGCGGGCGTTCGGACGGGCAACCGTCGCGGGTGTACGCGCGGGCTCCGGCATGAGCGGGCATCCGCGCGGTTTTATACAAAACGCTACGGAGGCCGACCCCGTTGCGCGGATGGACGGCACGCGTGGATGCACGCGCGGGCGCCCTCTCGCACATAGTTTCAGGCCTAAGTCCTAAGTAATTTAGGAATCGGGTCGAAAAAGTGAAACGTAAAAGCTCAAAACCACTGACCTCTACTATATGGACTGGCTGTTACCATACAAATGACAGCAAATTTTGTGTGGCAATTTGAAGCGCCCCTACGCGTTTCCCGAGAACTAATTCTGACGTTCACTGCAAGCAAATATTAGTACACAGTCGACTTATGACATAACTAATTTTAGTTCCATGGAAATTCGTATCTGCCTACAGATCTGGCCTACAGCGCCAAAATGGCGACACTCAAATAGGCATAAAATTATTATGACTGCAGCCAGTCCATATAGTAGAGGTCAGTGCTCAAAACCCATTTTTCAAACTTTTTTACCTTAGCACTAACTAGCAGCTTGTAATCTCGTTTAGCTTGTAAACAAGCTTAATAACAACCACGTTCAATTAAGCATCAGTTAAAAACTAACTGCAACAGGTGATTTCATTTTGAAAGCAATTTCGTTTAAAATTGTAGTTTAAGCAAAAAACCGACAGTTCTTAATTCTTGAAACTTCGCGTTATTTAAATTCTTAATCTTACAAATTAGGTGCAAATGAAAACTTTACGGAGCGCCATCTAGCTGTGAGATGAAGATCAAATTAATACATTAGAAACATAATCTGTATTTGGGTTGTAAGATTATGATGTACTAGCGGCGCCCCGCGGTGTTACCTGCGTTGTACACGTTCCTGGGGGAATTTCGGGATAACATGTATCCTATGTGTTATTCTGATGTATAACCTATATTACTGTAAAGTTTCGTCCAAATCCGTTCTGTAGTTTTTTCGCGAAAGAGTAACAAATATACATACATCCATCCTCACAAACTTTCGCACTTAAAATATTAGTAGGATAGGATTGTAAGTGGTTATAATAAATGCTGTCAAAGTTTACACAATAGTTTCTTAGGATTCAAACTACAAAAAAACATTGACTTAATATCATAATTTTCTCTATATTAATATTTCATTTGTATAGTCACACTGAAAATAATTTATTCAAAACTGAAATTTAGCTTAAATTTAGCGAGTTTGTTAGCTGCCGCTGTGCTGAAACTAACTAATGAAAGCGAAGTGTATCCGACACTTCGCTTTTATTTTACTTCTTTATCTGACATTTCTGTAAAGGACATCACATAGACATTTTCTCTTATATACTAAAGAATTTCTACTGAAAACTGTAACAAGACTGGCTAAAGACAATTTTATTTCCATCGAACAAGACTGTAAGTTGGCTTGGGCCCTAAGCTGTTAAATACCGTCTCAAATTCAGTCTCATAAAAATAGATAGTGGCATTATGAAGGATGAAATAATTCATTGTCTAAGCCTCTTGGATTAAAGCAATTAAAATTGACTATCAGGAGTCAGCAGTTTTGCTCGGGATCGTGTTTATGTTGTAGAGAATTGAGAGAATTCATGGGACTATATCATTTGCAAGCTTTGCAGCTAAAATAGACATACTGTACATACATGTGGGGTATTTGGGTGATGTCATCAAATACTAAGAATTATAAGATTTTTTGAATAGTTCTCCAGACCTTTGTGTTCAATATTATTTGTTAAAACGGGAACTTACGTACGATGGAGGTTACTGTTGAGTGTCCCTTAACACGTTTCGGTCACATTCGGTGACCTTCATCAGGTGGGTGAAGCGCTCGCGACAGCGTCTCTCCCCGCAGTCAGGTCTGTGTGTCCAATGTTTTTTTACCTTTCTTTTTTCATTATTTCATCACGATCTCTTCAGTTATTTTTGCGTGAAATAGTAACAAACACACACCCTCACAAACTCTCGCATTAAGTAAGTAGGTTCTAGTGGAATAGTGGGCATCCCTAGTGTGTTTTTAGACCACCTTAAGGTCTCCAACACGGTCTCTTGAATCAACCGGAACCGACAATTTAACGTGCCCTCCGAAATGCGGCAGTGCTATAGAAATGCCACTAATGTCCACCCATCCAAGTAGAGGCCGCGCTGCACATTGCTTAACAATCGCAATGAGCTAACATCGTTTAGTCAAAGTATTCAGCTACATAATTTTTAAGCTATTGCATAGCTTCTATCGCGGGCCTTGAGCGCGGGGACCGAATCCAGAAATTCCGTAATGAAAAAACCTCACGTGAAAAAACCTCACGCTCCCCACTAACGCCATCTAGTGATACAAAAAATAACTATGCAATAGCTTTACCGCGGCAGTCCCCGAGTGCCATACGTCTTTTTTTTTAAAATTAATTTCCTTCTCTAAAATCTTCTCGAAAAAGTCAACAGCCGATTCGTCTTAAAATACCAAGATGATTATGAACCATCTCCAATAGAATATTAATTCATTAACCATAAGCCCTCTGGGTTAAAACAATTATATCCTATTGGAGGATTCTAAATTGAAGTAGTACAGAATAATGATTCCGCTGGGAATATTGAGATGGACTTGTTTCAAATGAGGACTTTGATACTCACGGAGGGAAAGATTTAGTTTAGGTTCGTAATTAAATAGATATTTTAAATTTTCTTTCGATTTGAAACGCCTTGGTGGTCTAGTGGTATGTGCACTCGCCTGCCAAGATTGAGGTCATGAGTTAAATACCCAGGTCGAGCGAAAACATGGTTCTTACTTTTCAAACATGGCTTGGGTTTGAGATCTCCAACCCGCAGGTAATTACAACATCCTCCTCCCTGTACTGATAATATCTTCAGATGAGAGACCTTTGTGCAGCAGTAAGAATATTTTTATAAAATGATTTCATGATCATGTTCCACGTCTCTTAAAAATAAATTCCCATAACTTCCATTCATTTTTGACCCATCTATACTAATATTATAAAGAGGTAAAATTTGTAAGTTTGTTTGTTTGTTTGTTTGTTTGTACGTTCGAGGTAATCTCAATAATTATCAGTCCGATTTGAATAATTCTTTTTGTAATAGATAGCCACATTCAACGGGAAGGTTAAAGGCTATTTTTCATCCAGAAATTTCCACGGGAACGGGTACAACGCGGGTAAAACCGCGGGGCGCTGCTAGTATTCAAATAAACCCAATCGCAAGCTCGTTAACTTCCGAGCCCGTATATCAGACAGCAATCAAAGAAGTCCCGTAGTTTTTGTCCGTCGGGCTTCGGGCTTAACTCGACTCTGAGTGCTCCAAAGCGATTCGCTTTTTATAAAACATCCTTATTTACATTTACACAGAGATAGCAGTGCGTCTGTTTTTTCAAACTTTATTAGTTTAGTTTGGTTTTAGTTTTGAAAGCTGATGTTTAAGAAGCTTATTTGAGACTTCTTCTTCATCGAGTAGATGGTCAACCTGACCAATCCTAATGTCAGAGTTATTGAGCCGCCAAAGGCATCTGACATGGCTCATGTAACGACTACTATCCGTAGAAAGTAACCGGGACCGACGGCTTAACGTGCCCTCCGAAGCACGGAATCATCTTACTTTTCGGGCAATCAGATGATTCAGTCTGCAATGCCCTAACCAAACTGAGGACAATCTCACAAAGTGATTTTTGTGAGATATCTCCATCGGGAATCGAACCCGGAACCTCCGGATCGTGAGCCGCCGCTCAAGCCACAAGACCACGGAGGCTGTTAAAGAGATACATTTGAGACTATGGTCTAGTTAACTCTAGTGCATTTGCAAGACTGGGTTTAATTCCTGGGTCGAGCGAAAACATCCTAACTAATATTATTAATGCGAAAGTTTGTGAGTATTTATGGATGTTTGAATGTATGTATGCTAGTGATCTCAAACCCGAGCCATATTTGAAAAGCATGAAACAATAGCTGCGCCCCGCGGTGTTACCCGCATTGTACCCGTTCCCACGAGAATTTCGGGATAAAAATGTATGCTATGTGTTATTCAGACTTATAAACCTATACTTCTGTAAATTTTCATCCAAATGCGTCCAGTAGTTTTTTCGTGTAACAAACATACATACATACATACCTCACAAACTTTCGTATTTATAATATTAGTGGGATTAATACCTACTTATCAAGGATAATTGTTTAGTCTTAGATTTCATTCTTCATTGGTTTTTTGATAGAAAGTAATTTTCATGTTTCTAATTTAGATTAGTAATTTTAACTTACTCATTATTCTCTTATCTTTCTTATTTTTCTTCTTCAGCTGTTGTAATACCTATTCTTTATGAATGCTGATTACATCTATTATTGGTGTTGCACACCGAATTTGAATACATGTTATTTACTAAATTATTAATGTCACGTGTAAAATATGCCGCTGATGTAACAATTTAATAAATAAATAAATAAAATAAGATACTGAAATTTGAATATCAGTAGCAACCTGTAAGATTCCATAGCAGAGTGAAGTGAAGTGGAAAAATATGATCTCTTTTGATATAATTGGGTCATGAAAACTTTGAAGTGATTTACCGCTAGTAACTAAATTTTGAGGCTTAAACATATTTTTATTCAATTTAATAGCCTGAGCAGGCATAAGTTCAAATAAGCGCACACTAGAGACAAAAAGTCTAACAGACTTTTTCTTTTGTCTGTTACGTAGCGCTCGCGATACTCGCGATTGTTAAGCAACCGTACTCGGTCCTCTACTTAGATGGGTGGCCGATACTGGCATTTCTATCTGAGCGTGCTTCGGAGGAAACGTAAAATTGTCAGTCCAGGTTATTTCAATTGTTAGACCATGTCAAAGCCCTTTAGGCGGTCTAAAATTAATGACACCTATTTTGGCCACTGGCCTAAATGAACTTACTTTTTCCATTAATAAAATTGATAATAGACTTACTAAAGACACATAGACTGCATCGAACAAAGTAGACTGTTTCGACTATCTAATCTCGAACAAAAAAAAGAAGGAGTTTAGAAAGGTCCTATAAATAATAAAATCTTCTTTATTCTGCCATAAGATTATTTTCCTTTTCATCAAAACACTTAACGCACTCAATCAACCTCAAAAACCGAAATTAAAAGCAACAAGAAATCCATTTTTCGCACCCCACCGTCGTCTGGCTAAAACACAGCAAAGCTCTTAATACGCTGTTTAAATTCCATCTCTAGTTCGATAGGAGAAGCAATAAAATTGGCTCTGAAACGTCAAGCGATATGGTAATGTGAGGAGTCGCTCTTTTACATTCGAAGCACGGTACCGATATTTCACGGCGCGATCTGCTCAAATTCAGATAAAAAGGTAAGGAAGTATGGAAGAGGATTGGTGGGGAACAAAGGTTTTTTGTCTCTTTTTAACTTAACAGATTTGAACACATCATCATCTTTTGTCTCTTTTTAACTTACCTGAATTGAACACATCATCAAATAAATAAATAGAAATTTAAATTGAATTGAATCATTATCATTTCGAGTAGGTCAGTGGCCAACCGAGGTGTCGGAGTTTTTAGACCGCCTAAAGGCCTTCGACATGGTCTGACGATTGAAACAATCGGGACTGACTTAACGTGCCCTCTGAAGCCCGGTAGCGCTCAGATAGAAATACCACTATCGGCCACCTATCCAAGTAGGAGTCAAGCTGCCCTTGCTTAGCAATTGCAATGAACTAACATACGCTAAGAGTGCTATTTGAACACATAGTGATCGTACTTACACTTTTTTTGCGTTAAAGTTCGCCTGCTACCACAAGTGGTGCAATCCACTCGAAACGTCAGGAAACAAAAAGTAAGTTTAGTTGCTTTATAAGTTTACTGACGTGAAAAAAACCCGTGTGATTAAGATCAGTAAAGGTTTTTGTGATTGAATTTGATGGGTTTATTATTCTAAAATGACTTCACAATATCAAAGCGACACATTTGCATAAATTTTTATGCGATTGTCACTTGTTTGTGGCATGTGTACAAACTTACTTCTTCATTTGACAAAAATAATTTGAGTACCTTGCCGTGAGCTCATAAAAGGAACTTGTACCGACTTTTGCAGAAGGTGCTATCAAAGTTGACTCCAGAATTCCAAAAGGATGCTACTCTATTATAAGCAACGGCGTAGGCAAAATCAGGAGACTTTTAAAAAGAGAATTTGAGCATTCACAATGATATGTTCTTTTTTCGAAAAATCCCTAGTCTACATGTTGCACAGGTAAATTATTAATTCGAACAGCAAACAGAACAAATCGCATTCTGATTACCATTTCAAGAATATCTTCATATTGAATAGAACTTCTGATTATAATTTCAATGAGACTTACAAAGTAGATTCCACACTAACCGTTCATTCATAGCACCTGAGTGCCGGCAGATTGCGGCTTACACTTCACAAGCGTTCCGGTTATACCAAGCTCCAATGCTTCCTAACCCAAACCCTCAACAAACAATTCTAAATCCTAACCTACGCCAAATAAGACGCAAATTCCCATCAACAATCCACCATTGGCGACTCCCATAAACATATCAAACGAAAATGGATTCTAAGACCCGGATATAAAGATGGGTAAGAATCAGAAATATGAGTTTAACCTTAGATGGATTGCCATTGAAATGTAGATTTTATTGAAAATATGATTTGATAACAGGAGTGGAGGGTTTCAAATGGAATTTGTTAAGTGAAACGAAATACGGAATTAAATTGAGTCAAGATTTGTTTTTCGATAGCAAGTGTCTGTTTATGCATGATTAAGTGTAATGACATTCAATGGGGGGAAGCCATAAGCATATTAAGGAGTGGGCGACAAGCAAAGAATAAAAAGACGTGTGGCACTCGGGGACTGCCGCGGTAAAGCTATTGCATAGCATTTTGTATCAACTTATGTAATTATAATTTAATACGTCTAATCGCACACAACGCCGTGTCGAAGACTGCGGAACTGAAACGACGTTAGACGATGCACGGCCTTCAAGCCACACCTCCTTGCCCGTCGGAGTGGGGAGCGTGAGGTTTTTTCGTTACGGAATTTCTGGATTCGGTCCCCGCGCTCAAGGCCCGCGATAGAAGCTATGCAATAGCTTAAAAAACATTGACTATTTTATAGTACGAGTATTAGCGATTGTTTTCAAACATTCGGTACGTCACTATACCTATGCCTATATTAATATTAAAAACTAGCGTCCTCGCTTCGCTTCGGGTGAAAAGCCTTTCTTAGTGCTAACTTACATCATGGAAGGAACTCCATGTACCTTGTGCGTTGACATAAAAGTCAGTGAGTCAGGTTTGCCTTTTATACATATAAATAATACCCATTATCTGTTATGTACCGTACCTGTCAATCATTTTACAAGAAATAAACTAAGTAACATTTTTTCGTTTCCCACAAAAACGTAAGGACAAAAATTGTATACATCTTTATTTAGTTATACTTCCTTATTACCCAGGTTGCATTTATAGTGAGACTACAATCAATCGCCGCAATCCAAACACCAGAATTGACCCTAAAGTTTTCACGTCGGAGTAACGCGATCTATGAACTCCAAAAACACTGGCCAACCCTGGTGTCGGAGTCTTTAGACCGCGTTCGACATGTTGTGACTTGATTGGTAAAACCGGGATCGAGAATTTTACGTGCACGGTAGCGCTCAGATAGAAACACCACAATCGGCCACCCATCCAAGTAGGGGCCGAGTCGCTCGTTGCTTAACAATCGCAATGAGCTAACACCGCTTAGTCAAACTACGCCACTGTTAGCCACTAACCTCAAAGTTAGTGAAAGTATGGTCCAGATTTTAGATCATTGTACCAATCCAACTTTGACTTCCATACAACGAGCAACTCTGTGATACAGATAAAATAAAATAAAATAATAAAATAAAATAATCATTTATTGCCACCATTACAAGAAAAATCAAATATAAAAATTAAAACTAGCATAATACAGCAATAGGAGACGTCTCAGCTGGTGCTGTACCGAGGCCGAAGTCTCGGTACAGCGCTGGTTTTCAGACGCCCCCCGCTCTGGTAGAAAAAACAAAAGCGATTAACATCGTCGCTAAAATAAAGATAAAAATTTGTAGTAGAAAGTAGAAAGTAGAAGTGGATATAAATTAAAGATAGAATTATTAATTACAAATTATCAATTATTAATTACACATTATAAAATATACAAACAACAATAATAAATTGAAATGATACCTATGTCATATATATGATACATTAATAACATAACTGTTTGCATGCATGCGCGCGCGTGTGTGTGTGTGTGTGTGTGTGTGTGTGTGTGTGTGTGTGTGTGTGTGTGTGGGTGTGTATGTTTGAGAATTCTTGTATTCAGTGTAGAGTTATTATGGTTGTGCAAAAAAGCTTTTTAATTTGAGTTCCTTAGCATAGGAGGGCTTCACGTTCTCAGCAGCCAGTTGTCTATTAATCAGGGCTGTTTTATAACGGGTTCTAAATAAGTATGAGCTGATAAAATGAATATTGCTGAGATAGAATGACTGAAATCCCGGGAGACAATATGGCCGACTCCAATGAATTCTAAATGCGAGAGAAGCAATTAACTCTGTGGTACACTACTCAGTTGCTTTGATGACGTCATTTACTGAATACCTGAGGATAATTTTCGTCAATGTCATTTGGTTTCATTCGATACATTCTGGCACTTAGCTTAACTAGACTTTTGGATTAAGAAGTGGCCTATAACCTTTCTTTCAAATATGACTATCATTAAAAAAGTTAAGTATTAGCCTGTAATGTCCCATTGCTGCGCAAAGGCCTCTCATCTCACTGAAGATATTAGTACGGTGAGGAGGATTAGGCATAATCACCACGCTTGCCAAATGCGGGTTGGTGATCTCAAACCCGAGCCATGTATGAAATTTAGGAAACATGTTTTCGCTCGACCTGGAAATTGAACCCGGGACCTCAGTCTTGGCAGGCGAGTGCACATACCACTAGACTAGACCACCAAGGTTATATTAAGGTTATAATAATAATAAAATTATATATTAAAAATATTTTTTTTCAAAAACTGGTAGTTTTAGAGATTGGTGCTTTCGAACATAAAATCTCTTCAGTATATACAGGGCGACTTCAAATTGGTAATACAAAACACTTGATTTTGGCTTCATTAATGCTAAGTATTGTAATTAATTAACTCCGATGTTAAAATTAGCTGTCTTTAATAATTGATAATTTTCTAATAAAATATTTAATTACAGTCCCGAAGTGTGTTTACCCCACATTCAATACCTAACTGACAACTGCCAGACCTGTCACTCGATGTTATCAACGTAAGATAATAATTATTAATGGTAAGGTAGCCATATGAAGCCAAAGAAAATGGGATAATTTAAAATTAACAAAAAAAATACTTCTGGTTATTTTAAAAGCATGAGACCTAATGGAGGTGCTTAGTGTAGGGCAAACGTGTGCAAAACTTTGATTTTGTATTACCAATTTGAAGTCGCCCTGTATAGTAGGTATAGTAATACGCTATGCGAATGATTGATGCTTAGAATTTCTGGGAAGTATGGGAACATAATCTCTAAGTACTAGCAGAACATAATGTCGTATGATTATTGCAATTAGTGGAGATTAATCCATATACTATGAACAATTTTAGACTGATTAGCAGCGCCCCGCGGTTTTACCCGCGTTGTGCCCGTTCTCGTGGGAATTTCGGGAAGTTTTATACATATAAACCTTCCTCTTGAATCACTCTATCTATTTTAAAAAACCGCGTCAAAATCCGTGCAGTAGTATTTGAGTTTATCGCGAACAGATAGACAGGCAGACGCGGCCGGGGACTTTGTTTTATAATATGTAGTGATAATTACTCGTACTAGTATGCGATAGATTTTCCACTGAATACATTATCTAGAAAAAACATTGGCTACAAACACCGTAAAACAATATTAAATTGATTTAAAATTTAAATGAAACGCAAACGTTTATCAAACAGCAATTCAGTAACAGTTTGCTGAATATATGGACAAAACTCAACTGAAACCCGGGTAAATTTACCCAAAAACGGCAACACAGAAACAAGATAGTTTTCAACATACGAAAACGCAATGAAATATTAATGTTGCCATCAATTCAGTCCGGTTTACCTCGCGGACGAGTTAAAAATTTAAAAACCAATGCCATTTGGCTTACATCCAAACTTTGCTATGGAAATGTTGGTGTGTGCAAGATTTTAAATGCAAAATGTTGATGAGAGCAACAAATTGCTTAGTCGGAACGGGTATTCGGGTAATTGGGTCACAGGGCTGGGAACAGTGATTTAGAACACAAATACTCGTCATACATTCATTTTGAGTAGGTTAGTGGCCAACCCTGGTGTTGGAGTTTTTAGACCGCAGGCCTCCGACATGGTCTAACGATTGAAACAACCGGGACCGACAATTTATCGTGCCCTCCGAAGCACGTTAGCGCTCAGATAGAAATGCCAGTATCGGCCACCCATCCAAGTAGGGGCCGAGCTGCGCGTTGCTTAACAATCGCAATGCACTAACATCGCTTAGTCAAACTAAGCCACAAGCGCCTGACTGTACTGATATCTTCGGTGAGATGAGGGCCTTGGCCCAGCAGTGGGACATTACAGGCTAATACTTTTAAATTTACTTTTTCTCACGGGAAAGAGCACAACGAGTGTAACTACGAAACGCTATCATCTATATAAATAAAAATGAATCGCCAAAATGTATGTATGCGCATAACTTCAAAACAACTGCACCAAATTGGATGATTGGATTTTTATGTGTTCCTTATTGTCAAGACAAGGTTTCTATATAAAAAAATGAGTAATAAAAATCTCGAAATTCCCAAGCGAACAGGGTCAAACCGCGGGGCACAGCTAGTACTAATATCAATCTAAATATATTCAAATAATACTACAGATAACAATTTTTATTACTCGCCTCATTTTTATTAAAGAAAATGTGAAGTATTTCAAAAGAAAATAAGAGATGAAACATAAAATTGGTTTCTCTGAAAGATCCCGGTCAGATGAAGCAATAAAAGTTTTTAAAGGCAAAAAGATCACGGCATTCCCAGAGAAATCGTCATTTGATACTAGATGAGGTATATTTCCATGAATCTCGTATTGTGGAAATGATAGAGGCAACGAGGTCGTATAAAGTGGACTGTTCCGTAGAAACTGAGATGGACGACAAAAATTGCGCAATTTCAAGAAAGGTAAATTAACGTCAATCTTTTTTTAATGAAATACTTGTTATAAAATCCTTTAGTCTTTGAACGTGGAAGGAGACATTCCAACACTGCTTTTGTTTCTAGATAGTTCTACAATTCAAATTAAAACGAGCTATTGAAATTTTCCAGAATCTCTGCATCCCGAGTACACTTCTTAGTATAAACTTTAGCATAGCAATTAAACACAGTTCTGTGAACACCATATTGACCTTTTGACGCAAAAAGAGGAGTGTTATGATTTTAACCACTGTCTGTGACAACGTAGCTCGTAAATGGAAACTAAAAAGTGTTCGTGTAGGTTAGTGGCTAACCCTGGTGTCGGAGTTTTTAGACCGCCTCAAGGCCTCTGACATGGTCTAACGATTGAGACGATCGGGACCGACAATTTAACGTGCCCTCCGAAGCACAGTAGCGCTTAGATAGAAATGCCACTATCGGCCACCCATCCAAGTAGGGGCCGAGCTGCACGTTGCTTAACAATAGCAATAAGTTAACATCACTTAGCTATACTACGCCACGAGTGCTACAATGAAGAGACTAGTTTTCATCTTAGTTTTCTGTTCATGAGTAACTTGGATTGAATAAAATTCTGAGAATGACCCAACTAGTCGTGTGGCCGAAACTTTAGTAAATAAGTAGGTTCGGGTAGGTAAGTGGCTAACTCTGATGTCAAACAACCAGGACCAATCATTTTACGTCCCCTTCGAAACACGGCAGCGCTCAGATAGAGATGTTACTATCGGCCTATCCAAGAAGCGATGTAACTTAAGTACAATGAACAAAAGAATTCAAACAATAAAAATCAGCATTGAACTAAATCAAATCATACGTGTTAGTGTTCTCAAACCCAACCATTTTTAAAAGTTCCGCCCAACATAGCTTAAACAAAACTATGAATATTAACTCAGTTAACCACACAAAGCGGCAACATAACAAACAAAAATATATCTCATTAACATTGCAGTTCAAAGCCCAGTTTGTAAAACAACTCGTCATAATCAGATTTCATGAAACCATTTTTTAAAATAGTACTTTTGACAAAAAATTATACTCGAAAAATGTTCGTAAAAACTCGTTTAGTAGTCTGTAGGGAGAGAATCTAGTATTCAGAACCGAATAAAGAGTCTTTTGTGCTAAAAAAGTGGGTCATCCCATTTCGGTATTGCAGTTCCGAGCAATAAAAGTGTAGTATTCAAATTAAATAAATAAGACATTTAAAAACGCTGCCGGTTTCGCGGAAATTAATAATAGAAGAGAATCATTTCATTTTCTAGGAACAGGAGTGGTATTAAGTAAGACAGAGTAAATTAATTTTGCATATCATTACATACGTTTGTATAGTATTTCATATTAGAAATATGATTGAAGTTTTTCTCGCTCTATCTCTCATTCATTTCGAATCTCTACTAAAGTCAAATATTTTATTCAGTTTTGGCCCCAAAGAGGCTCTTTGGAACGTACCACATGGTCTAACGATTGACATAAGCGACTGCCTAAAGTGCCTTACGTAGCCCGGTAGCGCTCAGGACCGAAACTGCGTTAAGCGCGTGCCCGCGCGGTTTCATACAAAAGTGAACCGTTGCGTGCGCACGTCGCATGCCCCCGTCGCATGCGCCCGTCGTGTGCGCCCGCTTAACGCAGTTTCAGCCCTCAGATCGACCACCAATCCGACTTGTGGCCATTCTATAGGTTGCTAAACATTAACGTCGAGTTAGCTCAGTCAATGTGCAATGACTTAACATCGCTCGGTCAAACTATAAGCGGTACATTCGGCAATCCCTGTTTCTCACAAACAACTTCTGTCATAAAATTCCAACCAGTTATTCCTAACTACATGTCCTCAAGTGTATGTCACGTGTGTTGACCGTCAGTTTGGTGGCAGCAGATTCCAATTAGCGACCGACATTGTGTCCGAGTCAATTGTCATGCACCTAGCTACGCTCGGTATTGACTAGCGTTTGTACGAACAGGATGCAGGTTGTATTGTTAGGGGTGTTTTTGAAGGCTTTTGGGGTTGATTTAGGATGCAGGAAAATCGTAAATGTTTTCTTTACAATTTAAGAGCAAGGCTCTTGTCGGTGAGTCCGAGGCAGACTTCTCCATCTATTCCTATTCAGTGCAAGCTCCTTCACATCTCTATATGACATGACAATCCCGTAAATGTTATGTCATAGTAATAGGAAGCCTGTAATGTCCTACTGCTGGGCAAAGAAATAAGATGTCTTAGGAAACCGCAAAAAAAGAAAAGTAAAGTATTTAGCCTGTAATGTTTCATTGCGGGGCAAGGTCGGTCATTGTCACTGAAGATATCAGTACAGTGAGGAGGATTAGGCATAATCACCACGCTAGCCTACCATAAAACAAAGAAACTGGTGAATACTGAAAAACTATTACAGCTTGAGCACATTATAGTTACAATTGTCTATCGACTGATTTGTGACACGCGAACAAAACTGACTTTGGGCAGTCTAAAGATAGTTTTTATAATAAAAAGAAGAAGAAGATAATAAAATAAATACACTCAAATTTTGCACATGGTTTAAATAGACTCAACTAAGCTCTAAGCCACAGTAGAGCGAAGTAAATAGGGTTGACTATTTTCTGATAGAATCTAACTTACTATACTATTCACTTTACGTTGACAAATACTTATGTTTACAAAATTGTTGGTACTTTTCGAAAAATCATCTGATCCGAAAGAGTTTGTTTGTTTTTCTTCTTTCCGCTCGGATAGGCTTTGCATAAAGATAGTGTTCCCGAAATTACCATAAGCTACTTTATATCCAGGGGAGAACATTGAACTATCTTCAAAAAACTATTACGAAATAGTCACTCCAACGAAATCCTTTCTTATATTATAAAGCAGCGCCCCACGGTTTTACCCGCGTTGTGCCCGTTTCCGTGAGAATTTTGGGATGAAAAATACCCTATAACCTTCCCGTTGAATGTGGCTATCATTGCAAAAAGAATTATTCAAATCGGTCTGGTAATTCCTAACTTTACCTCGAACATACAAACAAACAAACAAACAAACTTACTTTTCCTTATTTTAATATTAGTATAAATAAACATAGCAGCGCCCCACGGTTTTCTTTGAACCATATCCATACAGATAATTTCACAATCCAGTACACACCAACAATCTACTTAACATACCAAAAACAAAAAGCGTTTGCTTTTTCATCAAATAATTAGCGTAAACAATAGTGTCCTGTTTTTGCAAACAGCAATAAAATGCATGGAGAATGTTAGCTGTAATTTCAGTAACCGAATTGGTAGCTATCGCAGTATGCGGGCTCGCCGATATTCCCAATGATACGACTGTCCGATGGCTATGCCTCGTTTGAACTGGATACACAGTTATGGTTTCTTATTTAAGACTGATGTAAGTTATAGTTGTATAAGCGAGCGACTTTGACCAGAAAAACTATTTGAAAAAAAAAAGTAGAGGGCACGTTAAGCCGTCGGTCCTGGTTACTTTCTACAGATAGTAGTCGTTACATGAGCCATGTCAGAGGACTTTGGCGGCTCAATAACTCTGATACCAGGATTGGTCAGGTTGACCATCCACTCGATGAAGAAGAAGAAGATTCAAAAACACCAATGATATAATGACCAATGATTGATTGATTCAGGGTGCTAAGGTATTGTAGTATCTAATTCACGGAAGAACGACCTACTTACCTAGCTACACCTTTACATACATTTCGGCTACAAATCCTACAATATTTCATCTCAATTTCCCAAGCCCAAAAACCCTTCAAAAACGTCAACGTTAGTCAAGTAACTACCCTAATTCAAAGAGACCAGCAGCTGTAACAACATGTTATCTGACCGGGAGCGGTCAAGCGTTCGCGCCGGAATGAATTTCCACTGGAGAGTCAACTAACAGCGCGACGGTACGGCTTCCGATGTGTTTAGACATATTTTAAACGCTCGCTTTGTACGTAATGTAGCTTTTGAGACGCAATGAATGAAATATCAACTGACATAGTGAAATATTGAACTTCCTATATAGAGAGACTGAACGGAATGTGTTTTGAAATGAAATGATTTTGGTTTAACCGTTTTTCTAGTTTAAGGTTTTGCATTAAGCAAAGTGAGACGGTGAAGTAAATTTTTTTCTTAATAGTAAATTAAAACGCTTGAAAATAACCTAGACTTTTCGGAATCAATTAAATAGTTTTGATTGAAAAGATATCTATAATATAAAAATGAATCGCTGAATCTGTTGCTAAGCGCATAACTTCAGAACGACTGGACCAAATTGGATGATTTTTTTTAATGTGTTCCTTATTGTCAGGACAAGGTTTTTATATAAGAAAAATATGGAATAAAAATCTCATAATTCCCACGGGAACGGGGGCGCTGCGGATGAAACCGCGGGGCACAGCTAGTTGCTTATAATTAACAAATAGTGGGCACACTATGGAAAGATCCGTCGACTTTACGAATATAAATACAATTTTCATCAACCAAACTCGGTACAGAATTCTCGAAACTCATTCCACGCGCCCCTATACGTCTGATATAAGTGTTAACATTAATGGTCGTAGCTGACACAAATGGTACACATCTGGCAAGCCATACAATTACCTCTTGCCCCATTCTACAATCTGCACTGTAATACGTTTTGCATGGAAAAGTGTTTGAATTTTTCTAATGTTAGTAATACGGTTTTAAGGGTAGCGCTCGTGGCGTCGTTCAACTAAGCGATGTTAGTTCATTGTGATTGCTAAGCAACGTGCAGCTCACCCCCTATTTGGATGGGTGGCCGATAGTGGCATTTCTATCTGAGCGCTTCCGTGCTTCGGAGGGCACGTTAAGCAGTCGGTCCCGGTTCTTTCAATCGTAAAATCATTTCGGAGGCTTTTAGGTGGTTTAAAACTGCGACACCAAGGTTGGCCACTAACCTACATAGCGATGTCAGTTAATTGTGATTGTTCAGCAACGTGCAGCTCACCCCCTACTTGGATGGGTGGCCGATAGTGGCATTTCTATCTAAGCGCTTCCGTGCATCAGAGGGCATTTTAAGCAGTTGGTCCCGGTTGTTTCAATCGTTAGACCATGTCGGAGGCCTTTAGGCGGTCTAAACTCCTACCTGGTGTCGATTGGCCACTAACCTACTCGAAATGAATGAATAGCATGTACGATAGGTTATAATTTGAAAGCCAACAGTAAAACACAAAGCAATAACCACAAGAAAAGTTCAATAAAAACAGAACCTAATGTTAATATAGGCAGCTCAGTCGAGTATCGCACAAATACTATACCAGCCACATTCCCATAAAGGTGTACACACATAAACCTACATGTAAGTACACATATGCATACGTATGTATCTACACATATGCAGTACTAATGCCTACCAAGCGACCGACACAGCTGGCACGCAATTTGCATCTATATAACTTGTTCAGTTCCCTAGGACTGTAATTTAACATATATTGGCAAAACTACTGCATACGCTTGCTATGTGTGTATATACCTTTATTTGAAACTGGAATTAGATCTTATATTGCATTTTGTGTGCAAATTGAAGGTGGGCTTTTCTAGGTTAGGTTATGTAAGTTGTATTGTACAGTACATGTGAAGTTAAGAATGCATAATTGAGGTGTTGTGTCATCAGATACGACCATTAAACAACAATAAACTACGCTTTTATTTTACATCTTTATCTGACGTCTCGGCCCCTTTACAAGAACCAGAGCAAGATGGAAGCAGATGTGTTTTGATAACACCTCAGTCTTCTGTGAGCACGGTTCCTGTAATGGGGCCGAAACGTCAGATAAAAATCACTACATAGTCACTACATATGTAGTATAAAATAAAGTCGTCTCTTTTTCGTGTCTGTCTGTTTGTCTGTCTGTATGCTTAAATCTTTAAAATTACGCAACGGATTTTGATGCGGTTTTTTGTAATAGGTAGAGTGATACAAGAGGAAGGTTTTTATGTAAAAAAAATCCCGAAATTCCCACGGGAACGGGCACAACGTGGGTAAAACCGCGGGGCGCTGCTAGTATAAAATAAAGTCGTCTCTTTTTCGTGTCTATCACACTGTTTGTCTGTCTGTATGCTTAAATCTTTAAAATTACGCAACGGATTTTGATGCGGTTTTTTGTAATAGGTAGAGTGATTCAAGAGGAAGGTTTTTATGTAAAAAAATTCCCGAAATTCCCACGGGAACGGGCACAACGCGGGTAAAACCGCGGGGCGCTGCTAGTGTAAAATAAAAGGGAAGTGTATGCGTAAACGTAGTTTCAATTTAAAATGATGTTCGCTTAAACTTAAAATTAGTTACAATAAACTAATTGATTAATCTTTCATACATTTAATGTTCTTTCAGATCAAGCGCTTTTAGTCAATCTGCTACATGCATCTAGTTTTCAAAATAATATATGTAACCGCATAGAAATTTGTTGGATAGCTATGATGCCACAGACATTGACATCTATTGACACAGACATCGATGTCAAACATATTTTTTTTAAACTCACACTATTGGCTTTCATTATACTAATTGGAAAAAAATATATAATAAAAAAATATACATTTAAAGTATTTGTTAAAATAATGCAAAACTTATAACACCCACCTTTTACGTCGGGGTTAAAAATACATTATTTTCTTCAATAAAGGAAATGCAGACCCAACTCTTATATTGTCCAATTAAACTTTACGCATTCCAAATTGTAAATGGCCACTATACTCGTACACGACTGAAGTACAGTCATAAAAATAGTGGAATATCCTTGAAAAAACTGTACTAAATGCTGAAATAACGGTCCGACGGTACTGTCATTTAGAAAAGGTAGATTTCAATAGTTTTATTGATGGCTATATTTAAAAATTCTTAAAACAAAAGAAAAACAAATTACGGAATAAGTCTTAAATCAATTATGAACCTAAATATGTTTAAAAAACAAAAGTTGTGCGTCAAAATTGTATTTTATATTGTGCGAAATAGAACAATATTTAAAACGAACGTCATTTGTTTATAAAACATGTTTAAGAGGTAATAAAATTAAAAATGGTTGTGCAATCCACCTTCACTACATAGTATGAAATAAAGTCATCTCTTTTTCGTGTCTGTCACACTGTTTGTCTATCTGTATGCTTAAATCTTTAAAATTACGCAACGGATTTTGATGCGGTTTTTGTAATAGGTAGAGTGATTTAAGAGGAAGGTTTTTATGTAAAAAAATTCCCGAAATTCCCACGGGAACGGGCACAACGCGGGTAAAACCGCGGGGCGCTGCTAGTTATTTTATAAATAAACTTATAAACTAGGTAAGCTTAGGTTAGGTTCTTAGGAGATCATTGTTTCATTCCATCTACAAAACAGATACATGTGACATACGAGTATAATGTCACTGCATAGCATTAAGAAACGTACGATATGCAATTTAAAGGCATGCCGTCGTTGATGTTTATAAGTTTTATGTCTATCTAAAAAGATTCATATAAAAGTAGTGTTCAAAAATATTTACCTATAGTACATATCTATTTTCTTTTACCATCTGTATTTTAATTCGCCAACACACAAAATCTTTAGTAAAAGCTTTTATCGACCACTAAATCTACCACCAAAACTAAGAGAGGGGGTCAAAAAAGCTATGGACATTAATTCAGGCGAAATCGTTGGTTCGTGACAGTTCGCAGCAAACAATATGAGAGTCGCACTCCGTATGAATTTCGGTTTAGGAACTATGCCTCGTTTGAATTGCATTTGAACTTGAATAGGTTACGCTTTAAGTATTCAATTTGGCTCGAGTTTGAGATCAGTAATAATGGTTGAGGCTAGTGTAGACTAACGGCACTGTAGTTATATTTCTATATTTCAAACTAGCAGCGCCCCGCGGTTTTACCCGCGTTGTGCCCGTTCCCGTGGGAATTTCGGGATTTTTTTTACATAAAAACCTTCCTCTTGAATCACTCTACCTATTACAAAAAACCGCATCAAAATCCGTTGCGTAATTTTAAAGATTTAAGCATACAGACAGACAGACACGAAACAGAGACGACTTTATTTTATACTATGTAGTGAAGCATGTCATATTTTTACTTGTAATAGTTAATTAATAAGTTACGCATGTTGTGGCACCTATAGAGAGTGCATTTAGGTGTTTAATTTAATGCTAAGTTTTATTTATAAAAGTAATATTTATAGTTTTAATGTACCTCTCACTGGTTGTCCTTAAATAAATAAATAAATAAAACAATTAACTTCTTTAACATTTTATATTTAGCAAATAATACTTATAGCTCTTACTACAACAATCAATTCTGCCAATCACTACATAGTATAAAATAAAGTCGTCTCTGTTTCGTGTCTGTTTGTCTGTTTGTCTGTATGCTTAAATCTTTAAAATTACGCAACGGATTTTGATGCGGTTTTTGTAATACGTAGAGTGATTCCAGAGGAAGGTTTTTATGTAAAAAAAAATCCGAAATTCCCACGGGAACGGGCACAACGCGGGTAAAACTGCGGGGCGCTGCTAGTTATTAATATAATCAATGTCATATTGTAACAAAATAAATTCATACAATTGTAAACAAAAAATCAATGAAATGAATTGAAACTACGTTTACGAATACACTTCGCTTTTATTTTACATTTTTTGACAAGCCCGTTGGCACAGTGGCAGTGAGAGCGCTTACTGTGTCGGGGGTTGCAGGTTCAATTCCCGCCCGGAGTCAACAATATGTGCAGACATAGTTGTTGGCGACGACGTCTGGGTGTCAATTATATATTCTTATAAAGTATTTGTGTACATATATGTACTAGTATCAGTTAGTTAGATTCCATATTACAAGCTTAGAGCTTAGTTTGGGTCTTATTAACCGTGACTGAATTTGTCCGGGTGTATTTATTTATTTACATTTTTATCTGACGTCCCAACTCCTTTACAGGGTCATAGAAGACTGACTTGTCTATGCAAGAAAAATTAAAATATCGCAGCTACCGCCAAATACATTTTGTTAGTTAAGGAATGTTACGATTTACGGAAAAAAGATTACAGTGTCTTGAGATCAAAGAAAATATCTCGCAACTACTCCAAAAGTTTGCTACTAAACGAGGCACGAACGAATAGCATGGCGTCAAATTAGTGGTGTACCGTGCCCGTCTAGATAGCGATTTCCATGTGTAATTTTAGGTTGAAATTTTATTCCAGTATCATTTTCATTCTGTAGTGTAGTACCATCTGAATTGGACGAGAAGTAGGCTGAATTTTGTGGTGAATTTGAGTTTACGCTTAAGCGGCTTAGCAATTCATTAAGTGTTTATATTTTATACTAGCAGTGCCACGCGGTTTTACCCACGTTGTACCTCATCCCGTGGGAATTTCGGGATGAAAAATATATATAACCTTTTCGTTGAATGTGGCTATCTATTACAATAAGAATTATTCAAATCGGACAGATAATTCCTGAGATTACCTCGAACATACAAACAAACAAACAAACTCAAAAAACAAACCACTTTATAATATTAAGTATAGATTAATAAACAGGTGAAAATTATCTTGTACTGTGTATATCAATTTTTGGTGAGAATAAGAGTGGTAACTATTTGACACAAAATCACTTTGAAAACAAATGAAGGAGCCTAAAATCCAACGAAGGTTGGCGGAGGTTTGAAGACCTCCTATTTTTGAAGTCGGTTATAATTATGGTTAAACTGTAATACACGAACGAGTTAACCCGTAAAAGATAACAGTTGCTAAAGAAAAAACTCGACTTTTAGTCTTTGCTATGATAAGGACAAAAAGCCTCTTTCTAGGATATGAAAAAATATTACAAAATTTTTGAAAAACAAACGGATTTTTATCAAAAATTACTATTTTAAAGTCAAGTAAATAATTAGCCTGTAATGTCCCACTACTAGGCAAAGGCCTCTCATATCGCCGAAGATTTCTGTAGATGTCAGGCAAGTAAAATTTAAAAAGTCAAAACATATTTCTCACTAGCAGCGCGGTTTTACCCGCGTTGTGCCCGTAAAATGTAGCCTATAGCCTTCCTCAATAAATAGACTATCTAACAGTGAAAGAATTATTCAAATCGGTTCAGTAGTTTCTGAGATTAGCGCGTTTAAACACAAACAAAACAAACTCTTCAGCTTTATAATATTAGTATAGATTAAGGCAAAATATAATCCAAATCCTTCACTACCCATAGATCCTATCCGATATCCAATAGATACTCATTCATTTGCACATCGACGGATGCTTACATAAATATGAAGTCTCATTATAAACTAAAGCCCCTGTTTCACTACAACGCAAACTATAGAGCTCGTAGCGTAGTTTGACTGAGCAGTGTTGACTCATTGCAATTATTAAGCAACGTGCAGCTCGGCTCTTACTTGGATGGGTGGCCGATAGTGGCTTTTCTATATGAGCGCTATGACGTTAAATTGTCGGTCCCGGTTGTATCAACCGTCAGAACATGTCAGAGACCTTTAGGCGGTCTAAAAACTCCAACACCAGGATTGGTCACTAATCTACTCGTACTACATGTGATTTCCTTGTAATAATTTCAATGCTATAGGTAGAATTTACTAGGTCACAACCAGGCATTTTGCATGTAGAACGAACATTATGGAGAGTGAAACAGTACCTTAACAAATGTAATTAAAACCGAGCTATAGTGTAATGGATATAAAATATGCGGGCTAGTGATACTCAGCTCTTATTAAAGTGAATATTTTTAGAAAATATGGAAAATCGTTGAGATAATTTTTTTATAAACTCATAAGTACTGTTAAAAAATAATTTCAAAAAAAACCCCTACGCAAAAATTGCCGAACAGATTTTTACCATAAATAGCTAAGAACCACCGCAAGGCTTTCAAAAAACACAACGAAATTGGTCAAAGCTTTTGAAAGCTACGATGGCATGACACACACACACACACACACACATACACACACACACACACGTACACACACACACACACGCGCAGACACAAACATACACACACACACGCACACACAAACACAAACACGCGCGCGCGCACACACACACACACACACACACATTCACATACTGCAAATTTTCATCCAAATCCGACAAGTAGTTTTTTTCGCGAAAGAGTAACAAACATACATACGTGTACGAGTACATACATCCATTCACACATCCATCCTCACAAACTTTCTCATTTATAATATTTGTAGGATAATATGACAAGGTTCTATGCAAGAAAAAACACCAGGAACGGAGTACTCTTTGAAACATTTTAAAGACCTCTTTCAAAGTAAAATCATAAGCGACAATCAAGCATCTCCCTAACTAAATGATCATAACTTAAGTGCAACTTTACATTCCACCCCGTTAAGTCCCCTAATGATGTCCTATTCATTGTCGAATCTAGGTTTTACTCAAAGAACTAGATCAACTCTGTTTTGAAAAAGTGTTGATTACGCTGAGTTATTATATTGCCTAAGAACCAGCCCTGGTGCCACTGTATTGAGTGTAGCTGCCGATGTTCTTCTTCACCGAGTGGATGGTCAACCTGACCAATCCTGGTGTCAGAGTTATTGAGCCGCCAAAGGCCTCTGACATGGCTCATGTAACGACTACTATCCGTAGAAAGAAACTGGGACCGACGGCTTAACGTCCAATGCACGAAATCATTTTACTTTTCGGGTAATCAGGTGATTCAGCCTGCCATGCCGTAACCAAACTAAATATATCTAAAATTAAATATGTCTCACTGTTGACGACGATGATCGAAGTTATTTGAAAAAGTAAACACTGAATTGTAGCTTCAGTTCATCAATATATTTTACTAGCAGCGCCCCGCGGTATTACCCACGTTGTGCCACATGGGAATTTCGGTATGAAAAATAGCCTATACCTTTATTTATACCTTTCCGTTCAATGTGGCTATCTATTACAAAAATAATTATTCAAATCGGACAGGTAATTCCAGAAATTAGCTCGAACATACAAACAAACAAACAAACAAACTTAGAAATGTTACCACTTTATAATATTAGTAAGCCGTCGGTCCCGGTTACTTCCTACGGATAGTAGTCGTTACATGAGCCATGCCAGAGGCCTTTGGCGGCTCAATAACTCTGACACCAGGATTGGTCAGGTTGACCATCCACTCGATGAAGAAGAACATTAGTATAGATTTCAAAAACAACGTCATCCTTCAATATTTCACTATACTTTAACATAAACAAGCTAAACGCATTACCCCACATTTTTTGAGTCGGTCGTCCGCCAATCTTTCGTATTATCATCCATCACGCCGAAGCCCTCATTTGAATAATCCTCCCCCACATATCAAATCAGGAAAATGATCTTCATTTTTCTATTTTCTTACTCGTTTTGAAACTTCTGAAATCAATTACCATTTATATTAGATACTTATCTTAAGATGGAATTGTTTGTGAAGATTTTAGAAAATGAAGACGTTTTTACGTTTTTTTTTTGCTTTTTTATTTTGAAGTTACTGTTACGGTTAGTCACTCTTTTCAATTCGAAGTCACCAGTTGCCAGTCCCTCCTGTATGAGTCCAGTTCGTTCCGTTCGTTTTGTAGTAGATAATTAAAAAGTACTTACCTATTTATTAAAGCGTAATATACATACACATGGAACAGACGTCTTCGCCAACAACTATGTCTTCACATATTGTTGACTCTGGGTGGGAATCGAACCCGCAACCTCCGACACAGTAAGCGCTCTCACTGCCACTGTGCCAACGGGCTTGTCAAATACATAAATAGTAGACTTTTATGAGGAAGGTTATAGGCTAAATTCCCAAAACTCTTATGGCGACGGGTACATTACGGGGCGTTTCTCCTATCCTATACTAGCAGTTTTACTCGAGTTGTGCCCTTTCCCCTGGGAGTTTTGGGAATTTTTTAAGGTATAAAACATCCTCTTGAACTACTCTATCTATTAAAAAAACTGCATCAAAATCCGTAGCGTAGTTTTAAAGAATTAAGACAGCGGAAAGCGACTTTGTTTTATACTATGTAGTGATACAGTATTTAATTCTAGTCTCGATACTCAATATTACTTACAACTACAATAAAACTATTACATCACTCATAAAACCTAACAAATAGAAACACATAATTCCAAATATTTATTACCGAAACATTAAATTATAATAAATTACAGTAAACAGAACACATATGATGATAATGGTCACGTACGATCTTTACGAGCTGGGAGAAAAATGACGAAAAATAAAATCTTAAGTGGTTTCCACACTAATCCCGGAATAGTGGCCGACCGGTAATAAGCCAAGCTGTGAGGTCAACTTCGCCACGCTTTTAACCGGAGAATGGCCACGTTTACTTAGTTTGACTTCGATAGTTCATAGTGCGTGAGTTAAAGAAAGTCAGCGATCAAGCTTAGTTTTGAAGTACCGCCTAAAGGCATGAATCAGCGATCAATCTGTAATCTATCAAAGTAAAATTTTAATGATTTAGCAATAGTTGGAACTACGTTACGGACACACTTTGCTTTTATTTTACATTTTTATCTGACGTTTCACAGAATCTAATCTTCTAATATATAAAATTCTCGTGTCACGGGGTGCGTAATTGAACTCATCAGAAACGGCTCGACCGATTCTTATGAAATTTTGTGTACATATCGGGTAGGCCTGAGAATCTATTCATCTATTTTTCATCCCGAAATTCCCGCGGGAACGGGTACAACGCGGGTGAAACCGCGGGGCGCAGCTAGTAATCTATAAAAAATACATTCATTATTATAGCTATTCAGAGGTTTTCTCTAATCAAATCATTAACCTTCTTTACTGACACATCAAACTTAATCTATAGTTTAATATAGCGGTGGAAGCCACCTCTAACTACTATAAAAGTTTACGATCTATATTGTCAGAGCAATGAAAGGAAAATAATTCTGTATAATATCCGAACCCGAACGATAGTTCACGTCTAATAAACGTGCTACGCAATAATCACCTTTCATGCTATTGAATTAGAGCTGTAGGTGTTATTAAAAGTTGGATTTTACGATTTGTAGTGATGTGTTTTATCTGCTGTAGTGTTAGTGTTATTTGTGTGTGTTTTGTTATTTATTTTTAACCGACTTCAAAGACTGTCAAATTGATTTTGTTTGTACTATTTATGAAAAGAAAATATTGAAAATTGTAGCAGTATTATGTTTTAATAAAGTTTAGTGTTGTTTTTGAAAAATCACTAAATGAAAAATATTTCAATAAGTACACAACGTTAAGTTACCAATTAAGACCCCAAATTTGATTCCCAAATGTATGTTACTTGTCTACATATATTTATTTACCCTTCAAACGTGCCTTTTTAAGTTCAAAAAGGGGCACTTGAATTATGACATTTCTTTACCAATAAAGCACTGATGACACATAGTGCGGGTGCTGGCTGTGTCACACCGTCCAGTATGACACCTTTCACACAAAGAATACAACGTCACGCGACCCGCACCCGGCTCGCACCCGCACTATACGTGTCCTACGCTTTAGAACACTCCTTTAACAGAGGAAACAGGAAGCCAAATATTTAGCAAAATAGTTTAAAGCAATTTCCTATCAAACTCCAACCAAACTATTTGAAATACTTCACAAACTATCTAAACAGGTCGAAGGAGCTACTAATTTATCCAAACATTTGTTTTGTTCTATACAAATTCAAAATTTGAACTAATGTTACCGCCAATAACAAACTTGGATTGGTATTTGGTTATTTGAAAGATGGCATGATGAAAGAGGAGACATAGGATGATAAAACATCATCAAAAATCCTTCAAGACAATAGGGGTCATATTAATGCGAATAACGAATAACGAATAACGAGTGCAATATAATGACGCATATCGCATTTTAATGAAATATCCTCGGTACAGTAGCGCTTCAAGCATGTTCGCCGAAGCAGGAATACCCGACTTTTTTGGCATTATGAGGCACCGAATCTCGTCTTTCTGGATTAGATTAAGAAATTCTGATAACTCGATCTTAAAAATGTTGACTGAATATTGGGACAATCCCATTTTCAAATATTGGGCCTCTGTACAATGCAATGAGAACCGAAAGTGATTTATATTATGTGAATCGTTTTTGGCTTTCATCAAAAATCTTTCTTTATTTTATTGTATTATTTTATTTTATATTTATCTCAGTATGTTTGACATTTTATTGATATAATTAATGTATAATGTATATGTATGGCTATGGGTTTTTTGCCTGAAAATAAAGAATTTATTATTATTATTGTTTCTCCTCGGAGTCACGGGACAAGCCCGGGCTTTTTGAGAGGCATGCAAGGGGATACAGATCCAACTTGTAGAGGCCCTTTGGAGATGTTTAATGTAATGGATTACAACTAATTATTATTATTATTAATAACCGCGTATTAAGACTAGTTTAACCATGAATTAATGGTTTGTCACTTTCTGATATACGCAATTTTCCGAAGAGCAAAAGAGACAAAACAGTTTATCAGTGTTTTAGTTACACCGCGTTTATTAATAAGGTGTTAGATGTTTTATGTATCACTAGCAGCGCTCCGCGGTTTTACCGACGTTGTGTCCATTTCTGTGGGAATTTCGGGATGAAAAATAGCCTATGCTACTCGTGGATAATGTAGCTTTCGAATGGTGAAAGAATTTTTAAAAACGGTCCAGTTGTTTTTAAGCCTATTCATTACAACCAAACAAACAAAGTTTTCCTCTTTATAATATTAGTGTAGATTAGATGTGTGTTATTTGATAAACTAATAAAATAAAGCTAAAGTTTTATGATGTTGATTTTTGTTTGTTTGTTTGAACGCTATAATCTTAGAAACTACCAATACGATTTGAATAATTATTGTTATAATAGATAGCCGCATTCATAACAAACGAAAACAAACACAATACAGGTAATACTTACCGTGAGGCACTGCTAATAATATACGAAAGTTTCGTAACAGAATACTATTATCACTACATAGTATAAAATAAAGTCGTCTCTTTTTCGTGTCTGTCTGTTTGTCTGTCTGTATGCTTAAATCTTTAAAATTACGCAACGGATTTTGATGCGGTTTTTTGTAATAGGTAGAGTGATTGAAGAGGAAGGTTTTTATGTAAAATAATTCCCGAAATTCCCACGGGAACGGGCACAACGCGGGTAAAACCGCGGGGCGCTGCTAGTTTAGATATATCAAAGAGTTAAAATTAGAACAATCTCATTAGATTTCACAAGATCTCTCAATGCCTATGTTATTCGATATTATATAATAGTAATAGTAGTATGAAGGGCTTTATTTAAGTACTCATTTAAGCAAAGCGCTTCGGTAAGTTCTAAATATAAGACAAAGGATTAATTAATGAAGCTGTAAAGTTTGTTGAACTAACACTATAATTAAGAAAAATATCCGTATACAACTATACACCTCTGGTGGCCTTGTGGTATGTGTATTCGACGGACAAGACTGAGGTCCTGTGTTCAATTCCTGGGTCTCGAAGTCATGGTAGTTCACACCAAAACGCGGGGCGTGGCTAATTCTCTACACTATTCGTACTATTTCCGTACTCTCTCTATTGACAAAACAATTAAAGGCCCATTCCCTTTAAACGGTGTCGGAAAACAATTATATTGAGTATGTCGAGCACCGACATGTCTTGGCGGGACTCCAAACCGCTGCGGCTCTCATGTAACACCATTATTACGTTTAATTGCAATTTTAATTAATAACCAATACTTTTTGAAAGAGGAATGTATCGATTTGTGTTAATGTTATTACTTTATAAGGACATAGTGATCACGGAAGAGCGAAACATTTACTCGGTATAAAATAAATAAATAAATATAAATATAACCGGACAAATTCACACACGGTTAATTAGTCCCAAACTAAGCTCTAAGCTTGTAATATGGAATCTAACTAACTGATACTACTACATATTTATTACACAAATACTTTATAAGAATATATAATGAACACCCAGACGTTCGTCGCCAACAACTATGTCTTCACATATTGTTGACTCCGGGCGGGAATCGAACCCGCAACCCCCGACACAGTAAGCGCTTTCACTGCCACTGTGCCAACGGGCTTGTATACTTCTCTATTTTGTGGTAGCGCTCGTGACGTAGTTTGACTAAACGATGTTAGCTCATTGCGATTGTTAAGCAACGTACAACTGAGCTCTTATTTGAATGGGTGGCTGATAGTGGTATTTCTATCTGAGTACTACCGTGCTTCGGAGGCACGTAAAATTGTCGGTCCCGGTTGCTTTAATCGATAGACTATGACAGAGGCGTCCAGGTGGAATAAACTCCGACAACAGAGTTGGCCGCTGGCCTTCTTATAATAAATAACGTATGTCTTCAATCTTAACGCCTTAGTGGTGTAGTGGTATGAGCTTTCGCCTGCTAAGACTGTGGTCAATTCCCGGGTCGATAACATTTTTCCTTATTTCAGACACAGCTCGGGTTTTGAGATCACCAACCCACATTAGGCAAGCGTGGTGATAACGCCTAATCCTCCCCACTGTACTGATATCTTTGGTGAGACGAGAGGCCCAACAGAGGTACTTCAATCTTATCTACAGCTATCGGTTTGAGATTTTATATTAAACCTGTGTTTTTCAAAGTATTTCAAACCACCAAAAGATGCAATAATGAACAGAGTACACTCTCGAATAAAGACCACAACATCAAACTTGTATCTAAACAAGCAAATAACCTTTGATTCCCAGCGTCAGCAGTTGTTGAACTTTACAACCGATCTCGTGGAACGTAAAACAAAATAAACTGAAGTGTGACCCTTTTGGAAATGGAACGATTCGCATTTGTGTTCTGTTCCTAAGTTTGGGGGTTCTCTTTGAAATAAAATTATTTACAATACTTTTTGAAATACATTGATATTTTTTGGAAAACGAAAGACAGAAGATAGATACTGTTATTTGTTTTATTTTTTATAAGATAAGGATTGTGTTTTTATAACCAATGAACTAATTTATGGGAGACTCATAAACGACGCAAAGTATTCAAATATATGCAAAATTATATTAACACCTTGTATTATTCGGTTTCAAAAAAATTTCGTTACTTCTTACACTGTTAAAATTTTCATAAAATTCTTAGATAAGATTAATTTAAAATAAAAAGATAGCGCTCGTGGCGTAGTTTGACCAAGCGATGTTAGTTCATTGCGACTGTTAAGCAACGTGCAGCTCGACCCCTACTTGGATGGGTGGCCGATAGTGGCATTTCTATCTGAGCGCTACCGTGCTTCGGAGGGCACGTTAAATTGTCGGTCCTGGTTGTTCTAATCGTTAGACCACGTTTGAGGCCTTTAGGCTGTCTAAAAACCCCGACACCAGGGTTGGCAACTGACCTACTCGAACGAACTTACTTTTTATTAAAAATAAAATTAATTAATTAATTCTTTAATTCACAGAAGCATGTTCAGTTTTCAAATACATAGTATTCCGAAACAATAATTCCCAGATGATACCTGCAATTTTATTGAATCCGGAAATAACCATTTCGATGAAAAACTCTACTAAAAAGATAATGTCATCAGCAGACAAAGGGATTTAAATTTTACTTTACTTTTGCAAAATAAAATCAACTCTACTACCTTCATAATAAGGTAAATGTAACATTAAAACTATTTGCAAACCTTTCGTCTCACCTCAAATGTCGAAAACATGTATCCGGTAACACAAAGCTGTCAAAAGAAGTTGAATAACTTAAGTGTAAGCAAATATGAAACCTCTCTTCATTGAAATAAGAACTAACAAGTTTTAGAACAGACGTTGGTATGGAATTTGAATTCCGAACGCAGTGGTTTTCAAGTCAGTTCGGTCCGGACTTCCCTAGTGAGAGGACGTGCCGGGATTTCGAATTAAAATTGCCGCGAAAAATCGTAATAGAAAAGTTTACGGAAGTGCCTGTTTGTGCGTGGGAACTTTAAAATAATGGATTGTTTTAATATGTAGTGCCGGTTTGTGAGTTAAGGTAAGGTGTATTTTAATTACTTCAATATTTTATAATGTCTTATTTATTTATTGTTACACCAGCGGCGTTTATACATGACGTTAATAATTTTGTAAGTAGCATTGAATACATTCAAATACGGTGCGCAAAACCAATTATAGATGTAATCAGCATTCATAAAGAATAGGTATCACAACAGCTGAAGAAGAAAAATAAGAAAGATAAGAGAATAATGAGTAAGTTAAAATTATTAATTAAACATTTAAAAAAAAATAGAAACACGTTAAAAATAAAAATAAAACACACACAATTATAATGTCATTATTATCATATATTTCTTAATAAATGTCCAAAAAGGAGGACGTTCATAATTCATCGGATTTTTTAACCTAAATTGAAAAACCTATTAAGTAAAACCATGTAAATTAAACAATGTTTCAAGTTATTTTTTACATAGTTATGTTGAATAATAAATTGTTTAATGATTTAAAAAAAAACATCATCTATGTAGAATATGAAAAAGTTTATTCCAAAATGCTTAATTTAGTTTCGGATTGGTTTTTACACTGCTTTTACTATGTGTGTTTCATATTTGCGTCATGAATCTTTATGCATAAAAATTATGTGTCACGTTGTTTGTCCGCGATGGACTCGTAAACTACTGAACCGATTTAAATTTGATTTCCACACCGTGTGCAATTTGATGCAACTTGAAAGATAGGATAGCTTAGATCGCAATATATAGTCCATTTTATCCCGAAATTCCCGCGGGAAAAAGTACAACGCGAGTAACACGCGGGGCGCGGCTAGTTAGATATAAAAATATTAGTTGATTTTATTTAAGAGTGTATGGAGTCGGCATTTCATTTTAGGGATCTAAGATTATTTAACGTGTTTTCTTTACGAACATACCTAGTGACCAATAGTCAATAGCAAGTCTTATATTTCTGAAAGTTATGGAATTCTATTAAAAAATTAACGAAGCTTTCATAATTATTATCATTCCACAAAATGTAGTAAAAATTAAATTTTTATCGACATTTAACATTTTATTGGTCGTAAAATATTGAAACCCAAACTTTTACCGTCCAATTGAAATTCAAAATTTTATTTGAGAAGTTTTAGTTGTGTGATTGCTTTACGGAAATTGACTATTCGCCACAGTTTTAGTTAAAATACCATTTCCATTTTATTTTGTGCATAAAAGTACAATTTGTTTTTATTCGGTAAAAAAATACAAGACTTAGCATTTTGAAAGGTATTGCTGCGAAATGACTACGAAATTCGTAGATCACCAAGCATTTGCTACGAATCAACGTAGTGCCTACGTTTGCTACGCCGTAGTCGTACCCGTAGTACAACTGAGGTAGTACAAGACAAAATGCCCTGCATCTATCGTCTCGATAATCAAAACTTTTAAAGATATTTTATCACATAGAAATTAATAGAAGGTCGTTCACTTGCACTAATCCTTTAAACTTCGTCTAAAGATTTTAAACAAACAAACACACAGGCAGGTGGTGTTCTCATATTGATTTGTTTTAGTCATTCAAAAACAATTTTTACAATATTTTAATGGTAAATATTAATCATGTTTTCATACATTCAATTTTCACGCTACTATTTATATCTCTAATCTAAAAATATTACGCTGGCTATTTCAAATGACTCCTCCAAAAATGTGAGTTGTATTATTTTCAGTTTGTACCAATTATTTTATTGCCAATTTGGGTATTAACAGAACAAAATTAAATGTTTGTACCGATGATATTAAATATTCTATTAAAAGTTTGTTTAAGGAATTTAATTATAAGTTAATTCTGGTAAAGTCGTCCCTTAAGGGTGCTAAAGGTCGGCACATCTGCTTTTCTGCTATATCTGCTATTCCCTGGGTCCTTAATTAGCAGAATAACAGCACACGTTTGCGTCGTCATCTCTCGGTTTTAGATTAAAGCCTGTAAAATCTCCAATTCAAATAGCGCGACAGAATTCAAATGAACCTGACCCACTACCATTTGTTTTTCGAATGAATCTCGATTGAAGTTTCAGTGTAATTGGATTTGATCGATTAGCTTGATAAGTGGTTTTTGGTATAATAGTATCATTCCGAGCTTAGCCGCATACTGTAGGTTATAGGTCGGTTGCATACCGCAAATATTGTGCAGTCGGTAATGTTTGTGAACCGCATGCGGTTGTGCTCAACCGGGTGCGGAATGTTACGTTAATTAAATTTAAACGTTAATGTTAATTAAAACGAGCACACTAAGCACTACTTAGCAAGTTATATATGGTAACTTACTTCCAAAAACTAATCTTCGCCCTTGATAAAACATACTTTCATCCATACTCAAAAATGATTTCATTAATATTAGACACGTTTTTAATTTGATTCATTAGGAAATAAATAATAAAGAGTTTAACACAAATTAAATCATCAAGCATTAAAATAATTTAACTTCTTTTCTCGATCGCAACTCGATTAATCCTTTCACCACTCCCACAAACCAATAGTACGGGTATAAAATCGCTCAGAATTACGCTGCGGACTAGAATTTTAAATGAGACACTCTCACGAATCGCTCTGACGTCTTGCTCCAAGATTTATTTCGGTTTTTGCATTTTCAACCGCTCGTTTGTACGTTTGTTTGTACAAGAACAATTCTGCTGAGGACGATTATCTCAATAAAAACTCGATTTAAATGCGAACAGACTACTTCGAATAAGTTTTCTTTCGAGATACTTTGGTATGGGGTTTCGGGGTAGGGTTTTGGTTGTGTTTAGATTCTATGTTTAATATAAGCTATTTATGTTTAAAGAACGTTTTTTAAAGTTACGAAGAAAAATGTTGGGAATGAGTCTAAAAATATGTTAATAGACTTTACAGTTTCCTTAATTTTTTTATCGAACTTACTTATAGCTAGCCGTATTGAACCAAAGCGTTCTAACAATTGTTAATCAAGAACTATTTTACTATGTTAATTATACCTATACAAATATACATAATGCGGTTTCACCCACAGCGCACCCGTTCCCGTAAGAAATACGAGATAAATAGTAGCCTATATCCGCCTCCCGGTTCTAAGCTACCTCCCCACCAATTTTCAGCCAAATCGGTTCAGCCGTTCTCGAGTTATAAATAGTGTAACTAACACGACTTTGTTTTATATATATATATATATAGATTTTCCAATAAAGTTCGATACCAAAGCATTTTTTTACCGTAGAACGAGTATTCAAATCAAACACAGAATTCAAAATATTTAAATCTGAGCGCTAGAGCAAACACACACAGAAATCGTAAACATTCTAAAAGTTATCTGGAGTTGGACGCAAATACCGAATGTCGTGATTAGAATTTGTAAATCAAACGCCCTTAATTTGCATGTTTTGATCGTCGAATAAGGGCGGTTACATATGGTACCGAATAAATATAGCAGAGATAACTCGATCGATTGTCGAAAAACATTTCATCGAAGGTCGTTATATCGAAGCAAATTTCTCAACAAGCGCATAGTAGCGGTCGTGCTGTACCGTGCAGTTTGCTTAAGAATTGTTGACGAAAAATTGAATTTATCGATGAAAACTCGATATGATTGTTAAACAATTTGATACTTTACTTGGATAGGAAGCTGGTAGTGGTACTTATATTTGAGCGCTACCGTGGCACAGAAAGCACATTAAATTAACAGTCCCGATTGTTTTACTCCTTACACTATATCGGAGGCCTTTAGAGCCGATATTGCGTTAAGCGTTCGGTGCGCCCGCCGCGTGTGGCTTCATACAAAACTGAACCGTAACGTGCGCCCGTCGCGTGCGGTGTCATACAAAAGCACGCGGCGGGCGCACGCAACGGGCGCACGCGACGGGCGCACGCAACGGGCGCACGCAACGGGCGCACGCAACGGGCGCACGCTACGGGCGCACGCGACGGGTGCACGCTTAACGCGGTGTTGACTAAAAACTCCGACGTCAGGGTTGGCCACTAACCTACTCGAAAAGAATAAATGAATACTCTATAATCTCTATTTTTAGAATGTTTTACAAACTGATTATGTCCCGTCTATATGTCAATGCTTGTGAAGTTAATTGATCCAGTCACTTAGTAATTCGTTTTAACAGTCGAGTGCGTATCACTCCGTTATGTTAAGTGTTTATTTATTAATTACTTTTATTGTTTTTAATTCATCATGTTGAAAAACTTATGAGATTTCAATATAAAATATCTTTTTCTTATAGTATTAGTAAATCACTCTACTGATATCTTCAGTGAGATGAAAGCCTTTGCCTAGCTGTGGGGTATTACAGACTTAAACTTAATGCACTTAATATTAGTTAATCAGATAAATAAAGTTTAATTTAGGCAATATAAATAAAACTATTTTTGTCAGTAAGGACATTATTGCAATTTTATTTTAAAAGCATAATGGGGAATTAAATTAACATTTACAATAAGGGCCAATAAACGCGTATAAAGAACATTAGAACTATCAAATGGTTTGTCACTTTCTGACATACGCAATTTTCCGAAGAGTAAAAGAGACAAAACACTATATAACAGTGCTTTAGTTACACCGCGTTTATTAATAAGGCAGTAAGACTTTAAAGTCACCACAAAATGTTACTTTCTTGAATTCCAACGAGTTGAATACATATCAAAACGTCAAGCGAAGACAGATTACTACCAAAATTTAACAGAATATCTTCTGTCACGTTTAATGTGAAACCCCCTTAACAACATAATTATAATTACTTTATACATGTTTGCTGTTTTGATTTAGGCAGATTACATTTGTATGTATACATATACTCGTATTAGAGAGAACACACAACAGTGAATTTTAAGCACAGCTTAAAATGTGTTAGGGTTTAATCGTGTTTATTTGATTTTCGTTATAAAATTAATAACTATGGTAATTTTCCAAGTTTTGGGTTACATTTTGGGACTAGTTGAATTATAATAAGGTATGCCTAAGGGCCGACACTGCGATAAGCGTGCGCACGCCGCGGTTCCATACAAAAATGAACCGCCGCGGGAGCACGCCGCGTGCGCCCGCCGCATGTAGCTTCATACAAAATTGAACCGCCGAGTGCACCCGTCGCGTGCGGTGTCATACAAAAGTGAACGGCCGCGGGAGCACGCCGCGTGCGCCCGCCGCATGTAGCTTCATACAAAATTGAACCGCCGAGTGCACCCGTCGCGTGCGGTGTCATACAAAAGTGAACCGTCGCGTGCGCCCGTCGCGTGCGGTGTCATACAAAGGTGAACCGTCGCGTGCGGTGTCATACAAAAGTGAACCGCCGCTTAACGCAGTGTTGACCCTAAAGCCTAGATGTGCAAAGGATACAGGACATGCTGTGATTCATATTTAACACTAAAGTAATAAGAAAAATGTCACACATTCGTTTTCGTCATTCGGAAAATGAATTAAAATGTCTAACTCAGAGGGGATACCTACGCGACGTGAGTACGAAAAACTATACTGTGAAAATTGTTACATCGAAAACTTTATACCGAATTATATAGTGCGAAGTATACCGGAGCATATAGACTTGTTACTGAGATGGCCATTAAATCAACACTCAACTAACTGACGAATTTTTTAAATACATTAAATGTCAAAATCACTTTTTAAATCTCTACTAAGGAAGCATTTGATGTCTCTGAGTTCAGGTGTAGTTATTTCTTTAACGGTTTGAAATTCGAAAAATTGATACGCCAGACGCCGCGCTTCTCTCTCCCTCCCACTGCGAACCCAAAACGATACCCGTTCGAATTCGTAAATCAGAAATATGACCGAAACATTTATCGGTACACTATTGACCGGGATACATTCAAGGGAAAGGTAATATAGCCAAGCCCGTTGGCACAGTGGCAGTGAGAGAGCTTACTGTGTCGGGGGTTGCGGGTTCGATTCCCGCCCGGAGTCAACAATATGTGAAGACATAGTTGATAGTTGTTGGCGACGACGTCTGGGTGCCAATTATATGTTCTTATAAAATATTTTTGTATGTATATATAGTAGTATCAGTTATTTAGATTCCATATTACAAGCTTAGTTTGGGTCTAATTAACTGTGAGTGAATTTGTCCGGGTTTATTTATTTATGATTTTTGTCCTGTAGTTCTCACGGGAAAGGCACAACGCGGTTAAAACCGCTGTCGCTACTATTTGATTAATACGAGGTATATTAAAGTTTTAAACAAGAGCTCAATAACTCCTCTTTCTAATAAAAGGACAAAGCTTGAATCTCTATTGAATACCGAAGGTGTTTGATTACAGTCAAATATTTCAGACTTCAACTTTACCGGAAGTTTATCAATTAGTTAGTCAGTCTGCAACCGCCATTAATTCTACTAATACTATTAAGGCGAGGATATGTGGCGCTCGGGCAGATCTGAGGTGGTGAGGTGCGGGGCAATCAGCGGGGCGCTGCCCGCGCGCCCCGCTACAAAACATCGCACAAAGCGCGCTGAATAAATTAAAATTACCGTTGAAACTTTTTTATTATACCCTTCGATCAACAATGCACAACTAGATGTCGGGTCGGCGCAAAAAATACGTCTCGGTGAATAACGCCTCATTTGAAAAGTGAGGCGTTATTCTCACTTATGTTATTACTTATGTTAGACTAAACTATGATTCAAGTTTGCATTCATTCTCAACAAGCTGGATTTTTGTGCAGACCTTGAATACGTCATTACAAATGATATGTCAAAAGTCCCTATCGATCCCGCTTGTGCGTTGTTTTTAATTCGAGGTCAAAGGTCACAAATTTGCGTTTTTTGCGTATATCTCTGAAACAATGAGAGCTACCGAAAAATGGTTCAAACAAAGTTTGTAGATCGTAAAATTGTCTACAAAAAAGATCTCAACACTTTTTCTTCTACGGTGCACAGTTCTCGAATTATGGCTATTTTAAACATAGAAAATACGAATATGCACTCATACGTGGCCAGTATAGATATTTGAGTTTTGTGATAAATACAAGAAACAATAAGAGAGTGCAGTTATCTTGTCTCCCTCCAACATCTGCTTCTGCTTATCAACACTTATTTCGTGTGTTCTACCAAGTGCAAGTGTGGCTAGGCAATGATCTAAATCCTGAAGATTGGGGCTGGAAACTGATGAATAATAGTTTGGAGCCAATACAGACTTTACTGTCACCTGCTCCAAAAAATTACTCAATACAATTTTTTGTAATTGCAAAAAAGTAGTTAATTTTAATTAAATTTAATTTTTTTTAAAAATCATCATAAAAATAGTGTCCCATTACATTACTGGGGAAACCACGTTAAAAAAAAGCGCCTTGTACACTACTTCAGAGGTGGGGCGGGAATGTGTGCATATTATATAGTCGAAAATACGATTTTCCTGCGGTCTAAAGTCACGATATCTCGAAAGCGATGCTTTGTAGAAGAAAAGTGTTGAGATCTTTTTTGTAGACAATTTTACGATCTACAAACTTTGTTTGAACCATTTTTCGGTAGCTCTCATTGTTTCAGAGATATACGCAAAAAACACAAATTTGTGACCTTTGACCTCGAATTAAAAACAACGCACAAGCGGGATCGATAGGGACTTTTGACATATCATTTGTAATGACGTATTCAAGGTCTGCACAAAAATCCAGCTTGTTGGGAATTAATGCAAACTGGAATGTCTATTTTAACTGGAGTATTTCCTAGTAGTATGTGTAGTATGTAGGTACATTCAATTAGGCAATATGAAGTGTAGGTATTTTTATGACTTACTCGTTTTGTGCATGAGTTGGTTGCACGGGAACAAGTTCAGTTAGTGTTATTGGTATATTATCTGACTGTTTATTCTGACACCTAAAAAAATAAACAAGGCTATAAGTTACTAATTTACTCTTTGAAACTTTACTCTTTGACCAGCTTTGACTATTTATTTTACTTTGAGCTTTGACTATATTTATTAATTTTACATACTTACCTAAACATACCAGCATGTCTTTTTACCTTCCTTTTCCGCTTCCTTGTGTAACAGTTTCTGATTTTATTGATACTTTATTTTACCAAGATGTAAACAATAGTCGATTTTATAGATGTGAACTCACGAAGCAGAGCGTCCGGTTCACAACCGTACACTACGAGCTACGCTCGTCGACTGAAGCTAGTAAACAATCTGATGCGATGCCTGCGTTCCATAAAATAAGGTTGAGATTTGTGAAGCAAGACTCAAGTGCGTGAAACATGGCGGGCGAATATTTCGTTTTATTTGAATTCTTTTACGTTTTTATAGAAATTGGCGGGTCTAATGAAAAATGTAACTGATTTAGAATCTAAGTGAGTATTAGGAAATTGATATTCCAAAAAAAAAACGATGAATATCGCTTCAAATAACGAGATCTAGGACGAGAAAAAAATATTTTTACATAATCTTGTGCATCTTATTTCTACATTATTATAATGAATTTTAAAATTCTACTCGATTTAGTATTTTATTGAGGATATATTCTTTTAATTGGTATTTTTATTTTTTTGATAGAATCTATAGAAGTGTTAATATTTGATCGTCAAAGTAGCGACTATGCGCGTTATTTTCACATATCCTCGCCTTAATCACTTTACTAATATTTATTACCGTCGGTTCTTGGTTAATGAAAAAGGCGTAGAAGCAAAAACATGTTGGCGCCGGTTTCCAATGACGGGCAGATTTTTTGAAAAAAGAACATTCAACGTTCGCTTTTATTCCAATGTAATGTTTTTTTATTACTTACTAGCAGCGCCCCGCGGTTTTACCCGCGTTGTGCCCGTTCCAGTAGGATTTTTTATACGTATATAACTTCACCTTGAATCACTCTATCTATTTTAAAAAAACTGCATCATTTGTTGCGTAGTTTTAAAGATCTAAGCATACATAGGGACAGACAGACAGCGGAAAGCGACTTTGTTTTATACAATGTAGTGATTGCCGTCGCTTCCCTTTACCGCAGTACTCTTTCGCAGCAGCGCTCGTGGCGATGTCAGTTCATTGCCATTGTTAAGCAACGTGCAGCTCAGCCCCTACTTGGATGGGTGGCCGATAGTGGCATTTCTATCTGAGCGCTACCGTGCTTCAAAGAGCACGTATAGCAGTCGGCCCCGGTTGTTTCCATCGTTAGACAATATCACAGGCCTTTAGGGGGTCTAAAAACTCCGACACCAAGGATGGTCACTGACCTACTTGAAATGAACGAACCAGATAAGAGTGCTTTTCCACTACATTGCTTTGCGACATTTGGTACAAATTTTACCGCAAGAAGCTAAGAATAGCACTATTAAATCTCCCTAACTTATGTATTACAGAACAGTTTAACACCTAAACTAACATCACTAAGTTTTAGCTTATTAAGTTAAGCTTACTTCGATTAACAATACAAACTATATCCAATCGGAACTAAGTAAGATTACCTAAGTTAGTATACAAGTAGGTTTTAGGAGCTGTGCAGCACTAGGGTAGTAAAAATGGCATATCGTTTCATGGTTATGAGAGTATAAGATAATCTTTAAATAATTCTAACGCCCGTACGCAGAGACGTCGAATACTTCCTTAGTAGAGATTTAATGAGAGATTTTGACATATATAGCCTTATTAATAAACGCGTATTAAGAAAATTTTAACTATCAAATGGTTTGTCATGGAGTGACAGACCTCTAGGCCTCGTCTGAAAATCAGCGCTGCCAGTCACACGTCCGTGGCGGCATTACGCTGAGACGAAGCCTGTTCAGACCTCACACAGTATTTCTGTTCGTGTAATTGTTCAATGTATGTTATTTAATGTATGTTCTGTAGTTTTCTTTTTGTTTTGTTTCTCCTTTTGTTGTATGATTGTCTGAATAAATGTTTTTATTTTATTTTATTTTCTATTTCACTTTCTGACATACGCAATTTTCCGAAGAGCAAAAGGGACAAAACACTGTGTAAGGGTCTAGACAGACGGACTGCAATTCAACTGCAATCCGACTGCCAAATGGCAGTTCAGATGCAGTTTGAATGCAGTTGGCTCGACTGCAATCAAACTGCACGTCGACGGGCAGTTGGCGTGCAGTTGGATTGCAGTCTGTCGTTGTAACTGCACTCAGACTGCAATCCAACTGCACGCCAACTGCCCGTCGACGTGCAGTTTGATTGCAGTCGAGCCAACTGCATTCAAACTGCATCTGAACTGCCATTTGGCAGTCGGATTGCAGTTGAATTGCAGTCCGTCTGTCTAGACCCTAACAGTGGCGTTTATAAATAAGACGGTTTATGTATAAAAAATACGTCATCTCACATTGGGACAGCGGGCTTGTCGATCATACTTATGTTGTCTACTGGGTCCTTTCATGGTATAGACGCAAAACACCTCAGTCTTCTGTGACCACAATTCCTGTAAAAGAGCCCAAACGTTTTTACGTCTGTTCAGATAAAAATCTTAACTTCGAGCTAATCTCAAGAATTACCTGTCCGATTTGAATAATTCTTTTTGTAACAGATAGCCACATTCAACGGGAAGATTAAAGGTTATTTTTCATCCCAAAATTGCCATAGGAACAGGCAAAAAACGCGGGTAAAACCGGGGCACTGCTTGTGTATTTATGTTATGTTGTCTTACTTCATTCCTTATCCTATGGCTTGTCAGTTCTTGCATTATTACGGAGTTTCTCTTTCATTTGGTTTTACAAGACTTCTTATTTTTCTTCGGCATTGTGTTGTTCATTGTGATTTTATCGAGTTTTCAATTGTCGACTTTCAAAGTTTTTTGAATGGACGATCAAATCAAGTATTTTTATAAATGTTTGTAAGGATTCCGGTTGAATTAGTTGGTTCGTGTTCAATTATTTTTATCGAGTTTTTAGTACTTACGGTTTGAGTATAATTTGTGTAGCGCCCGTGGCGTACTTTTGCTGAGCAGTGGTCACTTATTGCAATGGTTAAGCAACGTGCAGCTCGGCCCCTACTTGGGTGGATGGTCGATAGTGGCATTTCTATTTGAGCGCTACCGAGCTTCAAAGTGCACGTTAAATTATCGGTCCCGGTTGCATCAATCGTCGGACCATGTCAGAGGCCTTAAGGCGGTCTAAAAATTCAAGGTTAGCCACTACCGTACTCGAAGTTACTTTCTTTAGTATACTATGTGAAATTACACATGATGACCTGATATAATACACCACATAAATCAAATTCAAACATCTCCAACAACAAGACTGGCCTGTAGGAGTGAAGTAGATGGACTGGAAATGGGTTATTGCAAAGGAAACAGCATTATTATCCTACTAATTTATAAATGCGAAAAATTGGGATGTATGTATGTTTGTTACTCTTTCACGAAAGAACTGCATAACGGATTTGGATGAAACTTTACAGTAATATAGGTTATACATCAGAATGACACATGGGATACATTTTATCTCGAAATTCCCGCGGGAACGGGTACAACGCGGGTGAAACCACGAGGCGCGGCTAGTTTATATGTAAACCCTTAATATCCCATTGTTGGGTAAAGGCCTCCCCCATTTCTTCCACTCAGCTCACAATTGATTAATTAAAAACTTTTTAAGTATGAAAATTCAGATCAAATCTCTCCTGAAAAAGCATTCAAAAACAAAAACGATCTAAAATAAATTACCGACCTCCATACATATCTCATTCGAGTTTCAAAAGAAGTTGCTGCAAACATTCTCACTCGCTGCAGTCAAAGTTAGACCGATCTCAAATTCGCTGCAATAAACATGGTCTTATTTAACTTGGGCCCTAGTTTAAATATCGCAGTATGACAAATTCTGGCATATTATTTACAGTACAAAATGGTTTGCAGTTATCTATTACCAATATAAAGAGGTAAAGTTTCTAAATGTGTTTGTTTGTAACCGCTATTTATCACTACAAATAGTTGAATTCAAGAATGGTAAATAAAAGTTAATACAAATCGTTCATCAACGACGTAGTAAGTATGACATTGAGGATAAAGAAGTCGGGAGTCAAATTCCTGCACCTGTACCACAGTCTAATTTATGACATGCAATCTGTACTTATGTTATTTAGTTAAATTATAAACCTGCCTTTAAAAGAATAACTGGCAGTTTCTTGCCTATAATTCTCTGCTAGTATTTATTCAAATGTGTTTAATTGTGTAGTTCATTCAAAAGAGCCTCTTTGGGGCTAAAAGTGAATAAAAACATTTGATTTCTTTCTTCCTACTGCTTCCATTCACACTGTGTCTTTTAAGTTATATTTTTAGCGGTCGACCAAGTTCCCAGCTGTCCTGGTAAGTATTAATTGCACAAGTTCTGAGCTGCTTATTGCTTGCAACTTTTTAAATTGATGTTTATCTTGTACGAGATTTTCAAAAGATATAAAACAACTTGAAGTTTACACTTTGATGATTTTTTATATTGCTTTTGGTTCTTTTTTGTGTTTTATTTATAAAGCGATGAATAATTTTAAATTTTTGATTGGGGATTCTGTTTATTATTTACTATGGTGAATTTTTGTTTTACATTTTTGTCTGACGTTTCGGCCCCTTTACAGGAACCGTGGTCACGTGGAAAGTGGTCAGAAAGCGAAGTGTATCCGTAAACGTAGTTTTAATTCAACAATCAGACAATATTTAACATTATATTTTGTTATATAATAAGATAATAATAAGATAATTTATTCCTCAAAAACTTAATAATTTACAAAACCTTTGACTCCCAAACTAGAATAGTCTGTGTCTTGGGAGCCAAACTCCACCTTCATGAACTTTGCGTACAATTACTGGACTTACTTATACTTATAAACTAATATAGGTAATAAAATGAAATATTAACAATGTTGGAATGAATTACAAAACAATAAACAAAATGAAAATAAATACAAGGTTTGTGTGTCACCCTGTGCTTGCGTGGGAGTATGCGCGCGCGCGCGCGCGCGCGCGTGTGTGTGTGTGTGTGTGTGTGTGTGTGTGTGTGTGTGTGTGTGTGTGTGGGTGTGTGTGCGTGCGCGTGTGTGGGTGTGTGTGCGTGCGCGTGTGTGTGTGTGTGTGTGTGCGTGCGTGTGTTTGTGCGTACGTGCGTGTGTGTGTGTGTGTGTGTGTGTTTGTGTTTGTGTGTATTTACTACCATTATTGTCTGGGTTTGAGGTAGTCTTCAGTTTTAGAGTAATCTAGCTTTATAAGCGCATTAAATAACATATTTTTGAGTGTGTGTCTATTTTTGTGTATTATATGTTCCGATTTGTCTATTTGTTTGTATAAATAATGTAATATATTCAGATGTATCCTCAAAACAACACCAAACAACCCATGAACATCAGATCACAAAGTTGTTGCATCTCGGAGTTTCAAACTCATTACCCCACTTTAACCGTCGCAGGTCGGCTCAGATTAATAAGTGTTGTGCTGTCCACTAATTAACTGTTTAGGTGTACAATTTCAGAGGTGCTAGGGTGGAAGTTTTAATTAGGTTAGGTTGTGAGTGGAATTTCTTAGTTATTGCTCACTGGTGTGTTGTGCGCTGGTGGCGTAGTTCCGATCTTCTTCTTATCGAGTGGATGGTCAACCTGACCAATCCTGGTGTCAGAGTTATTGAGCCGCCAAAGGCCTCCGACATGGCTCATGTAACGACTACTATCCGTAGAAAGTAACCGGGACCGACGGCTTAACGTGCCCTCCGAAGCACGGAATCATCTTACTTTTCGGGCAATCAGGTGATTCAGCCTGCAATGCCCTAACCAAACTGAGGACCGTCTCACAAAGTGATTTTCGTGACATATCCCCACCGGGAATCGAACCCGGAACCTCCGGATCGTGAGCCGAGCGCTCAAACCACTAGACCACGAAGGCTGTTGTAGTTCCGATGGGTGGCCGATAGTGGCATTTCTATCTTAACGCTATCGAGCTTCGGAGGGCACGTAAAGTCGGTCCCGGTTGTTTCAATCATTAAACCATGTCGGAGGCCTTTAGGCGGTCTAAAAACTCCGCAACCAGGGTTGACCACTAACCTACTCGTAATTAATGACTGGTGTGTTCGCGAACAGTGTTTTGAAAGCGATATGTACATACGAGGTTAATTCATGCGTGTTTTATAAATTAAAACCTTTCTTGCTTCTAAATATGAACATTAGCAAAATTGTGAAGCGATATTTCTCTTAAATTTCTATCAAAACGCCCATGAAGTTCAGACGTGATTCAATAAAAACTTTAAAGTGTTACGTCGCAAGCTCTCACTAAAGTTGCTTGTTTGTGACCAAATAGTGATGTTAAGAGATGGGAGTTTGAGTCTTGAATCTGTCAGAATTAAATCGTTATCAACTCAACTCGATGTTGATTAGTGGACTATTTAAAATTCAAGTTTGCCAGCAAAATTTCACCAATCAACTAACAGTAGTTATCATATCATATCAAGTTGTTTTCTGTCACATTCGTTGTGCTAGTGATAAAAAGCGCTTAATCTATAAAAGCTTCTAGAATCTATAGAAGAGTTTTTAATAAATTCGATAGCGTTGTCAATACTGTAGTTTTCATTGTAAAACTTTTATATTTTCAGTATATCTGGTGTTACAAATTCGATGGTATTGATGAATCCATTAAATAATCTGAAAGTTTCATAACTAGTAAAGTATGAGAAAAAAGTCAATACTTACTCTACAGTACTAGTCCAAAACTGGAATTTAAAAAAACTGAGTCATTTCACCCTCATGGGACTCGCAAGATTATCCAATGAATCATGAACTAACTACAAAAATGAACTCGAACAAACTCTGCTCATCTTTGTTCATAAAATATTTTACCGTTTATTCCCCTCACTAAGCAGAAACTATTAGTCCCAGATGTGTGGGGTTGTATCACAAAACTTTGCTAATTAGCAAAGTTTAGCCAAATATTGAGGGATCTAGAATAGTTCGTAGTTGTTAGCTTTTAACCAATAGAACGTGATGGCATTTGACAGCGAAATGACTAAATTGGTTAAAAGTTAGTCGAAATGTTCAAAATACGTGCGCTTTTAAAAGCTTTATCTTTTCTGTAAATTAAGCCTGTTTCTTTTTCTTTTTATCAGTTTGTATTTAGTTTAAAAAATGAACGTTTAAATTTAAAATGTTGTTCCTTTTTTAAATAAGTAAGAGCCTTTCTTCAGCTAACGCTCCACGACCAAACGTCAACACAATGTGCAGTCTCAACGGACATAAGAAAATTAAAAATCGTGGTTTTTTGCTAGAGCCCGAATAAATTTAACAGACTGTCATAAAGGTATGAAACAACAATTTGTATTTAATAGACATTTGACAGCGTAAGTAGTCGTGAACATTTTAACGAACGTTTGTTACAATAATCAACCGTTAAAACAGTCTGGACAAACTACTGCAGCTGTCAAATAATTAGGTGGTGTCACTCGGCGGACCACCTATTGTGAATATGACGTTTGACCACCTAAGTAGATTGAAACAAAATCAACGACCGCATTAGGCAAACGTAGTATTGTATTTAGGTTATAAATCGACTAGCAGCGCCCCGCGGCTTTGCCCGCGTTGAGCCCGTTCCCGTAGGAATTTTCAAAAATCCTTTCTTAGTGTTACGTCACTTAAAGAACCTTCCTGCCAAATTTCATGTTTCTAGGTGTAGAGGTTGAGGCTGTGCGTTGCTTATCAGTCAGTCAGTCAATCAGTCAGTCAGTCAGTCAGGACTTTGAATTGTTTATATATAGATATGCCGTCGCTTGCATCGAAGCGCCTCCTATACCTACATCTAAACTAATATAATAAAGATGATTTTTTTTGTTTGGACGAGCTCACCTCTGAAACTAGCAATCCGATTTCAATAATTATGCTTGGAATGGATAGACAGATTTAACGGAAAGGTTACATGCTATTTTTCATCTCGAAATTCCCACGGGAACGGGCACACCTCGGGTAAAACCGTATCTGCCATTGCTACTATCAATATAAACCTTTTTTGCGATCAAAAAGCCATATATTTCTGTATCAGGACATAATATAAAAATCTGTGTATTCCTCTAAGTCTTTGAAATGTAGAAGCATTCACTGAAATATGAAACACGTTGCGTTAGGACCGGGGGTTAATATCGATGCAGTAGTCGCTTCGATGGATTATTAATATTTTTGAGTACACCTTAGCTAGGCAGGGGGTGAAGAGTTGTCGATAAAAAGGCTTTGTAAATATCGATATAACATGTGATCGCAGTTATTCTTCCATAGTATATCACATTTTAGTCTTCTCGTCAAGTTTAGCAAATCAAATCGAACTGGTTTCTTAAGAGTCTTCTGTGACCGCGGTTCCTTTAAAGGGGCCGAAACGTCAGATGAAAATGGAAAATAAAAGCGAAGTGTATCCGTAAACGGACGTTCAATTCAAAACATCAAATCAAATTATTTAGTTCTGGATGTCTTTCATTGACAATGTCTTTAAATACCAATTCGTCGGATTTTGCTGTATGCATGGCAGCTATATAATAAGTGAATAAAAAAATTGTTTATAAATAACCAAAATCTAATACATATAACAACATCAGGTACTCAAACCTAACAAAAAATAATCACCAAAAAACAAACTACTTCGTTATTTATCACTCGAAAAAACTTACTTCAAACACACATGATTCATCGTACCACACAAAAATTCGATAAAAAATATATATATCGATAAAACACTGACATGCCCCATATCGATATTGGAATTCCTCTTTCAATCCCTACGGATGGGAATGTCATTTGTAAAAAGCACTTACACATGACTGGTTGAACATAACTAGTGTTGGAATATGTGTTGTTTTGTCTCCGATATCGAGATTTTAATGTGTATGTTCATTTGTTAAAAAGGATATTGACAAGGAGAGGGGATGTGACATGACTAGGGAGGCAATTTTACTAAGTATTGTATATCTGTTGAGTTTTTATTCGATTGAATTTATATTACATTTTGTATCTGACAGAATACCAAATGAGACGATCATTATATAAAATGGGACAAATGATACACACATTTCATATTCAGTTGATTCTTGGATTTTGGGTTGGACCTCAGTTTTGTTCTACATTTATCATAAAGACTGAGTCGTTACAGAGATAAAGGCCTGGGTCAAGACTACAATCAACATTGTTATATAAACAGACTAACTGTCTTGCCTACAAGTCTTTGAAACGTAATAATGAAGGTATTCACCAGATGTCTTACAGATGTCAGACACATGTCTATCTTATCTATAACACTAAAGGATTTGTACTGAACACTATTATACTGGGAAAAAAACGTTTCGCGTCGAAGAAGTCAAGAAGCGGAGTGGAGCTGTACAGAGCTGAACTGACCAATCACAACGCATGACGAAAACATTTTGACAATTTCAATGCGTTTTGATTGGTGGATTGAACTTCGCACAGCTCCACTCCGCTTCAATGGATACACACTACTTTTATGAATACAGCGCGCTTAGATATGTAGCGCTCGTGGCGTAGTTTGACTAAGCGATGTTAGTTCATTGTGAATACTAAGCAACGTGCAGCTCGGCCCCTACTTGAATGGGTGGCCGATAGTGGCATTTCTATCTGAGCGCTACCGTGCTTCGGAGGGCACGATAAGTCGGCCCCGGTTGTTTCAATCGTCAGACCATGTCGGAGGCCTTTAGGCGGTCTAAAAATTCCGACACCAGGGTTGGCTAACTTACTCGAAATGAGTCAATTAATTATATGAAGGATCTTTCCTTTTGCAATACAATAATTACCGCATTACACAGATAGAGCGTAAAACATATACATTAGACACCCGACACCCTGCCTTAGTATCGGATCGGATCATAACGCGAACATCTGGCTAATCGTGCGAGCCAATGACGTGCGTTATTGATGGCTGGGCAATTAATCTTAATCACTTGTCTATGGTTTCGTTTTCACTTACCGTTTGTTTTTCTAACCGGAGATTGAAAAGTGGGGTTGAAAAGGTGTTTTTTGCTGAGGAATGTTTGGGTTTTACGTGGTTTTTGCTTTGAAATCATCGTCTCATTTTCAATGTAGGTATTACAAGCTATATGCTGAATAGACAAAGCACAAGTTAAATGAATAAGGATTTTTACAGATAGTTAAGTTAGGATAGTTTATATTTTCAAATTAGTTAGGGTTATTGTAGACCCTTACTTTGAGATGTTTTATTAGGAGTATTAGACAAGTTGAAATATTAAGTAGACAAGCTGAAAGAAAGAGCAACGGTCGTGTCGTACGAACAGCTGAAGAGGATGGCAGAAAATAGAGAAAAATAGAAAGAACTCCATTGACAAGAGCCTAGCTCTTAGTTTAAGAAGAAAATAATATAATTTAGAAGTTAGAATTTATTTTCAAATAAAGTATATGCACAATAACTTAAGTTTTTTCCGACTTGAACCAAGTATTGGTAAAATATCACGGTTGTTTTAAAATTGTATACGAACGAAAATGAAAATAGTGTTTAGATTTGGAAAATTTACACAGAAAATTTGATCAAGTGAGACTCACTCCCGCTGTCGCTTTATGAATAAGCCAGCTTACACCATGTTAATATCAATCTCAATTTCAATCGCTCAATTGAAATTTCTGACCGTCTTAAGTAGTTTTGTGATAAAATATTCCAAAACAAAAAAATATTTACCAAAACCAACCAAGACACCAGAACTAAACGAATTCAAAACATTTTCCTTCCCAAAGAACAAAGTTATATTCCGAGGGTCAAAATCATATCACCCTAGACATAATCCTCCCAAAATATATATCCCATAATAACACAGAAAACTATTCTACGAAATAAAAAGGAAACATGAAAATATAAGTGTGCTGTCATAAAATCGGGGTCTCATGACCTCTGGAGGCAGCCATCTTGGTTTTTATGTTTTATATGATGTCATAGTTTTATGACAGTCACAAGTGGGACTTTTTTATGTAATTTGGGGTACGTACAGAGAAATGTAATAACTTGTTATATCTAATTAGGGGTCTTATGTATACGAGGTCGAGTATAATAATATCATCCTTGAACGTCGTTCATTCGAGTAGGTTAGTGGCGAAACCTGTGTCGGAGTTTTTAGACCTCCTAAAGGTCTCCATGGTCTGACGATTGTAACAACCGGGATCGACAACTTAACGTGCCGTCCGAAGCACGGTAGCGCTCAGATAGAAATGCCACTATCGGCCACCCATCCAAGTAGGTGTCGAGCTGCACGTTGCTTAACAATCGCAATTAACTAAAATGGCCATGAACGCTACTGCTTGAACGTCAATATAATTTGATGTTTAATGTTATACTTCAAAGGGTAAGATGAATTTTATATGAAGCTTTGAGGTACAGAAGCTAGGATATTATAATTTACGCGATTAAGTATTAAACCAAATTGAACTTGGATCAGCTTAGTGTTAAAACCAGTACTTTAAGCGATACCAGCGCACGGTTGAGTAGGTAGTTTAAATTAGTATCTACTAGCAGCGCCCCGCGGTTTTACCCGCGTTGTGCCCGTTCCCGTGGGAATTTCGGGAATTTTTTTACATAAAAACCTTTCTCTTGAATCACTCTACCTATTACAAAAAACCGCATCAAAATCCGTTGCGTAATTTTAAAGATTCAAGCATACAGACAGACAAACAGTGTGACAGACACGAAAAAGAGACGACTTTATTTTATACTATGTAGTGATGATGTATGGAACCGCGGCGTGCGCACGCTTAACGCAATGTCGGCCTTTAATTGTTGAAACTTAGTAGGTATTAATAGTATTAGCCTGTACAGTGAGCATTAGGCCTAATCACCACGCTTGCCTAATGCGGGATCGTGATCTCAAACTCGAGCCATGTTTAAATATTGGGAAACATGTGTTCGCTCAACCTGAGAATTGAACCCGAGAAAGCTTGGCAGGCGAGTACACAAACCACTAAACCACCGAGACGTAATATTATAATGATATTACGAGTACGAGTATAATCACTACATAGTAAATAAAACAAAGTCGCTACTTTTGTCTGTTTGTTTGTCTGTATGCTTAAATCTTTAAAATTACGCAACGGATTTTGATGCGGTTTTTTGTAATAGGTAGAGTGATTCAAGAGAAAGGTTTATATGTATAAAAATTCCCGAAATTCCCACGGGAACGGGTACAACGCGGGTAAAACCGCGGGGCGCTGCTAGTGTAAATAATAAATATAAAATATTTTGCAGCATAGAATAAATTCAATTTGATATTCTACAATAAGATAAGGCGGATACAATTATACATTAAACCAAAAAATATACATTATTTTAACAATAACGACTACTCAAAGAAATTCCCAAAATTCTGTAGTTAATTGACTGATCGACTCCATTTGACAATCGACAGCTAAAAAGCTTTTGGACTAAAGAGTCATGACTGGTAGCATTAAAGCAAATTGATTAATGTCTGACGTACTTAACCTCCAACAAAAAGAGAGGGTTCGGATAGATTGATTGTGCGTGAAACGTTGGTTAATTTCGTAATAGTTTAGTTAAAGTTAGAGGGTGTTATCGATTTATGGATTAGTTTGTCTGTTTCTGGAATTCAATTTGTTGCTAAATCAGTGAGCTTATTTTGATATCGTGTGTGTTTTTTATGGAAGTAAAATATCATCTTCTTCTTCTTCTCTTCTTCTTCATCGAGTGGATGGTCAACCTGACCAATCCTGATGTCAGAGTTATTGAGCCGCCAAAGGCCTCTGACATGGCTGAAGTAACGACTACTATCCGTAGAAAGTAACCGGGACCGACGGCTTAACGAAGCACGGAGTCATCTTACTTTTCTGGCAATCAGGTGATTCAGCTTGCAATGCCCTAACCAAACTGAGGGCAATCTCATTAAGAGATTTTTGTGAGACATTGTCCCCGCCGGGAATCGAACCCGGAACCTCCGGATCGTGAGCCGAGCGCTCAAACCGCAAGACCACGGAGGCTGTTAAATATCATGTATTGCTATAAAAAGACGAGAAGAGTACAAGTATTGAAATTGTTAAGTATTTAAACTAAAATATGCGCTTCCATAGAAGTATAGCGCAGCACTAAGTCCGATTCACCAATCACGTCGCATTGACATCGTCAAAATCTTTTCGTATCGCATTGTGATTGGTCCCTTTCAATAATGAACGCACAAAAAATGGGAGGCGGGACGCCTAGCTATTTTACTAAGAAATAATCTTTATTACTAAGCTCTTTATTATACCAAACACGATTCACTGAGATATCAAAAGACTGATTCCTAGTTTTAACATATGCCCGAAATAACATTTGATTAGTGACAAATTACCGATTTAATATTGTCGGTCAAATCACATAATAAATCAAGTATATGCCATAATAGTGGCATTTCTATCTGAACGCTACCGTGCTTCGTAGGGCACGTTAAGCGTTTAAGACGTTAAATTTCCGGTCCCGGTTGTTTCAATCGTCAGATTATGTCGGAAGCCTTTAGGTGGTCTAAAAACTCTGACACCAAATGGCCACTAACCTACTCGATATGAATGAATAAATCAAAAAACCACAAAAACATGTTGATCCATTTGAGTATAAACTCACAACACCCCTCTTTAGCATTAGCGGTTAAAATTGTCACGTAAACAATCAACTCTGATTTTAAACAACAAAAGCTCGGGAAAAACGTTAAATTAAATAATCCAAGCGTTGACTATTGCATCATTTCGTTGTATTGCCAATTACATGAGACTTTTTCGTAATAAAAAATAATTAAAGTCGGCCGGCCAGTCGGGCTCGGTTTCTTATTAAATTTTAAAATCTCAGCAGATTTTTTTCCTCATCTCACGGTTGGTAGATTTGAGACATTAAGTCAAGTATTTCCAGGATCCGCCTCGTTAGGGCTGGCGGTAGAGGCTTTCTGTTCGTTCGGGGTTGTGAAATAGTGTCGTGGTATATTATGATTTCAGATAGGTGAACTTTTTGGAAACTGTATTTTACGTATTATATTCAGAGTATCTTGTCCATTCTTCTCTGCTGATGTTCTCTTGAATGGGTATGATTAAAAGAGCCTGTTTGGGGCGAAAACTGAATTAAAATATCTGACTTGGACTTGTCTTTTTCATACTGTAAATTAGACAATAATAACCTTGATTTTTTACTTTTGAACTTTTATGATTTTTCGTTTGAACGCCCTTATCCCAGGAATTACTGGTGCGATTTGTATATTTATATTTTTATTACATAGCCACATTCAAAACAAAAGTTATAAGTTATTTTTAATCCCGAAATTCCCACAGGAACGGGTACAACGCGGGTACAACGGTGCGGAAAGTGTATTACATAAAATTGCATGATTAACGCCTTTGCATTGAAAGGGCACCCCTACCTCAATCTCCAACTAGGGCTTACCTAAGTGCGTGTTAAGTTCCACTCAAGACGTCCAAGATCCACACTCAACTTTTACTCAACGATCACTCAAGATGTTTGTGTACTCTGAGACGGAGTTTTAATATTCCGGTTTGAAGTAGTCTTAAATATCCGCTCGAAAAAAGGAAGGATTAATATCTTTTTACAAAGTTCAAAGGGTGATTTGCGCTTGAAAGTTCAGCTTAAGCGTTTTTTGAATATAATGAAGTACCTAAGTAACGAGTGTATGGTATTCAGTTGAGGTATATTATAAACTAGCCGCGTTGTAGCTGTTCCCGCGGGAATTTGGAGATAAAATGTATCTCATGTATTATCCTGATGTTTACCCTATATTACTGGAAAGTTTTATCCAAATCCGTCCAGTATTTTTTCGTGAAAGAGTAATCAAACATAATATCTAAATGCTGCCATACAACAAACGTGATTTTTTGCCGTTTTTTAAAGTATGTGTGAATCCGACTCGCACTTGGCCAGTTTTTGTTTTGTAGAACGTTTTTTGAACGTTTTCACTAAAGAGCAAAACACACATACGTGCGGGTGCGGACCTGATGCAGATTGTATGAAAGGTCACACTGGCCTGTTGCGAGCCCGCTGCGGGCCAATGTGGACACCTTTCATATAAACACAAACTATGTGTCCTGTGCTTAAGGGCAGAACGTAACTTTAACAAAAATATCAAGTGTTCACTTTTCTGGTGCGATCTCATCCTTAGATATCTATGAGTCTTGATAGTCATAACAACGGCCGATCCTAATAACATATCTCCACGTAAGATAAGCAGTTCAAGTTTTAACATTGTGATAAATACGAGTATATTGTTAAACTTTAATACATTGTATATTTAATGTTAAATTTGTAATGTCTCTGTCTACATAGAATCAATGTAAAAACTTGATCTGCTATCTGCGATTACTTCATACATGTGTGCAGTGATAGGTTATTAGAGACTACCATAAAACTACCTATCAAAACACGGAAAATTCAACAATAATAAAACATAAAATACAAAATTAAATACGAAAAGAATCGAAACAGGAAAAAACAGTAATCTTTTAAAAAGCATTTTCCAAACATAAATACACAAACGCAGGGATTATCGATTACGAAATATATGCGGAAAAGTTAATACCTTAATGGAAACGAGTAGAAACAAATCGAGTTATATTATTGAAACATCTGACCCCTACTATTAGTTTCTATAGTAAAAGTGTAAATATTATACTAAACTAGCAGCGCCCCGCGACTTTGCCCGTGTTGAGCCCGTTCCTGTAGGAATTTTCGAAAACCCTTTCTTAGTGTGCACTTACGTCACTTGAAGAAACTTCCTGCCAAATTTCATGTTTCTAGGTATAGCGGTTGAGGCTGTGCGTTGATTATCAGTCAGTCAGTCAGGACTTTGAATTGTATATATATAGATGAAAGGGGTCTGTATCGCGTTAGATAATTTAAAGTATTCAACTAAAATACTTACCCGACGTTTCGAGCGAATTACACCGCTCATGGTCACGGGATCAAAGTGTAAATAGTTTTATGCTGACGTTGCTGACGCAAAGAGAGGAAGAAAAAGGCCAAGAAGGGCATATACAGACCAACTGAAGGAAAGAGCAAAAGTCGTGTCGTACGAATAACTGAAGAAAATGGCAGATGATAGAGAAAAGTGGAAAGAACTCCATCGACAAGAGCCCAGCTCTTAAGTTTAAAAAAAACTATTAGACTCTAGGTAGCACCCTTCTAACTGTCAATGTAGCCTGAGAAAGAAGAACTGTCTATAAAAAACTATTAAAACTCAAAGTAACAAACTAAAAAACGAAATGAAAATAATTAATTCGTTAAGTGGTACGACTCTGTATTTTCACTGTAGGGACAAGATTACTTTAACTACACTATAACCAGAGTAACCCACGTTAGGGGTAAAGAAATAGCTTTTTATTTTAATTGATTAAAATTAATAATTGCCTTTTATTTAAATAGCTCCAGCGCTGCCTTTTAATATTAACATTAAACATTGATATTGTTTCAGAGAGCAAAATGGTTGGAAGAGCTATATTTATTCTGGCTTCAATATCAACTCTAAATATAGGTAAGTAATGTTTATATTAGTAAAACACTAAGTAGTAAGTAAAAAGTATTAAATAGATGATCGACTGCTGGGCAAAAGCCTCTTATCTCACTCAAGATAATATCAGTGAAGAGGATTAGGCGTAATTACCATGCTGTTTTTGTTCGACCCGGGAACTGAACCCGGGACCTCAGTCTTGGCAGGCGAGTGGACATACCATACATAATATGTTATAGTGCTCTAAGTATTTAAAATAATGGGTTGGTAGCGCTTTCCTTTTTTTAACGCCTCGGTGTTCTAATGGAAAGGACATGCACATCATGTGAAACTGCGCTCGTCTGTGCCTCACAGGCGTAGCAAGACATCTACAAACATATACATGTAATGTATAATATGTTGAATCGATGCTCCATTAAATCGACTCTTGACAAATTCACGCATTTTTTCAAATATTAGGTACATGTCAAAATTACTCATTAAATATCTACTTAAGTAGCATTTGGCGCCTCTGAGGGCAGCTGAAGGCAAGGCCGTAAGGCTAATTGTAATCTGAATTTGAGCTATCTTTAAAGCAATAAACATCTCTTTAATACGTGTATATTAGGAAAAAAAATCCTATAAAATCGTATACTATTTATGGAAGTTATGGCTAATAGAGAGTTTTTGAAAGAAGACTTATAGAATAGAATAGAAAACATTTACAGACGTGAGAGAGACGTGACTACCCTCCACACTTATCATTAGGTTAATGGTTATACTCTGTTATACTTAGAGCTTTTTTATTTGGCTGCTAATTCCACGCGTTCAAACAACTAAATAACGAACTGGTATAAATATCTAAGGATCATTACATAAAGACTATAGTCTAACTAACCAGTTATTAGGCTGCCTTCTGGTCTATAAAGAAATATCTATAAAGCAGCTGACACTAGAGAGCCTGTCAGACTTACCTCTCAATCATAAACTTTTTTGCACACTTCATAATTCTATCGACATAATTTTTTCATTATGATGAATTATTATAGACTTTTTTGCACACTAAAGAATTCTATCAACATTTTTTTTAAATTATATTGACAAAAAACGCACTTAACTGCGTTAATCAAGGCAGTTCACAGGCAGTCTGAACTGTAAATTTGCAATGACTAAAACCTACAGATAAATTGCAAACAAAATATTTAGTAAAGTTTCACCAAAAATCAACCATGTACAACCGAACCAAACAAAATGAGAAACAAACTTAATCTCATATTAATTTCGGCGCGTAATTAAAACTTCGCCACTGAATTTCGGTACAAAATAGAAATTTTATCATTTCGACTTACTACATACATAATACTGAGATAGCACAAGAGTAAGTTAACTTTTATTGGACAATTTACACCACCAATAGGTGTTTTAGGTGAAGCGAGTTTACAAGCTGAAAACCTAAAAAATCCTTAAATAAGTTTTAAAATGTGTGGCATCACTAGCCAGTTTAACAAAAGACTAGTAGCTATAATAATAGCTGGATATCTACTAGAGGCAGCCTCGGGTCAAGCTGCCTCGACTTAAGGCAAAAATAATATAGAGGCCTAAAATAAGTACCAAATATACATCGTGTCACGGCGGCCTCAAGGTCAGGCAGCGTCTCCATTTGCGCGGCCTCTGGGCGAGGCAGCCCCAGACCTGAGGCTGCCTATAGTAGATAGCCGGCTTCTCAAACGTTCAGCTTGTATACACGCTTAATCTAAACGAGGCTTTAATCAATTTATTTCCAAACTTCCGCTACTAATACTCAAGTAATCATCCCAACGGTTCATAATTAAAAACAAAATTAAACCATAAGCTACGAAGTTCACGAACCTAACTCTTAACAGATAAAACTTGAAATAAAAATGAGTTAAAAATAAAAATCTCTCCCTGTAGTGGTAGACTCATTAAAATTTGTACGGACCGATGCATTTTCGAGAACAACTGTAAACAAAGGTTTTTTTTTTTACATTTTTATTTTCATATTTAAGTTTCATTACTGGCTGGATACAAATGAGAATCTGATTTGTCCTGACATTTGTTTTTTTGTTTTGAAAAAGGATCGAATGCATAGAGAGGATGTTGGAATTTTTACTCTGTGGTTAAAATTGCTGTTTCGAATTGGGAATGTCTGTGTACTCAAATAATTTATTTTCATTAACTTATTTGAAAAATCATTTGTGACTAAGATTAAGTTATAGTGAGCTAGCAGTGCCTCGTGGTTTTACCCGCGTTGTGCCCGTTCCCGAGGGGATTTCGGGAATTTTTATACAAATTAACCTTCCTCTTGAATCACTCTATCTATATAAAAATGAAACCCGTTTTCCTTGGTCGCGGCATCACGCGTGAATGGCTGGACCGATTTCCACGGTTTTGCATTCGTTGGAAAGGTCTCGGGCTCCGTGAGGTTTATAGGGAATAAAAATCAAAATTCCCACGGGAACGGGGATGCTGCGGGTGAAACCGCGGGGCACAGCTAGTCTATTATAAAAACCGAGTTATAATTCGTGAAGTAGTAATTGAGTTTATCGCGAACAGACAGACAGATAGACACGGCCGAAGACTTTGTTTTATAATATGTAGTGATTTTTTTTATTTATTTAAACCGATTTTAATTTGTATTTAAAAACTATCTTAAAAAATAATTTATCATAAAATTAATTTGCAGATTAAGCATTTGCCCAGCAGTGGGACATTACAGGCTTATACTTTACTTATTCTGTACTGGTTTTCCTATAGAACCCTTAAGAAAAAACTACCATCACTGATTTTGAACAATCACATTTTATATGATTTAAAACTCTTGCAATACATTTTTAAACCTCAAGAACAGGACAAGATGTGCTAAATTAATACATTTTAATTTTATTAAACAAAAAGAACTAACGACCCAAACACACCACTCGAGAGATAGACAATATCATTCCTCTTAAAATGACAATTATTGTCTCAATTTATAAGAAAAAAGATTATGAGAAATGACACCTGTCAACTGTCAAAATAGAATGAAAAATAATAAGGACTGAGAGAAAGTAGATTGTTAAAAAGAAACAGCAAATAACGCTTCTTTGAGAATGTCATCAAATATAATTAGATCCCCAGACGAATTTATAAAGCTGGAAGCACATTATCCGACATGTCCGTAAGCCGCGGCTGACGATCGCGATTGATAAGTTTGAAGACGAAACCATTTCCGACTTCCGACTCCGAAACTCTGACATGGTCTAAACTCTAATGGTTGAAACAAGCGGAACCGACTAGTTAACGTGCTCTGCAATACACGGTAGCGCTCAAGAAAGATATGCCACTATTAATCACCCATAACTATTTATATTAACACAATTAAGTAACTTTTGAAAAACATCCGATGGTGTGTTCCAAGCTTTAAGGACTTCATATAAATGTCCTTGTATAATCCGGAAGGGATAATGACACAATTTGCACAGGAAATTAAACTTTAATTTAAGTGAATAAGGTAGGGATTGACGTGGATTTAAAATGCAGAGTTGCATGTTTATTTTACAGCTGAAAAGGTTACGGGGTTAGAAAGGTTTCAAAGTGTTTCCGTCTGATTATAAAGTGAACGACTACGAAACTCTTTTGTAGAAATTCGTTCCCATGGGAATTTTGGGATCGATTTTTTTTACGTGTTTCTGTTCTTGGTTGCAACTATCTAAGCGCTACCGTGCTTCAGAGGGCACGTCAAACAGTCGGTCCCGGTTGTTTCAAACGTTAGACCATGTAGGAGGCCTAATGGCGGTCTACATTATTCGGTAATTAATAATTCAGTAAAGTGCCATAAATACAAAAAATAAGAAAAAAAAATTAAGCATACTCACTCATGCGTTGAACATTTTTTTTAATTTGTTTATAAACAGTGATTTATGAGGTATCAAAAAATAACATAAAATGAGAACCTTCCCATTTATAAAAACAGAATATTCCATTTAATACCAATTTCACGGCCCAAAGACACTGATACAAATTCACATAAAAAATATTATCACAAGTAGATACTTTCTATGAAGATTTTCAGCAAAAATCAGACTGAAAGGTTGATTTTTCGCTGAGTTGAGTTTTGGGATCCGGTTAACAAATTATTCCGGTCGCCTATTCCCTAAGGAATCCTGGGAAAGTATCGGGAAAACGCCCGCATTATAAACAAACAAAAAGTAAGTAGGAAAATCGAGACTATTTTATTTATGGACTGTTGAAAGTATTGAAGTACCAACCTTAGTGTCAGAAGTAAACTGGTTAGTGACCAACACTGGTGTCGGAGTTTTTAGACCACCTAAAAGCTTTCGACATACTGGTCTGAAGTGTCTTCTGTGACCACGGTTCTTGTATAGGGCCGAAACGTCAGATAAAAAATAAATATAAATAAATAAATAAATATACCTGGACAAATTCACACACGGTTAATTAGACCCAAAGTAAGCTCTAAGCTTGTGTTATGGAATCTAATTAACTGATACTACTACTTATACATACACAAATACTTTATAAGAATATATAATTGACACCCAGACGTCGTCGCCAACAACTATGTCTGCACATATTGTTGACTCCGGGCGGGAATCGAACCCGCAACCCCCGACACAGTAAGCGCTCTCACTGCCACTGTGCCAACGGGCTTGTCAAAAAATGTAAAATAAAAGTGTATCCGTAAGGTAGTGTCAATTCAAAATGGGCCATCGACATGTTCTATTGATAGAAACTATTGTTGTTGTGTTATACGAAGCACGTTAGCACTCAAATGGAAATACTACTATCGGCTACCCATCCAAGTAATGATCGAGCTGCACGTTGCTTGACAATCGCGATGAGTTAACATAGCGTAGTTTGACTAAGCGATGTTAGTTTATTGTGATTGTTAAGCAACGTGCAGCGCGACCCCTACTTGGATGGGCGGCCGATAGTGGTATTTCTATCTAAGCGCTACCGTGCTTCGGAGCGCACGATATATTGTCGGTCCCGGTTGTTTCAATCGTCAGACCATGTCTGAGGCCTTTAGGCGGTCTAAAAATTCTGACACCAGGGTTGGCCACTAACCTACTCAAAATGGATGAACGAATGACCATAATTTAGTCAAAATACACCACAAGCATTAATAAATAACGAAATCAAAAAAGTGTCCAATAATGATAACAAATTATCACTCACTGGTAATTCCTAGTAATCCATACACTGTGACATTATACAGTATGTCGCCGATACATAATGTAATATAGACTAATATGTCACTGTCAGTATAGGGGAGTCTCAAGAAATATGCTTAGGCATTGATATGAAAATACAGAACATTTATCATTGCTGCGGATATATTGTATTTTTATACGATCATCCTGTATAATTTGAGATATAATTTATGAAAAGTAGGAAAAGATATTAAGAACTTATCCGCACGGCTTTTTGAATAAAAAGATAAATTAAATTAAAAGCCTGTAATGTTCTACTGCAAACTGCACTGAAAATTACTTAAAAACTTAAAAACTACTTAAAAACGTTACTGGACAGATTTCGATGAACTTAACAGTAATACACATTATACATCAGAATAAGACTTGGATACATTTTATCCCGTACTTCTCGAGGGAATGGGTACAACGCGGGTAACACCGCGGGGCGCGGCTAGTCAAATATATTTAGTTAAAACAGAACATTGACGAAATAAAACAACGAGAATAAAAAAACTCTTTGAAGCCGGGTTGTGACGTCATACACGTGACGTCACACGAGCCATGCATTTTAATGAGAACAGGTAACAGACAAAATGCAAACATGAAAAAAATATAACGTGTTGTTCCGTTTTTGTTTTATTTTACGTTGAATGCTTTTATTGATCACTGGCTGTGCCCCGCGGATTTACCCGCGTTGTGTCCATTCCTGTGGGAATTTCGGGATGAAAAATAGCCTATGTTACTCGTGGATAATTTAGCTTTCGAATGGTGAAAGAATTTTTAAAAACGGTCCAGTAGTTTTTGAGCCAAACAAACAAACAAACAAAGTTTTCCTTTTTTTAATATTAGTGTAGAAGTGTAGATAATTTATCGATTACCTACTAGCTGTGCTCTGTTTCACCCACATTTATTTCGCCATTGCTTAGCGCTTGAACCTTCCCAAGGCTATGACACATATTTCAAAATAAAAATCCGCTAAATCGGATATGTTCTCGAATTTTTGCGAGACAAACAAACCACGATTGATTTATATTTTTATAGATTGATTTCTATGTAAAGACTAGCTGTCCCACGCGGTGGTTCCACCCGCGACCCAATAGATGTCGCTAGTGTAAAAAATATGAATTTTTGATTGAGTTTGTAAATCAAAATTATTTCAGTGAACAATAATATTGAGTGTGAACTTTCCGGGTATATTATTATAGTATATTATACTAGCTGTGCGCCGCGGTTTCATCCGCATATATTCCGTCACTGTTTACAGTTTAAACCTTCCCTGGATTACGAAACATTTGAAAATCAGAATCAACTAAATCGGTGCAGCCGTTCTCGAGTTTTAGCGAGACTAACGAATTACGATTAATTTTTTTATGTATAGATTATTATTATTATGATCTTCTTCTTCATCAAGTGGATTGTCAACCTGACCAATCCTGGTGTCAGAATTATTCGGCCGCCAAAGGCCTCTGACATGGCTCATGTAACGACTACTATGCGTAGAAAGTAACCGGGATCGACGGCTTAACGTGCCCTCCGAAGCACGGAATCGTTTTACTTTTCGGGCAATCAGGTGATTCAGCCTGCAATGCCCTAACCAAATTAAGGGTAGTCTTACAAAGAGATTTTTGTGAGACATTGTCCCCACCAAGAATCGACCCCGGAACCTCCGGATCGTGAGCCGTGCACTCAAACCGCAAGACCACGGAGGCTGTTGAATTATGATAAGAATAACATATTCCAAAAAAACAGTTTAAATCCCTCACTCAATTAGCATAATATTACAGAAACACGGTTGATTTAAAATTAATTAATAAATAAGTATAATCCGGCTTAGTTTGTGATCTAAATAAGTAATTATAACGTACCGAATCTCTGTGTTACAAATGAAATATTCGCAAAGCTTTGATCTTGATAATTGGATCCGGTAAAGAAGTTATCTTTGTTTTATTTGGCTACTAGCTCCGCCCCGAGGTTTACCCGCATGTACCCGTTTCTGTGTGAATTACAGGATAAAAAGTTAACACAGAAGTGAAATTTATCTACGCGTGTTGAGATGAGAAATAGATCTATCTCTAATATATAAAATTCTCGTGTCACGTGCGTGGTTGAACTCCTCTGAAACGCTCGACCGATTCTCATGAAATTTTGTGTACATATCGGGTAGGCCTGAGAATCGGACAAACTAAGCTCTAAGTTTATATTATGGAACCTAACGAATTGATACTATTGCAAATACATACACAAATACTTTATATGAATTAAGGTTCGATTCCCGCCCGGAGTCAACAATATGTGCAGACATAGTTGTTGGCGACGAACGTCTGGGTGTTCTTATAAAGTATTTGTGTATGTATATGTGGTAGTACGAGTATCAGTGAGTTAGATTCCATAACACAAGCTTAGAGCTTACTTTGGGTCTAATTAACCGTGTGTGAATTTTGCCGGGTATATTTATTTATTTATTTTATTACTAATAGACACCGTACGGGAATGGAACCCGCAACCCTGCAGTAAGCTGTCACAAACCATTGTCAATGGAATTGTGTTTTTAGTTTAACAGACACAAAAATAGTCTCTGAAACACAAATAAGTGTGTTAGCTCTCTTGTCTCTAGTGTGCATTCCATTATACATTTTCATAGATTACCTTGACTATGCGTGGTTGCTCCAGCTTACGTTAACGAGCCAGTAAACGTTACCGCAATAGGTCAGTTTAGACGAACGTAAGAAACTGAAAAATCATGACTTTCTACTGGCAGCACTTTTGGTTAGGGCATTACAGGCTGAATCACCTGATTGCCCGAAAAGTAAGATGATTCCGTGCTTGGGAGGGCACGTTAAGCCGTCGGTCCCGGTTCCTTTCTACGGATAGTAGGCGTTAGATGAGCCATGTCAGAGGCCTTTGGCGGCTCTATAACTCTGACACCAGGATTGGTCAGGGTGACCATCCACTCGATGAAGAAGAAGACTGGCAGCACGAATTACTTTAACAGACTGTTATTTAAATCAATTTTAATCATTAAATACCGCTTTGTACTTGACAGACATTTACTTTGGCAAGCGTGGTGATTACGTACGCCTAATCCTGTACTGATATCTTCAGTGAGTGACCGTTGCCAAGCAGTAGGACATAAAAAAAAATATAAAAAAAAAAAAAAAAAAAAAAAAAAAAAAAAAAAAAAAAATTACATAAAGTACATTATCTTCAAGTTGTGAAACATCTCTTTTAAGTAGTAACATAACAGGCTAATACTTTACTTTACTTTTACTTTGACAGACATTACAACAGCGAGAAATTTGATTTGATTTTGATGAATTTTAAACGAACGTATGTTACGATAGTCAACCATTTGAAACAGCCCACCCTTATCTCCTTTAATTAAAACAACTTTAAAGGGCCCCATATACGGTACGATTCGTCTATACGATCGGTCTGATGAAAATCGTGACGATTGATCGCATCAAAAATGTCGCTCATACACGAAACGACTGGTCGTAAAGATCGATCATTTACTTGTTTGAAGCTGAAGGTTAAGGACGTGTTCAAATAATTAAATTCGTGTCTCATAAAATGGAAAATGAACTTCTTTTCCTTACCTATGTGGTGGTAGCGTTGATTCGGATTCAAAAGAAAAAACAAAGACATAATCGAATCGTTGATCGTAAAGAGCCATACACTGTCGATCCATCGTTACGATATTCATGATTGCATGGGTTTTGGTTGCGATTTCCGACATCATTTTCGATTAAGTAAATCGTTAACGATCTTGACATACACCATCGATTCGTCGTTTCGATCGGTTTGACGCGACGGATCGTACAGATAAATCTTACCGTGTATGGGCCTCTTAACTGAAGCATCGAAAAATAGAAGTCTGAAAACTATTTTACACAGAAAAAGCTTTAACCTCATTGCAATCCGAAGTCTATTGATACCCCATTCTCGGAAATTGTTCATTAAAATAAGAATTTCCCAACAATCTGTTTGTTTGTTTGCAGAAACTATGCTCGCATTCACAACCTTTGACATCCCAGGAAAAACAGAACACACGTAAGTATTTCAACTCTATTTCAACGGCTTAAAAACTGTATTCCAATGACAATACTTCATTATCTCTTTCAGCTTTAAGTTTTATTTGGAATGAGCTTTATTTTATGAGTTGCAGGGCTCATTTTACTTCGTAAAGTTGGTTGGCATTTTCAGCTTTAGATTGGTAAGGGAAGTTGGATTGTATTTGTTGGGTTTAAGGTTGGTTTTTGTTTGTGAAAAAAATATAGTTTAAATATTGTAATGAAGATGTGAAGAAACATAATAAGGGTTTCTGCTGCATATGAAAGTTGCATACGAACATCAAGTTCTTTATTTTGAATTTAAACGTTGACAAAAGATTTATTTAGGTCTCGCGTGGATATGGCAACATTTATAGCTATACGTCATTGATTTGCAAATACTGGCAATGTGTTTGGCGCCTGTATATTTTAAAGGCTTATGTAAAGAATAACTTTTGATATAACAATGTAGCAAAATGACAATCTATTTAAACAATATGATAAAGCTGAATCGTTAGATTTTTTGCTAAAAACATTTGTATATAAAGGTGGTAAAATATGCAAGGGTAGTTTTAACATGTTTGGCCTTAATTAGGCATGCGAAATTGTTTGTTTGCACTCGATAATCTCAGAAAATGAGTCCGATTCGAATAATTATTTTTGTATTAAATAGGTAGCTACAAAGGTTATTTTTTATCTTGAAATTCACAAGGAAACGGGTTAAACCATAGAATGAAGGCTAGTATCTCAATAACGTAGGTGAGTAAGCTACCAGGTTAACCTTCAAAAGCCTAAAACACGGTTATCTGTGATGATATGATAAGCTGAAGATTTTTTTAATTTTATGTTTGTTTGTATGAGCTTATCTCAGGAACCACCAGTCTGATTTTAATAATTCTTTATGTAATGGATAGCCAAATTCAACAGAAACCTTACAGGCTATTTTTCATCCCGAAAATTTCCCGGAAACGGGCGTAAGGCGGGTAAAACCGCGGGGCGCTGCTATCATTTCATAATGGCGTAGGTTAGTAGGTTACTAGTGAAATCTTAAACAAAGTACAATCACTGCTATGTAACTACAAGTGATTTCATTCAATGAGACAAGGATATGTCTCAGCTGATCATTACTGAACGAACACATTCACTCACTCTTATGTTTTCATTAACCGCAAGAAAGAACAATTACTTCCCCCTGAATTGATATGAAAACTAAGTAAAAACAAAGCTTTAAACTGAAACAATTATTTGCCAAACAAAATTAAATCTTCTTCACAAAGAACTAAAGTCTCTTTACCCTTGTAATAAAATACAGTTATAGATCAATTTCCTTAATATTTAAGTTCTTAAACAAATAAAGATTCTAACAAAAGTGCTAAGCTGGACTTCTGTTGTGAGGTAGCGAACGGACTAGTACAGTCGGGGAAATAAATAGTTAGTAAGGAGGAGTTGTAGAAAATCATCCTTCGAGCAGATCAAGAATTAATTCATATTTTTATGTTACGAATACTGATTTCCACTGTATAATCTGCCATTTGGTACCGATTTCCTTTTTATAATTTTTGCAACGGTTTTATAACCGTATACTCGAATTAAGGTAATTGTAAATTCGTAAATTGACCATATGAGACCGAATGAACAAAGAATTACTTGGTTATAAATGCTTACAAAACTTGCTTACTTTATCTGCTTGCTTTATTTCTACACTAAAACGAGTTTCTTTTATGCCAAAATTCTCAAAGGAAATCATTATCACAATTGATCTAAGTGAAACAAGGAAGGGTCACTGTTATAAAATAAATGAATTGCAAACATACTTTTTCCCCTGACAGTCCGATAAGCCGATTGGAAAAAGTTGCAAACTCGAGTTTCTGTGTAATAGGATTTACTTAGTATGAAGATTGCTATTCTACTTCGTATTTATTTAGAGAACTTTTTATAACATCCAATATTTACTGTTAATAACCTTTGAATAAAATATTAGGGCTTATTTATAATCAGATTTTATGTTTTTTGTGGATTTTATTTATACGCTAGCAGCGCCCCGCGGTTTTACCCGCGTTGTACCCGTTCCCGTGGGAATTTCGGGATGAAAAATAGCCTATAATCTTCCCGTTGAATGTGGCTATTACAAAAATAATTATTCAAATCGGACTGATAATTCCTGAGATTACCTCGAACATACAAACAAACAAACTTACAAATTTTACCTCTTTATAATATTAGTATAGATAACCTTTGTGTTCTTGAATGTTGTATCCATTTCACAAAGAATTATTGAAATCGGATTAGTAGATTTTGAGATTAGTGTTGTCTCTCTTCAGTTTTATATGACTACTAGAAGCCCTGCGGTTTTACCCGTGTTGTGCTCGTTTCGTGATGGAATTGGGAAAAACTAACCTTTACCTTTCAATGTGGCTATCTAATTCAAAAAGAATTATTAAAATTGGTTTAGTGGTTTCTGAGTAAGCTCGATTAAAAAAAGAAAGAATCAGACTCTTCAGCTATATTGTATAAGTGTAGAAAGATAAAACAGTTAAAAGATAAAGATAAACTCCCGTATTCATGATTTTCCTTTTATACATGCGAAAGTTACTCTGTCTGTTTATCACACTTTCAAACTCAAAATACTGACCTGATTTTGATGAGATTTGGTAGATAGACCTTGAATACGAACGCAGCCTTATTTTTAACCTGAATCTACAAAACATGTCGAAGTATAATTGTTTTACAATGGATATTCTTGAGCTTAATTATTTTACTAATGAATATTTTAATTTCAGATCAAATCACCTCGAAGCAGCTGCCGGTAAGTTATTATTAGTGAAATTACTCTAAGGGTAGTGAAATTGCTCGTGGCGTAGTTAGACTAAGCGATGTTGTTCATTACGATTGTTAAGCAACGTGCAGCTCGACCCTTACTTGGATTGGTGGCCGATAGCGGCATTTCCATCTGAGCGCTACTGTACTTTAGACACGTTAAATTGTCGGTCCCGGTTGTTTAAATAGTTATACCACATATTAATAGAACGCCTCGGTGGTCTAGTGGTATGTGCGCTCGCCTGCCAAGACTGAGGTCCCGGGTTCAATTCCCGGGTCGAGCGAAAACATGTAACCTACTTTTCAAACATGGCTCGAGTTTGAGATCACCAACCCGCATTACGCAAGCGTGGTGATTATGCCTAATCCTCCTCACTGTACTGATAACTTCAGTGAGATGAGAGGCCTTTGCCCAGCAGTGGGACATTACAGGCTAATACTTACTTACTTACCATATCGGAGGCCTTTAGGCGGTTAAACACTCCGACTCCAGATTTGGCCACTGCTCTACTCGAACTTACAACTTTTTAGTGAGATTTCTACCAAAAATATATCTCGCTTCATTCTGAAACAATGTAGGATTTTATATTTACTTATTTAAATACATTAGTGGCCTACATACACACATACATAGTCTCTTCTTCTTCTTCATCGAGTGGATGGTCAACCTGACCAATCCTGGTGTCAGAGTTATTGAGCCGCCAAAGGCCTCTGACATGGCTCAGGTAACGACTACTGTCCGTAGAAAGTAACCGGGACCGACGGCTTAACGTGCCCTCCGAAGCACGGAATCATCTTACTTTTCGGGCAATCAAGTGATTCAGCCTGTAATGCCCTAACCAAACTAAGGGCAGTCCCACAAAGAGATTTTTGTGAGATGTTGTCACCAACGCGAATTGAACCCGGAACCTCCGGATCTTGAGCTGAGCGCTCAAACCACAAGACCATGGAGGCTGTTGACAGACACATACATAGTTACATATACGACTACATACAAGATACAGTAAACCAATAAACCTTCCCTTGAAGTCGGTTAAAAAGTAAATTCTCCAAGTGTCTGTACAAAGGAAAAAACTTTACTAAAAATAACTTAAATAAACTGAATGGCACTTGAAACGACAAAGGATTCCATTTTAATAAGAGTTGGGCAAAAAATACAGGACAAGTCCAACCGTGAAGGATTATTCTGAATTAAAGGATAAAGTAAGTGTCTAGACAATTTTCCATTTGATCTCATTCTGAGACCACATTTGCATCTTTCCATCTTCAACCGGTTGGAACTGCATAAATCTAGTTTTATCCAGTTTTATCTGGTACGGTGTGGATTTAAGGATTGAAACCGACCGTTTTGGGAATCAAGAGAAGAATCGAAAAGGTTTTTGTTGATTGGGCGTTTTTTGCTGACAATGATGACTTTTTGTTATTTTTGAAGATGTAAATAATTTTGTATATACTCGTATAAGTTTACTTAATTGTAACTTTACACTAAATTCTTGCTATCTACCCACTTGATGCTAACATCCAATTACATTGTAATTTGTTTACAATAACTTATCACCCCTTGTAACTTGTATTATAACTAGTTTTGCGGAATAGTGCGATATTACTTTATTTAGTTGTTTTTTATATTGTTGTTTATATTACGTTTTACATTATTATGGCCTTATTCGGATGAAACATTGTGCGAGTCAACTGTATCACACTACTACGACTGTCAACTCCTTGTGAAATACTAATCATTAGTTATAATTTCTCATGTTGTAAGTGACTGTATTGTCTTTTTTGAGAAATAAATAATCTTTAAACATACCATAACTGTGTCTGATAGGTATTATAACAGACTATATAGTAGTGCGTCGCGTCTTACCCGCGTTCCCGTGGGAATTTTGGGATATATGTATTTTTACAAATATAACAAACCTGAAGCCTTTGTTTGTTTGAACGCGCATATCTCAAGAACTATCAATCCGATTGAAATACTTATTATTGTATTCGATAGCCACATTCATAGACTTACAACTCGGGTAAAACCGCGGGGCGCTGCTTATATCTGTCAAGTTTCATTCAAATCCGTTCAGTACTTAGTTTTTGCGTGTAAGAGTAACAAACATACATTCATCCTCACAATCCTTCGCTTTTATATTAGTAGGATTAGTAGGATTTAACAAAGGCCCGTTTCATAGTTTTATTCGCACGTATGTAGGACATAGAAGCACTTTTTGTGAATATAGGCTCGTATACGTTCGTCTTTTGTTTCGCTCGTTGTACTAGCGTTGACGCGTTTATAAACTTGCATTAACTAATATCCCACAGCTGGGCAAAGGCCACTCCTCTCACCGAAGATATCAGTACAGGGAGAAGGTTTAGGCATAATCCACGCTTAAGTATGAAGTATATTATTTTTTTGTGAACGCAACACTACCTTAAGTTTAAGCGGACACTACTCATTTTGAATTGAAACTACGTTACGGATACACTTCGCTTTTAGGGCGCTTTCAAATTATGCGTTTCGTGTCGGACAGCTCGGCAACAGTGCGTAATAAAATTATTTCGCGGTACCGACGCCGCACTGTTGCCGAGCTGCTCGATTTGTATGAAAACACACGATCGTACGTACACAATACGACAAACGCACCGCTTCGGCACCGCAGCGGTCCGACATGAAACGCATAATTTGAAAGCGCCCTTATTTTACATTTTTATCTGACAGGGGCCGAAACGTCAGATAAAAATTTAAAATAAAACCGAAGTGTATCCGTAAAAGTAAAAGAAAAAAGCAATAATACCATTTATTCAAAACAATATATACCAAAAAAAGCTGTTTCATTTGTTTTTCATACACTTCATTCAATTTATTTAGAAAAACTTGAAAGCAATACTAATAAGAAAAATAACATTGAACTGTTTCTTACTTCAAAGAAAATAGAAAACTCTTTAACAAAGCAACTAGTTTTTTATTGCAACAAAGAAATAATAACACAATAGCATTTTAAAAACTACATTTTTAATATTCGTAAAGAAAATCACAAATTCTGAGAACCAATATCATACAATTCATATATTCAATACCTATTGTAATACCTATTTATTTACATTATCTTTAAAGCTTTATAGTTATAGTTTTTATAGTTCTTTTATTATACATTCTTTTAAAGTATTTGTGTATGTATATGTATCAGTTAGTTGTAATTCACGCACAGTTGATTAGACCCAAAGGAAACTCTACGCGTGTATTATGGAATCGAACTCACTGATCTTACTACATATACCTACATACACAAATACTTTATCTATACTAATATTATAAAGCTGAAGAGTTTGTTTTGTTTGTTTGTTTGTTTGTTTGTTTAAACGCGCTAATCTCAGAAACTACTGAACCGATTTGAATAATTCTTTCACTGTTAGATAGTCTATTTATCGAGGAAGGCTATAGGCTACATTTTATCCCGGATTTCCTACGGGAACGGGCACAACGCGGGTAAAACCGCGGGGCGCTGCTAGTAAGAATATTATATAATTGACACACAGACGTTGTCGTCAACAGCTATGTCTTCGCATATTGTTGACTCTGAGCGGGAATCGAACTCCCCTGACACAGTAAGAGTTCTCACTGCCACTGTGCCAACGGGCTTGTCAAAAAGTAAATTGTATACAACTACAACATTACCACTGATTACTAGATTACCAAAAAATAAAACAAAACACGATAATGAAGCGAAAAAATACAAAACGTATTTTGTGTACGGAAAACGTGATCTCCCAAAATTTATGTAGCACTGCACAAATCCGGATTTAGTCGGCGCTGTCTGGATTTGACCGGCGAGTCCGAACAGCCAATCAGCGCGCAGCGCACCCTTTTAGTTAGGATAATCTTCCTGATTATTTTTGGTCCTATTTTAGAATACTGACTTTTTTGTAATGATTGTAATAGTAACTCTGTAATCTGTAGAATTTGCGTCTCTCATTATCTTGAAAGTAGTTTTCTTTGAAATTACTGAAATATTACTTTTTTGACAAGACTTCAAAAATATAGGTTTTCTCAATACAAAAGAATGGCCGGATTAAATTTTTTTTTTGTTTTGTGTGTGTTTGGGCAAAATTTCTTTAAGGTCGGATTAAAAACTTTTTCGTTAAAAGAGGTTTATCCGATATAATGTAGTCCCATTTTACTTTTTTGTGGTATAGCCTTGTTCGTGTAAAAGTATTCAAAATTACTTCCTCCTTTGTCCAAGTCGGTTAACATCTAATTACCATTGGTATCAGTTTCCAAACGAAAAAATTCGGCTGACGAACAATTTTAATACTCTCCGAATTTTGTGATAAATTGCTTTGGTTCGTAGATAACGTTTTAATTAGGTATTTAGTTGTAAGAAGAAAAGGAAGGCTAGTTTGGTTTTTAATTATTTTTCAAACATGGTTCGGGAGTCGGGTTTAACATCCTCAAACCCGCATTAAGCAAGCGTGGTGATTACGCCTAATCCTCCTCACTGTACTGATATCTTCAGTGAGATGAGAGGCCTTTGCCCAGCAGTGGGACATCCCGGGCTAATTCCTACCTACCTAGTCTGTCTATGAAAATGTTTTAAGTACGAGTATAAGTCGTCTGTAATACATTATTATGTGCTAGTATCAGTTGGTCAAACTTGCCAACTTTCATACTAAGAACTTTGTCATATTAAAATTTCTACATTATCTACTTACATATTGGTGAAAATTTTCGAATTTATAATTAGACAAAGTAAAAAAGCCTTTCTTTTGGTTGGAGGAATTAATAATTAGTCAGATTTTATTTCTTTTGACTCGTATGCTTTTTTTAATCGATAATAAAATAAGGTAAATTCCCGCGGGAACGAGGTTAAGGCGGGTAGAATCACGAGACGTGACTAGTACGGTTATAACGAGCGAGTTTACTAGTTGATAGTCATTCACTCATTCATTTCGATTAGATGAGTTGTCAACCCTGGTGTCAGAGCGCCTAAAGGCCTCCGGCATTGTCTGATGATTGAAACAACCAGAACCGAGAACTTAACGTGCCCTGCGAAGCGAGTTTACCAGCAGATAGTAAATTAGCTTAAATCTCTCCTTAACATCATTCTTCTTCTTCATCGAGTGGATGGTCAACCTGACCAATCCTGGTGTCAGAGTTATTGAGCCGCCAAAGGCCTCTGACATGACTCATGTAACGACTACTATTCGTAGAAAGTAACCGGGACCCTCGGCTTATCGTGCCCTCCGAAGCACGGAATCATCTTACTTTTCGGGCAATCAGGTGATTCAGCCTGCAATTCCATCATTGACGTTTTCCCATTAAAACGCCAATTACAACATAATTAGATTCAAACATCAAACTAATACTGAAACAAAACATTTCACAATAATTAATAATCCCTGCAAAATGCATTGCAATTAAGGTTTCCAAGTACAGTGCAAGCCATTAGTCGAAACAGAGGGATTTGCTGAACAACACGGATTAGAGAGGTTATTTATTGCGACACGAGTGTAATTTTGTAATGATTACATTGTTGTTTATCATGTAATGGGCTTATAGACTCGTGTTATATAGACCGACTTTTGAAGAGTTGGTGTTGTGTTTCAAACGTTTTTATGATGACATCGGCGTGTATAACAGATTTAATATTTTGAATTTAAACTACGTTTACGGATACACTTCGCTTTTATTTTACATTTTTATTTAACAAGCCCGTTGGCACAGTGGCAGTGAGAGCGCTTACTGTGTCGGGGGTTGCGGGTTCAATTCCCGCCCGGAGTCAACAATATGTGCAGACATAGTTGTTGGCGACGACGTCTGGGTGTTCATTATATATTCTTATAAAGTATTTGTGTATATATATGTAGTAGTATCAGTGAGTTAGATTCCATAACACAAGCTTAGATCTTACTTTGGGTCTAATTAACCGTGTGTGAATTTGTCCAGGTATATTATATTATATTTAATGTTTTGGCCCTTTTACAGGAACAGTGGTCACAGAAGACTGCTTTAATTCAAAATGAGTAGTGTTCGCTTAAACTTAAGAAAACAGTTTTAATATTTTTATACTATGCATCAATAATATTTTTTAACAGGTTTGAATTGTGAAAACTCTACTTACAACTAGACCACAATCTTTGCAGGTGCCTGCAAAGACTGAGGTCTTTAGTTCAATGCCCAGGGCGAGCGAAAAAAAACATGTTTCCTTCTTTTCAAATGTGGCTCGGATATTAGATCACCAACCCTCATTAGGCAAGCGTGGTCATTACGCCTAATTCTCCTCACTGTATTGATATATTCAGTGAGATGAGAGGTCTTTGATTACAGAAAGACATTAAAACCTAACTTTACGAGTACTTTTACCTAAATAAATAAATATACCCGGACAAATTCACTCACTTTTAAATAATTCACTACATAGTATAAAACAAAGAAGCTTTCTGCTGTCTGTCTGTCTCTATGTATGCTTAGATCTTTAAAACTACGCAACGGATTTTGACGCGGCTTTTTTTATAGACATAGTGGTTCAAGAGGAAGGTTTTGTGTATAAACATTTCCGAAATTCCCACAGGAATGGCACAACGTGGGTAAAACCGCGGGGCGCTGCTAGTTTTATATAAATACAGGGTATACAACGTAAGGCAACCCGCACCCGGCCTGCACCCGCACCATATAATGTATCTTGCACTTTACATGGTAAAACAAAACCACATGTGTTTATTAGCATTCAAATATTCAAAGCGCGCACACAAACAACAAAATACAATACGAATATATTATCTACTTTAATCCCTCCCGCAAACTGCAACTAAATCTGGGTATTAGGCAAATGCAATCGGATGTTCTAGACCGAAATCTAGGCACAGCTGCAGGTGCGGATTACCTACGTTACAGTGCTAGGATGGAAGTGTTACCTTTTCACTCTTGGGGGATAGTTGGCTATAGTGAAATAATTATATGCTGCCTGTTATTGCAAATAAATGTCAATACAAGTTCAATAATATTATATACTAGTCGTTCCCCGCGGTCTTACCCGCTTTGTACCCGATTGCGTAAAAAAATCGGGATGAAATGTATTCCGTTCACGCGACGTTTCACTTTTGTATGAAGCCACACGCGGCGTGCGCACGCCTCGGGCGCCCGCGACGGTTTACTTTTGTATAAAACCGCGGCGTGCGCACGCTTAACGCATTGTCGGCCCTTAGAGCGTTTCCACATTATCCGATCCGATATCGGTGTCGGACGCCGATCCGATATCGGGGTAAGTCAAATGTATGAAATATGTTCCGATATCGGGCCGGACAATATGAAAGACAGGTACTTATTTCATACATTTTACTTAACCCCGATATCGGATCGGCGTCCGACACCGATATCGGATCGGATAATGTGAAAACGCTCTTACGCTTAAAGACTTGTGGCAAGCAGTGTATTCAAGCTCTGTCTTTTTCTGAAAAATCCTTCAATGCAGAGACACTCTGAGTCTTATTTATAACCTTGTCTTGGCTCGTGTTTGAGATCACCAACCCGCTGTAGCTAAGCGACGTGATTACGCCTAATCCACCTCACTGTACAGATCTTCAGTGAGCGTAGAGACTTTTGTATGCAGTGGGACATTGCATTTGTCTTTTTTAAATCTAAAACACGATTATTTACGTTAAATATCAGTCGTTAGAAAACGTCGATTTTGAAAATTGTCCTCATAGAGAGACTAATTATGAACAGATTTCAAAAAAGTTGCAGTTTTTATGAAAATCTAGTTTGACGTCGGATTTCGGTCTAAAATTAACTAATATATTTTAACTATTGGTTAGAAATAACCATAAAATGCCCTTCATCCTTTCAACAAGAGCAAACTGTGTAGTAAATTATGCGTTTACAGTCATCCTACGTGCCTTTTGTATAAAAAACAAAAGAAGATCCGTAAGGATGATTACACACTACTGCGGCACGTAGTCGGCCGACTAAGTACGCTTAAATTGAAAGGCCTTCGTAAACATTATCAGAACACCCGTTCGACTCAAAAGTGGCCATTTTAAGTTCACAACCAAGTTGTACTACCAACTTTTAGTACCAAATACAACTTTGAAACGGCTTTAGTTTAAAAACTTTATATTTTATTGTACCTTTGAATCGTTTTCTAAATAGTTACAACAAGTTCGCTTTAGGATAAATCTGTTCGGGTATTTTAGCGGGAATTACTTTGGATGTGTGTGTTGTCGTTTTGAAGTGTAGATTTTGTAGTTTAATGTGTTGTTTGTAGCAAGGATTTTCTTTTAAAGTCTCATGATGAATGAATGTAAGATTTAAATACATTTTTGATTAAAATTATTGCAGTATTTAAGAAAGTATTTATGGTCAAACATTACATCGGCCTAATTCTTCTCACTACTGATATGTTGATTATAAAATCCGCACTGTACTGATATCTTCATGAGATGAGATCAGACGTCGTCGCCAACAACTATGTCTTCCCATATTGTTAGTCCGTTGAATCGAACCCGCAAACTCCGACACAATAAGCGCTCTCACTGCCACTGTGCCAACGGGCTTGCCAGTGTTCGTAATGTTTTGTTTTGTTAATCTGAAACAACGATTAGATCCCCATTATGTTCCAGCATGCAACTTTCAGATCCATACACAATTTCCGCGCGATATTTCACCATTTTTCTGAGAGCGTTCAAGCGTCATTACTCACGTTATTTATTTTGTTCACACGTTTTGGACACGAGTGCAATACGTCTTTTTAGATTACTCGTTATGTTTAGTTCTTTCAAGGAAAAATATGAGTTATGGGTTTAACGGTGTGAATAGTTTTGAATAAAAAATAAACTAGGACACCAGGGTTGGCCTAGCATTACTAGCCTACTCATTTTGAGTAAGCCATTAGCCAACCATGGTACATAGTTTAATGCCCTATTGGTGCGTTGCGTTGCGTTACGTTTGTCACAACAATATTTAGACGGATTTATTCAAGGTGAATATAACTGTCTTCTATCAGTGTAACAACAGTTGTCAGAATAAATTATTTAGTCTAACCCATCAGACAAAAAGTCTGAGAGGACGAAACAAGGCTGTAGCAGACAAAACAGTTTGTGGTAAACAAAAAGTCTGTGACAGACAAAACGTCGTCGGTAGCAGACAAAAAGTCTTTGACGGACAAAAACTATGGTATACAAAAAAGTCTTTGACGGACAAAAAGTGTGTGTCACATAAAAAAGTTTAAATGTCTATAGTCTAGACAAAAACTTTAAGACCATTTGTCCCTAGTGTGTACTCCATATGTTTTCAACTTTTCATAGACCAAAAAACAATCTAACTAAACTCATGATAATAGTGGGTTCAAATTCTAACATCTTACTCTTGCTTACGGTAAAATACAACCCGCGTCAGATACTTTATTAAACGAAGGAAACTACTCAAAAATTCATAATAAACCACATTTCCGAGTTGCATTTCATGTAAACTGGTTTTATAAATTCAAGTTAGTATAATTTAAGTCTAGAGCTAAGTGAAGTCCCATGTTGTACTTAGTTTACTGAGTGTGAACATAATTTAACTAAGTATAGTCTAGTTTCCTTTTAAATATAACATTTTATCTGTTACTAGAACTTGCTTTCGTGATAGTATAGTTTAAGTTATTGTATAGTTTTCGATAATCAATTTACGGCCTCTTTCAATAACTACTTAGTCTAAATAAGGTTTGGATTTTTTGCTACGAGTATGTAAATAAATCCATACTAATATTATAAAGCTGCAGAGTTTGTTTCAACGCGCTAATCTCAGATACTACTGGTCCAATTTGAAAAATTCTTTTTGTAATGGATAGCCCCATTCAACAGCAAGGTTATAGGCTACTTTTCATCCTAAAATTCCCACGGGAACGGGTACAAAGCGGATAAAACCACGTGTCAAATATTTATCAAATTTCTAACAGACTTTGACATTTATTGAAATGGATTACAATACTTATTCCTGAATAATCGAACAACAAACTCAAATAAATCATAAAAGAAGACTAAATATAGTTGTCAAAACATACAAAGTTAACGCCACGCCAAGCCATTAAACAATTGAAAACACAATTCGATACAAAGTAAAGTAAAGCAAAGTATTACCCTGTAATGTCCCACTCCTGGGCAAAAGCCTCTCTCTTCTCACTAAAGACATCAGTACAGGGATTCGATACAAATACGTGACAAATATCATATTTTTCTCACCATTAAAACTATCATAAATCTTTGACTGTCAAAGATACAACATACTACCCAGTAACACAACCCGTAGAGATTTCAAATTTTTCCTTTTCACTTAAGTGACACACATAGTGCAGGTGTTGGCTGTATGCGAGTTGCGTGACGTTGTATTCCTTTAATCTGTATGAAAGGTCATACTGGCCCGTTGCAAGTCCCGTGCGGGCTAAATGTGTCACCCGCACTATGTGTGTCTTGCGCTTTAGGATGCGTTTCCATTAAAGTGGGGCGAAGCTGTGCGGACCGTGAATTGACTAATCACAATGCATTACGAAAAGATTAACAGCCTCCGTGGTCTTGTGGTTTGAGCACCCGGCTCACGATCCGGAGGTTCCGGGTTCGATTCCCGGTGGGGATACCTCACAAAAATCACTTTGTGAGACTGTCCTCAGTTTGGTTAGGGCATTGCAGGCTGAATCACCTGATTGCCCGAAAAGTAAGATGATTCAGAGCTTCGGTGGGCACGTTAAGCCGTCGGTCCCGGTTACTTTCTACGGATAGTAGTCGTTACATGAGCCACGTCAGAGGCCTTCGGCGGCTCATTAACTCTGACACTAGGATTGGTCAGGTTGACCATTCACTCGATGAAGAAGAAGAAGACGAAAAGATTTTGACAATGTTTGACAATCCCAATGCGCTGTGATTGGTGAATCGGGCTCCACTCTGTTCCGCTCCGCTTCAGTGGAAACGTACCTTTAGAAACTTAAACTGCATAAAACCAGAGAGAATATTGAAAAGGTACTGATATTTATTCGAACGTGTAGTTGAGTTGGATACATTCGTCGTTCTGTGCCATGTTCGATATTTGTATTGGCATGGAATGAGGTTACACCGGAAGCAAAAAAAATAGTGTAGAACTCTATTGGGGTTTTAAACAAAAAAAGAAATATGCGTAAATGCGATGATTGTTTTGTGTTTTTTATTTAATTAAGAAGTGGGGTATTTTTAAAAAGATCGAATTTGAAATAGTCTTTCAACAATGAACGTGAACAAGCCGTTTCACATTCTATTTGGCAGTCAAAACTATTAACCCTTGTATTAACTATTGACTTTACTTGATAGTAATGTATCTAGGGGCACGTTAAGCAGACGGTCTCAGCTGTTACAATCTTTAGACCATATCGGAGACCTTTCGGTGGTCCAAAAACTCCGACACCATGGATGGCCTATTCGATATTTATGAATGAACCAAAAACTACTTTTACTGTTCAAATAGGAACAGCAAAATCGGTTCCACTGTTTAACATTCGCGATGTATTGACGAGTACCATTGTTTGATTGAACTGCAACGAGCTTTGAGTTACTGTCAAATAGAATGTCTTTGTAATATAGTAGATACTGTTTAGTTTGGGTCTAACTAGCCGTGTGTGACTTTGTCCGGGTATATATATTTTTTAATCAAAGAATTAAGCCCAAAACTGTACCCTTTTTTAATTGAAGTCAAAAAAGGTGTCCAGTAAAAAAAACATAACGAGTTATTTTTTATTTGACAATCGAATAATATTTCATAGTTTACATGTTACGTTTTGGTGTGACCGAGGCCCCTTCATACTTTTAAAGTAACTCCATAAATTCTATTGTAACAGGAGACAGGTGGTTTGTTCTTATTTCAATATTACTTTATCATTCTGTATTCAGAGTGATATTTATATTTATACATTTTTATTGTCTATACTAACATAATATAATATAGCCGAAGAGTTTGATTGTTTTGTTTGTTTGAATGCACTTATCTCAGAAACTACCAATCCGATTTGAATCATTCTTTTTGTAATTGGAAGCCACATTTAATAGAAAGATTAACGACTCCTTTTCATCCCGAATTTCCCACGGGAAAGAAAACAGCGACGGTAAAACCACGTGACACTGTTAGTATATAATATTTGTGTACAAGATTTCCATAATATGTACTTGATTGCGTCCCGTGGGTTTGTATGGACAACAAAAGATCATCCGTGCGTGTAAACGACTGTACCACCACGGCACGAACGATTTAAAACGCTTAAATTAAAAGAGCCCTTTAATTTTTTGATGTAAATGCTTCAATAAGACAAAATGTGTGTAAATAATTGACATCAATTTTCTAATATTTATTTTAAATTTCATGTAGGTACTTGTAATAAACAGATCATAATCATTTTAAGTGATCTAACCATAAATAATCGAAACACTACTTACACTACACCCATTCATTCATTCATTTATTCATTCCGTCCGTTTTGTTAGTTCGTTCTAATTTCAAAAACCTGGTTTCGCTCGAGAGTTTTACAATCTTTTGACTACCGAGATTGTCCTACGGTGTGTACGCCCCTTTACTAAAAAGCACTCTAGTTTATTAGTTACCGTACCTTACCTCACGTGTGTACGTACCTTAGTACACACATATCGTCTTGAAACGGTCTCGGTTTAAATATTGTAGAGTTGTGAGTAGTGCAGGTGGTATGAATGTTACTGAAATTCTGTTTAGTTATAGGTCATGAAAACTTGTCTAAAATCTTAATTACAACACAAAAATATAGAAAAACTAGCTGCGCCCCGCGGTTTCACTCGCGTTGTACCCGTTCCCGCGGGAATTTCGGGTTGAAAAATAGATGTTGTCCGATTCTCAGACCTACTCGACATGCACACAAAATTTCATGAGAATCGGTCGAGCCGTTTCAGAGGAGTTCAACCACGCACCCCGTGACACGAGAATTTTATATATTAGAAGAAGTAATGTCCCACTGGGCAAAGGTCTCACCGAAGATAGTACAGTGAGGAGGAGTGATCTCAAACCCGAGCCATGTTTGAAGAGAAGAAAACATGTTTTCGTTCGATCTGGGAATTGAACCCGGGTCTTCAGCCTTGGCAGGCCACTAGACATGCCACTAGACCACCAAGGAAAATAACATTAATTAAAAAAATATCAATTTAATTCAGATAACAGGTTCGCCAAAGTTTGACATGAATTACATAGAAACAAAACCATACTTGATGTCCTATCCATAACTTGGTAATAAAATTACACATATTTTTTTATAGAAATCAGAACAATCCGATTTAACACAATACGATAAAGAGTTTTGTAATTATCTAAAAACATATTTTATTATTATTATAATCTTTAAATAAAAAATAAGAATCTGAAAAAACAATAATATAACGTAAGTTCAAACGGAAATGCAAAACGTTACAGGAGTTTCAGAGATATAAAAAACATTTTCAAATTTCATAAAACTTCAGAGATCAAAGGAAGCACAAGATAAGTAAACCGCTACTGTACGAATACTTACTGAAGGCAGGGAAATAACAATTTTAAAAGCACCTCCACCACGTTATTGTACACATATAAAACGAAAATTTAAATATTTTATTACTTGTAGTAAGTAAGTATGTAAGAGCGAGGGTTAGTGGCCAACCCTGGTGTCGGGAGTTTTTAGGGTCGACACTGCGTTAAGCGTGCGCACGCCTCGGTTCCATACAAAAGTGAACCGTCGCGGGCGCCCGCGGCGAGTGGCTTCATACAAAAGTAACCCGTTGCCTGCGCCCGTCGCGTGCGGTGTCATACAAAAGTGAACCCGTGCGCCCGCTTAAGGCAGTGTTGACCCTTACACCGCCTTAAGAGGAAACAACAAGGGCCGTTTTTTCATACAAACGTAATCCCCTGCTTTCTCTCTGGAATACCGGTAGAGTCATACTTATTTTCCGATCTATGGTTACTATTAGCATGTGCCTATGATATTTCCTTTTTTTCAAAAATACAAACATGCTTCCGACCTGGTCTGACGATTGATACAACCGGTTCCGACAGTTAAACGTGCCCTCCAAAGCACGGTAGCGCTCAGATAGAAATGCCACTATCGGCCACCCATCCAAGTAAGGGTCGAGCTGCACGTTGCTTAACAATCGCAATGAGTTATCACTGCTCAGTGAAACTACTTTGGCTTTGGGGGCGAGGTGCGAGGATGACCTATGTTTAGATGAATTATATAACATCATAACCTCATTTAAGCCTACTTCCTACTAATATTATAATTGCGAAAGTTTGTGAGAATGGATGTATGTATGCTTGTTTGTTGCTCTTTCACGGAAAGACTACTGAACGGATTTGGATAAAACTTTACAGTAATATAGGTTATACATCAGAATAACACATGGGATACATTTTATCCCGAAATTCCCGCGGGAACAACGCGAGTAACAACGTGGCTAGTATATATTAAACACCACAACTTTTCTAAGCCATTCCATTTTGAAAATATAATTATGCATGAAGTTCTTGTACCAGTGAAATTCATTAGTAGATTGGTAGATCACATATAAATATTTAGCAAGCTGGCTAATACATTAGACGCCGGAGTAATGTATTCCCGTTTGGCGTAAATACAGACAGACAGTTTATGTTTGTTTATTTTCTATGTATATTCTTTGTGCAATCAAATTTGGGTACTTATGTGGTTTTTTGTAAAAAGTTGCGTTCTGTTTTTTTAATAGTTTTAAGAATTTGATTTTTGTATTTGTTTAAACGTGCTAATTTCAGAAACTGCTAATCCAATTTGGATAATTCTTTTTGTAATAAATAGCCACATTCAACGGGAACGTTATATTATATTTTTCATCCCGACATTCCCACGGTAACAGACACAACGCGGGTGAAACCGCAGGGCGCTGCTAGTTAAAATGATAAAAGGTGAAGTTTGGTTTTTTGATTTGTTTGAATGCGCTCATCTCATGAACCAATACAATGTAATAATTCTTGTATAATATGAACATTTTTATAATTAAACATTAAATAGCTATCATATAAAATATAGCTTTCATAATGAAAAATCCAGGGCCTTCAAAGAATTACCAAAATCAAACAAACACACAAAATTCGCAAAGTCAACAATATTTTAATAGAGATTATACACCTTTGAGCTTATATCTTAAGCCACACACCCATCCGGATAACAAACACATAATGAATAAAATATGTTCATCCAAAGTACGAAACAAATTGTTTGCAAATTGTGATTGAGAAGGGTACTCTAATTATATGCTACAGTTATACGTGTAATTACAAATTATGGCATACTAGCCACGCCTTGCGGTTTCACCCGTATTGTACTCGTTTCTGCGGGAATTTTGGGATAAAATGTATCCCATGTGTTATTCTGATGAACTGTAAAATAATTATTTTTGTTTTGGATAGCCGCATTCAACGGAAAGCTTATAAGCTATTTTTCGTCCCGAAATTTCCACGGAAATGGGCACATCGCAGGTAAAACCGAGGAACACTGTCTGTGTGATAATATAAGGAAAACTACACTAGAATCGTTAATAATGAAGTAACTTGATATTAACTTAATTAATACCATCTTCTCAGCTTACAGTCTTTCCCAATAAATAAATAAATATACCCGGACAAATTCACACACGGTTAATTAGACCCAAACTAAGCTTTGAGCTTGTGTTATAGAATCTAACTCACTGATACTACTACATATACGTACGTATACAAATACTTTATAAGAATATATAATTGACACCCAGACGTCATCCGCGAAAACTTTGTTTTCACATATTGCTCTCACATCTCACGGGTGGCTGTACCGACGGGCTTGACAAAGAATAGATTAAAATATGACATTTACACATACTAGCAGCACCCCGTGGTTTTACCCGCGTTGGGCCCATTTCTGTGGGAATTTCGAGATTAAAAATAGCTCATAGCCTTTCCGTTGAATGTAGCTATCCATTACAAAAACAATTATTCAAATCGGACCAGTAGTCCTAGAGTTTATTGCGTCCAAACAAACAAAAAATCAAAGTCTCCAGCTTCATTATCTATCTATGTATCTCTAATATATACAATTCTCGTGGGTGCGTAATTGAACTCCTCTGAAACGGCTCGACCGATTCTCATGAAATTTTGTGTACATATCGGGTAGGCCTGAGAATCGGATAACATCTATTTTTCATCCTGAAATTCCCGCGGGAACGGGTACCGTGGTTGAACTCCTCTGAAACGGCTCGACCGATTCTCATGAAATTTAGTGTACATATCGAGTAGGCCTGAGAATTAGACAACATCTATTTTTCATCCCGAAATTCCCGCGGGAACGGGTACAAAGCGGGTGAAACCGCGGGGCGCAGCTAGTAATAGTGTAGATTTTTATCTTCTTCCTTAGGAAACTGTACCCGAATCGGTTTTCTGCAAGTTCCAGCAACAATGTTAAAATATCAGTTACACGACAAGTACAAGTACGGCAAACAAACGTACCGTAATTTAACAACTAAGCTCCTAACTTCGCTACCTTTTGTTAAGAGACAATCTGTGCTTATCAAAACTTCAGTTTACTTTAACTCAGCTGAAGTTTCAAACTTTAGACATCTTTGTTTCGCCTACTTAACGCGCCGTCGCTCTCCAAGTCACAGTTTAATGTACACGATGTAATTTGATGACTTGTATTCTCATTTATCAATGTACAGTCGGCCTATGTCGAGAGAGGACCTTGTCGTATTCAAACTTGTATAATATCTACCCATATGTACCTACCCTCTACTACTACCCATATGTACCTACCCTCTACTACTACCCATATGTACCTACCCTCTACTACTCTCTACTACTAATATTATAAATCCTTAAGTTTGTGAGGATGTATATTTGTTACTCTACTAAAAAACTACAGCAAGGATTTGGATGAAACTTTACAGTAATATAGGTTATACATCAGAATAACTTATAGGACACATTTTATCTCGAAAATCCCGCGGGAACCGATACAACGCGGGTAGCACCGCGAGACGCGGCTAGTCATTAATATAGTATAAAATAAAGTCGTCTCTTTTTCGTGTCTGTCACACTGTTTGTCTGTCTGTATGCTTAAATCTTTAAAATTACGCAACTGATTTTGATGCGGTTTTTTGTAATAGGTAGAGTGATTCAAGAGGAAGGTTTTTATGTAAAAAAAATCCCGAAATTCCCACAGTAACGGGCACAACGCGGGTAAAACCGCGGGGCGCTGCTAGTCATTAATATAGTTAACAAGTTCATGATGGTTAGTGGTCAACCCTGGTATCAGAGTTCTCAGACCGCCTAAAGGCCTTCAACGTGGTCTATCGATTGAGGCAACCGTGACCATCTGCTGAACGTGCCCTCCGCAGCACGGTAGCGCTCAGATAAAAAAAGAATCAGCCTGTAATGTTCCACAGCTGGGCAAAGGCCTCTCATCTCTCTAAAGATATCCGTACAGTGGGGAGGATTAGGTGTAATCACCACGCTTGCGTAATGCGGGTTGGTGATCTCAAACCCGAGTCATGTTTGAAAAGTAGGAAACATGTTTTCGGTTGACTTGAAATTGAACTTCGGACCTCAGTCTTGGCAGGCGAGTGCTCATCCCACTAGACCACCGAGGCGTTAACTGAACTTACTTTGGAATATTACTATTGTTTTAAATAAGAAGGATAAACTAATATTTTCCTTGTTCTTCGGTTAGTTTACTCAGTTTTTGCAGTATTACCACAAAACGCGCAGCAAATAATTTTCATAAGTCAATATTTAAATGAAATGGAGTAATAACTCAAGTTCTCATGAATGTTGGTATAGGATGCACTTCAAACTGTTTCATAGAGAATATATTATCACAGAATGTCTTTTTATTATTTCAAGATAAATATACTTCGAAATAAAGTTATATATTAAAGGCTCTGTCAACTTATGCGTTTTGCTGCGGTGAATCTGTACGCATTCCTACTGACAGCGTGTTTTCATACAGAACGCACAGTGCGCGACGTCAAAAAAGCGCTTAAATTTAAAGAGCCCTAAGGCCCTATTTACATGGAGACACAGCGCTATCAAATCGTATGTCCCTTTCCGACAAACTCTAATTTTCGTCTTTTGCGTTCATTAACAAAAAACTCTACAGATTTATTACAATAATATAGATAGATAAACTTTAAAGCTTCCAACCTCTCTTTACAACCTTGGTTATACACCTCGTTAATACAAAGCCCATTCATATTTTTATTCAAACAGTTTAAACAAATAACAAACAATACTATACACCGTAACAAGCAAAGTCAATCTAGTAGTTGAAACTCCGCTTATTTCCCATGGGAAGCGGAGTGGGGCGGGGAGGGGTGGAGAGGGGCGGAGTGTTAGAAAAATTGATTCCTTGCAAACAACTTTTTAATATTTTATTCTTAAATCCTCTTGTTGGTAGCTGTAGGCTTTTTAATCTGCTTATATTATTATATTAGATGATTTTTTAACTAGCGAAGACTTGCGGTTTTACTTGGTAAGAGTTAGTGGACAAGTCCGTTGTCACAGTGGCATGTGAGAGCGCTTACTGTGTCGGGGGTAACGGGTTCGATTCAACAATCAACAATATGTGTAGTCATAGTTGTTGGCAACGTCTGGGTGTCAATCCGTTAGTTAGACTCCATAATACAAGCTTAGAGCTTAGTTTGGGTCTAACTAACTTAGTGTGAAATCACTACATAGTATAAAATAAAGTCGTCTCTGTTTCGTGTCTGTTTGTCTGTTTGTCTGTATGCTTAAATCTTTAAAATTACGCAACGGATTTTGATGCGATTTTTTGTAATAGGTAGAGTGATTCAAGAGGAAGGTTTTTATGTAAAAACATTTCCGAAATTCCCACGGGAACGGGCACAACGCGGGTAAAACCGCGGGGCGCTGCTAGTTGCTCAATAAAATGTTCTTATAGGTAGGTGGCCAACCCTGGTGTACGAATTTTTAGACTGCCTTAAGGCTTCCGACATGGTCAACTGGGACCTACAATTTAACGTGCTAACATTAATACTGACGACTTAATACGAGTACTTAATTAAGTAGTTTGAACTTTGAACCTCAATTTTTAAAGGAAATTTCCGGTAAGATTTTTATACAAGCAAGTCAGATAAAAGCCATGAAACCATACCATTAGCATATTAATCCTGGTCCACTCTAATAAATAATTGTCATTGAAAGGTCAAGAGCTTAGGAAAGTTTAGGGGTTGTACATAACAGAACCCGTATTCTGATAACGAGAAGATCAAAGGATGGGCCGAATACATCCAATACTCCGATCTTCAGACCCTCCCGCTGTGTTGGCAGTGATGAGGAGTAGCCATAGGGTTAGCTTTTACGTATTTAACATTTACATCACGAAGGCTTTTTAAGGCAGGTACAGATTTGTCTGTAAACTAGCGTGCCCCATGGTTTCATCTGCAGCGCAACCGTTCCTGTGGGATATTCGGGATTTTTATTACATTTTATCCTATTCCTAACTAAGAAGAAATAAAATAAAAGAATCATTCAAATCGGTCCAGTTGCTGTCGGTGTAACTAACACGACTCTCTTTTAAATACGATTAAATTTAAATCGTAAATATCTATAAGAGTCCTTGCTAATCTTAGTCAGATCAAATCCTTCTAAAGGTTGCATCAATCAAACACCGCTCTTTTAGCCTTAGGCATTGTGTATTGTGGTGGTAGTCTGTGGTAGCAAGTAGTGATAGGTAAAGAGATTTCATATTTTTTCTTCCCACGGAGTTTATCCTACTGGCTGGTTTACCTAAGGTCCTTCCCTTTCCGAAATAATTCTATTGATGTTGCTTTATAGTTAGAGAATACCTATTTACAAACTTCATACCAACCAAACTTCACTTAATCTCGTGTGGGTGATTGACTAATGTCGGTAGCACATAATAAAGCTTAAGACACACGTAGTGCGGATGCAGGCCGGTCGCGGGTTGCGTGACGTTGTATTCCTTGTATTTGTATGAAAGGTGTCACACTAGCCTGCATCTACACTGTGCTGCATGTGTGTCTTGTGCTTTAACAAGAATTTAGTTAGGCTATGAACACAGGCTAGCTTGCTTAGTGCCTAGAGTCTAAGAAGCCATTTACCGTGCTTCGAAAGGCATGTTAAGCAGTCGGTCCCGGTTGTTTCAATCGTCAGACCATGTCGGAGGCCTTTAGGCGGTCTAAAAACTCCGACTCCAGGGTTGGCCTCTAACCCACTTGAAATGAATGAATGAATGAATGACTAACTAAAGACAGTTTAAGTCTTGTAAAGATATTGTCTTTGGCGTTTCTTTACTCTATGCCCACCATGTTCTACCATCACACAGATAAGCTTAACCACAACTCATACACCCTTCAAACCAAACACAAACCCGGTTTTAATAACATAAGTGGTTTATTGTAAGTAAACCAGGATACAGTAGCCGGCAAAGACCACTACCCAATAAGCATTAGAGGACGATTCAAATTGTTTTTGTGTTGATTTGTTTTTACACCATCGTTGTGTAAACTTCGCTATGCTACAGTTGTTTTGGTATTCATTGAAACGTATGTTAATGTCATTGTTATTTGTTCAAACGGGAACTTACGTACGACGGAGGTTACTGTTGAGCGTCCCGCTCGATCTCGGGACAGCGTCTCTCCACATTTGGAGAGAGCGCTTCACCCACCTTCTGATGAAGGTCACCGGATGTGACCGAAACGTGTTGAGGGACACTCAACGATAACCTCCGTCGTACGTAAGTTCCCGTTTGAACAAATAATAGTTCAATTCAATTCAATTCAGTTTATTTATTTTGAAATGAAGCTACAAAATACATTTGACCCAGTTATTGAGACATCACCTCCCATACTAGTATTCACTGTGTCACGGAAAGGATACCTCGCAAACTGAGCACAATAAAATATAGCTTACATTCTACTTTACATAAATACCTTACAATCTAACATATATACAATAACTAGCAGCGCCCCGCGGTTTTACCCGCGTTGTGCCCGTTTCTGTGGGAATTTCGGGATTTTTTTTACATAAAAACCTTCCTCTTGAATCACTCTATCTATTACAAAAAACCGCATCAAAATCCGTTGCGTAATTTTAAAGATTTAAGCACACAGACAGACAGACGAAAAAGAGGCGACTTTATTTTATACTATGTAGTGATATAACTACAACTAAAACAATTGGTTGTAGTTATATTAGTTGTTTGGGTATTCACCAATCACTCTGGATTTATGATGTAATCTACCAATGAAATCAATCGTAGCAACGTAATAATATATACTCATATCATTAGTAGAGCATAACTTAACTTTAACTTTCTGAAGCTACTTTGAAAAACCAAATTTAACCGATCATTCTGCGGTCGATGGGTTGAAGTTTCTGCCAATTCCTGTACATACGGTTGAGAACAAACATCTGACCTTCCCTAGATTAGGCCGCGACCACAACACCCTTAAACTTTACTAATTAAGGGACGGACACTCTTGTACACATGCCCTTATATACGGTCTTAAGACTCATTTGGTCCAGATTGTAATAAATTTACATTATTATTTATATGTTGTTGGTGTGGAGAGGTGCCTTATAATGGACTTAGTATATAGGATAGTCCCATGTTTGTTTTTGTTATATTAAGATCGAGATACGATCTTTGATCTATGGATGAGAAATGTTAAAGTGTATGTCAACAATATAGTTGCTGACGACAACGTCTGGGTATCAAATATATATTCTTAGAAAGTACTAGTGCGCCCCGCGGTTTTACCCGCGTTGTGCCTATCCCCGTGGGAATTACAGGAATTTGTATACATATAAACTTTCCTCTTGAATCATTCTATCTATTTTAAAAAACTGCGTCAAAATCCGTGCAGTAGTATTTTGATTTATTGCAAACAGACAGGCAGACAGACGCGGCCGGGGACTTTGTTTTATAATATGTAGTGATTTGTGTATATGTATCAGATTGTTAGATTTCATAATACAAGCTTAGAGCTTAGTTCGAGTCTAATGAACCATATGTATATAACTTGATATTTCTTTATTATTATAGAAGACAGTTTGCTTGTTTGTGGGAAGCCACATCTTTACTAATATTATAAAGAGGTATTCTATACTAATATTATAAAAGGGTAAAATTTGTAAGTTTGTTTGTTTGTTTGTTTGTATGTTCGAGCTAATCTCAGGAACTACGAATCTGATTTGAATAATTATTTTTGTAGTAGATAGCCACATTCAAGGGGAAGGTTATAAGCTATATATTTATCCCAGAATTACCACGGAAACGGACACAACGCGGGTAACACCGCAGGGCGCGGCTAGTTGTATAATAAGGTTACTGAGACTGAAACGTGTTGATTAACGCTCACCAGTAACCCCCGTCGTACGTAAGTTCTTAACAAAATTAAATAATAATAACTTTAACATAACCTTTAACATACGTTTCAATTGATATTTCTCTGATTACAAAATCTGTCGTGAATGCCGAAATTGACTATGCAATGTGGTTTACCACAAACAAGCTAATTGTACTGAATTGGACATGTTCATGACATTATATCTATTTGTATGTATATTAATGTTGATTAACCGGAACAAAGTTACATAATCTAATAGTTATAATATTAGTCATAAGGTATACGAGTATAACTAAAAAAGTAAAACGATTCCGTGCTTCGGAGGGCACGTTAAGCCGTCAGTCACGGTTACTTCCTACGGATAGTAGTCGTTACATGAGCCATGTCAAAAGCCTTTGGCGGCTCAATAACTCTGACACCAGTATTGGTCAGGTTGACTATCCACTCGATAAAGAAGAAGACTAAAACTAGAATTGAAAAGAACCTGCAACCCCCCGACACAGTAACCGCTCTCACTGCCACTGCCAACGGGTTTGAACCTAAGATATAAAAAGAAGATAAGGAGACAATTTATCACTATTTTTATAAAGAGGAAGATTTAATCCTGTTTATTATAATACAACTAACTGACGCACTCAAAAACGTCCACTTCTTCTTCATTTGACCAATCCTGGTGTCAGAGTTATTGAGCCGCCAAAGGCCTCTGACATGGCTCATGTAACGACTACTATCCGTAGAAAGTAACCGGGACCGACGGCTTAACGTGCCACTAAATCGGCTCTCAACTAATTGACAACCCTGGTGTCGGAGTTTTGGACCGCCTAAAGGCCCCCGACATGACCTGACGAATGAAACAACCGGGACCTACTGCAACACGGTATCGCTCAAATAGAAATGCCACTAAGCATGAGCCGAGCTGCACGTTGCTCAACCATCTGCATCGCAATGAACTAATATCGCTTAGTCAAACTACGCCCAAAAAAACGAACAAACTAATAAATAATCCGCATTAAATATTTAGACCGAAAGTTAAGGTTAAATAAATAATGTACAGGATCAATTAATGTTCCTAGTTTGATCAACAACAAATCAACTAGCTAACAAATCAGTTACTTTTATCAAATCTTAAAAAGTAAAAAAGTAAAGTATTAGCCTGTAATGTCTTGCTGCTAGGCAAAGGCCTCTCATCTCACTGAACATCAGTACAGTGAGGAGGATTAGGCGTAATCACTACGCTTGCCAAATGCGGGTTGGTGATCTCAAACCCGAGCCATGTTTGAAAAAAAATCTTAATCAATCTTAAAGTACACGCACTTTTCATTCAACATTCATGAAATGATTGCTCATATCTTTTACGCCATCGTAAAACAACGTCATCTGCTTAACATCAGAATACTTCAAGAATATTTAACAACTTGTGAATCTTACAATGTTTATACCAGCTTTATGTTCCTGCACACACTGCACAGTATAGCCAAGACTGTTGTCAGACAGTCTTCTTTTTGTCTTGTCTATAAAAACAATTAGCGCATGTTAGAGACAACGCGACTAGTCTAGCATATTTTAACTTTATGATTAACTAGCAGAGACCCGCGGATTTACCCGCGTTGTGCCCGTTCCCGTCTGAATTTTGAGAATTTTCCTACATATAAACCTTCCTCTTGAATCACCCTATATATTTTTAAGAAACGTCTCAAAATCCGTTGCGTAGTTTTAAAGATCTAAGCATACATAGGGACAGACAGACAGACAACGGAAAGCAACTTTGTTTTATAAACAGAATTTGTACTGAGAACTATTCTTTAACTCACGGACTGCATCGAACCTATAAGTCGAAAGACTATTATAACTAAAGTCTGCAATATGGTCTTAATCACATTAATACATTCTAATTTTAATGCCTACAAAGCTGGAGGCCTTTAGGCGGTCAAAAAACTCCGATAAAACACAAGGATTGATAACTACCTACTCGAACTTAGTTTTAATAAACACTAGCAGCGCCCCGCGGTTTTACCCGAGTTGTGCCCGTTCCCTTGAGAATTTCGAGAATTTTCTTACATATAAACCTTCCTCTTGAATCACTGTATATATTTTTTTTAAACCGTGTCAAAATCCGTTGCGTAGTTTTAAAGATCTAAGCGTACATAGGGACAGAAAGACAGACAGACAGCGACTTTGTTTTATACTATGTAGTGATAACTAAATGTCTTATTCACTTTTAATTAACATAATGAAGCAATGTACTTTTATGAAAAAAATAGAAGCCGCCATTTTGCTCTACTGACTAAGTTTTTTATTAAATCCTACTGTATTAAAGATTGCAAACAAAACACAGGAAATGAAGGGGAAATTAAAAATGTCGTATGTTATTCCGACGAGAGTAAAGGAACGCAGATCGCTCGGTTTATTCCAATACCAGATATTTAATGTTTCATTTAAATGTGTATTCTTTTGTTTTCATTTATCACAGTTATGTAAAAATCATCTATCTATATCTATATCCTAACTTAATATTATAAATGCGAAAGTAACTCTGTCTGTCTGTCTGTTACGCTTTCACCAAAACTACGGAACCGATTTGAATGAAACTTGTAACACAGTTAGTCCAGAGCTTGGGAAAGGACATAGGCTACTTTTTATCGCGAAATTCCCGCGGGAACGGGTACAACGCGGGTAAAACCGCGGGGCACTGCTAGTAAATAATAACTTCCTAATCCCCACCAATAGATGGCGTTGTTTTCCAACCCGTCTACAACATACGTCATTATCCTCACAATAACACCCTCTAATGAGACATGCAGTGTCAATTGTTCTATACTTCGTTAATGAGAACTCCTTTCATCCTTCAAACTCTTTGACGATTTAGGAGCGTACGTTTAAAAATGGAATAGGTATTTTTGTTCGAAAATTGTTGAAAAAAGAACGTTTTGTTTGCATTCGTTTGGAACGGTTTTTGATGTTTGAAAAGAGAATGAGAAATCTTTTATAGCGAAGGGAATCACTATGTGTAGAATTGTACATAATATACCCGGAGAAATTCACACACGGTTAATTAGACCCAAAGTAAGCTCTGAGCTTGTGTTATAGAATCTAACTCACTGATACTACTACATATACATACACAAATACTTTATAAGAATATATAATTGACACCCAGACGTCGTCGCCAACAACTATGTCTTCACACATTGTTGACTCCGGTCGGGAATCGAACCCGCAACCCCCGACACAGTAAGCGCCCTAACTATCACTGTGCCAACGGGTTTTTCGACACATAATTATAATGCAATTGATAAATCATTTTAAATATCGATTAAATCAACCTTTAACTTTCAGCGTATAAACTCGCTAAACGGAATCGGTTTACCTTAATTAAATATACAAAAAGTTAACAAAACTTTCGTTCCCAAAATCTGTTTAATATTATAAGACAAAAGTTATAAAATTTCAAATTAAAAGATTCCTTTATAGCCCTAAGAAAACGTGGAGCCAAAAATGAGGAAATTAAAATAATAAATTCTTATCTTAGGTAAAACAATGAGGGTTGAGTCTACAATCCGCCTTAAGTTTAATACATGCCATTTTTCTTGGCATCTAGTGTAATCGTCCACACATTTGCCACTTGTCTCAAATTGTCACTTTGCGCCGTATACCTTAACAAGCGACTGTACAGGTGCTTGCAAAATAATTGGCTTGTTAAAATAATAGGCATTTGTTTTCGATGAATTATTTCATGTTCTCTTTTTGAATTGTACAAGAGAAACGACTTTCATTTGTTTACCTTTAAGAGTAGAGTGCCGTTATTACATAAATATGCGGTGACCAGAATAAAAAAGAATACGATCAACCCCATTAAAAACAATCAAAAGCAAATATCATCTAATTAGGTGTTCATTGTTTACAGTTTAAAAATAAATTTGTCTTTTAGTTACAGAATGGTTGACCTAATTAACTGACATGTTTTTTTAGATTATTTTGTGGCAAATATTTCTGTTATAAAAACAGTTACTTAAACTATTTAACATTTTCACCACAGGGCCCGTATCACTCGTGGCGTAATTTGACTAAGCGATGTTAGTTTATTGCGTTTTATAAGCAACGTGTAGCTTGGACCCTATTTGATTAGGTGGCCGATAGTGTCATCTGAGCGCTATTATGCTTCGGAAGGCACGTAAAATTGTCGGTCCCGGTTTCAAACGATAGATTGCATAGAAGAACGGTTAGGCGGTCTAAAAACTTCGACATCAGGGTTGTCCACTAACCTACATAAACTTATTTACTTCTAGCACATAATTCTTAAACTTCCAAGCACTTATATAACGCGTCTCCTATCCCTAAGTCAACGAATTCCACTGTACGATGTTTCGGCGATAATTTCATTACCGCGCGACCTTTTGGGCGAAATTTTTCGTGTTTATCCGGATCTTTAATATAATAGAAGTGTCTAAGAGATGAACATGAATTGAGGTGACAATTTTTGTATTAGATTTCTTCTCTTTTCGTTATATTTTGTAAGTAATTCGAGGGCTGAAGGCAATGTTGTATTATTTTGTAATGTTACTATTGTTTTGATGGATTGTAATGGGTTTCAAATTTATTTATTTAATGTATCCGCGTGGATAGATTCATTTGTTTACTACCGAACTGAGACAAAAGTTTTAAACAGTTCAATCTAATTACAACCATGTCATGGGTGTAATTGAGCTCACGTTTCAAGTGCGCTGTTATTTACCGAGACGTATTTTTGCGTCGACCCAATATCTAGTTACGTATTGTTGATCGAAGTTACGGGCACATATTAATAAACTGACACATTGACACTTAGATTGAAACTTTTCATTAAAACCATCTCTATTTATATAAATTACTAGCGTTATTTAATTACTTATTTTGTAAAGTTATTGGATAAAAATACTTTCTAAACACAAAATAAAAACCACAACTTTATTTTTCCATTACGATTTTAAAATCCGCCTATTAAACAGTCCCGCACTGTATCCATCTCGTTACAAGCCAAGGGTCCAGCAAACACGACCCCTGTTTTTCTTCATTGAGTCTCAATTTAAGTCCCTTTTGTTTCGACCCTACAGTGTAGGGCACTTTTGATGATAGTACGATAAGGGCGACGATAAAAGCCCTTTGAAAGCACTTGTTCATAGTAATCTTTGATATAAAACATTTGATAAAAAATCTGGGTTTCGCTTCATTATTATTTAATTAAGGTGTGGTTTGTTTACGCAGAGCTTTGTTATCTTGGATTTCTGTATAGAATATTATATTATACTAGCAGAGCCCCGCAGTTTTACCCGCGTTGTGCCGGTTCCTGTAGGAATTTCGGGATAAAAAATAGTCTGTACCATCCCTGTTGAATGTTGCTATCTATTACAAAAAGAAAAATTCAAATCGGATTTGTAATTTCTGAAATTGTATATAATATGGTACTAATATAAAGCTCTTCAGCTTATTTTTTGTTTCTTTGACCGTGTTTATCTCAGGAACTACAAATTTGATTGAATAATTCTTTTTGTAATCTTCTTCTTCTTATCGAGTGGATGGTCAACCTGACCAATCCTGTTGTCAGAGTTATTGAGCCGCCAAAGGCCTCTGACATGGCTCATGTAACGATTACTATCCGTAGAAAGTAACCGGGACCGACGGCTTAACGTGCCCTCCGAAGCACGGAATCATCTTACTTTTCGGGCAATCAGGTGATTCAGCCTGCAATGCCCTAACCAAACTGAGGACGGTCTCACAAAGTGATTTTGTGAGATATCCCCACCGGGAATCGAACCCGGAACCTCCGGATCGTGAGCCGAGCGCTCAAACCACTAGATCACGGAGGCTGTTTTGGAGTTTTTGTAATATATAGCCACTTTCAACGGAAAGATTAGGATTAGAGGATTATTTAGAATTATTAAATTAGCGATTAATAGTGATTGCTAAGCAACGTTAGCACTCGACACGTAGTTCAACAAAGCAATCTAAACTCGTTGTTAAGCAAGCAGCTCGTTCACTACTTGGATGGGTGGCGATATCTGCGTTACTACGGTACCCTCTTTCGAAGGCCATTCTATTTTCAATCCCGGTTGTTGCAATAGTTAAACCATGTACAAGGCATATGTACAGTCTACAAACACCTTAGTGGTCTAGTGGTATGAGCATTCGCCTGCCAAGGCTGAGGTCACGGGTTCAATTTCCAGGTCGAGCGAAAACATGTTTTCCTCTTCAAACATGGCATACCTAAATAAGTTAGATTCTACCCGTCTGATTCATTAACGCTTTATAACTAAAACACTGTTATAAAGTGCTTTGTCTCTTTTACTTTTTGGCAAAATGGCATACGTCAGAAAGGGACAAACCATTTGATAGCTACGAGTAAAATCCTGTTAATAACCGTTTATAAGGCCCTAAATATTTAAATTCTTTTGAATTTCGCTTTATATAGCTAATTCATTGTTTTAAATACTATTATCACTACATAGTATAAAACAAAGTCGCTATTTTTGTCTGTTTGTCTGTATGCTTAAATCTTTAAAATTACGCAACGGATTTTGATGCGGTTTTTTGTAATAGGTAGAGTGATTCAAGAGGAAGGTTTTTATGTATAAAAATTCCCGATATTTCCACGGGAACGGGCACAACGCGGGTAAAACCGCGGGGCGCTGCTAGTAAATAATTAATAAACAAAAATACTCGTAATACAATAAATATCATACTATCAAAATGATATAACATTTTGCATTTTGCTCTCTGTTCCATGAAACGTAAATGAATTCCTGATCCGCTTATTCACGTTTGTAATGTCAAAAACATTTAATTGAATACTATTCAGTGTAAAATCCATTTTCAGCTGATATTACTTTGGTTGTTTAATTAATAAATGATATTTTCCATATTTTCGATGTAAAATTAAAAAAATCCATGCTTTTTTGCCTTTGGGCAAACGAAGATGATCGACTAACATTCTTTGAGACTTCTCTCGGTGCCGACTAAAAGATTGATACATCATTTACTACGAGAGAACATGATAATTATATATTCCTGTAAACTTTACTTTTTCACAATATTCTCTTTTTTAGACGTCAATTATATCGAGCGAGAGTACAAGCTACAAGCCAGCGTGTGCATACATCACATTACTTACTTCCTCACTCTATTAAAATCGAAAACAATTTTTTAGCATAAGGTGCGTTTCCACTATCGCAAAGCGGAACCTTACGGAGCTCAATCGACCAATCACAGTTAACGATTACAATAATTAATCCATTTACAGTCCATACAAACTTCATTCCTTTAGTCCAGTCTCAATTTTTTTCACTTCTTACTATTCGACATATTCTTCTTCATCGAGTGGATGGTCAACCTGACCAATCCTGGTGTCAGAGTTATTGCGTTAACGTGCCCTCCGAAGCACGGAATTATCTTACTTTTCGGACAATCAGGTGATTCAGCCTGCAATGCCCTAATCATACTGAGGGCAGTCTCACAAAGAGATTTTTGTGAGTCATTGTCCCCACCGGGAATCGAACCCGGAATCTCTGGATCGTGAGCCGAGCGCTCAAACCGCAAGACCTCGGAGGCTGTATTCAACATATTCGCGGACATGTTGTACTGATGCGGTCGAGAATGTGCCCCTGCAGTTGTAATACATTACATTAAACATCTCCAAGGGCCTCTACGAGTTGGATCTAATATCCCTTCGCATATCTTACAATCCAACATCACATGGTTTCGCAGACGGTTGTAGTGCTCGTGGCGTAGTTTGGCTAAGCGATTTTAACTCATTGCTATTGATTAACAACGTGTAGCTTGACCCCTACTTGGATGGATGGCGATAGTGGCAGTTCTATCTGAGTGCTACCGTACTTCGGAGTTCACATTAAATTGTCGATCACGCTTGACTTGCCTCAGTTTGGTTGGGGCATTGCAGGCTGAATCACCTGATTGCTCGAAAAGTAAGAAGATTCCGTGCTTCGGAGGGCACGTTAAGCCGTTGGTCCCGGTTACTTTCTACGGATAGTAGTCGTTACTTGAGCCATGTCAGAGGCCTTTGGCGGCTCAATAACTCCTGACACCAGGATTGGTCAGGTTGACCATCCACTCGATGAAGAAGAAGAAGACGCTTGTTGCAATCGTTGGACCATGTGTCTAAAATCTATGACACCAGGGTTAGCCACTAACCTATACTCAACTTACTTACTACCGAGTTTGTTCCGCGACTGAGGAGAAACACTATAATAATAACAGATCAAAAATGCCTTCTACTGTCAATAAAATAGCAGAAACCCTCATCATTTCGGTTGTAGCAATTTGACAGGTTAAAATTTCCAAATTGCCTACTTTTTCCCTTATCGTAGAATTGATATGGAATTCGTTTGAGAATTCATCTCTATTTATAAACATCAATGCCACTTTTCGTTGTAATGTTATAACTCAAAAACGGGCTCACCTATCCAAACCAAATGTTTAGGCTTTGTACGGACTATTTAGTTGGTTTATGTGAAGTTTGCACAAAATCGGTCGAGCGGTTCTTAAATTCCCACGGGAACGGGCACAACGCGGGTAAAACTGCGGGGCGCAGCTAGTTTATCATAAAAATAATAAAGGCAGTGAGGTCAAGTTATTGATTTCTTTTTGTTTAACCGTGACTTGATCGCTGAATCTGTTGCTAAGCGCATAACTTCAGAACGACTGCACCAAATTGGATAATTCTTTTTTTAATGTGTTCCTTATTGTCAGGACAAGGTTTTTATATAAGAAAAATAAGGAATAAACATCTCAAAATTCCCACGGGAACGGGGGCGCTGCGGGTGAAACCGCGGGCACAGCTAGTTTATCATAAAAATAATAAAGGCAGTGAGGTCAAGTTATTGATTTTTGTTTTGTTTTTCAAGACTTGAATATGAAATATTACGCCCGTACTCAGAGACGTCAAATGCTTCATGTATGATAAATTACGTCAATTAGTTAAATGTCGATTTAATGAACTGTCGAAAGTCGGCAGTTAGTGATATTTCTTACAGAAAGCGTGGTAAGGTACTCCTAATCCTTCTCACTGTACTGGTATCTTCAGTGACATATAATATGACATATGACATATGTCATAAAATTATTAATTTCCTCCCCTTACTTTTAAATATTATAAAATTGTTAAACATACATAAGCTTAAATTTTAGATGATAATATGAATAGTTTATAAGTATAATAATATTATGTATACCCAGAATATTATATGTATATTCTAATGAATTTGTAGATATGGAAGAGCGAAGTTTCCTAATACAGGCATTGTATGCCTAAAAGGTTGACTTCAGCCCTTTTTTTTTTTTTTTTTTATATCTGATAGACACAAAATTGAAAAAATATTATTTTGGTATAAGTTACGTATGCATTTAGTTAAAAATGGTTTAAATTTTAATATAACAAACAGACAATTCAATTTTATTTAAATGTATGTATAGATTGATATACAAAAATAAACCTAGAGGTCAGTATAAATCAATACAATACTTGTATACTCGTGTCAATATCAAAATGTCACTAAAGGCACGTGACAGCGCAAAAATGACATTTAACAAATAATTTTTAATTACAAACCACAACTGTCAGATGTCAGCCGCCAAACTCCGGAAGTTAGGGAAATTTCAATATTCGAAGTTGAAATTCAATAGATTTAAAGTTTTAATGGAAGCGGCGAAAGATTAATTTTATGGAATAATATTATTTATTGTTTAGCAAGTTAAAGTATTAGCCTGTAATGAAGAAGAAGAAGCCTGTAATGTCTCTGTTGCTGGACAAAGGCCTCTCATCTCACTGAAGATATCAGTACCATGATTATTGTTAAGTAAACTTTTTTTAACAGCAATCGCTACTTATTCTTATAAGGCCTTATTAAAAAACGCTCAGTAACTAAAACTCTGTTAAAAAGTGCTTAGTATGTAGTAGTGTGGTATAACTCAAGTTTGAACTTTGTGTAAGTATATTTGTATCTGACTAGCAGCGCCCCGCGGTTTTACCCGCGTTGTGTCCATTCCTGTGGTAATTTCGGGATGAAAAATAGCCTATGTTACTCGTGGATAATGTAGCTTTCGAATGGTGAAAGAATTTTTAAAAACGGTCCAGTAGTTTTTGAGCCTATTCATTACAACCAAACAAAGTTTTCCTCTTTATAATATTAGTGTAGACAAGCCCGTTGACACAGTGGCATGTGAGAGCGCTTACTGTGTCGGGTGTTGCGGGTTCGATTCGTTCAAATTTTCTCTCTGACATGCTATTAAACTTGTGCCCACAGCTTGTAATTGCTCAATTGCAGCTTGTAATTCGAAACCTGAGCACACAATATTCCAGACTGTAGTTAGACTGTCGTCTAGTCTATGAAGATATTATGAAAGAGAACATACTAGAAACATCACGTAGAGACGGTTTAAGATGCTCAATTGACCAATAACAATGTATGAGCCTGTAATGTCCCACTGTTGGGCAAAGGCCTCTCATCTCACTGAAGATATCAGTACAGTGAGGAGGATTAGGCGTAATCACCACGCTTGCCTAATGCGGGTTGGTGATCTCAAACTCGAGCCATGTTTGAAAAGTAGGAAACATGGTATTGCTCGACCCGGGAATTGAACCCGGGACCTCAGTCTTGGCAGGCAAGTGCACATACTACTAGACCACCGAGGCGTTCAATAACAATGAATTACGAAAATATTTTGAAAATGTCAATGAGTTGTTTGACAATCCCAGTGCGCTGTGATTGGTGAATCTGGCGCCGCACCGCTCCTCTCCGCTTATATGTAAAATCTGTTCAAAATTTCCAAAAACTATTGAACCTTCCGTAAGCTTAAAAATAACATATCTATTAAAACCATGTCAATGTACAAAGAACTTGAAACTGAAAAAGGCTTTTAAGTCGAAAATTAATTTAATGAATAAAACATTTTAATTTTTTTCTCGAAAATACATTATGCCGCGTTGATTGGAAAGTTTGGACCTTTCAACTCTTTTGTTATTATTATCGAATGAAATTCAGTTCATTTGAATATTTATGACTTAACTCGCTTGTTTAACAAGTTGAAGCGTTAGTTAGTTTTAGGTAATCGATTTGGTTTCTTTACAATTCTTCTCATTTTTAACAAGAAAAAAGGTTTCTTCAACCTTATTTTAGTTATTCCAGGATTGGTCAGATTGACCATCCACATGATGAAGAAGAAGTTATCTATACATTCATTATAAAGAGGTAAAATTTGTAAGTTTATTTGTTTGTTTGTTTATTTGTATGGTAATCTCAATAATTATCAATCCGATTTGAATAATTCTTTTTGTATTAGATAGCCACATTCAACGGGAAGGTTATTGGCTATTTTTCATCCCGAAATTCTCACAGGAACGGGTACAACGTGGGTAAAACCACGAGGCGCTGTTCTATATATGTCCTTTTCATATGTATCGGGTAATTACCGGGTAGAGTAAAAAATGTCTCCTGTTTACTTTTCAAACAAAGCTTGGGTTTGCAAGCGTGGTAATGACGTCTAATCCTCCTCACTGCAATGATATCTTCAATGAGATGACCATAGGTGATGACAGGTCTTTTTCCAGCAGTGGGCAGTAGACTAATGCTTACTTACTCGTATTAAATATTGAATGTATTAAGACTCAACAGAATAACTAATTTTGATTTAAAACTACGTTTAAACTTCGTTTTGATTTTACATTTTTATCTGACGTTTCGGTTCCTTTACAGGAACCGTAAAAAGGAGCCGAAACGTCAGATAAAAATGTAAAATAGTTTCAATTCAAAATGAGTAGTGTTCACTTAAACTTGAAACCAGTTTAACAAATCATTACTGTGGAAATTTCAGCATTAAAATTAATTACGTTCAAACCAAACAAACAATATTTTACCTTAATTACACTAGAACTAGTATAGATTGAACCAAAACCAAATTAAATGCAATTTCATTTATTTCAGATCACTTCGGCGAAATGGAAATGCAAGTACATGAAAATAAATATATGTAAGTACCTCTTTAATAACATTAATACTATTTGATGATGACAACCCCGTTGGCACAGTGGCAGTGAGAGCGCTAACTGTGTCAGGGGTAGCGGGTTCGATTCCCGCCCGGAGTCAACAATATGTGGGTGTCAATTATATATTCTTATAAAGTATTTGTGTATATATTTGTATATATGGTATCAGTGAGTTAGATTCCATAACACAAGTTTGGGTCTAATTAACCGTGAGTGAATTTGTCCAGGTATATTTATATTTATTTATTTATTGATGAATGTTCAAAACTTTACAGTTTACTATGGACAGATTATGAACTAACGAAAAATTATGCATTAAATTGCAAATGATTTACAATCTGTCGACAGTTTATAATCTTACCAGTTGGATTATAAACAAACAGAGTTTACAATTTTATTTAATTACTTCTCTAGTAAGTATAAGTCTCTAATAGGTTATTTAAACGTACTTCTTGCATATTGTTTTTTTCAAATGTGGAAATATTTGCGTTACCCTAAAATATTTAATACGTCCGACACATTTCAGTCGCTAAAAGAAAATGTGCATTTAAATTTTAATTAAAACCTCAGGGGTTCGGTACTTCGTAACAAAGTTCATAATAAAATTGTTTGTTTATGTTGGGAAATATTTTACCGTATTGTGGATAACTTTTGATATATTAAAAATAAGCTTTTTTCAAACCAAGTATTTTTCAATATTTTTACGTGAAGGAAACCGACATGAATAATAGAATCGGAACCCACCGAAATAGAACACTCAACCTCAGTCTAGACGAAATAAATAAGTCCGTTCTAATAAAAGAAACAAACTAAAATACATATTAAATCTTCTACAGCAAAATCAGAACCCTCCTTTAAATTCTACACAGTCAGTTAACATAATTGTAATTTACTACGCTGATGTGCACAAACCGTAGCAACGTTGCTACGTCGTAGTCCATATGTAGCGCTACGCGTGTGCTACGACAGCGTTAAATTGTATTCGTAGCAGTATTATATTATACGTTCATACAATTTCACGAAATGTCACGGGAATATAACGTGAAAGATAGATTACACCGAGATATTTGTAGATAAATACGAATATAAGTAAGTAAGTATGAAAGTATAAGCTATTAATGTCCCACTGCTGGGCAAAGGCCTCTCATCTCACTGCAGATATCAGCACAGTGACAATGATTAGGCGTAATCACCACGCTTGCCTAATGCGGGTTGGTGATCTCAAACTCGAGCCATGTTTGAAAAGTAGGATACATGTTATAAAACAATACAACTCTCTTTTTTTACAGAATCGTAATGTTCTTCCATCGCAGTAATATCAGGGATAAACGTTGAAATTAGTGGTACTAACGACTTATCACTATAGATTACACTTATCTCGTTTACTGAACACGTATGCGAGTGACCTTCGCCCGCAGTGAGCAACACTTAGACTTAGATCATTACTGTAGCATCCCCTAGAGTTCCTTTAGATAAAGCGAGTTTACAAGCTGTGTCTGGTTTTGGCAAACTTTATAGATAGTCTATCGAAATGTTACATTTCTTAGGCCTTACCTTGCGTTTTGTTGGAGGACGCAATTTCATTTTTTTGATGTGTAGGGGGGGGTCAGTGTAAAGCTAAAAACAAGTTTGTGGGGTCGCCACCCTTGTCCCACGGCCGCCATCTTGAAAATAGGTTATAGTTTAAGAGATATATCGTAAAAACCATTTCAACCCTTATTTTCAAGATGGCGGCCGTGGGACAAGGGTGGCGACCCCAAAAACTTAGTTTTAGCTTTACACTGACCCCCCCTACACATCAAAAAAATATAATTGCGTCCTCTAAAAAACGCAACCCCAAATGTAACTTTTCAATGGACTAAGACAAATTTGAAAAATTGTCATGTTCTTAGCCAGTGAATTAAATATAATGATTACTAATTACCTACTCCTCCTATTTGTTTATTTCATTTGACATACCTCATGTAACTATCAAATGACTTTTCTCCGCTTACTCAAACCTACTATGCTGTCGCTACTTCAAAGACAATTTTGACGCGGACCATGATATTTTATGCACTAAGGCCTTTGCCACACTTGACGGAACTTACGTCGCCGATCTTCCGCGTCGAAACGCCAATACATATTATTGCATATAATTTACGCTGCGACGGAACGACCGATCTTCCGCGTAGTGTGTGCTATTAGTAAATTATATGCAATAACATTTATAGGCTATTAGTAAATTATCATCATCATACATTTAAGAGCAAGGCTCTTGTCGGTGAGTCCGATGCAGACTTCTCCATACGCGGAGATAATTTTCGTTAAGTGTGACAAAGGCCTAAGACAATGTGAACGAATTACCTACACAAGTACATATTATTCAAAGGCGGTTGTGAGATAAAATATCTATAATACCCTCGATACACTAAGACCATTTGAGCCACACTCATGCTTCATAACATGAACTATAATTCATAGCAATGATGCACATAAATCAATTAGTATCCGGGACGCCATATTCCTGTGGGAGCAGGTATCCCGGCACGATATCTAATGGTAACGAATGTTTCATGAAATGTCACACATTTGTCATTCAAGAACGTATACCTTTACTTTGAAGGGATTCTGTAGCAATGGTTTGAGTGGGTTTTGGGACAAATTACTTAATATATATATTACTAGCAGCGCCCCGCGGTTTTACCCGCGTTGCACCCGTTCCCGTCTTCTTCATCGAGTGGATGGTCAACCTGACCAATCCTGGTGTCAGAGTTATTGAGCCGCCAAAGGCCTCTGACATGGCTCATGTAACGACTACTATCCGTAGAAAGTAACCGGGACCGACGGCTTAACGTGCCCTCCGAAGCACGGAATCATCTTACTTTTCGAGTAATCAGGTGATTCAGCCTGCAATGCCCTAACCAAACTGAGGACAGTCTCACAAAGTGATTTTTGTGAGATATCCCCACCGGGAATCGAACCCGGAACCTCCGGATCGTGAGCCGAGCGCTCAAACCACAAGACCACGGAGGCTGTTAAAAAATAACACATGGGATACATTTTATCCCGGAATTACCTCGGGAACGGGTAACAAGACGGGACGTGGCTAGTAATATTATAAACAAATACATGTAAACATATTTACTGCTGTTAGCATAATTAGCATTAAAAAAATATATATATCCAAAAAAATCGTCAATCATGGTATCCCCACATCGCACGTAGTGTAGGAGGCACTTAAGGCGATTGCAATCGCGACCTCAGCATGTCTTATGTACAGGGGAAGCTATACGTCTTGCCTAAACATATAGATGTCTGTATAACGTACTGCAAATCTTAAGGGCTTAGATACCGAAGGTCTGTTTTCATACTTTAAGTATAGTGCCTTATGATGTAGTATAAAATCTACTATATATGTTTTGAGATTGAGATGAGAGACATTTGCCAGCAGTGGGACATTAAAGGCATTCATTATTACATTCACAGTATTTTTGTTTTCATCTTTAATGTATCTGGTGATTGGTACTTTATGTATATTAACATTAATACATATTTAATAGAGATTTGTGGGAAAAGGGCAAAGGACGGTTGACGATGTTCGGAGAGACTTTTGCCCAGCTGTGGGACAGTATATGCTAGGTTAAAAAATGAATCAAATAATGTTAGACACTACTACGTATACATACACAAATACTCTATATGAATATGTAATTGACACCCAGACGTCGTCGCAAGACAGACACACAATTGGGCTTTTGAAAAAAAAAAATTGATTTTTTTTATGTATTTTAAAACTTTATTTATTAATAATATTGATATTTAATGCAAAAAACTTTAAAAAAATATTTTTTCAATTAATTATAAACAATTAAAAATTGATGAAATTTGAATAAAAATCACGTGACTATAAACGCGCCATAATTGGTCACCATAGTTGTGACGTGATAATGTTATAGCTATTTAACCATAAGTACGTACAGCGTTTACGGCTATTACACGTGTAACCGAATGGGGCTACCATTATGACTTCACACGCGCTCGGGTTTGTTCGGGAATTGTCCGAGTGTCTTCGGTACTGGATTCAAAAATTATTTTTTATTTTGAAATAACTTTTGAATTATTGCGAAAAAAATAAAATAAAAATAGTTTTGTTATAAAACTAATATATAATCTTTCCATTTATCACAATTTTTTTTTTTCAAAAGCCCAATTCCATTGCATCGGGTAAAAGTGCAGGCCGTCGCTAATTAATACACAAAACTAGGAAGATGTACAGTACAAACGATTCATCTAAAACTAGGTATCTACACAGCAAAATACACGTAAAATCCCATAAAAATCCAAAAAGCAACATTCCTAAAGCACTAAAATACTTTTTAGTGTTTACTATTGTACTAAATCGAGAGAATGTATGCCCCAACGAGCACATACATTGTATCTATGAGAACACATTTACGACAGGTGATCTACCTCGTCGTAAGTAACCAATGAAAAATTCAACGTTGTAAGTGCTTTTTACAATTTCAACGGCGCCAAGGAGAGGCCTCCTTAAATTTTAAGTTTTATGTAGAAAAATATTGCTTAAAAGCTGATGGTTTTTTTAAGATGTTTTTGTTGAAGGTAGAAGTTTACTTATGCAACATGTTAGAGAGACAAGTTTTATATATGCAAATATTGTAACGCTGTTTGAAATATTCATTTGTAAAACAATTCAAAAATGTTCCATAGTACAGCAGCACAAATATATTATAAAAATATATAACTGTGATTTTAAATAGAAAAACTATCCATCGTCCTTGTTGCTAACACTATGCCAACTCAGTCATCAATCTGCAACATAAGGCCCATCGCAGACGACAGACTTTTTGTGCGATCGAGTCTGCGGCGCACAAAAATTCGGTCGCGGATTGTCGCGGATTTTTGCGCGTCGTGTGCGTTACTGCATATAATTACATAGGTTCTATTTTCACAGACTAAAAAGTGCGTCACGGATAGTCTGTCGTCTGCGATGGGCCTAAGATAGTCATTATCATTATCAAGAATACGTAAACTCTTACACACAATAAAGAACATAATTCATGTTCTTTATTGTGTGTAAGAGTAAATGTTTACTGATATTTTTTATATCAGTGGTCGCCATTGCCGCCATTAGCACCGTGGCACCGTACAGATAATCCCTTCAGTGCCAGAAGATTATCACTTCACAAAACCCTCCTAATATTGTAACATCCAATTTCTAAGTCCAATAATCAGGTAGATATTCTATTTACAATCAACGTTTGATATTGGACCGTATCCAAACACGAACTCCTTCGGGAAATTAAGATAATACAGAGTTTCCTCTCGCAATTGCAGATTAGATCCTTGTATATACTTTCTATGTATATAGGTTAATCTGTATACATTGTATTTAATATATAATGGTGAGAGATCAAGAAGGAATTGGTAACAAAATTACAAATGGTTTTTTCGTGTTGTATCTATAGTAATATTATAAAGCTGCAGAGTTTGTTTGTTTGAACGCGCTAATCTCAGGAACTTCTGGACCGATTTGAAAAAATATTTTTGTAATGGATAGAAGGTTATAGGCTATTTTTCATCACGAAATTCTTACGGGAACGAGCACAACGCGGGTAAAATCGCGGGGCGCTGCTATATTGTTAACTAATATAAGACTAACATGCCAATAGCAGATAGCCATATTAAAAAGAAAGAAGATAGGATAATATTCTATTTGAAATTATTTTGGGAAGTGGTAAAACCTCTGAGTGACTAAAGCGCAAGACACATATTATTACAGTGACACCTGTCATACAAATACAAGGAATACAACGTCACGCGACCCGCGACTGGCCCCCATCCGCATTTTGTGTCTTAACTAATAATTTTGTATTGTTTATTGTCAACCCTGGTTTTGAAGTTTTTAGACCTCCTAAATATATTTTAAATGGTCTAACAAAGAACCAATCAGGATCCAGGCCTGTTTAAAGAACTAAAGTACGATAGCGCTCACATTGAAATACCGTTATTGGTCACATATCCAAGTAGTAACCTAGGTACGGTCAATTAAAATGAACAAAATTGACGTAATTAACATACAGTAACTGTCAAAAATCACTCCTCAAAAATCATGAAGAAACTTTGAGTACAAATATAAAAACGTCAAATTGATAATACAAAATAATATAGCACAAAGACGTCCAAAATATTACCTAGGCACTGTACAACAAATCATTTATTCACAATAAATTGTGCGCGCAAAACACTAAGCAATCCAAATAGGCGCAGCCACCGAAGCACAAATAGTGGAGGGAATAAATCAACTTTATATGCTAAATTAATACCAGACTTCAGCGAACGTTGCGTTAGAAAGTTCTCAACATTTTCCTTTCACAGGGTTGCCTCTGGGTCGAAAAGGTACTTATTTAAAGAGTTGTTTAAACAAATTGGGTCCAACGAGTCATCGAACGATGCATTTACTTTCATTTTGAAGCGATTTAAAGAGTGGGTCCAAATCGTCCACGACACATTTACTTTTATTATGAAGTAAATTAAAAAAAGAGGTCAAAAGGGTACAAAGTCATCGTGACATTTACTTTTCAAATATCTGCATACAAAAACTGTTATTAAATAAACCCGTCATGCAAAGTTGATGGCATTATGTGGAAACAATTATGCAAAGTTCATGCCTAAATTAGGCGGCTGGTGTGGATGGCAGGTTTGCCGCTTTTCTGTTAGGTGCGTTATACATTGAAGCGGAACGGAACAGTGTGGAGATCAACCAATCACAACGCTCAGAAAATTTCAAACAACGCATTGACTTGTCAAAATATTTTCGTAATGCCTTGTGATTAGTCAGTTGAGTTCACCCCACTCCGCCTCAATGGACTCACCCTTAGCCTAAGTCTATCCAACTCTGACGTAATTATTGAAGGGTAAGAACGTTTCTCCGTGTTAATAATACCAAGGTTTTTGTCCCAAAATGTTTTGCGTCAAGGCAGCCAGCCCTAATCTCCATTCTACCTTACATTTGGCAAGCAAACAACAGCGCTGTCTTCTCACATTTAGCCGGCAATATTTCTACCCTTTGTGCCCGAACCAAATCTTGAAACAAAATCCCCGCACAATATACTAAATGTCTTCCAAGACATCTCATGGGGTTTTCGACCTTAATTCATCGGATACTGAAAACATTTTTTATTAAAGATGACAGAGCTATTAAGACGAATTTCCTTTGATGCATAAATGCGTTTTTCTGGTTTAGTGAAGATTTGTTTATTTGGAGAATTGTTGGACGTTGCGAGGAGTTTGTTTATGGTTGATGTCATTGACTCGACAGATGTTATCGTCTTGACCAATATAGTCTAAATAATTTTTGGATCAGTAATATTTAGACAGTACAAAAGCGTAGTTTTAGCTTGTTCACAGTTCACAGCCAGCGAATACTAAATAGTTTTAACCATGTTGAACCTGTAGCGCTCGTGGCGTAGTTTGACTAAGCAATGTTAGTTCATTGCGATTGTTAAGCAACGTGCAGCTCGACCCCTATTTTGATGGGTGGCTGATAGTGGTATGTGCTATCTGAGCGCTACCGTGCTTCGGACACGTTAAATTGTCGGTCCCTTTATGCGGTCTAAAAACTCCGACTCCAGGGTTGGCAACAATGGCAACTAATCTACTCGAACTTACTTATGTTGAACTCCCCGAGTTTGCAGGGTGAAAACTCGCGTAACAATGTTACTGTATACAACATAATGATTTATAACAACTAAAAGTGCGGTTACAGTAAGTCGTTCGCCACATGCAACATGCACACAAATTTTAAAATGTATTAAATTAGAATATTGACTGCTGCACTTAGACACGTCCATCAAAACGATACTTCGCTAATTCACGTAATGTTTCGTACATTTCTCCAAAAGCTGTCATTAAGCCTCTACTAACGAAGCATTTGACATCTCAGAGATCTCAGAGATACGGGCGTTAAACTGTCAAGGTATTTGCATACGGCGAAAGACTTACTGTAATCCCAGCTTAAATCAAGTTACAGAAGAACGATATATTAATCAGAAGAACAATATATTAATAGACTATTCAGCAAAAAGCAAAACTAATATCAGAAAAAAATGAAATAAGTATAAAACGGACAAAACAACACAATTTCATTCAGTCTCTCGACACTGTAATAAAACCGAAAAGATTATTTGCAAACGAAACTCAGAAGCCAGTGCGGTGCGCCATACTGAGAGCGGAAAGAGTACATTAGAGGTACTTTACTGTCAAGACTGTAGTCTCTTCTTAGCGGTTCACTGGCACTAAATTGAACCACTCGTGACCACGGCCGTTGCGACACGACCGAAAAGTTGAGGTATGCATTAAATGTCTTTTTCGTGATTAAGTCCCTTCTAGATTAGGATTTACAATAAAATTACAAATTGAACCAGCCCAGAACTTGTCCAGGGTGACTGCATCATCTATAGCCCTGTTGAGATCGGATGTAGTACATCTAACAGGGCATAGAGCAGCCCGGAATCAATATCGGATATATTTTTTTATAAATTTTATTTTATTGTTAGACTGACTTAATTACAGTTCTGTTTAACAATAGTGGGCTCTTACCTATAAAGTAAATTTAAGTATTAACCTAATTATTTGCTGCTCTGCAAATATTCACTCAAAACAGAAAACTAAGTGTTTTCATTCAAAGACAAAATCAACAGCTTGTTGTTCCCCAGCTTTTATTTCCAGACGAAAAATTATTACAAACTAGCAGCGCCCCGCGGTTTTACCCGCGTTGTGCCCGTTCCCGTGGGAATTTCGGGAATTATTTTACATAAAAACCTTCCTCTTGAATCACTCTACCTATTACAAAAAACCGCATCAAAATCCGTTGCGTAATTTTAAAGATTTAAGCATACAGACAAACAGACAAACAGACACGAAACAGAGACGACTTTATTTTATACTATGTAGTGATGCTCATGAAACTCATAGCACCATCTTTTTGCATCAGTGGTTTAATACTGAATATCTAAAACCAGATAATTGCTTCTTCTATCTACATTTCGCTCACTGACATTTGCTAAAAATAACTATGTCCACGTTTAATTGTCAGCTGTCAAATATAATCACCCGTCAGTCTTTTGTTTGTGAAATTGTCATCAAACGCAATCATTTTTATAATTGACAGAGTGTATTGGAACATTTACGTTAATAGTTGATCCATATTATTTCGTCACATGCTACATAATTAAAAAATATAAAATTTGCTGATAATTGTTATGTGTGGGATTTTCTTTGCCAATGTGTGCTGAAACAATATAATCTAAATGATTTTTTTCACACAGTATTTTAATTTGACACATCAACAAGTAAGTAATTTTGAGTAGGTTAGTGGCGAATGCTGGTGTCGGAGTTTTTAGACCGCCAAAAGCCTCCGACATGACCTAACGACTGCATAACATACTGTTCGAAGCATGGGAACCCAAGTAGGGGTCAAGCTCGTTGCTCACAATCGCAATGAGCTAACATCGCTCAGTCAAACTACGCCTCGAGCGTTTGTGATTTCAATCGCTCATGTTTGACAAGTAAATTCTTCTTCTTCTTATCGAGTGGATGATCAACCTGACCAATCATGGTGTCAGAGTTATTGAGCCGCCAAAGGCCTCTGACATGGCTCAAGTAACGACTACTATCCGTGGAGAGTAACCGGGACCGACGGCTTAACGTGCCCTCCGAAGCACGGAATCATCTTAGTTTTCGGGCAATCAGGTGATTCAGCCTGCAATGCCCTAACCAAACTGAGGACAGTCTCACAAAGTAATTTTTGTGAGATATCCCCACCGGGAATCGAACTGAAACCTCCGGATCGTGAGCCGAGCGCTCTAACCACTAGACCACGGATGGAAAACATGCTTTTTTCAAAATGAATATTAATACCAGTTTAAACTTTCCCCGCTCACAGTAGCACCACGCCCTTACACGAACAATTTTCAGCTCCAGTGGGCCGAATAATGTTATTTATCTACTCAAATGACAGGATTCGATATAAATAAGTAAATCATTTCGTCTGGTATTACTTTCAAGGTGGTTCTGATGATTAAAACTGTTTAAATATGAACTTTTAAAAATGATTTGTTTTTACCTTACCTTAGTTTAGACAGCTTTTGGTGTGTAATAGAATTTACTAAGTTTGACTCGTTGTACAGATTTTGATTAGACAAATATTTTTGTGTTTTTTTGTTAAAAAGAAAAAGGTTTCTAAACGTCGCAATAGCTGGAGATGAAGTAGGGGGAATGGGGGGGGGGGGGATTGTATATGGGATACAATATGATTTTTGGTCGAATATACTTAACATAAACTTCAATAACAGAATCTATGGAAGACGTGCATCGTACTACCTAGAAAAACAATTGAAAATCCTATTAGAATCATTTTCGACTTCTACGCGAACAAAGTCGTCGGCAATAATTAGTCACACATAAAACTTGGAAAGTGTTTCCACGGAAGCGGAACGGTGCTGTGCGGAGTTCAACTTCTTCTTCTTCTTCTTCGTGTCGATGGCACAAAAATTAACTTTCTTTTTTTTTTTAAATGAGACCGCTCCAGTGCTTCGCTGCCCTCTATGCCCTTGTCATTGGCGCACATGAGGTCATTCAATGTGCAGCTTTCAGGGTTTGAGGGGCAGGTCAGAACATGCTGCATGGTCTGTTCGGGCGCCCCGCAGTCGCACTGGGTCTGACACGGATCTATCATGCCCCACTTCCCCAGGTTAGATCTGCAGCGACCAACTTGGGTTCTTAGCCTGTTTAGTGTTTTCCACACTGACCACGGTAAACTGTGACCAGCGGGAAGGGTTTCAGCAGGGTCTAAGAAGTGTGGCGGTGGGGCATATTTCTCCTTCCACAGGTTGACTCGAGCGTCTCCGGCTAATGTGTGGGGTAAAGTGGAGTTCAACTTATCAATCACAACGCACTACGAAAAGATTTTGACAATGTCAGTGCGTTGTTTGACAATCACAATGCGCTGTGATTGGTGAATCAGGCTTTGAACCGCTCCGCTCCGCTTGATGGAATAGTAACAAAACAAAAAACTTGAGAGGTGTCAAGGGACACCCGGATGGAACGAAGTTTATTTATTATCAACAAAAATAATCGTCGCGACACCACACTGTTCAATGCGAAATAGAAAGACGAAACGAAAATATCTGGCTTGCTTTCTATAAGAGAGAGAGAGAGAGACAGACAGAGAAACATACGCACGTCTGCGGCGTGACCGACAGACGTGACAGTGACGTGGTGTGACAGACGTGATAGACAGAGAAACATGTTTCTCTGTCTGTTTCTCTCTAACGCAAAAAGTGTCGTTACATTTTTTTCCGTCTAGCCCCCTTTCGCAACGCGCGCTAGGGAACTTCGTTCCAAAAAAAAACCTCCATACTACTAAACTACATCACATTTCACCTCACTACCACTCCTGATTGTTTGACAATCCCAATGCGCTGTGATTGTTTAGTCCGGCCCGCACCGCTCCGCTTGATGGTACCGTACCAAAACGAATCCAAACTACAAAACTACATCACATTTCACCTCACTACCAACCAATCCTGATAAGTATAAAGGCATATAACAATAAAATCGCACCGAAATTCTCCTGTGAACAATTTGTTGGCCGTCCATATCTCTTGTCTGATAGAATATTCCGTCTGAACGCAGCTTTATTAAATATTCAACGTTCGATGTTTCACTGTAATGTTTTGTGTGTTATTAGGTACGTGTAATATTAATCTCTTTTTGATATTGTTTGTTAGAAAAGGATTTTTTGAGTTGAATTTGGATGAGCGCCATTTTATTGCGCGGTAATGTGTTGGAATAGAATGTTCACAAGAGTCGCGCTAATCGGATAATCCTACTAATATCATAAATGCGAAAGTTTGTGAGGATGGATGTATGGACTATGGATGTATGGATGCATGTTTGTTACTCTTTCACGCACAAATTACTAAACGGATTTGGATGAAACTTTACAGTAATATAGGTTATAACGTATGGGATACATGTTATACAGAAATTCCTGCGGGAACGGGTACAACGCGGGTAACTCGGCGGGGCGCGGTTAGTCGTTAAAATAAAATGTTATATCTAGATGCTAATTCCAAAGGTCATATTCTGATTGAACGTATTTCCATAATAACATTCTTCAAAAAAGCAATTTATGTTTTGTGTCAATCTGGATTCAACGAAATAACATCGTACAGTACAATCCCGAAGAAAAGCTCCAACTGAGCTTACTGTCAATTAAATAGTGATTCTTTTAAGCTTTTTCGGTAACAATGGTTTTCTAAGAACTGTACGAGACTAAGGGCCGGCGCTCACTGCCGGCATGGCACGGCATGGCACGGCAGGTTGTGTAGTGGCATCCCGCGGCGTGCTGCGGCATCCCGCGGCGTTCCGTGGCATGCCGTGGCATCCTGCTGAAAGCCCAGCCACTCTGGCATCCATCACTGCGCCCCACCGAAATGCTGCATAAGTTTCAACCTTATTTCAACTAGCTAGCAATCATAATTCCTCGACCCCAAAGTGACCCATACGTCTCGCGGGATGCAATGGCGCGCCGGGGCATCCCGTGGAATGAAACAGCATGACACGTCATGCCGTTGCATCCTGTGGCGTGTCGCATCATGCCGCAGCATCCTGCGGCACGTCACGGCATCGTGGTATCAAAATAAAGTAACATAATTTCTAAACTCATTGAAATAAGATTCAAAATAACTTGATTAGTAATAAAATCCTTTGCCATGCCATGCCGTGCCATGCCGGCAGTGAGCGCCGGCCCTTAAGAAACTTTTACGGAGCTTGGTATGTTACATTCTATTGTATAAAGACTGAAAATTTAACAGTAAGGTTTTAAAATTAAAACTACGTTTACGGATACAGAAGGCTTTTGTGACCACGGTTCCTGTAAAAGGGCTGAATGTCAGTACAATGTCAGATAAAAATCACTACATAGTATAAAATAAAGTCGTGTCTGTTTGCCTGTCTGTATGCTTAAATCTTTAAAATTACGCAACGGATTTTGATGCGGTTTTTGTAATAGGTAGAGTGATTCAAGAGGAAGGTTTTTATGTAAAAAAAAATCCCGAAATTCCCACGGGAACGGGCACAACGCGGGTAAAACCGCGGAGCGCTGCTAGTATAAAATAAAAGTGTATCCGTAGACGTAGTTTCAATTAAAATTAGTAGAATTCGCTTATACTTAATAGAACAGTATATGTTATTTTATTTTATTTACTCTATGAAAAAAATATTAACACAGTTTTTCTTATCTCGAAAGAGAAAGAGAAATATTTTTTAAGGCCCCTTTCACTCACATTGTAGTATTGTTGAAGTGCACAGAATTTAAGTGTGAAACTGCGGGGTATTGGCTTGTCAACTATAATTTTGATACAAAAAGGTAATTAATTAGCTGTCATGAAAAAGAAATGAACGTCAAAACATAATAAATAATTGAATTGAACCCATAATATTAATTAACTACAACGAAACGAACCCTAAAATAAGTTAGTTTCTACATTTGTTAGAAGCGACAAAAACTGATCATTTTGAATTAGGTTAACAATGGGACATAATACAAAAGAAATTGTAAGATAATGTGAGAACATTATTTATTATGTCGGAAGAATTTTGGAAATTGGTTCATAAACGGCTGAGATTAGGGGGTCAAAATAAAAACGATCACACGTTTTTAAAAACGATCACAATTGAGAACCTTTTATTTTTCAAAATCTATTTAAAAGAGGTAAACCCAAGTGAGATATCCAGTCGTTAGTTATTAAATAAAATATGTTTTCACAGCCGTAGCGGTACAGAACACATAATAAATGTACACATAAAATATTGACAAAAAACGTTTATATAGTATTGCTAAACTGGAATCTAGGTTACGCGGAAACACAACGTTTTTTGCAGATCAAATAAAAGTTTGGAATTTTTCGAGCTCAATGATAGTTGAAGTTTTTTCCTTTATTTGTGCTTTAGGTACAGTGGGAGCAAAAGTTGAGGAGCCTGCCTAGTGTTTTCTTTGGTCTAACTAAACATTGGCAAAGTTTATTCAGTCCTGTAGCACAACGACCGGAACTGTACTAATATTTTGAATACGAAAATATTCTTCCTGTACAGGAAAATGTTTGGTGCGTTTAAATTGGGAACATAACGAAGGTATGTTTTCGGGAGAGACCACAGTAGCAGGCAGCAACTACCGACCGCAAGCACCAATACTGGTTTCTATGAATCCTTATGTTAAACGCGGTAATCTCAAAACTAACAATCCGATTAGAATCATTATTTTTGTAATGAATAGCCACATTCAAGAGGAAGGTGATGTTTTATCCCGAAATTCCTATGGGAACGACACGCCCGAGTACACATTGTATAGACCTACCTCCACCACACTATTCGTGTACACTGTACAGATATGTAGAAGATCAAGCGCGGCGACACTGCTGCTTGCGGTCAGCAGTTGCTGCCTGCTGCAGTCGCTAACGAAAACACACCTTAATGGGTGTTCGATCTTGCATCCCAGCATCATCTATGAACTAGTGAAATGATGGAAATGGTATCTTGATTGGGAGAAAAAATGTCATCTATTTCACATCACGGGCTAGACCAAATTGGTGCCAATCTAGCATTGTATACGTCAGTAGCGCTTACACGATCGATTAAGTGATTTAAACTTTAAATTGTACCCCAAAACGGTTATAATTTAGAGATCTTGTTGCTGTACAAACTAATAACGTAAAAAGTATTAGCCTGTAATATCCCACTGCTGGGCAAAGGCTTCTCATATAACTGAAGATATCAGTACAGTGATAAAGAAAACGAAAGAATTAAGATCGTTAAATATTTGTTTATTTCGAACAAGGCCATCCAGTCTTGTTCCTAACAGTCATTTTAAATAAGAAGGATAATATAAGCACAGAAGAGCAATGAACTTACTGCATAATCTCTATTTCTTGGATTTAAGCTACTTTTTATCCCGAAATTCCCACTGTAACGTGTGCAACAATAGTAAAACTGGGAGCACTGATATACAACACTAAAACTCGAAATGTATGTATGAAATCATAATACATTTAATTTAAAGTTTTATAAACAAGTTTCAATTAAAATCAAATGTATGTATGACTTAATACATATATATGTATGAGATCACACATACCTATCGTTTTCATACATCACTAATTGGTTACCCAAACTTTTCCAGCCATCACAATAAACATTAATAGAGTCGAGATCAAATATGGGTTTGGAAAGTTCATTCTCGATGGTATAACAAGAAAAGTTTTGGTATACAAGACTCGACCCTCTCATTATATCACTGTACACCTATACAAAGTTTAGGGACCCAGTATTCAGAATACTTTCAGCCTGTATAATGTGAAAAGTTATGCCATCAATTTTTTTCATGATTTATGAATGAAAAATTAAAAGTTTGATTCTACTTCCTTTCCTTTCTAGGTAACAATATTGTTCTTTTTTTATGAAGTTTCGTATGAAAAGATAAGTTTTGAAAGTGTTTTTTTGATAAATTGTTTTCCAGTGACAATGCTTGTTTTAAATTTTTTGAATACTTTTTAAACTTTTGAAACAAGCTATAGTGGAGTGCCGTAACGCATAAAAATTGTAAAACCTCGGAATCCAGGGCCAGTCAATGAATCTTCATAAAAACTGTTCGATTGCTTTGTTAAACGCTCAAATAAAAAAGTTTAAAAAAAAAACCCGATCTTGACTGACTGACTGACTGACTGACTGGCGTTACTAGACGTTCGTGTAAAACCTTGCTATTTCACTTTTTTGTAAAAGTTGGTAAAATGAAAATATTTTAGCGGGAGTGCCATGATGGTAGTAACAAAGCGACAAGCGATTTTTTTAATGGAACGTAAAAATCAAAGAACTTACACTAATTATAATGTTAACCCTGACTCAAAAGAGATCTTTTAAAACCTTTTAAAAAAAATCGCTAATCGCCATCGCTCATCGCAGTTGCCTAAACCGTGGCACCCTCCTAATTACCGACATCCCAAAGTACTTCAAACAATAAATAACAGAAAGAAACCAACTTAAACCCACAACTCTGAAATGTAACTTAGCCTTACTTAGCGCACCTAAGTTATTCACTAAGCACTAACGCGTCATAGTGCTTAACTCGTCGTCTTGAAAGACATTAATATTAATAATGGCTCAGTACTTAATTATGAACTTGAAGAGTTTAATGGGATAATTTAACTTTAAGTTTAAACTAGTTTGAATGTGACTTTAAACTTACTTTTATGGTTTTAACGTACGTAAGAAACTTACTTACTACTTTAGAAGTGCGACAACTTTATTTATGTTTAAATTTTTTAGAAATTGAGTCCACTTTTGTGACTTGTTAGACGGTCTTGTCGACGAAACTAAAACTGTCTTTCGTCAGTCTAATTGTAGCCAGTGCGAATTTTCTAGTCTAACTGAATTTTGGGCCCTCATCAGATTGATCAGTCATTGAGTTAGTCTTACATCTCATTTTGAAAAATTAAGAAAGATAAAAAAATTGCCTGTAATTTCCCACTAATGGACAAAGGCTTATTTTTACTGAAGATATCAGTTCAGTGAGGGGGATTTGGTGATGGTTGGTGATCGAAACCCGAGCCATGTTTGTAAATTAGGTAACATGTTTTCGCTTGACCCGGGAATTGAACCCAAGACCTCAGGCTTGGCAAGCGAGTGCATGTACCATTAGGGTGAGTTAAGAGGCTTTTTCCAGCAGTGGGACATTACAGACTTCTACTACTATTAACGTAATATTGTAATATCTATGTATTAACATCTCCAGATATTTCCACAACAAAACCTCGGCAGTACACGAATAAAACTGGTAAATTGTGAAATATTTCCATCTTTTTCGTCAAAAATAAACAAAGTCGAGTGCATTGTGTCCAAGGGGCTTTACTTGCGCTCCACTGGGCCGTGAACTTCGCTACGTATCGATACCAAAATACCGACGAGGATGTATAAAAAGTGTTCAACCCAAACAATACGAAAAATGTGTGACATTAATATGAAAAATTTTACTCGAATACTATGCCTTTGTCAGATACCTAATGTACACAGTAGAAATAATTCTGAATTTGAAAATTTTACGGGATCTTTATTGAAATTGACAAATGACTATCTCTTAAAATGTATTGATGAAGAATTTTGAGTAGTTGCATATTTGAAAGTGAATCAAAATCCCTTCTTATGAGTATATTATATAAAAGTAGATATATAAATCTAGTTTCTAACTATAATAATATGTTCTGAATAACATTAGAATCATACTTACATGGCTATGCTACTCATACCTGTACAGTAAAGATGAACTCAAAAACTATTTTTACTAAATAATAATAAAAAATCTCGATTTCAAAGTTAAAATGGAGACTGGTTCAGTCTGAGTCTGCCAAATTCTTAGTCTTGTTTTAAATCTCAAATCTGCCAAATTCTTTGTTTGCCAAATGCTGTCTATACTTTTGGCATAAGTAAACTTTACAAAGATTATATTATTTGGATGCGTTTCCATTGAAGCGAAGCGGAGCTGGGCGGAGCTCAACTGATTAATCACAATGCATTACGAAAAGATTTTGACAATGTCAATACATTTTTTTTTACAATCCCAATGCCATGTGATTAGTAAATCGAGCAAAGCGGCAATTTTTATTTTTTCACTTTAAAACTGCGTATAAATTAATACCTTGTAAACACTAATCTAGACGGGACCTAATCGCGAATAAAACATTTAATGCATAGGTACCTCAACGTTTCGGTCGTGTCGCAACGGCCGTGTTCACGAACCCTCGTGATCGTCAGTACCCACTGAGATTAGTGTTTAAAATGTGTTCATATCGTGATAGTTTAAATAGTGTAAATTAACACCATCAAGAAAAAGCAGAGACAAAAATTTGTTATAATAATACACTTAATATATACAAGAGGAAATAAAGACGGACAGAACAATTCGTTTGTTTCCACAAAAAAACTGACACATACTTTCATTTCAGACCAAAGAAAACACGTCATGCATAAAATGAATATAAATAAAAGATGACTTACAACGTTTTGGCATCGGTGCGTCGAGATCATGGTAGCTTATCTGACGGTTCAGATTATGGGGAAAAAACAGACGGAATAACAGATACCGTCGTCAGTTGACGTTTGGTTAAAACAGCACCAAAAAGTAAAGTTAAATTAGCCTGTAATGTTCCACTGCTGGGCAAAGGCCTCTCATCTCACTGAAGATATCAGTACAGTGAGGAAGAAAAATAATAGAGTTAAAGTTAAAAACTTTAATTTTAGTTAATTAAGACGGTGCAAATCTGTGTCGTGACAGTCTGTAGCCAGTCTTTTTGTCTATAAAAAATATCAGACGTTTAACTTCGATGTTTTCTCTATAAGACAAGCCCGTTGGCACAGTAGCAGGGACAGCGCATGTTTCGGGGGTTGCGGGTTTGATTCAGTGAATAATATGTGCAGACATAGTTGTTGGAGACCCCGCAACCCTAAGGGCCGACACTGCGTTAAGTGTGCGCACGCCGCGGTTCCATAAAAAAGTGAAGCGGTGCGGGCGCCCGTCGCGTGCGGTGTCATACGAAACTGAATGGACGCGTGCACCCTTAACGCAGTGTTGACCCTAAGGCGTTGTCCTAATAGAACGCGAATGCGCGATGCGAGCGATGCGACCATCGCGTGTTTCATACATTTGAGACCGCGTCGTGCGATTGTCAGTTAGGACACCTATTAGAGTTCAATATGTTTGATCGCGCGTTCGTACGAGTAAAATTCGCGCGATTCGCGCGATTCGCGTTCTATTAGGACAACGCCTATTACTACTTCTACTATGTTTCGTCTCAAATTTTACAGGACCTATATAACAAAAAGCTATAGTCTACTCGAATATGAATTATTCACATCTATTTTATGCTACTCTTCACATTCAAATGTTGGTAAATAAAACATGTTTTTGGGTAATTTTGTTCAGAACGGCTCCGTATTGCGATCAACGCCTCGAATCGGCAACGTGCCTACGATTTCTTGTATACCCAAAGAGTGTATAACTGCTACACTTAAAGACGTCCATTAAATTGACACTTTACTAATGGCGTAACTAACGTGGCGTAGTTTAAACAAGCAATTTAAGTTCATTGTGATTGTAAAGCAACGTGCAGCTCGCTTGTGCCTACTTGGATGGGTGGCCGATAGTGGCATTTCTATTTAAGCGCCACCATGCTTCGGAGGGCACGTTAGGCAATGGTTATCGGTTGTTTCATCGTTAGACCATGTCGGAGGCCTTTAGGTGGGCTACAACCTCCGACACCAGGGTTGCCCACTGACCTTTTTAAAATGACTAATTGACGTAATTTTTCATATACTAATATTACAAAGAGGTAATTTTTTTTCAATTTTGTTTGTTTGTATGTTCGCAAAAATGACCAATCCGATTGGAGTAATTATTTTTGATACAGCCACATTCAACGGAAAGTTAATACACAATTTCTCATCCCAAAATTCCGACGGGAACGGCCACAATGCGGGTAAACCTGCAGGGCAGTCCTAGTATAATATATTCCAAAATCACTCATTAAATCTACATCTACACTAATAATATAAAGAGGAAAACTTTGTTTGTTTGTAATGAATAGGCTCAAAAACTACTGGACCGTTTTTAAAAAATCTTTCACCATTCGAAAGCTACATTATCCACGAATAACATTGGCTATTTTTATCCAGAAATTCCCCCAGGAATGGACACAACGCGGGTAAAACCACGGGGCACTGCTAGTCTCTACTAAGGAAGCATTTGACATCTTTGAGTACGGGAGAGTGGTTTTCCATAGCGGAGCGGTATCCGCTTAAGCTAAAATGTAAACGTTTGATTTAACTTGGAAATAATTTCATCGGAACTAAAGGTGTTATATTCTACTTATTCTTCTTATCGAGTGGATGGTCAACCTGACCCATCCTGGTGTCAGAGTTATAGAGCCGCCAAAGGCCTCTGACATGGCTCATTTAACGACTACTATCCGTAGAAAGTAACCGGGACCGACGGCTTAACGTACCCTCCGAAGCACGGAATCATCTTAGTTTTCGGGCAATCAGGTGATTCAGCCTGCAATGCCCTAACCAAACTGAGGACAGTCTCACAAAGTGATTTTTTTGTGAGATATCCCCACCGGGAATCGAACCCGGAGAATCGATCTACTTATTAATTGCGTATCACACTCACTCCAACACTGCGTAGTTTGTATCCTATCCTATCCTACTAATATTATAAATGCGAAAGTTTGTGAGAATGGACGTACAAGTACATATGTATATATGGATGATATGTTTGTTGCTCTTCCACGTAAAAACTACTGGACGGATTTGGATGAAACTTTACAGTAATATAGGTTATACATCAGAAATAACATATGGGATACATTTTATCCCGAAATTCCCGCGGGAACCGATACAACGCGGGTAGCACCGCGGGGCGCGGCTAGTTAATATTAAAAATACATCAAAATGTCTATTTTAGTAGATTTTTCCGTTTTTCTGTTAAATGTAGTGTACTATGATTTATTCCTTATTTTCGGTCCAAGATTTCGTAATTTATTGCTTTTATTTTCTTAATGTGCTTCTGTAATGTTTGGCAAAACAGCTTCTAAAACTATCCAGAAATACAAATAAAATTTAACATACAAATAATATTATAAATGCGAAAGTTTGTGAGGATGGATGTACTAGCCGCGCTCCGCGGTGTTACCCGGTTGTACCCGAGGGAATTTCGGAATAAAATGTATCCTTTGCTTCTGATGTAAATTCTATATTACTGTAAAGTTTCATCCGGTTTGGATGAATTGTCCAGTAGTTTTTTCGTGAAAGAGTAACAAACATACATCCATCCTCACAAACTCTTCAGCTTATATACGAGTATTGTTATGGATAGAGTATAGAATGATACTATTAATAAAACACCCAGTTAGCAAACACAAAACGATTCATATCGCCGTTAACGATATTACGAAAAAACAGAACAAGATCTACATAAAGCGTTATTTGAAAGCGTCCAGTGTAAGTTGAGCTCCTTGCTTCAAGTTGGATTAATAACCCTTGTTTTTAGGGTTCCTTGGGTGTTGCTTATTTATATGCAATATAAAATATACCCGGACCAATTCACACACGGTTAATTTAACTATCAAATAGGTTGTCACTTTCTGACATATGCAATTTTCTGAAGAGCAAAAGAGACAACACACAGTATAACAGTATTTTAGTTACAGTGTTTTAAGCCTCGGTCCCGGTTACTTTCTATGGATAGTAGTCGTTACAGGAGCAATGTCAGAGGCCTTTGGCGGCTCAATAACTGACACCAGGATTGATCAGGTTGACCATCCACTCGATGAAGAAGAAGTTACAGAGCATTTATTGAAAAAGCCCTAAGAATAATTATTTGTACGGAACCCTCCACATTATTCCCATATTCACACCTCCCGCCCTTTAAATATCTTGACTAACTCGATAGCTCTTGTTACACTGGCTGATTTTTCACACTTCGTGTATTGCCAACTCAGTGACCCAAAAAATATATTGCGTTTGTTATAAGAGAAATGAATTTGTATTAATATGTGAAAATCTATTGCTAGTTGAAACGCCTGAAACACAAAACACAAGTAAGTGCTAATTGCTATGGTTTTTAGTTATTTTCCATTCCAATCTACATGATAAAATAATGCTGAAAAGATTATGTATATAATAATCGATTTTTAAGCTATTGCATAGCTTCTATCGCGGGCCTTGAGCGCGGGTATCGAATCCAGAAATTCCTTAATGAAAAAACCTCACGCTCCCCACTAACGCCATCTAGTGATACAAAAATAACTATGCAATAGCTTTACCGCGGCAGTCCCCGAGTGCCACACGTCTTTTTTTATTCAACTACTACTACCAGTGCCCGGCGGTTTTACCTGCGTTGTACCCGTTTCTGTGGGAATTTTGCCATCATCAAGTAATCATAAACCTTTCTCTTGAACCATTCTGTATGGTAGTGAAAATAGCATAACAAAACAGTTAAGTAATTTTTGAAAAAAATCAATTATATACAAGCTTTTGACGATATTGTTTTATAATATGTATATGATACTCACCTTTTAAATAAATTCAATTTCCGATTGAGCTGAAATTTTGCAAGCCCGTTTGGTCGATGACAATGCATAGCAATGTCGAACTCACAATGTAAATATGTCGAACAACAAAACTAATACAATACAATATGGTATTGAATAAAATAGTTCCGTTCAATTCTTTTTTTTTTTTGTTTTTTACTTATTTATAATTTCAATTCAACGTACTTCGGAGGCAAGTTAACTTGTAGGTCCCGGTTGTTTCAACCGTTAGACCATGTCGGAGGCCTTTAGGCGGTCTAAAAACTCCGACACCAGGGTTGGCCACTAACCTACTCCAAATCACTCAATCATGGGGTCATATTAATAAACGCGTATTAAGAACATTTTAACTATCAAATGGTTTGTCACTTTCTAACATACGCAATTTTCCGAAGAGCAAAAGAAACAAAACACTTTATAACAGTGATTTAATTACCGCGTTTATTAACAAGGGCCATAAGGTATAGTATAACGGTGCCTGTCCATTGATGCGGAGCGAGGCTGCGAAACGGAAAAACGGACAAATATAATCCAGTAGGATTGCATAAAATCTCCAGTCAGATATTTTATGCATTCCTATCTATATATATAAAATTCTAAGTCCTGACTGACTGATAATCAACGCACAGCTTTAACCGCTACACCTAGAAACATGAAATTTGGCAGGAAGGTTCTTCAAGTGTCGTAAGTGCCACACTAAGAAAGGATTTTTAAAAATTCCTACGGGAACGGGCTCAACGCAGGCAAAGCCGCGGGGCGCTCCTAGTTGGTTTATATTTGTCCGTTTTTCCGCTCCGCAGCCTCGCTGCGCATCAATGGACATGCACCCTAAAACAGTGTTAAATTTTTCGAAATGTTGTTTATACCTATTTATATTAAACATCACAAATCACAACGAATATAATATCTGAAACATCGTAATATCACAGCCTAGTTGTTTCAGCTCGAAACGTTGGACCATAACTAATTCTTCCATTTCCGTTCCGAGAATTGATATCCCGTCTCAATATTGGATAGTTTTCCTGGCTTCTATTCCATCTGTATCACTATTAAATGATAGATGATGGGAGGCTGCATTAGGATGGTTTCCGAGCAACGTTTCTCCATGTATGTCACCGGAAATTTTTATTGTTAACCCCTAAGATTATAAATTGTCGAGAGATTGTGAATTTGCGATTTCTGGCATAATTTTTCGTTTGTTCATAATGTGTCCATAGCAAACTGTAATATTTGTTTAAATGCTGCTGTTGATATATTTGTATTTAAAAAGCTATATATTCCAAATCAGTATTTTTATCGAACCTATACTGTCCCAAGCCCCCAAATGTATGTCAAAGGCGATATCGTCCCGATATTAATAAATAGAAAAAGTATTATTGTAATGTCCCACTGCTGGGCAAATAGCTCTCAGTACAGTGAGGAGAATTTAGGCATAATCACCACGCTTGCCTAATGCGGGTTGGTGATATCAAACCTGAGCCATATTTGAAAACATGTTTTCGCTCGACCTGGGAATTGAACCCGAGGCCTCAGTCTTAGCAGGCGTGCGCACATGCCACTAGACTACCAAGGCGTTAATAGATATTAATTATAATATATTTTTCTTTTTTACAGGTACACGAACGCTTCAAAGTTCACAGAAGACTCAGTAAGAGGTAAAGTTCCCTAAGTTTGTTAGCGCTCAGTAAATAGTTGAAATGTTGGATCGGAGCTGCGACGAAAAATGTACGGCTACAAAGTTTGCAACTCAAAGAATTCAACGTTAGTTCATAACTGTTTTCAAACGGAATTGAAAAACCGTCCAAAAAGACGTGATGAATTATTTAACACTCGATAAATTATATTTGAAAAATACCGAATATTCCATTTTTATTCATTCATTCATTTTGAGTAGGTTAATGGCCAACCCTGGTGGCAAAGTTTTTAGACCGCCCAAAGGCCTCCGACATGGCATGAAGGGACCGACTGCTTAACGTGCCCACTGAAACACGGCAGCGCTCAAATAGAAATGCCACTATCGGCCACCCATCCAAGTAAGAGCCGAGCTGCACGTTGCTTAACAATCGCCATAAACTAACATCGCTTACTTAAACTACGCCACGAGCGTAAAAATACTGAAGAAGCTTAAAGGATTATTTTTTATTGTTTACACCCGCTAATCTCAGAAACTACCGATCTGATTTTAATAATTATTTTTGTAATGAATAGTCACATTCAACAGGAAGGCTATTTTTATCCCAAAATTCCTACTGTAACAGGTACAACGCGGGTAAATCCGGATACTGTTAGTACCTTACCAAAGCAACGAACTCAAAATAAACGCCAAAAAAATCGCACCTAAATCTTTCAACTCACTTATCTCCAAGTAATCGCACGAGATCAAGACGTTTCCCCGCAATCAAATACAATTGAACACCCCCTGATTTTCCTTCCATACAATAGGCATTTCATAAGAATAGTATTTGGTACGCAATGTGCGAATCCAATGAATTGTTAGCGTTTCCGTGAGAGGAATATTACTGAACAAACGTAATCCATGCTGAAAACAACAGAAGGCATTCCAATAAAATAAGGCTGCAAGTTACACCGAACGTAAATAATCTTATACGAGTATATAAAATTCTCGTGTCACAGTGTTCGTTCGCGTACTCCTCCGAAACGGCTTGACCGATTCTCATGAAATTTTGTGAGCATATTGAGTAGGTCTGAGAATCGGCCAACATCTATTTTTCATCCCGAAATTCCCGCGGGAACGGGTACAACGCGGGTGAAACCGCAGGGCGCAGCTAGTATTAAAATATAATTATTACGCCTATTTTTAATTGAAACTACGTTGACGGATACACTTCGCTTTTATTTTACACTAGCAGCGCCCCACGGTTTTACCCGCGTTGTGCCTGTTCCCTTGGGAATTTTGGAATGAAAAATAGCCTATAATCTTTCCGAATGTAGCTATCTATTACAAAAAGAATTATTCAAATCGGACAAGTAATTCCCGAGATTAGCTCGAACAAACAAACAAACATAAAAATTTTGCCTCTTTATAATCTACTATATAAAAATAAGTCGGGTTTTCCTCCCTGACGCTATAACTCCAGAACGCACGAACCGATTTCCACGGTTTTGCATTCGTTGGAAAGGTCTCGGGCTCCGTGAGGTTTATAGGGAATAAAAATCTCAAAATTCCCACGGGAGCGGGGGCGCTGCGGGTGAAACCGCGGGGCACAGCTAATATTAGTATAGATTTTGATCTGACGTTCGGGCCCTTTACGGGAACCGTGGTCCTAGAAGAAATAAAAGTGAAGTGTATCCGTAAACGTAGTTTCAATTCAAAATGAGTAGCGTTCGCCTAAACTTGAAAAACCGGTATATCACGCCTTTCCTTACTTTCCGATTTGTATATAAAAATTCAAAAGTAACTCTGTTTCTCTGTCTGTCTGACTTTATGTCTTTCTATCTGTGTGTCAGTGTGTGGTGTCCGATTGTAGGTCCAGTCCCATTGTCAGGGACAAACAGAAAGGTGCCTGTCTATCTGCCTTTTTTCGCCCAATTCTGTCTGTGTCTGTCCATCTCTCCACCCTTTTGTCCTTCTGTTAAGCTTTGGTTTTGATGAATATTATATTATATTACTTCTTTAATTGCACGTTGTACACCTCTCTTTTACTCGAAGCATGAGTGATCGAAACTGACGCTGCCGACCCTACACAATACACCAAAGTGTCTAACGCCCGAAGCATTGGGTCGCCAATATTTTATTACACAAGTTATATTTTACAGATGTTACGTTTGATCTATATATCGTGGTTTAGCTTTTCCTTATCTGTTAACTTGCTTGCTTAGAAAATTGTCTAAAAAACTCACAAGAAAATATTCTTATTATTCTTGTTTCGCATCGGTGTGAGCGGGTGTCCGGAACAGTTGACGTAAAGGGGCACTCCACACGGTGGATGTCACTAGCAGATTATTTATTACCATTATTTATCTCCCGTCCGAATTGAGTGCGGAACGCCCAGCGCTTTCAACATACTCAACTACCCTATATTTGTACGTATTAGGCTTTTGTGCGGACCAAAATATTAGCCTTTTTGGGACGATTTTTGAGCACTTGGACAATATGGTGTTTTTGTTTTTGTGCCAATTTGGGTATGGGTTGGAACTTTATGGCAGTAAAACACGATGATAGATTTTGTACGAGTTCAATGCAACTTTAATGAAAAACAATTATCCCTACTCCAAACGGCTTTAACGGTCTGTAAAAACTAGAAAGATGTTCTTAATTTAAAAGTACGTTCCTTTTTTAAAGGATTGTTACCTAAAACGTTTTCTATTTAACTCTTCGGCTCGCTTTTAATTCTTCAAACGCAACCTCTAACCGACACCTTTTAGGAACGTGTATAATTGGGCTTTTGAAAAAAAAATTGCTTTTTTTTATGTATTTTAAAACTTTATTATTAATAATATTGATATTTAATGCAAAAAACTTAAAAAAAATTTTTTTTCAATTAATTATAAACAATTAAAAATTGATGAAATTTAAATAAAAATCACGTGACTATAAACGCGCCAAGATTGGTCACCGTAGTGGTGACGTCATAATGATAAAGCTATTTAACCATAAGTACGTACAGCGTTTACAATCAAGATTCCCGCCCTTTTATTCTCTTTCCCTCCAAAAGTTTGCGATGTAACCGAACCTCTTTTCATTAACATTAATTATCATTATGACGTCACACGCGCTCGAGTTTGTTCGGGAGTTGTCGGCGTGTCTTCGGTACTGGATTCAAAAATTAATTTATATTTTGAAATAACTTTTGAATTATTGCGAAAAAAAATAAAATAAAAATAGTTTTGTTATAAAACTAATATATAATCTTTCCATTTATCACAAAAAAATGTTTTTTTCAAAAGCCCAATTATGTCAATACAACAAATAAAACATATAAGATAAAACATATAAACAACAATACTTTTTCATGTTATCACGCGATACAGAATACGTAAAACACATAAATGTAAATGTGTATCTTAATGTCATTTGTACGACACAAAACGGCCTTTTAAAGGACATTACGATCCGTCTTCACATATTTAAGTACCCAAATCAAGGTACAAATTATGTACTTACTTACATTACATAACGGTTTGGGTTACACACCGATTACATCAAACGTATTTCAACGTAATAATAATGATAGAAGTATCCACCAATGACATGACATGTATGAAAGGAACAAAGCACAGCTCAGATGGAAAAACACAAAAAGTGGCTGCCACGCCGTAACAACGTTGTCAAGCGATTTTTTGACAATTTATAACAAAATTATATTTTCGAGAGTTCAATTTTCTGTGAATCTCATGTGTTAGTGATAGTTCCATAGTGGCAATGGAGAAGACAAGAACATTGTATTAGCTCTTACACTACAAATATTAGTTTATTCTTCTTCCTCTTCTTAATCTTAAGAGCTGGGCTCTTGTCGATGGAGTTTTACATCTTCTGCTGTCTTCTTTAGCTGTTCGTACGACACGACTCTTACTCTTTCCTTCAGTTGGTCTACATATGCCCTTTTTGGCCTTCCTCTTCCTCTTCTTTAGCTCTATGTGTCCTTCTACAAAAGTTTTTATAAAGTCGACGTGTCGTAAAAGAGGTCCAATTATTCTTGTGTTAGTTTAAAAACACAAATATACCTAAAACTTCTTACTCTACTTATATACTAGGTAAGATGAGTCACTATTGCCCAGCAGTGGGATGTAATATTTTTTATTCGTACACCGCAACCATCACCCCACCGAGCCACTATACAATCATTTAAACAAACATATTCATTACCACCGTTACATAATTCCCGATTAAAACTGCACCATTCTATCAACTCGCATCAATATTCTGCATCTAGGAACGTAATCAATCGTTCCTAATTGAAGTTTGCGGCCGAATAGCTTCGATACCAGAAGCGGAAACTAGCATGTTTCCGGCGAACTATCTGTGAGATCTGTAATGAAATGGGCATTCGGGTACTGTGTTTGATTTGGTACCTATTTTATATACAACCAGTGACGCCGTTTTAGCCATATTGGGCCTGTTCCTGCGAGAATTTCGGAATTAAATGTATGCCATGTGTTATTCTGATGTATAACTTGTATTATTATTGTAACGTTTCATCCAAATCCGTTTAGTAGTTTTTGCGTGAAAGAGCACCAAACGTACATCCATCCATTCATACATACATCCATCCTCATAAACGTTCGTATTTATAACGTTAAAACAAATAAAAATCCAAAATTCCCACGGGAAAGGACACAGCGCGAGTAAAACCGTGGGATGCTGCTAGTGTTACGTATTCTGAACGCAACTTTACACTTAATTTTATGTTCTTTTTCAAATCTCTATTGTAGCCTACGCTTACATTGTAGGTGTGTCCATAGACTTAAATCTTATCTCATAATCTTATCTTAAAAAACATCTTTGGGAAAAGGTCAGTTATAACATCATTCCGTTAAATAATTACGCCTTCATTCCAGACCAAACGTTAGTTCCTCCCTAACTTCATTAATACTCGTATCTAACTTCACACACATGAAACGTTAACTTCACATCAATTTAGCTTCACATATTGAATCAGATGTCAATCTAAAAGCATCGCCAGGCTCCGGTCAGCATATGATTACTTTCTCGTTAGATGCTAAGGCAATTTAGTTGTATGAATGACATTAGTTCAGCACGTCTGGGGCAATTTGTAGCTATTACATGGACCAATCATTTTTGATGGGTTTGGTTTTATGTTCAGAATCGATATGATATAGGTACAGTTAGATGCAAATGTTGTATACACATTTAATATCACAAAACATTTCAACTAGGACCAACGGGTATAGTAATTTAAACAGTCAGCATCACAATTTGCTATACGTAGCTGAACAAGGATTGGGTCTTTTGTAATATAGAATGTGAGCATCAACTATTGTAGTTGATTGTACCTAGTGTCTTGCAACTTTTCATTACGAAAGGAAAGTAACTGAAAAATAATTCTCTTCACTAAGAGACGCAGTAGCTATTAGTATTTTTTTGAAAAAGAACACAGAAATATAATGTAAGTTATTCAATGTTCTTAATACTTTACTTAACAAAAGCAAAACCGGAAATTAATTTCCTGTATTAACGGTGTTATTTAACTTTCAGTTAACTTTAAATATCAGTTAAAACGATCTTTATTCTTTTGAAAATGAAAATCTTCAGAACGAATGGAAATTGAATATGAGTTGGCATTTTTTAATGCTGCCTAAACCCGAATAGGGGTATAAGTCGTGGTAATATTTGGGGTTTACATTCGTGGTTGTAAAAACAAAAAACTGAGATAAAACATACTGTATAGTTAAGCGTTATTGACATTGAGCGAGATTACAAGATCACTGCTCACTAGTTCAATACATTTCAGAAATGACATACATTTGGTAAATGGGTCAAAAGGGCTTTTTTCATGGACTGTGTCCTAACAGCCTCCGTGGTCTAGTGGTTTGAGCGCTCGGCTCACGATCCGGAGGTTCCGGGTTCGATTCCCGGTGGGGACATCTCACAAAAATCACTTTGTGAGACTGTCCTCAGTTTGGTTAGGGCATTGCAGGCTGAATCACCTGATTGCCCGAAAAGTAAGATGATTCCGTGCTTCGGAGGGCACGTTAAGCCGTCGGTCCCGGTTACTTTCTACGGATAGTAGTCGTTACATGAGCCATGTCAGAGGCCTTTGGCGGCTCAATAACTCTGACACCAGGATTGGTCAGGTTGACCATCCACTCGATAAGAAGAAGATGGACTGTGTCCAAACGCTTCCTCCAAATGCTGTGGTCTAGTGGTATGTGCACTTGCCTGCCAAGGCGTTCCTGGATTCCATTGGCAAAATGGCAAACATGGCTCGAGTTTGAGATCACCAACCCGCATTTGGCAAGCGTGGTGATTACGCCTAATCCTCCTCACCGTAGTAATCTTCAGTGAGATGAGAGGCCTTTGCACAGTGGGACATTACAGGTTAATAATGACCAACATATAAGTAGGTAAGTAAATGTGTAAGACTTACTTACTTACTTTTGGTCATTTACTCACTCAGACTAAACTACTAGATGTGCCAATAATATCTTCATGTCCAGTTTCAATCTATATCAACGTGATGACGTCACAGTCACCGGTTGCCTAGCAACCGTAACATTTGATTAGTTTAATTTATGTTAACGTAATTATGATATATTAGATCGTATTGGTTCTAATTTCGATATTGTTAATAAGATTTATTGTGGTGTAAATGAATAGGATTAATTGTGTTAAATTATTGTTGGTGTAGTGTTATTACAATTATTGTAGTAGTAGTAAATTATTGTAGTGTGAACCGTCTAATGAATTCTTAGGTGATGATATAGTGTCAATTATATATTCATACTAGCCGCGCCCTGCGGTGTTACCCGCGTTGTATCCGTTCCCGCGGGAGTTTCGGGATAAAATGTATCCCATGTGTTATTCTGATGTATAACCTATATTACCTTTCTTACTTCCTAAAGTGACTCCGATACTAGGTTTGGCCACTAACCTACATGAACTTATTAAAGTAGGCGCTATACAACTTTAACAAAGAATTTACCTTCACTTTGTTTTCTTTAATTAATTCTATTTCATCTTTCTTTTTTCAGGTTTGGATAGAAGAAAACGCCTGTCTGATAGCCGCGTGATTATCACGCATCATTTCACTGAGCGAACGGTCACGCCCGGAGGAGATGTAAGTACTTCTAGTTTCTAGATTCTAGATTATAGAAAAGTTAAGGTCGAGTCTAGTGAAACACAATTAAATCACATGGCCTTTTTAGAATTAGAATGTAATGAATATGGATGGACATTAGAGGCCTTATTCATAAACGATTACTAGCAGGATTTTAGCTATCAAATGGTTTGTCCCTTTCTGACATATGCTTTTTTCCAAAGAGCAAAAGAGACAAAACACTCACTAACACTGTTTTAATTAGAGAGCGTTTATGAAAAAGGCAGTTAATGTATAAACTAGCCCCACCCCGCATTGTTAGCAATAGATAACCCCATTCAACAAGAAGGACTAATTTTATCCCGAAATTCCCACAGAAACACGCCCAATGCGGGTAAAACCGTAGGGCGCTGCTAATCATCTAATAAAGAAGTAAATTTTTTAATTAAATGTTTCATGTTACAGATCAGTATGCAATGTTCAGCGGTAGGTGAAAGGCCACCCCAGTTTATATGGGAGAGAGATGGACTTATTGTCTCCAGCAACACTGATGCCAGGTACTGTTAATAGCCATATTATGTTTCTAGTATCTCAACTCCCAAGCCATCCCCAAACTCTGCCTAACATCATCACACAATTTCTAATAACATGTCGAAAATATGCGACTACTAATTGACGCTAGCATGTGATCAGTACTAAATGAGCTTTCCACTATTTACTATATAGATTTAAGAGATTTTTTGTACTCCATCCTAAATCTCAGAAAATAACTAACTTACTCGAAATGAATGAATGAATGAATGAATGAACATTCTAAAACCATTCCAGATACGCACTAGGCCAGATAATGACATCAGACAACTCAGTGGTTGCTCAGCTGAACATTTCAAGAGTGAGACTCGAAGACGGAGGTCTGTACACCTGCACAGCAAGAGAAGGAGAGTACTCTGCCAGTCATGAGAATAGACTGGATGTTTACGGTAAGATGGAGTGGAAGTCTTTTGAAAAGTAAGGTATAAGCTAGTAATATAATAACGTCTTCTAAAAGTGTTATACATGTCCCAGTGCATCAAAGCAAAAGGGGAAAAAGAGCAATTTTAAAATGGACTTTATTAACAAGTAACAAGTCACTATATGAATACTTCGGTATAAAGTTTTCGATGTCTCAATTTTCACAGTATAGTTTTCCACACGTAGGTATCCCTTAAGATTTGGAAGCTTTTCATGTTAACTCGGTTTAAAAGTGAATACTCATACTTATGAGTAGAATCGCAGTTATAACATATAAGACGGATATACTGGCAAAAAGGAATAGCTATTGATATTACATATAATAATAATACCTCATAAGTCTGAACGATTTTTGTAACTCATAGACTACTGCAACGAGGATGCTAATAGTTTACAGAGGATAATAGGAGGGAAGACTTAAATGGCACTGCTTTGAATACACCGTAATATTGGAAGCATGGTAGCTTGTGCATAGTAGCTATCGGAACAGTAACAGAAAATTCAACAGCAAGAGATGATTCATTGTGTTACTAACCTCATTTAATCAATTTTGTTACAGGTCCACCTTACATAAGATCACTGCCACCAATCAAGGTTCAAAGCGGGGAGTCCGTCAATTTAAGATGTCCCTACTACGGGTACCCAATCAGGTATATTTAACTACTCGATCTTGTATTCCGTATTTCTAACGCGATAAGGTCGTTTACCTAATGCTGTCACCCAACTTGCTTCAATCTACTTCAGTTACCGAACATCGTCTTCATACCTAATTATTTATCAGCTGTTATATACCAAATACGGTAAATTCTGTGTTGCAGTGCTATTAAATTTCGGTATAAATATACATACTTTAAGATTGTCCAAATTACTATTGCTATTATTTACTAAACCCAATGAATTTTCCAGCAAAATAGACTGGGAATACCAAGGCAAGATATTGACTACCAACAGCCTCTTCAGATCACGCTACCGACGGAACTTGCACAACAAAAGAAAGACCAGACGCAATGCTCCTAACATCAACATAAATGGCGTCCTAACCATAAGCGATGTCACCAAAGAAATCAGTGGTGCCAGTTACACTTGTATAGTAACAAGTCCTTCAGGTGAAATGGCGAGAAGATCCTTCGAAATACAAGTCATAGAAGCTCCTGTACTTGATGAGTTGTTACTGGGAAATAATTTACAGGAAGGACAGAATGCAAATATCTATTGCAATGTCAGGAGTGGAGACTTGCCGATACATTTCGAGTGGTTGAAGGATGGGAAAAGGATTCCTAATAGTTTAAAGGTATGTTTCTTATGGAAAACATTTCAGTAGGGAGCTTGTCTCTATATATGTTAGGTTTAGTTAGACAATATCGGAGGCCTTAAGGCGGTCTAAAAACTCCGACTCCAACTCCGGCTGGCCAACCTATTCGAACTTACTTAGTTCAGTGGTGCTAAGCTAAAACCAGTATTAACAGCCTCCGTGGTCTTGTGGTTTGAGCGCCTGGCTCACGACCCGGAGGTTCCGGGTTCGATTCCCGGTGGGGATATCTCACAAAAATCTCTTTGTGAGACTTTCCTCAGTTTGGAATCACCTGATTGCTCGAAAAGTAAGATGATTCCGTGCTTCGGAGGGCACGTTAAGCTGTCGGTCCCGGTTACATTCTACGGATAGTAGTCGTTACATGAGCCATGTGAGAGGCCTTTGGCGGCTCAATAACTCTGACACCAGGATTGGTCAGGTTGGGTTGGCCATCCACTCGATGAAGAAGAAGAAGCTAAAATAATATGCATCTTAAATGCCTTATCGGACGATAAACTGTCCGCGGTAAAACGACAAACTTCTTGGTGTCCGTCATAATAGGAATTTTATTTACCGCATCAAACAACAGTCATGAAGGTAGGACATGACAGCCAAGGAAAAGTCTTTTTATAGGAAGTTCAGAGAACTTTTACGTTGTTGTTTACCGCCTGCACTGTCTCACCTTCTTAGCAAACTTTAACTACCTCCTTTGTATATCATATTTGCAGGTAATAGAAAGAAATTCCGAACTCTTCAGTGCATTAGTGATCAAGAAGGTGTCATTGGAACATTGTGGAACTTACACGTGTGTGGCTTCCAACCACGTGGCTAAGGTTAACCGGTCTACTGAGCTTTATATTAAAGGTAATATCAACAGCAATGGGCAAATTTTATACATAAGTGATTGGAAATTGCAGTTGTTAGGGCAGAAGTGTGTCCTAAGAAATGATAATGAAATGTTTTGCTTTAAATACTTATAATGAAGTAGTATGAATAGTTGACTGATCAATTTCAATTTCCGAACCATAAAAGTATAAATCATTTTTAAGATAAAAATAAATCTTCAAATGAAATAACGTTCAAATAGGAAAAGATACATAAAGACTAAAATAGGAAATATACCGACATATAGGGTTTTTATTGCAGTGGCACCAAAATGGCTAGAAGAACCAAACAACTCTTCATTGCTGCTTGGAAGGAAAGGTACCGTGACCTGCAGCGCCAGCGGGTACCCTCAGCCACAAGTCCATTGGATGAAGAAAGATGGTAAATCATTGATATTATCTAGATTTTTGAACTTCTTTCGATTTATACTATTTTCATCGCTTCATAACTACTATGCGATGCACAGATACCAAGCAGTTGACATGAAATCTTACTATGTGATAATTTTTGGAACAAATTTTGGGAATCAGAATCCATCAAACTAACAGTCAAGAATTTTAATTATTTTGGTACGCCTTTACGTTCATATAATTAGTAAGTTCAAGAAGGTTTGTGGCCATTCCTGGTCACCCAGACGGTCTTATGATTATTTTATTAAACTTTCTCTTCAAAGCATGGGAGCGCTCAGACATACTATCTTCTTCATCGATGGTCAACCTGAGCATACATACATACAGACGTACTATGCCATAGATAGACATACACTTTATAAATTAAAGTTTTAAAATCATCCCCAATTATTTCAGCTCTTCTCGGTACCTGGCAACCAGTCCTGGAGCTAGCTGGTGGTGGAATCCTGAGTCTTCCAAACGGAACCCTCATCATTGAGGAAGTGTCTCTCACCGATGAAGGACTTTACTCCTGTAATGTAGAGAATGGAGTAGGACAGCCGTTGAGCAAAACTGTTTGGATGAGTGTTAATAGTAAGTATCTTGTTTATCGATTACTAGCCGCGCCCCGCGGTTTTGCCTGCGTTCTGTCCGTTACCGTAGGAATGTCGGGATGAAAAATAACCTTCCCCGATTTACCCGATCTATCTAGATCTGTAAAGATTTGCAAAAGTACAAAAGCCAAAATGTTCTATCTCCTGAAAATATATTCTGTGCAAAAGATTTTTTAAATACTGCACCAAACATGAAACACTGAACTAAAGAAAAAAATACTAAAAATCTTACCGCTGAAATTCCTAAAAAAACATCTTTAATTTCTTCAGAACCAGTACATTTCGACGCGGCATCTACCAACGTGACGTCACGACTTGGACATCCAATCACGATGGAGTGTCGTCCCATTGGAGACGAGCCGGTGAGGGTCACCTGGACTCATGATGGACTGGCTGTGGAGTTTCAGACACAGAGGTGAGTTTTGCTCTCTCTTTTCTCTTCCTCTCTCTGTCTCGCCGAAAGACAGGCTTTGTAGAAAGATAGCATTGGTCCGTAGTACGATTCCGGTTTTATCCTTTCAGAGTAAAATGATTAACCCTTGCGTTTCCTTGAAGCGGAGCGGAGCTGGGCGTGACAATGCTAATGAGCTGTGATTGGTGAATCGGGCTTCGCATCGCTCTGATCCGCTTCTTATTGTCGTATTACCAACCACAATACTGCGTGTAATCTAGTTATCTTTCTTTATTTTTCAGGATTAAACTATCAGAATCCAAGACCATGACGGGTCTCACCAGCACATTAACCCTTCAGTATTCGGAGACCAGCGACGCTGGCGTGTACCAGTGCCGCGCCAGCAACCCTTACGGAACAGCTTCATACCTCATACATCTTATTATTTTAGGTATATGAAGTTAGGATACAGGTTTCTTAGGTTTAAACGTACACTACCCATTTTGAATTGAAACCACGTTTACAGATACACTTTTTTATTTAACACTAGCCGCGCCCGCGGTGTTACCCGCATTGTACCCGTTCCCGCGGGAATTTCGGGATAAAATGTATCATATGTATTATTACTGTAAAGTTTCATCCAAATCCATCCAATAGTGATTTCGTGAAAGAGTAACATCAGAATAACACATGGGATAAATTTTATCCCGAAATTCCCCCGGGAACGGGTACAACGCGGGTAACACCGCTTGGCACGGCTAGTCCATATTACAGTGGAAACCGGCTAACCGCGTGGTTAGCCGCACCGACGGTTAACCGCTAGTGCGAACAGCCACTAAAAAGTATGATACAAAAGCAGGCCTCAAACCTTCTTAAGATAACAATATTGATAATATTTCTTTCCCAGAACCTCCAACCCCACCTTCAGACCTTCGGATAGACTCAGTCAGATCCCGTACAGCATCAATATCCTGGAGAGACACGCTGAGAGCTCACGCCAGACATTACTCGCTGCAGTATTCACATACTCACTATACTGATACTTGGGAACACGCTACCAGCATGAATATTAGTAGGTAAGTGAATGACAAGCGAAGTTTTTTTAAAATGTCATGCATAAGGCAAAAGTCTTACTTAAGGGACGTTAATGAGAGGTTTTTAGATCATTAGGTGGATTCAAATGGCTGTTTATGGTAACAAAAGTTCGTTAAAAATTCTCAATTTTTTACGGTAAATATCTGTTAAAAATACAATGCGTTGTTTCATAACTTAAATGAAAAAACCATTAAGAAAGCAACGATTTACATTTTCTTACATCTTTTGAGGCTGACATTGTGTAGTAACGTTTACTGGTGCGTAAGCGTAAGCTGAAGCAACCTGACCTTAATTATTGATTATTGATTTTATAAATACAGCACTATCTCAAAATCTTATTTATTTTCGTACCGCATTTTGTAATGAGAATCTTATAATTATTTTCCAGAAAAGACACAGAAGTCCGTCAGACAGTAGACCTGCAGAATCTGAGGCCGGCCACGTCCTACGCTATCCGAGTAGCCACTGGGAACCAAGTGGGAATCAGCCTTTACACTGCGCCCATTCACTTCACTACTCATGAGGAAGGTATGTGTAAGAGCTACTTCAATTTAAGCGTTTTGAGGCGTCCTGCTGTCACACTGTCAGTAGTGGTACGCAGTTGTCCGCGTGAACATTTTTTTCTTGTTTTTCATACGCGAGTAGCAGGATGACTAATACGCTTAACATGCTTTTTAAACTTTACACGATTTGCACTCATTATAGTAAACAAAAAACATGCTTAAATTGAAAAAGACCTAAAGGTGAATTGACACCGTATCGGCATTTGAAATCGCGCTGTATAGAAAGTAAATAGAATCAATTGTTAACTACTTTTATTACTTAACTTACTACAGCTCACAACCCTTACGTTAAATTATCAATCATATTTTTCTAGCACCATCATCACCACCAATAAACATTCAAGTGGACCAAACCGAGAACCCTGGGGAACTCCGCGTGTTGTGGCAGCCGCCGCTCAAAGAGACTCACAATGGAGTCATTATGGGCTACCATGTTAGAGCGGTACCGCAAAATGTTGGAACAGGTTAGTCTAAAAAGGTTCTTAAGGATAGTGTTGCTAAGGGTTTGTTTCCATCGAAGTGGAGCAGAGCAGAACGCATTGACATTGTCAAAATCTTTTCGTAATTCGTTGTGATTGGTCAATTGAGTTCTATCTATATCACTCCGTTCCGATTCTCAGGAAACGCAACTACTTACAGATCTTATGTTTAAGTAATTGGCATCTGGTAAGTTGATTGAAATTGCCTTAAAACTGTTAAGTACTTTAGTACTTTGTCACATTACACAATTTAAAAATTGTCATTGATGTCAGTTCATATTATATATGTCGGGTAACCCCGATAATCATCCCACTTCTGATATCGGGGAAATGTCACATCAGGATAAGCACGAGCATTATAATGTCACATCAGATATCTTAGGATTCTTAGGTCTTGATCTTGAAATAATAACTCACAGGACTTCGTTACAATGACATTGCTTGTATTTTACACACGGTCATCATGGATTACAGATTACAGTTAGGATACGTCTAGATTCAATTAATTGATGGAACCTAAACGACCTCCCTACACCCCATAGTCGTCCTGTCCACGCCATAGAATCTTTTCCTAATCCTATACTCGATTCGCAATACGATCGTGATGTCGTCAACACATCTTTCCTCCCATCTACGTTCCAATCTAATCCCCATCCAACCATCTCCATTCGTCCCATAACGTCTAATGTCCGCCATCTTTACTTATCCTAGACTCACTCACTCACTCACTGCCACAGACTACCAAACCAGCTCACATCCCTCTATCGAACAACTGTCATCTGTCATAGTGCGTAACACCACAGACTTAACATAGTCTATTCTCATACCACAGACTACACCACGAAGGTAGAACTCACGTCACGGAATAACAACACTACCGATTCCATCAGTCAACTGAATTTACAAACTAATCTTTAACTTCTATAGCTTGATTATACGTCCATCTCCGACACGGCCATCCTGCTAGCACACGTCCTCGTGTGTTATTCTGTAACAATAAAAACATAGCACAGTACATACCGTTCGGCTACTCCTGACACCCAACTTTAGTATTAACTCAACTTTGAGAAGGTAAATTGAAATAAACTTCTCGGCAAAACTATTGTTTTCTTTTGACTTTAAAAAAGACTTACAAAGAAAGAACAGAAAAAAAAACACTTTAAAGAAGTTACAATAACCGAAGAAAATGCTAGAGCAGCAAAGTACCACTTTCATCCACTATTTACAATCATTAAAGCAACATAGAGAAACTTAAGCATACGGCAGGAATCTTATTCGTGGCCTGTGGCTTTTCACTAAGCCCCTCCATCGAACCTCATGTTCGTTTCCTTGCATTCCACGAATGCCGATTCCCTCGGAATCTATGGTCTCTACCAGACCCGACCTCCACCAGAGCCACCCGCTACCGCGCATCCACGGTCTACTCAAAGCAGATACCGACTTCTAACGGACTACGGCTACGAAATGGCTACTGGTATTGTCTGACCAGCCGAACTAAGATTCCCCACCATCCTCCCCAGATTCAGTCTCTTCTACCTCAAGTGGTACTTCGCCCTCGGGCATCCGTCTTAACCTATCATGCGCGTACTCGTAAGTACGTTTAGAGTTCAAAGCTTTCAACGTGTAACGATCACCATCGTTCGGTCACTCCTGACCTAATTAACTACTTCAACGAAAGACTTAGTAAAGCTCAAACTATTATTCTTTACCAATCAACAATTGTAACTATCTCAATCTTCATAATCACATTGCTTATCTCAACATAATACTAGAACATCGTCAGGCACAAGTACCCATTTAAAATCAAATTAATTTCAAATCAAAGTAAAAGTCAAGTGTGTGTGTCTCTATTGTCCGGCTATCCCCGTAGCCCTAATACGCAGTCATCCCTGTGACTGGCTGTGATCATCCCAGTGATCACCCATAAACCTGATCATCCCTGTGATCAGCCACTCTCGCGATCATCCCAGTGATCACCCATAGCCCTGATCATCCCTGTGATCAGCCACTCCCGTGATCATCCCAGTGATCACGCCTAGCCCTGATCATCCCCGTGATCAGCCGCTCCTGTGGTCATCCCAGTGATCACGCCTAGCCCTGATCATCCCTGTGATCAGCCGCTCCTGTGGTCACCCCAGTGACCACCCGTGATCATCCCCGTGACCACCCAGACTCAAGAGGACACGCACAACTAGTTACCACACAGTCAAAAGTGACTACAGTTCATCCTCACAAGGCTCAGAATCACTAACAATGGGTACTTGCCCTTCAGGCATTTTCCTATACCAGTCAATGACACTATATTGTGTACTCGTTTTCCTCTAAACCTCGCGGCTACAGTAATTTGCACTCGCTCGGTCAACCTGACTATTAAGAAGCTTGTTCTTCCTTAAAATTCTTGATTTCAATCAAAAATTAATTACAATTATTATCAATCGGGAATCATCAATGCTATGTAACACATGAATACTAGGTACCACGTCATTTTCAACTTTAACTTCAATAGACTATTAATCTCAAATGCACATTACAATATGAGCCATGAGTAAGTAACAGTAAGCTTGTCTAGTCACGTCTAGTCACGGCAACCAGCCGACGAGCAATCACATTGCTCAACAACACACGGTCTCAGCAGACCACTCCACAGTACGGTCAATCCAGACCACGATCATCGCCGAGTTCGAACATTGAACTCAATAAGTCACATAGTCACATAGAAACCCTTACTCATACTCTCATATTTTACAACGGGATAAACATCCAAAATACTTTCAATAAGCTTTCTACTTTATCAAGTGGTACGAAGATTCACTACATAACTCTCAATGTTAACTGACTCAAATATCACAAAATAGCTCACCGGATATTTCCCAACTAAGATACTTCAATACGCCAATAATTCATGCCAATCATTACCGCAATCCCTCATATTCCTCAGGTAACAGGATTGAGAAGAGAACCACGTTCTTCCCTGGACGAGGTTTATCAATGCTCACAATAATTACCAGCATTGAACCAACATGAAAATAAGAAAACATATTAGAACATATCACATTACGTACAAGATTAAACTGGACTCTTTCGGAAGCTCATAATTACCTTCTTAACTCCACAATAGAGTAGAAAACTAACTAACTATACTCACAGAACATTCCAAGTTTTATAACCAATTGCAAAATAAACATTACGTAAAGCGCATGACAGTAGCGCTTTTGGCGGGATGATGATTCAGACATATCTCTGAATACTACGAGCTTCATAATCCAGGGGAAGGCACATGAACCCCAATCTCGTCGTCGATAACATGCACTAACGAGCCCAGCCCGCAGCCCCCAACATTCCCTCATCCCATCACAAACCTAGCTCCGTGGCCGATCCCGAACACAATCCATGGCGATATGACATTCAGCACAGTGGGCAATAGCGATCCTTATCATTCGCTGCTGGACGCACAGTGGGCAATCCGGGCTCAGTGGGCAATAGCGATCTTTATCATTCTCTGCTAGATGCACGGTGGGCAATAGCGATCTTGATCCCACTTCTGATGTCGGGTAACCCCGATAATCATCCCACTTCTGATATCGGGGAAATTTCACATCAGGATAAGCACGAGCATTATAATGTCACATCAGATATCTTAGGATTCTTAGGTCTTGATCTTGAAATAATAACTCACAGGACTTCGTTACAATGACATTGCTTGTATTTTACACACGGTCATCATGGATTACAGATTACAGTTAGGATACGTCTAGATTCAATTAATTGATGGAACCTAAACGACCTCCCTACACCCCATAGTCGTCCTGTCCACGCCATAGAATCTTTTCCTAATCCTATACTCGATTCGCAATACGATCGTGATGTCGTCAACACATCTTTCCTCCCATCTACGTTCCAATCTAATCCCCATCCAACCATCTCCATTCGTCCCATAACGTCTAATGTCCGCCATCTTTACTTATCCTAGACTCACTCACTCACTCACTGCCACAGACTACCAAACCAGCTCACATCCCTCTATCGAACAACTGTCATCTGTCATAGTGCGTAACACCACAGACTTAACATAGTCTATTCTCATACCACAGACTACACCACGAAGGTAGAACTCACGTCACGGAATAACAACACTACCGATTCCATCAGTCAACTGAATTTACAAACTAATCTTTAACTTCTATAGCTTGATTATACGTCCATCTCCGACATATATATCTGAATATGGTAAGGTTCTAAGAATGTTAAACACTGCAGGCTACTAGAGTGAGAGTCCATCTCTAGGGATGTACTAGAGATGGACGTAAAGTATCCTATCGTATCAGTTTCAGATGACGCAGACTCAAGGACGTTAAAAGTGCCTCAACTTTCTGGAAAACAAGAAACATTACTAAGTGGTCTGCTGAAAAATACGAGGTAAGAAACAAACGACTGATCCCAACACCATAACTCAAGATTAAGGGTGCCTATCCATTAACGCGGACCGAACTGGCGGAGTGGAGAAACGGACAAATATTAGCCAATAGGATTGCGTAAAATATCTGACCGCAGATTTCATGCAATCCTATTGGTTTATATTTGTCCGTTTCTCCGCTCCGCCATCTCGCTCCGCGTCAATGGACAGGCACCCTAAGCGGATTGCACAAAAACTCTTAAATCAATTTAGTCCCTAAATATATTTAAGAAACAAATGCTGTCCATTCAAAATTGAACTTTATAGTTCATCAAATAGAACACCATTTCAAACGACCGTCATTTGTTTTTTTAAATAAGTTTAGGCGCTAAATCAAATTAAGAATCTTTGTGCAATTCAACCTAAGAGTGATAAAAAATTTTGATAACATGCTATAATGCAGATGCTATAATTTGATTGACATTTAACATACTAAACTTGGTCTGCTATCAGAAATTATTGCCATAACACAAAAATTGACAATGAAATAAAAATATATCTTTCAAAATAATTATTTTCATATTGTTTTGTAAACAGGTATGCAGTTTCGGTGTCAGCGTATACTAATGCAGGTTCCGGACCTTTTTCGTTGCCAGTCTTCCAGGATACCAGAGAAGGAGGTAAGGGATACCTTTTAGAAATCTCTGCAATAAAGCACTTAAAATTTGGGATATAATAAAATTTCACTGACGCACTGAAGATTTGGAATCCGTGCATACAAGCATCTTCTTAATCATACTTTACTTAGATAAAATTCGTCAAGTAAATTAGCCTAGCCTAGTTTTAATTTTGGGCAAGAATTAAACAAGAAATTCCAGTTTTATGACCAATAATTAATGACCGATTTCCATTGAACATTTTCTTCGACATCATTCATCTATATAATTGTTTAACTCAATTGACAACCTTCTCTTTTCTAGCCCCAGAACAGGCCCCATCAGCAGTGGAGTGCACAGCTGTATCCTCTTCATCATTGAGGGTGGGGTGGCAGCCGATAGTTCTGCCTGGACAAGGCAGTTCGCTGGTCGGATATACTGTTATGTATGCTACTGAAGGTTAGTAGATATTATATATTTTAACTAGTGTCTATTTGTATACTTAAAACCCTGGCATCACCGGAATTCTAGTTATTGCTAGTGTTGCCATTATTAAGAAACAAGACAAAAGCCTTTTTAAAGTTATTTGCAGCCCTTTTAGAATTTTCGATAACAGAAAAAGGTTAATCTTCCCGAGGATCAACGTGCCACGGTGTGAATAGCACCGATTGTGACCAAATAATTTTTGGAAAATATTCTTTGCACCCCTCTGAGTGCTATAAAAGAGCCTGTTTTTTAGCAGGAGTCTATTTTCAAACTAATATTTCAGTTAAGTTTTTAGTGTCTTTGTTATAGAGGAACCTACGGATTTGTTTAATTTCCAGACGGCACATGGCACAACCAGACTTCTTTACACACGGAATTATATCTCCAAGGTCTGCTTAAGTATACCAACTATACGGTGAAAGTAGCTGGATTCTCCAACTATGGTGTTGGACCGTTCTCCTATCCTATTGTGTGCGCTACTTTACAAGATGGTAAGTTTTGGATTCGCTTTTTAGTTTAAGTAGAAGACTTAAATTTCTTCCTAATGCTTTGAATAACTATGGAAAAAAATATTTTTGAAAGTAACAAAGCACCTTTTTAACTCGATGTAACAACTTCTACATGACCCGTTAAATTGTCAGTCCCGGTTATTTCGTATCGTTAAACCATGTCAAAAACGAAGGCTCAAATAACATAATTCTAAATCCATCGGCCTAAGATGTTTTTTCCTCATCATTCCAGTGCCCGGCCCCCCAGCAGACATCAAAGTTCTGGTACTATCATCCACTTCACTCCTCGTCAGCTGGAAGAAACCAGAACATCCAAATGGGGAGATCTTGCATTACAACGTTTATGTGAAACCAAGTTCTAGGTAAGTGCAGACTGTTCAAGATCTTGTTGATCTTATTCTACTTATCATTATGTAAGTGGTGAGAATGAAGAAAATCAACAGTGGTATTATTATTTTGTTTTTATCACCTAATTCTGCTCATATTACAGTGAATACTGATGTGTGCTTGACCATGACAACTAAGACAGTTCGCAAATTGTCAATCACAGTAGACATTTACTCAATACTTGACTATTTTGACCACAGCATATTTAACAAAGTGCAATAAGTAATATTTGACCACACGAGTATAAAAGCACCGCCGCGCCGGCCGCTACAGCGCGTGGTGCTACTATGCTCTGTGTTTGACCATCACCAAAATATATGACCGTCTACCTACCTGACTGACTACCTTTGACTACCCGTTAGCCCCACACGCCGACGCTGGTATGGACAACGGAAATAAAATACATTTTTTTTTTCAATTTCTCAAAGTCCCTTCCAGAGCGAACACTTCTGGTCAGGACATCAACAAACTTAATACTTGCCCATTATGACCATTACCATACTCCCCACGCAGCGCCGGCGTGCCGTCGTCAGCGCGCGTGTCGGGGCGGCTGTCGGCGGAGCTGGCGGCGCTGGCGGCGGGCGCGCCGCACGACGCCTGGGTCAGCGCCGCCACGCGCGCCGGCGAGGGCGCGCCCACCCGCCGGGTCACCGCCACACCGTCTGCTAGAGGTACGTGACATCGCAACTCAGTTTGAGTATGTGAGACCAATCAGAAAGGATAAGATGCTCGTCAAGTCGATGGTGTAACGGTTAAAACAAGCATCGCCGAAGATCTAACGTGCCCTCCACCCAGAGCACAGTTGTACTGTGCCCAGCGCAGCATTCAGAATGTAATGCTTAAAATGCTTAGAAATGACATGACTGTCTAGTTTATTTTATCTATGTATAAGAAATTGGTTATTTGGTAGTCAGTTCAAGAATTCTTTTCAATACTGTCACTTTCCATTACACAGTGGTAGCTGGTGTGGTGTCCTTGGGCTCTCGCGTCGCTGCAGGCGTGGGTAGTTCACTGCTACTGGCATGCCAATGCGTGGGCGCGCCGCCGCCGCGCACCGTGTGGTACCACAACCACAACATCATCACGCACCACCCGCGCTTCACCAGGAACCACGACGACAGCCTGCTGATTAACAGTGAGTAACCAGTCGCCTTTTGTTCATGTTTGGGCTCAGATCTTCTTTAGATGATCTTTTCATCTATACTTAATATTTAAAATAGTAGTAAGTATTTTTAGTCGATCATGTTGATTGCTAATCTCGGGAATCATCAGTACGATGTGAATCATTCATTTTGTAGAGGAAGGTTATATTTTATCCCAAAATTTTCTCGCGAACGGGCACAGCGCAGGTAAAGGTCCATTATATTTTGATTGTAGACTCTATCAGAACTTTGAGTCCAATTTTGAAACTGCTATCAATGGACATGACAATGACATTTTTACATTGATTTGGTCTTACCTTGATTCCATTAGTTGTAAAGTAAGGCTAACATACTACGATGACTATAGGCCTAGGGCCCAAGGGAATCAATCAATAACATCAAATCTGACATACTCGTACCATATATATATATATATCTCCTTCCAGATATAGACCAATCACTAAGCGGGAACTACACGTGCTTAGCTAAGAACCTGTACGGCTCAGATTCTGTGGAGTACACTGTGGTAGTACTACCACTGCCTGATGCTCCAACTCTCAGAGCCACTCCATACAAAGACTCCATTCTGATTGAATGGGAACAGCCGTACTACTCCATCCATAATAAGAGTAGTGGACAGAAAATTGGTAAGTGTATTTTAGTTCCATTCATATCGTTCCTCATTATTTTAAAAAAGTTTTTAATTTCCAAAAGTAACTGACGCTTCATCTTCTTCTCGAGTCAAGAGCTAATCACTACATATTATAAATCAAAGTCCCCGGCCGCGTCTGTCTGTCTGTTCGCGATAAACTCAAATACTACTACACGGATATTGACGCGGGTTTTTTAAATAGGTAGAGTGATTCAAGAGGAAGGTTTATATAAACCAAAATTTGACCAGGTTTATTGGACTGTCATTTGTCTTCCAAAGATCCTCCACAGTACGAAACGGGGCTGTTCAGCCACTGTAGCAAATGAGACATGGCTTGACGCTGATATCTGACGCTATCTATTCCAATCTGTACTCTTTACCACAATATAATTGAAATGAGAAAGCTGCACTTTGGGTATTTTTTAAAGGTTTATCCTTTACCTTTGGAAATTAAAATTTTGAAAAAAAAAATTAGTGACTTTCAACAGTTGGAAGAAATTATAGCCTTCATTAGTATTTTCCCAGAGGAAATAAAGGTCTTACTTCTATACCATTGATAACCTAGAAACCTCTCTTTTTCAGTATACAGCTTAACTTGGAAAGAATCCAGCGGGCCATGGCACGAGGCCTGGCCTAGCAACAAATTGCCAAATCTGTCAGGAGTGCAAAAGCATGTCCTGACTGGGTTAAAGTGTGGCACGAAGTATTCTTTGAGAATAACTGCTACGAACAAGGTTGGGACATCGCAGCCAGCCTATTTAGATGTCAATACTATGGGAGGAAGTGAGTAACTTTTTAACTTATCCTATTTTCAATCCGCCTCAGTGGTCTATGGTGCACTCGCCTGCCAAGACTGAGGTCCCGGGTTCAATTCCCGGGACGGGCGAAAACATGTTCCCTACTTTTCATACATGGCTCGGGTTTGAGATCACTAACCCGCATCATTTTTACCGGTAGCGCTCGTGGCGCAGTTCTAAGGTTCATTACGATTGTTGAGCATCGTGTAGATCGGTATTTACTGAGATGGGTGGCCGATATTTGCCATTCTATCTGAGCTACCGTGCTTCGGAGGACACGTAAAGCAGTAGGTCCCGGTTGTTTCAATAGTCAGAACATTTCAGAGGCTTTTAAGCGATCTAAAAATTTCGACACCAGGGCCTAACCTACTCGAAATGAATAAATGAAGTTTTTTCCAACCTTTTTAATACCTTCCATCCCCCAGCTCCAATCCCGCCGTCCACCAACGAGTGGTTCTGGAGCAACTCGTCGCACATCTCGGTGCAGCTCGCGGGCTGGGACGAGGGCGGCTGCGAGCTCCGAGGGTGGGAGGTGGAGTACCGCGCGCTTGGGACCCGTCCCTGGCTGCGCGCGCACAACACTATGGTAAGAATTTAAAATACAAGTTAGATTTTTTATCTAACCTATACTGTCCATCTGCTGGGCAAAGGTCTCCCCCAAACACCGCCGACCGTCTCTATCTTTTGCCTTCTCCCGCCAATCTCTATCGAAAGCCATAAGATCGTCCCGACAACGCTTCCTCGGCCGACCCCGACGTCGCCCTTGTTAGAAATTTAAGATATAATATACAGCTGATGTCGATAAATAATGATGATACACGTTATAACTCCAAATGCTGCATTTACCAGCAGACTTAGACATTAAATTGCGAAAAATATGATTCTAGGAAAATTAAGGTTGCACATTACGTTCAAAAATTGCGATAAACGTCGCCTTTCTTTGTATTATACCACAGAACAACAATCTAAAATGATAAAGGCGTACCCACTCTTATTCTTCACTCATAACAAAATTCTGAAGACAAACAATTGACTATCTATATTCTCTCTCTTTCAGTCCTACACAGACCATTCGTCATGGAACCTCCCAGCCCTGTACCAAGCGAAGTACCGCACCGGGTCGTTTGCTATCGCCGATCTGAGCCCAGGAACCTGGTACCAGGTCAAAGCAACCGCCATCAATGAAGCGGGCAGTGTGACTACTATCTATAGTTATGCTACGAAGAATGAAGATGGGAGTAAGTGCTTCAGCATGTTACAAGCTTTTATGACAACTGTCATAGTGGCTGTCATTAACTACCTAACTAACGTAATTTTTTATACATTTAATGTCAAAATCATTCTTCTAAGGAAACATTTGACGTCTCTGAGTACGGACGTTAACTCTATTTTTTGTTTTCCGCTATCCTCTTCAAATCATGATACGAGAAGAAACTGTTTTATCATTAGCCTTCGATCATTAGCTTTTAAAAATATAAACCCTTTCCTTTAAGATCTTAACTATCTATCTTCTTCTGTTTCAGGTGAGGTGGGACCTCCTTCAGAGTACTTCGATCTGAACATGTTGGTAATAATCTGCAGTTCCATATTACTAACGATTTGCCTGTTAAGCTGTATTTATATACTGGTTAAACGACAAAGGTTTGTATGCTATCAATCAAATATGTAAGGTCATTATTATTCTTCTTCTTATCAAGTGTATATATTATTTGTGTATGTATATGTATCAGTGAGTTGGATTCCATAATTTGCTATTCCATAACTAATTAAAGTTTAGCACGATCTATATCTTAAAGAAACTATTATAGTTTAAACTTATAAGAGCGAGAAAGAACTCTGCCTTATGGCCAACACTGTTTTAAGCGAGCGCCAGTCACTTTTCACTTTTGTATGAAGCCACGGCGGTTCACTTTTGTATGAAGCCACACGCGGCGTGCGCACGCCTCGGGCGCCCGCGACGGTTCACTTTTGTATAAAACCGCGGCGTGCGCACGCTTAACGCAGTGTCGGCCCTTAACCAATCACGCAGACGAAATCATTTCCCCTCTCTTTCTTGCCATCGTTAAGATTCGTTCAATTTGTTTTCAGAAGCGGAAACTTAACAGAATACAGAGATTCAATAACAGTTGACAACAAATCTGAAAGCGGTAATCTGACGACAAATACTTCACACACCAACTTAGCTAACAATAAAGAAACAGCGATCAATGCTCAGAATAGAATATACAGCGCTCCGTTGCATATGAGGAATAATAGTAAACATGGTGAGTAGCCTGTACGGACCACTCAGTTCACCTAAGTGCACTGTACTATGAAATCGCAGTGATAGCTTATTTAGTTTCACTTATATATTCTACTTATATATTATTTATATTCTACTTATATAGTCAGTTAGATTCCATAATACGAGCTTGGAGCTTGGTTTGGGTCTAATTACAGTGAGTGAATTTTTCCGGGTATATTATATTATATTATTATACTAGCAGCGCCCCGCGATTTTACCCGCGTTGTGTCCGTTCCCGTAGAAATTTAGGGATTTTTTATACATATAAACCTTCCTCTTGAATCACTGTCTATTTAAAAAACCGGATCAAAATCCGGTGCGTAGTTTAAAAGATCTAAGCATACATATGGACAGACAGACAGCGGAAAGTGACTTTGTTTTGTAATAAGTAGTGATTATCTTCACCAAGGTGTTAGGCTCAACTAAGCCCCGACATGGCCTATGCACACTATTAGTTAAGACTAGACTGTCTAACGTCTAACTACAGTCTTTCCTATAATCTATCTCTGTGCCTTTCATCAAAATCTCTGTCTCTCTCACACACACACATTTCTTTCATGGTTTAGCCGGAAAGCGTATCGGAAACGTTGCGCAGAACATAATATCAGGCGTAATTGTTGCTTGTATTGATATTAACAAATATAAGGCGCTTTCAAGAAACTCCTTGTTTTACGTTTTCTTGAATGAAACTGCACATACCAACGCTCACAACTGATGGGTGATAATAGAAAGGCGTTCGCCGCACGCGATATGTGACGATAGCTATAAAAAATTAAACGTTACTGTCAGCAAACGCTTGTTGCGTGCAGCGAACCACTTTCTGTAATCACGCCTTAAATTCAGAGACGTCCAATTAACGTAATTTTTCACACAAAATATGTCAAAATCACTCATCAGATCTCTACTACCATTTGACGTCTCTCATCAATACAGTTTATAGCTATAACAATATACTTCGGAAACCAAGTTCAATCAAATTTTTATGAATAATTTCAGAGTTATACGAAATAAGTCCATACGCTCAATTCGCCGTTGGGTTCCGAACATTCGGGCATGTAGAGAACCAGGACATGCCGATCAGTAGACATCATAAACAGAGATATGATACAGGTACCTTTACCATACCATCCTCTAGTAGCACTCAGGGCGTAGTTTGACTAAGCGATGTTAGTTCATTGCGATTGTTAAGCAACGTGCAGCTCGACCCCTACTTAGATGGGTGGCCGATAGTGACATTTCTATCTGAGCGCTACCGTGCTTCGGAGGGCACGTTATATTGTTCGTACCGGTTGTTTCAATCGTTAGACCATGTCGAAGGCCTTTGGGCGGTCTAAAAACTCCGACACCAGGGTTGGCCACTAGCCTACTTAAACTTACTTACTTAGGAGCTGATGTTTTTGAAATGTCTAGACTAAAGGAAAAATGTTGTACCTCAGAGATCCATGTGGCGGAGACATCTCATCTTATGAGTTCTCCCAAAAAATGTATTTCCCTTGTTTCTTAAGTTTAAGCGAACACTACTGATTTTGAATTGAAATTAGATTTACGGATACACTTCGCTTTTATTTTACATTTTTATCTGATGCAGTCTTCTGTGACCACGGTTCTTGTAAAGGGGCCGAAACGTCAGATAAAAATGTAAAATAAAAGCGAAATGTATCTGTGAATGGAATTTCAATTCAAAATAAGTTTCCCTTGATAAAATACTATCCTCAATCTAGGATCCTCATTACTATTATGCTTACAATTTTCAGAAACAAGTTTTCAAGTATGTTCGGAGTCGGAGGACAGTGATAGTATATCAAAATCTACATTAAAAAGTGTTCCAAGAAGTAAGTTGAAAAACTGTTTAAATTGTACAACACAAGTTATTACATGAAAAGTAAAGTTGAAAGAAGGCGAGGTAGGGAAAGGCCTAGAATCAGTAACATGAGCCAAATTACAGAAAAAGTGTCTGTCATGTCGTATAAATATGTGAAAGAGCTTGCACTGAACAGGAATAGATGGAGAAGTCTGCATCGGGCTCACAAGAGCCTTGCTTTTAAATTTATGATGATGATGAAGTAATTACTTAATTTTTTAATAATAAAATTCAATATCTTTTTTTTCCAGAAATGTGTCGAACTCCGCACCACAGATAACTAACATAAAGAACTATGATGAACTCACTTATCTACTGCCAAATCACATATACATTACGAGCCCTTTTCAATCATGAGATATTTATGCAGTCGTGACGATATCGAACAGTATTTACGCAACGTATTTTATTTATAATAGTTATTAATACTTACCACGATTTACCTTTTAAACAGAAAAGGAAATTAATCAAAATTGTTTCAATAGCGAAATGTCAAAATTTAAAAATTAAATGACATAAAAACAATGTCATACATTCTAAACATGTCTATATAACTAATCGCAACAAAAACTATTAAGTTATTGATTAAGACAGAAAGATGACTTATAATAAGAATCTCTTCAAACTGTAAAAATTGTACATCGGTGTCTAAATATGTTGTGAAAAATAATACCAAAAAAAATACACAGATATTCACTGTGATAAATTTAATTGGATTGAAAATGCAAGTGAATTTGAATTATATAATTTGTATTCATAAATTACGCTAAATAGTCACAGACATTTAAATATTTATAAATAACTTAGGTACTTATGAAGTATTTAATATTGTACATATATAACATACAACGATAAGTTTATCATTATAGTATAGACGAAACGTTCTTTAAACTACATTTTCACTGAAGCGAACTAAGCGAAGTGCTTAAGCGATGTACATATAATTGACCAATGAAGCGGATTGAAGCTAAACGGTACATGGTTGACCAATCACAGCGTGTCAAATGTGATGTCTGTAAACTAACGATTGGGTTACGACAAACTCAACTATAATAACAAAGTGAAAGAAAGTATAGCCCAATGTTTATACAGGGTGGTTTGTATTAAAAGACCACATTGCAAGTAAAGGACATTAATATAAATGTATCCTTGAGACTTCAAAGATCTATAAAAATATCGTACTCAATTTTTTTTATAAAGATTGTGACACCTTGTATAATGCTTACCTATATGTCTTTGTTTAAAAATAATGTTACGGCAGTTACATAGTCTATTCTATTATTTTATTGATTTACATCAAAAATGGAACTCTTAAAACCATTAAAATTGTAAATAATTTTCATAAAACACTAGTAGTTATTATGTAATAAGTTATATCTAAAAAGACTGATTATTTATCTTTAAATGTTGATCAGTTTCTATATAATTTGGTTTAATAAATAAATGTTAGAGAAATTAGATTTTTTGGTTTTATTTCAAAATACATCACAAAATACATATTTACATTCACACTCAAGACGCAGGGAATGAATTTTGACAAAATAATTGTGTGTCAACACCTCAGTTGTCTAGTGGTATGTGCACTCGGCTGCCAAGACTGAGGTCCAGGGTTCAATTCCCAGGTCGAGTGAAAACTTTTCAAACATGGCTCGGGTTTGAAATCACCAACCCGCATTTGACAAGCGTGTTGATTATACCTAATCCTCCTCACTGTACTGATATCTTCACTGAGATCAGAGGCCTTTGCCCAGCATAGGGACATTACAGGCTGATACTTACTTTTTTAATTGTCTGTCAATCGAATCTTGAATCGAAGAATACAGTTTGACATTCTGTCAATGTCATTGTGTTATACTATTGTCATACTATGGAAGATTTTATAATTTTTTTTTTTTTTTTTTTTTTTTTTTTTTTTTTTTTTTTTTTTTTTTTTTTTTTTTTTTTTTTCTCCGTACACTGTTGGTTACGATAGACGTGTTTTAATCGGGCTGTGTTTATAATTAGTTAAAAGTGGTAAAACATTGTTTTTACGTAATATAACTTAGTGGACCTTGTGCCGGCGATATCTTGTAGTATATTTGAAAACATTTCGTGACATAAACAGTGGTTTTCAGTGGGATAAAGTGTTAATCAATTTCATATTACGTCTTCTAGTGATTGACAATAACAAACTATTACCCACATAGTACTTTTTTTTTCTGGCGCCTACTAAAGTTTTGGAGCAAGTTCACGTGAGTGCAAATCAAGTTGCTATAATAATTTGCTGAGGAGTTTGACTTAATTAAGTCTTATAATTGTCACCAAGTATGAAGTGTCACGGTTGTGATAATGAGATACGTGAACAAAACTCTTTGAAATGTAAGTCGTGCCCTGCTAAATGCTGCTTCGAATGTCTCAACGTGAAGGCTACTTCTAAAAAGGATATTTGTGCCGAACAACTTGCTTCTATAAGTTGCCCATTTTGTCAGAACATAACGAAGAGGAGGAATGCTGATAATACACCGTGTACTCCCCAGGGATCTCGTCCTGGACCTGACTTGAATGCAACCATGGATGCGTCTTTTAGTATTGACTATGGTAACACTCAAACCCATGGAATGCAGGCATCGGGCCCCGCCACGATCAGTGAGCCTGTCACAATGGAAAGCATCAGTAGGTTATTGGATCAAAAACTTTCTCCAAAGTCAGCGTTCATTACTAACCTACGTATGCAACTGAAAAACGACATACAGCTCATGGTTGCAGGTGAAGTACGTCAATCTCTTGAGAAAGTACAACTCGATTTCACTGCGACCACTGACTTCTTGTCTGCGGAGCATCGTGACTTAAGGAGCGACATTGAGAGCAAGGATTACCGTATAAAAGAGTTGGAATCTGTACTAAGTAAAACTCAGCTTCAGATGGTTAAATTGCAAAACCGCTTGTTTTCGATGGAAAAAGTTTCGCGAGACATGAATATTGAGATACACGAGATTCCGGAAGATAAAAATGAGAACCTTCAGTCATTGTTCAAGAATTTGTGCAATTGTTTGCAAGTGGTGTTACCTGACACTGACGTACGAGCATGTCGTCGCATTGCGAAAATGAACCCAAACTCGAATCGTCCTCGGAACATACTGGTATCGTTGAGTTCTCAGAGACTGCGGGACAGTCTGCTGTCCGCTACGACTCGTTTCAATAAGGCAAATGCTACAGATAAACTATCCACAGCACATATAGGACTAAGTGGTACTAGTAATAGAATTTATCTCTCGGAACACTTGTCTCCTGAATCGAAGGAACTCCATAGCATGGCGAGAAAGTTTTGTAAAGAGCGGATGTATAACTTTGTATGGGTCCGCTTTGGCCAAATTTACATTCGCAAAGACGAGAAATGTCCGGCAATTCATATTAAGAGCGCTGATACTTTCAAAGGGCTCAAGTAATTTAAGTATTGTTGTATTCTGTTTATCTATTTAAAACTTATTTCCTTGAATATGTTCCATATTTATTACCAGAATGTTAATAGAATGAGAAGCAAGTTGTCTAATTTTTATTTGAATGTACTTGGTTCTAACTTCGACCTAATTTGTCTGACGGAAACCAATCTGAACAGTAGCATATACGATGCTGAGTTTGTGGATGGACGCTATACCGTCTTTAGGAGAGATCGTGAAGATACTTGCTCTAAAAAGTTAGATGGTGGAGGTGTTATGGCTGCCATTCATAAACGTTTCCAAGTTATCCGCCAGACAACTTGGGATAGCAATGTGGAGGACATCTGGTTTACGATTATATCCAACAATGATTTTCCTAACTTAAATGTTTGTGTTTGTTACTTGCCACCTGACTTGAGTAACCAGAATTTAGAAGATTTTTATGATAATTGCCAACGCATTATAATTCATGAACATCCTGATGACGACTTCCTACTTATAGGCGATTTCAATTCACCCGGTATTTCTTGGACTTCACCGTTTAACCCCGTGCTATCAATGGACGTTCCCAGTAAGAAAACCGCGCTAATATTGGAGTTTGTTACATTGTGCAATCTTAAGCAATTTAATTCCATTCAGAATTCTAATGGTCGGTTGCTGGATTTGGTTCTGTCATCGCTGGACAATATTCTTGTTTCGTCAACAGATGCTTTAAGTCTAGAAGATAAACATCATCCCTCTCTAGATATTACATTTAATACGTTTAGGTTAACAAAAGGACTCAAAATGAACAGCGGCAACAAAATAATTTTTTCGAAGTGCAATTTTAATGAGCTAAAACATGATCTCAGCTGTACAGACTGGCCTGGTTTGCTAAGTCATCGGAATATTGATGTTAATTTAGATGCATTTTATGAATTATTATTTAAGTTAATTTATAAATATACTCCTGTGAAGTCACTTCGGCATTATGACTATCCTATTTGGTTCAGTAAACCTCTTATAAAAATTAATGAAGAGAAGAATAAATATCATAGACTATTCAAACATTATGAGAATCCCCGTGACTATGACGCATTTTCTTTGCTGAGGGAAAGGTTTCATAGATTGGCTAATGATTGCTATAACAATTACTTAGCATCAATCGAGAATAGCGTAGATGGGAATATTAGGCTATTTTGGAGCTATGTGCATAATCGAAGAGGACATGTGTCCATTCCCCAAACCATGAAGTTAGGCAATGAAACCAGTTCCACTGGAGACGGTATTTGCGAGCTTTTTTCTAAATACTTTGGTTCAGTATTTGAGAGTGATGATGGGGTGGGGGATGTGGCATCATCGGCACAATTTGACAATTTCGAACACCAAATCAATAACTCCATATCTTCCATCATATTCAGTGAGCATGACGTTTTTATGAAACTTAGGAATTTGGATAAAAATAAAGGGGCTGGCCCTGATCTCATTCCCCCATATTTTATTAAGCGCTGTGCTAAGGAACTAGCTATACCTCTTAGTATCATTTTTAATAAGTCAATGTCTGCTGGAGTCTTCCCGAAGCAATGGAAAACAGCTCATGTTGTACCCATTTTCAAAACTGGTGATAAGTCCAGGTGTGAGAATTACAGACCTATAAGTATTTTATCACAATTTGCCAAAGTTTTTGAGTCACTAGTTTTTGAACATTTATATAATTTTATTAAACCATTTTTGTCAGAGAAGCAGCACGGTTTTATTCGAAATAGGTCAACTGTAACGAACCTCCTTGAGTTCAAAGATTTTTTATGTAAAGCTTTTTCTGCAAATAGTCAAGTGGACTCTGTATATACTGACTTTATGAAGGCTTTCGATAAAGTTAACCATCGTATTCTTTGCAGAAAAATGTTGTATTACGGTATACATGGTAATTTATATAGGTGGATCTGTTCATATTTGTGTAATAGAAATCAGTTAGTGGCGTTAAGAGGCTTTCTATCAACTTTAGTAGAAATTACCTCGGGCGTACCGCAAGGTTCACATTTGGGCCCTCTCTTTTTTGTTATTTTTATCAATGACCTAATAAGACTCTTATCAAGTCACTGTCTACTATTTGCAGATGACCTTAAAATATTTTTAAGAGTCCTTAATGCTTCTGATGCTCTTATTTTGCAGAAAGACTTAAACACTTTATATAAATGGTGCCAGGAGAATAAAATGTTCTTAAACATCAATAAATGTCAAGTTATCAGCTTTACTAACAAACGTCAGAAGATTCTTATTGATTATAACATAAATGGACAGGTCTTGAGTCGAGTACTATTAGAGACTTGGGCGTATTGTTTGACGAAAAACTCTCGTTTCGGCCTCACTATGAAATGGTCACCATGAAGGCCAATAAGTTGTTGGGTTTCGTATTAAGAGCTACAAGACGATTCAAAAAACCTCGTAGTCCTCTATATCCATATTTCTGTTTAGTTAGAAGTATACTGGAGTATGGGTCACCCATCTGGTCACCTTATTATAATGTACACATCGACGCAATTGAGAAGATTCAGAAACGTTTTATCCGTGTTCTAAATTATCGTGAGAGTCCTGGCCGTTCTAATTCCAATTACAATGACAAACTCCAATACTATAATATTCAAACGTTAGCTGACCGCCGTAAATATTTTGATTTGATTTACCTTTACAAAATAATACATTCCCGAGTGGATTCCCCATATTTATTGTCACGGTTATCTTTCAATATAAAATTTAGCGCTCGAAGGTCTAATGCAACCAATATCTTTGTGCTTAATGTATGCAAAAATAATATTTCATTTTTTAACCCAATAGTCAGGATGGCTCGTTGTTATAATGAGTTGGCTGCACTTAATAATAAGTTAGACATTTTCGGATCCAAACTCAGTAGCTTCTCCAAGACTGTTAAAGATATTCTTCGATGCAACACTTGAACTTTAGTCCCTCAGACATTTCCTTTGGTGTAATCTTTGTTATTGTTTGTATTTGCCGATTTGTTTATTTTTGTATTCTTAAATTATAATGTAAGCCTGTTTTCACGTATGTACCAACTGTGTTAATCTTTGTTATTTAGATTAGTGAGTTAGCACATCAGTTGAGTTTCAATCCAGATCAAAATTGTATTTTCTTAAGTTTTACTTTTCTTTTGATTGTAACTTGTATTGTGCCTTAATAAATAAAAAAAAAAAAAAAAAAAAAAAAAAAAATGTTGTAACTCAATAGGCATTAAGCAAAGTAGACCCCGTGTACAAATTATATTAATAGATATATTTCCATTAAATTTTTTCCACTTTCATTACAACATATTAAAGGCTTTTTAGTCAGTAAAAACTCATAACACTAGGGTTGATTACTCACTCTTTTTAATGTAATGTCTCAGAATTTCTTGTACAAAACGAACAATGGCTAGGTCTAAACAACTTTTCCCAAACTCCGAACCTATCTTCGAAGAGATTGGTTTGGACTGACATTGGGTGATCGACTCTTAAGTACTTTCTACTGTCTTTCTTCATCACTGGCCAGTTGATGGAGAGCTCTGGAGTGTCTTGTTGAGGGTTTGGGTTGCTGAGGACAAAAAAGGAAACATAGAAAAAAATACTGATGATTTTCCTATTTGATATTTTAAATAAAGCCACATTTAAAAAAAAAAGTTTATCAAAATCAGTTTAAAAAAAAATTAAGCAATTTTTCTATATGATAGTTGATAAATTTATATGAAGCAACTTTTCAACAATTTAAATTGCTTGTCAATTGTCAATTGAGCCCCATCAACTATTGGTGTACAGGCTGTTTCAATGTTTTCAAAATTTTCCCTATGAGTTTTAACTCGCCCTACATTACTAGCAGTCCTCCAGGAAAAAGAGTTATTTTTTCATACCGGTTTCTTAATAATTTACTAACTACTACCTACTTACTTAATTTTTGTTTTTTACACCAAAATTCCCGCGGGTACGGTTACAATGCAGGCAAAACTACGGGTCACTGCTCAAAGATGAAAAAACAATCCCATAAACGACTTTTTCCCAGCAGTGGGACGATATTGGTTTGAAAAAGATATTATACCCGTATCTAGCGAAGTTGTACCACATGGCTGTCATCTGGTCAACCATCCAAGAGTCTTTGGACGAAGATACTTCAATCCGAGGAAAGCTCACGTTGATGCTGAACAAATAGATCAGGTCGTCGTGATGAGCAGCTCCTGAGGGTTAAAAGAAGGGTGCTTAAGGTGGTGGGGGACTTTTTGTCTGGAGAGGGACTTTTTGTCGCTATTTGTCTGCATGCTACTGGTATACGTAAGTGAAGCAAAATGAATTTAGTGTGCAAAAGTCAAAGGTAACTGAAAACATAATTATGTATGAGGGGCTTTTTTGGGGACTTAGATTTGAATGTGCATGTTGTATTTGATACAGATTATGAAGATTATAATTCGGCAGACAAAAAATCAACCGCAGTAGCAGACTAAAGTCTCTCTCCTACGCCGGTTTTACGATGGATGTTTAAAGATAAATGAATATAAAATCAAGGAAAAAATTGCAAATAAACGTAAGAAATGCAGTATCAAAGTTCTTACCAACTGGTTTGTTAGTTTCTGGATCTTTGTAATGGCTGTTATTTCCGATGTATCCGAATTCGTAGTAGTATGAAGGCTTATCGGAATACACAGCGAGGGCATTAGCCAATCTGTCAATGAAATGAAATAATTAGAAAATGACTACAACTCTGTGTGTAGCGCTCGTGGCGTAGTTTGACCAAGCAATGAAAAACAAAAAAGTGGCTGTGACATACGGACGGACAGACAGACAGACAGACAGACAAATAGACAGTCAGACAGACAGACATGACGAATCTAGTAGGGTTCCGATTTTTGCCTTAAGCAACGGAACCCTAAAAACCAGCCTTATCGAGAAAATACTCGTGTGATTACGTCAATACTTTGCAAAATGGGTGTGCAATATTACAGCGTTTTAAACTTACGAATGAGCACCAAATCCAATAATAGCATCGCTATATAACTTCCCTAGGTTATCAGCTGTAAAGCTGTCATTCCTCAGACGCTGGTTGTGAAAGTATGCCTCACGAAGTATGGACGGCTTGATATCTGAATGTTTCTTCAGATAGAAGGATATGGGAGCGATGCGGAGCCAGTCTTCATCCATGATGTGGGTGAGAGTTTCATTTGCCAGGATATCTGAGGATGGAATAAGAATAAAAAAAAGAAAAATTACATAATATGTATGTATACAAGGAACTTGGTAAAAGGGTGCAACTCAGCTTTAATTGCTGTAGGGGACGGAGCCTGTACGGCGCTGGTTCCGCCTAGTTAGAGTTTTTAACGTTGTTTGTTTTTTATTGATGTGATACTTACTAAGAAGATTGATTATTAACTCAATGGCAACGGCCTATGCTTTACAGGGGTGGTTACTGGTTAACTAACTGCGCGTTAAATAAAATTCTCTTATATATGACACAGCAACAAACTTATTCGATGTCGGACATGATAAACTTATGACACCCCTTATTTTAAGTTAGGGATTTAAATAAAACTAATACTACTGAAAAACAAATATACGTTGTACCTTGCCAAATTGCCTTACCAATTTGTACCTTGACAAACGCATCCCTTTTCAAATCTACATTTCAGGACCTATACACAATCAAAACTAGTCCCATCATGCCCTGAACCTTAAAAGAAGAATATTTACCGAAAGCTTTCCAAAAGAACTCATCCTGTGTCTGGCTGACGATGTACGGCATCGTATGCATCTTGCCTTCCATCATGGCTTTCAAGGGGTCCTGGGTGAGGAACCGTTCTTGACCAAAGTCCAACTCCACGATAGGGATCCAGAGAAGCATAGGGTCATAGCCGAATTCCTGGGTGAAAAGGGATGGATAGATTGGGGAAAGAGTTAAATAAAAATAATTTGGAACTACTTGTTTGGTGGGTAGACGATAGTGGCAGCCGCAACGCTTTTGTGATTAAAATAAGTGAAATTGTAGGTCCTGGTCATTTTAACTGTTAAGGCAGTCTTAAAACTCCAACACCAAGACAGCAGGTGCCAATTCAAAGGAAACTAAGAAGTTCCTCCTCATGGTGCTAATATCTTCAGTGAGATGAGAGGTTTTTGGGCAGCAGAGCAGTGGGACATTACAGGCTAATACTGTACTTTGCATTATGGAGTTCAAACTCGATGACACTCACAAACATACTATCCAAAGAATCTCCCAGTTCCTTCGAAGTCTTCGTCTTTAAACAGTCTAGTATGACCTTGGAAGGTGATGTGGGGCATCCTAGTACTCGAGCCTGTCGCTGCGCTAGATGGAACTGGTGATGAGGGAGGGTGATCTGGGAGATTGGAGAGCCGCTCATGGAAATAGCTCGGTGGAAGAGACCTGGGGGTAAAAAATATTATCAAGACTTCATCACTTGTTCAAAGGTTAGAATAGGGCAAGTTTTCTGAATGCTAAAATAAGTTATTAAGAATGTTGAATCCAAGAAAATCTAAAGCTTTATATTGACCAGTGGCCCTTTATCAAGGACAAATGTAACACAAATAACACTAACATGTCGACGGTAGAAGATGTTTAACTGCCGCCAAATATATTCAACTCTGCTCTACCCACAGCTACTGATCGTCTTTACCACAGAGCATAGAATCACCGCCGCGCCGGTGAGCGCGTGGTGATTCTTTGCTCTGTGGTCCTTACAATATAACTTCCGATAATTTTTTTAAGCCATTTTTTTTCCAGTGCACTCACTAAATTAACACTGGCAACACTGTCTTCATTCAGAACATTACAAAAGATAAGGTAAGGATTCAAAATATATTGAGCCAATTTTTTTCGTACCTTGAGACATAGGCGACACAGTATGCAGCATCACACTAAACGCCCCCGCGCTGTACCCAGCCAGCGTCACGCAGTCAGGGTCACCTCCAAACGAAGCGATATGCTTCTGAATCCATCGTAGAGCAATAGCCTGATCTTTGAAGCCGTTGTTCCCGGGAGCTAGAGCATCGCCCGTTGCTATGAATCCTGGGGAAGGAATTTCAACTTTGTTTAGACAAATTATCACAAAAAAATACAGGACAGTCGATTTTTTAGCCAATTGGAGAAAAAGAAGAGATTTATAATTACTATTTACACTGATTTAAACAAATATTTTATGTTATGAGTGATTGAAATTAGGTTTGTTACATTTTATTTATAGGTTAGGTTTTGGAAACAAAGTTTTTGCTTTTTTTCATCATTTTTAGCTTTTTATGAAGAATTTCTGACAATCTGCAGCATTCAGAACTAATATGTGCTGATCAGAGGCTTTGTGCTACAACCACAGTGTCGCGTTCGAACAACACGCACCTCATGTATTTTATTTTGTTACCTTCATTCGTTCATTTCGACTAGGTCAGTGGCCAACGTTGGCCAGCCTAGGTGATGATAGAACAACACTCACCCAAAGAAGCCAACCTATAGTTAATAGTGACCAGCACGACATCTCTGTCCAGCAAGTAGTCCGGACCAGCGACGTCACTCCTCCCAGATACCGAATAGAATCCTCCAGCGTGGATGAACACCACTACTGGTAGGAGTTTCCTGTCGAAATGTTTATAAAATTATACTCCTTCTATCTTATCTCGATCCAAAATACGAACCCAAGTAAGTGTGTGTTGAACTGCAGTTCATTACGTAAAGAGGGTTTTTACTCGACTGTAATTTTTTTTTTTTACAGAATTATAAGATAAAATATGAAGATACTTCATAAGTTTTCAAGAATTTTTTATTAAGAATCTTAGACCAAAGTAAATGCTGCATTCGATTTATAATACGATTTGTACACTCACTTATCCATGATTACAAAATTATGTTTTTATTACAATTTTACTGATTCTAATAAATAAACTTGACCATCTCACCTGCCTTTCCCCGGAGTGTAAACGTTCAGTCTCAAGCAGTCTTCGTCGACATAGTAGTCACCTATAGTGGGCTGCGGACACGCCGGACCCTCGACCGATGCGTTCACGTCGCCTTTGTATGAAGTTATTGGTTTTGGAGGCTAGAGGTAGAGGAAAGGAAATAATTAAATACATTAATAAGCTTATTGAAAAAAAAATTAACATTTCGGAACATATTAAACATTTTTGCTAAACAAACTTCACTTAATTTCCTAATCTTCTTACTGCCGCAGACGTTCATTAAATCGACATTTATAGTAGTTTATACAACTGTCATATAAGGAAGGGTATTAAAACACGAGTGTGAGTTTATGAAACGAGCGCAGCGAGTTTCATAATAGTAACGAGTGTTTTAATACCCGTGTTATATGCAGTTGCATACACTACTTTATCTTCACTAATGCAATTAATCAAACAACAAGAGTAAAAGCTGACAATAGTTTTTCACGCGTACGTGTATTGTCACAGTGAACTTGCCGCCATTAAAATCTAACCAATGAGAGCGCAGCTGCGCGTAGGGCCAATCAGGAGCGAGCAAGATCTTACCAAAGAGTTTTGTGTATGTAGTTTCGACGAAGTTTTCACGTATAACCCAACTGTTTTCAAAAGCCAGCCTAATATAAAAATTTTATACAACTAGTATGAGGATTTTGACATAAGGCTCGCCAGGTTAATTGGTCGCGTTATAATGATGTTATAATGCGATTTTACGATATCGATGTGGATATTATAACATCATGTGCAATTGCTTAAATTGAGTGTTTTAGTTGCCTGCGCTATAACAGTAGTAATTATAAGTCAACATAAGTAGAATGTTACAACATTAGTGTAGATAAAGTAATTAACATAATGTTTGATACATTACATGTCAAAATCACTCATTAATCTCTACTAAGAAAGCATTTGAAATATAAGAGTGCGGGCTTGAGGAATTATTCGTCTATACAAGAAAAAAGTGAGAAACCTCCATACCATAACTGGAACTCATGCTAAAGTCCCAACACTTTGGCACTAAATTACCTCTATTAGTGGGATGAGGTAACCTCTATAGATATAGTAATCAATATCACCATCTCACCTGGAACCGAAGCTCACCGACTGGTGGCTCTGCATACCTGATGCCCCGGTAGGACTCCACCGGTCGGCCCCGGCGGGTGTGCATCCACGACCCAATCACTTTACCCGCTGAAGTGACGGTTATGGGAGTGTCAGGGTGATCTGAAATTAAAAATGTATTTATTTTGATGAAGTGGTGTGAAAAATTGTGTTGCAAGGCACAGACTCGCTGATAGACTATTGATATCGTGGAAATAGTTATGACTAGCTGCGCTCCGCGGTTTTACCCGCGTTTTGCCGTTTTCCGTAGGAATTTCGGGATGAAAATAGCCTATGACCTTCCCGTTAAACGTGGCTACCTATTACAAAAATAATTATTCAAATCGTACTGGTAATTCCCGAGATGAGCTCAGACATACAAACAAACAATCAAACAAAAAAAATACTTTTTTATAATATTAGTATAGACATTAATATATTGTTAGTTTTCTAACAAAATATTTTTATGTTTTGGTCATTTTCATATAACGACTTGTCTATTCATACAAAAGACTTCAACGCGTTAACTAAAAAGAAAAGTTAAAAAACCTTAAGTTTGTTTACTGAACGATATTTATAAAACTTTTATTTTTAATTAGCTTAAAATCAATTATTGATACTTATACACGTTTTCCAATTATGTAGAATATAAGGAATTATAAATTCACATAAATAATCCTATCCTACTAATATTATAATGCGAAAGTTACAAAAAAACTACAGAACGGATTTGGGTGCAACTTTTCAGTAATATAGGTTATACATCAGAATAACACATGGGATACATTTTATCCTGAAATTCCCGCCGGAACGGATACAACTAAGGGAACACCGGACTTTATACTATTTAAAAATCTCGTTTATTACAATCATATTTACTTGCCAACAAGGGGCTCGCATAACAGCAGATAGTAATATATTTCTATCACTATCTCTATTATAACCCTCGCTATGATAACCCCGAATCTGCAATTATACTCGTAGTACACCTATTCTACTAATATTATATATGCGAAAGTTTGTGACGAATGTATGTATGTATGTTTGTTAATCTTTCACGCAAAAATTACTGATCGGATTTGGCTGAAACTTTACAATAATATAGGTTATACATCAGAATAACACATGGAATACATTTTACACCGAAATTCCCGCGTTACCGGGTACAACACGTGTAATACCGCGAGCGTTACTATTGTTGAACTATTTTAATATGTATATTTTTATTTTGTTTATTAATTTCATGTTGTTACTTTCTACGGATAGTAGTAGTCGTTACATCAGCCATGTCAGAGGTCTTTGACGGCTCAATAACTCTGACACCAGGATTGGTCAGGTTGACCATCCACTCGATGAAGAAGAAGAAGACTTCATGTTTATACCAACCCTTTATCTTCCCATGGCTATACCCATGACTCAATCCCGTCCCAAGCACGACACAAAACAATAACACTAACATGTTCCTCAGCGACTTGTCAACAACTGGCTTATTTACCTTTCAACACTCGTATATATAATGAACGATATACAAAGAGATAACAAAAACAAGGAAAATCGTAAAGAATCTTAGTTCGGGGGGAATACCTTGTAGTAATATATGCAAAGCGACAGATTAAAGGCGATTTTTGCTTGCATTTATTTGTGTAAAGTGAATCCTACTAATATTAGAAATGCAAAGTTTTTGAGGATGAAAGTATGTATGTATGTTTGTTATTGTTACTCTTCCACGAAAAAACTTGGCGGATTTGGATGAAACTTTAGAGTAATAAAGGGTATACATCAGAATAATACATGGGATACATTTTATCCTAAAATTCCCGCGGGAACGGATAAAACGCGGGTAACACCGCGGGGTGCGGCTAGTATAAGTAATGTTAGTAAAGTAAAGTAAAGTATTAGCCTGTAATGTCCCACTGTTGGGCAAAGGCCTCTCGTCTCACTGAAGATATCAGTACAGTGAGGAGGTTTCAGGCGTAATCACCACGCTTGCCTAATGTTAGTAATTAAATAATATTTGGGAGATCAATAACATACTATTTGTATAACACAGATACATTCTTTAATATTTATCCTACTATTATAAATGCGAAAGGTTGTGAGTTTGCACCAATTTACTTATAAATACCTAGTCTAAAAGTTGCCGACTGCGAATTTGTCTGATAGTACCGTACATGACTCTTCTGTTACATATACATTTACATGTATAAAGATTATCGCTCTACTTTGTTATGGCGACAGTTATTAATCTAACTTTATTTTGTTACTAGCAGCGCCCCGTGTTTTGCCCGCGTGGTATCCGTTCCCGCGGGAATTTTGGGATGAAATATATCCCATGGTTTATTCTGATGTATAACCTAATTACTGTAAAGTTTCATCCAAATCCGTTCATTAGTTTTTTCGTGAAAGAGTAACATACATACATCCTCACAAACTTTCGCATTTTAATATTAGTAGGAACCTTAAATCTAAGCCAACTTTCAACAGTACGATAGTGAAAAGTTGTCTAATAAACTCTTCGAACAAACTATAAATTAATACTGTTAAAATCTAGACTCTCTTAAGCACTAAATCTAGATTACTGGAGCTACAAATTCCTAAAGCGAGAAAGCCTAAGTGAATAGGCTCTGTTTTGGATTCAAAATTAGAACAACACTGCCTTATAAGACAAGTGTGCGAGCAACAAGCTATAAACAGCTTTAACAAGGAACTGTAGAGAGATGATAATACCATTAACTTAACGGTAACAAAGTTTAAAGATTTTATAAAATTAAAATATAGTAAGGTTTTTTAATCAATTAATGATACGGTATAATATAGGATAGCTAAACATTGTATACTTCTATCGTTGTAAAAATGAACTTTATTGAAAGGCCATTTCTGAAGTTAGCTTAATTTTTATTATTACCTTTGTTCCCATATTTTTATGATTTTATGAAACATTATCTGTAAATAAAGTTGATAACCGTATATAATCCTAATACATTAATTTATTTCATCAATAACGTATTAAGTTTATTTACTTATTAAGTCATTGACAGATATTGAAATAAATTTATATTTATTTTGACACGTGATTAGATATTATTCCTTTAAGTATATAGTCAATTTATTTCTGTAAAATGAAAAATTATTAAAACACATGTATTTTTAATCAAAGATCGAGTTTTAAATCACAAACCTGATGTAAGCAAGCGTAGTGGTCTCGTCGAACCCTCCTCACTGTACTGATATCTTCAGTGAGATGAAAAACAATGTCCAGCAGTGGGATATTAAAGATATTACTTTTTTTTTATTTGTAATGTAAATTAATTGGTTTTTTGAATATTTTTTTAAGATACAGTTTTCAACTAATTAAATCAACTAGTTGTATCATCTCTATATCATATCCTTTCACCGAAACGTCACCATTTCCCGTTGTGCTAGCATCCCGCTTGGGGCCAGTGTATCATCGAGGCATAACTACAACAGACCACTGCCACAAAATATTACTCATAAAAAAAACAAAAAAAGCGCGCGATTTCAATTTGACATTTATGACATTTGACAGATTTTAAACTTTTTCTTGTATTATTTTTAATAAATGGTCAGGTGAAGACTTTCTTTTAATAAGTGTGTGCGTAAAATAGTTTTGGAGAAAATGTCTCGACGTTCCTTCGTTTGTTTGGTAAGTTGTATTTTCTTTACTAATTAAACAATTGAAACTTTTTAGTTCACGGTATTGGAACCTTCTTTTTGAACTGACTGGTTGAGAAATGAGGTTTTATATTTGGCGCGTTTTTGCAACTAAGTTGTAAAAAGGACATCTAATCATTTCGATGACCGAGTTGGCCGTCGATTTCGATGTAACTGTCAAGGTGTGACTTGTACAACTCTTTAAGACCTTTCAAATGACATAGGTCATGTCACTGTTGAGCATTTCGCCTAGGCTCCACAGCACCTTTAGTGGTAATTCTTCGGTGGTCGAAAACACCGAGTTGGCCGCCGATTTCGATATAACTGTCAATGGTTCTCACTTTTGATTTTAATTGACTCTTAATTGGAACATTATCGGTTCCGTATTATGTTAGATATCGCAATTTTTTTTTCAATATGTTACTACGACGTCACCATTATGCGCACAGATTGGACGTCATAGTAAAAAATGTTAGTAATTGTGTATTCTATCCGAATATAGTATTTTTTCGTTCTGTCCGGCACTTTGATTTCTTGGTCCAAAAATGTATGAAACGAGAATGATGTCCTTTTAGTTACTTATTTTATCGAATGTATTGCATAACAGTATTTGTCATTATATGTTTTATGCGATGTTAATAACCTTATTTGACATTATGCAGTCAAACGGACAGGAGGCGAAAGGCGAACATTTATTTTATAATATTAAAATATTTCTCTTTGTACCTTTTTGCTCAAAATAGAATAGAATATATTTATTTTGAAATAGCAGCGCCCCGTGTAAATACAAAGTTAACATTAACTGGTGCGTGAGCGTAAGTTACCCACCCTTAGTAGTTGCAGTATATTTTATGTTATTTTTTCAATCGAAAACCTGATACATCTATACAGTCACAATAAAAAACAGAGTTTTTTTATTTTTTTGTTTGAACGCACTTATCTCGGAAACTACCAATCCGATTTATATAATTCTATCTGTAATAGATAGCCACATTCAACGAAAACATTATAGGCTATTTTTCATCCCGAAACTCCCATGGGAACAGGCACAACGCGGGTAAAACCGCGGGGCGCTAGTTTAATGATATAATCGCACGTGATTTCCGACTTTTTTAAAAACTTCTACCAAAGTTGACAGTACAAAAGGAACAAAACCCAACGAAGTTACGACGTATAAAAAGAAAAAGTGAAATGCTACTCATTCAACGGTTTCCAGTCTAGTTGTTCTTAGTCCCTTTACAATCATCTCTTCGAATAATAGAAAGCGGAGAGATAATATGAGCTCGCTCACTGCGAAATATTACTCCACTTATATTGTTTGAAGACTAAAAGTAGTTATTTTGTTCAAAGATTGTAGTTATGTACTAGTGACTCGCCCTCGCTTCGATTGATCAAGATTTTCATAATAAAATTCGGGAAAAGATTGGCTATATACCACCTTCTTTTATGGTCCTCCTCTTTGCAATGGATCCCGTTTTTAGTGAAATTACATGGTATCGGTTGAGTCATTTGTAATTATCGCGGACATACAGACAGACAGTGGTTCAAGAACAAAGTGCAGTAATAGTAAAAATTAGATCAGAAAAATATGACATTATGCAAGTGACAAGACATATACGTGGGCACACTAATATTATAAAGAGGAAAACTTTGTTTGTAATGAATAGGCTCAAAAACTACAGAACCGTTTTTAAAAATTCTTTCACCATTCGAAAGCTACATTATCCACGAGTAACATAGGCTATTTTTCATCCCGAAATTCCCACAGGAATGGACACAACGCGGGTAAAACCGCGGGGCCCTGCTAGTGTACAGTAAAACTATACTAATATAGTAAATCTGAAGAGTTTGTTTGTACGAATCTCGGAAACTACCAATTAGATTTGAATAATTCTTTATGTCATAGATAGCCACATGTACCGGGAAGGTTTTACACTATTTTCCATCCCAAAATTCCCATAGGAACGGGCACAACGCGGGTAAAACCGCAGGGCGCTGCTAGTTACCTAACAAGACCAATAACCGACAATTTCTTTAATACCGCCTGCTCACTGAAGCTTGAATATCAAGCGCATTTTGTAAATATCTCGTATATATTATACAGTCTTAACGGAACTCCTCTCAACGGTATTGCATGCTCGTTTGATTCCGATGCTGTTAACTTACTTATCACGAGACTTGTTAAACGTACGCCTTATTAATATACGCTTAACTAAAACACTGTTGTAAAGTGTTTTGTCTCTTTTGCTCTTCGGAAAATAGCGTATGACCGAAAGGGACAAAAGATCTGTAAGCTAAAATGCGCTATGAATAATGCCCAATATGTGTAAACTAGTAAGCATCGCTTCACTTTGTTGAGATGTTGTTGATTTTGAGCGAGTTTATAAGCTGCTAGTTTATGTAGCGCTTGTGGCGTAGTTTCAAGCGATGTTAACTGATTGCGATTGTTAAGCAACGTGTAACTCGATCTCTACTTGGATGGGTGGCTGATAGTGACATTTCCATCAGAGCGTTACGATGCTTCGAAGGGCACGTAAAATTGTCGGGTCCGGTTGTTTTTAAGTCAGTGGCCAACCCGGAGTGTCGGAGTTTTTAGACCGCCTAAAGGCCACCGACGTGGTGTACCGACTGACACTACCGGGGCCGACAATTTACGTGCACTACGAAGCACGGTAGCGCTCAGATAGAAATGCCACTATCGGCCACCCATCCAAGTAGGGGCCGACCTGCACGTTGCTTGACAATCGCATTGAGCTAACATCGCTTAGGCAAACTACGCCACTAGCGCTACTAACCCTCAAGACTGTCAAATCGTTTTAAATAGTTTCGAAAATTCTCCTTCATTAAAATTTACAAACTTTACCGCTTTTTAGTGATTGTATGTTATTTGCGTAAGTTAGAAAATAGTGTATGTTTGTTGAAAATTTATTTATTTAACGTTTTCTAGTGTCATCGACATTGAAGTGCTTATATTATTAATACGAATGTTTTTGAAGATGTATCGATGGTTATTGCTCTTTCACAGTTCAAGAGTAGTTATAAAGAGGTAGTAATAAAGAGGTAAAATTTGTAAGTTTGTTTGTTTGTATGTTCGAGGTAATCTCAGGAGTTATTAGTCCGATTTGAATAATTCTTTTTGTAATATCTAGCCACATTCAACGGGAAGGTTATAGGCTATTTTTCATCCCGAAATTACCACCAATTATGAAGCTGCAGTTTGTTTGTTTGTTTGAACGAGCTAATCTCAGGAACTACTGGTCCGATTTGAAAAATTCTTCCAGTGTTAGATAGTCCACTTATCGAGGTAGGCTATAGGCTATTTTTCGAAATTCCTACGGAACGGGCACAACGCAAGTAAAACAGCGGGGCGCTGCTAGTTTACGATAAACTAGCCGCGCCCCACGGTGTTACCCGCGTTGTGCTAGCAGGGATTTCAGGATAAAATGTATCCCATGTATTCTGATGTATAACCTATATTACTGCAAAGTTTCATCAAAATCCGTCAAGCAGTTTTTTCTTGAAAGAGTAACAACATACATATTTACTTTCGCATTTATGATATTAGTAGGATTTCTTTTATTAATGTTATATTGTCTATTGTTCAATGTTTGAATGCATCAGCTAAAACGTCAGAATTGCCAGTAACGCTTCTTGCCTGTTTTGGTAAATTAAACATTGAATGAATGATTTAATAACATTTATCTCGGTTCAAGCTATTTATCGCATTGTGGTCAAACTAGCCATGAACTGTGAACACAATTAACGAATAACTGCTAATTATGTAATTACGAATTATTAGATACAATGTTATCAATGGATATTGATTAACAAAAAAAAATTAAATTATAAATGTCTCAATACAGATATCAGTACAGATAAGAGGATTAGGCGTAGCACCATTATTTCTCGCAATGCATTATGCCTTTTAAATTGAGAATTTTTTCTCGACGAAAATATTAAAACATGTTATATATTGCAAAGGTTAAGTTTTAGTACAAAGCTCCATACTTAAATTACTACAATTAGCCTTATTGATCATAATCTTCACTTGTTTAACCAAGTTATTTTATCTCTGACTGTATCAAGACATAGATTATATTATAGCCGACACACTTGTTGACTTGAACAATGACCAACCTACTTTGAGTTACTTACACCACGGAGGTTACAATGAAAAGTAAAGCTGAATGAAAGTGGAGCGCGCGTGCCGGTCGTACTTTTTTTTTAATATGGCGTCGGGTTGGCGCGCTTTTGTCAAATGTAATTAGTCACAGATGTGCATTTTTTTAATCGAGATTCTTAACTTAATAATGGTGAGCAGATGTTATTTTGAAGTTTTAACAATCAGTAATACATAAGAGATACTTTAACACGTTGTAAACCTGTGCAAAAGAGTATGGAAGAGTTTTGTCTCTTGTGAGAATTTTTGTCATGACCAACTTGATTACCATTCTATTCATTTTGATAGTAGCAAAGCGAAGCCAATGCTTATCGATTGACACTTGTCTATAGAAGGGACTGGGATTGGCGAGAGACGCTTGATATGCAATTGAATATCAAAGACTTTGATTAACATATTTAATGTAAACTTTTTAAATCAAGTAAAGTAACGACTTTACTTAATTTAAAAAGTTTACATTAAATATTCAACTTACTTAAATGGTACATTTTAAAACCGAAGCTCTCGTTTAAATTGTTAATTCAGTAATTAACTCTTACTTACATATACTTAAATATGAATTTTAGGATGGAAAGTTAACCGCAAACAAAATAAAACAAATTAATTTATGGTTGAGCATTTGGGTCAATCTGTAAGGACGTATTATTCGGAAATATGTGGGAGCCGTTAATACCATATTTTGTTTGTTATATTTATAATGTAACGGCAGCTTTTGTGGTTAAAACCGTTATTTTGACAGTTTCGATGTAGGTAATAAGTTTATTTAAAAAGTTTTTAACAAGCTTATCCGACATTTTTATTGTGCATTCTCATCGAAACTAAACATGTTCAAATATGCAGTATTTCAACTCAATCAGTTATAAGAAAGTAGTTTTAAAATTCGTTTGAAATATGTAAAATTTGCAATGAAAGTTTTCATGCGTACTTTTAAACAACAGTAACTTTACCTTGAAATTATTCCAAGGTACCTACCGTTTTAAAATAATAGTAGTGCCCCGCGGTTTTACCCGCGTTGTGCCCGTTCCTTTGGGAATTTCGGGATGAAAAATAGCTTATAGCCTTCCTCGATGCAGTGCACTATCCAACACTGAAAGAATTTTTCAAATCGGACCAGTAGTTCCTGAGATTAGCGCGTCCAAACAAACAAACAAACTCTGCAGCTTTATACATAATAGTAAAGATTCCATTCCAATACATTTTAATTAAATGCAAATTAAACAAAGTGCTTAACCAAATGATAGCTGTCAATTCTAATTCTTTAGTCGAAGTAAATATAAATAATAACTAATAATTAATTCGCCCACGGCATTAACTTACCAAGACTTATAAGTATTGAACAATAAATTAAAATTTTAAAATACAAACGTCAGATAAAATTATATTTGATTTTCTATTTTTGTCAATTAAGGTCACGTAAAATAGGTGGAGATTCAAAATAAAAAACAAGATTAATTGTTTGAGAAAGTTTAGTGACTAATAGGTACTAAAGTAAAACTATGGTCGGTTATAATTATGTACCTACTATGCTGTTGTCACCAAAAGGAATTCCTTACACCTACATATGAGTCGCACTAACTGGAAATCATCTTCCTACTCATCTATTTGGACTTATTGTTTGAGGATTTAGAAAAAACCAAGTGCGAGTCGAACTCGCGCACGGAGGGTTCCGTACTTTAAGAACCGGTCAAGTGCAAGTCGGACTGGCACACGACGGGTTCCATACTTTAAAAAACCGCAATAAATCACGTTTATTGTATGGGAGCCCCCCTTGAATATTTTTTTTAAATTTATTTTTTTGTTATAGCGGCAGTAGAAATACATCATCTGTGAAAATGTCAACTGTCTAGCTATTACCGTTCTAGAGATACAGCCTTCAACATAATCTCACTGTTGTTACAACCGGGACCGACAATTTGACGTGCCCTCTAAAGTGTACTAATAAAAATACCGCTATAGGTAGTACAAGTTCATAACAATCGATGTAGCCTCTTACTCAGAAACATCTATTAAATCAACAATTAACTAAGTGACGATATTTTACACACATAACTTATCAAAAAAACTCGCTTAAGGAATCTAAGTAGGTACTAAGTGAAAATCAAACACTAAAAATCAAAACAACATTGGTAGATATCGCTAAAGAATGTTACTCACGCGCGGGGGTCATTGTCCGAAAGGTCAGTTAAACATAAGTCAGTGGGTGAAGGTCACTCGCTAGAGCAGGTTGGAGTAACGGGACCCGTGACGTCATGGGAAGATGCAGTTAGACGCTTGTAATAGTTGTAAACAGGTTAAGAAAATGGAACAATAATTATTCTTTACCAGGTAGGAATGTCCTACCTAATATTTATAACTAGCAGTGCCCCACGGTTATGCTTGCGTTGTGCCCGTTATCGTGGGGATTTTACGTTACAGTAATAAAGGTTATATTAGAATAAATGTTATGGTACGTTTACACGCTTGCCAAGCCTTGGCAAGGATCGACAATCGCAAGCATGTAAAAAGGGCGTTTGGCTTGGCTTGCGTGGGGGCTTGTGCCTGCTTGCTTCCGATCCAGTCGAGTGTCGGTTTTTTTACGCAGATCAAAGGGCGTTTGCGGCAAGCGCTTGCGATGCATTTACATGTTGGTCCGCGTTTAGTAGCCATTGTGATCTCGCGGCGACTACACGCTTGCTTGATTTTACAAAAATTAAATAAAAAATGAGTTGCTGGTCGAATGAGGAGAGTCTTTCGTTTCTGGAACATTACCAAATGGAACCATGCATCTGGAATCCGAAAGATGCAAATCATAAAGATAAGAAGAAACAAGCAGATGCATGGATTCGTCTTGCTGAACTTACTGGAAGGCCAGTAAAGGAAATAAAAAATAAAAAGGAGATATTGATGACTACTTTTCGCAATGCCATGCTTGGATGTATATTGCAGACTGACGCATTCACAAGCGTATAAACGCCTTTCAAACGCTAAACGAGATTTGTGGAGGCTTGGGACTGTTTGCAGTTTGCCAAGGCTTGGCAAGCATGTAAACCCGGCTTTATACATTTTATCCCGAAATTCCCGCGGGATCCGTGTGACACTACTAATTTTTAAACAAGTTACACATCAAACGTATTAAAACCCCATAAATAGAAATTCCACTACCGGCCACCCATCCTAAAACAGTCCAAGCTGCACGTTGCTTAACAATCACGATGTCGACAAACGCATGTATAATGTAATTCTCCGTTATAATAGCCGTATAGTGTTAACTAGAGCATGTGAGCACCATGTTATTGTGCCTAGCTTACACGCAATCATTACCATGAAGACTGTGGTATAGATACTTAGAAGTATAGACTAACCATCACATTAACAGACTTTAAAGAGTTATTATTTGTTCAAACGGGAACTTACGTACGACGGAGGTTACTGTTGAGTGTCCCTCAACACGTTTCGGTCACATCCGGTGACCTTCATCAGGAGGTGGGTGAAGCGCTCGCCACAGCGTCTCTCCCCGCACTGTATGCTTAGGTAGATCTTTAAATCACGCAACGGATTTTGATGCAGTTTTTATTTAATAGATAGAGTGATTCAAGAGGAAGGTTTATGTGTATAAAAATCCCCGAAATTCCCACGAGAACGGGCACAACGCGGGTTAAACCGCAGGGCGCTGCTAGTGTACGAATAAATCTTTTATTTTAAATTGACATTGTTTAAGGCGTTAACCCTAATTCCTTATTGCAAAATCACTACAAAAAATCTACATGATGATGAGATTGTCACTACAATAATTGAAAAATAACCCATAGTTATTTTAAGCTTTACATCATAGAAATAAAGTACTTAATACCTTGACAAGTTTCTTGTTATACAAGTGGCTTGAACTGAGTATAATTTAAGTCATTTATAAAATAATTTCCTTTATTTTGTCATAGTTTTGTTAGTTGCGTGGAGATGTTTTGTAAGTTAAATTGTATTGTAAGTGTATACCCACGATATTTCATATCTGTCGCACGAAAACACAATGTATCTCACAGGTACCTAGTACCTACATTAAATTAGATTGTTAATTGTGATTTCCAAATGATTTTTTTATTGAAACCTAATAGTTGTAATATTGATAGCTCATCTAACAACATATCACCTGTCATTATTGCAGTATGTATTTAGGTAAGCTAATTACCTACATAAAAATGTAAGACATAAAAACCCTTAAGTAGGGACTGATTAAATTAGCCGAGTTGGTATTACATGGATCTTAAAACTTTTTACGGTAGAAGAACTGAGTAGGTAGCCAGAGTGGCCTTTTTTACTGGGCGACTTTTTTTACTTTCCGAATTCGGAATTCGGATTCCACACGTAGTTATGCCGCCAGGCTAATAGGTACGTTTATGAAGAAAGCATTTATAAAGTACACTTTAACAAGATTTTAGCGGCGCTTAGCTTTTTATGACTGCCACACTCAGAAACATCCATTAAATCGACACTTAATTAGTTAAGTGTTAGTAGATGTTTCATACAATTACAATATGTCAAAATCACTCATTAAATATTTATTAAGGAACCATTTTACGTCTCTGACTACGGGCGTTATTCAGATAGACTTTGTTAACAACATGTCTATCAATTTCGTTATAAATATTAAATCAATTGATTCATAAACTTAGCTCCGATATCAATAGGTAATTCAGGTTAACTATACAATGATTCTGGTAGTCATTGAAATGGAATCTCGATTGAAATTGAAAAAAAAATCGGTCAATTTTTATTATATTATTTTGTGACTCGAACTTTCTCCCGCTCCTTTTACAGTGTGAAGTATATTATTGTCGTGTTATTAAAAGTTATTGAGAACTTACAAACACTATGTCATCTATGTTTTCAATTGAAATAGACTTCCGCATTTAGTTCCAAACGCAATCAAAGGTTTTCTGGTTATGTTTAATTCAATTAATTTGTACCGCAAATAAATCCAAATTGTTTTATACCCTACATTGTTAGGTTTGTTTAGACGCGCCAATCTCGAAGCCACATTCAACAAGGTTATATGCTATTTTTTATCTCAAAATTGCCAACTCCAACGGAATCAAACACAATGCAGGTAAAAGTACTACTAGTCTATAAATAATTAGGTGTCCTACAAACTACAAAACCCACTAACTCCGACACCATTGAAAAGAAATGGAAACCATCAATTAGTATGAATTACACCTATCATCAGTAATTTATATTATTGTCTTAAAAGTAGGCGATAGTTTTGTTTTCAACGGCGAAAGTGTTATTATATGATTTAGATGCTTACTTACTCGTTATTACTCGTATACTTCACTACATAGGTACCTACCTAGTATAAAACAAAGTCGCTTTCCGATGTCTGTCCCTATGTATGCTTAGATCTTTAAAACTACGCAACGGATTTCGACGCGGTTTTTTTAAATAGATAGAGTGATTCAAGGGGAAGGTTTTTATGTATAAAAAATCTCGAAATTCCCACGGGAACGGGCACAACGCGGGTAAAGCCGCGGAGCGTTGCTAGTACAATTATATGATTAAGAACCTACCTACTTACAGATTATACTTAATCATACTATTTGATTACTCATAAGTATTGTGATTATTTACTGCTATATTTTATTTAGTTTCACTTGTCGTGGAATCTTGTTAGCTTTAGCCTACTTTCCAGGGATTAGCTGATGTTTTTAGTGTCAATGTACGACGATAAAAATTATCAATGTATTAGTCACTCTGTATAGGTAGCGCTCGTGGCGTAGTTGTCTAAGCAATGATAGCTCATTGCGATTGTTAACCAACGTGCAGCTCGGTATCTTATTGGGTGGCCGATTGTAGCAATTTTAGAGGCTAAAAATGCTAAAACTAAAAGACACGTAAAATCGGTCCCGGTTGCTTCAATTGTTAGACCATGTCGTCACCTTTAGGCGGTCTAAAACTCCGACACAAGGTTTGCCCACTAACCTACACGAACTTAGGTACTCGATTGAAACAACCGGGTCCGGCAATTTAACGAGCCTTCCGAAGCACGGTAGCATTTTGATACAAATGCCACTATCGGCCACCCATCCAACTAAAGACCGAGCTGCACGTTGCTTAACCATTTGAATGAGATAACATCACTTAGTCAAACTGCGCCACCTTTTCGAACTGTCTAACTAGCCTAAAGTAACCCACACTAAATTGTAATAGCAGTAAGTATTGGTACGAAGGTATTCAGGTTACCAGTATCACTGAAGTAACGGTCTTAAGGAAACCAGATGCATTTGTATTCATTGAGAAGCGCAGTTCACTTCTACGCACTTTAAGGTTTAGTAGTGAGTGTTGTTTAATCTGTGTTATACTTATTGTCGCTTCAACAGAAAGTTTTACTGGTTTCTTACGTTTATACAATACTCATTTTGAATTGAAACTACGTTACGGATACACTTCGCTTTTCTTTTACATTTTTATCTGACGTTTCGGCGCCTTTACAGGAACCGTGGTCAAAGAAGACAGCTTTGGTTTGTTTGCAACAGAAAGTTATAGTTTGTTTTTACCTTTATTTGCCAAAGTGTAACTTCTTCCTCATCGAGTGGATGGTCAACCTGACCAATCTTGGTGTCAGAGTTATTGAGCCGCCAAAGGCCTCTGACACGGCTCAAGTAACGACTGCTATCCGTAGAAAGTAACCGGGACCGACGGCTTAACGTGCCCTCCGAAGCACGGAATCATAAAGTGTAACTTGTAATTTGTCGATGTACCTATTCAAATCCCAAATTTTACAAACCTGATCTGGAGGCTCGACAATGCTCTCCGCCAAGTCTAGCGAAAAACCGGTGGCGCCGTACCGTCCTTTTCTCGAAGCAATACAGGCCATTTTCGACCCTCTATAACTCCGTTATAAAAACTATAACAGAAGGACACATAGAGGCAAAGAGAGGAAGAGGAAGGCCAAGAAGGGCATATGCAGATCAACTGAAGGAAAGAGCAAAAGTCGTGTCGTACGAACAGCTGAAGAGGATGGCAGATGACAGAAGAAAGTGGAAAGAACTCCATCGACAAGAGCCCAGCTCTTAAGTTTAGAAGAAGATAACTCCGTTATGGATAAAACTAGAAGCACCTAGAAGTCTGAATTTTCAGTATACATCTTACAGCAAAACATAAACAATATATTTCGAGATCTAACACAGTATAAGTATTTCAAATCAAAAGCTTAACCATGAAACCTAAGCACTCATAAAATTAAATAATTAAACAAAATCTCTAATTAGCCACGTACAGTATCAACCAGAGCGGTAAACCTATTCACACAGTGTCTTCAAGTTCAGTAGGTCAACACTACACGGTACGGTGCTAGTAACTATTTATTAAACTGTGACGGTGCTTAGATCGACTGGTTGATACGTTAACAAGACCAACCTGTTACATTATACCGTGTGATTTGATAACAAATTGATTTGAAGACGGTTAGTTACTTCGAGTTTCTTGGGTAGAATATTCCAACCGTATTTTAATGATATTTAGGTACAGTACATGACTATAGTACCTTTTCAATTTCTAGGCTTTCTTCACAGTGTATAGAACATCTTTGGTACTCTTACTCGAGATTACACCAATAGGTTGCTGACTAGTTCATTGCGATTGTTAAGCAACGTGCAGCTCGACCCATAATCGGATAGGTGGCCGATAGACATTTCTATTTGAGCTCTACAATGCAACCGAAGCAGTCGGGCCCGGTTATTTCAATCAATAGCCCATGTCGGAGGTATTTAGGCGGTCCAAAAACTCCAACACCAGGGTTGGCCACTATTTACTAGCCTACTCGAGCTTGCAGACTTAACTAACCTTATCTAATGATTGAAATAACCGGGACCGACAATTCTTTAAACAAAACATTCAAAGTACCATCTTTTCTCCCTGACATATAAATGTCATCTCTCTCTTTAAATAAAACAGTCAAAGTATCATCTTTTTTCCCTCACATTTTAATGTCATCTCTCTCCCACAGCTAGCGCTTGTGCTAGTGCACAGGGCTCTGCCACAGACTGCGCCGCCGCCGCCCCAACCAACCACAGACAATCCAGACCCGGCAGAAGAAAATCCAGAAGGGTATTATGCGTTTATGGAATCGCCTAACGCTACACCGCCTAGGTTAGTCGGTTTACAAGCAAAAGATTTTTTTAATTATAATTTTTTATCAGTACAGTGAGGAGGATTAGGATATAATCATGCCTAATACGGTGATCTCAAAACCGAGCCATATTATGTTTGTACTGATATCTTCGGTGAGATGAGAGGCATTTGCCCAGCAATGGGACATTACAGGCTAATACTTTGGTTATAAAGCGTTAATGAATAAGACTGTCATTGTTTATTTGTTTCAGAGTCCGCCCCCCTCCCTACAGACAAATATCATCAGAATGTGCGGAACTCGATTCTGGTAAACCCCATGTCTCAGCTAACAACCTCTGCGGGGACCTGAACAGAGGCACTATACCGAAGAACCCCATGGGACAGAACCCTAATGGAGAACCATATCCTTTGTAAGTTTTCAGCGGTAGATGGCGTTGTTATAAGTTTTATTTTGATTAATATAAAAAAACAATACATTCTTCGAAATCAAGTTATGGAAATTTAAACAGAAATGGGATTCATTTCGATAGAATTTCGAGTATGATAGACTTGAAAGAATAGATACCTACGGCTAATCAACATTTTGTTCAAATTAGATAAATTAATATAATTGCCGATTCTTAAAAACAAATTAATACATAACTGCCTATGTATTTTATTGTTTATTATGTATCTCTTAAAAACAATTAAATAAATCCTAAATCTTTCACAAATTAATACAAAGTAAGTAAGTAAGTATTAGCCTGTAATGTCCCACTGCTGGGCAAAGGCCTCTCATTTCACTGAACGTATCAGTACAATGAGAAGGATTAGGCGTAATCACCACGCTTGCCAAATGCGGGTTGGTGATCTCAAACTCGAGCCATGTTTGAAAAGGAAACATGTTTTCGCTCGACCCGGGAATTCAACCCGGGACCTCAGTCTTGGCAGGCGAGCGCACATACCACTAGACCACCGAAGCGTTACAAAACAAAACTAATACAAAACGAAATTAATACAAAACTACCTATTTTATTTTCTCCCTTAAAAGGGCCTATTCCATGCACTAGATGGCGCTAAAACTAATTCTAACACCAATGTTTAATCTTCTTCCAGTGAGCTATTCCGTAACCACACACTGAAATTCCTGTCGAAAACATTGCCTGTACTGCGAGCAGACGACACCGTGCCGCGAGTCACAAGGGTCATACCAGAGATACAACATAATAGGTGAGTTCGGATAACAGATGGCGCTAGTGTAGTAAGCGCTCTTTAGAACTACTCGTATAATGGCTCTATGAATTTCTATAAAAGCATGATTTATTGTAAACTGTACGCGCCCCGCGGCGTTACCCGCTTTGTACCTTTGATTTCGGGATTAAATGTATCCCATGCGTTATTCTGAGTACTGTTAAGTTACATCCAAATCCGTTCAGTAGTTTTTTCGTGAAAAAGTAACAATGCACCCTTACTTTCTTGTTTACCAAACCAACCCCCTTTTCTCCAGGATTCAGGAGCGCAGCGCCCGCTCGCTCGACGCCACCCCCTCCCACGCTTTGCCGGTTGAACATCGCGCTGACACCCCGAGAGATAGCCGAAACTTCTGCGACGAAGGGGGCGTGTAAGTATTACTGTTACAGGACGGATATGGCCTGTTATAATGTTTAAAGAGGAATATAATAAGAATATTAACATCATTCTATACAAATATACTTTTCCTGATGTGATATAAGTACAGGAAGCTTGTACGATTAGCCTGTAATGTTCAACTGCAGGGCAAAGGCCTCTCACCTCACTGAAAATATCTACACATTAGGGTAGATAAAGAATTAATGTCAGAGTATCACAGAATGTACAGTATTGTACAGTGCAGATTCAGCCTGTAAAGATTAGAAATGTAGAAAGGTTGAATTTTTAAAACAAGAAACTACGTAATAAGCAATTTATTACCAAAATAATGTTAACATTAATTTATTAAACTTAAGTATAAAAATACATTGTTCGGGTTATGTAACTTTTACATAACTATATATTTGTAAAAATACCAATTTACCAAGAGCCAATTGCACAAGGATTCCTCATTATTTTAGGCACCTAAATAAATTTAAAAACAATTGACGTTCGTTAAAAAATTAAGGTGTAAAATAAAGTACAATATCCAACGAAGCTTTCCTTCTTAAACATGTTTAGGTACTTCAATATACTTAAGTTCTTGTGCAATCTACCCTTAACCTTTTTCACCCTCTCATGACTCAAGATTTGACATACTAAACCAGAGGTGAGTTTAGTTAACATCCCTAGTTACATGCGAATGTTAAAATAGTTCAACCCCATAGTATAAAGAAGTGAAGACAAAGCCTGTAATGTCCCAGTACAGGGCAAAGGCCTCACTAAAGATATCAGCTAATAGAAGCAAGATATTTTAAAAATTAGTTTTAAAAATATTACTATACTAAAATAACTAACAAATTGTGCTAAATATGTATAACATTTCATATAAAGATCCTATCTGACCGTATGGTCAAAGTTATGAAAGATTAATAAATTATCTGACGATTCACAATTGGCTTTAAGCATTTAAAAAAATTTAGGTATAAGAGAGCCCGCAACGAAATTTACACAATATGATATAGGATACATTTTAGATAAATTAAAGATTATATTGGAAATAACTTTCAATATCATAATTTACTGTAAATGCGGGTAGTTGCGCACTTCACTCTCCATAATTTACCAGAAAGGTAAATGTTATTAAAACCTACAATATGTTAGATTACACTTATGTTTTAAATGTTTTAATATCGTTCATAACTTTCTCAAAAATGTCTGGGCTTGTTCCGTCTAATAGGACCACCGATGGTTCCTTTTCGATCTGTAAAAAATATAAATATAATTTAAAAATACGGCCTCTGAATTTATTTCTTACTAGCCGCGCCCCGCGGTGTAACTGTTGTGCCCGTTCCCGCAGGAATTTCGGGATAAAATGTATCCCATGTGTTATTCTGATGTATAACCTATATTACTGTAAAGTTCCATCCAAAATTTTGCGAGTAGTTTTTTCGTGTAAGAGTAAGAAACATACATCAGTCCTCGAAAACATTCGAATTTATAATTCTCGTATTAGTAGGATTATATTCGTTAAAACTATCGTCGTAATTTAGAAATTCTTTTCGTAACCGATAGCCACTTTCAACGGGAAGATTATGGGCTATTTTTCATCCCGAAATACCCACTGAAAGGGGCACAACGCGGGTAAAACCGCGGGGTATTTTACATTACCTCCGCCCTATGTTTGACATGTTCAGGCCAAACGCACTCTTCGAAGTACCCCGGAATGTCTGGCGGGTCGTACACTCTCATAACTCGTCGCGCCATACAGACACCGTATTCTAAGATGAAGTAGTATCTGTAAAATGAAGACTTATATTAAAAAATTATATAGATATTTTAATATAGTGAGATGAGAGGCCTTTGCCCAGCAGTCCGACATTACAGGCAAGACGTTTTTAGAGATATTTAAAAAGTTGATAAGTTCGAGTAACGCCTCGGTGGTCTATTGGTATGTGCACTCGCCTGCCAAGACTGAGGTCCCGGGTTCAATTCCCGGGACGGGCGAAAACACGTTTCCTACTTTTCAAACATGCCAATTAATTAGACCCAAAAAAAAGCTGAGAGCTTTTATTATGGAGTCTAACTAACTGACACTACTACATATATATACACAAATACCATATATGAATATATAATTGACATTCAGACATCATCGCCAACAACGTCTGCACATGTTATTGACTCCGTTGAATCGAACCCGCAACCCCGGCACAGTAAGCACTCTCACTGACACTGTGCCAACGGGCTAGTCAAATAAATAAAAACAATGCTTACTTCAAATGGCATATCTCCAAAATAGGTTTATAATTGATTGCTATAAACCCGTCAATGATCAAAAACTTTTTCCCTGGAATGGAGAATGTGTCTTTCGACTCAATTTCTAATTGTCTTTCTTGAGATTTGTCGTCTCCATCAATAGTTTTCAATATATCATCGTACATTTTAGGCATATCCAGTGCGGTTAGGATATCATAGTTGTTATGATCCAAGTTCCTACATCTAACATGGTTTGGGCTATTGTCGGGGAAGAAATAGTGATCTTGGTGAAAAATGTATGTCGGTACCATGCTTTGCCGAAGCCTGTTAGATAAGGTCGTTTTTCCCCCACAGGTTACGCCAGATATCCCAATAATTACCCACTGATCTCTTTTAGATGCCATGGTATTATGTGACTTATCTACTACATGTGTGGTGTTATGTGCCTCATCTACAGGTGTGGTTTTATTTGATAGTATGTTAAAAACATTAAGCCCCCTATAAAAAAAAGCCCCCAAACACCGCAAAAAAGTAGAAACCACTTTGGATTTGGTATGTACTGGTTGATCAAAGAATCTGAAACAAAATAAGTATTTAATGACCCGTCTTCTTTTTGGAACGAAATTCCTTATCGCGCGTTGCGAAAGGGGGCTAGACGGAAAAAATGTAACGACACTTTTTGCGTTAGAGAGAGACAGACAGAGTCACGTCTGTCTGTCACGCTGCAGGCGTGCGCATGTTTCTCTGTCTGTCTCTCTCTGGCGTGCGCATGTTTCTCTGTCTGTCTCTGTCTCTCTCTTATAGAAAGCAAGCCAGATATTTTCGTTTCGTCTTTCTATTTCGCATTGAACAGTGTGGTGTAGCGACGATTATTTTTGTTGATAATAGATAAACTTCGTTCCATCCGGGTGTCCCTTGACACCTCTCAAGTTTTTTTTAATTCAACCACTAGCAGCGCCACGCGGTTTCACCCCCGTTATGCCCGTTACAGTGGAAACTTAGGGATGATCAAATACCCTATATAACTTCCTCTTGAATGACGCTATCCAATACAGAGAGAATTATTAAAATCGGACAGGTAGTTCCTGAGATTAGTGCGCTTCTACATAAAGCAAGAGTGGTCATTACGCCCAATCCTCCTCACTGTACTGATATCTTCAGTGAGATGAGAGACCTTTGCCCAGCAGTGAGAGATTACAGGCTAAAATGCAGGTAATAGACCAGGGCCGAAGCCTTTAAAAATGGTAAAAAACGAAAAAAAATTACAGTAGGATGAAACCCATTGGAAAAGGAGGGAAATATGATCAAAATGAAAGGAAAAATAAATTACAGACGATCCGAGTTCGGGAAGTGGGAGGGGGTGAGTTTTTAAGGGTAAAAAATGGTTTATCTTGATTTCCGGCAAAACTACAAGTCCTATAGAAAAAAGTTAAATGGTAAAGTTGTAGGTAATAAAAAGATCTACAACTTTTGTATTTGCAATTTTTTCACATAACCTCAAAATTTAGGTGAAAAATTCAAAAAACCAAGTTTTTGGTTTTTTATTTATATCTTTTTCAAAAAATAATTTTTTTCTACGAAATTTGGTGAAAACTTACCTTATCCAAAGTCCCAAATACACTGTAATTTATTTGATTAAAAATATTTATTTTTTCGCCTTATTTTAACTTAATATCAAAAAATCACCCTAATTTTCAATTGAAAATTCTGACGTCAAAATATCAGCTTTTTTCAAAAAGTTGGTATGTTTTCTGTTCCTTAGAATCTTTACTTTCCGATGATGAAAAAATATATATATGTTACTGTAGTAAATCTTCTCAGAAAATGCAAAAAACTCGAATACGATAATTTTATTAAAAAGTTGATTTATTTAATGCTAATTACATTTATGTCATAGAAAATCTCATTACATATAAATATAAATGTAAATCGTACTATTAAATGTAGATATAGTCCAGTCATTATAGTAAGTTCACCTCGGAATTCGAGATACCCAGCTGTAAGTCTGTAAATACTTGTATATTGACACCCTAAAAGTTGTATCATAACCTACATAATATGGTAGGGTGTACGCAACTATTAAATTTCAAGGTCAAAGGTCACAAAAATCGGTTTGCGCTTTTTTGTAAATATCTCATTTCCTATGGGTTTTTTGCTATTTGTATTTATTGTCAATATTGTAGAATACAAAATTGTCTACAAATTTTGTTCAAAATTTTTTTTCATACGGTGAACCGTTGAGATATTTTTTGAGATATTCTAAGGAACAGAAAACATACCAATTTTTTGAAAAAAGCTGATATTTTGACGTCAGAATTTTCAATTGAAAATTAGGGTGATTTTTTGATATTAAGTTAAAATAAGGCGAAAAAATAAATATTTTTAATCAAATAAATTACAGTGTATTTGGGACATAATAAGGTAAGTTTTCACCAAATTTCGTAGAAAAAAAATTTTTTTTGAAAAAGATATAAATAAAAAACCAAAAACTTGGTTTTTTGAATTTTTCACCTAAATTTTGAGGTTATGTGAAAAAATTGCAAATACAAAAGTTGTAGATCTTTTTATTACCTACAACTTTGCCATTTAACTTTTTTCTATAGGACTTGTAGTTTTGCCGGAAATCAAGATAAACCATTTTTACCCTTAAAAACTCACCCCCTCCCACTTCCCGAACTCGGATCGTCTGTAATTTATTTTTCCTTTCATTTTGATCATAATACCTTCCTTTTCCAATGGGTTTCATCCTACTGTAATTTTTTTTCGTTTCAAAACTTATCGACCCTGGTCTATAATACCGCGGGGCGCTGCTGGTATTAAGTAATTACTAGTATTTGTGGTGATATCTTGATAACTGGGCCAAATATCCTACTATCCTACTTTCTACTAATATTATAAATGTGACGATGGATGTATGTATGGATGTATGGATGTATGTTTGTTGCTCTTTTACGCAAAAACTACTGAACGGATTTAGATGAAACTTTACAGTAATATAGGCTATTCTGATGTATACATCAGAATAACATATGGGATACATTTTATCCCGAAATTCCCGCGGGCACGGGTACAATCGCGGGTAACACTGCGAGTAACACTGCTCTCTCTCTCTCTCTTATAGAAAGCAAGCTAGATATTTTCGTTTCATCTTTCTATTTCGCATTGAACAGTGTGGTGTCGCGACGATTATTTTTGTTGATAATAAATAAACTTCGTTCCATCCGGGTGTCCCTTGACACCTCTCAAGTTTTTTATATTACTTAATTCGAAAATAAATGAATAATTGAATTTTAATTGAATTATGATGCACATACCTTCATCAATGAAAGGATAACTATTTATCCAAAGAGTTAGCAATAGAAACGCTACAGTTGTCACACTGAGGACAATTTTACCAAGCACACGGTCTGGTATATCCATATATTAGCATTTCTAACTTTAACGTTATATAAATAAGGGTCAAAGTTAACTGCAGAATAGATCTTCTTCGAATTTGCTGAATGACTCTTCTGGGAACAGAATGGATTTCTCTTCAGTCTTCTTCTTTTGAGGTTGTTCCAGTAGAGGTTTGCCTTTTACTGCTCTCTTGATTATCTGTAAATAAAATAACAATTGGATAAGGAAAATGCATTAAACTTAGAAATCCTATTTAGATATTTATAGACTTTTTCATAAATACTTAGGGTAAGTTCATATATTTAGGTAGAGGTAGTCTCTACCTAAATATATGAAAAAAACTCTTAGAGCCAGTCAGTAAAATAAAGAAAAACATCCTGCTAATATTATAAATGCGAAAGTTTGATAGGATGGATGTACATATGTATGGATGTATGGATGTATTTTTGTTGCTCTTTCACTTTCTTCTCCGAAAAAACTACTAGACGGATTTGTATGAAACTTTACAGTAATATAGGTTATACATCAGAATAACACATGGGATACATTTTATCCCGAAATTCCCGCGGGAACCGATACAACGCGGCTAACACCGCGGGGCGCGGCTAGTATTACATAAAGTTGAACAACAAGAAACATATTATCATATTATCATATCAAGTAGCAGCGCCCCGCGGTTTTACCCGCGTTGTACCCGTTCCCGTGGGAATTTCGGTATGTAAAATAGCCTATAACCTTCCGGTCTCATGTGGCTATCTATTACAAAAAGAATTATTCAAATCGGACTTATAATTCATGAGATTACCTCGAAAATACAAACAAACAAACAAACAAACGTACAATGTAAATGTTACCTCTTTATAATATTAGTATAGATAATTCTAAATTTAAAAACTACTAGTCTTTTTTAAACTTACGCGATTTGAACAAATAGTAAACGTACTCACACGGGTACTTATTACTTCCTTTATTAACTTTCTAACGCGAAAAAACCCGTGTGAGTACTTTTAAAAACCACTGTTTATAAAAATAGTAACAGACGTAACTGGTATTAATTTCTAAAATCACTAAATATATTATTTTCTTACTCTGAGTCCTACACATGTGAACAGTTCAAATTAAACTACATAATGACGGGTATCAAACCAAGTTAAATAGACAGTGAGTAGATGAGTCTTTATTTATTCTATTGATAACTAGCAGCGCCCCGCGGTTTTACCCGCGTTGTGCCCATTCCCGTGGGAATTTCGGGATTTTTTTTACATAAAAACCTTCCTCTTGAATCACTATTACAAAAAACCGCATCAAAATCCGTTGCGTAATTTTAAAGATTTAAGCATACAGACAAACAAACAGTGTGACAGACACGAAAAAGAGACGACTTTATTTTATACTATGTAGTGATGGTTTATCAATAAAACTAATGACGTCCGCAGTTTTCCTCTCATTTAATTTAAATCATTAATTTTAACATACATTACAACAAACAAACATTATACATAAAAAACTTCTTCTTCTTCTTCTTCTTCTTCTAATTATGGTTAAATAACTTAATATCTTCTATAATATAAAAATGAATCGCAAAATGTGTTGGTGAGCGCATAATTTTAGAACGACTCCACCAAATTGGATGATTCTTTTTTTAATGTGTTCCTTATTGTCAGGACAAGGTTTTTATACATATAAGAAAAATAAGGAATAAAAATCTCAAAATTCCCACGAGAACGGGGGCGGTGCGGGTGAAACCAAGGGGCACAGCTAGAAAGTAATAAAATAACGCATCGCGGGTAGAATCACCGCGCGGAACAGCTCGTCACAAATATGGTAATCTTTGATTAAATAATAATCAAAATCATGAATGCAGAAGAAAACAAATTATCAATATGAAATCAAATTATTTTTATGTCTTGGCTTTGAGATCACCAACCCTCATTTCATTAGGCAAGCGTGGTGATAACACTTCTGTCACCGTCCATCTCCAGTGAGATGAGAGGCCGTTGCCCAGCAGTGAGACACACTGGGACAGACTAATACTTTATTTTTTTCTAAACTGACTGAAATATTTATATGAACCATAGCCAAGAATTCAGCTTTTATCAGGCCCATAACCACTTAATTAGGGTTCCGTACCCAAAGGGTAAAAACGGGACCCTATTACTGAGACTTCGCTGTCCGTCTATCCATCCGTCCGTCCGTCCGTCCGTCTGTCACCAGGCTGTATCTCAAGAACGGTAATAGCTAGACAGTTGAAATTTTCACAGATGATGTATTTCTATTGCCGCTATAACAACAAATACATACAATAAATAAAAATCAAATAAAACAAATATTCAAGGGGGCTCCCATACAACAAACGTGATTTTTTGCCGTTTTTTAAAGTATGGAACCCTCCGTACGCTGGTTCGACTCGCACTAGGCCGGTTTTTTAAAACTTACTTATTTAAGCATTTTATTATTACATATTTAAAAAACCAAAGAACTTAGCTTTATTATATTACTATGATAGATAAGATAACGAGACAACAATAAATAAAGATGAAAGACCCACAGATAACACACACCCAGAACAAACACACTGTTATTATTATAATGACCTTCATTGATAATCTAATATATAAAACTAGCAGCGCCCCGCGGTTTTACCCGCGTTGTTCCCGTTCCCGTGGGAATTTCGGGAATTTTTATACATATAAACCTTCCTCTTGAATCACTCTACCTATTACAAAAAACCGCATCAAAATCCGTTGCGTAATTTTAAAGATTTAAGCATACAGACAAACAAACAGACAAAAGTAGCGACTTTGTTTTATACTATGTAGTGATTCTCGTGTCACGGGGTGCGTAATTGAACTCCTCTGAAACGGCTCGACCGATTCTCATGAAATTTTGTGTACATATCGGGTAGGCCTGAGAATCGGACAACATCTATTTTTCATCCCGAAATTCCCGCGGGAACGGGTACCGCGGTTGAGCTCCTCTGAAACGGCTCGACCGATTCTCATGTAATTTTGTGTGCTGATAGGGTAGGTCTGAGAATCGGACAACATCTATTTCAGCCATATTTAAAAACAATTTTACTACAATTATGCAAAATTAAATTCTACTCCCTACTTATAATATCACTAGTATCATAGTATAAAGTTGCTTACCGCTGTCTGTCTGTACCTATGTATGCTTAGATCTTTAAAACTACGCAACGGATTTTATGCGGTTTTTTTAAATAGAGATAGTGATTCAAGAGGAAGGTTATATGTATAAAAACTCCCGAAAATCCCTCGGGAACGGGCACAACACGGGTAAAACCGCGGGGCACTGCTAGTTACAGCATAAAAATGTAAATTCATACCGACCTTGTAAGATTTTTTAAATCTAAAAATAATTAGTTATGGGACTTTTACCCAGCAAAGCCAATCAGCCCTATCATGTTTTGAACTTTGTAAGTAGAATATAGATAGACTCTACTCTCTGTACACTTGAGTGTAAAAAATCTCATAATATTTATAAAGCAAATATGACAAAATTCAATTTGATTCCTTTGCCAAAGAATTACAACAGAACACTTAGTAATTAGATGAAAAGAGAGATGCATTCAATTCTTTTCACTGCACTGATATATTCATTGAGAACATTCTACTTTTGTGTGATCAAATATGTCATCAATGTACTTACTTTATCAGTAACAGCTTTGTCAACGGTTGGTTTGGATAATTCTAGAAGATTCTCAATGACTTCTTCAGATATCTGTTTCGGTTTGCTCTGCTTATTGGCACCAAAAGATTTAGTCTTCTTCCCTTTTGGTTTTGACTCTGGAATACATAATGTTTACTTGAAGTAGGAGGAGTATAAGTGATCTCTCAGAGATATGTTAGATTTTTAAAGATAAATATTTTATAGGGCTTTTTGGAGTACTTTGAGGTTGGAAAATTTGGTTAGAAGGGTGATTTATTAAATGCATTTAATTTAATTTAATTTAATTAAAGTAGGGATTAAATAAAAAGTTTTATTATATAATAATTGCAACGCTTTTCGCAAACTTACAAAACCAACCTGTAAAATGTAGTTTTTCCACTATAATGCCACAAAATTATCAAAAATATTTCGTTGTTACTGTAGTTAAGTGTGAAATGAAATCGCAATAAAACTTATCATCTGATTAAATTTATTACAGTGTACGTAAGATATGAATTTTGAACAACGATTTCGTAGTGCGGCAATAAAAATTGTTAGGTATACTAACGTAATGTAACGTTGATAACAACTTACCTTGACCCCCAGACGCTCTCTTAACAGGCTTGGAAGTACCACGTTTCTTTTTATTTCCACTATTTACTAGAAAATAACGACAATAAATTTAAAGTTGAAGTTTCAAAGAAACTAATCTGAAACTAATTTTACAACATACCATCCGGATCCACAAACTCTAGAGCTTGTCGCACTAAAGCTGAAGACATTTTAATAACAGAAATTTAATGAAAACCATTTAGATTTCTTCAATAAAAATAAAATAACCTCAAATTAACAATTTGCAGTTTGAATCTATTTTTTAATTCCGAAACTGGAGGTTGACTTGACATTGAATTGTCAACAATTTTCTTTTGACGTTAACATTGACAGCAATTGACAGTTGACACTGACGTTCAATAAAACAAAAATAATGGTCACACAACATGACCACAGAAGGTTAAAACCAATTTTATATGTTTATTTCCAGCTTCTGCATGCTTTACCGAGCGTTCAACGGTAACAGTGAACCAGCAACAGTAGAACGTCGTGAAGACCCTGGACATCCGCATCCACAACACCAACGCTATGAGGTAACGAATTACACTAAAAAGTTCAAGGCAATTACATAAAGACACTTTTAGTCACACTCAATATTAATAGTTTTTAAAGATCCTTTTGTTACCATAATAATATGCTATTTACTTTGTTTTTCAGGGTCCTCCAACCCCTTGCCCAGCTCGAGTAGAATACGCGACTCCCGTTTTCGCGCGTAATTACCAAGGAGTATGGCGCTATGTAGTTCAAATACCTTACGAAGGTTACTTTACGCAAACAGTTGAGGTTACTAGGTAAGACCCAATTATTTCTACGCCTTAATAATTAAAGTTTTCTATTGTTTGTTCTATCAACTTATTATGAATCTTGCTTTCAGATGTATGGTATCCCGCTGTCATTACCTAGAAGGAGGTTGTCTAAGCTCACCGCGATGGGTGTCGCTTCTTGTAGCAGAATTACATTACCCACAATCAAATATCCCGGTAAGATACAAATCTTCATTAAATACAAGCGCCTGTAAGAATTGTATAAGCAATCAGAGTAATAGAGTTTCAACGCCTGGGAAAATAATAAGAACAATTTTAACTAGAAATAAATTAACGCCTTTTCAAATTATAATAGCAAATCAACATATCTTAACGCCTGTCAAAATTATAGGAGTAATACATTGTTTCAGGAATACCAACAGTTCTCAAACCGCGGCGGTCCCGAAGGCACCACCGCGACCACAGCGCCGTCTGGTGACAAGCCGCTGCATTGTGATGGACACGATGATCTTGGATGCTTCCAAGTAAGTTTTTAGGAAATAATAAGCTGTTATATTACGTTTACATTCAGCCACGTGAGCAGGGAAGTGGGCAGGACGAGTGTGTAAACACAATACTTCTCATGCCACGTCTTCGGAATATAAACGTAACGTTACTGTTACTTGGATGGGTTGGCGATCGGCAAGACCATGTCGGAGGCTTTTTGGTGGGCTAACCTAACCTAACCCCCCTCTGATACCAGGATTAGCCACTAACCTACTCGAACGAACTCACTGACTTATCTTTGAGGATGTTATGTTGCTTGATGATTTTAATTAATTCGGTCATGGCGAAGTAGCCTCATTACACCAGATTGTATGCACAGCGTCCAACCTGGCTATGTTGGAGATTTAGAGTCTTCCAGATCATTTGATCAGTTCGATCTGAACCTCTGAGCTTCTCTGGTGGTCACAAAATCAGTGCTTACTATGTAATGGCCCGTCCACAGAGGGCAATATCTCCATTTCGCCAGATTGTAGGCAAAGCTTCTTATCTGGCGATTTAGAGTCTTGCAGAACATTTGATCGGTTGATCTGAACCTCCTACCTAGTTTTCTAGATCACTCAAGTTGATCTGTACCTGTCGAAGATTCTCTGCCGGAGTCAATGCTATCTAACGCCCTTTTCACGCAGGTGCGTCTGTACTACGACTGGTTCCTCGTGCCCGGCTCGTGCAAGTGTTGGCGCCCCGACTACTTCGCTCGCTACGTGAGACGCCGGCAGAACAACGAGCTGTAAACATTACTTTAAGCTTCTATAACAATGTAAGTAACCAGCCGCTCCCCGCGGTGTTACCCGTTCCCGCGGGAATTTCGGGATAAAATGTATCCCATGTGTTATTCTGATGTATAATCTATAATACAAATCCGTCCAGTAGTTTTTTCGTGAAAGAACCAAACATACATACATTACATTCATCCTCATAATCTTTCGCATTTATAATATTTATAGTAGGATAAGTAACTATTGAATCGGAAATAACTGGCTGCCCCACTCAGAGACTTAATTTTTTTAAGTTTGTAAAATAATTAAAGAATAATTGCAGGATTTATTAATTTAATTAATTGCAGGATTAAAGAAATATTCTAATATTTTATTTTTATTAAAAAATACATTAATTGATAATCTATTTGCGTTTGAAATCGATTAGTAAGCAAGCCACCGGTATCGTTTGAAATACTCAATAATCATTATAACTCTAACGAATTGAAATAAAACTATTTAAGACCGACAAACATTTACATATTGTAATTACAATATTTTAATAGATAGGTATCTTAATTGTTTTGTTATTAATGAATTTTGTTAGTGATGAGTTTATTCCCATACGCTCCAAAACTGTCGCGAATCGGACAGACGGGAATTATTTTCCCACTTGACCAGATAACAGTTACTAATGATTGCTCTATTAGTAATTTACATCGTTTCAGAATTATAATTGTCAAACTTGTCAAACCAATAATTTTATTTTAATAAATGTAAATCTGATTTAGGTTTATTCCAATTAAATAACCCCTATTAAAAATGTATTTCATAGAAACTTCATTTTAGTAAATACCTATTATGTAAATGACCACGTCGGAGGCCTTCAGGCGGTCTAAAAACTCCGACACCAGGGTTGGCCTCTAACCTACTCGCACTTACTTACATTTCTATTATACATTCTAGATATTAATTTTAATTGTAACAATATTTGGTGCTTACGCATGTTGTGACTTTAAGACTGTATGTATATTAATATAACGTTTAATATTAATTGTATGTGAACCAAAACTATGATTTAAGGTTGATTTACATGTGGTTAGTAGCTGACTAACTTTAAAAACAAAGTTAAACAATATTTAATAAAAATTGTTTGCCTCCTAATGTTTTTTTCAGCTATTCATCTATTTAAATCAACTATTTAATATGTATTTGGTCGATAAGATCTCTTACATTAATAATGATGTAAGTTAGCGTAGTATTGTAGTAACTTGAATAGTGTACACCGCCCAATATGCATTTATATTTTTAATAAATTAATTTAGAACACGCGATTACGGTAAAATTGTAATAAGGTACGTTGTTAAGCATCACCTTAAATAAATATATAATTATAAAGAAGCATTTTTATTATTCACTCTCTTTCTCCCTTTCTCACTCTCTTCCATATGATTGTATTTAAAGGCCTTTACCTTGAGACCCTAGGAAAAAGGCCTTTTAATCAATGATTGTCACGATACAGTACAGGTACACGAATAAAAAGGTCCAACTTGTTGTAGTAGCCAAATAGTGGGAATATTCTCACCACTTCCCGCTACGGGAAGTGGTGAGAATATTCCCACTAGTTCTATTATCAAGTGTAATAACAAAAGTAGTGGAAATGGACTAAATTATCCGTCTTTTTCAGTCAATGAGTCTTTGTCAAAACAAATAAATGTTTCACCAAGAAAATGACCGGTAACACTGAATTAGGATCTGAAATCCTTATAATTAAAATGCATCTTTATGGTATTACGTTTTTATTGAGAATTGTAAAACATTAATACAATATAAGTACAATAAAATCGTTTAAGTGTAATTCTATGTAAGCGAAGTGGGAGGCGGACAATACTACTTTATAAATACAAATACAGTACCTTCATTCTACGGCAATCGGGTAAAAAAAAAAATATTTATTATTCCCATCTGCCCCTATAACAATATTAACTTTAACGGATGTAAAGGTGGGAATATTTTTCCCACAAATTCGTTGTCAAAATTGGAACGACGAGAATACAGTCTAGTATCTACAAATAAACTAACTATTTTATTAATTTGTGCTTCAAATGACTTAAGATCAACATTATTTTCAGTAAAATTATCTAAGAGCATTTTGGTCTGGACAATGTCATAGTCCCGAAAGTTGACCTGGTTTGGAATCAACGGGAACATTCCTTTTTAATTCTAAACTAGAGTATTCTGAAAGGCAATTTCATGCTACAAAAACTACTGACATAATTTGTCATCTCTATTTAAAGAAAAAAATCTCTTTTTGAAAATTAAACATACTTGTGTGTTGTAACTATACCCTCAAAAGTAAATAAAACGGAATAAAAAGAAATCCATATCCTAATTTAAGTAAACTAAGTATTTTTGGCCAATTTAATATAACGCGTTTACTATAAATAAAGGTAGTACGAGTTTAATACTGCCTGTTTTATAAATAGGTTAAGATTCGCACGAATTTAACTCGCACGAAATGTGCGAATAATAAATTCATAACTCTACCACTTTTAATAAAAGTATCGCCCATTTCATGCCAGTTCAATTCATACTTATCATTCTCTAACAGATACTACATAAAATATCATAACAGTAATTCATTCATTGTAGCATTATGTTGTCACCACAGATGTCATAAATACAGGAGATATGCTTTGTAAACAAATGTATTCGTGTTCAGATGTCGCCGTGTTCTCCCCACTTAATTCACTAACACAAAAGCAAAAACTATAAGAACGGCACACGAGCTCATATTTCTCCCGCACACAAAGAAACTTACAGCAACACTAATAAACTCAGTAATAGAACACATGCATACAGGGGGCGGGGCTTCTACCTGTAGCTACAGACAATAAACACACATCGCAACTAGTGATGTGAAGAGGTAATTGATTTGAATTTGAATTTGAATTTGAATCGTAGAAAAAATAGTATCGATGAAATTCAGAGCCGACGAACTTTCTTCAATGGTTGAAAGCACTTAGGCTCAAAGTGAGACGAACATATCGTGTTATTTTTTGTGGGAAACCAGTTTGGACCTTTTCCTGTTGCATTTATCCACTTTTCTTTTATTTTTGGATCCTTCGGATAGCTAAAATATTAAAAAGGTGTGAATGATGATGATGATATCAATGATACATGTGTAAGAGTACCGCAATAAATTAAAAACCCATACTTGATTCAATAATAATAATAAGTCGAGTAATCAAGAAATAGTAATGAATTGTGTTTTCAATAATTAATTATATCATTTTTACCTCACATTAGTAAACAACAGCTATAAAGTTCCATGCAGCAAAAAAAGTCTAATTTTGTTCCCTTGTGTAATCATTCGAACTAAGTAGGATCGATATAAAATATCGACAACCTCAAAAGTGACATCACATCTCTAATTATCTACCTAACAATGGACACTGGTTCCAATTAATGAAATCAGGGACATAGAGGTCAAAGTACGAATTTCAATCTGATTTTTTGTAATTAAGGTCTTTGAGTGATTCTAAGCCTATTTTATAGAATACGTTTTTTAGAAATACCTGCCCGTTTCCGAGAAAAAAAATGTTAAGTTTTTTTTTGTATGGAGAAAAATCGTTTTCTTTATTTATTTCATAAACGGGTAGAGACGTTAAAACCAAACCTTAAAGGGATTAAAGAACACATAATTCCTTGCATTTTGTTCGAAATCATCTACTCCATATCTCTGCCCGTTTAAAAACGGCAGGCGTTCCAATTTTTTTTTTTCTTTTGTGGTTTTTTTGGTTTAAATACGCTTGAATGAATACTTAAATAGCAATATTGTAATACTAGTACTTCATTCCATCGATACAAAATGTAATTGTAATATTAATAGCTTAGGTAATTTTATACCTACATACCTGCTATGTTACTTTTTTACCTGGGTATTGTTTTGCGTAGAGGCTTTTGCAAGGCCGAATATGTTTTATTGTTCACGTTACCTGGATAAGATAAGAAAAGAGGGCACTTACAGGTTACAGGTAATCAGGTAACTTACCTGATTAGTTGTTTTCAAAACGGAGTCACTCGTTCCTCCACGTACCTACACGCTCTTTACCATTAATATGTCTCAGTTTAAATCAAATTTGGATATATATGTGCTACTGAAATCAAGTGGAAATATCAAAAACAGTGATATATTGTGCACTACGTTTTTAAATCAAATAAACTTTGAAGTTTCTGCTGAAGATCTTAGAATTCTAAAACAGTTCACAAGAACATATGTTGCAAATTTACACAAGAGATGGTTGCAAGCAAATAGATGTCAATCTAATTGTCTTTCAATCTATCTAATAATGCAGACAGTAATTCTTCTTCGGAGTGGTTTTTAAGAGATGAAAGGCACCTTCTTTTATGCTTGTTTGATAGATCCTCTGGTGGGTCTCAGATGGCTTTCTGTGGAGTATTTGTAACAGCATCTGACTGCGGACTGGCTTCCATTGCTTGAGACATCCAAATTCTCTTTCGCAAATATTGACATCAAATATGGTGTTCTTGGTGAAAAAATTAGATTGACATCTATTTGCTTGCAACCATCTCTTGTGTAAATTTGCAACATATGTTCTTGTGAACTGTTTTAGAATTCTAAGATCTTCAGCAGAAACTTCAACGTTTATTTGATTTAAAAACGTAGTGCACAATATATCACTGTTTTTGATATTTCCACTTGATTTCAGTAGCACATATATATCCAAATTTGATTTAAACTGAGACATATTAATGGTAAAGAGCGTGTAGGTACGTGTTGATACTTTAGGATCCGAGGAACGAGTGACTCCGTCCGTTTTGAAAACAACTAATCAGGTAAGTTACCTGATTACCTGTAACCTGTAAGTGCCCTCTTTTCTTATCTTATCCAGGTAACGTGAACAATAAAACATATTCGGCCTTGCAAAAGCCTCTACGCAAAACAATACCCAGGTAAAAAAGTAACATAGCAGGTATGTAGGTATAAAATTACCTAAGCTATTAATATTACAATTACATTTTGTATCGATGGAATGAAGTACTAGTATTACAATATTGCTATTTAAGTATTCATTCAAGCGTATTTAAACCAAAAAAACCACAAAAGAAAAAAAAAATTTGGAACGCCTGCCGTTTTTAAACGGGCAGAGATATGGAGTAGATGATTTCGAACAAAATGCAAGGAATTATGTGTTCTTTAATTCCTTTAAGGTTTGGTTTTAACGTCTCTGCCCGTTTATGAAATAAATAAAGAAAACGATTTTTCTCCATACAAAAAAATACTTAACATTTTTTTTCTCGGAAACGGGCAGGTATATCAAAAAAACGTATTCTATAAAATAGGCTTAGAATCACTCAAAGACCTTAATTACAAAAAATCAGATTGAAATTCGTACTTCGACCTCTATGTCCCTGATTTCATTAATTGGAACCAGTGTGGGCAGCACCCGCTTCACGAAACTATCGTGTGAGTGAGAGTATCAGTAAAACACTTTTCCATTGCGCTATTAGACCAGGCGGTTCATTGATCGATGTGTATTAAGCAAACAATGGTTTTAGTTCCTAATGAAAATAATTGCTTTTGGTACTTTATCGTGTTTCTAGTATCACGAAGTAATGTTTTAATGATTTTAATAAGAAAAACAATCATATTTTTATACTTACGTGTGAAATGAGATGCCATCTTTCGTATAATTCACAATAGAGGTGTTATTTTTGCAAACAACCACTGTACAACGCGGCATTTTGTAAAAAATCACAAGCAGTGAAGACGTCGCAAGTTGGCATTCGACTAATGGCCGAAACTGGCAACAAGCCGCTTTGCGGCTAGATGCGTTCGCAAGCGCCACGCCTCCTTGCCACATCTCCTGTATTTATGACATCTGTGGTTGTCACCCATGTCACACTTGTCACCCACACAATGCTACAATGAAAAAAATAAAAGCTACAGCCACAAAATATTGAGCATACACAGAACCTTGTCATATTCAACCTTCTATAGCACCTCCTAACATGTCAATAAGGATTTTCGAATTATATACATATGACAAAGTACTAAAATGGTCAACATTTTCATGAACTGATTGTAAATGTAATGTTCTTTTTCATTGTTAAGCTGCTTATTCACTAGGGCAGGCTCAGGTTGAGGGGGCTGCCTCGCCCTGAGGTCATGCGAGTAGAGACACTGCCTCTCCCTAAGGCCGCCAGAATACGATGTATATTTAGTACTTATTGTAGGCAGCGTACCTCAAATTGAAGCTGCCTCTATCCCGGCTCAGAGGATTCCAGGCTTTAAAGGTATTAAACTTATCTATTTTACTTTCTTTGGATTTAATCTTACATGCATCTTACTGGCACTTCTCATTTTAAATTCTATAAAAAGAATCAATTTTTTTATCCTTCCTTTTTTATACATCACAAATTCTCTATGACGCAAATCTAAAAGATTTTCAAGATGATTTTATACAATTCCCTAACGCACCAAGCATTTGTTCAAACTACTTCTACTCTGCTAGTTTGATTCACAGGCTTATGAGACTCAACCTCATTTTCAATAGCTAGATTAACATTATTATCCTGATGCACTGCTTCCAGATCCTCATTATTAGAATTAGCAGTTAGATTCTCATCAACTACTGTAACAGCAGTTGGGTTACCATCAACTGCTACTTCAATAGCAGTTGAATCATTACTTGATATAGCATCTCGATTAGCTAGCATAGCATTAGTTCTGGTAGCTCTAGCATGTACTGCAGCTCGATTTTCTGCTCTAACTTCTTCAATAACTATGGCACCTGAGCTATCTATAGCGCTTGAACAGCTTGCGTCATCTGGTCTGTTACCAACAATCTCGTGTCTGTTAAAGATGGAATTTCTTCGCCTATTGAATATTACTACAGATGGAATACCGTTTTTGTTTGAGAATTCGACGTAGCAGTCGGAATAAGGAGGCGGAGGTTCTTCAGGCAATTGTTCTGGTAGTTTGGGGTCAGCTTGACTGGATGCGCCACATTCGGAGTATGGTGGAGGCAGATCTAGGCTGACCGTGTCAAGGGGCAGCTCTGCACCATCTATTGGTCGTAGGTCTAGGTGATTTTGTTGATCTGGAAAAGTGTAGAGTGTATAGGTGTTATTGCTTTGTTCAAAATTTTCAAGTTGCTATCGAAGTAGTAGTATTGATTGATAGATTGATTGATATATTTGACAAGCCCGTTGGCACAGTGGCAGTGAGAGCGCTTACTGTGTCAGGGGTTGCGGGTTCGATCCCCGCCCGGAGTCAACAATATGTGAAGACATAGTTGTTGGCGACGACGTCTGGGTGTCAATTATATATTCTTATAAAGTATTTGTGTATGTATATGTAGTAGTATCAGTTAGTTAGATTCCATAACACAAGCTTAGAGCTTACTTTGGGTCTAATTAACCGTGTGTGAATTTGTCCAAGTATTTATTTATTTATTGTATTTATGATACACTGGCACCGTACAACTGCGCGATATCTTGGGCGACTGAAATTCACTGTTCGTTAATTAGCCATTTTATTTTAAATAATTCAATCTAAAGGCGATATCTAAATCTGACATCGAATACTCACCCGCCACGTAAATAAGCAGGTGCTTATTTTAAGTGGTTCAAGATTAGAACAAGCATGAATCTAATATTATAGAACACTAACAACGCCCCGCGGTGTTACCGGTATACCCGTTCCCGGAGGAATTTCGAGATAAAATGTATCCCATGTGTTATTCTGATGACCTTTATAACTGTTAAGTTTCACCCAAATCTGTCCTGTAGGTTTTTCGTGAAAGAGTAACAAACATACATCCATCCTCACAAACATTCGCATTAATAATATTAGTAGGAAGTATGCAATACTTACGACTGGTCGCGTATACAGTGGGTGTGGGCCACTCCTGCGACCGCCTCCGACCTGCAACATTCATCACTGTTGCTTGATTACACAAGAAATGTACTTTTATCTACACTAATGTTGTAACATTCTACTTATGTTTCCAATACTTGACTTATAATTACTACTGTTATAGCGCAGACAACTAAAACACTCAATTTAAGCAATTGCACATGATGTTATAATATCATTATAATATAACATTATAACATCATTATAACGCGACCAATTAACCTGGCGAGCCTTATGTCAAAATCCTCATACTAGTTGCATAAAATTTTGATATTAGGCTGGCTTTTGAAAACAGTTGGGTTATACGTGAAAACTTCGTCGAAACTACATACACAAAACTCTTTGGTAAGATCTCGCTCGCTCCTGATTGGCCCTACGCGCAGCTGCGCTCTCATTGGTTAGATTTTAATGGCGGCAAGTTCACTGTGACAATACACGTACCTACGCGTGAATTTAATGTTTCGCAATGTGTTTTGTTTTTAAAATTTTGTTTGATTAATTGCATTAAATAGTGAAGATAAAGTAGTGTATGCAACTGCATATAACACGGGTATTAAAACACGAGTGTGAGTTAATGAAACGAGCGCAGCGAGTTTCATAATAGTAACGAGTCTTCGAATAGTAACGAACTTCTTTATATGACGTTGCATAAACTACTATTATAGAATTAAGTATGGCGGGTATGGTGACTTGACAGATACGTCAATTAAATTGACAATTAACTAATGACGTATTTGCCACATATGTTATGTCAACTACTTCTTGTTAATGTATTTTAGGGAATCGTTACTCAATCAGTCATTTCTCTAAAATGAAGCAGTTACTATTTCCAGAGTTACAGGCGGTCAAAGTTGCTGATAAGACAGAGCTAGCACTACTAGAATGTGACATCACAAGCTTGTAGCGCCATAAATGCCGCATACAAAAAATCGTTTTGCAAGAAAGGGACAGGAGAGAATCTTTCAGAGCATAAGAGTTCAGTTTTGATCATAATTTTAGTTATTTTACTTAATTTTCAAGTTGTACACTTTTTATATCAGTCAAATACCCAATTCAACGCACATAGACATCACAATCATAATCAAATATGACAATAACCTCAATTTCGCTTTTGGCTTTTAGGGTAAGTCTTAGCAAGGGTTGTAGTTATTTTCGGACAAACAATTTTGGGGGAGAACTATTAAACACAGTGGGGACACTATTAAACAAACCCGGGATCACACAGATATATGAATTGCTTATACTCACGTTTAAAAAACCTCTTATCAATGCATTTCTCGGCGGCCCTGGCGAGTAACACCAGGAGAGCCAACAGGGTGGTTCCTGCAACCCAGCCCCGCGCCGCGCCGCCCCACGAATCGCGGGGCTCCGGGCGGGGTGGGCGCGGGTACGGGGACGGGGCTACCTGTAGGGATAACGGGGATTATCAATACATACTAATATTATTTTTTTTTAAAGTATTAGCCTGTAATGTCCCACTGTGGGGCAAAGGCCTCTCATCTCACTGAAGATATCAACACAGTAAGAAGCATTAGGCGTAATCACCACGCTTGCCAAATTCGGGTTGGTGATCTCAAACCCGAGCCATGTTTGAAAATACATGTTATCGCTGGACTCGGGAACCATGAGGCCATGTCGGTTGTAGCGCTCGTGGCGCAGTTTAACTAAGCGATATTAGTTCATTGCGATTGTTAAGCAACGTGCAGCTCGACCCCTACTTGGATTGGTGGCCGATAGTGGCATTTCAACTTTAATCGCCAGACTATGTCGGAGGCCTTTAGATGGTCCACAAACTCCGACGCCAGGGTTGGCTTCTAATGAACTTACTTACTTTTCTATTATAAATTCTAGATATTAATTTTAATTGTAACAATATTTGGTGCTTACGCATGTTGTGATTAAGTATTGTTATATTTATTATGCTATTGTACGTGTGTATGTCACTGAACTCCTAAAGGGCTGTACCGATTTAAAATGTTTTTTTTTGTATGCGTGGCACCCTGGATGGTTTAGATCACAGATGTCATAAATACAGGAGATGTGGCAAGGAGGCGTGGCGCTTGCGAACGCATCTAGCCGCAAAGCGGCTTGTTGCCAGTTTCGGCCATTAGTCGAATGCCAACTTGCGACGTCTTCACTGCTTGTGATTTTTTACAAAATGCCGCGTTGTACAGTGGTTGTTTGCAAAAATAACACCTCTATTGTGAATTATACGAAAGATGGCATCTCATTTCACACGTAAGTATAAAAATATGATTGTTTTTCTTATTAAAATCATTAAAACATTACTTCGTGATACTAGAAACACGATAAAGTACCAAAAGCAATTATTTTCATTAGGAACTAAAACCATTGTTTGCTTAATACACATCGATCAATGAACCGCCTGGTCTAATAGCGCAATGGAAAAGTGTTTTACTGATACTCTCACTCACACGATAGTTTCGTGAAGCGGGTGCTGCCCACACTGGTTCCAATTAATGAAATCAGGGACATAGAGGTCGAAGTACGAATTTCAATCTGATTTTTTGTAATTAAGGTCTTTGAGTGATTCTAAGCCTATTTTATAGAATACGTTTTTTTGATATACCTGCCCGTTTCCGAGAAAAAAAATGTTAAGTATTTTTTTGTATGGAGAAAAATCGTTTTCTTTATTTATTTCATAAACGGGCAGAGACGTTAAAACCAAACCTTAAAGGAATTAAAGAACACATAATTCCTTGCATTTTGTTCGAAATCATCTACTCCATATCTCTGCCCGTTTAAAAACGGCAGGCGTTCCAAATTTTTTTTTTCTTTTGTGGTTTTTTTGGTTTAAATACGCTTGAATGAATACTTAAATAGCAATATTGTAATACTAGTACTTCATTCCATCGATACAAAATGTAATTGTAATATTAATAGCTTAGGTAATTTTATACCTACATACCTGCTATGTTACTTTTTTACCTGGGTATTGTTTTGCGTAGAGGCTTTTGCAAGGCCGAATATGTTTTATTGTTCACGTTACCTGGATAAGATAAGAAAAGAGGGCACTTACAGGTTACAGGTAATCAGGTAACTTACCTGATTAGTTGTTTTCAAAACGGACGGAGTCACTCGTTCCTCGGATCCTAAAGTATCAACACGTACCTACACGCTCTTTACCATTAATATGTCTCAGTTTAAATCAAATTTGGATATATATGTGCTACTGAAATCAAGTGGAAATATCAAAAACAGTGATATATTGTGCACTACGTTTTTAAATCAAATAAACGTTGAAGTTTCTGCTGAAGATCTTAGAATTCTAAAACAGTTCACAAGAACATATGTTGCAAATTTACACAAGAGATGGTTGCAAGCAAATAGATGTCAATCTAATTTTTTCACCAAGAACACCATATTTGATGTCAATATTTGCGAAAGAGAATTTGGATGTCTCAAGCAATGGAAGCCAGTCCGCAGTCAGATGCTGTTACAAATACTCCACAGAAAGCCATCTGAGACCCACCAGAGGATCTATCAAACAAGCATAAAAGAAGGTGCCTTTCATCTCTTAAAAACCACTCCGAAGAAGAATTACTGTCTGCATTATTAGATAGATTGAAAGACAATTAGATTGACATCTATTTGCTTGCAACCATCTCTTGTGTAAATTTGCAACATATGTTCTTGTGAACTGTTTTAGAATTCTAAGATCTTCAGCAGAAACTTCAAAGTTTATTTGATTTAAAAACGTAGTGCACAATATATCACTGTTTTTGATATTTCCACTTGATTTCAGTAGCACATATATATCCAAATTTGATTTAAACTGAGACATATTAATGGTAAAGAGCGTGTAGGTACGTGGAGGAACGAGTGACTCCGTTTTGAAAACAACTAATCAGGTAAGTTACCTGATTACCTGTAACCTGTAAGTGCCCTCTTTTCTTATCTTATCCAGGTAACGTGAACAATAAAACATATTCGGCCTTGCAAAAGCCTCTACGCAAAACAATACCCAGGTAAAAAAGTAACATAGCAGGTATGTAGGTATAAAATTACCTAAGCTATTAATATTACAATTACATTTTGTATCGATGGAATGAAGTACTAGTATTACAATATTGCTATTTAAGTATTCATTCAAGCGTATTTAAACCAAAAAAACCACAAAAGAAAAAAAAAAATTGGAACGCCTGCCGTTTTTAAACGGGCAGAGATATGGAGTAGATGATTTCGAACAAAATGCAAGGAATTATGTGTTCTTTAATCCCTTTAAGGTTTGGTTTTAACGTCTCTACCCGTTTATGAAATAAATAAAGAAAACGATTTTTCTCCATACAAAAAAAAACTTAACATTTTTTTTCTCGGAAACGGGCAGGTATTTCTAAAAAACGTATTCTATAAAATAGGCTTAGAATCACTCAAAGACCTTAATTACAAAAAATCAGATTGAAATTCGTACTTTGACCTCTATGTCCCTGATTTCATTAATTGGAACCAGTGTCCATTGTTAGGTAGATAATTAGAGATGTGATGTCACTTTTGAGGTTGTCGATATTTTATATCGATCCTACTTAGTTCGAATGATTACACAAGGGAACAAAATTAGACTTTTTTTGCTGCATGGAACTTTATAGCTGTTGTTTACTAATGTGAGGTAAAAATGATATAATTAATTATTGAAAACACAATTCATTACTATTTCTTGATTACTCGACTTATTATTATTATTGAATCAAGTATGGGTTTTTAATTTATTGCGGTACTCTTACACATGTATCATTGATATCATCATCATCATTCACACCTTTTTAATATTTTAGCTATCCGAAGGATCCAAAAATAAAAGAAAAGTGGATAAATGCAACAGGAAAAGGTCCAAACTGGTTTCCCACAAAAAATAACACGATATGTTCGTCTCACTTTGAGCCTAAGTGCTTTCAACCATTGAAGAAAGTTCGTCGGCTCTGAATTTCATCGATACTATTTTTTCTACGATTCAAATTCAAATTCAAATTCAAATCAATTACCTCTTCACATCACTAGTTGCGATGTGTGTTTATTGTCTGTAGCTACAGGTAGAAGCCCCGCCCCCTGTATGCATGTGTTCTATTACTGAGTTTATTAGTGTTGCTGTAAGTTTCTTTGTGTGCGGGAGAAATATGAGCTCGTGTGCCGTTCTTATAGTTTTTGCTTTTGTGTTAGTGAATTAAGTGGGGAGAACACGGCGACATCTGAACACGAATACATTTGTTTACAAAGCATATCTCCTGTATTTATGACATCTGTGGTTTAGATTCACACTAGCGACATCTATTGGGTCGCAGGTGAAACTACTACTCTGGACAGATAAGTAGTTAAAACATAACGACAGACCTTCCCAGTACTCACGTCAGTGTAGATGTTGGGGATGAAGTCGGGGGGCAGCGGCGGCGGCACGGCCAGGTGCCAGGGCTCGCGGTCCGCGGGGTAGCGCTCCCAGGCCGGCCGCGCCGTGTGCGGGGACGAGCCGCGCCCCCACCCGCCTATCCTGGAGGGAGGATACGTTCATTGACTACAGGGTGAGAGAGAGCGAGATGTTGTAAGAAGATGGATGCTAATTAAGCCAATTCTGCTAGTAGTTTGTCTGTGTAACTGTCTCAATGAAATTTCGACTTAATAATAAACACATCCGCCTGCGTGGTCTTGTGGTGCGCTCGGCTCACGATCTGGGTTTCCGGGTTCGATTCCCGGTGGGGGCAATATCTCACAAAAATCTCTTTGTGCGACTACCCTCTGTTTGGTTAGGACATTGCAGGCTAAATCACCTGATTGCCCGAAAAGTAAGACGATTCTGTGCTTCGGAGGGCACGTTAAATCGTCGCGCGTCGGTCTCGATTACTTTCTACGGATAGTAGTCGTTACATGAGCCATGTCAGAGGCCTTTGGCGGCTCAATAACTCTGACACCAGAATTGGTCAGGTTGACCATCCACTCGATGAAGAAGATTAAAAGGAATTATTGTATAAAACCCTAAGTGTAGCGCCACATCTGCGGAACGTACGGCGCCGAACCTTCTGCTCTATGACACATCAGTCGAAATTACGCCGCGTACTGATGTGTCATAGATAACTTGAAATACACTACGAGCGTATTTAGCGGAAGGTTCGGCGCCGTACGTTCCGCAGATGTGGCCCTACACTTACCTCAATATATGTGAATCGTCATGGTTATAAGTGTAGATAGTGAGCCGCGGCCTGTGTCTATCCCGAGGCCTGTAGCGCTCCCTCAGGGCCCCATTGAACCTCCTCTGACCATAGAGAAGACCGGTAGACCATGGGGACAACCATGGAGGTAGCGTCGGGGGCTGCATGCTGGAAAAATAACAGTTTCTTTTAAAAGAGGATTTAAAAAATATCAAAGAGAAGAAAATGGTAGAATAGTGCATCTGTGTGCGTGCGACTGTCGTCATACTAATAATTATAGTAAATGCGAAAGTTTGTGAGGATGAATGTACATAAATGTATTACTCTTTCACGAAAAAACTACAGGACGGATTTGGATGAAACTTTACAGTAATTACAACTAAATAAAGTAGCATATTTTATGAATAAATAAGAGCTCACTTTTCAAATGAGGCCTTATTCACCGAGACGTATTTTTTGCGCCGACCCGACATCTACTTGTTTATTGTTGATCGAAGGTAATAATCATGTACTTAATGGACTACGAGTAGGTAGGTATTATAAAAAATGGGAATCAGATGAATGTACCTAATATGCACTACAATAAGAATAAGAATCACGATAATTCTAATAACGATAATAATATGGTGTAATGTAAACAATTTTTTATCAAATTCGTGCAGAAGGTCAGTTAAAACGTAAATATCTGCGTTATTGACTTGACATTGAGTGAGTTTATAAGCTGGCAAGTTAGCGAGTACTATAGAAAGCAAGGGTCTCACGCGCCGAATTACAAGTTACTTGCAAGCTATACTTTAAAAAAAACACGAATTTAATATTTTGAATAAAAAGTCCTTGAAATAATCGCAATTTGTAATAAAAATGTCAGCTAGGTTTTATTAAATAATTTGTTTTAAATAATCTATGTAATTATTTTTAACATAATGTAGGTAGGTAGTTCATTACTAAAACTAACTATGACTTGCTTGTGTACCTACGTAATTTAATTTAGTAATGAAATAGGATGCCTAATTCCTAGGAAAATCTAGGCACTTATGATAACATACACCAAGGGTGCTAGAAATAAAATAACAGATTACTATGTAACTGAAGTCTAAGCTAATGTAAGCTCTAAATAATATATTCTGTATCTAGGCTACCTAATCTACTAACTAGACAAGACAAGGCTTTAAAAAACAATATGCACTTACATCAATCAAGTGAAAATCCTTTTTCAATCACCAATTTTTTTACACATCACAAACCTAACTATCACTGTCAAATAAACACAAAAAATAACTGTAAAACAAACTAAAAATATGTATTAATTAAGTTTACGTATTTTTCCACAATTTCAAATGTTAAATGCAATGTTATTTTATATTATTTAACGTCAAGTCGTCAGGCATTCGCGAATGCAAACGTTCGATTAGTTTATGACGGGTGGGGTCGTTAGTACGCATGCGCGGGAGGTAGCCATTTTGTTAAACTAAACATTTGTTTTGTTTACTCAATTATTTACTGGTTTTCCTCTTTAAGTTCAAGAAAAATAATATACTACTCGTATATTAATACTTATATTATAAAGCTGCAGAGTTTGTTTTAACGCGTTAATCTCAGGAGCTACTGATCCGATTTAAAAAATTCTTTCAGTGCTGGATAGTCCACTTATCGAAGAAGGCTATAGGCTATTTTTCATCCAGATATTCCCAAAAAGGAACGGGCACAACGCGGGTAAAACCGCGGGGCGCTGCTAGTACATAATAGAAATAACTCCTAAATATATTTAGCGTCTAACTCATTTATGTTAAATGCTTCATTAGTAGAAATTTACGTAATGAGTGATTTAGACATGTAGGTATTAAAAATTACATCAATTAATCAAGTGTCGATTTATGGGACGTTTCTGAGTGCGGCAGTTAATAATATGCTCTCAGTAAAGCTAAAATGAAATACTCATAATGTTATTTTATAATCATGTTATTTAAAAAATGTTATTGTCCTATCCTACTTCCTACTTCCTAGGTACATAGATTATAAATGCTAAAGTGAAGATGGAATGTTTGTTGCTCTTTCACGGATTTAGATGAAACTTGACAGTAATATTATAGTTATACATCAGAATAACACATGGGATACAATTTATTCCGAAATTCCCGCGGAAACGGGTACAAAGCGGGTAACACCTAGCGGCTAGTTATTACATAATATAGTTATTGTTTTGTTTCACCCGCAGCGCCCCCGTTCCCGTGGGAATTTTGAGATTTTTATTCCTTATTTTTCTTATATAAAAACCTTGTCCTGACAATAAGGAACACATTAAAAAAAATCATCCAATTTGGTCCAGTCGTTCTGAAGTTATGCGCTTAGCAACAGATTCAGCGATTCATTTTTATATTATAGATTTGTGTATGTATGTAGTAGTATCAGTTAGATTCCATAATACAAGCCTAGAGCTTAGCTTAGCTTAGTGAATTTGTCCGGGCAATATATTAGGTACCTATATTATGAAATATTATACTATCCGCCTTTGGAAACTTATTGAAAACTTTCATCTCCAGTTTAAACTAATATTAAAAAGAGGTAAAGATTCTAACTTTATTTGTTTGTAAGAGCTTATCTCAGAAACTACCACTCCGATTTGAATAATTCTTTTTGTAATGGATAGCCACATTCAACGGGAAGGTTATAGGCTATTTATCATCCCGAAATTCTCACAGGAACGAGCACAACGCAGGTAACACCGTGGGGCGCGGCATGTTTAGTATACATGCCAAATCGCTTTATTTACTTATCGTCCTATACTGGCTAGCTGGCTACGTACGTAGGTATGTATAGCTAGTAGCTATAGCTATGTACAGTGGAGTAGGCAAGATCAATGTGACCGCGACACTCCGGCGCCGCGATTTGTCAAGTTTGAGACACAATGGGAGAATTGTTACGGTAAAAATTGAAACTACGTTTACGAATACACTTCGTTATTTTAAAACTGACGTTTGGGCCCCTTAACTGTCACCGTGGTGACGGAAGATTAAAGGTAGTTGCGTAGTTGCTAAAAAAATAAAATAAAGCATAAAATATAAAACATAGTACTTAACATTACAAAATATTGTTAATGACTATTTAATCTCAATCATTGTATGTATTATCAACAACTAGCAGCGCCCCGCGGTTTTACCCGCGTTGTGCCCGTTCCCGTGGGAATTTCGGGATTTTTTTTACATAAAAACCTTCCTCTTGAATCACTCTACCTATTACAAAAAACCGCATCAAAATCCGTTGCGTAATTTTAAAGATTTAAGCATACAGACAGACAAACAGTGTGACAGACACGAAAAAGAGACGACTTTATTTTATACTATGTAGTGATAATAGGTTAAGAATACAAATGTAAGCACACCGTGCATAGATACCAACAGTGCCCAAATTATTGAGGTGGAGGGTTGATACTCTGAGATACAGGATTCCTAGTTCAGATGTCAACCCACCATAATCAAACATTGAACAAATTTAAAACTACCCTATTTTTTGTATGATTATGGTGAGAAATAAACGATTTATTATAAACGAAATAAAAAAAACGATTTATTATTCATTTCAAGTGGGTTAGTGTCCAACCCTGGTGTCGGAGTTTTAGACCGCCTAAAGACCTCTATCATGGTTTAACGATTGAAACAACCGGGACCGACTGCTTTACGTGCTCTCTGAAACACGGTAGCGCTCAAATAGAAATGCCACTATCGAACACCCATCCGAGCTGCACGTTGCTTAACAATCGCAATGACCTAACATATATGTTGTTGCTATTATAAATGTGTAATGTTCGCTACTTAAGTTTTGTTCCCTCCGCGATCAGAAAAAGTCAGACTGATATTATGCTTCTCTTTAAAAAATATCCTCCCCATCCCCTAACTCACCCTCGCTGTCTCCCCAGCTTTATGTTTTTACTCTCGCCTTGGGGAGAGTATTGTCAAATCTGTTAGTCTGTTAGTGCGCTTCACGCCATCAAAATAACACCAATTTTCATCGAAATAAGCCTTGCATGAAACCTTCATGGAAGGAAAATATAATAGAACCTTTACAGTAAAAAATTACGAACTTTTTGAGTTCTAATCTTGATATACAAACTTTTTAAGCGTAGTGCAATATGAGTTCGTTTTTCAAATGTTAAAGCGTGTGTGAAAATTTTGATGGTCAGTTGTTTTTCTTTTCTTATTTAAAATAAGAAAGAGGTGAGTTTTATCATTTGCTATTTTTCTTTTAAATGAAGTGAAATACATATACCTATACTTGTATAAAATATGGAGGGTTACACGATAGCATTTTAAACCCGAAGTTACTTTCACTATAAGTAACTTGTCATAACTTTATTTTACTTTTAAGTTTTACCTATGCGGCGACTCTAATACAACGCGTGCGAGCTGGCGAGAGGCAAACATTCGACGAAGAAGTAAACTCTGGAGTTTTATTGCACTTGACACTCGCTAATTAGCTCAACCCAAATGACGCCTTACAAACTAACGTCTCTAATAAACAGAGCTGTATCTCATTATGCTATCCTGCTAATACCGCACACCGCGATGATACCTATGTTGTACCCGTGGAGGATGGATGTTTGTATGTTTATTACTCTTTCACGAAAAAACTACTGGACGAAGTTGGATGAAACTTTACAGTTACCTATAAGTTACCGTTAAGCCGTCGGTCCCGGTACTTTCTACGGATAGAAGTCGTTACAAGAGCCATGTCAGAGGCCTTTGGCGGCTCAATAACTCTGACACCACGATTGGTCAGGTTGACCATCCACTCGATGAAGAAGAAGACGTTACCTATATAGGTTAAACATCAGAATAACACATGGGATTCATTTCATCCCGAAATTCCCGTGGGATAGTCCCATGAATTTAAGAAGAAACACTATAAAATTAATATGAATAACTTTAAGTTACAGAATGATGCGTGAAGGAGGTCACGACGTGGTATCTGCCTGGTTGACTCCAGCGCTTATGGTCTACTATCTTTGCTGCTGGCCCGGGGAAGATAGCTCGGGTAAGTGATGGCAGGTCGGTCCAACCCTGGTGTCGGAGTTATTCATTGGTTTGAGCGCTCGGCTCACGATCCGGAGGTTCCGGGTTCGATTCCCGGTGGGGATATCTCACAAAAATCACTTTGTGAGACCGTCCTGAGTTTTGTTAGGGCATTGCAGGCTGAATCACCTGATTGCCCGAAAAGTAAGATGATTCCGTGCTTCGGAGGGCACGTTAAGCCGTCGGTCCCGGTTACATTCTACGGATAGTACAGTAGTCGTTACATGAGCAATGTCAGAGGCCTTTGGCGGTTCGTGCGTTCTGGAGTTATAGCGTCAGGGAGGAAAACCCGACTTATTTTTATATAGTAGATTATCAATTAGTTATTGTTGGAAAAATCATTGCCATTATTTTTATAAGTACTTACATATCGGTTGAATACAAAATCTCCTGTTCTGAAATAGGCTACAAGTCTGGCAAAGATCCCACATAAGGAAGACCGAAGTAACCTCGTATCCTATATAACGCGATAGTTTGGGGTACAGAAGTAGTTCAACTCTACCAATTATCCAAGACAATCTTTATTAACTGTGTGCCAATCTATACATACAAAATGCTTTGTCCCGAGTGAGTGATGCTTAGCCTTAACTGCTGACTGTTGAGATCTGAGCTTGGAGAGTATTTTTTATGAAAGGACTTTCTGAAATTCGACCTCTAAAGGGGTGGAAATGAGGGGCAAAATTTTCTACTTCTCGGGAAAAGTGGCGGCAATTGCTAGTAATTAATAAAGAATAAGTATAAACCAAATTAATTGCCCCAAAATATAAAAACATATAAGGCATTTAACGCAAAAGCAGCTGTCGCAGCCTTTCACAATTATTTTTTATCTCATAAACGTCTTTCTTTGTAATTTTCAGATACCAGCTCTGAAAAACATAAGCGAAGATCTTTGTCAAGACATGGTATGTTCATTAGCTCTTAAAAGATACCTACCTATATTTCCTACCGAAACTTCCATATTCTGGAATTAAGGTTCATTGCTTAGACCCTTCGTAGATCGCAGTCCAGAGAGTGATTAGACTGTCTTCTTGTCTATAAAAACCTACGTATGGCGCTCACTAGAGACAATATGTCTACCGCACTTGCATGTGCTTTATAACCATAAACCAATTATGGTCCATGGCTAAGTAAGGTTAAGATCAATATTAATAACGTATTACTACGGATTTTTCGCGGCACAGAATGTTGTTCAGTAAGCATTAGCATTTTGATTTCCCGACGTTTCGTGTGGATTACCCTCTGTTGGGTGACCACAAAACAACCTGGGCAGCGAAAAAACCCGTAGCAGTATGTTATCTATAAAAATGGTTAAAAACTAGAACCGAACAACTGTCGTTAGACTGACAAAGACAGCTCGCTTCAAACAAGTCAGTTTGAAGCCTATATAACTATAGTTGGTTCTAGCACAAACTGTCCTATTAATGTATATGTTACGGCTAATACCCGAAGTGCGGCTACACCTAGTTTTAGCCGGTTAGAACTAGGTGCATATATATGTCATTTTAATGAAAAGAGAGAGTTTAAACATGAAAAAAAAAATAACCCTAACCTACCGAATAGTAAGTAATTCGGTAGGTTAGGGTTATTTTTTTTTTTCATGTTTAAACTCTCTCTTTTCATTAAAATGACATACGGCTAATACCCGAAGTGCGGCTACACCTAGTTTTAGCCGGTTAGAACTAGGTGTAGCCGCACTTCGGGTATTAGCCGTAACATATACACTAACTATAGTTGTCTGAAGCTCAAACTTGCCTACTTATCATCATGACTTTACTTCCAGAAGGCAGTACCCGCCGCATCAGCGAAGTGTTCTCCCGGCGCATCGGGAGCAGTGCCGTCTCCTTACACCTTCCCGGCACATCAGGTGACCTCTACCTTGACCTATTTGATTTGTTTGACCTACTTGTTTTGGGAAAAAGCCAAATTATCTAGTGAAAGCAAACTTGGTTGTTTGTGTTAAGTAATTTGTTGGATGATGTAGTTTTGTTTGTAATGTTTGTAACGCCTCGGTGGTCTAGTGGTATGTGCACTCACCTGCCAAGACTGAGGTCTCAGGTTCAATTCCTGGATCGAGCGATGATGGACATGTTTCCTACTTTTAAAACATGGCTCGGGTTTGAGATCACCAACCCGCATTAGGCAAACGTGGTGATTACGGAGTGAGGCCTTTGGCCAGCAATGGGACATTCAAGGCTAATACTTTGTAATATCATATCTGTAGTGTGTCTGCATGGAAGAGTGAAGTATTGTTCGTTCGTGGCTGTATAGATTAAGCGAGTATATAATCTGCGAGTTGGCGAATAATAAAGACAAGGATTGATGGGTTTAATTGAACCAGCGAAGAAGATTCTATGTATATGGTTAGAACATGTGTCACCTAACCTACTCTTTGTTTACAAAGTCTGTTCTAAATGGCGAGTTCAAAAGAAAGAATGGTTGTAACGAGCCTTTGTAAAGTCTCTTATTAAGATTTTTAATTAATTTTTAAATGAAAGTTACCAACCGAACCACTAACGTGCTCATTTACTTTACCATACTCTTTTACGTCACCACTTTTGTCATCGTCATCATTCATCGCTACTAACTTCCAGGGCATTCCAAAGACCTATCAGCCCACCGAAGCCACGAGGAAATTGTCAGACGCAAGTCTCATCACGACTCCCAAGAGTCCACCCGCTACCATTCAGCCCCAAGCGTTATCCACGAAGTCCTCCACCGAAGAGATTGGGAACGGTCTACTAAAGAACTCCACATCCCTCTAAAAGACTCTCCAAAAGACCATTCTCTAAAAGACCAGTCTACTCATTCAATCTCTACTGACAGCTTAGAAGAACAAGAACAGAGTAGACCGGAGTCTTTAGAAGAAATTAGAACTTGTAAGAAGCATCATACGAATATCAAGTCTTCGAAAGGGAAGGAGAAGCAGGCTGTGGATGATAAAGATTGTGATGCGACGGAAGACCCTGAGTTTTATGTTGGAGATAATGATGCGCAGGCTAGTGAGGTGTCCAGAGGGTTTTATAGAGCTAAAGAGGCTAAGCAGAACTTCAATGAGTCTATAAGGTACGGATTCTTAATAAACCTTCAGTAGCTTGTAGCTGTAGTTCACGTGGCGTAGTCTGACTAAGCGATAATATGTTGGCTGCTTGCTTTTGTTAAACAACGTACAACTTGGTCTTTCTTTGTGAGTGGCAATTCTACTGTGCTTGGCTCTGCACGTAGATGTGTCAGTTAAATAATAATACATTTACATTTATTGCCAAAAATTAAAAATTGAAATATACACAGAGATTTACAGAGAATAAAAATCTACAGAGAATTCTACATAAAATAAATACACAGAGAATTAAAATCCAAGGAACTTGGCAAAAGGCTGCAACTCAGCTGTTGCTGTGCGGAACGGATCCCGCACGGCGCTGGTTTTCAGTTGCCGCCTGCTCCCTGAGATGGAGGGCGGAAGCGTGTGACAGATAGATATTATGGCTAGCAAGTTGAGCTCAAAAACATTAACATAATATAGGTACTCTTCAAACATAAAAAAATAATAATATTAATACAAAAAAGTTAAAAAATTAAAATTAAAAGTTGACGCTATGTGTGCGTGTATTTGTATTGTGTAGTGTATTTTGGTTATCCTAAACATCATAATGAATATATTAAGGTTAAATCGTAAAATAATCTTTTAGTTTTAACATCTCGCTATAGGCATGTCTCACGTTTACCGCAGTTCTGGTAGTTTCCGTCGTTTGACCATGGGATCTTTCTGAGGCGATCTCAATACTTCAAATCCTGTACAGCTGGTTCTAAAATTGATTAGCCAAAGCATTACGAAGAATACTCAGTTAATCGTCATTTGACCGTTAAGAAATATCACTTTAAATTTATCTTTTTAATATTCTCATAAGTAATTCAAGTTCAAACTATCGCCAGATCTAGAACCCTGGTCCCTCTCGAAGAACACAAGCCAGGCACCTTCCACTTCTATCTGGATGACGTCATCGAACAGCTTGAAACCCTGGACAGGTCCGGAGCCACTCATCACACTATTGAGTCCAGGGTCAGCCTGTCCAGACCTCCTCATCCACCGCCCAGCGTGGGTAAGTAGGGAGAATGCTGGTGTTGTGTTGTGACGTTTTTGTGAGTCCTATTTCTTTCTTCTTTTTGCATATTGTTTATATGAGCTAACATTGTCTTACACTATAATATATTGGTGATATTGCCAGAATATTTATCCCATAACATATTCGACGCATTTAGCAGGACTAAACTGTTTTTAAGCAAAACAGACAAAATTACCTATATGTAAGCCTTTCCTATCTTGATACTTTGACAGTTTAATGAACCAGTGCTGTATTAAGGACTGAGTTTAATGGGGTGCACGGTGCAAGCCAGGACGATAGTGACTAGCGAATATTTTGACCAAGAACATTAAATACTAGTTAGAAGTTCTTTTCTCAAAAATTCGCTATTCATCGTTGTCGGCATACACTAACCAATTTCGTAAATCAGTCGGACAGGTAAGACAGTTGACATTTTGAATTAAAACTTGTACTTATATTGTCTATATTAACCTATTGTCGTGATAACCCTTACGTAACACAGTGAGGGTGTGCTTGCATGCCGCATGCACTATATTATGTGTCGCATGGTCAGGCCCGGATTTACGAAAAGGCACTAAACTAGGCCCGCCTATAACCTAGGGCCAAGTACTACGGGAGCAGGGGATTAAAAATCCCTAGTGTCGTCCATGGGGAAGAGGGTGCAAATACTACATGACTTAGTCCCCTTAGATTTACAATCCCTAGAACTTTCGAGGGAAAGAGTGTAAATGCCACGTGCGTAATGCCCCTGAGGGTTGAAATCCGTAGTCTCTTCCACGACGAAGGCGGTGCAAATGTCAAATGTCTTGGTTCCAAATGTGAAATGTCAAATACTTTGGGCGTAAATGGGCTTGTGCCTAGGCCTTAAATCCGGCCCTGCGCATGGTTGCTTGTAACAGAGACGGTCGGGTACGAAGGCGGGGCGTGCTATTTGGGCGAGGCGCGCGCCCCGCTCGCCCCGCCCGCGGCCGCGTGGCGCGCGCGTCACGCCAGCGACGGAGATATCCTTGCCCCGCCGCATCGTCCTGAGTCCGGCGCTTTTTCAGGTGACAACTGGCTGTCATGCATTGTCATCAGATTGCTTATAATTTTATTTCAGTTTTTTCAAAATTTAAATTGTGTTAAGACGCTCATTCATCCTTTGTATAAAGCAAGAAATGGAAGTTAATTGCTAGTACAAGCGGTTGTTCGATAGCACTCAACTTCTATGGGAATCCTAAAGATTGTTTTTGAAATTGATAAATAGCGATCGAGTTAATTCAAACACTCTATTTTCTCTGTAAGTCGCGTAAAATATTTTCTTGGGACTGGGCTCTACACTGCAGAGCACACATTGATGTTTAATTACATAATTACTATTATAAATTAGATCACCGATTCTATTTCTTTCTACCAATTTTCGTTTCATGTCCATTAGCCATCATTAAATTTAATTGGTAGCTTTACACTCACATTCTCAACGACCCAACTATTCCAGTGAATGAAGATTTTGATTCTTCTAATTCTCAATGTTTCAGAAAGCGATCTAGATTTGGAGGTGGACAGCGAGGAACTCCCACCAGCATACGAAGAGCTTCACCACTTCGCATCTCCTGAGAAGAAGGAGACCGCCATATAATGGTCAAATGGCTCCAACCTACCTCTGTTAAATATGTAACGCAGATAGGGTCCAGAATATTGTTTTAGAGTTAATGCGTCGTTTGTCGCTTTATGCGTTACTTAAAACTTCAATTATATTAGGCGAGTTTACTAGCTGATTTTCTGGCTAGTAGCTAGTGACGAGGCTAATAAATATTAACATGCTGAACTTGGTTAGTAATTTTTTTATTTATGACTTTAAAAATATATCAAAAAAATTGTGGCCATGCAAGTGGGTTTTGTTAAAAAAGAGCACATCGTTAGAAGAATCTATACGGGATCAAAGCTAAACAAAAAAATGTTTATTGCCTATTAAGCCCCAACATTAGATTTACCTTAGTACGTCTCTGTTAAGTTTATGTCAAACTAGCCGCGCCCCGCGGTGTCACCTGCGAATTTCAGGATAAAATATATCCCATGTGTTATTCTGATGTAACCTATATAACTGTAAAGTTTCATCCAAATCCGTTCAGCAGTTTTTGCGTGAAAGAGTAATAAACATACGTACATACATACATCCTCAGAAACTTTCGCATTTTTAATATTAGTGGGACTTTAAATGTGTAGAAAAAATAGATAGTAACTGTCAATTAAATTTTAAGAATTATTATAATGTTATGAATACTTAAGTATTTACCCGAGCATTAAAAAATATGCATTATTTCGAGTCAACCACTTATAGGCGGTATTCGCTTGCACATTGCAAACTGCAATATAGGAAACGTTGGTCAAAATGAAGCTGCGTCATGCAAGCGAATTTCACCCATAAGTTGTATTTGCGATGCCAATGTTAAAAAGCCAAATGCTTACTTTAAATATCTATCTAATCTAGTCAGATTAAATAAAGTTGTGTTTACATTTTTAATTAAATAAAACAATATGTTGTGTTTTCTTTCTTTATGCTTCCTTAGCATAGGCCCCAGGTTCAACTCCCAGACCCTGCTATTAAATCTTCTCAATACGATCCACTATATATACATAATACCTAATCTATACTAGTAATATGATAAAGCTGAAGAGTTTGTTTGTTTGAACGCGCTAATCTCAGAAACTACCATCCGATTTCAATAATTATCTTTGTAATGAATAGCCAAATTAACAGCAAAAGACCCACCTTCACACTGAACACTCACACCAGTGTTAAAGTGGGGAAATTCGTTTCCCAACCTGCATACTATTAAACTTTCTAAGTTTAGTGTTTTCACATCAGTGTTAAGATTGATAATTTATAAATGAAACAGGAAACAATTTTCTTACTATTCGGTAGGTTAGGGTTATTTTTTTTTACTAGTCCCATAGTTATCGGTTAACATTACGGGGGAATTTTTCCAATTATATTAACATCCAAACCTTCACACTAGTGTGACAGAGTCGCCATCCGTAACACTGGTGTTAAGGCGGGTACGATACTTGCACAATTTTCACACTGGTGTGAAGGTCGGGAAACGAATTTCCCCACCTTAACACTAGTGTAAATGTTCAGTGTAAAGGTGGGTCGGCGTTGAAATTAACCAGGAAGGTTTCAACCAGAAATTCCCACGGGAACGGGTACAGCGCGGGTTAAACCGCGGGCGCTGCTAGTAGGTATATAAAAATCAATCGTGGTTTGTTACTCTCGCTAAAACTCGAGAACGGCTGAACCGATTTGGCTAATTTTGGTCTTGAAATATTCATGAAAGTCCAGGGAAGGTTTAAACGGTAAGCATTGACTGAATAAATGCGGGTGAAACCGCAGGGCACAGCTAGTGTGAATTATTCTTAGTTTAAAAGTACTAAAGGAAATAAAATCGATATTTAAAAAAGACATTAGTGTACACAAAACATTTATTTTTGGCAGTATAAAAGTGTAAAGCTTTAACAAGTGAGAACAATTTCATTAAATAGGAACACGTTGTAGCAAAGCTTAGTAGATAATATTATAGACGTTTCAAAAATGGTATGAAAGATTATAAAACTTGGCTAGTTTTTACATTGTTTTGGTCAGTTTTGCTCAATATACCGTTGACGCTAATTCACTCAAGATTACAGGGGGCCAGAGCACATCAACGGCGACGGCGACGGCGGCTAGCATGAGCTTTCTTAACAAATCAAGAACATTTAAGACTTTAATTCTTAACACTGTATTTGTGTTGTTTTTTTTCCATAAAATCATATACATTTGATATAATGATACGGACAAAATATTTATATAATATATGAGTAGGTATATATTGATTTAACAGAATTGATCATCTGGAGAGGGCTATAAAGGTGCGTTTCCAGTGAAGCGGAGCGAAGCTCAACCGACCAATTGAAACGCATGAAAAAGTTCAAAACAGGCATTGACATTAGGGATGTTATAGTTATGATATTTCGGACATGGATTGGATACGGCTAAAGGAATGATTATTATACCGGATACTTGATTGATGATTATTATATCCGTTAGTTTCGGATAATTCCGGTTACGGATGTTGGATTTTTAAGGAATTTAACAGAAGAAAACAAACAATGCGTGCAGCTTGTGTGTTGGCTGCGACCGGCCTTGTCATAACGTGTCTCTAGGCTCCGCCCCTATCCGATATTATCCGAAACTTTTATTTCGGATTCGGTTACGGTTACGGATTTATATCAGATATCCGAAAGTTTCGGCTACGGTTACGGAGCTCCCTAACATCCCTGATTGACATTATCAAAATTGACTATTGGTCGATTGAGTTCGCACAGCTTCTCGCCGCTTCAACGTTAAAGCACCTCTAACTTAAGCCCCTTACCTTCCCCCCCCCCCCCCTCCTCTGATTACACCCCTGTTCAATACTTAGTATCAATTGATTATAGCACAAAACTAACATAACAATATAACTATAAAATGGACGGTAATTTATCATAAGAAATTACACAACTGGAACATTAATAAATAATTTAAAATAGTGAAAAATCTGACACAAGAAAACAGGAATTTTCATTAATGAATTTTAGGACATTAAATACAATTTAAGCCAAGATTACTTCATAGTAAAATGAATTTTGACAATAGTTAAAGCGTCAATTATTTGACGTATTTGGTCACATCAATTACACACTGACTTACTTACTGACTTATTGATTATTAATGAATAACATCGATATACATGATATTTTATACAAAACATTCATTATTACTACACATATAATATGATCAGAAATACATAATCTTAATAACATTAGTAGGTATATTATATTTTTGCACGACACTAAAACACATATAGGGACATTATAAAGGTTAAGTATTTATTTTATTTTAGCCTGTAATGTCCCACTGCTGGACATAGGCCTCTCATCTCACTGAAGATATCAATACAGTGAGGAGGTTCTGGGTTCGATTCTCGGAGGACAATATTTCATAAAAATCTCTTTGTGAGACTGTCCACCTGATTGCCCGAAAAGTAAGACGATTCCGTGCTTCGGAGAGCACGTTAAGCCGTCGGTCCCGGTTACTATCTACGGATAGTAGTCGTTACATGAGCCATGTCAGAGGCCGTTGGCGGCTCAATAACTCTGACACCAATTGTTCAGGTTGACCATCCACTCGATGAAGAAGAAGACAAGAAGAACACTTACTTGACACCACCACCCGTGGTCGCGGGTGGTCCACGAGGGGTGCAATCCACTCGAAACATCAAGATATCAAAGGAAGTCTTTTTAAACTAAGTACTTGCTATATTTAAAATGATAAGTTTCAATAAATAACGATTATTCTATAACGATCTCTACGGGCCCACTTTCAGTATTAGTTGGTATTTTATCTAACACGCTTGGTTCTGCCAGGGCCGGCGGTAGTGCCGGGGCGGGGCTAGTGCCCCCCGTCCGCATCGCCTCGGGCGACGTCGAGGTAGGGAACACGGAGCTTTTACCCCCTGCAGTGGGTATAGTGGGTATCTGCTTACATAGCTTCGCCATCGCTGTAGCACTCTCTCGAACAACTAAAATGAATTAAATGAACAATGTTTAAGTCTAGTTTACTCACGTTTTAAAAGGAAATATGTTCTGCCAACTTATAAAACCCACACAACATGTATAACAGTCGATAGAGCGATGTAAATGAAACGAGTATTATATACGACGATGACTACGGATTAGTATTTTCTCGTTAATTTTTATCAGACTTTGCCCATTAAAACACGGTAGCGCTCATGTTAATTAGTTCATACCTGGTTGTATGGGGTACGCTGGAGTTGACTGTGGTAATCGCGGTACTGTCGGCGTTGTTGGAGAGTCCCGTTCTCTTGATAATTCTGAAACATGTCGGCGTACTTTTATTAAGAGAAATCATACAATAGAGTTTGGGTTTGAAACAAATTGGGTAGACGGTTACGGTGTTGTGCGTTGGGTCATTACGTATGTAGACTAGGTAGTAAAATAAGCTATAGGTTCGATTCCAAGTGAGGCTTTTTATTTTAGAAGGCATGGATGGGTATATGTAATACCTAAACGCAAAATAAAACCAAATAAATTCTGTAGTACAGACCAATCAGATACTTGTCTAAACAATGATTATACTCAACATACCTTTAACTTTCTTAATGAAGAAATAGAAGAAGTAGCAGCATAACATCAACAGTAAGCTCAGTATCCCAGCGAGGACGACGAAGTACGCGACATCACGCTCGGTGGCAGTCCCGCTGCGGGCCACCACGCCCCCGCCCATGTCTGCACTGCGGACGGCCCTGGTCGAAAATTAAGACAGCGTTTAAAAGCGGTGCGGAGCCAGATTCATCACGCACAGCGCATTGAGATTGTAAAACAACGCAATAGCCCCGTACCCACCTAGGGCACAGGCTCGCGCGGCAGCCTCGCGAGCCAAATGCTCGGCTGGTATGGACGTGCCTCGGGCTGCCTCGGGCGCGCGTTTGCTCGGCTGAGCACGACTCGGCCCCGAGCCATCTGTTGTCGGTAAACTTGACGCGCTCAAAGGTGCCTCGGCGAGCGCTGTGCGCTAGGTGGGAACGGTTATGTTTTGGCTCGCGCTACGAAAATAGCTGCAGCTGAATATACGCGGACTTACGATGGCTCAGCCTGCCTCGCGAGGCTGCCTCGTGTAAATTTAACAAAACAACTGAGGCTGCCTCGGGAGCCATCGCTCGCGATCCGGACACCGAGGCTGCCGCGCGAGCCTGTGCGCTAGGTGGGTACGCGGCTATTGAGATTGTCAAAATCTTTTCGTAATGCGTTGTGATAGGTCCGCTTCAATGAAAGCGCAAAGGGCTCAATTTATTAGTAAGTACACCATGATGCCGCTCGTGGTTAAAATTGTGAGTAAATTTAAGAGGAAGATAATAGGCTATTATTTGTCGGTGGCGGTCTAATAACTCTGACACTAGTGTTGGACACCAACCAATTAGAGATTAATGAATCCCAAAATTTCCACGGGATAGAGTACAACGTGGGTTGAATCGCGGGGTGGCTAGTGTCTCATAACGAACACCGCGAAAATCTTCATAGAATGGAGCAATTATAATACTAGTAGCATGTGTCCAGTGACAACAACAAACACGCATTAAGGATCAACTTTAAAAGGGTACTATCGGTTGATCCAAGTAACTTGTTTAAGATAACAGATCGAGTTCTGACGTTGTTTTATGCAGTCAGCATTAAAAATAATAAGCACTTTAGTACTTTAGAACAACTTAGAAAATCCTCATTAACATATTAGTAACTAGTAGCGTCCCGCGGTTTTACCCGCGTTGTGCCCGTTCCCGTGAGAATTTCGGGATGAAAAATAGCCTATAACCTTCCCATTGAATGAGGATATCCATTACAAAAATAATTTTTCGAATAGGATTGATAGTTCTTTGAGGTTAGCTCGAACATACAAACAAACAAACTTACAAATTTTACCTCTTCATAATATTAGTATAGATTATTACAGAGGATATGATAAGGGTCTAAGTTCTCTAAGTACGCTTAACATTTACGTAGGCTAACTAAGCTTGAGTAGGTTATCGGCCAACCCGGGTGTCGGAGTTTTAAGACCTCTTAAAAGCCTTTAAAATGATCGAAAACACCCGGGACCGATAGTTTAAGATGCCCTCCGGAACACGGTAGCGTTCAGAAATGCCACTATGGGCCATCCATTCAAGTAGGGGCCGAAGTGCACATTGCGAATGTGAGCGCTATTTGTGGGCTGAATACAATAAGAACAATGAGTAAGCTATCCAGGATCAACTATCACAAATTGCTGGGATCAGCCGTTGAATACTCACCGATATATTTAAAATGTAGAACTCATTTTGATAATCCACTCCACGAAACACACATTAACACTTACCAAATACGAGTACAAAGATTGAAATCAGTTCGTTTTATTAATCTTATAAAACACTTCAGAATATACAAATTTATATAAAAGTTTAATCTTTATACAACAGTCCTTATTATATGTTACAGTCAATATTATATATAAGAAAATCGAAGACAATTTTTTCTTCAAACTTTAAATATCAAATCACTAATAAATATTTGATACTACCACCAATAATATTTGATTTCTTGCCAATAATGTGTTAATTTCATCAATATTATATTATTTGTATAAAAAAGTTATTTATTTCAATAAGATACGGGGTGTTCTATCTAAAGCTACAGTATAATGATTACTAAGTATTAGGGAGAGATTCTTGCGCTCTGCCACTTGGCACAGAACGGCGACACGGTAAAACACTGTGTCAGAGTGAGTCGATTTAACCAGCTTCAGTAAGGTAGTGATTTTAGCCAATTTCTTGTTTTTATGGATGGTTGCAAAATGATATTTAGATGTTGTTAGCAAAATTATAAAGGGTAATAATATAATAAACCAATTTAGTACTAAATATTTATTTATATCCTTTTTAGTCTTGGCTATTACGTATCTGCATCGTTTCTGAACTAAATGGGCGTTTTAAATGATAAGTTATATAATATTGAGCCACATAAGTCCTTAGTCACTTCAATATTTTTTCAAAATAATTTGAAAATGATATTCAACAGTCATGTTCGGGTTTTGTAAAACTTTTAAAAATAAATAAAGAAAACTATTCACTAAAATATCTTAAAACTAAGAATATTCTCGACCACAACCCGACACGCTACGACACTGTGTTTCTTATTGGAATACACGTCAATCAAGATGTCCTGTAGGATGAGGCGTGTGGGGTGGAGACGTCGCAACAAGTGACGGCGACACTCCGGCGCCGTTAATAAAATAGGGGTGGTATTGGGGATGAAAAAATTTATTATTACTATCATATTTCTGGAATTAAAATACAGTAACTGACTTCTTTGTGTATATGGAACGATTAATGGATTAATCCTTGTTTAAAATATTTTTTTTGATAAACCAATTATAAATGACGGAGTTATGCCCAACTGAACACATACTTAAAATTAAAGTACAATTCTATTACCTTATATTTTAGAAATTGGCTAAAATATTTTTGTTTCCTTGATACTACGGCGTAGCCCGTAAGCTACGAAAGCTACGATGACCCAAACACACCGTAGCTGCTACGCTCCTGTAACTTGCATATGCTACGCCGTAGTACTCTTACATACATACACCACCAAAAGGTGTTGGCTATTTCGTTGATATCATTATTTCTTACTACTCCTACTACCTAATATTATAAATGCAATAGTTTGTGAGGATGGATGTATGGATGTATGCATGATTGTTATTCTTTTACGAAAAAACTACTTGACGGATTTCGATAAAACTTTACAGTATTATAGGTTATACAGCAGAATAATACATGGGATAAATTTTATCTCGAAATTCCCGCGGAAACGGGTGCAACGCGGGTATCACCGCGGGGCGCTGCTATTCTTTACTAAAATAATAAAGATGAATAACCTGTCAGAAAAGTCGTATACCTAACGATAGCAACATTCATAAGTAAGGTTATTGTCTTGTTTTTATCCTTAAATTCCCTCAGTAAAATGCCAGTAAAACCCACTAGACAATGAAAGTAATATTTTCGCTAGTACATATTTCAATTCTTCTTCTTCATCGAGTGGATGGCCAACCTGACCAATCCTGGTGTCAGAGTTATTGAGCCGCCAAAGGCCTCTGACATAGCTCAAGTAACGACTACTATCCGTAGAAAGTAACCGGGACCGACGGCTTAAGTATTTGAATTAAAGATTTCTTAATTAAAATATATTTAATTCTTACGAGACAACCCTATCCAACAGTCGGGACGTCGCGACTTTTCGTCGCCTCCAGACCCCGACGCATGCGTGAATCATGTTCCATCACATCATGAAGGTCCATAGCATTAGATTGACAGCATCTCACTGGATAACACAATACTGGTGAATAGTACTTGTTTCATTGAGAAATGAGGTCGTGGCTAAATGTAAAAAACTTTTCAATTGCGAGTCGGACTGGCATATTAAGGGTTTCGTACGATCTATAAAGTTAAGAAAATGATTAGCCTATAATGTCCCACTGGTGGGCAAAGACTTTTCATATCACTGAAAATCAGATATCATATCAGATTTAAATTATAGCGACAATTACGATTTCAATATTCCACCCTACATAATTATATACGCGGTCAAAATCTACCCCCACCAGGGTTAGTCAAACTTACTTCATCCCGGGACTTATCCCACGATATGGTGTAATCCGCTGGACACGTCGGGTACGGATTTTAATAAATCAATGCCACTTTTAGTTGTAACTGAACTCCTCCTAAACGGCGATTTGAATGATTTTTTGTATGCGTTTGGGTGGCACCCAGGGTTTAGATTCACACTAGCGACATCTATTGGGTCGCGGGTGGAACCACCGCGCGGGACAGCCAGTACGTTATATATTCTAAGGCTAAGGACTCACGAAGCGGTTTTCACCCGTGCCCGCAACCGCGGCGGGCACGGGTGAAAACCGCTTCGTGAGTCCTTAGCCTTAGTTACACCATTTATAACTCAAGAAAGGCTGAACCGATTTTAATAATTCTTTTTTTTAAACTACCAGTCACCAATAATACTTTTTGTATTGGATAGTTCCATTCAAGAGGAAGGGTATTGGCTATTTTAAATCCCAAAATTCCCACGGGAACAGGAACGCTACAAGTAAAACCGCGGGGTGAAATATCCAATAGGACTTCAGGAAAGGATTTGGCCATAATAAAATAAAACATTCCATGTCTTAAATTAAAAAATATATTAAAACATATGCACAACATGTTACAGCTTAAAAATTGTATTTAGGCACTAAATATTAAACAGATACCGTCGCCGTAATGTATGCCACAAGAGATTATACATAGGAAACATTTTTACATAGCAATATTTTGATTCATACATGTATGCAGGCTTAAACATCAGGTAACCTTCCATTCAACCAAGTGACATTAAATATATAAAAATAGAACAATATTTTTAATGATAGATTTAATATTAAAGTCACTTTAAAACTAAGTGTTGTTGTATTGAGAGTAGGTGAATCGTACCCATCCAATAAGTAAGAAGAAATGGTTTCTATAATCTGAAGTAAAACTTTTATACGAAAATTCCCACAGGAAAATACTTAAGAATAATTTATCTCTCTTCAACATACATAAATGTATGAAACAAAACACACAACTCAATATACATTCTATATTAAATTTTAACATCTGCGAAATAAGGTTCGAAATTGAATACATTTCTCCCTGGAGTCACGGGACAAGCCCGGTCTTTTTGAGAGGCATGCGAGGGGATACAGATCCAACTCGTAGAGGCCACGAGGAGATGTTTAATGTAATGGATTACAACTGCAGGGACACACTCCCGAACACATCAGTACAACGCATCCGGGAATACATTTCTATTATTACATTTATTACTCCAACCTCAAACCATACAAAAAGTCAAGGCAACGCCGCAAGCAATATAGTGAAGCATGTGAAAATTACACCCAATGCAACTTGCATACATGATCCAGACAAATATTTACGAACTATGATTTGATTTAGAACCAAAATGATTAACACCTGATATGAATTACGTCATCATTTAACCATGTTGCATGAATCTTTAAACCGGCTTCACTTTACTGTACACTGCGCTCTGTATAGTTTGTATTTGGTTTAAGGCTCCGAAGACATATTTCTGTAGACACTTAGGATGACTGGCACAAGAACCCTTAAATTAATTTAGTACCTAAATATGTTCGTTCCAAATTGTATACTGCACGAAATAGAATACAATTTAAAAAGAACTTCATTTGTTTTTTAAATCTCTATTTATATATTCACTAAGATGTTTTCGGCTGCAGTGAAATGGCTTTAATATAAAACTCATTAGCCAGTATTGCTCCTGAACAGGAAAAAGGTTTAGGGTCTAGACAGACGGACTGCAATTCAACTGCAATCCGACTGCCAAATGGCAGTTCAGATGCAGTTTGAATGCAGTTGGCTCGACTGCAATCAAACTGCACGTCGACGGGCAGTTGGCGTGCAGTTGGATTGCAGTCTGAGTGCAGTTACAACGACAGACTGCAATCCAACTGCACGCCAACTGCCCGTCGACGTGCAGTTTGATTGCAGTCGAGCCAACTGCATTCAAACTGCATCTGAACTGCCATTTTGCAGTCGGATTGCAGTTGAATTGCAGTCCGTCTGTCTAGACCCTTAGTGATTTTATTTCATTCTTACCCTATCTCTGAACCTTTTTCCTCTTCAGGAGCAGTCGTCTTCGGCTGGAAAATTGACGACATTGGTCTACATTTTGGGACAAGTAAGAAAAAATAGAGTAGTATCCATTTTTTCAAATGTATTTAGGCGGTTACCGAAATTAAGAATTCTTGTGCAATTCTCGCTAAAATGGATAAAGAAATCGGCCTTTTATATCTCATTGCAGTACAAAGGCCTGTTCATCTTTGAAGATTTCAATACAATAAATACTTATTTAAATTTCAACTTCACCATTTAACCGTTCAAACAAAAAAGTGTACTGTGTTTATAAATACAAAAGTGACGATAAAAAAATAAAATTTCAAATTCAAAAACTATTAGTATTTTAATGACTACGATTAATTAGTAGTTACATACATACATAAAAACAAACTTATTATATACATATCGCTTAAAGGCTATAATAGCTTGTACTTTCAAAGTGTGATTATACGAATGTTGAATATATAACACTGTTGGAAGTGCAAACTAATATAGCTTTTAAGGGATCATTTGATGGATTGCCTGCATTTTATATGAAAGAATGAATTGAACTTAGTCGCTTTTTCCTCATTTGAGCATTTACCATTTTTAATTGTGTACATCAAAGTATCATATCATCAATAATATTTAATATTATAAAGCTGCAGAGTTTGTTTGTTTGAACGCGCTAATCTCAGGAACTACTGGCCCGATTTGAAAAATTCTTTCAGTGTTGGATAGTCCACTTATCGAGGAAGGTTATAGGCTATTTTTCATCTCGAAATTCCTACGGTAACAGACACAACGCGGATTAAACCGCGGGGCGCTGCTAGTTATTATTAAGGCTAAGAAAAGTACAATCTATAACTAAAATTAGCTAATATGTACACCAAAATGTTATAATCAGTATGCCCAAATCACAATCAATCGATTATCGACAAAACTAACTGAATTGCCTAAACTTTGCCCAAACGGCTAAAATATATGCCCAACTAGAGTAAACTTATGACAAAAAGTATGAAAAATAAGTATGCCCGAATGATAAAATAGTATGGCCGGCAAAAGAAAAAAGTTTGCCCGAATGACAAAAAAAATGCCCAAATGAGAAAAAACTATGCCGAAACGAGAAAAATAACTACGCCTATTTCAGAATCGACCTTACACCTATCTATGTTATTTATAATTCATTCGCTTCCCTCCAACGCCAAACTCGAAACTCCATCAATATTTAGACTAATTCAATAATTAATTTAAATTTAATTAAGGCGTGAAAATATTTTAATTATCATTTCGAAAAGCGGACTCTAATGATTGTTTATGATTTATACAGGTTTTTGACTTATTTGAAGTTATATTTTGTGATGATTTTTAAAACTTATTAAGGCGCATTTAACCGACTTGAAGGCCGGCACGATACATGCTGATCTTCGATATGAATCCAGAATCTGGAATTCAGGTTCTGGATTCCAGAATTGCCAAAAATTTGACGAGTAACACAAATTCTGTTTTTCATATTATTCTTTGAAACTGTATTTAAACTGAGATTCAATTGGTGCCGGCCTAGAACTGAAGAAAGAGTTTTATAAATTCGACGTGTACTTATTTGTTTAAAAAGTTAAAAATACGTCACTTAGTTAACTTTCGATTTAATTGACGTCTCTAAAGGTGTGTTTCCATTGAAGCGGAGAGGAGCTGTGCGGAGGTCAATGGACCAATCACAATGCACTACGAAAAGTTTATGACAATGTCAATGTCTCGTTTGACACATTGAATGCGATGTGTGTGTGTGGTTTTTTAAGCTATTGCATAGCTTCTAGTCGTGGGTAACTCATGAGTGAGTGATTTAAATGAGTTGATTCACCACTCCGAGTTGAATCACTCTTTAGTTCAGTGTAGTTCTTCTTAGTTCATTTAATTCATCAACTCATTTCGTTCGGGACAAGAAGGAAGGGAATGCAGCTCACTCAACTCAGTAACTCAGTCAAGTCAGTCAGTTCACAGTTCAGTAGGAAAATTGTATAGATTAGTGTGATAAGTATATACACACATCAACACTGTCTAGGGATATTAGATTTTTATTTTCATTTCTTTGGTTTTCAGAAAAACTACTCAGAATTAGGAAAAAGTTTATATGTGGGATTAAACCTCCTTGTTCAATTTTCAAACTGACATTGAAAAAAAAACTAAAACTTATTAAAACAAAAGAAAACGCGGGAACACGCATTTGATTCAGTTAGCAGTGCTAGTTTTGTGTTGAGATTTGTTTAGAAAAACATTAATTAACTAACGCTATCAATTGTTTTAGTGATTTTTACTGTTTGTGTCATCTCATTGGTGCCATGCAACGTCGACATTTGACGAGAGACGAGATGATAAGAGCGGTAGGAATGTTGGAAGCTGGCGCTATCCAAAACGTTGTTGCGGAGACTCTAGGCACCAGCCAGAATGTGTTAACAAGGCTCTGGCCACGTTATCGTGATACTGGAAAAGTGGCGGAACGGCATGCTGGCAGAATTCGGGTGACCACCCCTAGAGAGGACCGTTTTCTCCAAAATACCGCCAGGAGAGAACCTACTCTGACGGCAATGGAAATGGTACAGAGGCTCCAACAGGAACATCAGCTGTTGGTTAGCGACCAAACAGTCAGAAGAAGGCTACATGAAGCTAATCTTCATTCTCGCAGGCCAATTCGTGTTCCTGCTTTGCGACGTGGCAATCGCGGAAGGCGACTATTGTGGGCCCATGAACACGTGTTATGGGATAATGAACAATGGTCGACAGTGCTCTTTACGGATGAGTCTCGGTTTGGATTTCATCCAGATTCGCGAAGAACACGCGTTTGGAGAGTTCCAGGCAGGGAAAGCCGTCTCCGGCATCCACAAGAGGTTCATTCGTACCAAGCAGGAACGATCATGGTATGGGCGGGAATTCGTATAGGCGCGCGAACCGATCTCGTTTTTGTAAGAGGCAACATGAATGCTCAGAAATACCGTGATGAGGTGGTGGAACCTGTCATTATTCCGCATAGGGTGCAAATCGGCCACCAATTCGTACTCATGCATGATAATGCCCGTCCACACACGGCGAGGCTGGTATCAGCCGCCCTTCAAGACAACAACGCCACGGTAATGAGATGGCCTGCGCAGTCGCCCGATATGAATCCCATCGAACATGCGTGGGACATGTTGCAGCGAAGGGCTATGCACGCCCTCCCTCCAAATCTGGCCACAGAAGAGCAACTTTTCCTGCACCTGCAACGAACCTGGGAACGCATACCACAGCAAGACATCGACACCTTAATTCACAGTATGAATAACCGATGCCGAACTCTAATTAACGTGAGGGGTGGCAACACTGATTATTAAGAGTTAAAAAGTCTAACTTTCTGTTGTTATTTTTATAATTATTAATTTTATTAATTAATTTCACTCGCAGACTTAGCACCATTTTTAGTCTCTATATGTTATTTTTTTTTTTTTTTTTAATATTTGATTATCTAAAATATTTTTTATTTATTTAATTAAGTTGGTCATTAACTGAGGTTTCATTCCATATATACTTCTCTGAACAAAATATTTATAGTTTATCAAAAAATTTAAGAAATACAAAATATCCCTAGACAGTGTTGATGAGTGTATATAGGTACTTTAATTCAAATTACTAATTAAATTCTTTAATATGAAACTAGTGTAAGATTCTACTAATCGAAATTTTTAAATCTAAAAATATGCAGGCAATGCTGAGGGCAACTTCTACGATTCGTAAGATAAGAACGAATCGTAGAAGTTTGAACAATTATTCAATTGATTCAAATTGAATAAGAATTCAATTTGAATCAATTGAATAATTGTAGTTCTGTGAACTAAATATCATTAAATCGCTCATGAGCCAAACTGAATCAAATGAACTGCTGAACTAAATGAGTGATTCAACTCCTTTGATACAAAAGATTCGAATCACTCCGCTCTTCAAAGTGATGCATAGTTCCAACCTCTAATAGCTTCTATCGCGGGCCTTAAGCGCGGGGACCGAATCCAGAAATTCCGTAATAAAAAAATCTAACGCTCTAAAACGTAACGCTCCTCAAACATTGCCTACGTATAAGCCCAGAACACAACGTTAGCGCGATGCAGACATTCAGCACACTAACGCCATCTAGTGATACAAAAAATAACTATGCAATAGCTTTACCGCGGCAGTCCCCGAGTGCCACACGTCTTTTTTTTTTGTATGTTTTGTCAAGTTGTATGTTTAGTTGTAAAACCTTTAATTTGGCTCTTTTATTTTCTCAAATTTTGTAAATCATGTTATTTTGGCGATAGTCTGTTATTTTACCAAATTAAATAAAGCTTAATTGTTGACTATGCATGCAGTCGTCACCTATAATTGCAATGTAACTAACCTCTGTGTCTATTTAAATGTATTTTCTATCTTTTTTTAGTGTAATTGTGTTGGTGATCAATAAATAAATAAATGTGATTGGTCGATTGAGCTCACCTCTGCTCCAATAGAAACCCACCCTTAGTTGAGTTAAACCAAGTTTTTAATGTCATCACAAAACATAGCCCAATGTTTATAAAGTTACATGGATATGGTATGAACATTCTACGTGGGTTACAATAATACATATCACATACATACATGTGTGTACGTTTATGTCGCCCAGGATTGTAGTTGAGCCAAGTCATCGTCATCTTCTGTGGAAATAAAAAAAAGGATATTAAAAACTTTGTATTAACATTAAAAAAGCAACGGTCGAATTGAGAAACCTCCTTTTTTGAAGTTGGTTAATAACAATCTGTCAACTTTGGAGCTACAACACCACCATAAAGGCACACACAATAAAAAGTATTAGCCTGTAATTTCCCACTGTTGAATAATATTGTTACTTTTAGTATGACAAAACTGAATTTTATTTTAGGTTTGTTTGAACAACTAATCTCAGAAACTACCATTCCGCTTTGAATAATTCTTCTTGTAATGGATAGCCACATTCAACGGGAAGGTTATATATAGGCTATTCATCCCGAAATTCCCGCGGGAGCGGGTACAACGCGGGTGACACCGCGAGCCGCGGCTATTATAAAAATTAATTGACCCTTAATGTTGCGACATGTTTGGTTAGACTAGAATATCTGGATACGTGTTATATTTACCAGTCTGTTTGCTGGGCCTGGGCTTGTCGCGCACCAGCTCGCCGGCCGGCACGTCGGGCAGGTTGTCGGTCGGCACGTTGATGCCCAGCATCTCCTTATCAAGATCCTCCTGCAAGCAAAAAGGTTTAGAACATATACCACCTTGTTAATAAACACTCTGTAACTAAAACACTGTTATAATGTGTTTTGTCTCTTTTGTTCTTCGGAAAATTGCGTACGTCAGAAAGTGACAAACCATTTGATAGCTAAAATGTTCTGGCTTGGCCCAGCGTAAACCCCAGCTGATAGAACACTCTAGAACACCAAATAATATAATTTGCATATAGAACTCAAATATATTACGTAAATTAAATATTTATTTACAGCATAATTGGGATATCCGATAGATAATTCGGATAATAATGTGGAAATTTATATAATTCCTATATTGATATCCGTTTCCTTGGGATAGTTCGGATATCCGATATATTAGGATACGGAACTCTTCGCTTCACATAGTCCTCATTTTATAAAAAATTATTATGGATTCCGAATTCTTTTGGATACGGATATTGAACTATCGGATATCCGAATCCAATATTTACGGATACTGAACTCCATAAAATCCGTAACGTTACCTGTTCCAGCTCCTCCAGCTCCTTCTCCAGCTCATCCTCATCAATATCGTTGGGGAAGGCCACATTGTTGCTGATAGCGTCCGTGATCTCTCGGGAAATGTCGTGCTGTTCCGCAATGTCGTCCATTATATCGTGCACCTTGTCTATATCACTGTAACAGAAAGAGATGCAAGATTACGATATGGTATTGTAATTCAAGTAAGATATACTGGCAAGTATGGGTGAGTCAAAAACTACAGGAGATTTTCTTAGGAAATCTATCAAGCGGTCTTTAGTTGTATTGGCCTTCTACCTCTTCCTGCTATAATTTCGGGATAAAAAGCCTGTATATTAAAAAACTAATCTATCTATGGCAATTTTCATAAATGGCCGATTAATAGTGTTACACTCTCACAAACTTTAATTATAGGCTTTTTATTATTCTTGCAGCACTATAATTCAAGTATGAATTATCATATTACATTATCATAATACCTACTAATTTTGTGAAGAGGCAGAATTATTTGGGTGCATCCGTCAACTCCTACTTAGCAAAACAACTAGCTGGTAATACATCAACTTCTCATATGATCTACATCGCATTAGAACAACCTCGCTAAAAGACGTCGTAGCAAAAAGACTACTTTTTCAAAATAGGTACAATTGAATACAAAACTGGCCACTTAAAATGTAAAAAAAAAATAACCCTAACCTACCGAATAGTAAGAAAATAGTTTTACTACTCGAAAATACATGCAGTTCGGTAGGTTAGGGTAATTTTTTTTTTTTGACGCGAGTGGTAAGAAAACCTACCAGGAAAATAAGCTATTGAAAAATAATAAAGAAGCAAATCCTTCGCAAGAATGAATAGATAAATCTACGATTACGTGGGAAGTTAGTATCATAAGGTTCCTACGCCGTATCTATGAATAAATGTTTTTAAGTAAGTATACACACCTTAAATGATTTTATTACTGATAGTACTTTTGAAAAAGTAGTCTTTTTGCTACGACGTCTTTTAGCGAGGTTGTTCTAATGCGATGTAGATCATATGAGAAGTTGATGTATTACCAGCTAGTTGTTTTGCTAAGTAGGAGTTGACGGATGGACCCAATTATTTTATCTTAACAAATCTGGGTGCGTCATCTAAATCTGGTAAAATAATATATCCAGGATACAAAATATTTACAGTAGAGCCATATATTGGATCGTGGGTGGAACCACCGCATGGGAAAGCTAGAGAGCTAGCTAAGACATATAAAAAAATGTTGGATAATATTAGGAGAAAGTTAGAATTTATAAGTGAATACTAAGCAGCCTCTATGGTCTAGTGTTTTGAGCGCTCGGCTCACGATCCGGAGGTTCCAGGTTTGATTCCCGGTGGGGATATCTCACAAAAATCACTTTGTGAGACTGTCCTCAGTTTGGTTAGGACATTGCAGGCTGAATCACCTGATTGCCGGAAAAAGTAAGATGATTCCGTGCTTCGGAGGGTACGTTAAGCCGTCGGTCCCGGTTACTTTCTACGGATAGTAGTCGTTACATGAGCCATGTCAGAGGCCTTTGGCGGCTCAATAACTCTAGACACCAGGATTGGTCGGTTGACCATCCACTCGATAAGAAGAAGTGAATACTAACATATCCTTGTGAGCCAGTTTCATTGCATTGGCAGCATCCTTCATAGTGTTCAGCACTTGAGCATTAGTGTTGGCACCTTCCAATGCTTCCCGCTGTGCTTCGATCTGAGTGAGCGTTCCATCAATTTGGGTGAGTTGCTTTTCATAACGCTTCTTGCGCTTGAGAGCAGCGATGGCAGCTGTGAATAGAGTTTTACTATTACTAATTTTACTACATCTTTTCACTATTATGATTAACTACTTCTTCAAAAGAATTAAACTAGGAAACTGTGTAATACAAATATGTATATTGTTCTCAATTGAAAAACAAAATTATAGTAAGTAGGTAGTATAACAAAATTCTAGTTAAATTATCAAAAAGTGAATACATTGTACTTCATATTAACTGTGTACACATAAATAGTGATTAAGGATTGACAATTAGCTAACTGCTTCCACCATTAAAAAAAAGATTCTTTGTTTACAATGCATTAGTCATATTGTAAAAATCTAAACAATTAATTTAAAATACAATGAAAAAGTTCACAATTTCGTTAAGATATCTCACCAGGCGGTGGTCTAAATTAAACAAAACATATTCGCAATGCTAAAAGAATTGTATATTAAACGAAATGTGTTTGATTTGAATGAATAACAAGGTCGAGCGATGATTGCCGTAAAGAGCAACACAACGCAATACCAACATTGAAGTATTGAAGCGTCGAAAATACACATAATATAAACTAACCTCTCTTATTCTTGGTGCCGTTTTTCCTAGCTGTCTGTATTTCTAATTCAATCTTCTTTTCGAGAAACTCCTGCTTTTTCACCAGTAACTCTTCAGTTTCACGTAATTTCTGTATTGCCTCATGAGTGGAAGGCCCCTTTTCCTCCTTCTTACCACCGAATATTTTACCCAGAAAACTCATTTTTTAATCACTAATGAACAGTTTAAAACGGTAGATTTTTCCTAAAAATAATGATTGTGAGAAATCCCTGAGATAAACAGGAAAATATTGAAAAATTGCAATCCAATTCTCTTTTCTTTTTGCAGATTATGCGTCACCTGGGTTGCGTTCAAAAACTTAGTTAGATAATCATTTTATTTCGATGTTCTATTGACGTTATTTATATTCGGGAACAGCTGATCCTTCAAACTAAAATCATTAATTTCTTGATGATAAAGTTTGATTTGAACAATAAATTAAATGATTCAGGCATCTAATAAAAATACAAGCAATTGCTAATACAAAAGATTCAACAGACAGACAATTTAGATTTAAGTAAGACGAATGTTCAGTAAACCCAACATTAGCTCAACTTGTAATTAAAGTTTCAGAACGACTCGACTTCGAAGAATGACATCATGCTTGACCATCTGATTTAATTTGACATTGACAGTTATGACATTTACTGGTACGTATCTTTGTCAATTTATTTAAAAAAACCATTTCATTCATTGTACGATTTCCAATAAAACGTACACCGGCCTTCTGACAAAATTTTATTAAAAGTGGCTCTAAATACATGAGTTAGATCGCTGATTATCATACAAAACTTATTGTTCATCTGTAAATATGGTTCGGGTAATAACACAGGAGACGTACGACGAAGTGGTTAAAGAAAATATCGAGGAGTTTGATATGACCCCTGACGAGGCTATACAGGAGGCTGTAGCTCAGTTTGAGGCCCAGGTAAATTTCGGAAAAACTTAAAATTAATATTTCTTTTACAATTATAAAAAAGTACGATTCAATGCCACTGAGCCAACGGGCTTTGACAAGCCCGTTGGCACAGTGGCAGTGAGAGCGCTTACTGTGTCGGGGGTTGCGGGTTCGATTCCCGCCCGGAGTCAACAATATGTGCAGACATGGTTGTTGGCGACGACGTCTGGGTGTCAATTATATATTATTATAAAGTATTTGTGTATGTATATGTAGTAGTACCAGTTAATTAGATTCCATAACACAAGCTTAGAGCTTACTTTGGGTCTAATCAACCGTGTGTGAATTTGTCCAGGTATATTTATTTATTTAATTAATTAAAATGCGGTTGTAATTTATGACTCATCCTAATTTTGCAGGGAGTGAATTTAGGAAACATTATCAAGGACCTAGCCCTGAGTTCTGAAGACAACCATTTGGTTACTAAAACCGTGTTGAAGTTAAAGGACCTTTGTAGCGGAGAATTTAACACGGAAGAGGTTATTCAAGAGTTGGATGTTCTAAAAGTAAGTTGAATATAAAAGTTATTTATTGTTAAGTTCATAAGAAGAAGTTATGCGTGAACATAAACAGAAGTCTTCAAAATTGAAACATTTATGTTAATTAGTACCTATCAATACTCAAAGTAACGAGAAGTCCTTAGTGTGAGGATGCCTAATGATAAACTAGATGGTCTATAATTTTTTTAAATGCTCTCTCTTAAAATTAATATTATGAATATAAATATTTACTTAAAAGAAGGGTGAAGGCTGTCTTCAAGTGATCCTCTAGCATTAAGGCTTCATTATTCAAAATTGTATTTCACCTATTTATTTTCCATATCCTGTTCTTGTTTGTTATGTGGTAAAGATTTTATTAATGTGTATGTACAAGGAGTGGAACAAAGAAATATTTCAAATATTATATTTTTTACTTTTGATTACCTACTTAGTAACCTTAGATGAAGGTACTACAATAATAGAAAATATCTTTTTTCAGGCAGAATGCAACAAAGACTTAGCCCGAAGAGTTAGAGCTGGCAAAGATGGCGCCTACAAAGTCCTGATTGATTTACTTGCATCAAAATCAAAAGAGTTTCTAGAAGAAATGAGAGAAAAGGATATAAACCTTATTCTTGCTGTCCTGAATACTTTGACAGCGTTGATGGATACCCAGCCCGATTTGTTGGAGAGTAAAGGAATTGATTTGATGAAAACGTAAGTAACCAAAAATTGAAGGATTTCAGATCATTCATTCATTTTCGAATAGGTCAATGGTCAAATGTCAAATTGGTAAACTTTGGTGTTGGAGTTTTTAGACTGCCTAAAGGAAACAACCGGGACCGACTGCTTATCATGCTCTCAGAAACACAGTAGCACTCAGTTAGAAATGCCACTATCGGCCACCCACCCATCTAAGTAGGGGTAGGGTCTATTTCAGATAAGATTCCATAATCAATATAAAAGTTATAGGATAATTTTTACCCTGACATACCCATGGGATTGGGTACAATGCAGGTAATACTGCAGGATGCTGCCAGTCTAGTATGAAACTAGGTAATTAATTAGTGAATTACATCACATCTGTGATCATCATTTGTGATTGGTATTGACTCACAAAGGTGATTCAATCATTTATTCATAGAACTCATTATACCATGATCTATTTATCTATCTAATATATAAAATTCTCGTGTCACAGTTTTCATTGCCATACTCCTCTGAAACGGCTTGACCGATTCTCATGAAATTTTGTGAGCATATTGAGTAGGTCTGAGAATCGGCCAACATCTATTTTTCATCCCGAAATTCCCGCGGGAACGGGTACCGTGGTTGAACTGCTCTGAAACGGCTCGACCGATTCTCATGAAATTTTGTGTGCATATCGGGTAGGTCTGAGAATCGGACAATATCTATTTTTCATCCCGAAATTCCCGCAGGAACGGGTACAACGCGGGTGAAACCGCGGGGCGCAGCTAGTACTAATATAATAAAGCTGAATAGATGTTTTGGTTGTTTGAAGCAGCTTATCTCAGAAACTATCAATCCGTTTTGAATAATTATTTTTGTAATGGGTAGCCTCGCTCAACGGGAAGGTTAAAGGCTATTTGTCATCCTAGAATACCAATGGGAATGGTCACAACAAGTGTAAAATAACTGGGCTAGTAGTAATTATTTAGTTATTTTTTATAATTTTTTCAGTATCCTAGACAATGTGGAAAACGAAGACATATTAATAGCTACACTGAAATGGATTTCCAATTGCTGTATCAAACATGAAATGAACAGGCAAAAGATATTCGCTAAAAATATTCAAGAGAATTTGAAACTCTTCTTAAATGTCAATGGAAATGAAAAGGTAAATTTTTTCTACTTATAAGTGTCAGGTCGAGTGTCGCGAGTGTCAGATTGAGTGTCACGAGTGTCGAGTAGTGTCCCGAGTGATGAGTCCAGCGTGCGAGTGTCAGGTTGAGTGTCGCGAGTGTCGAGTCGAGTGTTGCTAGTGTCGGTACGAGCGCACGAGTGTCAGGTTGTACTAGCATGAGAGTCGAGTCTACTGACATGAGTATCGAGTATACCGGCACGAGTGTCGTGTTTGATATATGAGTATCGTGTCTACTGACACTCGACAGTCTAGTCTACTGGCTAGACTGTCGAGTCTACTAGAGTTACTGTCAAACTATAATGTAACAAATTTCGTGCTAGCACGGTTGTCGATTCTACTTACCACTAATTGATTGTCTTCTGGCATGAGTGTCGAGTGTCTATATAAATAAATAAATCGTTTATCTCTCACCATGTCTCGTGTCACGTATTTTACTTAATTTTTTTGTTGTTGCAGTTATTATTAGTGACACTACAGGTCATTAGAATGTTGACCTTGGACGATGACATTAGATTCGAGTATGGCAAAGCACACGAACATTCCAAAGAGCTAGGAGTGATGATGCTGGAGCCGTTGAAGAACTTGTTAAAAGGTGAGATATTTCTTCTTCTTCTTAAACGTCAATGCTGGGCTCTTGTTGATGGAGTTTTTTCCACTTTTCTCTACCTTCTGCCATTCTATTTAGTTGTAGATTGTAAATCATCCATCTATACTAAAAATAACATTGACTTTTTTTCTAGAAATTCCGTTTGAATGTAATGTGTTTGATGTCATTTAGCTTATACGCCCCGCGGTTTTACCCGCGTTGTGCCCGTTCCCGTGGGAATTTTGGGAATTTTTTTACATAAAAACCTTCCTCTTGAATCACTCTACCTATTACAAAAAACCGCATCAAAATCCGTTGCGTAATTTAAAAGATTTAAGCATACAGACAGACAAACAGTGTGACAGACACGAAAAAGAGACGACTTTATTTTATACTATGTAGTGATGATTTAACATTTTGAAAGTTCAGGTCAAATTTGGGTTCATTTTATCCTAAAAGTCCCATAAGCAAATTCCCTATAATTTTATCTATAAATACATACTTCTGTTAACAGAACACCCAGAACCGCCTCTAGTGTCTGAACTAGTGTCAACTCTATCGTGTGTACTGGTTCGTAATGAACTGTGTGCCGCCGCGGGAGACTGCGAACTGTTGGATGTACTCACCAGAAACTACGACAGACAACCAGTAGTGCATCAGACGGCGAAGTTGTAAGTAGTATTAGTATTAGCCTGTAATGTCCCACTGCTGGGCAAAGGCCTCTCGTCTCACTGACGATATCAGTACAGTGAGGACGATTTCGTAATCACCACGCTTGCATAATGCGGTTTGGTGATCTCAAACCCGAGCCGTGTTTGAAAGTAGAAAGCATGTTTTCGCTCGACCCGGGAATTGCATCCACTAGACCACCTAGGCGTCGCGCTTTCATTAATCATGCGTAAATAAAAAGGCCTCTTAATATTTTATTGTAATTTATTTTTATCTAAAGAACTACTGTTATAACTGTTATAAGTGATAATATAATAGGTATTTAAGTAAATCTTTATAAGTAAATGTGCTAGAGATTTAATGTGGAGAACGTCCTAAAGTAGCTGTGACTTAGTGCCTTTATATAAACTAAATATGAGTATAGTATAGTGAGTACAGAACCAATGACCGCACTTGATAATTGAACAACTAATGTTAAATCTAATAGTGATAATCCTTTGAGCATTTCTTCTTTATCTTCTTGAGCATTTGTCTTGCAGTGGGGTTTTACTTTACTGTGCCTATATTTATTTTTCTTCCTTATAGTATCTATACTAATATTATAAAGAGGCAAAGCTTGTAACTTTGTTTGGGCTAATCTCAGGAAATGCCGGTCAGATTTGAATAATTATTTTTGTAATAGATAGCCACATTCAACGGGAAGGTTAGGCTATTTTTCATCCCGAAAGTTCCACGGAAATAGGCAAAACGCAGGTAAAACTGCGGGGCGGTGCTAGTAAGATTATAAAATTCATGATTTCCTGGTTAGAACCCGCACATTTTTTCAGCCGACTGATAATGCGACCTCAAGAAGTTGCATCTCTGATCATCGAGATGTAACGTCTTATTCTTGACAGTGATCTCATTTTCCAAAAGTCCTCTTTCATGTATCAAATCTGCCCTCAACTTTTCAGTCTCCAGAGACCTCTTCTGCAACAGACTCATGCTATCATTTAAATCTCTTACTTCTTCTATCAGACCCATGAGAGATCCTTCTCTACAATTTTCCACGTTAGGCCTGCATCCTTTGGTATTCAATCTGGTTTGAGCAACTTGTAATCTTTGGGACACCTTCATCATTTCCTCGTGTAAAGTTTCCAGAATATTCTCTGTTTCCACAATCTTCTGTAATGTCAATCGCAGCTGGTTTTCTAGCTCCGTCTTAACTTGCTGTGTTCGTGCTATACGTTCGCTCAATGCTTTGTTCACTCTCATGTCTTGGGATCTCAAGTCCCTAGCAGTGTTGATAAGTATAGCATCAACTTTGGCTCTCAATTGCTTCGATCTTTCTATAGCATTTTTGAATTGGGTCAAAGCGTTAACAGTATATTGTTCCCAAGACTGGACATCTGATTGTCCTTCGAAAAGCTTAGTGGCTCCAGGCGAATATTTCACGTTTTCAGCTTTAGTTTGTAGTTCGGAGTTAAAGGTCTCGTATTTGAAAGCCAAATATTTGTCGCTCCAGTCCTTTTCTAGAGCATTTTTTGCTGCCACGTTCATCTTGAGTTGATTCTCGATTTCTCTCAACATTTCTCTGTGTAATCTCTTTACATTTTCGATCAATGCTGACTCAGTGAACAGCTGTTCTTGAGGCATATCGTAGATAAGGTCTGACTGCATTCGATTCCTTCTCATATCTAAACATTCTTCATTTATATACTCAGGTATAGTCAGAGTATCCATTGCATTTTTCAACTGCTGTCTTTGATGCTCCAGTGTATTTATCTCGGCGTCTATATCTCTTATAGCCCTTTCTAATTCTGCTTTCCAATAGTTGATATGTCTTGCCCGATGTCTGAGTTGGTCAGTACTACTGGAGTAGTCATTGCAGGAAGTCTGATTGACTTTGACGATGCAGTTTTTGGTGATGGAAGTGTTAGTATCAGTGATGTTAATTATTTCTCCTTTGAGTACTTTGTCGTTATGATCGTGCCAGTTCTGCATTGATGAGAGACCGAAGCTTCGGTCGCCGAATGACATGTAGTCGCCATTCTCTGCTGTTGTCATTTTCAAGTTAGTTGGATGATTTTTTTAGTATATCTTATTGCACTTTTGGTATTTTGCAAAGCGTAATTTGCAATTTACTTCAAGGACTAGATTTCCTGCGATTTTTATTCTTTTTTTACAGACTTTTACGATATTTATTTCTTTGACGAAAAATTGCTTAACAATCAAAATATTTGAAACAATTAAAATATTAAGCTATTCTGCAGAATATGAATCAAATAACCTTACGTAGCAAACGTTACCAACCGACTGAGCCTACCCCGAGAGTAAAGAAACTCAAAGATGCATAAAATATACACGTTACTAGGACCAGTTAAATCGATAATGCGTTTTGATTTTTATTGCGGAAGTTATTTACATGTATTCAGGTTAACTTTTGGTCACGCAAGGACTTACTATCAGTTGTAAATATAAAGTAAAACTACCTTTTGCACGGGACTTTGTTTGATCATATCCGAATTCAAAACCCCTCCAGCGGCATACGGCAGAATCGGTTTTCGGCAGAGTCTTGATTGGACAGATTAAAAAAAAATAACCCTAACCTACCGAATTACCAACTTTCTGGGAAGTCAACATTTCGGGATTTCAACATTATAGGAATTCAACATTTTAGGAATTCAACCTTGTGGTCCTAAAGCGGCTTTTTCATCCCTAAATTTGTGGAACTGTACTTCTGCCGTAAGACGATTCTGGCCAAAGCCGAATCTGTCCAATCAAGACTCTGCCGAAAACCGAGTGTACGTTCAAAACCTTGTATTATGTATCTCTTAAAATTAAGAGCTGGGCCTCTTGTCGATGGAATCTTTCCATTTTTCTCCTATTATATGTTAGTATGTTAAAAATTGTACGTCTCAATTATCATGTTTATTAGCCAACTAAACCCAATTTAATCATGAATTAGTAAAAACGGCAGGTAAATTCGTCTAATCTATACTTCTACACTAATTAGGTGATTACGCCTCACGCCACTGAACTGATATCTTCAGTGGGATGAGAGGCCTTTGTCCAGCATTGGGACATTACAGGCTTGTATACTTTTTTAACAAAACGTATACGTACGACCCTCACAATCTGAACCATCGCTAGTATCCTAATATTTGTCTCATTAAATTGTCTTTATCCAACTGTCAAATAAACCAATAATATTATTTACAGAGTGACGGCATTGGCTGGTAATGACGAAGTGAAAAGAGGTCTCGTGAAGAAAGGGATCGCTCCTCTCATTGTGGCTGTACTGAGAAGACATTCAGTGAGTACTGTCTTTAAAAAACCTGTGGAATTTTGAATTAATCGAGTTTTTTATTAAATTTTAATAAAAGATTTAATAAAAAAGGTTAAAATGTTATAGCATGGAATTATTATTTTGACATTACGAGATGTCAGATTAACATCAAAATGTCGTCGTCAGATTAACACCAAAATGTCGTCAGATTATCACCGCAATGTCATCAGATTCAAGAAATGGTTTTGAACTATGGTTTGTAGGGTAACGGCGCAACTACGGCTTTACTACTGAAGAGCATCTCGGCGTTAGTCCTGCGAGAGCCGTCCAACGGGCGAGCCTTCTTCGACAACGGGGCGCCCGAGGTGATCGTCGAGTGCATGAAGATACATCACAGTAACGCTAACGTGCAGGTTAATGTTGAATTATTTGTAGAGAAGCTACCACTGTAAAGTAGACAGTAATATCCCACTGTTGGGTAAAGGCCTCTCATCTCACTGGAGATATCAGTACAGTGAGGAGCATAAGGCATAATCAAAACGCTTGCCAAATGCGGGTTGGTGATCTTTAACCCGAGCCATGTTTGAAAAGTAGCATACATGCTTTTGCTTGAACCGGGAAATGAACCCGAGACCCCAGTCTTGGCAGGCGAGTGCACATACCACTAGACCACCGAGGCGTATACTGACAAGTAAAAAGTTTGTTAAAAAATAACATACAAAATACTTATTCTTACCTTTTTTTCCAGAAAAACGGTTGCTGGGCGATCCGCAACATGGTGGCAAGGAGTCGCGACCTCAACCCAAAGTTCCTCGAGCTGGGAGTCGAATCTGTGCTAAATTCGGCGCTTGAGAAGTTCGAAACCGATTTTGGCTTCGACATAAATTCTGCACTGAGGGATTTGGAATGTGAATGCGTTAAACTAAAGGAACAGTGGACTGGAACGGGCGTTCACTTAGAACAATAACGTCCTGTAATAGGTTTGCAAGATAAAGGCTTTTTCACTCAAGATATGTACAGTGATATGTGTTGCGGAGCGGTGCGGTGGCCGATACACCAATCACAGCCCATTGTGATTGTCAAACAACGCATTGACAGTGTCAAAATCTTTTCGTAATGCATTGTGATTGTCAAACAACGCATTGACAGTGTCAAAATCTTTTCGTAATGCATTGTGATTCGTCATTTGAGCCGCGCACAGCTCCACTCCGCTTCACCCTAACTATATGCACCACGTTTTTGGTCCAATTTTAGTTTATTTAATGAACTATAAACTCATATTAATTTTATTAATTGTTAAATTGAGATTGTGTAATGCCTATTAAAGCACTATGTTATTGATCTAGCAGCTCCCCGCGGTTTTATCTGCGTTGTGCCTGTTCCTTTCGGGAATTTCGGGATAAACCTGTTGAATGTGGCTATATATTACAAAAAATATATTCAAATCGAATTGAGTTTCTGAAATTAGCGCGTTGAAACAAAAATCTGACAGTAAAAATATATTTTGCAAACATGCGTTCATACAGACAAATACACACTAATTACTCTTATTGAAGACATCAGTCATCCGAGCGACATGACTAACGTTAAAATTCCATTTTTCTTTTTCCCCACGGTTGGGGTAGTGTCCCACGGCTGGGCAAAGGCATTCCTATGTATTATTATATTACATTTATCTATAAACGACATTTCTTTTTCTTTTATTCAAAAGACCTACTAATTCTATGTACAGCTTTATAAGCTAATAAAACAAGCATTTTGTAAAAATAAAAAAGTTTAATGATCACAATTAGTTTCATTATTTTCATATTAAGAACATTTTACAGTTACATCATTCGGCCTGTAAAGTTTAAGGTCTTTACATTCAAGAACAAACTGAAAAATCAAATCAATGCAAAAATCTCAGCAATGCTAAGTATACCAATAATATAGTGTGTTCACGGAAATGGCAGCTGTAACATAATATCGACGAAAAGTGCATTATATATTTGTAATGAGTTTATTTCTGTCATATACGTGAATACTGATCATACAGTAATATTAGTATATCTAGTGAATAAGATTCTGCACATTGCATGTTTAAAATTAGATACCTAAACTCAATTTTTTCTTACTTGTCCCAAAATGTTGACCAATGTCGTCAATTTTCCAGTTAAAGACGACTACTCCTGACGAGGAAAAAGGTTTAGAGACAGGTTAAGAATGAAATAAAATCACTTAACCTTTTTCTTCTTCAGGAGTAGTCGTCTTCGGCTGGAAAATTGACGACATTGGTCAACATTTTGGGACAAGTAAGAAAAAATTGAGTATAGCTTGAAAACCCGTTTATTTGGTGACCTATTTATAAAACTAATATTTTACAAATTAATACAAATCTTATTTGTAAAAAATGGCTTCCTTTGCCGCCATATTGGTTTTTGTGATGTCATAATCATTGTAGTTACATACAATCATTTAAAACTTAACTCTTTCTCAAAATCATGGTACAATCCATAATGGCATTAAGTTATATTTGCAATAACTTTTACATACAATTAAGAGCTTAATTACTAACATTAATTAGTAAATTCAATAGCATGTATGTAGATACAGGGCAAAGGGTTTAAGCACAATGTATTTGACAGTAAAGCACAATTAACACAATTCAAGTTGAGAAAATTAAAATTAAAAGTAACAAGTCACGAGCCATCATTTAAATAACTAAAATAAAATGAAATTAAAAAAAACAATTTTAATCTCACTTGCATAAAACAATATCATATTTATTTAATACTAAAATAGGTTAAAAAATCTGAGAGATTCGATACCATCAGAAAATACAACTTGTGCAGTTTGGAATCACTATTCCGCCCGCCACCCATCTAAGTACGGGTCGAGCTGTACGTTGCTTAACAATCTCAAAGAACTAATATCGCTTAGTCAAACTACGCCACGAACGCTACAATGTTAAATTAGTGATGTACAGTGATAGTGCGAATCGGTAACAAATAATACTTGATACATATCCGGATACGGATATCGTCATATCATTTAGTAACAGTACTACTTACACGGGTTTTTACCGTTTTTATAAAGCAAGTAAACCTTTTTTTATGAATGTATTATTCCAAGTAAACTACTTAATTTTTATTTTCCGAAGTTGAAATCATGTAAGTTTTAAAAAGCTTACATCATAAACATGTTTCCTACTTTTTAAACATGGCTCGGGTTTGAGATCACCAACCCGCAATTGGCAAGCGTAGTGATTACGACATCCTCCTCACTGTACTGATATTAGTGAAATGAGCGCAAGGTGGTCAACTGGGCCCGCAGAGCACTGAGCCCACGGGCTAAGTTGACCATTTTTTTTTCTTTAGGGGCGACTCGACCCAAGGGTCAACCCAGCCCGCTTACTTACCGCCTAAGAGTCAATTCAGCCCGCGGACGTAGGTACTATTCGGTAGGTTAGGGTTATTTTTTTTTAATCGACTGAACCTGTGGGCTGAGCAGGCCCTTATCGGTAAATAGTAGTCGTGTGATTAGTGTGGGTCGAGTCACCTATGAAAAAAAACGGAGTGGGTAACTGAACCTGCGGGCTCAGTGCTCTGCGGGCCCAGTTGACCACCAAGCGGAAATGAGAGGTCTTTGTCCAGCGATGAGGAATTACAGGGTAATATTTTTAATTTTTACTTTAACATCAATAATGGTAATTTAAAGATGTGTTACTATGGCACTAAAATAATTAATTTTGAATTGAAACTTCGTTTACGGATACACTTCGCTTTTATTTTACATTTTTATCTGACGTTTCGGCCCGTTTACGTTGTCTTCTGTGGCCGCGGTTCCTGTGAAGGGGCCGAAACGTCAGATAAAAATGTAAAATAAAAGCGAAGTGTATCCGTAACGTAGTTTCAATTCAAAGTGGGTAGTGTTCGCTTAAGAAACTAGTAAAAATGACACTTTTAAAAAGCAAACTTCCTATGTAAGTTACTGTGCCATTCTGTAGTGATGCGCTCTCTCCACAAACTTGGCGTACTTCCACTTCTTGTAGTTCATGATGCTCGGCCCGTTGTTGATGGTGTGCACCATTATCTTTTCATTGTACTCTAGCTTGGGTAATAGCTGAAATAAAAGTAAAAAATATTTAAAACCAGCAGCGCCCCGCGGTTTTACCCGCGTTGTACCCGATCCCGTGGGAATTTCGGGATGAAAAATAGCCTATAACCTTCCCGTTGAATGTGGCTATCTATTAAAAAGAGAATTATTCAAATCAGTCTTATAATTCCTGAGATTACCTCGAACATACAAACAAACAAACAAACTTAAAAAATTTTCCTCTTTATAATATTAGTATAGATAAAAACAATCAGTCTATCATATTCATTATATTTATACCGCCTTATTCATTAAAGCTCTTTAACACTGCTATAAAGTGTTTTATCTCTTTTGCTCTTTGTAAAATAGCGTCTGTCTGAAAGAGACCAACCAAACGATAGCTAGAATGGTGTTAATAAGCGTTTATGAATAAGAAACATAGGACCATATTAATAAACGCGAATTAGGAACAATTTAGCTGTAAAATTGTTTGTCACTTTCTGACATACGAAATTTTCCTAAGAGCAAAAGAGACTGAATACGTTATTACAGTGTTTTTGTTACAGAGCTTTAATAAGACCAGAAACGTTTTACACCTCTTTATCTCTTCGTCATCATAAATTTAAGAGCAAGGCTCTTGTCGGTGAGTCCGAGCAGTCTTCTCCTCTCTCTATCTTGTCTCCCTTATCTCTTACTACAAATACAATAAAATAACGTACCTTAGGTGTCAACAGGAAGTACTGCGCGTTATCACACTCCGTGATCACCCTGACTAGCAGCTGGAACATCTTGCGCTCGTTGATCGGGTCCATGCCTTGGTTGATCTCGTCCACGCATCTGTGTAGTTTAAGGTATTTTAATGAATGTCAGATTGACTTTGTGCTGACTTTATACGGGATTGACAACATTTGTCGAATGTAGTATGAAACAGGATGGCATGTTTATCTCCTACACAATAGTATTGCTGTTTCACTACGCCGAACGCATTGTGCGAGTGAGACAGTGATATTATTGAGTACTAGTGACAGAGACAGATAGATCTTTATCTAATTGACCTTTCTCAATGGACGAAATTCCGCTTGCTCCGCGACCTTACTTTAGTAAGAATATAAATCGTCGACGGATTGTGAACTGAACAAAGCATTGACAATTTAACACATAATTTTTCATTTTGAGTTGAGACTACGTTTACGGATACACTTCGCTTTTATTTTACACTAGCAGCGCCCCGCGGTTTTACCCGCGTTGTGCCCGTTCCCGTGGGAATTTCGGGAATTTTTTTACATAAAAACCCTCCTCTTGAATCACTCTACCTATTACAAAAAACCGCATCAAAATCCGTTGCGTAATTTTAAAGATTTAAGCATACAGACAAACAGACAAACAGACACGAAACAGAGACGACTTTATTTTATAATATGTAGTGATTTTGTATCTGACGTTTCCACGTGACCACGGTTCCTGTAAAGGGGCCGACACGTCAGATAAAAATGTAAAATAAAAGCGAAGTGTATCCGTAACGTAGTTTCAATGCAAAGTGAGTAGTGGTTGGTCGCTTAAACTTAAGAAACCAGTACATAATTTTTCGTTAGATCACAATCTGCCTATAGGAACCCGTAAGATATACGAAATGACAAATCTGTCACCGTTTCCAATCAATAACAATTTGTCAGTGAACTTCCTAAACATAGATAGTACTAGATGCGCCCCGCGGTTTCACCCACGTTGTACCCGTTCCCGCGGGAATTTCGGGATAAGATGTATCCCATGTGTTATTCTGATGTATACCCTATATTACTGTAAAGTTTCATCCAAATCGGTACAGTAGTTTTTGCGTGAAAGAGCAACAAACATACATTCATACATACAACCATATATAAATACATCCTCAAAAAAAAATCGCATTTATAATGCAACTAGCAGCGCCCCGCGGTTTTACCCGCGTTGTGCCTTTTCCCGTGGGAATTTCGATAATATTTAAACATAATTATAAACCTTCCTCTTGAATCACTCTAATCTATTTAAAAAAACCGCATCATAATCCGTTGCGTAGTTTTAAAGATCTAAGCATACATAGGGACAGACAGAAAGCGGAAAGCGACTTTGTTTTATACTATGTAGTGATAGTGAAGTAGGATGTTACCTGAACGGCACAGTGGTGAGGGTCTGCAGCGCCATGAGGTAGAGCGCGGTGGAGAGCGCGCGCTCGCCGCCCGACTGCGCCGTGCGCGTGAGCGGCGCCAGCGCCTCGCCCGCGCGGAACCCCACCAGGATCGACACGCCGTACTTGTCGTAGTCCGTCTGCACAAATATTACCACTTGTCATTACACCTCGGTGTCTAGTAGTATGTGCACTAGCCTGCCAAGGCCGAGGTCCCGGGTTCAATTCCCAGGAAGACATGTTGCCTACTTTTCAAACATGGCTCGGGTTTGAGATAACCAACCCGCAGTAGGCAAGCGTGGTGATCATGCCTAATCATCCTCACTGTACTGATATCTTCAGTGAGATGAGAGGCCTTTGCCCACTGCTGGAGTGGGACATCACAGGCTAACACACACACACACACACACAAAACTTGTCTATTTCTTCTTATGAGGCGTAAAATGTATGTGAGGCGTAAAATGTATGTAATGTGAGTGTACTAATAGTGAGTGAGTAGTAAGTTAGTGGCTATAATAACAATAGAGTACAAGATATAATGCACTCACATCACTGCCCGCCTTTTCCAGTTTGATTTCCCCGGCACAGCCGAGCTTAGCGAACATGTCTCCAAAACTCCTGTTTATATTACGAAGTAGAGTCTCTACAGGCGGCAGCCATTTTTTCCTGAAAAAAGTTCAATATTCCTATTAGTTCGTGTAGGTAAGTAGCCGATCCTGGTGTAGTTTTTAGACCGCCTTAAGACCTCCGACATGGTCTAACGATTAATTAATCGGGACCGACAATTTAAGGTGCCGTCAGCAGGGTAGCGCTCAGATAGAAATGCCACTAATATTCATATGTAACATTTTGGCTATGCTACGCTTGCCATGATTGATGAATTTCCAGTTTTAGGTCGCTAAGCTACTTTTGATATGATTTGCTGCCAGCGAATGAAGCAACCGGGACCGTTTATACAAGAATGTGTAGGCGTCGATATCAGTAAAATGTCTTCAGTCTTCTGGGACCTCGGTTCCTGTAAGAGCCGAGGCGTCAGGCAAAAATGTACCATCCGTGAACGTAGTGTCAATTCAAAACCTTCGGGATGGACCAAAAAGAAATGTATAATGTACCTGAGTGTCTCCAATTTCTTTTCCATCTCCTTGTTGATGTCGCTCGAGTTGTTCACTTCTCTTTTCAGTTTGGATATCATTTTCTCACGTTCCTCATACTCTTTAATAACCTGAAATTACAATAAGTAAGTAAGTAGGTAAGTAAGTAAGTAAGTTGGAATAAGTTACAGGCCAATCCTGGTGTCGGAGTTTTTAGACCGCCTAACGGCCTCCGACATGGTCTGACGATTGATACAATCGGGACCGACAATTTAACGTGTCCTCCGAAGCACGGATATAAGCATTTTAATTATAAAATCATTCATTAACAACAAGAACGTCATAGAGAATAAGAAAATATTGTAACTACCGACTAAAAATCTGTACTTTTGTAATAAAGCTAAATAGTTTGTTTTTTTCGATTGTTTGAAAGCACTAATCCCAGAAACCACCGATCTAATTTGAATAATATTTTTGTAATGGTTAACCATATTCAAAAGGGAAGGGTATAGGCTACTTTACATCGCCAGATATAGTTTTTAAATTGTTCGTTTTACAAGCCATACAACTACAACTATGGTTCAGGGACGCTGGTGAAAAACAATTATTGTGTTTGAAATTTCACATACCTGCAAACTTTACACAATTGCACATTCTAATTCAAATCTCTTTATTATATCAGATCATTACAATTATTTATAATCGTCAAGAAAAGAAGATGCTTTATCTCACCAGCGAACCTGAGCCTTAAGTAAGGCCAGTAATAGGAACAATTTCGAATACCATACTATCATAACTAAACTATCAACTAAAAATATTGTTCTTCATCTATACCTGTTCATCTCCTTGCTCCATACAATCAATCCTAGTTTGCAACTCGTAACAATGTTCCTGTAACGCCGTCACGTCCGATGGCAAAACGTCGAACTCCTCTTTATAAGGAAAGTCGGGATCTTGAGGCAGCTTATTGTTGCAGCATCTTTTGGCTTCAATCAGCTTCTCTCTCGCACTAGATTTAGCTCTAATGAGCATGTTTTCTATGTTTTCCAAAGTTGCTTGCACGTTTCTTAATTCGCTCTTTAATTCGCGTAATTGTGACTCTTGTTCGACGATCGAGTTTCGACTGAATTCGAGTTTTACCTGTAACAACGGGTATCATTTTAATTATATGACGTTTTTAATAAAATAAGCTGACCCCATTACTTCTCACTAATATTAAAACGAGGTAAAAAAAATTTTTGTTTGTTAGAATGTTCTTCTCTTTGCTAATCTCGGGAATTATTTATCCGATTCGAATCATTATTTTTAGCCACATTCGTGGGAGGTCATAGGTTATTGTTCATTTCGAAATTTCTACATGAGCAGGCACAACCCGGGTAAAACCGCGGGGCGCTGCTGGTTTTTTAAAAAGCTCCTTAAACAAATCTATTTATTATCATCTCTAAAATGGCTTAGCAAAATTATTTTATTCAAATAATCTATATCTCTTAATGAAATTTTTCGACAGGAATTTTTCAGCATTTTAAAAAAATATTTTGCACATTCTTTTTAGCTTCACATACCAAACGTGTGAAAATTGAATAATAAAAGCCTTAACCTAGCCATTGTTATTATTAAAAGAGGTACATTGATGCTCAATTTAATATATGTCGGAGATGGACGTATAATCGAGCTATAGAAGTTAAAGAGTAGTTTGTAAATTCAACTGACTGATGGAATCTGTAGTGTTGTTATTCCGTGACGTGAGTTCTACCTTCGTGGTGTAGTCTGTGGTATGAGAATAGACTATGTTAAGTCTGTGGTGTTACGCACTATGACAGATGACAGTTGTTCGATAGAGGGATGTGAGCTGGTTTGGTATTCTGTGGCAGTGAGTGAGTGAGTGAGTCTATGATAAGAAAAGATGGCGTACATTAGACGTGGTGGGACGAATGGAGATGGTTGGATGGGGATTACATTGGAACGTAGATTGGAGGAAGGATGGGTTGACGACATCACGATCGTATTGCGAATCGAGTATAGGATTAGGAAAAGATTCTATGGCGTGGACAGGACGACTATGGGGTGTAGGGAGGTCGTTTAGGTTCCATCAATTAATTGAATCTAGACGTATCCTAACTGTAATCTGTAATCCATGATGATCGTGTGTAAAATACAAGCAATGTCATTGTAATGAAGTCCTGTGAGTTATTATTTCAAGATCAAGACCTAGAAATCCTAAGATGTTGGATTGACAGTATAATGCTCGTGCTTATCCTGATGTGACATGTCCCCAACATCAGAAGTGGGATAAATATCGCTGTTCGGCCGACATCAGAAGTGGGATGATTATCGAGGTTACCCGACATCAGAAGTGAGATGATTATCGCATGTACCCGACATCAGAAGTGGGATCAAGATCGCTATTGCCCACCGTGCATCTAGCAGAGAATGATAAAGATCGCTATTGCCCACCGTGCATCCAGCAGAGAATGATAAAGATCGCTATTGCCCACTGAGCCTGGATTGCCCACTGTGCTGAATATCATATCGCCATGGATTGTGTTCAAGATCAACCACGGAGCTAGGTTTATGATAAGATGAAAGAATATTGAGAGCTGCAAGCTGAGCTCGTTAGTGCATGTTATCGACGACGACGACGCGACGACGAGATTGAAATTCATGTACCTTCCCCTGGATTATGAAGCTCGTAGTGTTCGGAGATATGTCTGAATCATCATCCCGCCAAGGGCGCCACTGTCATGCGCTTTGCGTAGTGTTTGTTTTGCAATTGGTTATAAAGCTTGGAATGTTCTGTGAGTATAGTTAGTTAGTTTTCTACTCTATTGTGGAGTTAAGAAGGTAATTATGAGCTTCCGAAAGAGTCAAGTGTAAACTTGTACGTAATGTGATATGTTCTAATATGTTTTCTTATTTTCATGTTGGTTCAATGCTGGTAATTGTTGTGAGCATTGATAAACCTCGTCCAGGGAAGAACGTGGTTCTCTTCTCAATCCTGTTACCTGAGGAATATGAGGGATTGCGGTAATGATTGGTATGAATTGGCGTATTGAAGTATCTTAGTTGGAAAATATCCGGTGAGCTATTTTGTGATATTTGAGTCAGTTAACATTGAGAGTTTTGTAGTGAATCTTCGTACCACTTGATAAAGTAGAAAGCTTATTGAAAGTATTTTGGATTGTTTATCCCGTTGTAAAATATGAGAGTATGAGTAAGGGTTTCTATGTGACTATGTGACTTATTGAGTTCAATGTTCGAAGTCGGCGATGGTCGTGGTCTGGATTGACCGTACTGTGGAGTGGTCTGCTGAGACCGTGTGTTGTTGAGCAATGTGATTGCTCGTCGGCTCGTTGCCGTGACTAGACGTGACTAGACAAGCTTACTGTTACTTACTCATGGCTCATATTGTAATGTGCATTTGAGATTAATAGTCTATTGAAGTTAAAGTTGAAAATGACGTGGTACCTAGTATTCATGTGTTACATAGCATTGATGATTCCCGATTGATAATAATTTTAATTAACTTTTGATTGAAATCAAGAATTTTAAGGAAGAACAAGCTTCTTAATAGTCAGGTTGACCGAGCGAGTGCAAATTACTGTGGCCGCGAGGTTTAGAGGAAAACGAGTACACAATCTAATGTCATTGACTGGTATAGGAAAATGCCTGAAGGGCAAGTACCCATTGTTAGTGATTCTGAGCCTTGTGAGAATGAACTGTAGTCACTTTTGACTGTGTGGTAACTAGTTGTGCGTGTCCTCTTGAGTCAGGGATGATCAGGGCTATGGGTGATCACTGGGATGATCACGGGAGTGACTGATCACAGGGATGATCAAGGTCATGGATGATCACTGGGATGATCGCGAGAGGGACTGATCACAGGGATGATCAGGGTCATGGGTGATCACTGGGATGATCACAGCCAGTCACAGGGATGACTGCGTATTAGGGCTACGGGGATAGCCGGACAATAGAGACACACACACTTGACTTTTACTTTGATTTGAGATTAATTTAATTTTAATGGGTATTTGCGCCTGACGATGTTCTAGTTCTAATGTTTAGATAAGCAATGTGATCATGAATATTGAGATAGTTAAAATTGTTGATTGGAAAATAATAATAGTTTGAGCTTTACTAAGTCTTTCGTTGAAGTAGTTAATTAGGTCAGGAGTGACCGAACGATGGTGATCGTTACACGTTGAAAGCTTTGAACTCTAAACGTACTTACGAGTACGCGCATGATAGGTTAAGACGGATGCCCGAGGGCAAAGTACCACTTGAGGTAGAAGAGACTGAATCTGGGGAGGATGGTGGGGAATCTTAGTTCGGCTGGTCAGACAATACCAGTGGCCATTTCGTAGCCGTAGTCCGTTAGAAGTCGGTATCTGCTTTGAGTAGACCGTGGATGCGCGGTAGCGGGTGGCTCTGGTGGAGGTCGGGTCTGGTAGAGACCATAGATTCCGAGGGAATCGGCATTCGTGGAATGCAAGGAAACGAACATGAGGTTCGATGGAGGGGCTTAGTGAAAAGCCACAGGCCACGAATAAGATTCCTGCCGTATGCTTAAGGATCACGGGGTTGCTTTAATGATTGTAAATAGTGGATGAAAGTGGTACTTTGCTGCTCTAGCATTTTTTTCGGTTATTGTAACTTCTTTAAAGTGTTTTTTTCTGTTCTTTCTTTTTAAGTCTTTTTTTAAGTCAAAAGAAAACAATAGTTTTGCCAAGAAGTTTATTTCAATTTACCTTCTCAAAGTTGAGTTAATACTAAAGTTGGGTGTCAGGAGTAGCCGAACGGTATGTACTGTGCTATGTTTTTATTGTTACAGAATAACACACGAGGACGTGTGCTAGCAGGATGGCCGTGTCGGAGATGGACGTATAATCGAGCTATAGAAGTTAAAGAGTAGTTTGTAAATTCAACTGACTGATGGAATCTGTAGTGTTGTTATTCCGTGACGTGAGTTCTACCTTCGTGGTGTAGTCTGTGGTATGAGAATAGACTATGTTAAGTCTGTGGTGTTACGCACTATGACAGATGACAGTTGTTCGATAAAGGGATGTGAGCTGGTTTGGTATTCTGTGGCAGTGAGTGAGTGAGTGAGTCTATGATAAGAAAAGATGGCGTACATTAGACGTGGTGGGACGAACGGAGATGGTTGGATGGGGATTACATTGGAACGTAGATTGGAGGAAGGATGGGTTGACGACATCACGATCGTATTGCGAATCGAGTATAGGATTAGGAAAAGATTCTATGGCGTGGACAGGACGACTATGGGGTGTAGGGAGGTCGTTTAGGTTCCATCAATTAATTGAATCTAGACGTATCCTAACTGTAATCTGTAATCCATGATGATCGTGTGTAAAATACAAGCAATGTCATTGTAATGAAGTCCTGTGAGTTATTATTTCAAGATCAAGACCTAGAAATCCTAAGATGTTGGATTGACAGTGTAATGCTCGTGCTTATCCTGATGTGACATGTCCCCAACATCAGAAGTGGGATAAATATCGCTGTTCGGCCGACATCAGAAGTGGGATGATTATCGAGGTTACCCGACATCAGAAGTGAGATGATTATCGCATGTACCCGACATATACGTCAAAAGTTAATAGCTATTTTAATTATCAACATATATATTATATTTTTGCTAAAAAAATACAAAACTCAACTGAAAACTCAAGTACTTTGTATTCTTTAAATAACACGATAAAAAAATATTTAACAATACGTATTTGCGCTGTAGTATACTCGTGTATGTTAACATTTTTTTGGTGTGTATAAATACGTACCTAAAGGCATTTTTAACAATCCATACAAAGTGTTAGGTCGTACGCAGATTCAAAATAGTATATTTTAAAATACTTTTCGTTTTCATTGCATCATTTATAAATGTCTTAGTGAATTTAAAATGTGTAATAAATATACAATATTAAACAAATGCATCTACTTTGGAAAATAAAACAAAAGTGGATAACATGCAATTGATTTGATTTAATTTAAAGCATTGTTGCTTAGTGTACACTGTATCTGTATAGTGTACAGTAGTACGTGAAAGTGTTAAGTAAAATAAAAGCATTATGATGACCCCTTTACTAAGACAGGTAAGATTATGATTAACTGAAAACTGTTTTTTTCGCGTTAGAAAGTTAATAAAGCAAGTAATAACCATTGAGTTATATGCACTAACTTACGTATACATGTAAGTCAATGGTAATATCTTACTTTTTATTTCGCGACGTTTCGATTCGACGATGCAATCCCCTCGAAGTACTAAACTAATGTACAAATCGCGTAAGTTTAAAAGTCTTGAAAACTTTCCTCTTAAAAGAATTTGTGAAATTTTATAAATCATTCATTTCACGTAGGCTAGTGGCCAACCCTGGTATCGGAGTTTTTAGATCGCCTTAAGACCTCCGACGTGGTTTAACGATTGAAACAACCCGGACCGACTGCTTGACGTGCCCTCCGAAGCACGGTAGCGCTCAGATAGAAATGCGACTATCAGCCACCCATCCAAGTAAGGGGCGAGCTGCACGTTGCTTAATAGTCGCAATGAACTATCGGTTATTTTTCATCCTAAAATTCCTAAAAGAAAGGAGACAACTCTAGTAAAACCAACGGAAGCTAGTTTTCAATATCAATGCAAATTAAACTATCCAAAAAATCCTACTAATATTATAAATGCGAAAGTTTGTGAGTATGGATGTATGTACTCGTATGTATGGATGTATGAATGTATGTTTGTTGCTCTTTCACGCAAAAACTACAGAACGGATTTGGATGAAACTTTACAGTATTATAGGTTATACATCAGAATAACACATGGGATATATTTTATCCCAAAATTCCCGCGGGAATGGGTACAACGCGAGTGAAACCACGGGGCGCAGCTAGTATTTAATAATTTCTACCTGAAGCTAAATGACTACATTTTTCGAAATTATTTATTCAGTGTGTTTGGTTATTCAAAGTGTCGTTGATCTGTAAACATAAAAAATAAAAAAATATATTTTGTTTATTGAAGGTCAATAAGCAAAAATCACATTGTTATAATGTAAATGCAGAAGTGTGTGGAGATGAATGGATGGATGGATGAATGTCTAATGCTCTTTCACGGTAAGCAAGTTCGAAAAGGTTAATGGCAAAGCCTAGTGTAGGAATTTTTAACCGCCTCAACGCCAGGATAATAGACAAAATATTTTGCAAAAATCTCATTAGTAAACAATAGTAGTTCATTATTAAACTGAGTACGTCAGCATATAGCAAGTACTTTCATATGAATGCAGAAAAAACTGTTACTTTGCCCATCATTGCCTCACACGTCTTAATGTTTATCTACGCCATTTGAAGGCAAAAAAATGGAGTGTCAGAATAAAACTCACAAGCAACGCCCAGCGTTGTACTCGTTCCCGAGGGAATTTCTGGATGAAAAATAGCTAGTAACCTTCCCGTTGAGTGTGGCTATCCAGTACAAAATTAATTATCCAATCGGATCGAGACTTTCTGTGATTTGCACGTTCAAACAAAGAAAATAACAAACTTGAATATATTATACAGATGACTTCACTTCACAGTTGACGTCGTTCTGTTTAAAAAATATTAGCCCGAAGAAACATAATATTGCACCAGTAACAATTCTCCTAATTTTTGTTAATTTTCCAAATGTCTCCTTCAAAATGTTCCAGCTATTCGTGGCGGGATCTCCTCAGCTTGCCGCGCTGTCCGTAGGCGGCGCAGTCACCTACCCTAGTGTACTCTTACAACAACTGACTGGAAACCAGACCAATATACACTTGGACTTGCATACTTCATCGTGGATAGGTAAAAAATATAGCAATTTAGATCTTTAGTTCTTTTTCTTAACCCATATTGTCTCACTGCTGGGCAATGGTGGGAGACCAAATATTTACAACACTCCCATAACTATATTTTAACCCTCAAATACTTAAGTCATTAAAAAAAGAAGGGAGTTATTTTAAAACTATTCCATAGAACTAAAGGAGTCCCTAATTACACACAGGGTCGACTATTTATCAATATGATTAGAGAGATCATTTGTAAGGATGAAAATCTTTAAAGAAAACAAGCAACGAACTTCAAATGATCCCAACCCTAAAATGAATACTAACTTATCATCATTACATTTCCAGGTTCAATCCACGGACTAGCCGGGATCCCAAGCATCTTGATGCCAACAATCATGCAATGGAAAGGCAGAAAAATGGCTTTCCTCATATCTTGCGTAATCAGCATCTTTGGATGGATCCTCGCCTATACAGCTCAAAGTGCTACCGCGATACTCATCAGCGAATGCTTCCATGGATTGGGTAACAACAGTCTTCTCGCTGTAAGTCTACTCAGCATGAGCGAAATGGTAACACCGAAGTTTAGAAGTGTATCCATGGTCTCATTTCATGTGGTCCAGTCAACAGGCATGGCTTTGATGGGAATAATGGGAAGATTTCTCCATTGGAAGACTGTTAGTCTAGTCATGTGCACTCCCATGGTGATAGCTATGGCAATGGGATGCGTTTGGCCAGAGTCACCCTCATGGTTGGCTTGGAAAGGACAGTTTGATGAATGTAAACGTGCCTTTATTTGGCTGAGAGGAACTGACGATCTTTCGAAAAAGGAATTGGAAGAGTTGATCAACGCGCAAAAAGAACAGATAACGATAGACAAAAGAAAGAAAGAGACGGCATTAAAACGGTTTTGGAGAACTTTGACCAGCAAAGACTTTTACATGCCATGCTTCTTTACGTTTATATTACTGAATTTAACTTACTGGAGTGGCAGCTTGATAATGCTTATATACTCAATACAGATGATACAAAAAGCGACAAAGAACGAAGCAGTCGCTCTTTACGGTCCCGTTATAATGAACTCCATATTATGCGTATGCGTCGCTTTAAGCGCAGTCCTGATAAAGCGATTTCCAAACAAAACAGTTCTATTAACGAGCACAGTTTGTACTACAATATGTTTGATAAGCACTGCCTTTTTTAACTTCTTGCAAGTAAAAGGTGTTATAGCTGAAGATTCTCTGGTTTGCTTGTATTTATTGGTGGTTTATATGATAGCGACTAGTTTAGGAGTGTTACCTATAGTTTTTACTGTTGCAGCAGAGTTGATGCCTGTCAAACATAGAGGTTTAGGAGGAGCTATGTACGTCATTTTTACATGTTTATCCCACGCATCATCTTTGAAATCAGCGCCTTACTTATTCTTATATTTAGACTTATGGGGTACTTTACTTATTTACGCAGCAAATGCAATAATTTGCGGGTTGATTGTATGGAGATATGTGCCTGAAACTAAAGGGAAGACTTTGCAAGAAATTGAAGATTATTACAATACGGGAAGTTTTGGCAAAAAACGACTTATAGTTAAGGATACAGAAATGTTTGTATTCGAAAATGAAACTTGTCAATTTTAATTAATAATGTGAGCACTGATCAGTGAATTTGTAAAATGTTCTTTACTCTATGTAAGAGCAGTAAAAGGAGTTATGTATAATAGAATCCAATAAATAATGAAACAGAATAAATGCCATTTTAAACTTTAGTAAATATAGTACACGGGTTTTTTGGCGGAAAGAGTTTTAAAGCAACATTTTGTTAAGCTAGTACTAATCTATTTATTATATAAGTGTAGATTACCAATGTAAGTGTCATCACTACGCTATTTGTTAAGGTACCTAAAGAGAATAAGTATATCATACAATTACTATGTCTTAAATTACAAACATTGACAAAAAAAAATACGCATCATAATATTATAAAATAAATAAATATACCTGGACAAATTCTCACATGGTTAATTAGACCCAAAGTAAGCTCTAAGCTTGTGTTATGGAATCTAATTAACTGATACACTGAATATATAATTGACACCCAGACGTCGTCGCCAACAACTATGTCTGCACATATTGTTGACTCCTTATTATTAAAGCCATTTAACTATTTCGTGCTACAGCTGTGAAAAATATATTTTTAAACAACTTTAAATACTGTAGTAGGAGGTTCGTACAGGAAGACAATCATAAAAGAGTGTGTCTGTTTATTTTGCTAGATGATGAGAAAAACGACATGCTTTTGTTTACACTTTATAATCTTTATACAATATATAATTCTACTGTACGTGTGTATGTCACTGAACTCCTCCTAAACACCGATTTGATCGTCTTTTTTTGTATGCATGGATGGTTTAGATTCTCACTAGCGACATCTATTGGGTCGCGGATGGGACCACCGCGCGAGACAGCTATTAGTATAGATATGATGTCTTGTCGCTTGTATTCGTTGTACTAAGGGTAAATCCCCGCGTCCCTCATGCCGAGAATACTTCGACATTACTCGCAATGACTATAAGTTATTGTTGTCGTTCAGTTGTATGATCCGCGCGATCGCAGACAAAGTAAGTAAAGCTAGTTAACATAAGTTAAAGAAAAACATAAATGTTGAATAACTATATTAGTTTTTCGGTATCATGGGAATGGGTTAAGTGTGTGAGGCCCTTTTAATTAATATTTGAATTAAATCAATTACTATTCATGAATATTCGTGCGTCAGAAACCAGATACAACGATGACTGTCTCACCGTTTTTACGTCAGGTACGTTATTATTTTATTTTATGACTAACAGCGTCTGTGTTTTTGTCCACGATATGCCCGTTCCCGCGGTAATTTCGGGATGAAAAATAGCCTATAATCTTCCCGTTGAATATGGCTATCCATTATATAAAATAAAAATTCACTAATTGCTTTTTAAGAACACAAAAATTACATCACTACATAGTATGAAACAAAGTCGCTTTCTGCTGTCTGTCTGTCCCTATTTGTGTTTAGATTTTTAAAACTACGCAACGGATTTTGACGCGGTTTTATAATAGATGGAGTGACTTAAGAGGAAGGTTTATATGTATCAAAATTCCCGAAGTTCCCACGGGAACGGGCACAACGCGGGTAAAACTGCGGGCGCTGCGTGTATCTTATAAAACTAAAAATTACTTAATTAATAAAAATAAATTGGAGAAGTCTCAGCTTGTGCTGCTCAGATTATGCTACTCTGAGCTGAGCTGGTAAGTTTATTTAAAAACCAAACAAACGAAAAGACAAACTCTTCAGTTCTTTTATATTAGTACCTATAGATTATTTGAGCCTTTTTATAATCCTTGTCATTGTTATCTTTTAGATAAATTGCAATGTTAAAAGTCTTTGTCTTGCAGTGGGATTATAAAGGTAATTGCGTTTTGTCTTGCGAATAACATTTTAATTAAACTTAATTTTATATATTTTATGACAATTTCCTTGAATGAAATTAAACAATAGTTAGTTAAATAAGATGTGATTTCATGATTAACTTCAGTTACGAAATATCCAGAAAGCGTCTCGCGGTTTTACCCGCGTTTTGCCCGTTCCCGTGGGAATTTCGGGATTTTTATACACATAAACCTTTCACTTGAATTCTAAGAGCTTACTTTGGGTCTAATTAACCGTGTGTGAATTTGTCCGGGGTATATTATTTATTATCCGAAAAAAATACATATATAGCATGACAAAGCTTTTTTTATAGACAGCATATGTGAAAGAACAATAGGAATGATTTAAAATTTACGGGTATGTGTTAAAATGTTCTGAATATAACAATTTATTGTATAACATGTTAAGACGCTGTGGAAAAGGAAGACATCAGTACTCCTCACTGTACTGATATCTTCAGTGAGATGAGTGAGAGGCATTTGTCCAGCAGTGGGATATTACATGCAATCTTAACTCTGTCATGTGAGGATAATCTCAATCTATTAAAATAAAATAGGAAAAAAAACAATAGTGTTTTAACCTTACGCAATTTGTACAGCCAGAAAATTATTAATTATTGTTTTACAGTAAGGGTGCGTTTTCATTAAGGCAGAGAGGAGCACAAGTGACCAATCACAATGCGTTGTATGGAATCACACCTAATCTTATTGTTATTACCCTATTTCTCAGTTCGTGGTGGCCCTTTCCACGCAACTCGCGGCATTTTCCTTGGGCGGAACAATCGCTTTCCCATCACTACTCATAGAACAAGTTAAAATAAACGGGTCTTCGGTAAACCTCGATGTTCACACTACATCGTGGATAGGTAAGTTGAATTATATATACTAACATAATAAAGCAGAAGAGTTATTTATATCCTACACTTTGAAGTTACTACATTTTGAAGTTGGTTTGATTTTTTTGCAAAAGATTTTTGCGTTGCGTTTCTTATCATGGTGCTAGTTTGCAATACCATAAGAATTATCATTTCATGTCTTGCCACTAGAGCTATGCCACAAAATATTTCGTAGCCAAGCTACGCTAAGCTTGAATTTTATTCGTAGAAATCAAAGCAACGTATCATAGTATAATTCTGGGTAACTTATTATATTAATTTAATTTCATTTGTTAACAGGATCAATCTACGGTTTGGCCGGAATTCCAGCAATTGTCATGCCCATGATTGCTCAGGAATTTGGCAGAAAATGCGGTTACTTATTAGCTTGCTCCTTCTTAACAGCTGGGTGGACAATTGCATTATTCGCAAATAGTACAGCTTTAATACTCACCAGCGAATCATTCCACGGATTAGCAACAAACTGTGTTCTACCTATGGCAGCTCTAAGTAACACAGAAATGCTAGCACCAAAATACAGAATGATTTTTATGCAGATCTTATCATTTATGATGGCGGTAGGACTAACAACTGTAGGCATTCTCGGAAGATTTTGTAGTCTCAAGACAATAAGTTGGATAATGTTAGTACCTACTTTGGTAGCTGTAGCGATTGGACTTACTTGGCGCGAATCACCACCGTGGTTAGCATGGAAAGGAAAATTTGAGAAATGTGAAGAAAATTTCCTTTGGCTTCGTGGTAAAGATGATTCTTCTAATAAAGAGTTGACTGACCTTTTAATATCTCAGAGAGAGAATTTGAGTGTAGTACGAAACAGTGGACAGTCTCCGTGGAAAACTTTTAAGAAGAATATTGCTAGCAGAGATTTTTACATGCCAAGCTTTCATATATTCATGTTAATGAATTTGTTGTATTGGAGTGGCGGTGACGTGGTACTGATATATTTCATCAGCATGGTCAAGAGAACGACACAGAACGAGAACGCAGTCTTCTATTCTAGTATTGCCATGTACTCAATCATATTGTGTGGATCAATGACAACCAATTTCTTAGTAACGCGATTTAAGAACAAGTCAGTTCTATTGTTCAGTTCTTGTGGTGTCACATTATCTTTGATTTGTGCATTCATTGTTTCAGCACTACAGAGTGCAGGAGTGTTATCTAAAGACTCTTTAGTCATTATGTTCATTTTGATCGCTTTCACAGTTTTTAACAGTCTGGGAATGAATGCTTGTGTGTTCATTATATCATCTGAATTGATGCCTGTTAAGCATAGGAGTTTAGGCGGTACCTTATACATTATATCTAACTGTATTCTGTACGCGTCAACGCAAAAAATATCACCGTACTTAATAGAATACCTTGGTATGTGGGGAACATTTTTGATTTTCGCTTTAAATGGAATCTTCTGCGGTTGGTTCGTATGGAAATGTATACCTGAAACTAAAGGCAGGACGCTACAAGAGATTGAAGACTTTTACGTACATGGGAAGTTTATTAAGCGGAGGCAACCGTCTTTACAAGATAGGAGCTTAGAAGAATTGTAGCGCAATGAGAGATGTTGCAGACCATTGATAGATCATATATCATAACACCTAAAACTCGAACTTACTTACTTGCCTGGTACCTGACCAGCACCAGACAATAAAAAAATTACAAGCTTATACTTAACTATATCTGCATCCTATTCTTCAGCGCTTTATGAATAGTCAGCCAATAAGTGTGAGCAGTCAGGCCTTCGATCATCAATACACAACTAGATATCGGGTCACGTACAATATCAAAGCTAAAAACTGTCCGCGTGGATGACGTGTGACAGCTTATTTTGTTTACTACGGAACTGAAACAAAAGTTTTAAAACAGTTCGAAGCTCAACCTAATTACAACCATGACATCTAGCAATAAAGTAGCAAATCCTATGAATAAAATAAGAGCTCACTTTTCAAATGAGGCCTTTTTCACCGAGACGTATTTTTTGCGCCGACCCGACATCTAGTTGTGTATTGTTGATCGAAGAGTCAGGCCATAAAATGGAAAAGAGATAGATATGTTTTTTGTTACCACTTTTATAAGTGGCTCGTAAGTGGAAGTGAGAAAAGACATAAAGAAATGGCAATGATTTATAGCCTACTTATCCCGTTTATATTGCATGATATGGCATGATTGCAGTGCAATCAAGTCCTTTTTTCTATTTCATGATAAAAAATGGTTCAATTTATTAAGCCTTAATAAAGAATATTCTTGACGCAAATAATAAACGCTTTTAACATTAAATAAAACATGTTCAAATGTCTTTATTCGTTTTATTTTCACACGTCCATAAAAGTCTATCGTTATATAAAAATTGGACAATTGTTTAGTTATTCTCAGTGCGTTGGTTTATATGTAGTCATAAATTATACTTCAATTTCGTGGCAAGACAAATTAGTCTATAATTTTTGCTAATGTTCTTTCACGCAGAAAGTCATCATTCTCCTTAAATCAATTGTAGGATGTATAAAAGAATGTGACTCCATACAATATAAAATTAACATCACACAGATGCAAAATATTTTTTTATAAACCGAACTTTTTTTTAATTTTTTTATTAAACCTGTTTTGTCCCACTGCTGGGCAAAGGTCTCCCCCAATTCTTTCCACCTGGATCTATCTTTTGCCACTTCTTTCCGCTCTTAGTACAAAAAAAATCTTTTACTTTTTGACCAAATTAACGCATTTGTTTGAAAACAATTGTGTATGAGACTTGCTGATTGCAACGATGACCGATTTACCATTGAGACAGGTGCGTACAATAATATATTATATTTTAATTTGAAATTAACGCCTCCGTTGTCTAGTGGCATTTGCCAAGCTAAGGTCGCGTACAATTTGCAGGTCGAGCGGAAACGTGTTTCCTACTTTTCAAATATGGCTCGGATTTGAGATCACCAAACCGCCTTAGGCAAGCGTGGTAATTACGCTTCATCCACTTCACGGTACTGATATTTTCAGTGAATGAAGTGAATTCAGATGAGAAGCCTTTGCCTTTGCAGTGAGACATAATAAGCTGATATTTACTACTTAAATTAATCTCTTTGTATGGATACCCAAATTCAACGAGACAGTTATAGACTATATTTCATCCTCGAAATTTCCACGGGAACAGGCACAAAGCGAGTAAAACCGCGGCGCTATTAGTAAAAAAATACATGAAGGAAATTTTAACATATAAATCCTCCATATCTTAGCACCATCTCAGTGTTAAGCTCTTGGGCTCAAGCTTCCCCCGCCTTCCTGAAAATTTAATTTAGTTTTATAACATTTTTATATTCCAGTTACTGGTGGCAATATCCCCACTGCTGGCGTCATTCTCGAACGGCGGAGCTGTCACGTTTCCATCCCTATTGATGAGAGAAATCACTACAGAAGGATCTTCGATACATCTCGACGTGGACACAAAGTCTTGGATTGCATAAAGTAAAAGTAATATTTTTGCCGGTAATACCTCATAGCTAGGCAAAGGCCTACACATCAAAAATATTTAAGTCGATGCTATTACCTCGGATACCTTAAGGCGGTCTAAAAATTCCCACGCCAGGGTTGGCCGCTAACCTACGGCCAAATACTAACAAGCTTTTACTTTATTGTCTTGCATACAAACCGAACGATTTGATCACAGACAGAAACCCAGATCATGTGACTTTAAATAAAATATTGTGAAAACGAATCGTATTTTTCAGATTCAATATACGGCCTCACCGGTATCCTAGCAATCTTCATGCCAATGGCAGCGCAGAGATACGGACGGAAGCGTGGGTATCTGCTAGCCTGCTCCTACCTCAACATCGGCTGGGTCCTCTCGCTCGTCGCCAACAACCCTACAATGATCCTCATCAGCGAATCTTTCCACGGATTAGCAACCAACTGTGTCATACCCATCATGTGCTTGAGCGTCACAGAAATGATATCATCCAAATACAGAATGTGGATAATTTCACTGGCCTCCATATGCATGTGTTTGGGAATGGCTACAGGCGGAATTTTAGGAAGATTTTACAAAACTATTAGCTGGATCATGTTTGTACCCGTTTTCGTTGCTTTTGTAATTGGACTATTGTGGCCTGAATCACCACCATGATTGGCTTGGAAAGGTGAATTCATTAGATGTGAACAGAACTTTATCTGGTTGAGAGGTGAAGATGAAGATTCCAGCAAAGAATTGACGGAACTGTTAGCGGCACAGAAAGCAAACATCACAATCAAAAAGAAAGATATAGGAAAATCATCTTGGAAATTGATGTGGCAAAATATGACTAGTAGAGACTTCTACATGCCAAGTTTGAGACTTCTACATGCCAAGTTTCCACATATTCATGTTAATGGCTTTGGAGTGGAGGCGACGTTATACTAATATATTTCGCAGATATGGTCCAAAAATCTACGCAGAACGAAAACGCAGCGTTTTATTCTAGCATGTAATCTATAGTATTCATCGGATCTTTAGTAACTAGCGTGTTAGGAGGCCCCTAGACCTACAATAACATTGTACAATATATTTAATTGTGCAATAAGATTGAATTGCGTTTGGATCCAAACGGTCAATTATATTGCACAATAAGAAAATTGTGCAATGTTTTCTTGTTCAGTCGGAGAATAGTTTGATCCCGAGCAACATGTCAAATATTGCGCAATACTGACCCTACACGAAGCAATATTGTTCAATATTAAATATTGTACAATAAAAATTAAACTCGCTCAAACTTTCGTTCAATCATTGCGCAGTCTTCAATATTAGCCCTAGACGGTTAATTATATTGCACAATATTCAATACTGCGCAATATAATTGAGCGTTTAGGGGCCGCCTTAGTGACACAACTGAAGAATAAAACTGTACTCCTATTCAGCGCTTCTGGAGTAGCTTTATCATTAATTTCAGCTCTAATCGTATCAGCATTGCAAAGCGTAGGAGTAATATGCAAAGATTAATTAATATGTATGTATATTTTGATAGTTTATACATGTTTCAACAGTCTAGGTATGAATGCTGTAGTTTTTATAATAGGATCAGAGTTGATGCCAGTGAAACATAGGAGTTTAGGTGGAGCATTGTATATTGCATCAAACTGTGTCTTATATGCTACCACCCAGAAAATTTCTCCCTACATATTCCACTATTTAGATATGTGGTGTACTTTTTAATTTTCACAATAAATATCACATTTTGCCGTTGGTTTGTATGGAAATATGTGCCAGAGACTAAAGGAAGAACACTACAAGAGATTGAGGACTTTTATGTCCATGGACGGTTTATTAAGAGATCACAAATTGTTGATCAGGAGTCTTGTGAGGAGTTGTAAAATGTTTATGGTTTAATTTTGAAATAAAATAAATAAATGTTTTTTTACTAACTGAATTAATTTTAAGAGTTTGTTTATTTTAACCCATCCTCATTGTCCCAACAGATGACTTTGCTCAAGTCTCATTTTGGTCAAATTATCAAACCTGATATGAGACTAATTGGTACTTCGTCACTTAATCCCGATTGTATTAAGACCCAATCCTTTAGAGCCTTATTAATAAACTCTATAACTGATACTGTTACAAAATGTTTTTTCTCATTGCTATTTGGGAAAAAGCGTATGTCGGAAAGGGACAAACTATTTGATAGCTAAAATGCTATTAATAAGTGTTCATTAATAAGACCCTTATCCTTAGTGTCTAACCTAGAATCTATACCATATCGAAGACCTTTGGCAGCCTTTTTAAACTTACGAGATTTGAACACATAGTAAACGTACGCACCTGGTTTTTTTCGCAGTAGAAACATCACTAGAAGCGTCAGCAAATAAAAAGTTAGCAGTTTACTTGCCTCATAAATAAAAAAAAAACCTTTGTACAATCTAAAACCTTCATACACTCGTGCATATACGTACTTTTCAACGTAATAATTCTGCATAAAACTGATGTTATCAGTAAGCCGAGAAGCGTTCCTTGTAGACTTCTTTGAGACCTTTCATCTTTCAGGATTTGTACTGTGATGCATTTACATGAAACAGTTTAACCAACTATGACAATTATCTCAAAGTAAAGTTAAGTATTAGCCATTTATGTCAAAGGTCTCTCATCTCGATGAAGATATCAGTACAGTTATTATTAGGCATAATCACCACGCTTGACAAATGCGGGTTGGTGATCTCAATCTCGTGCCGTGTTTGAAAAGTAGGATTAATAGGAACAATATTCTATTTGTAATTAAACTACTTAAATAAGATCTATTGTCAACACGAGCATTGTTATTATCCGGCTATTAGAGTTAATCAATGTTATAATTACAATTGACACGATGAAATAAATTATTTACTGCTACTTTTTTAATTCTCAGTAAGGGATGCTGCACAATGGACATTCTTAAAAGATGTTTTACACGAGATTCCACTATTTCAATATCATTTTTATTCTGAAGCTGAAGAATAAAAGAAGTGGATCAGTTTGGAACAATTTAACAGCTATGTTCACACTGTCCGAACAGCCTCCGTGGTCTTGTGGTTTGAGCGCTCAGCTCACGATCCGGAGGTTCCGGGTTCGATTCCCGGTGGGGATATCTCACAAAAATCACTTTGTGAGACTGTCCTCAGTTTGGTTAGGGCATTGCAGGCTGAATCGCCTGGTTGCCCGAAAGTAAGATGATTCCGTGCTTCGGAGGGCACGTTAAGCCGTCGGTCCCGGTTACTTTCTACGGATAGTAGTCGTTACATGAGCCATGTCAGAGGCCTTTGGCGGCTCAATAACTCTGACACCAGGATTGGTCAGGTTGACCATCCACTCGATGACTGTCCGATTGACCGCATTGCCGCCTAGCTAGCGCAGGACACGGTTAAAATAATCTGTTAATTAGCCTAGTGTTAAGTTTCGTAGTAAGTACAGATATCTGTACACTATAGCCTGACGGTTTAATCTGCCGGGCATTAGCAACAATGTTACCAAAAGATAGGAGGTACATAGCTAATATTAGCAAAATTGTTTCAAAAATTCACCGGCAATGCCAAAGGGTGCCGCTGGGAAGGCGGTTTTTATTTATGACCTAAAGATCAATGCTAAGTGAATTAAACTCATGAAGATTGCCTAAACAATCGCCTTAACAACTGGAACGGCAATCACGTCACAGTTCTCATAAAGTACATACGGAACTCTGCCGGTTAATTTTGCAAAATAAAAAACTGACAGACAAAGACTTTTCGCAACTGTATTCAGGAGACGTTAAATATAAAAAAACGCTTAAAAACCAGAATGATATTATAACCAAGATTAAATTTATTCATGTCACCGGACATTTTTAAAAGCCGTTGATTTTAAAATTAAATATTTAATAAAAGAACTTTATTACAACTAGGTACATTCTACAATAAGTAAACTAAAATAGAGGTGGACGGTCCATATAAACTTTTAGTAATTTGTCTTAATAGACGATTCTATTATATTCTTATTATTTATGGACAGATTATGAACATACGAAAAATTATGCATTAAAATGTAAAAGGTTTTGTATAGTTAACAATCTGTCGATTCTAATCTTACTAGTAATCTTATAATCCATCGAATTAGTCAACTTAGATATCGACCTCTTTCTCATTTTCGACATTATCTCTCATCTATTAAATCATTTACTCTTTGCAATTGCACATAAAGTACAATCCCGACTATCTACTAATAATCCATTGATGTAACAGCAATTCTTTGCAATTATATATTCATTCTTATAAAATGTTTTTGTATGTATATATGGAATCTAACTCACTGATGCTCAGTGAGTTAGATTCCATATTAGTTTAGTTTGGGAATTAACCGTGAGTGAATTTGTTCGGGTATATTTATTTATTTTAATTACCAAATTTATAATTATCATCTCTTTGTCGCTTCATCTCTTCAACTCCAATCATAATTCTTGAATTATGTGTTCACCCGTACAAATGGCGGGGTCACTTAATTTAATGTTAAAGCTGTAGGCTCAAAGAAAAAAAACTAACCAACGGCGTTTACAATATTACCGTAACATGCACACATCATAAAAAAAAGCGGCCAAGTGCGAGTCGGACTCGCCCATGAAGGGTTCCGTAGCAGCGAGTAACATAATAAAGAAGTTGTTTACGATTTATGTCGTAAAAAAAAAACTACTAACTAGACCTCGTTCAAACCAATTTTCGGTGTTAGATTACATTGTTATGTACATCATATATTTTTTTTAGTTTTATCATTCTCTTATTTTAGAAGTTACAGGGGGGGGGACACACATTTTACCACTTTGGAAGAGTCTCTCGCGCAAACTATTCAGTTTAGAAAAAAATGATATTAGAAACCTCAATACCATTTTTGAAGACCTATCCATAGATACCCCACACGTATGGGTTTGATGAAAAAAAAAATTTTTTTTTCATTTCTAAGTATGGGAGACCCCCCTAAAATTTTATTTTTTTTCTATTTTAGTGTGAAAATATTAATGCGGTTCACAGAATACATCTACACACTAAGTTTCAACAACATAGCTCTTATAGTTTCGGAGAAAAAAGGCTGTGACATACGGACAGACGGACAGACAGACATGACGAATCTATAAGGGTTCCGTTTTTGCCATTTGGCTACGGAACCCTAAAAAGTAAACCGTAAACCGATTCAATAATGGGCCTTTAGACATTTTCCTTACAGTATATAAATGATGGCGAATATTATAATCTTTATTAGTCATTGTTCAGCTATTAAAGCAGGATTTACATAATTATAATATTTTTTATTGTTTTGTCAACAATGGATGTGCCGTTGATACGCCAGGTACGCCAATTCTTTGAAATATTTCGAGAATATTGATTGATTTTGAAAGAAAAATAGTTAAAAATTCAGATTATGTGAAGTGATGGTGAATTTTGGGGTTGGGGAGAGGAGATACGAACTATATTAATTTTTTTCTTACGAGAGTTAAAATTTAAATTATCAAGACCGGTTTTTTTAATTAAAGACAACTTCTTCCATTCGGGACAAGGTTGTTCAGTTATGGGATAAGAATGGGATGGAAATGATTTTTCCTCTACAGAAGGAATCGTCTTCGGCTGGAAAATTGATCATATTTTAACTTTCGTTAGAAAACATAGATTGTACGAATACGATATTATTCCGGATACTACCCTATCTCTAGCCTACAATATGCTGACTGTATTTTTCACTATGCTTCAAATAGAAACAAAATTCCAAATAGATTTTATTTTTTTCCCCTAAGAGCTTTAAAATATATACAGTCTCAAAACATTGTTTACAATATTTCATCAAACTTTTTTGACTTACTTTACTAAGTTTCCCAATAAGCTTTAATTGTTTTGTCTTTATTTTGCACTAGCAGCGCCCCGCGGTTTTACCCGCGTTGTGCCCGTTCCCGTGGGAATTTCGGGATTTTTTTTACATAAAAACCTTCCTCTTGAATCACTCTACCTATTACAAAAAACCGCATCAAAATCCGTTGCGTAATTTTAAAGATTTAAGCATACAGACAAACAGACACGAAACAGAGACGACTTTATTTTATACTATGTAGTGATTGTACACACATAAGTGTACCAATTCACTCAGTTACCAATTTACTAAAGGTTACTAAAAAAAAAACTACTTTAAAGATTTTTGCCTCACTGAAATATAGATTGTATTCTAAGGGTGAATTAAAACGGAGTGGAGCTGGCCAGAGCTCATTTTAACAATCACAATGCATTACAAAAAAAAATTGACAATGTCAATTCCTTGTTTGACTATTTCAATGCGTTGTGATTGTAGATTCGTCGATTGAGTTCCGCCCATCTCTGTGCTGCTTCGATGGAAACGCACCCTATATCTTATATTCTTATCGTATCTTATTTCTAGACGTTAGTAGCAGTGTCGCCACAGCTGGCAGCGTTATCAGTGGGAGGATCCATGGTGTACCCGACGTTACTGATGCAGCAGTTAAAGGGAAACGATAGCTTCGTGGAACTGGACATACATACACAGTCGTGGATAGGTAGGTCGTGGTAAAATTAGAAAGATTGAGCAGGTTAGTGGCCAACCCTAGAGTAGTATACACGTAAGAACGAATGTATGTGTTTAAGAATGTCTATACTTATAATAAAGAGTTTGTTTGTTTGAACGCGCTAATCTCAGAAATTCTTTTTGTAATGGATGGCCAAATTCAACGGGAACGTTATTGGCTATTTTTCATCAAGAATTTTCCACGGGATCCAGGAAACGCGGGTAAAACCAGGGGGTGCTACCAGTAAGAATATAAACTGGTTCTCGAAAATATAATATACGACATTATATAATAACTGGTTCCCGAAAATATAATATACGTTCTTATTTAATCCGCGAACATGAAATAACACAATAATTGACTGAAAGTTGACTCATTATTGGCCCTGCGTTGTTACAAAATCAGACTTTAAAGAACAATTAAATAGGTATGTATTAAATATACAAAGAATTCCCCGAAGAACTTTAACAAGTACTAAATAATGACAGGAAATTCTCACCAAAGCGACAAAAAGAATACGTTTCAATTGACGCCATTTTGTTTTCAGGATCCATACATGGATTATCAGGTCTGCCTGTAATATTCATGCCTACTTTAATGCAATGGAAAGGAAGAAAACTGGGCTACATCATCACTTGCTCCCTTGTCATCATCGGTTGGATTCTATCTCTTACAGCTAACAACCTAGAGTCGATTTTAGCGAGCGAAGCTGTCCACGGATTCTGTACAAACAGTTTGCTACCAGTCAGTGCGTTATGCATGACGGAAATGTTGTCACCTAAATACAGGCTAATATCAATGCAGATCATCGGCCTTAATCTGACATTAGGAGTTGCCTTCGTAGGAATAATGGGCAGGTTTTTCCATTTCCGAACCATAAGCATGATCATGCTAGTCCCATCAATAATGGCTTTCGTAATAGCTTGCTTTTGGCCAGAATCGCCGCCATGGCTCGCTTTGAAAGGAGACTTCGACAAATGTCAATCGATTTTTAAGCAGTTGAGAGGCACTAGTGATGAAGCTATCAAAGAATTAAAGACTCTAATCGAAACTCAGAAGGAAAGTATACAATTAAAAAGGAAAAGAGAAAGGGTTACCTGGCGAAACATTTTCAAGTCGTTGACGGCTAAGGACTTTTACCTGCCCAGTTCTCACATATTCCTTTTAATGTTCATGTTATACTGGAGCGGAGGTGATGCAATAATAGTATACTTCATAGAACTAGCTCAAAAAACGACAAAGAGTGAAAACGCGACATTCTACGGCAGCATAGTAATGTATTCAATCATCTTTATCGGATCAATCATAACAAATATCACCATAAGAAGATTTAAAAACAAAACAGTGCTACTGTCCAGTACTGCGGGAATATTCGTTTGTCTGATGTGTATATCTGTTGTAACACTATGCCAAAGGGTAGGGGTGGTAGCAGAAGATTCGATATTGTGCATTTACTTCCTAGTAGCGTACGTGGCGTTTTATAGTTTAGGTTTGAACGCCATGGTTTTCTATATAAGCGCGGAGTTGATGCCGGTGAAACATCGCGCGGCGGGCGGCGCGCTGTACATCGTGTGCAACTGCGGGCTGTACGCGTGCTCGCTGAAGCTGTCGCCGTACCTGATGCTGTACGCCGACATGTGCGGCACGTTCCTGCTGTACGCGCTCAACGCGGCTGCGTGCGCGCTGCTCGTGCACCGCTGCGTGCCCGAGACCAAGGGCCGCACGCTCACCGAGATAGAGGACTATTACAACTATGGGACATTTTTAGCCAGGAATTCTGTCCATAGCCAAGGAGAACCGATGAATCCATAGCCAAGCATTCTGATATAATGAGAATATACTAATCTATACTTCTATACTAATAATATCACAAAGAGGTAAAATTTGTAAGTTTGTTTGTTTGTATGTACGAGCTAATTTCGAGAATTATCAGTCCGATTTGAATAAATATTTTTGTAATGGATATCCACATTCAACAGAAAAGCTATTTTTCATCCTAAAATTTCCACGGGAACGGGTCGACAACGCGGGTCAAACGTCGGGGCACTGCTAGTATGGTATAATTAGACTAAGAAAAAACCCGTAATGTAAAAGCTCTCAGACCTAAGATTATTTTGTACGATTATGGCGAAATATGTTGTCAAAGTGTTTGACCTACCTTAAGGTCCCCAAAGATGTAACGAATGAAAGATCTGTAAAGGGGTTCTAGAAGACTTTTGTAACCACGGTTCCTGTAAAGGGGCCATAAGGTCAGGTAAAAATGTTAAATAAAAGGGAATTGTATCCGTAAACGTAGTTTCAATTCGAAATGAATACCTGCTATTAATGTTGAAACAGACGTGTCAAAGAACCCGCAGCTGACATGTTACATACATGAAACAACTGATGGAATGACTGTACTTTATAATTATTACACGTTGACTTGCAGTACTTGTTCTTCTTCATCGAGTGGATGGTCAAAGTTAATCCTGGTGTCAAAGTTATTGAGCCGCCAAAGGCCTCTGACATAGCTCATGTAACAACTACTATCCGTAGAAAGTAACCGGAACCGACGGCTTAATGTGCCCTCCGAAGCACGGAATCGTCTTACTTTTCGGGCAATTAGGTAATTCAGCCTGCAATGCCCTAAGCAAACTGAGGGCAGTCTGACAAAGAGATTTTTGTGAGCTATTGTCCCCACCGGGAATCGGAGCCGGAACCTCCGGATCGTGAGCCGAACGCAAACCACAAGACCACGGAGGCTGTTACTAATCTTCTGTCTATTAATATCAATAAATCTAAGAAAGTCGTGTTTGTTACACCAATAATACCTCAAGAACCGCTGGACCGATATAATGAGTTATAAATGAGAAAGTTTGTGAGGATGTATGTTTGTTACTCTTTCACGTAAAAACTACATTTGGGAGAAAGGTTAAAGTATATATTTCATCCTGAAATTCCCACGGAAAGGGCCTCAACGTGGGTAAATTCGCGGGGGCCGGCTAGTACACAATAAGATATAGACCTACATCAACTAAACAGAAGATTCTCCTCTCATTACAGGATAGTTATGCCTGTAATGTCCTTCTGCTGGGTATATGCCTCTCATCTCATTGAAGATCAGTGCAGTAAGGAGGATTAGGCATAATCACCACGCATGCCTAATGCGGGTTGGTAATCTCAACCCGACCCATGTTTGAAAAGTAAGAAACATGTTTTCGTTCGAACCGGGAGGCGTTATAAAATACAAAAACTGTTGTCTTCACGATGTAACATAATAATTATGTAAATACATTGTGAGAGAATAATATTATATACAGTTGAAGTAGGTAAGCCCTCAGTTTGTTTTTAGTAAATAAAAATGAATTATGCTTAATTGTTGTATTCATGCATTCAATATTGACAAGTGCACTTGTACAAGTTCTGTTTTTAATATGGTTTTGTTTGAATGAGAATAATTGAAATGGATTCTTTGCCTCTAGTGAGACAGGTGAGATGTTATACTTGATTTATTTTATTTAGCAACTTATTAAAAAGAAATAACTGTGGATGGAATAATTTTAAGTTGAGTTAAGTTTCTTTTCATAACATTTATCTGGAGATTTTCTTTTCTGATTTCTAACTCTCGTTCTTAGAGACGTCAAATGCCCCCTTAGTAGAGATTTAATGAGTGATTTTGTAATGTAATTGTTTGAAAATTTACTTATTTTTGTAATGGATTTGTAATGGCTACATTCAACGGGCAGGTTATAGGATATTTTTCATCCCGAAATTCCCACGGGACAACGCGGAAAAACTGAATGAAGCTATCGATTACAAAAATAATTATTCAAAACGGATTGGTAGTTTTTGATATTAGCCATTTCAAACAAACAAAGTTAGAAACTTTACCTCTTCACTACATACTCGTAGTATAAAATAAAGTCGTCTCTTTTTCGTGTCTGTCTGTTTGTCTGTCTGTATGCTTAAATCTTTAAAATTACGCAACGGATTTTGATGCGGTTTTTTGTAATAGGTAGAGTGATTCAAGAGGAAGGTTTTTATGTAAAAAAATTCCCGAAATTCCCACGGGAACGGGCACAACGCGGGTAAAACCGCGGGGCGCTGCTAGTTTTATACAAATTACGTGTCACGTTGTTTGTCCGCGATGGACCCCTAAACTACTGAACCGATTTTAAAATTGATTTACACACTGTGTGCAATTTGATTCAACTTGAAAGATTGGATGGCTTATACTCCATTTATAGTGATTAGGGTGGTCCACCCCTTAATTTTTATATGGTAAACAACGATTATCGGGTCAGCTAGTATACTCGTACATATAGATAACATGTATTGGTGTTCCGTCGCGGAGTTTCCGTCAATAGTAGTTGAGGCATTAGATCGACCGATGTTGTTTATTATGAAACCCATTCCAGATGGTGGTAGCAGTGTCTCCACAACTGGCGGCTCTGTCTGTGGGAGGGAGTTTAGCGTATCCAACACTACTGCTTGAGCATTTCAAATCAAACTCCAGCTTCGTGGTTCTGGATGTGCATACAGCATCATGGATAGGTAAGTTGGTCTTGGATAAAGATAAGATTGATATTTTCAATTATAAACTTTATTCTGTCCTCCTCACTGTTATGATACTTTTTGTAAGATGGGAGGCCTTTGCCTAGTAATTAGACATTACAGACTTATACTTTTTTACATTATAGTCAGAGAAAAAATAAATAAAATCATAATTCAGAATAAAAAAATTCTATGATCCATGCATTGCCTAACATATTTTAAACGTCACTTTCAGGATCACTGCAAGGCATATCAGGACTTCCAGCCATATTCATGCCAATGTTAATGCAATGGAAAGGAAGAAAACTTGGCTACATTATCACTTGCATAGTCGTTATGACTGGATGGATTTTATCTCTTATTGCTAACAATTTAGGGTTGATATTAGCTAGTGAAGCTTTCCACGGTCTCAGTACAAATAGTTTGCTCCCAGTGAGCGTGCTGAGTATGACGGAAATGTTGGCTCCGAGGTATAGATTCATATCCATGCAGATTGTAGGTCTCAATATAACGCTGGGTTTTGCTATCGTCGGTATTATGGGAAGGTTCCTCCACTTCAAGACAGTCAGTGCTATAATGCTAGTGCCCTCTGTCATTGCTCTAGTTATTGGCTGTTTGTGGCCTGAATCACCCGCTTGGTTAGCATGGAAAGGCGAATACCATGGTTGTAAGCAAGTCTTTGAATGGCTGAGAGGAACGGAGGTCGATGCGAGGAAGGAACTGCTTGAATTAATCAACGCACAGCAAGTGAATGCAAAAAATATAGGCGAAGAAAAGATGACGGTGGGATCGTTTCTGAAAATGATCAGGAGAAGAGATTTCTATTTGCCAGCGTCTCACATATTCTTGCTCCTTAACATGACGTACTGGAGCGGCGGTGAAGCAATACTCGTCTACTTCCTCGAATTGGCTCAGGGATCAACCCAAAGTGACAATGCATCGTTCTACGGCAGCATTATAATGTACTGTATAATATTCCTAGGCTCAATCATAACGAATGTAACCGTCCGAATATTCAAAAACAAGGCTGTTCTGCTGTTCAGTACTGCAGGCGTCATATTTTTCTTGACATGTATTGCTTGTATCACTTATTTACAAAGCATTGGTGTTATAGCAAAAGATTCGTTGATCTGCATCTATTTCTTAGTGGGATATGTGGGGTTTTATGCGTTGGGGTTGAATTCTGTGGTGTTCTATATAAGCGCGGAGCTGATGCCGGTGAAGCACCGCGCGGCGGGCGGCGCGCTGTACATTGCGTGCAACTGCGGGCTGTACGCGTGCTCGCTGAAGCTGTCGCCGTACCTGCTGCTGCACGCCGGCATGTGCGGCACGTTCCTGCTGTACGCGCTCAACGCGGCCGCGTGCGCGCTGCTCGTGCGCCGCTACGTGCCCGAGACCAAGGGCCGCACGCTCACAGAATTGGAACATTATTACAACTACGGCAGATTCCTTGAGAAATGTCATGATGATGATTTGGAAGGCACTTCTATGGCTGATTTGAACAGCTTTTAATATTTCTCGTGGGTCGTGTAGGTCTAATTTAAAGGATACAACGTGGGCTGAATGACAGAGCCACGATCGGTCACGTCCTCATCTACAGCGCTTTTCATGCTAGAGGTCTTTGCGCTACATAGTTTGGTGAGGACCCAATCAGTTATTCAAAATATTTATAGCACTTTAAAATAAGGACCGTCGGTCACACAACGCCCGATCCCAAATTATCTATGACGGCTATTCGGCTACGTAAGCTTTACATAATACTTTATGCTTAACACATGTGAACAGAGATGTTTCCACTGTATTGAGTGTACCTACATTTAACGAACCTGCTTTTTTCACAACACTGTGTAGTACTTAACATAGAACTGAATACAGCGCCCAATTGGTTTCAAAAGACTTTCTCTTTGGTCTTTTAAACTGATAAACGGTATGGTAGGGTGATATTCTGGACAATAATTAATCACCCGTCAATATAACAGGACTAACTATTCCTGGAAAAAAATTGATCCTAAAAAATCATTCCATTTTGTATTAGCATCCTATAATCTAATTTTGCAGCTATTATTTTTTATATTTTTAAGTAGAAATTAGATCACCATCTAATTTCTACTTAAAAATTACGCCTTACGATTACGCCTAATCCTCCTTACTATACCTTCGGTGAGATGAGAGGCCTGTGCCCTGCAGTGGGGTATTACAGACTAATACTTTGCATTAGTTTTTTAAGTAGAATATAAGTATTATATATAAGTATTACTACTACATTATGTATTTAAATATTTCATGTTCAATGTTTCAATGATTTCATTTCCTAACATGATACTACGTTTTTTATCTCAATTACTAATATAATTTTTTACAAATAATAATAATTTTTACAAATATATACGTAATATATATACGTAATCATGTCCTCTTCATCACTGCCACTGTACTTAGTTTTAATTACATATATTTTAGTATTTAGTTCATAGTATATAAGTATTACTTTTTTTCATGTTCTATTTTATGTGGTGTAGAAATAAATGGTTTAAATAGACAATTCTTTTTTTTAGTTCATCCGGTTTTATATTACTCTGTAAAACTGCAAATAAAATGGTTGATATTGAAAAATGAATACAAAAATTCAAGGTCACTGCTAGTACAAATCAAAATAATGTAATGAATATCAGCTAATTTATGTTACATAAAAAAATACACAATGACTTTAATAAATTAATTCGAATGTACTGAAAACACTTAAAGACGCAAAAAAAATTTTATTTCGCAAACATTATTTAGTTAAATGGTATTTCATTCAAAACTGTCGTGCGGTGCACATGGATTGAAGTTATGTGAATATTCAATTCAAGTGTTTCAAGAGTCGTGTTTATTTTGGAAAATGGATAACATCGGGCCTTTCGTACGACAGGTTAGTAGATTTTATCTTTATAATAAGGCTGAAGAGAACACTACTCATATTAATTGAAAATACTTTTACAGAAGATATCTGTGACCAGGGTTTCTGTAGGAACCAAAACGTGAGAAAAAAATCTACACCAATATTATACAGAGGAAAACTTTGTTTGTTTGATTGTAATGAAGGTCAAAAACTACTGGACCGTTTTTAAAAATTCTTTCACCATTCGAAAGCTACATTAACCACGAGTAACATAGGCTATTTTTCATCCCGAAATTCCCACAGGAATGGACACAACGCGGGTAAAACCGCGGGGCGCTGCTAGTGTAAAATAAAAGTGGAATGTATCCGTAAATGTAGTTTCAAGTATAAAAGGTGTTGAGTTTGTTTTTTTGTTTGTTTGAACGCGCTAATCTCAGCAACTATCAATACAATCCGATTTGAATATTTTGTTTTGTAGATAGTCAAATATGTAGTATGTATATGTAGTTGCATCAGTCGCTTTAATTACATAATACAAGCTTAGAGCTTAGCTTAGGTCTAATCGACCATGTGAATTTGTTCGAGTATTAATTTATTATCTTATTTCAAAGACAATCTGTTTCCATACTTTAACACAAAACGACACTGTCAGAGTAAAGAGCTTATAGTCATCCCGTATTTTAATAAATCTACACTACTATTATAAAGAGGAAAGATTTCTGTGTATGTTTGTAATGAATAAACTCAAAAACTACTTGACCGATTTCAATAATTCTTTTTGTAATGGATAATCATATTCAACGGGAAGGTTAGAGGCTATTTTCATCCCAAAATTCCCACGGGAAAGGGCACAACTAGGCGCTGCTAGTACGTTATATATTCTAACTACAGTCCCGTTTCGTTTAGTATAATGTAATGTAATATATCTGTACCCAGATGTTAGTGGCGGTGTCTCCACAACTGGCGGCGCTGTCGATGGGCGGGGCCGTCGTGTTCCCGACGGTATTGCAGCAGCAGCTCAAGGCAAAGGACAGCCCGATACCCATTGATATGGACACCTCGTCTTGGATAGGTCAGTATTATATTCAGTTGCCACATATATTTCAGATATTCCTTTGTGTTTCTATTTCTTACTTTGGGTTGGTGATCTCACACCCGAACCATGTTTAAAAAATTGGGAACATGTTTAATTCATGCGTTGTTATTTTTCCAGGATCAATTTACGGATTCTCAGGAATACCAGTAATATTCCTACCCATGCTGATGCAATGGCGCGGCCGAAAGATCGCTTACATACTGACATGCTTGTTCGTATTCACCGGTTGGATACTATCCTGTACGGCTGTTAACATCGAAATGATCCTCATCAGCGAAGCTTTCCACGGGTTAGGTACTAACAGTCTCCTCCCAGTGAGTTGTCTCAGCATGACTGAAATGCTAGCACCAAAATACAGATTCATATCGATGCATATAATCGGCATAGTAATCGGTTTGGGTATGACAATTGTCGGCATTTTAGGAAGGTTCTTGCACTACAAAACAATAAGCTACATCATGGTAGGTCCAGTGGTGGTTGCTATATTGGTAGCCTTCATTTGGCCTGAATCTCCACCTTGGTTGGCTTGTAAAGGCAAGTTAGAGGAATGTAAAGAGACTTTCGTTTGGTTACGAGGAACAGATAAAGAATCTAACAAGGAGCTGCAAGAATTGATATCATCTCAAAGGAATAATAGAATGAATTTAAAAAACAAAGAAGCGTGGAGTTTCAGTGGATTTTGGAGTCAAATATCACGCCGAGACTTCTACCTCCCGAGCTTACACATATACCTTCTGCTGAACATGCTTTACTGGAGCGGTGGTGACGTGATCGTCATTTACTTTATAGACATAGTAGAGAGATCAACAAGCAACGAAGACGCTTCTTTCTATGCCAGTATAGTAATGTACGTCATAATATTTATAGGAACTCTGATAACCCACGTACTGATACGGAACTTCAAGAACAAGACGGTCTTATTGAGCAGCACTAGTGGCGTCATAGTCTGTCTATTCAGTATAGCTATTATAACATTTTTGCAAAAACATGGAATATTGGAGAAGGATTCCCTTCTGTGCACGATCTTTTTGGTCGCGTTTATAATATTTAACAGCGTGGGATTGAATTCAGTGGTCTTCTTCATGGGCGCGGAGTTGATGCCGGTGAAGCACCGCGCGGCGGGCGGTGCGCTGTACATCGTGTGCAACTGCGGGCTGTACGCGTGCTCGCTGAAGCTGTCGCCGTACCTGCTGCTGCACGCCGGCATGTGCGGCACGTTCCTGCTGTACGCGCTCAACGCGGCCGCGTGCGCGCTGCTCGTGCACCGCTGCGTGCCCGAGACCAAGGGCCGCACGCTCACAGAATTGGAGCACTATTACAACTATGGAAAATTTGTTCCAAGGTCTACAGATACTAGCGAAAGGGAACCGATTAATAGTGTGTAAGGGCTGGACCCGCTTTCGATGCGCTCAGGCATTATGCTGCTTGATGCATAGAACGCATGAAGACTGCAAGAATTATGCATATTGGCTGCTCCGCGCCTGACATTTAACAAAATATGATGTCGAACTGCAGTACATATACATTCCTACGACAGCTTCCAGTTAAACAGAATTGGATGTTTTATATAGGCTCTATTTTTTAAATAAAATGAATTATATTTTGAAAGTGGAAATCAATTTCGTTTCTATTTGGTAGATTGGAAGTCGTTGAGACTGATTTTTTTCACACAATGCTCTAGAACTCTGGAGGACGGAACAACTTCATTTTTTTATTTCATACTGTTAACTAAGATGTTTTTTCCTATAGCTAAAGTTCAGAAGTTTCTGTTAGGATGTTCCTCTTTCACGCTACAACTATTGATCGGATCTAAAGTAAAATGTTGGTCCCGGTTGTTTCAAACCTTAGACCATGTCGGAGGCCTTTAGGCGGTCTAAAAACTCCAACTCCAGGCTTGGCCACAATCAAATTGTCCACAGAGATAAATTTAATCTGGAACAACCTTCGATCAACAATACACAACTAGATATCGGGTCACGTACAAAATCAAAGCTAAATATTGTCCGCGTGGATGACGTGTGACAGCTTATTTTGTTTACTACCGAACTGAAACAAAAGTTTTAAAACAGTTCGATGTTCAACCTAATTATAACCATGACACCTAGCAATAAAGCAGCAAATCTTATGAATAAAATAAGTGAGAATAACGCCTCACTTTTCAAATGAGGTGTTATTCACCGAGACGTATTTTTTGCGCCGACCTGACATCTAGTTGTGTATTGTTGATCGAAGGGAACAACACATGGAGAACTTTATATTACGACTTCTCACAGGAATGGATGCAACTGGCGCAGTAGTAAGTAAAGGCAGGATTACACACATATGTAAAACAAAGCAGTATCTGAAGAAGATGTGGACATGCCAGTTGGCATAAACACTTGCCTGTAACTAACCATCCAGCAGCTGGTATATGACAGCTCTGCGCATGTATTCACCCCTCATTTGGACTTGAAGCTATATAATATAATCTTACACGATTGTTTTGTTATCCTTGTATAATAAAAAAATCATATAAATACCTATCAACGAAAACCGGTTTCCAAACAAAGAAACCAAGTTTGTAGTACACGCATAAAAGCCTGCGAATATTTTTTTTAATTTATTTAGACATATTTTTTCTTTGACCGTATAATAATTAACTTCATAAATATAATAATTAACTAGCAGCGCCCCGCGGTTTGCCGTGTTGTGCTCGTTCCTGTGGGAATTTCAGGATAAAACATCTCTGTATTCGTGCTATTAAACATCAGTGAAAGATAACATACGCTTTACGTGGTGGCTTTTTAGGGTTCCGTAGCCAAATGGCAAAAACGGAACCCTTATAGATTCGTCATGTCTGTCTGTCCGTCTGTCCGTATGTCACAGCCTTTTTTCTCCGAAACTATAAGAGCTATGTTGTTGAAACTTAGTGTGTAGATGTATTCTGTGAACCGCATTAATATTTTCACACTAAAATAGAAAAAAAATAAAATTTTAGGGGGTCTCCCATACTTAGAAATGAAAAAAAAATTTTTTTTTTCATCAAACCCATACGTGTGGGGTATCTATGGATAGGTCTTCAAAAATGGTATTGAGGTTTCTAATATCATTTTTTTCTAAACTGAATAGTTTGCGCGAGAGACTCTTCCAAAGTGGTAAAATGTGTGTCCCCCCCCCCTGTAACTTCTAAAATAAGAGAATGATAAAACTAAAAAAAATATATGATGTACATAACAATGTAATCTAACACCGAAAATTGGTTTGAACGAGGTCTAGTTAGTAGTTTTTTTTTTACGACATAAATCGTAAACAACTTCTTTATTATGTTACTCGCTGCTACGGAACCCTTCATGGGCGAGTCCGACTCGCACTTGGCCGCTTTTTTATACAGTACTAGCAGCGCCCCGCGGTTTTACCCGCATTGTGAGCGTTCCCGTGAGAATTTCGGGAATTTTTATACATATAAACCTTCCTCTTTAATCACTCTATCTATTTAAAAAAATAGAGTCAAAATCCGTTCCGAAGTTTTAAAGATCTAAGCATACATAGGGACAGACAGCGGAAAGCGACTTCGTTTTATACTATGTAGTGATAGTGAAGTATAAACAATTCTGAAACTATGTATTCCTTATTTTTTGCCTCACTGATACTATCCCACAGCTAGGCAAAGACTCCCCCCAACCGATCAAACATTTTGACATTGCAATGAGTCAGTGAGACCAATACCAAGCTTATAGGTTCAAGCATTACCCTCCATACATTAAGCAAAGGTCAAGTTGATTGTGCACCATTCGTTGAAATTAAGCACATTGTTATATCTAAATGATTGCTTATACAAGTGTTCAATGTAAAACGTAGTTTAAGGTACCTATTCTTACAGGCATATCGTACACTTTTCTATACTAATACAGGGTGATTTCGGGGTCGTGATCCCAACCATTTTTTTCTTACTCAGTAAATAAATGATTGCGATGCTACCTGTATTTATTTTAATTTAAACAAAGATGATTCGTTATTTACGTATTTTTATTTAAAAATTATTATTGACTCAAAATGCGTGGTCACCCTACTTTTAATATTACTCGACATAAGTTTTCTTGGGAAATAGTAGGGTGACCATGATCTCGAATTATCGCAGTTTTTTTGCTGACTAAAATAAGTCGCTGGTGTACTGTTAGTCCTAACCTATCGTGATGCTTAGGAGAAAGTAAGTAAAATGCTTCTTTCTTGCTCCACGACCTCGTAATCACCCTGTATAATAAAGCTGAAAAGTTCGATTTTTGTTATTTTGTTTACTTGAACGCGCTTATCTAAAGAATTACGAGTCCGATTTGTTCTTTTTCTTTTTCAACGGGAAGGTTATAGGCTATTTTTGACCCGAAATTCCGACGGAAACGGGCACAACGCGGGTAAACTCGCGAAGCGCTGCCAGTTTTATAATAAAATTAATTTGTATTGGATGACAACATAATCAGAACCTTTGGCACTATAATTATTATTGTGTAGACATGATTTAATGTTCCATGAGTTCTGTTTGTGCAAGGTGTATGTGTGAAAAAGATTTACTGTGTAGTTAAAAACTAGTAAGAAATGAGAGAGAATAAACGTGAAACCGTTTGTACAAGTTTAAAAAAATCTTAAGGCACCATCGCCTGTCAACACTGACGTTCCTAGTTCAATTCCCAGGTCGAGCGAAAAAATGTTTCCTATTTTTCAAACATGGCTCGGGTTTGAGATCACCAACCCGAATTAGGCAAGTGTGGTGACTACGACATCCTTTTCACTATACTCATATCTTCGGTGAGATAAGAGGCCTTTGTCCAGCAGTGGGACATTACAGGCAACCGCATATGGTTTCCGAAAATTGGTGATACACAGCACGGTCAAACTTTCCAATTCAAAATAATTGCTGATAGTTAGCGCAGCGAAGTGTATCCGTAAACGTAGTTTCAATTGGGCTTTTGAAAAAAAAAAAAAGATTTTTTTAATGTATTTTAAAACTTTATTATTAATAATATTGATATTTAATTCAAAAAACTTAAAAAAATATTTTTTCAATTAATTATAAACAATTAAAAATTTATGAAATTTCAATAAAAATCACGTGACTATAAACGCGCCAAGATTGGTCACCGTAGTTGTGACGTCATAATGATAAAGCTATTTAACCATAAGTACGTACAGCGATGTAACCGAACCTCTTTTCATTAACATTAAGACGTCACACGCGCTCGAGTTTGTTCGGGAGTTGTCGGCGTGTCTTCGGTACTGGATTCAAAAATTAATTTTTATTTTGAAATAACTTTTGAATTATTGCGAAAAAAAATAAAATAAAAATAGTTTTGTTATAAAACTAATATATAATCTTTCCATTTATCACAAAAAAATTTTTTTTTGAAAAGCCCAATTCAATACACTTGATACAATGACAACAAACGGTTGAAATCACAATGATGCCCTTTAGAGTCAACAAATACACGAACAATAACCCACAACTGCAATTTAAATCGCACTTCAAAATCGTCGATCACTATTTATAACATAGGTTATTGTACTCATAATGGTCAATTAACAAGCTAGTGAAAGTGGCCCGAAATGGGAATTTCAAGATAAGAGGCGTTCTGAGTTATTCCAGTTTATCATCTACTGTATGACATGTATCAATTTAATCTTAAGGCCTATTGTCCTTTGAGGCAGCCCCGACCAAAGTCTTCATTCGTTATCTGATCTATAGTAAGTTTGTGCTAACGAAACACGAGGAAGCAATTTCAGTTCAATTAATCAGGAACAAATTGCCTAATTTCTCAATGAATGAAAATGAGTTTTCGATTTTGAGCAAATATCCACAGAACATTTACATCATAGCAATTGAGATGAGTAAACATCGCTTAGTCAAATTTCACCACAAGCGCTACTTTACACTAATTATTACAAGTTAGATCGTATAGCATAGTGGCCAACCTAGTGTCGGAGTTTTTAGACCTGATATGGAAAATGGAAATACCTCCAACCAACGCCACACGACCCTATTGCATGGGTGCATTGCGCAACTGCGTTTTAACAATACATTCTGTTGCCTTTGTGAAGGGCGCGTCGCCGAATTGTAGATAAGGTTAAGAAAATTTGGGGACCCTAGAAATTCTCAAATATCTTCAAAAACGTTACCTTAGTGAGTATTGTATAAAAGTCCTTTAAGCCTTGACTGATTAAAAAAAAACATACAATACTCGTGTATGTTTTTAAGTATCTCATGTATGAAACAATGCTACAATATAAGTTTTATCTCCCTAAAAGTTAGTGTAATTAATTTACTAGAATTTACACTATAAAATGACAACTATACTTTGTTCAACGTAAACTTAGCATTATGAGTGTGTAAACGTAGTAGCAAGTTCAAGTAGGTCAGTGGTCAACCCTGGTGTCGGAGTGTTAAGACCGCCGAAAGGCCTCCGTCATGGTCTAACGATTGAAACAACCGGGACCGACAATGTATCGTGCCCTGCGAAGCTCGATATTTATAAGTTTGAATTTAGATTTTAATCAAAGTAGAATTCGAAACGAACGTAGCTGGACAGCTAGAAACTCTTGATTGGAAAGAGCTCTAAAGCCTTCTACGCACTACGCTAGTATTTTAGTATCTGAAATACTCATCAAAGAGTAATCACTAACTTACTCGACTAAATTGACGAAATTCAAACACGTTTAGCTACTAAATTACTCGCTACTCGACTTCTTCTTCTTCTTAGCGAGTGGATAATCAACCTGGTGTCAGAGTTATTGAGCCGCCAAAGGTCTCTGACATGGCTCATGTAACGACTACTATCCGTAGAAAGTAACCGGGACCGACGGCTTAACGTGCCATCCGAAGCACGGAATCATCTCACTTTTCGGGCAATCAGGTGATTCAGCCTGCAATGCCCTAACCAAACTGAGGACAGTCTACTCGACTGAAAAACAAAGCTTGATCCTTATACCCGTGTAGTGGTCACGTTAAAAAGCACTATTTAAATTATTCCAGGTGTACTACATAACTAAATGTAAGTAAACAATCTATTAGTTAGTTATTTATTGTTTCTTTGTTAAAACGAGCTAATCTGAACTGGAAAATAAATAATATCAAATCGTTTGTATCAATCCATTTATCAATGGACGTATCAATTATTGAAACCGTTAGGGTGTTACTACATCAATCAATAAATCGCCTAGTTTTCTGAATTTAAGTATCTATTAAATATTTCTTTGACCCAGTGGCTTAAATAGTAATTCAACTTTTTTTTAGTGATTGAGACGAATTTTAAAAGAGGTCAAATACCATCAAAATCGTTCCAGACGTTCTTGAGTTATAAGTGATTGTAACAAACACTATTTGCGACTTTGTTTTGCGGCATTACATCACATTTACTGCATAAATATATGATTAAAAGGTTAGAAAAAATAAAGACGAAGAATTGGGTCAAACAATGATGTCTGACAACAAACAAAAGGAAATATGTGTAATGATTTGCTTAACAGTTTATGAAAAAGATTGTTTTATTCTTTCTTTACTTTTCTAGTAGAATGTAGACTAACTTTATCTTACCATCCATTGATTAAGAAAGACAGCTATAATAGTGCTGAAGACGAATTATTAATGTCGAACTAAGTGTTTACCACACCAATAAAAAATCTATCGACGTGCTTCAAGATCTGTTCCAACTTTAATCGCTTCAGATCGACATTTATCGCTTGATGTACAAGCAGCCTAAACTGCGATAAACTATAAACACTTATAAATACAGAACCTTACATTTCTCTTTGCCCTTCCGTCTCAATCGGTTCTCTTACCGACCAAAGCATACTTGAAACCGTACAAGTTTTATACAATCGACCAACATTTCAAACAATAGAGCAATCAGCCATGCGTTGTAATTTTAAAAAAATAATTTTTGAATAAAAAATTCTGTCTCTGTTTCGTGTTGGGTGTTAGAAAAGGAGAAGAAGGTGTTACATAAGTGGTTAACGAGGATAAAGTGGTTATTAAAAAGTTTTGTTGTATGATAATTGTTGCATTTAAAGTTTTTGAAAGTGTTCAAGATGACCATTTTGCCGCTGTTCAGACAAGTAAGTATTTCAGTTATTAATTTAAATATAATTTACAACAAGTAAGTATGTTGTTTCCACTGCACTGATTCCGTTACATAAAATTTATCCAATTCTAATTTAACAACGTCGAGTTTGTTTGATTGAACGCGCTATCTTTGAAACTAACAGTTCCATTTGAAAAAATGTTTTGTTCATTCACGAGGAACGCCGAGCCCCGCGGTGGAGGAATTTCGGGATTAAATGTATCCCATGTGTTATTCTGATGTATAACATATATTACTGGAAAGTTTTATCAAAATCCGTCCAGTACTTTTCTCGTGAAAGAGTAACAAACATACATACATCCTCACAAACTGTAGCATTTATAATATTAGTAGGATAGCATTAAGGAATTCCTTAACAACAATTAAGTCCTTAAGAGATTCAAAATACTATCAAATGATACGATAATGGCCCTTACACGAAATAGAGAGTACTTTGCTATTCTGCATGCCCTTACGCCTATCGTAACCATTAGTATTTGTATATTACATACAACAAGCTTATTGTAATTGCGATGGCAAATGGCAAAGTATTTGGGAATGTTTTGTATAATCGGCTACGACCTCTATTGTGGCAACTGTTTGAAAGCCCGTTATTTCATTGTCTAACGCTGTATTCTTCTAGCTGCTAGTTGCGTTATCGCCGCAGCTGGCAGCGTTTTCAGTGGGCGGCTCTGTGACGTTTCCGACGCTGCTGATACAACAACTGAACAGGAATGACAGTGATATACATCTGGATATGGACGCCTCTTCGTGGGTTGGTGAGGTTATTTCGTTAATTATTAGTTAAACCTCGATAGTCTAGTGGTATGTGCATTAATCTATCAAGGCTGGAGACCCTGGTACAATTCCCAGGTCGAACGAAAACATGTTTCCTACTTTTCAAACATGGCTCTGGTTTGAGATCACCAACTCGCATTAGGAAAGCGTGATGTTTACGTATAATTATCCTCACTCGATTAAAATTTTCAGCGAGATGAAAGGATATAAGTATGAATGTACTAAAACTCTCCGTAGGGATTTATCTAATTACAGATGAACATATTAACCTACTTCGCTCACGTAATCGGGTTAAAATTACCTATAATCCACAGTTTCATCAATCAATGCCACCCAAAAGCGGTTTAAATATCAAAATGGCACAGTCAGACATACTACATACTTTGAAAATATTATACAGGCATTTGAATGTACTTATTTTCATCACAAACTTTCTCCATTTTCCAGGATCAATATACGGAATATCTGGCCTCCCAGCGATATTCATGCCCATAATAATGCAATGGAAAGGAAGAAAATTCAGCCTTATTCTGACATGCTGTGCCATCATCATCGGCTGGTTCCTCTCATATTTGGCGACGAACACACCAATGATATTGATCAGCGAATCTTTTCATGGATTGGGGACCAACAGTCTATGCACCGTTAGCTTCTTAAGCATGGTGGAAATGCTAGCACCAAGATATAGGCTATTCTGTATGCAATTGTTTGGAATCAGTCAGGGTTTGGGCATGGCAGTGGGAGGGATAGCCGGAAGATTCTTACACTTCAAAACGATCAGTCTAATCATGCTAGCTCCAGTAATCACTGCAGTATTAATAGCTCTTCTTTGGCCAGAATCACCGCCCTGGTTGGCTTGTAAAGGCAGATTCGATCAGTGTGAAAGAACATTCTATTGGTTAAGAGGCAAAGATGATGTGTCAGTTAAAGAGCTGAAAGAGCTGATCTCAGCGCAGAGAGAAAACTTGAGCATAGATATGGAAAAGGACAAGTTTTCTTGGCAGCAATTTTTTTCGAAAATATCACGTAGAGACTTCTATTTACCAAGTATACATACATTTCTTCTACTAAATATGCTTTATTGGAGCGGTGGAGACGTGATTCTAATATATTTCATAGACATGGTACAGAAATCAACGCAAAGCGAAGACGCTGCGTTCACAGCAGGAAATATTCTGTATTCAATTGTTTTATCTGGCTGTTTCGTGACCAATGTCCTAGCGCGATACTTCAAAAACAAAACGATACTGATATTCAGTACTTCAGGAGTAATATTATGTTTAGCTGGCATTACTGTTGTGACTGGTTTACAAAGCTACGGTTATGTGGCTAAGGATTCATACTTGATTATGTACTTTCTGATCGCTTATATGCTTTTTAACAGTTGGGGTTTGAATGGATTCGTGTTTTACATGACTGCTGAGCTGATGCCTGTTAAATACAAAAACACTGGGGGTGCTTTTTTGATCATTTGCAACTGTACCCTCTACGCTTCATCTCTAAAGATTTCTCCGTATTTGATCAAGTACATAGGGATGTCAGGAACATTTTCTCTTTTCACAGTGACTGCAATAACTTGTGTTTTGTTAGTCTTTAAATATGTACCAGAAACTAAAGGCAAGACTTTACAAGAACTCGAGGATTATTACGTTTTCGGAAAGTTTATAAAGAGGGATGTTGCGAGCATAGATTTAGCAGTGGAAGTGGAAAAGTAGTTTGAAAATATCAATGGTTTCTTCAGATTCAGGTTCATCCAGGTTTGGTCAGGTTGACCATCCACTCGATGAAGTAGAATGGTTTTAACTATTGAAGAAAACTGATATACTCATACTTAAAGTTAAAGTTAATAAAAAACATTTTGAGTAATTATATTATCTTTTGTTTGAAATATGCCTTAACTCTTGGCTATATAAGACCCATAATATTATACATTAAGGCGCAAAGCATTAATGTAAAAATCCTACCTTCGGGACCCGTCCCAATGTAGTATTCTTCTTCTTCTTCTTTCGAGTCAGTGGCGTAAAATAATGTTTGTATTTATATTTTCCCGGACCAGTAATTTACAAGCGAAAGGGCAGGGTATTTAGTATTAATATTGAGTAAGTAGATTTAACGTATAAAGTTGAAGTATACGATGTACTCGTATATTTTGTACTTTCTGTTTGCCACAAGTCGAAGCTCCTCGACACGGACTGCCTAAAGTGGAAATTCAGCTTAATAAAGTCAAGCAATTAACTTACCGTCCTTGCAGTTTAACTTACCTGTAAAAAAACAAAAAATAGATTATGAGTTATTGTTTTCAATAACGTTATTATTATTAAATGGATTTGTTTTATTGATAGATAAAATCAATCTGTAATATCTATTTCTCTCACGAGATATAAAATGTGGAATAAGGATGATTTTCCCAAGACTATGGGAAATATGTGACCTTCTATAGAGGCAAAGAGTTCTGTTATGGGATAAGAATCAGTAAACCTTTTTTCTTGTATAGAATGCTTGTCTTTGGTTGGAAAATCGACCATATTCGTTTACATTTTAAATCCTGGAATAAAGAATTGATCGTATATGTCCAATTTACGAAATATAGGGTCTGTTTTCGTTGAAGCAACGCAGTAACATTGTCCAAATCTTTTCGTTATGCGTTGCGATTGGTCGGTTAAGTTCCCAGCACAGCTCCGATCTGCTTCCACGAAGAGACGAACCTTAGCCGTATAATTTTACTATGTTCTTCATGACAGCTTTACAAGAACTAAAATGTGCCTTAAAGCGAACTTATTAATAAAGTTTTTTTCAGTTTTACGTTCAAGTTCTTATTTCAGGATGTTTTTCAAAAATCTAAAATGGGAATGTCAGTTTATAAAACTTTAATGATAAACATTTATTTCTCCAGTTAAGTGATGGAACTTTATTTTATTAGGCTCTTTCTGACGCAGTATAGTTTTTGATACAAATGTTTATTGATAATTTTAATTAGGTCTTTAAGTTTATGTTTTAATATTTTTATAGTATTGTAAGGTTCAGGGCATATTAGGCCTAACATGCCTTGCTTGGGTAAAAGTCCCTAAATAATTTTAGGTAAAAAAAGTTGAATTTACTAACTCTGTGTCAATAAACAAGTAAATATAGGATTTTGTTTCCCTTTACTGTACTGATATCTTCTATGCTGTACTGTGAGAGGCATTTGTCCTGTAGCGGAATTTTACATGCTGATGTTTTACTTTGGCGCCATTTTGTTAATATTTTTAAGATAAATATTAAAAAGCATACGCTTAATTTTGAATAAAACACATGTTTACTATATATTGTAATTGTTATAAAAAATGTGTACCTAGTAGGAAAAATAAAACACAATAATTAGACATGTAATTGCACGTAGTTTTAATATTGAAATCTTACATAACAGCAATAAATCTTAGACATAAAACGTTTTTAGAAATAGATTATTTATTCACAATGTGTATTACTTTAGTGGAGGTTGAGATTTTATTTTTAATTATTTAACTTACAACCCGTAAAAGTAGGCCCACATCACAACATCTCAATGTGTCCCCGAAGGAGAGCGACGTCGAGGTCGACCGAGGAAGCGTTGGCGGGACGATCTAATCGCCTTTAAAAGCGATTGGTGGGTGCTCGCAAAGGACAGGGAGGGTTGGCGATGCTTGGGGGAGACCTTTGCCCAGCAGTGGGACAATATAGGTTAAATAAAAATAAAATAAAACTTATAACTGATTGTCAAAATTATGAGTCTGTGTGATAATAATATCTATACTTATATAATAAAGCTGAAGAGTTTCATTTCAGTTTGTTTGTTTGGACACGCTTATCTCAGAAATAACCAACCCGATTTGAATAATTATTTTAGGAATGAATACCCACATTCAACGGGAAGGTTATAGGCTGTTTTGCATCCCGAAAGTCTCACAGGAACGGGTACAATGCGGGTAAAACCGCAGGGCAGAGCTGGTTGAGATTATAAAATTGACTTATATAACTATTTACTCATATCCACCATTTCACTAGCCATAGGCGCGGTTTCCTCAACCAATACGGACAAATTACGTTTTTTACTTGTACCAAAATTATAATAATCCTCAATTTCTCTCAGCGATTTATCTTCAGTCTCCGGTATATATTTCCATATAAAAACTCCGCAGATCAAACAGTTAAATGCATAAAACAAAAAAGTACCCCATAAGTCTATATAGATAAACAGATAAGGTGAGATTTTTAACGATGATGAATGCAAAATGCAAGACGTTACAACGATAAATGCTCCTCCCAAACCTCTATGTTTGACTGGCATTATTTCAATAGCAACATTGTAAGCTATAGGGACTATACCAATTCCATTGCCTACCATGAAACATACTAAAGTGTATAAGCATAAGGAAGAATTTTTGGGTAAAACATTGACTACTTGTAAGTAGCTAACTAAGGATGAGGCTAGCATTGCGCCACCAGCTACGAAAACACTCCATAACATAATACTTTTCTTGCCAAAGTACCTGTTGAGTACTATGCTTATGATAGTGCCAATACACAATATCATATTCATGAGTAAGCCTCCGTAAAATGCCGCGTTTTCATTCTGCGTAGATTGCTGTATCAACTCGATGGAGTATATTATGATGACGTAGTTACCACACCAATAAAATAAGTATTGTAGAACAAAGGTATGGAAAGAAGGCAAATAGAAATCTCTCCTGGAAATCTTCTCAAAAAACTTTCTGAAAGACATGTTATTTTTAGTGGTACAATTTTCTTTATGCGCTGCAATCATTTCGTCTAACTCTTTCTGTGATATTTCATCTCTACCCCTCAACCAAACGAACGCTTTTTCGCATTTCTCGTATTCACCTTTGAAGGCTAACCAATATGGAGATTCTGGCCACGAAAACGCTATGGCTACAGCTAAGATCATTGGAGCACACATGATAAGGGCAATCGTTTTCCAATGCACATATTGTGTGAGCAAGCCGTTAATGGCCATCATAAGAATCTGCAAAACTGTATACAGTTGCATGTAAGCTATCCTATTTTTTGGGCATATCATCTCACTGATACTCAGAAAACTGACCGCCAAAATACTGTTCCCTCCGAAACCGTGAAATGACTCGCAGATTAATATAGATGTGATGTTTGTCGCTGTGTAAGCGATTATCCAACCAATAATGGTGATGATGCAAGCAAAAATATAGGCGAATTTCCTGCCTCTCCATTGCATTATGCTTGGTATTAGTATACTTGGTATACCAGCCAGACCGTGGATGGAACCTACAAGAAAATGATCTTATGTGAATTAAAGAAGTTGGAGTAGATTAGTGGCCAACCCTGATGGAATTTTTAGATCGCCTCAAGGCCACCGATATAGTCAGACGATTGAAGCAACGGGGACCGACAATTTAACGAACCCACGAAGCACGGTAGCGCTCAGATAAAAATTTCATGGGTATTAAGAATTACACTCACTTCAAACAAAAACCATCCCTTTCGGGGTAGAATAATAGGTGTTCATACCAATCCATGATGATGTATCAAAATCCAATTCTATAGTAGTGTCGTTGGCTTTCAGTTGATGTAACAGAACAGTTGGATAGGTCACTGCACCTCCCACTGATAACGCAGCTAGCAGTGGAGAAACTGCAACTAGTAACTATAGGAAGATAAGAGGAAGAAGAGATCAGGGTGTGAAATTTAGAAAAACTCGTGAAAAATTGTGTTGGTGAACATTTTGGAGTTGTAAGAAGCAATTAATATAATCCTACTAATATTATAAATGCGAAAGTTTGTGAATATGTATATAATATGTTTGTTACGCTTTCACGAAAAAACTACTGGACGGATTTGAATAAAACTTTACAAGAATATAGGTTATACATCAGAATAACATATAGCATACGTTTATCCCGAAATTCTCGCGGGAATATTGCGCAATAACAAACGAACAGATCGAGTTAAAAATCTAATTAAAACGAACTTACCTGTTTAATAAAAGGTGTTCCTTCCATTTTGTAACAAAAGCTTTGTTTTTTATAATGAAACATGCAGTTCAAGCATCCAAATCGTATTACATTTTTCAGTGACGTTTAAGCAAGCGTCTTATTACACCAACGAGTCATTTAGGTATTAAATTATGGTTATAATATAAACAAAAGCAGATATATTTAGAGTATTTTTTTTTTAACTTGTTTCTCATGATATTTACACACAACTTCAGAGTACGGACGCTAAAACAAAAAAAACTTAAAAAAAAATTACAATTACGATTTAATATACATCGTGCTCATCATACAATCTATACAAATAAATAAAATTGAAGTGTCTGTTTGTAATATTAAAATAATCGCTTTTTACTAAGCGTAAGATATACACGATACATATATACCAAAACAATTTTTTTTGTAATTTTTTCTGTCAGTCTGTTTGTTCCGGCTAATCTTTGAAATGGCTGGACCGATTTTGACAGGATTTTCACTGGCAGATTACTGATGTAACAAGGAGTACTTTTATCCTCAAATTTCCGCGGCAAGGGGTACAAGGTAGGTAACACCGCGGGGCCTGGCTAGTGCATTATTTATATAATAAAATAATACATTAAATACACGTATATTTTTTTTTCAATTGTATGGCCTCTCTTGGTTCGTCATGATAGTACATTACTATAGTACAGAGGTATAAGGGTAGCTACACATTTCTTCAGGGCGGCATTAATTTAATAGGATGTTAAATTAATACAGTTCTTTTCTCTTTTGAAACGGGCTACTCTCATTGGAAACGAGTTATTCTCATTTGAAACGAGTTACTCTCACGTGAAACGGGTTATACACTTATCAAAGAATCCGATATTTTCCAAACGACTTTTTAAAACGTTCAAGACTTATGAACTGAAACACCTGTCAATTAATTTACTTCACTGAAAAAAGAAAATTAATCAGTACTGTTGCACACACAATGGAAAGTAAACAACTAAAGCACGCGCTCTTAGCAATTTATTCAATGATAAAAATATGGAGAAAAAATATCGCTTGATTCGTTTTCCTAGTAATTAATGATGAATGCGAAAGTCTGTCATTCTGTGTGTGAAAGTACGTTTCCATTGAAGCAGACCGGAGCTCACCAATCACAATGACAACTCATTGAAATTGTTAAACAAGGTATTGACATTGTCAAAATCTTTTCGTAATGTGCTGTGATTGGTCGATTGACCTTCGCACAGCTCGGCTCCGCTTTAAAGGAAACGCACTCTTTAGCATACGCGAACAGTCTCTCATAACCTACCTAAGGCCGTATACAGAAAGAAACCTGGAAACTTATAAGCGCTTACCGGCGCTTGACAGCGCTGGTAACCCGCCCAGGAAAATATATGAACGCGCGCCGATAAGCACTGAACGGTGCCGACTAGTTCCGACAAGCTTCAACACGCGCTGGTCAGCGCTGGGCGCTGCCATTTAAAATTCTAACAAAACCATTTCTAACAAAACCAAATCATCGTCTATCAGTCTGTCATTTTGCTTGGTCTGCTTTAACCTGCTTCCTTTGTGTAGAATGGACCAGCGCTGTCAAGCGCCGGTAAGCGCTAATAAGTTTCCAGCTTTCTTTCTGTATACGGCCTAAGATAAGATAGCTTTCTGAAAAAAAAGATTTGATAATACTGCTTAGTCATATTACGCCACGAGTGATACAAACGCACTAAGTTCTATATGATTGGTTGATGCCAAATGTAGGTCAGCAACGTTCCATAGCATTGATACATTCTTAAAACGGAACCGCAGTGTTGTTTATAATAAAACAATAATAATTGACTAATCGAACAGTAAATGCGATAATTGTACATTGTCTTAAGTCCTAATTATTATAGGTCTTCTCTGTAACATTGGGTCATAATCACTGCAAATCGCATAATTATACGACTATTATGGTCTAAGGAATGGGGAAATTGTTTAAAGGACTTGGCTTGGATTGTGCACGCAAGGGTATGAAATAAAAAACCGATTAAGAGCGAGTCGAACCGCGCACAAAGGGTTCCGTAACAATCTATAAAACATGGCAAAAATAGTTGTGTGAGAGAAAGAGAGTCTCACTGCAATATTAATTTTATGCTGTTATAGTATTTGTTGTTATAGCGGCAACAGAAATGCATCATCAATGAAAATGTCAACTGCCTAGTTAATACGGTTCAAGAGCAGATAGCGGCCTATTAGTATTAGGGTACCGTTTAGTGTTTACCCTTCGGGTACGGAACCTTAAAACAGTTATTATCTAACTGTCAATCAAATGTCAAGAGATGTCAATCTCAGTGAAGGTGTTGGTAGACAAAAGATAGGGCGTTGGAACAAATCACAGGAAACGTAAAATAATCAGTCAATTGTGAAAAACTGTTTGGAAATAATCAGTGAATGAAAACTTAAATACCTAGAACCTTATCATATTAAAACTTGTATAATACCTAACACCATGTCAATGTGAATTTACAAATTTTGTAATGTGAAAAAGTATTTAAATGTATAACATTTGAGGATGACTTCTCGTACTGACACACTATGACTATACTAGGTACAATGTATTATGACTTGATATATTATTCTTGTTTTAAGATTGACGTCAATGTAGTGGAAAAATAAAATAGATAAAAACACCGTATTTTCTGAGTGGCTGTGAATTATTTCAGACAATAAAATATACATAACCTCGCATAAGTTTGTCAACAATTGAGTAAGTAACATAACAAATAATTATTTCGAAAAAAAATTCAATTCTAATATATAAAATTCTTGTGTCGCTGTGTTTGTAGTTAAACTCCTTCGAAACGGCTTGACCGATTCTCATGAAATTTTGTGTGTAGGTCTGAGAATCGGACATCTATTTTTCATCCCTCTAAAAGTTTAAGGGTAGTCCACCCCTTAATTTGTATATGGAAAAACAAAGTTTGCTGGGTCAGCTAGTATCTGTATAAGTATTGACGCTACTCTGACACGTCAAATACTTCCATAATAGACATTTAATTATTAAAGTGATTTTGACATTACGTCGCGTTTGAAAAATTACTTAAATTAGTTAATTATCGATTTAACCCCTCATATGCCGGAACACGGATCCAAGCCAATTGATTTTCTATTGTGTTTCTAATGCCAGCAAACAAAAGGTTAATGGACGTGTCTGTGTGCGGCTTCAGAGTTCTGTAGATAATGTTCACGTTTACTACGAGTATTTCGATTAAATCAGCGTTTTCACTGAGTGTTCTGAAAAATATTGCTTTATTTTGAGCAAATATTTTATTATATTCAGCCAATGTGTGCTTAAAATAGAAAGCTCAAGCTTGTTTGCTGCGGTTTAAAGTAATTTAATTATTAAGAAACATGAAACCGCAGAACACAGCTACTACAAAAAAATTGCATAACCAAAAATCTGTGCAACAAAAAGTTAAAAATAACTTTTGTTATTAAAACACAAATAAAAATTAATTACATTATTTAACACTTATATTTATGTGAATTTGGTTAGTTAGGGTCAGTTTTTATTCATATTTTGGAAATATTTGGCCGCAAAGAAGGTGCGAGGAGTACTTAAGAAATGTATTTCATATTCTGCTTTTATTTGGAAATATTAATTCAATGGTTGAGTGCGAAATAAACGTTCAGTGTTCGATTATTTATTCAAATAGACAATCCATTTGGGAAATAATCTAGAACGAATGTGAAACATACGGAAAGGTAAAAGAGTGTTTTTCTGTCCCAGGGTCCGAAAAAACTTGAAAGTTTAACTGCCTTATTAATCAACGCTCTCAAACTAAAACACTGATAATGAGTGTTTTGTCTCTTTTGCTCTTTGGAAAATAGCGTATGTCAGACAGGGACAAACCATTTGATAGCTAAAATGCTGCTAGTAAGCGTTTATGATTATGGCCTAAAGACTTTTCCGGTTTGTTACAAGTAGGTAATGACGAAAAAAGCTTTTTAGTTTGTGTTTGAGTTTTTGTAGAACTCGTTCCGTAGTTTGGGCGATAATCGATGTTAGCTTATTGTGATTGTTAGGCAACGTGCAGACATTTCTATCTGAGAGCTTCCGTGGTTTGGAGGACACGTAAAAATATCGGTTCCGGCTGTTCGTATCGTTAGACCGTGTAGGAACTTAGGCGGTCTAAAACTCCGCCACCAGAGTTAACCAATAACCTAACCGAGCTTAACTTCTTACGTATTGTTAGCTTTTTTTAATATTAAAAATTATTTCAGGTTTATGTAAGAGCCAAGAATGAAGATCAAACCGTTTGCAAGACAGGTGAGTTTTTATTATTTGCGACTAATGAAATGGAAAAGTCAAATCGATACTATTACGAGTATTATAGACGGAGGAGAGTAACCTCCGTCGTACGTATGTTCCCGTTTGAACAAATAATAATGACATCAACGTACGTTTCAATTAATAGTAAAATATTATTATAGAGGTAAAGATCCTTACTTTGTATGTTTGTAAAAGCTGACTTCAGAAACTACCAATCCATTTTATTTTGCACCAGCTTTTCAATACAATTAAACTTTATTATTTGGCATCTTCAGTAAGATGAAACACATACGAGTATGTAGCGCGTTGCGTAGTTTGACTGAGCGATGTTAGTTCATTGCGATAGTTACGGCCCCTACTATGGGTGGGCGATAGTATCATTTCTATCTGAGCGCTACCGTACTTCGGAGGGCACGTTAAGCCGTCAGTCCCAGTCGTTTTAATCGCCATCTCGAAAGGCCTTTAGCTGTCTAAGAACTCCGACACCAAAGTTGGCCACTAACCTACTAGTAAGATGAGAGTTCTTTACCATGAAGAGAACCAATCAGCTCCGCTCCCCTTCAAAGATGATAAGTAAGATGATTCCGTGCTTCACGTTAAGCCGTCGGTCCCGGTTACTTTCTACGGATAGTAGTCGTTACATGAGCCAATCCTTTGGCGGCTCTATAACTCTGACACTAGGATTGGTTAAGTTGACCATCCACTCGATGAAGAAAAAGAATGGAAACGCACCCCAATATTTTATTTCTACTTATGCCCAGCTATTCGTCGCCGCGGCGCCTCTGTTCGCGGCTCTGTCTGTGGGCGGTGCGGTGTCATTCCCGACCGTGCTACTGTTTCAATTGAAGGCTGAAGACACTATTATTGAACTTGACTTCGAGGCTTCATCATGGATTGGTAAGTGAAAAGTACAGCGTGATCTGTATTTTTTCTTTTCCTGCTTGTATTACAAATGCGAAAAATATAATAATAATCCAAAAATTTATAAAATTTAATATAGTTACTCTGTCTGTCTGTTGTGCTTTCACGCACGAAGTTTTGGCAAAGTTAGATTAGAGTCTTTCCAGACCTTAGAATCCAGGTTTTAAAGTCTAATGTTTAGACCTTAAAACCTGGATTCCATAGTCTTATCTAACTGTACAAAACTAACTACAAAACTTTGCAAACATAAGCCACTTTGTACCCCGAGATTCTCACTCAAAAATAGAACACTAGCAAATTGGGTGATGGTTTCTTTAAATTACATTTTTTGTCAAATTTCCAGGTGCAATCCACGGCCTAGCGGGCATCCCAAGCATCCTAATGCCCACCATCATGCAATCCAGAGGCCGGAAATTTGCCTACATTACAGCTTGCCTCGCTGCCATACTAGGATGGATCCTAGCCTACTTCGCTACCAGCTTGACAATGCTCTTCGTTGCCGAATCTTTCCACGGCTTCAGCAGCAACAGCATTTACGCTGTAACCTGCTTGAGCATAACTGAAATGATGGCTCCGGAATACCGAGACATGTTCATTCAACTGTACTATATATTTCTGTCCATATCCATGGCTATGACAGGTCTTATGGCAAGACATGTGCATTGGAAGACAATAAGCTTGATCATGTGTGCTCCGATGGTTATAGCTGTTGGGATAGCTTTAATGTGGCCAGAGTCCCCTTACTGGTTAGCTTATAAAAGAAAGTACAGTCAATGCGAAAGATCCTTCACGTGGTTAAGAGGTGAAGACTCCATCTCCAAGAAGGAATTGAAGGAGTTGATTAATGCTCATAAAATGAGTACAAAGAGTAAAGGATCTGGTTTGTCATTGCCGGAGTTATGGAAGAAAATGACCAGCAGAGATTTCTATGTCCCTTGTGCGCATATTTTCGTTCTAGAATTTTTGGTGCAAGGAATAGGGTGTATTGTTGTATTAATTTACTCTATAGAGTTATTCCAAAAAGCAACTTCGAATAGCACTCTAGCAGAGTACGGGGGTTTCATAGTCAATAGCATACAATTACTAGGCATCGCTATAAGTATACTCTTGAATAAACTTTTTATGAAGAAGACTGTATTACTTTGGAGTATAACTGGAGCCATCATTTCTTTACTGGCTGCATCTCTGACCTCTTATCTACAGGAATCAAATGTAATGCCTAAAGACTCTTTACTATGCTTATACTGTTTGATGATTTATATGACGTCTGTAAGCTTGGGAATATTGCCGGTAGCTTATCCTATCGCATCAGCTTTAATGCCAGTGAAAAATAGAGGCATAGGTGGAGTGTTATACGTGTCAAATACGTGTATACTCCACACGGTAGCACTCAAGTCAGCGCCGTATTTGTTCCACTACGCTCATTTATGGGGAACATTTATTATCTTTGCAGTCATTGGTTTTGTATGTGGTGTGATCATATGGGCATTTGTACCGGAAACCAAAAATAAAACTTTGCAAGAAATTGAAGATTATTACACGAATAGAAAGTTTTTGGAATATAACGATGACGAAAAAGGAGAACACAATTTTGAGTTGATTGTTGATGAGGAGTTGTAAAATTTAGATTTTTGTTTGTATGTTCATTAAGGGTGAAGACGCATATATCAGCATCGAATCGCATTTAGCTGGATGATTTTGGACACACTATACGCATCGGAAGTTAAAGTATGCTGTTACATGTGTTCAGGTGCTAAAGGGAGCTAACGCACGTTTTTAAAGCTGAAGTATCATTTAGCATGCTTTCATCCGCTAAAGCATGCGATCGCAAACTAGTGCACAAACTAGTGCACTTCGCTAGATGGACACGTTGTGATAAGATAATGACGCGGTCGTCCGCCCGCACTCTGTGAATACCATGCTTAAGCATGCTTTCTTATTCGCAAGCTTCCCGGCTCACGCTTAAGCAGCCTTTATCAATCGCAAGCGTTATGTCTCACACGTAATCAAGTATTCTCATTCGCAAGCATCTACTTTCACGTCTTAAGCAGCCGTCCTCATGCTTTATCATGAATAAGCATTCTTAAGTATGTTAAATGGATAGCTACACTTATACGCATTTAATGCTGAAGCTGAATCGATGCGGAAGGGTGAACTGATGCGGACGCATCTCCATATAATATTGCGTTTTTGTACTACAAAATGCGATTCGATGCTGATATATGTGTCTTCACCCTTAAGCGGAACGGAGCTGGGCGGAGCTCAAACGGCCAATAACAACGCATTGACATGTCAAAATCATTTCGTAATTTATTGTGATTGGTCGATTGTGCTCCGTAGAGCCCTAAGGATTATTAGAACCTTGTCACATTAAGGCTTCTATTATATTATTCTACTTATGTTTAAAGATTATTTATTTCTCAAAAAAGACAATACAGTCACTTTATACATGAAAAATTATAACTAATGATTAGTATTTCACAAGGAGTTGACAGTCGTAGTAGTGTGATACAGTTCACTCGCACAATGTTTCATCCGAATATGGCCATAATAATGTAAAACGTAATAAACAACAATATAAAAAAACAACTAAATAAAGTAATATCTATTACGCAAAACTAGTTATAATACAAGTTACAACGGGTGATAAGTTATTGTAAACGAATTACAATGCAATTGGATGTTAGCATCAAGTGGGTAGATAGCAAGAATTTAGTGTAAAGCCGTGATCACAATTGAGATTTTATTTAGTTTATCAGATTATATTTTATACTAGCCGCGCCCCGCGGTTTTACCCGCGTTGTGCCCGTTCCCGTAGGAAATCCGGGATAAAATATAGCCTATAGCCTTCCTCGATAAATAGACTATCTAACAGTGAAAGAATTATTCAAATCGGTTCAGTAGTTTCTGAGATTAGCGCGTTTAAACAAACAAACAAACAAACAAACAAAACAAACTCTTCAGCTTTATAATATTAGTATAGATGTATTTGGAATAGTTGGAGATGATATAATTAAATAATTTTACTTTCAAAACATTGTGTGAGTTTACATTACGTATGTCGGAAGGTAATTACTTACCAATCAATAAAAAATCTATTAGACATAGACAACTTTATATTAAAAATATGTTATTAATTTAAGAATGCATGTTAACAATAAGTTTATTGAACATACTATTTTTAATGGTGTTTTACATCAATAAATGTAATTTATATGGTTATAAATGTTTATTTTGTTTGACTTTTACAGTCGCTTGTTGCCACCGTCGCGCCGATATTTACGTAGGAAATGTGTAGCATAACAAAAATATTAAATTAAAATAGGTCGTTACAGACGTCGCATACGGCAGACATGACCAGCTCGGTCCCATTTGTACTTAGCTGCCTTTTCTACTGAGTCGGCGATTTTAGTTCGATAGCGTATCGTATTACGGATGCGGTCGGTTCGTAAGTAAGTAGTTTTTCTTGTATTGTTCTCATCAACTAATTCCAGTCGTTTCGTAAGTATTTTTAAATTGTTCTCATTGAATAATTATTTTACTAACAACGACGTCGTAAAAAGTTTACGATTGTGAATATCATTGTTTTAACAAGATCATCTAATTAAATAGGATAATTTCCAAAAGTTTTGAGAATCTATATACATATATGTACATATATAAAATTCAAAGTCCTGACTGACTGACTGATAATCAACGCACAGCCTCAACCGCTACACCTAGAAACATGAAATTTGGCAGGAAGGTTCTTCAAGTGATGTAAGTGCACACTAAGAAAGGATTTTCGAAAATTCCTACGGGAACGGGCTCAACGCGGGCAAAGCCGCGGGGCGCTGCTAGTTTCGTATATAAAATTCATTATTCATAAAATTCAATAGTATTACAAAGCTTTTTGTTTGAACACCGTAATCTCTGGTACTACCATTTCGATTCGCTTGTTTTACTACATATTTTGGTATTAGACAGCCTCACTCAAGAGAAAATTTAAAGACTTTGCAATATTGACGATTTGAGAAAGGCAAGACAGTGCAATTATATAGACTTAACAAGATTTTGGTTCACTAGTGCAAAACAAATAAATTCCCTGATCGAGCTAAAACATGTTCTCTATTACTTTTCAAACATGAGTCCGCATAAGGCAATAGTGGTAATTATGACATCCTTCTTACTGTAATGATATTTTCGATGATGATATGAGAAGCCTTTGCCCAATAGTGGGACATTACAAGATAACTTTATATTTCCAAAATCTCATTTACGGACCTATTTTATTAAAATTAACTATTTTCATAATTTTATAACGCGATATAACTCGAAAGCAAGCAAATGACCCACACATTTTTAAGGTTAGGAAAAGTGTTCTATTTCATATCATCATCATCTCAGCTACAAAAAAACACTTTTAAAAGGAAATAAAAAAGTCAACTTACTAACGTATTTATATTATTTACTAAACCAACCAGTTGTTACACTGATGTCACCACATCGGAAGCATTCATTATTAAAACCTGCGACGCTACTCTTATCACTTAATGCAGATTCTAAGCTTAACACTCGCTATCACTACATAAAACAAAGTTCCCGGCCGCGTCTGTCTGTCTGTCTGTTCGCAATAAACTCAAATACTACAGCACGAAATTTGACGCGGTTTTTTTCAATAGATAGAGTGATTCAAGAGGAAGGTTTATAGAAATAAATAATAAATAAATAAATCATTTATTTGCTGATAAAAGTTACATAAACAAAAGGAATTGAAAACCTCCCTTTTAAGTTAAAAACCTGTGTTAGGAAGGTCCCCTCTGCACTGTGAATTATCAATGGTCTACAATGTTTTTCTGTTTATAATAATATGAGTGTTTGGACTGGTTACATTATTAAATTATACATTTAAATTATACATAAATACAGCTTAAACAACATGGTACTTAGGCGTAAATTTATCTAAACATATCTTAAACTAGTGTTACCCGCGTTGTATCTGTTCTCGCGGGAATTTCGGGATATAATGTATCCCATGTTTTATTCTGATGTATAACCTATATTACTGTAAAGTTTCATCCAAATCCGTTCTGTAGTTTTTGCGTGAAAGAGCAACAAACATACATCCATCCATACTACATCCATCCTCACAAACTTTCGCATTTATAATATTAGTAGGAAAGTAGGATTAGCATTTACAATAAACTTATCTAATTGAAAGATAATTTGTTTTGTTACATGTGGGTTTCTTTTTTTTGTGGGCACACATAAAATAGTAAAAATAATGATCTCAAATAGTGTAGGAGTCCGCTTACTTATTATTAAAGTGATCTTATATAATCAAAGTTGTATTTCAATGAATTTTACATAGTATAAAACAAAGTCGCTATTTTTGTCTGTTTGTTTGTCTGTATGCTTAAATCTTTAAAATTACGCAACGGATTTTGATGCGGTTTTTTGTAATAGGTAGAGTGATTCATCAGGAAGGTTTTTATGTAAAAAAGTTCCCGAAATTCCCACGGGAACGGGCACAACGCGGGTAAAACCGCGGGGCGCTGCTAGTATTGTAATATAAGAGTTGATAATGATGATAGAAGTTTATAAAGTTAGTTAGTTAGTATTATGTTATTTTAGTAGATTTTTTATTTATTTTTATTTAGTGTATTGTCGTAAGTAATTGTTCGGTTTGTTCATAATTTAGTGATTTTAAGAAAGAAGTATGTAGTACTAGGTGTTCAATATTTAAATGTTTATTAATTTTATTGTAAGTAAATTTTTATGGAAAGCGTTCTATATTGCTTCTAAGCAATATAGAACGCTTTGCCTCTAGGCAAAGGTGGTTTTAACTTTGGGACAAGTGATTACTCTGCGATTAGTGCGTTTATTAATTTTAATGTTTGATTTTTGTAGAGAATTATGATTTTTTATAATACATTTTAAAATATATAACTGACGTACTGTCATTACATCTGCTTCATTATATAGTTGAACAGTACTGAACCGTTTTCTTTTATTAAGCATTATTTTGAGTATACATCTTTACGTACGTTCAATATTGATGAGTTGAGTTTTTGAAGTACCTCCCCAGAGTGTGATGCAGTACTGCAGTATCGATTGCACAAGAGTTATATAGAGATATTTAATAAGAAATTATCTGCTATGTGTCTAAGATATTTAAAAATCCATATCAGTTTTCTTACTCTGCTTGTCATTAATTCTATTTGCGGAAACCAGTTTAAGTTTTGGTCTATTATGATATGACACCCAAATATTTTACGGTCTTTACTCTTAAAAGATTCGTACAATTACAATCTTGTGGGTTAATACAAAAATGTGCAGGTAAGTGTAAGTTGGGATTGGTGGGAGTTTCTGATTGACAATGTAATATAGCTTGTTTTGGATAGATTTAAGGACAGAAGATTTATTTTTAGGCATTTTATAATTTTACGGAGACCTGCTTCAGCAGTTTTAAAAGTTTCATCCCATGTTTTACCGTGAAACAACATCTGTGTCATCTGTATAAGAGAAAACTTTTCCATTGCAGAGTTGCATGTTTGCAAATAAAATATGCGAAAATCTTCTTGTCTCTCCGACTATACACGGGAACCAGTTCTTCTCCTTATCAGTTAAGTGAGAGCGCGATGGCAATTATTTCTATTCGCCGTCTTGTTCTGGGGTCGCTTACCGCGTTCACGAACGTTAGATACGGAGCGCAACAAGGATAGCAAAAATATTAAGTATTTTAATTTTTATTGTTTTTCACTGTATTTTGAACCTTATTGAACTTAAAGTGAGCACACGTCCACTCATAACAGAGCCACAGAGGCGAGAGCAATGTGTAAAAATTCCCGAAATTCCCACGGGAACGGGCACAGCGCGGGTATAGCCGCGGGGCGCTCCTAGTTTATACTAAGTATTTAACCTAAAGTATTTAACTATCCGATTTTAAAGATATGGGTGTGAAACTTATAACAATAACAATATAAAATTTTATGTCATGTTCAAACAGACACAAAGATATTTTCAGAGAACACACTTGTTACACGTGTTAGCAGGACGGAGGGACGAAGTGGTGTCACGTCACGTGATAACAAAATGGCGATATCGCCAACTGTACGACAAGTAAGTGTTATAAATTATTACTTTCTTTAAGCAATTTAGGAAATTATTGAATGATTAATTAAATAAGTCACCGTAATATTGTAAACAACCGTTTGGTTTCAAATCCAACCCTTTAAAATTAAAATACATTAAATTTAATTAAATTCATTTATTCATTTAAAATGAATTGAATAAATAATTTTTCGGAAGTACACAATCTGACGTAAAATTATGAACTCTACGTTCCCAATTCAATCCAGTGATATATAAAAACGCGGGCTGCGGGTTGATGGTAATACTTATATAAATAACTAGCTGTGCCCCGCGGTTTCACCCGCAGCGCCCCCGTTCCCGTGGGAATTTTGAGATTTTTATTCCTTATTTTTCTTATATAAAAACCTTGTCCTGACAATAAGGAACACATTAAAAAAGAATCATTCAATTTGGTAGAGTCGTTCTGAAGTTATGCGCTTACCAACACATTTTGCGATTCATTTTTATATTATAAGAAAGATATAACTCACAAAAGTGGTGAAAACGCCAATCCTCATCAATGTAGTTATTCAATGAGATCTATCTTCAATGAGAGGCCGGTTGGACTAAATATAATTAACAAAATAAAAATTCCAAATTGAAAAGCCTAACTCTTCATAATATAACGTTCAGTATGTCTATGCGTTTTACCCGCGTTGTACCAGTTCTATTGATCACTCTGTATGTTGGTGAAAACGCATTTAAATCTGTTCAGTAGTTTTTAGGAAAATCTATGACATGCAGACAGACAGATTTGGGACTTTAGGCCCTAGTCACGTGACCATGCACCCCAAAGTTTAGGGCGCTAGTCTATTTCAGACCCATCCACCCCTTACTGACATTAACACAAAGTCCCTAATCCCAAAATTTCCAGATGTTGGTGGTGATAGCTCCCCTATTAGCCGCCTTCTCTGCAGGAGGAGCGGTTACGTTTCCTGGAGTGCTTCTCCAACAGTTGAAGAGTAATGAGTCTACTATACACCTGGACTTTGACACCGCATCATGGATTGGTAAAGTATTCGTTATACATAGTCGCTTTTTTTGGTTCCGTACCCAAACGGTAAAAACGGGACCCTATTACTGAGATTTCGCTTTCCGTCCGTCCGTCCGTTCGTCACCAGGCTGTATCTCAAGAACGGTGATAGCTAGACAGTTGAAATTTTCACAGATGATGTATTTCTATCGCCGCTATAACAACAAATACTAAAAATAAAATAAATCAATTTTCAAGGGGGGCTCCCATACAACAATCGTTATTTTTTGCCGTTTTTTAACGTACGGAACCCTCCGTGCGCGAGTCCCACTCGCACTTGGCCGGTTTTTTAAGTCAGTCAGTATACGAATACAAGTGATACGAAGATTTTTCATAGGAACCATATCACCGATTAAGAGAGATAATTCAGAAATGTATGAAATAATAAAAATGCAGTTTTCATGTCACATGTTTGCTTACAAAAGATCTTTGTATCCAAGTAATATAAACGTGAAAGTTTGTGAGGATGGATGGATGTATGTTTGTTATTCTTTCACGCAATAACTACTGGACGGATTTGGATGAAACTTTACAGTAATATAAGTTATACATCGGAATAACATATGGGATACATTTTATCCCGAAATCCCTACGGGAACGGGTACAATGCGGGTAACAACGCGGGGCACGGCTAGTCTTTTTTAGTTTCAGACTTGCCTATACTGACCAATTTAAAAAAAGCACCCTGCAATAAGGGCATCGGCCTCGCGGTCTAAACCACTTCGATTCCGTTCCCGTGGGTATTCGGGATGAAATGTACCTTATGTTATTATTATGTATTACTTTCATTACTGTAAATTTTCATTCAAATCCGTTCGGTAATTTTCAAAGGCAAGCAAGATAAAGGAACTGATCATCAAACTTGCATAATGGGAAAATTTTGCATTTTTCTTTCATTGTAGATAGTAATATAATAATTTTAAAATGGTTTCTTCAAGGGTAATTCATCAAGCCTGTGACAGAATTTACAGTATATTTATAATAATTCGGTTATAATTTATTCATTAATCTATTGAAAATATTATTTTCTTTTCTAAATTTATTTATTTCTGTCGCTGCTACTAGCTACTTTGTAAACTCAATGTTAAACGGAAATCAATAAGCTAGTCAACTTCAGCATATTTTTAATTTAATGACACATTTCCATAACTTAACCAAATAAATACAATTTCAGGATCAATACATGGAATTTCCGGAATCCCTAGCATCTTAATGCCAACAATAATGCATTGGAGAGGAAGAAAATTCGCCTTCATCACCGCGTGTTCCATCATTCTGATTGGTTGGATCTTAGCATGCACTGCCACAAACGCTACCAGGCTTTTGATCAGCGAATCATTCCACGGACTCGGCACCAACAGTCTCCTAGCAGTCAGCTTGCTAAGTCTCAGCGAAATGGTTGATCCTCGGTACAGGAATATTTCCTTACAAATGTTCGGGACAGTACAGTCGCTAGGAATGGCTTTAGTAGGAATCATGGTACGATACGTAAGCTGGAATATTATCAGCCAAATAATGTGTGTGCCTGTACTTCTTGGACTTATGGCCGCGTTTTTATGGCCAGAATCGCCGTCCTGGTTAGCTTGTAAAGGCAAGTTCGATAGATGTGAAAAAGCGTTTCTCAGATTACGTGGTACCGATGAACTTTCAAAAAGGGAGTTAGAAGATTTGATCAATGCTCAGAGAGACAACTTGATTAAAGCAGGCGAGTTGGACAAAAGTATAACCAAATACGTTTGGGATATGATCAAGAGGAAAGACTTTTATATGCCAGCTTTGCACATGCTTCTTCTATTAAACATGATGTACTGGAGTGGGAGTGCTGTGGTCCTGATCTATTGCATCGATATGATCAGAAAAGCCACCCAAAATGAAGACGCGGCTTTCTTCGGCGGAATTGCGATTAACTTTATCCTTTTTGCCGGAGTCGCCAGCACGGCTATCTTAATCAAATACTTTAAGAACAAGACTGTTTTACTTTGCAGCACTTTTGGTGCCTGCATTTCTTTGGCATGTGTCAATCTAATATCTTACTTGCAAAGTGTCAGAGTGTTAGCTGAAGACTCTTTGCTATGTTTGTACATGTTAATTGTTTTTATGATAGCGAATTGTTTGGGATTGAACTCACTAGTGTTTGATATAGCTGCCGAACTAATGCCGGTCAGGCATAGAAGCATCGGTGGTGGCCTTTACATTATATACAACTGTGCGTTACTAACTACTTCTTTAAAAACATCACCCTACTTAATCAAGTTCATAAACTTATCAGGAACTTTTCTAATTTACACTTTAAACTCTTTTGTCTGTGGATTGTTGGTTTGGAGGTATGTGCCAGAGACAAAACGGAGAACCTTGCAAGAGATAGAAGATTATTATCTCTTTGGAAATTTTGATGTCAAACGAAATGCGGAAAATTTGGTGGATGAGAAACCGAAAAAATATTGTTTAAATAAAGAAAAGACTGGCGATATTTAGATATTATTGTGGTGCTGTCTTGTTTGTCTCAGCGATGGTAATGTTTCGTTATTGTTAAGTTAAGTGGAGTTCGACCAACACGAAAAGTGTGATGGGTGGCCGATAGTGGCATTTCTATCGCAGCGTTACCGTTCTTCAAAGGCACACGGTAGATTTTCGGTTCCGTTTATTCTAAGTGTAAGACATGTTGAAAGTAATTTAAATATAAAATTGTAATTTATTGTAATGTGTTTAAAAAAATATTGCATAAAGATAAATAAATTATTGACTATTTATTTATTTTGCATCCTTGTTTTATTTTGCTTGACCAAATATTCTTGAATATTAATTTCTATTTAATATATGTTCAGTACGATTAATAAAATGTTCGCCTAAACTAAGGATGAGAATAAATATTATTCTAAAAGGCAATAACGACATAACGAGTATTAATTCAATCTTATCTCATGTGAAACAATTAGCATTTTTTTAGACCTTACCCAAACTATGATTTTTATTCAAATATAAAAAAATATTTTTAAGGCATATTTATCTACGCTTAGATAATTTATATTCATGAAATCAAATTCTCTACACACGGTTAGTTAGACCCACACTACGCTCTAAGCTTCTATTATGGAATCTAACTAAATGATTCTAATACATATGAATATACAAATAATTTAAAAAATAAATTTGTCCAACGATAATTCCGTCAAAATAATTTTAGTCAGATAAAAGTTAACTGGTGATAAGAAACCGGCTCCTAAAAACAGAATACACAAACACAATTTGAAATTAATCATCAAAATCATTTAAAGTCTTGGCATAACGTATCCTATGACGGCTAACTCATTGTTTATTCAACACAGTTATTAAGTAAATACATCTTAATGACCTGAAAGCATTTGAAGAGGACAGTCGTATTAGAGACATGACGGTTTCGCCTATATGTAACCAGGTAAGCTTACATAATCAAAATCATTTATTCAAAAACCTAGGTATATAACATACATGATATCAATTATAAGCTATCCTGCTATTATTGTTTGCAGATGAAACTTTACACTAATATAGTTTAAACATCAGAAGAACACATGGGATACGTTTTATCCTGAAATTCTATGTTATTCTGATGTATAACCTATATTACTGTAAAGCTTCAACCAAATCCGTCAAGTAGTTTATGCGTGAAAGAGTAACAAACATATTCATCCATCCTAAAAAACTTTCGCATTCGTAATATTCGTAGGATGTCGCAAAAAGGATATTGAAACAAATTTTAATACCTCAGGCGAGTTTAATATCTTTATTGTTAAGAAAAAGGAAAAAATTGTAAGGAAACCGGAGCACAAACAGGCGCCATACCTAATGTGATAATTAGATCATTAAATACAACCATTGTTTAGTCAGTCTCATACTTTTTGCGCTGATTAACATCTATTTCTAACGACAGCTTAATTGAATCAGTGATCCGTAAAGTATAAAGTTAGTGTGTTTATTCGAAGATCACACGCCATGACTGAGAAAGGTGATATGATTACAACAGATTCTTTACAAAGTAATTATTACAAGTAGCGTTTTGAGGATGTGACATTGTCATTTAATCTAGAGGAGGGGACACAAATTGTACTGTACCGTACTAATGTAATAAAGGAGAAGAGTTCGATTTTTCGTTTGATTGAACGCGCTCATCTCAGGAACTTCCAATCCGATTTCAATAATTCTCTTTGTAATGAATTTGGCTTCAAGAGACACGCTATTTTCCATACACAATTTTTTTTAGTGGCACTTTTATTTGATCTGCTGTATTTACGAACCATACTTGTTTTTAAATTTAATTTTCAGTTAATGGTGGCCATAGCCCCGCTATTGGCTGCACTTTCCGCTGGCGGTACCGTGACATTCCCATCGGCCTTACTGTACCAGCTGAAAGGGAATGATAGCTCCATCCCACTCGACTTCGAGACTGCTTCTTGGGTTGGTAAGTCTGAGTTCAAACACAGATCTTTCTGATAAGTTTGAGCAGGTCAGTGGCCAACCCTGGTGTCGAAGTTTTTGGACTGCGTTAAGGCTTCCAACGAGGTTTAACGATTGCAACAACCCGGACCTACGATAAACATGCCCTCCGAACAACGGAAGATAAAATCCCACCCATAAAAGAAGATGCCAAACTGCACGTTGCTCAACAACCGGAATGAGCAATCATCATCTTATGTCCCTGATAGTTGTGACAGTCTAACGTTATATCACGATCAACTGTTAACTGATAATTTTTGTTTTTAATCCCAGGATCAATCCACGGCCTGGCGGGCATTCCAAGCATATTAGTACCAGCTATCATGCAATGGAAGGGCAGAAAATGTGTCTTCCTCATTCTATGCATGGCCATACTAACCGGATGGATATCGGCGTACTTCGCTCAAAGTGCCACGTTATTGCTCATTGCCGAAACACTTCATGGCTTTGGAAGCAATAGTTTGACCGTAGTCATATGCTTGTCGATAACAGAAATGATGACACCTAAATATCGAGACTCTTTCATTCAAATATATTACACGTTCGAGATCATAGCAATGCTGTCTTCCGGATTCTTGATACCAATAGTTCACTGGCGGACTATAACTATTATAATGGGGGCACCAATGCTACTGGCGTTTGTACTAGCACTAATGTGGCCCGAGTCACCTTACTGGCTAGCTTTGAAAGGAGACTTTAGTAGAAGTGCGACAGTTTTTACCTGGTTAAGAGGTTCAGGTGATTTGGCAACAAAGGAACTAAACGAAATGATCAATACTGCAAAATCTAAAGTGAAGGAATCCAATTCACGTAATTTTAAGGAATGGTGTAGAACTATTGTTAAAAGGGAATTCTACTTGCCTTGCCTACATATGATATTGTTGCAAGGAGCGACTTATGGCTCTGGAGCTATAGTTACCATCATTTACGCGATACAAATAGTTGAAGCGGCAACAAACATTAAATTCCTAATCAAATTCGGCGGCGTTATTGTCAATCTGATTCTACTCACCGGATTTTCCATGTGTTTTACTTTTCAACATAATTTTAATAAAAGAACTATGGTATTGATAAGTGCCGCTTGTACTGTCTTTTGCTGTTTAGGCGTATCAACATTTTCTTTACTAAAATCTTTGGGAATAGTATCAGAAAATTCGTTAGCATGTATAGTATTCTTCATTTTATACGTCGCCTCTGTGAGCTTTGGGGTATTGCCTTTCCCTTATTCTATAGCATCATCTTTAATGCCAGTAAAGTATAGAGGGTTTGGTGGCATAATGTTGATTATAAACACTTGTGTTATGCATTCGTTGACTTTGAAGTTAGCACCGTATTTTTTGTACTATACAAAATTGGAAGGACTGTTTCTATTTTTTGCTATTGTTGTGTGTGTATGCGGTATTTTAATTTGGAAATATATCCCTGAGATTAAGGATAGGACCTTGGGTGAAATAGAGAATTATTACACGCATGGAACCTTTTATTTTGTTGCTGATAAGGCAGTTATGGAGCCGATGGTCGATTTTAATATGACGTCTCAAAAATTCGTTTGATTTGATTTATTTATTCTCCCACCTTATTTGTATATCAAACTTAGTAAGAATTACTATAACGATAGTTTAAATAGGGTTATTTTTTGTTCCTTTAATATTGGTCACAAGAAAATCAATTAAAGTTGTTAGTACAGTAGAATCCGTTTAGTATGACTCCGCTTATATTATGACCAACGCTTATATTATGACCGCTTATATTATGACCAACCGGTTATAATGACGTAATTACACTACGAAGTTTGGTTTTCATATAAAATTCTTTATAAAAAGTCGGATATAATGACTTGTAATGTAATTAATGTAATAATTACTAATGTAATGTAATTACTATGTTTCTGTATTAAAATACTTAGGTATGTTTATACATATTTACATAAAAAAGGTTTTTCATTTCACTATACGCTTTGTATGACGTCCGCTTATAATGACGTGTTTGTCAATTCCCTTCGATATCATTAAAAACGGATTCCACTGTACTTTTTTAAATAATGTAATTCTAGAACAATCCTGGTGTCAGAGTTATTGAGCCGCCAAAGGCCTCTGACATGGCTCATGTAACGACTACTATCCGTAGAAAGTAACCGGGACCGACGGCTTAACGTGCCCTCCGAAGCACCGAATCATCTTACTTTTCGGGCAATCAGGTGATTCAGCCTGCAATGCCATAACCAAACTGAGGACAGTCTCACAAAGTGATTTTTGTGAGATATCCCCACCGGGAATCGAACCCAGAACTGGGTCGTAAGCCGAGCGCTTAAACCACAAGACCACGGAGGCTGTTAGCATATTAATCAAATTAATAGCATAGCATATTCATCAAATTAACATTTTGAAGTCAAAGTGTTTGATTAATCCTAAGAAACCAATATTTACAAAGCCAAGTCACTTTCCGTCTAGCCAAAGAATAACTAAGAAAGTATGCTATTGTAGTATCACAAGCTGTGTAAATATCATTATAACTTTTGAAATGTTACACACATACAATTAGTGAGTGTTTCACCTTTAATTTCATTAAATACTTATATCCATTGAGTTATATGTACCAAACTCAATGCTTATATTGTTGTTTCTGTGACGTGTTTAGTATAATCAAAGTTTTTGGTAAGTTTAAAATTAAATGTTACACAGCCTCTATTTGTACACATTATTAAAATGTAACTGCAGGATTTTTCGCGGAACAAAATGTTTTTTAGAAAGTGATGCAATCCACTGGAAACGTCGAGAAAACAAGAAAATATTCGCCGTGAAAAAATGTAACGTAACGATTGTTTTATTTAAGTACTAGCAGCGCCCCGCGGTTTTACCCGCGTTGTGCCCGTTCCCGTGGGAATTTCGGGAATGTTTTTACATAAAAACCTTCCTCTTGAATCACTCTACCTATTACAAAAAACCGCATCAAAATCCGTTGCGTAATTTTAAAGATTTAAGCATACAGACAAACAGACAAACAGACACGAAACAGAGACGACTTTATTTTATACTATGTAGTGATTTAAACGTAGGAAGTGCGTTATCATACTGAATATCTTGAAAACATAAAGTGGCAAACTAAGTACAGTCAACCAATGAAATCATCAACTTTATCACATTTAAAAAAAGTAAGTATAGTAAGTAAGTTTCTACAGATTAGTGGCCGACGGTGGCCTAGTTGTTTTAATAATGAAAAACCCGAAACCGACAATTTGACGTGCCTTGAAGCACGGTAGCGCTCAGATATAAATGCCACTATAGGCCGCCCATCCAAGCTGGGTCCGAGATGCACGTTGCTTAACAATCGCAATTAGTTAATTGCGATAGTGGCATTTCTATGTGGGCTCTGGCGTGCTTTTGAGGACACGTCAAGCAAACGGTCCCGGTTGCTTCAATCGTTAGACCATGTCGGAGGACTTTAGGTGGTCTAATAACTCCGCTACCAGGGTTGGTTATTGACCTACTCCCACTAACTTTTTATGATAATTAATATTCAAGATTGCACAAAGGATTTGCACAAAGCAATGCCTAAAGCCGCGTTATTACACAAACATTTGAGCGAATGTTTGTTCTGTTGTTCCAATGTTCGCCAACAATAAAATAAACATGTATTTACATTGAATGAGTAAACGTCATGTTTCCGCCGACGGATGATAAAAATAAGTTCTCAAATAGTCTTGATCCAAAGGTTGCCTGAAAGAGATCGCTATTGGCGATAAGCGTCCAGAGTGCAACTTTTAATATTTTTTGTATTCTGTTACATGCGGGTGTCACCAAAATGTGAAAACATAGTTGTTGGCGCGTCTGGGTGTCAATTATATAATATTACAAAGTGTGTATATCATTATGTAGTTGAATCAGTGAGTGAGATTCCATAATACAAGCTTAGAGCTTACTTTGGGTCTAATTTACCGTGTGTGAATTTGTCCGGGTATATTATTATTATTGAGTATATTGTACATAGCACCGCGACCCACGGTTTTACCCGCACTGTGCCCGTTCCTATTGGAATTTTGGGATGAAAAGTGGAATTTTAAATAATGCACCAATCACGACGCAGTAGTCTGTGACGTTCGTTGTGCTTAACGAACAGTTAAAGAAGTAGCGAACAAGTGTTCGCGCTAAGTGAAAACGCGGCTTAAATAACGCTGTAAGTTTTTATTACGTTTACCCAACACCCGCCCTGTCAAGATTTATAAAGAGAGGAAAAGTGAGAAGTTATGAGTGGCACGCCTGTTCGTGGTTTCGTGAATAGCCGCACTGGGATATAGAATATTTCAATAGTAATCGTTTTTGATATCTATTTATTTGTACCTTTTTTCAAAGTTTAGGGTCGTTCGCCAACTTTAAATAAAAAAATCAACGGGTTACACTCCGGGAGTGCCGGCAGAAGTGAAAACTTGAATATTAACGTCAAAACGTCTTACGAATTTTCAATCAGATGATGTCACCTGACGCGAGTTTTACTTTTTTAACCCATCAAAAAAGTGCACAACGCCGCTAAAGAAGTTTTCACTTCAAAAATCAAATGGTTTGTGATATGCGGTAAGGAAATATCAAATTCGCTGAGAAATCATTTCGTGGTTTTCAGTCAAGGAAGAGTGTAGTGTTTATTGTAGACTATGAACATTTGTAGCATCATTGCAGTTTGAGTGATTTAAAATAAATTAATAAGTAAGTGATGGTTTTAAGCTATGATTCAAGATCGATGACTGTCGATCCTGGTAATCAACTTATATCGGCAGTCTATGAGAGGACAGCAGATCGCGTATACGCTTAAACGCTTCGATCAACAATACACAACTAGATATTGGGTCACGTACAAAATCAAAGCTAAATACTGTCCGCGTGAATGACGTGTGACAGCTTATTTTGTTTTCTACCGAACTGAAAAAAAAGTTTTGAAACCGTTCGAAGTTCAACCTAATTACAACCATGACACCTAGCAATAAAGTAGCAAATCTTATGAATAAAATAAGTGAGAATAACGCCTCACTTTTCAAATGAGGCGTTATTCACCGAGACGTATTTTTTGCGCCGACCCGACATCTAGTTGTGTATTGTTGATCGAAGCTTAAACGAAACAAAATTACGTTTACTGAGACGTGACGTAATTTCTCTGATTGGTGTTTAAGCTATCATGGCGGATTGTTTTAATAAAAACATTATTAATGTCGACATTAATAAGAGCATAAATGCATTTTTCAAAATCTTTGAATCCTATTTCATTAGATCGGATCAATATTTTGGCGATACTTGAATACTGTCATCATGCCGGTTTAAACGGTACTTACTTTAATACAGTAGAATCCGGTTATAACGACTGCCAAGGGACCGGTGACATTACGTCGTACTAACCGGAAGTCGTATTAAACGAACAGAAAAAAGTTTGATTTTTACATAACAGATATTACAGTTAAATGTCCGTTTAGGTGATGAGCAGATAAAAAAAACTCATTTTAATCAAAATAGTTACCTATTTATTAATTATTCAAATTATGTAGGGATGTGTAATGTACGTACATAATGTACCGCTTTCTTATATGTAGGTAAGTATAAATCTATTCTAACAACTTTACATTTAATGCAAAAAGTCTGTAATTTTTGTTTGTTTTCTGGTTTTATTTGTATAGTAGGAAGTACGAACTGCATTATAGAAACATTTTCGTTTAGCGGAAGCCATTTCTTACGCGTCACTCATTCATTACCTACGAATTCGTACTGCCATAAAATACCTAAACAGTCAATTTCCAATCAGAGGCGCCGTGCGGGGCGATAGCTGAGATAGCTATTCATTTATTTCATTCTTTTCTATTGTATTGTATTTGTAAACACGGCAACGCTCGTCGTTGTGTCGTTGTAACCGGACAATTATGTGTGAAATTCGGTCGTTAAAAGCGGATGGTCGTTGTAAGCGGAGTCGTAATAAACGAATGTTTATTTATTCAAGTTTATACTAAAACCAAACAAATGCCTAAACTTTCGTCGCTAAAAACGGTTGGTTGCTATATGCGAAGTCGTACTAAACGGACTACACTGTACTTTTAAAGTCACCCTTTGTACTAAATTTGCAAATGCTGCTTAGGTATAATATAAGAGTTCGTTTATAATTGTATCTTAATGCACTATTTAAATAACGCACAATAGAACACAATTTAAAAGAAATGTAGCCAACCTGTAGCGTGAGAATTTTCTGATTTATTTTTCAATTGATACACTTTAATTAAAATAAAATAGGCAAAATATTGTCATCACTAGAAAAATAAAGTTATTAAGAGACGGTGCATAAATAGACGTTTATAACTATAGAGGTATGTTAGTAAATAAACGAATTAGTATCGAATTCAAGTAAGAATGCAGAAATATATTGTTTCATTTCAGAAGGGCTTACAATGAATCTATCACCGGCTTTGAGACAAGTAAGTTAAATCAGTATTTTTAACCAAAAAAAAAATGTTTCACAAAAAAACTAACCGACTTCAAAATTTAGTAACTAAAAAGACAGAAATAATGTACTCGTATTTAGTCGACTTCTTGACTAATTTTAAAGTTACATAAATTGGACACCTCCTTTTTTAAGTCGGTTAAAAAGAGCGTTCGGTTCTTTCGAAACTTCGCCAAGTTTGACTTGGTAGTATGAATTCTCGTAACGACTGTAAAGCAACGTGGAGCTTGGCCACTTCTTGGATGGGTGGCCAATAGTAGTTGGAAAAGAGGCATTACTATCTGAGCGCTACCGTACTTCAAAGGGCACGTTAAATTGTTGGTGAGACAACGTCAAATGATTTTAGGCGATCAATAAACTATGACACCAGTGTCGGACATATATTTGAATTTACTTATAGACAAAAATATAGTTTTGATATTATTATTGTTTGTTAGTTCAATTTCAAACATGTCTCCTACTTTTCAAACATGGCTCGGGTTTGAAATCACCAACCCGCATTTGGCAAGCGTGGTGATTATGCCTAATCCTCCTCACTGTACGCATATCTTCAGTGAGATAAGAGATCTTTGCCCAGCAATGGGACATTACAGGCTAATACTACTACTATTATTATTATGTGTTAAAGATAATAGTAGCAGTTTCGGCGCAACTGGCAGCACTGTCGGTTGGCGGGGTGGTCGGATATCCGGGAGTGCTGCTACAGCAGTTTGGGCACGACAGGTCTATTGAAATAGATATGAATACAAGCTCATGGATGGGTGAGGACATTTTACTTTCTCCTTACAGAGTTTGTTTTTTGTTTGTTTGAACGAGCATATCTCAGGAACTACAAATCTGATTTAAAAAAAATCTTTACTGAATGCATAATGGCATTCAACGGGAAGATTATAGGTTATCTTTCATCCCGAAGTCCGCTGTAAAGCCGCGTGGCGCCGTTAGTGAAATATAACTAAATAGTGAAGTTTGCCTAAGCGATGGTAATACAACGTTCAGTTCGACCACTTAGTGAATAACAATACTGGTTCTGTTGGAATGGTACCATGCAAATAGCATGCAAATGTTCGGTCCTAGTGCTCAACAGTTGGAGTGTGGATTTTTTTTTAACCAATTTCGTGCTACGGGCCAAAGGTTCCCCAAACACTTCCACTCATCACAGTTATGCCCTTCAAGTTGCCATGTAACACCCAGTCAGGAATAGATCACTAACCTATTTATGTTTAGTTTAAAATTCCACACCAAAATACTTCACTGACCAAGTCAAATATTGCTTATTAAAAATCATTTCTGTTCCAGGATCGATCCATGGACTCGCTGGCATTCCAAGCATTTTAATGACAGCTATCATGCAATGGAAAGGCCGAAAGTTCGCTTTCACCATCGCATGCCTGATCATCACTATCGGTTGGGCTATCGTCACCTTCGCGAGAACCGTACCAGAGTTACTCATCAGCGAACTGTTCCACGGCTTAGGAACAAACAGTATCCTAGCTGTTAGTCTACTAAGCATGAGTGAAATGGTTACACCTAAATATAGAAACGTGTCTATGTTATCGTTTAGTATAGTCCAGTCTTTAGGTATGGCGTCTGTTGGTATTATGGCCAGATATCTCCATTGGAGGACGATTGGGATTGCCATGTCTGTTCCGATGGTTTTAGCGTTGTTCGCGTCTTTTATTTGGACGGAATCGCCGTCTTGGCTTGCATGTAAAGGAGAGTTCGAGAAATGTGAACAAGCTTTTCTGTGCTTGAGAGGATCCGACGAAAAGTCTAAGCGCGAGCTTTATGAACTGATAAATGCTCAAAAGGAACTTCTAGATAGAAATTTAGAAAGAGCAACATTGAGTAACACGCAGTTATTTTTCGGAAAAATTTCGAGAAGAGATTTCTATTTGCCGAGCATTCATATGTTTCTGCTTCTTAACGCCATGTACTGGAGTGGTGTTATGGTCGTAATTATCTACTCAGTGCAAATATTGGAACAGTTGACACGAAATCAAAACGCAGCACATATAGGAAGCATCGTAATCAATTCAATACTATTTTTCTGCTACACCATCACAGGATTTTTAGTGAGAAGATATAACCACAAGCCAGTGTTATTAACAAGTCTATTTTTCACTACTATATGTTTAATAGTAACAAGTGCAGTGGCATTTAGTCAAAGCGTAGGATTGTTGGCGAAAGATTCTTTGATTTGTTTGTATTGTTTGATAGCGTATATGGTGTGCAGCAGTTTGGGCCTCAATTCAATAGTTTTCACTGTAGCTGCAGAGCTAATGCCAGTTAAGCACAGAGGATTAGGCGGTGCCCTATTCGTAATCTACACTTGCTTACTCCACACAACTTCTTTGAAAATATCACCTTATTTATTCCTTTACTTGGATATGTGGGGAACATTTTTGCTGTACGCGATAAATGGGATTCTATCGACAATTTTCGTTTGGAAGTTTATGCCAGAAACTAAGGGAAAGACGTTGCAGGAAATTGAAGATTTTTATAGTGGTGGCAAGTTTGGTGGGAGGAAATCTTATGAGGAATGTGAAATGTTTAATGTTAAGACGTAGAGCTTGTTAGACCCTACGGCAGGGAAAAGGTTTCTCGCATTTTGAAAACTAGCGGCGTCTCGCGGTTTTAACTGCGTTCCTGTAGATATTTCAGGTTAAAAAGTAGCCTATAACATTGCTTTTAGGGTTACAAATATTCATTCATTCTTTTAGTACAAATACTAAAAATAAAATAAAACAAATATTCATGGGGGGCTCCAATACAACAAACGTGATTTTAAGCCGTTGTTTAAAGTACGGAACCCTCCGTGCGCGAGTCCTACTCGCACTTGGCAGGTTTTTAATGTAAAAAGATGTTTAGAGGCTTCAAAGAAATAAAAGACCATTTCCAAGATTTCGATAATATTTTTATGTATTCTTGAATGGCTTCTGACGTAAAACATAACAATAGTAAAACTTAAAGAAAATACTATTTTAAACAATACATCAATCCAAATATGTTTTCAAAAAAATTAAGCCCTTAACAAAAGCTAGTTTTTCACACGACTGTAAAAATAAACGTCGGAAATACACATTGTAAATAACTTACGGAGGTTTTGATTATCATGTTACTGACGCCATCAAATGTTAGGTATTTTTAAAATTTAAATAAGTATTCAGTTTTAACTTACACGGTGTTTCCATTGAAGCGGGCCGGAGCTGTGCGGAGTTCAATCGCCTAATCGCAACGCATTGAAATTGCCAACAAGGCAGTGATACTGTCAATATATTTTCACATCATCAAAAATTTAAGAGCAAGACTCTTGTCAGTGAGTCCGATGCAGACTTCTCCCTCTATTCCTATTCAGTGCAAGCATATTTTCACAGTGCGTTGTATTTGATTAATTGCGCTCAGCCCAGCTCCGCTTCGCTTACATGAAAACTCACGCTTACGGTGGCATATATAACCTTTCTTAGATTTTTAGATATCAATATGTTGAATCGATGTTAGTTCTTTGCGATTGTTAAGCAACGTGCAGCTCGGCTCCTACTTGAATGGGTGGACATTATCAGTGGTAACATTTGAATCTGAGCGCAAACGTGCTTCGGAGGGCACGTTAAGCAGTCTGTCCCGGTTGTTTCAATCGTCAGACCATATCGAAGGCCTTTAGGCGGTCTAAAACTGACACCAGGTTAACCACTAACCTACTCGAAACAAACGAGATATCAATATTATTAAAATCGGCGTAGCATTTGTCGATATATAGATAACACTTTATTGCTTGCAAAGACACACACACAAACACAATGGTAAGTACATAAACATTTAAAATCAACATACACACTAGCACAATAAAATGAAAATTATTAACAAATAAAAAAAGTGAGCAGTGTGCCTAAACAAGACAAAAGGGTTCGGCTCAGTGAAGCATCTGTTCAAAGAACAGAACACTGGTATTCTGCCTTGCCCACAAAAATAATATAGAACGATAGGTATATTATTTATTTGGTGGCAGTATCAATCGACGAAGATTCATCTATTCCATCATCGATTGATGTAGTAACACCCTTATAAGAATTACTATACACGCAATTATCTAATTGTATAGCTGTATTTTAAAAAATACGTAATTTGTATTTTATTAATAAAAACTTAGTATTTTAGTTTAGTAGTACCTATATTAAGCATAAAATTAGTGTTTTATTAAATCTAAGTATGTAATATGAAGTGAGATTGATGTTTGAATAAATGTTATTAAATATAATGTATTAAAAACACAATTACAGTCATTTTACTATTATTTACAATGTGATGATTATTACTGAAATAAGAAGCATTTAATTATTAATAAAATAAAATATACGTAATAGTATTTTAGCAACAGATTTGTGTTATTTTTTATATACTGGGGTCATAGGTTTAAGCGAACACTACTCATTTTGAATCGAAACAACATTTACATTTTATTTAAGACAGCGCCCCGCGGTTATACCCGCGTTGTACCCGTTCCCGTGGGAATTTCGGGATGAAAAATAGCCTATAACCTTCCCTTTGAATGTGGCTATCTATTACAAAAAGAATTATTCAAATCGGACTGATAATTCCTGAGATTACCTCGAACATACAAACAAACAAACAAACAAAAACAAACAAACTTACAATTTTTACCTATTTATAATATTAGTATAGACAAGCTGCACCCCGCGATGTTACCCGCGTTATACCCCTTACCGCGATAACTACGGGATAAAATGTATCCCATGTGTCATTCTGATGTATCACTACATAGTATAAAATAAAGTCGTCTCTTTTTCGTGTCTGTCACACTGTTTGTCTGTCTGTATGCTTAAATCTTTAAAATTACGCAACGGATTTTGATGCGGTTTTTTGTAATAGGTAGAGTGATTCAAGAGGAAGGTTTTTATGTAAAAAAAATCCCGAAATTCCCACGGGAACGGGCACAACGCGGGTAAAACCGCGAGGCGCTGCTAGTAACCTATATTAATGTAAAGTTTCGTCCAAATCCGTCCAGTAGTTTTTTTGTGAAAGAGCAATAAACAAATATACATACATCCTTTCGCATTAAAATATTAGTAGAATGTTTATCTGACGTTTCGGCCCCTTTACAGGAACCGTGGTCACGGATGAAAAGTCAAAACAAGTAATATATTGTTATAAATGTATTTATTTCAAGGGGTTATTTCACCCATCTTTTTACTTGCGCAGTCAGGTAACAATAGTAAGTAAGAAAGACATTAATATGACTTACCTTACAGTTTCTTCATTATTCTTCTGACACCACTCTCTCTTAGTGCAGTGAACGAAAAAATCACCGTGAAAGAAAAAATCACCGTGAAAGAAAAAATCACCGTGAACGAAAATATCACCGTGAAAGAAAAAATCACCGTGAACGAAAAATTACCTTCTGTAAAAGTTTAATAAAATCATAATGCTAGATGTCGCATAGAGATGTGAAGGAGCTTGCACTGAATATGTTTCAATCAATGTTTATGTGTGTGTGTTATGTCGTAGCTCTCAAATGGATGGAACGATTTTTTTAAACGACTGATTTTATCAGTCCAGCTGTTTTTGTAACCGTACTCACTCTGGTTTTTTCGGGTTAGAAAGTTTATAAAGCAAGTAAAACTTGTTATATCCCGACGATTCGAGGGGATTGCACCACTCGTGGTCGGAGCAGACTAAGAGTTCATCGCGACGTTTCTACCCCGAAAAAACCCGTAGGTGACATTGAGTTATCTATACAGATGTAGTGAATAATCCTTTCCTATCGGCAAAACTCGGAACAACGATAACTCCCGAATGGTGCCGATGTGTCTATGAATTACTGTATTATTAAATTACGTGTAGGTATCAAATAAATCGCATACTTTATTTATCAATGTCAAATGTCAAACTGTTGTCTCGATGGGTACTGAGTGCGAGTGAAGTAGTAAGACAAAAACGAACATTTCCGAGAAAATACGAAAGGAAAGGATTATTCACTACATCTGTACTAATATTATAAAGCTGCAGAGTTTGTTTGTTTGAACACGTTAATCTCAGGAACTACTGGTCCGATTTGAAAAAATATTTCTTTAATGGATAGCCACATCCAACGGGAAGGTTATAGGCTACTTTTCATCCTGAAATTCCCACGGGGACGTGGGTAAAACCGCGGGGCGCTGCTAGTATGTACTATATAACTCAATGGTAAGTGTATGTATACTGTGTGTTCAAATAGTGTAAGTTTAAAAAGGCTTTTAAAAGGTAAATACTTATTAATTAAATGAAGCCACTGACCTTCCACATGTGGCCGTCCATCTCCTTCGCCTGCAGCATTTTCATAGCCCCCGCTAGTTGTTGGTGAAGCTTGCACTGTTTCAGAACGCATTCCTTTTGCTTCTTATTGCACAGCTCCCGTTCGAGTTGCACGTTGAGAGCGGGTTCACTTTCGATGTCGCGGACTTTTTGACTTTGGATACGGATTTGGGCGCTTATTGTTCTGACCTGTAATGATAGAAACATTTAGAAAAAGCTGTATTTTTTTAATAAAATTATTGAATGAAATGGCGGGGGGAAGAGCTTCTAAAAGGGTGATTTTATTTCTTAACTTTAAGCGAACACTATTCATTCTGAATTGAAACTACTTTTGCGGATTTATGTTTTCATCTGTAAATGGGCCGAAACGTCAAATAAAAAAACTTGAGAGGTGTCAAATAGCAAGACGAAACGAAAATATCTAGCTTGCTTTCTCTAAGAGAGAGAGAGACAGACAGAGAAACATTCGCAACGCGCAATAAGGAACTTCGTTCCAAAAAACAATACATAGTAAAACAAAGTCGCTTTCCGCTGTCTGTCCTTATGTATGCTTAAATCTTTAAAACTATACAACGGATTTTGACGCGGTTTTTTTAAATAGATAGAGTGTTTCAAGAGGAAGGATTATATGTATAAAATTCCCACGGGAACGGGCACAACGCGGGTAAAACCGCGGGGCGCTGCTAGTGTAAAATGAATGCGAAGTGTATCTGTAAACGTAGTTTTAATTCGAAATGAGTAGTGTTCGCTTAAACTTCAGAAACTAGTAAAGGAATAAAGCTTAGGACTCACCTTCTCCACTCCATCGTTAATATTCTTCCTCTTGGTATTGAGGTCGTTCATAGACACCTCAATGGCGGATATCTTTTCGTCAAGCGATTGAATCTTGTTCTTATTCGTTTGAGCGCTTTGTTGGAAATTAGATAGTCTGGAATTAGAATAAAACGAAATTAAACTAATGAAAAAATAGCTTTTCTTAATAAATGAGGAGGAAAATGAGTTTTTTTTTTAAAAGGGGAAAAAATAGCATTTCTTAAAAATAGATTAACAATGAGTTTTTTTTAATACTAAGTGTGTTCGCTTATTAAAAAACTTTGCAATTAATTATTATAAGTAATCTTTTTTCGTGTTTCATAGTTGAATAATGAATATACATAATACTAACTGCGTATTCAAGTTGGCGAGCTGGTCGGTGTCGAGCGTGTTGGCGAGTAAGCTCGCCGGGCGGATCTCGATGGTGGAGGAGGACTTGGCGCCGCTGTAGGCCGACACGCGCACCGTGAACCGGTGGTTCTCTGACAAACGACATTCATGTTACATATAGTATCTATATAAATCTACTAATATTATAAATGCGTCCTACTAATATTATAAACTAGCAGCGCCCCGCGGTTTTACCCGCGTTGTGCCCGTTCCCGTGGGAATTACGGGAATTTTTTTACATAAAAACCTTCCTCTTGAATCACTCTACCTATTACAAAAAACCGCATCAAAATCCGTTGCGTAATTTAAGCATACAGACAGACAAACAGTGTGACAGACACGAAAAAGAGACGACTTTATTTTATACTATGTAGTGATGCGAAAGTTTGTGAGGATGGATGTATGGATGTATGTTTGTTGCTCTTTCACGCAAAAACTTTACATTAATATAAGTTACACATCAGAATAACACATGGGATACATTTTATCCTGAAATTCCCGCGGGAAAAGGTACAACGTGGGTGAAACCGCGGGGCGCAGCTATATACTTATATTATAAAGAGGTAAAATTTGTGAGTCTGTTTGTTTGGCATTTGACTATTCAAAGAAAATCTTTGACATTCATTCATTAATTTGAGTAGGTTAGTGGCAACCCTGGTGTCGGAGTTTTCAGACCGCCTAAAGGCTTCCGACATGGTCTGACGATTGAAACAACCGGGACCGACTGCTTAACCTGCACTCCAAAGCACGGTAGCGCTCAGATAGAAATGTCACTATCGGCCACCCATCTAAGTAGGAGCCGAGCTGCACGTTACTTAACAATCGCAATGAACTCGCATCGCTTAGTCAAACCACGAGCACTACATATTTGTATCATACAACAATGAACCTTACCAGTAAAGAAATAAGTGATATTAGCCGGCACATTCCCGCTGTTCTTGTAAGTGTGGTCGTTGCCTATCGGTATCTTGTGGATGGAGTACTGCTTGCAAAGGTATTTGATGATGGCGTCGGGTGCTGTTATGGTGTCCACTAGGTACGTGTAGAAGCCGAGGTATCTGGAACGAGAGGAGTATTAGCCTGTAGTGTTTAAACTTATTTGAATACTTCACCAAATTTCACTCATCACTCAATTCAATTTCAATTCATCACTCAATCGAATGTCAAATATGTCACAAATGCCAATCGCTAATATGAAATGTCACAAATGACTATAGCCGTATAAAAAGTGTCACAAATCACACGAAAAATATCACAAATCACTCCAAAATATTAATAAACCTCACCAAAAAATGTAACAAATCATACGGAAAATGTCACAAATTTCACAAAAAATGTCCTAAAACCATGATATCCGTAATAGCACCCACCTGATCTGCTGTATGTTCCCCCGCTGCACGGGCGCGCGGGAGGGCGAGCTGCAGATGGCGTTAACTCTCTTCAAGCCCTGTTCCGTGCGCACTTTTTGAAGAAACAGATTCATATCCGCGCTCGACTCGAACGTGAAGGCGACTAGGTCACGAGCCGCGACTGTTGACTCGAGGTACCGCCCGAATTTAGGTTCCGTGAAGTTTATCTGTCAGACAAATTACACAGATTATGACCTAATCTGGAAGGGACTTAAAAAGAAAGAAAAAGTACTAGTAATGTCCCACTGCTGAACAAAAGCCTCTCATCTAACTGTAGGTATCAGTACAGTGAGGAAGATGTCACCACGCGCGTCTACTGCGGGTTGGTGATCTCAAACCCGAGCCATGTTTGAAAAGTGGGAAACATATTTTAGTAACCAACTTTAATGAAGAAGGTTATTAGTTTCTTACAGAACATTACGTACTAATTTTGATTTAAAACTACGTTTACGGATACACTTCGCATATTGTATCTGACGTTTCGGCCCCTTTACAGGCACCGTGGTCACAGAAGACTGAGGTTATATGCGTCTATACAAAAAGGCATATACTTATTTAACTTCCCGCTGTTGTCTCGCAGCCACACCACGGCCTTATATAAATGAACATCCGTACCTCCAGCATCATGGGCTCGTAGACGGGATGCTCGAACATCCCGCGGTTGTCTCGCAGCCACGTCACGGCCTTATATAAATGAACATCCGTACCTCCAGCATCATGGGCTCGTAGACGGGATGCTCGAACATCCCGCGGTTGTCTCGCAGCCACGTCACGGCCTTATATAAATGAACATCCGTACCTCCAGCATCATGGGCTCGTAGACGGGATGCTCGAACATCCCGCGGTTGTCTCGCAGCCACGTCACGGCCTTATATAAATGAACATCCGTACCTCCAGCATCATGGGCTCGTAGACGGGATGCTCGAACATCCCGCGGTTGTCTCGCAGCCACGTCACGGCCTTATATAAATGAACATCCGTACCTCCAGCATCATGGGCTCGTAGACGGGATGCTCGAACATCCCGCGGTTGTCTCGCAGCCACGTCACGGCCTTATATAAATGAACATCCGTACCTCCAGCATCATGGGCTCGTAGACGGGATGCTCGAACATCCCGCGGTTGTCTCGCAGCCACGTCACGGCCTTATATAAATGAACATCCGTACCTCCAGCATCATGGGCTCGTAGACGGGATGCTCGAACATCCCGCGGTTGTCTCGCAGCCACGTCACGGCCTTATATAAATGAACATCCGTACCTCCAGCATCATGGGCTCGTAGACGGGATGCTCGAACATCCCGCGGTTGTCTCGCAGCCACGTCACGGCCTTATATAAATGAACATCCGTACCTCCAGCATCATGGGCTCGTAGACGGGATGCTCGAACATCCCGCGGTTGTCTCGCAGCCACGTCACGGCCTTATATAAATGAACATCCGTACCTCCAGCATCATGGGCTCGTAGACGGGATGCTCGAACATCCCGCGGTTGTCTCGCAGCCACGTCACGGCCTTATATAAATGAACATCCGTACCTCCAGCATCATGGGCTCGTAGACGGGATGCTCGAACATCCCGCGGTTGTCTCGCAGCCACGTCACGGCCTTATATAAATGAACATCCGTACCTCCAGCATCATGGGCTCGTAGACGGGATGCTCGAACATCCCGCGGTTGTCTCGCAGCCACGTCACGGCCTTATATAAATGAACATCCGTACCTCCAGCATCATGGGCTCGTAGACGGGATGCTCGAACATCCCGCGGTTGTCTCGCAGCCACGTCACGGCCTTATATAAATGAACATCCGTACCTCCAGCATCATGGGCTCGTAGACGGGATGCTCGAACATCCCGCGGTTGTCTCGCAGCCACGTCACGGCCTTGTAGCAGTCCTCACTGTATGTCCGCAGCGCTTCCAGGCGCTTTACGTCCACGTCTTGAAGGTTACGGATCCTGGGGGCGGTACGATTGTATATTAGTAGTGGTTTTAGTGCTAAGATGTATGATATAGACAATATATATATGATATAGGTATCGAGTATCTATTATCCTGACTAATATTATAAATGCGAAAGTAACTCTGTCTGTCTGTCTGTTACGCTTTCACGCCAAAACTACAGAACCGATTTGAATGACATTTGGTACACAGTTAGTCCAGAGCCTGAGAAATCTTAATACCTACTTGAACCGAATGTATTCGGCACCAGAACCGAATAATTCGGCCGAATACGAATATTGAAAAAGATGCCAAATATGCCGCATACCGAATATGAAGCGAATATTCGGCGCATCTCTAATTCTTTTATGCGTTTGTATGGGTGGCACACTAGATGATTTAGATTCACACTAGCGACATCTATTGGTTTGCCAGTGGAACCACCGCGCGGTACAGCTAGTTTAGTACAAATGGTATATCACGCACTTGTTCTGGTACAATCTTATTTGCGGCGTGACGTTGTTCTCGAGGTCGTACTGCAGGTCTAGCTTCTGTTTCTTGAGCACGTCGAGACCGGACTTGGTTTTGGACAGCGCCTTCACTAGCTCGGCCATTTCCATTTTCACTCTGGCATCTGAAATCATACATAAGTAGTAAGGTAATGTGCAATAGCTAAATATATACTAGCTGTACACGCGGTTTCGACCCCGTGGTAAGTTCGGGATTTTTATTACTATTCCTGACCAAAATCAAAAAGAATCATTAAAATCGGTTCAGTCATTCTCGAGTTATAAATGGTGTAACTAACAAGACTTTCTTTAATATATATAAGAAATATTAGGGAAAGATTAAGTTTTTTTTTTGTTTAATTTTTTTTTCAAGCGAATTTCCGCCTTTGTACTTAGGTCATACTGAAAGTTTCTGGATTTAGATAAATGAGACCAGATATTATGTTTATGATACATTTATTGTTTTTTGAAGTATATACCCTTGCCATTTACACATTTTTGCATTCTTTCGAACCATTGTGTGAAGCAGTAGGTCCAGTCCCCAGGGGACACCTCTTCAACGGCTTCATTGAACGCACTCACCGCCGCTTCTGGTGTTGTAAATCGTATACCTCGAAGTTTATCTTTAATTTTTGGAAATAAAAAGAAGTCGCAAGGTGCAAGGTCCGGGCTGTATGGTGGATGCGTCATCAGTTCCACATTTGAGGCCTTCAAATACGCATTCGTTATCTTAGCGGAATGGGCGGACGCGTTATCGTGGTGAAGGATGACCTTACTACGAGGACGCTTTTCGCAAACTTTTTCTAGCACTTTGGGCAAGCAAGTGTTTACATACCAATCTGCAGTCACTGTCCTTTGGTTTTCAAGAGCCACTGTCATGTAATGGCCCGATTTGCCGAAAAAAGATGCTATCATTTTCTTGCCGGTGCTTCGACTTTTCTTTACTTTTGTCGGTAAATCTTCAAAAGGAAAGACCCATTCTGCAGATTGACTTTTTCTTTCGGGTTGAAAGCAGTACACCCAGGTTTCGTCACCTGTCACGATGTTATAGACAGCTAAAGACTGTCCTCCATTAAACTTTTTTATCATTTTGCGGCACCACTCTACACGCAGTAATTTCTGGTCTTCCGATAAATCATGCGGTATCCATCGAGTGCAAAGCTTCCGAACCTTCAGATGAAAATGCAAAATAGTTTGCACTTGGCTCATTCCAATGCCTAATATAGTACGAATTTGCTGACAAGTAATTTTTTTTTCAGTTTCAATTAGTTGTCGTACGGTATCAATATTAGATTCGGTAACCGCAGTCATCGGCCGACCTTCACGTACATCGTCATGGAGATGAACACGTCCTCGTCTAAATTCTCCGAACCACGAATACACAGAGCTACGACATGGGGCTTCATCACCAAACGCCAATTGAAGTCTCTGGCAACTCTCTTGTTGACTTAAGCCACAGCGAAAATCGTAAAATATCATTGAGCGAAAATTTTCCCGAGTTAAATTAATTGTAGTAGCGGCACGCAATTTCTCCAAGGGCGCCAGAATGAAAATAATCCAATCATTTGGTAAAAAAAAAGGGGGTTACCTGGAAAGTTTTCCGGGAGTTTTGAAAATTGGTTTATTTATAAATTTGGGTATGCTCTTTTCGAATTTCAACTTTGCCACCTCGTACCCCCGCCGCTCGCGCCGCCATATTGAAAAAATGGCGCCTAAAAACGGTTTTTTGGAAATATCTCTTTTCCGACGCATTTTACATAAAAAAAAACTATGTACAAAATTAAACTAGAGAAAATTTCCTACAATTTATGTATTAATAATTTTTTTCATAAAATCAATAGCTTTTGGCGTACGAGCGCCGCAAAGTACACTTGAGAGCATAGAAATCGCACATAGGGGAATTTTCCTGCATTTTGATTTTGATACTTGTGTTTTTTTTAAATTAAGTGTTGGTTGCAAATATAACTTAAATTAAATTAAAGTACACACTGTTAGCTTCCTAAAAACCCATAATGTCTGGCCTTGACCTTCCAAATCATAGCAGTGGTGGCCTAACAATGGAATGGGCTAAATTCGCTCGTTACAAGTAGCGCGGTTTGTGGGACTTTGAGCAGGTATAAAAGGTTAAAAAAACAATAAATCCGTGAATGTAACGATTTTTTAATACGAGGTATTGCCTCCCCTAGCCTTAATAACAGCTTCCAGTCGAAGATTCATTGAAGAAATCAATGTTTTTACGAAATCCTTCGGTATGCTGTCCCATTCTTCCTTGATCGCGGTTTGAAGCTCTCAGAGACTCGTAGGCACTGCGTTTCTGGCTCTTACTCGTTTCTTTAGTTCGTCCCATAAGTGCTCAATGGGATTGAGATCTGGGCTTTGAGCAGGCCACTCCATAACGAGTACTTCAACCTCCTCCAAGTACTGGCGTACTATAGCAGCGGTGTGTGGTTTAGCGTTGTCCTGCATAAAAACGAAGTTTTCGCCGATAAATCCCGAAAAGGGCACAAAATGTTCTTGCAGGATATCCCGACGTAACGTTGGGAAGTCAATCCACGCGATCGATGATCGGTATCGGGCCCTGTGATGAATACAAGTTCGGTTTTCGCTTCCAGTGAAATACCTCCCCAGAACATACACGAACCACCCCCGTATGCGACCCGTTCGGAGATGCAGCATTGAACAAAACGCTCACCGGATCTTCGGTAGACTCTACCCCGTCCGTCGTTACCAAGGAGACACATCCTGCACTCATCGGAGGAGAGGACTGCCTGCCATTGATCCATAGTCCAATTTACGTGATTTCGAGCAAACTGAAGGCGTGCTTGTCTGTGTGCTGGGGTAAATTTTGGGCCAGTTGCGGGACTGTGCGCTATCAGACCTCCTTCGGCTAGTCTTCTTCTAACTGTCCACAAACTGACTTCCACTTCTCTAACTTCCTGGAGCTGCTGTCCGAGTTGAACTGCAGTCAACCGGCGATTTCGTAGTGATGTATTCACAAGAAAGTGGTCATCGCGCTGTGTTGTCGCACTTTTTGGGCCTGTTCCTGGTTTCCTGGTATAGCCACAAGTTTGCTGATATCGCAGGTATACACGTCGAACAGCATATCTGCTCAAATTTTATTGATGAGCCACTTGACTTTGGTTCTGTCCAGCTTCGATAAGTGCAACCACTTGAGCCGCTACTTCTGGTGTGGTATCCATTTTCTTGATTAGAGAGATGACGTATTCGTTAAAGAACCTTTCTGACTGGGAGTTGGTATGCAAATGATTTCATTTTAATCATCCCTTGTCGTTTTATACCTGCTCAAAGTCCCACAAACCGCGCTACTTGTAACGAGCGAATTTAGCCCATTCCATTGTTAGGCCACCACTGCTATGATTTGGAAGGTCAAGGCCAGACATTATGGGTTTTTAGGAAGCTAACAGTGTGTACTTTAATTTAATTTAAGTTATATTTGCAACCAACACTTAATTTTTAAAAAAAACAAGTATCAAAATCAAAATGCAGGAAAATTCCCCTATGTGCGATTTCTATGCTCTCAAGTGTACTTTGCGGGGCTCGTACGCCAAAAGCTATTGATTTTATGAAAAAAATTATTAATACATAAATTGTAGGAAATTTTCTCTAGTTTAATTTTGTACATAGATATTTTTGTCGTAAAATGCGTCGGAAAAGAGATATTTCCAAAAAACCGTTTTTAGGCGCCATTTTTTCAATATGGCGGCGCGAGCGGCGGGGGTACGAGGTGGCAAAGTTGAAATTCGAAAAGAGCATACCCAAATTTATAAATAAACCAATTTTCAAAACTCCCGGAAAACTTTCCAGGTAAAACTACCAAATGATTGGACTAAAAAAACAAATGACAGTCTCGCGTTTTAAAAAGCGATATGCTCCCAGAGAGTTCTTTTTTTAAATTCCATAATAACTTTTTATTTTTTTTATCGTAAGTGGCCAGTTCCAGAAACTTTCAGTATGCCCCACGTACTAGCGTTTGGATTTTTTGATCATTATTCGGTTTTTAAATGGGACCAATCTGAGTTTGTTTTTTACCTGATATCACCGTCGCGTCGTTTATAAACTGATTTCTCAAATACTTTCGGTAGATGAATAGATATGCTTATAAATTGGTCCCGATCTTAACTGACCAAAAATTGATGTAGATCATAAAATATGAAAACCTACTTCTGGTTTCTGATCTTTAAGGTCTCCACCCATTACACCGTATCATACCATGACCGTGCTATGAACGTGTCAGGCAAAAAAGTATTCTTTGTATTGAAAAGTATGAGACTATGCTCACTAGACCGTTCCGTCACCAACCAACAACGTCGACTATTCTCACCTAATATTTTGCCGGTGCTGACACGTTCATAGCACGGTCATGGTATGATACGGTGTAATGGGTAGAAACCTTTAAGCGAACACTACTCATTTTGAATTGAAACCACGTTTACGGACACACTTCGCTTTTTTTTCCTGGTTGTTTCAATCGTAAGACCATGTCGTCACCTTTATGGTCTGCGCACATTATAACAACTCAACGGCGACTCGACTCTATGTCATATATTGAAATTTAAGCCCTGTGTCATATGTTCAAGGTTTAATTTCAAAAAATTATATTAAAGTAGTGTACGACGAGTGGCCTACGCATATTTTTTTGAAATTAAACCTTGAACATATGACACAGGGCTTAAATTTCAATATTTGACATAGAGTCGAGTCGTCGTTGAGTTGTTATAATGTGCGCAGACCCTTAGGCGGTCTAAAAACTCCGACTCCTGGATTGGCCGCTAACCTACTCGAAAGGAATGAATGAATGACAGATTATTATTTCAAGACAAGACTTCTGTGACCACGTAACCTTTGATCAAATAAATTTAATAAAAAATTGTTTTTTTACGTAATCTCGCTGTACCACTGCTGTGCAAAGGTCTCCCTCAATTCTTTCCATTTATCTCTTTCCATAGCCAACTCCTTCCAATCCTTTTTAAAATCGTCCAGCTCTTTCCGCCATCGAGCCGGAGGCCGACCTGGGGGCCTGCAGGCATCCTGGAACTCCCATTCCGTTGAAATCTTAATAAAATACTTTGAACCAATACATACCATCCCCCACCTTTTCAACCAGTCTGTCTCTATCCGTGTTCAACTTGTCTAACTTGGCCTTCGCCTCCACCAACTCCTGTTCTCTATTCCGATGCCTCTCCAGTTTCTCTTTAAATCCGGTTTCAATATCGTTGATCGTGTAAGAGTGAGTGCTCACTGACTGGATCAGTTCCTTCGCTTTGTCTCGAAGCGTGTGCGTTTCACGAGACTGAAATTATTTAAAAACAGATAAGCCTAGTGGTACGTGAACTCGCCTGCCAAGATTGAGGTCCCAGGTTCAATTCCTGGGCCGACCGGAAACATGTTCCTACTTTTCAGACATGGCTCGAATTTGAGATCACCAACCCGCGTGGTAATTATGCCTAATCCTCCTCACTGTACTCATATCTTCAGTGAGATGAGACGGCTTTGCCCAGCAGTGGGACATTACAGGCTAATGCTTTATTTTGTAAGAATATTATGTAATATTGACAAGCCCGTTGGCACAGTGGCAGTGAGAGTGCTTACTGTGTCGGGGGTTGCGGGTTCGATTCCCGCCCGGAGTCAACAATATGTGCAGACATAGTTATAAATAATAATAATAATAAATACTTGGACAAATTCACACACGGTTAATTAGACCCAAAGTAAGCTCTAAGCTTGTGTTATGGAATCTAACTAACTGATACTACTACATAAGTATACATACACAAATACTTTATAAGAATATATAATTGACACCCAGACGTCGTCGCCAACAACTATGTCTTCACATATTGTTGACTCCGGGCGGGGATCGAACCCGCAACCCCTGACACAGTAAGCGCTCTCACTGCCACTGTGCCAACGGGCTTGTCATACAGTTGTTGGCGACGACGTCTGGGTGTCAATTATATATTCTTATAAAGTATTTGTGTACGTATATGTAGTAGTATCAGTTAATTAGATTCCATAACACAAGCTTAGAGCTTACTTTGGGTCTAATTAACCGGGTGTGAATTTGTCCAGGTATATTTATTATAGGTATATTTATTATGTATTAGCGAGTACAATTTATACCGGCGTGTACCATATAAAAAGTAAATGTCTTAGCTTGTAATGTCCCACTGCTGGGCAGAAGCTTTGCATCACCGAAGATATCAGTAATTCATTACAGTGAGGAGGATGTCGTTATTTCCACACTTCCCTAATGCGGTGTCATTCCCTTAGAGCCTGTCCAGAAAGCGCGATTTACGCGCGAGTCGACTCGCGCGTTGGCACTCGCGCGTACTCGAGATACTAGAGCTACATACATCCCGTCCACATTCTATCGTGCGTAAAACGCGCGAGAGCATCTGGACGGAATGTATGTAGCTCTAGTAACTCGAGAACGCGCGAGTGCCTTCGCGCGAGTGGACACGCGCGTAAATCGCGCTTTCTGGACAGGCTCTTAAACCCGAGTCATGTAAGAAAAGTAAGAAACATATTTTCAAACATAACAATAAGGGTTTCAGCCTGTAACCTTCCCGTTGGTTATCCGACAGGAAGCAGGAAAGCGAAAAGCCAATGAATATACTGTTAATAAGCATTATGAATAATACCAAACCAAACCAACTTACAGCGGTTAATTTCTGTTGCTCCAACTTACTGATACCGCTTTTCGCTTTCTCTATGACATTTTCAAGCGGCGCCATCTTGTTTTTATGCGAGTTGACAAGTTTTACCGCCTCTTTCTTGTCGTTGGTGTACTCTATGTGCTTTTCTCGTAGTTCTTGGTACTCTAGCCATAGTTTCTTCTTGTCGCATATGTCGATCTGTTTCTCTATTTCTTTTCGCTGTTGCATAGCGTCTATGACTACTTTTAATCTGGAATTGGGTGATATTTGGTTAAAATATTATTAATTCGAGAGAATATAGAAGGAAACTAATTAGGAATTTGTAATAGACACACCATGTATGATGTATGGGTCAATAAACGGTGTTACCCTTTCCCGCGGGAATTTTTGGATAAAATATATACAATGTATTATTCTGATGTATGGCCTATTACTGTAAAGTTTCATCCAAATCCGTTCAGCAGTTTTTGCTTGAAAGAGTAACATACACACATACATACATCCTCACAAACTTTCGCAATATTAGTAGAATTGTTGTGTAATTTTTATGTGATAAGCAATAAAGATTTGAATTGAATTGAATAGTGTAACCAGTAACCACCTCTCATTCAACCGTTCCTGCTCTTGTAATAACTGTGCATTATTCTGTAGCTTTGTGGACAGTCCCCGTTGTTCAGAGCGGGTACTGATGAGCTGGTCGAGCTCCTGAACAGTCTCCTGTCCACCCACTGCAGACAGGGTGCTGCGGAGCAACTGCTGAGGGTCCATCTTGGAGAAGTCTTGCACTCGGTCTTGAGGGAGAAGTTGGCAGAGGTTGTCTACCTGAAAGGTTTAATCAGTTTTGAAATTAGTGGTTATATTTAATACATAAAAAAAGTATTTTAGAAGGTCATTGAACATGCCGATCACATAAACTACCAATCCGATCTGAATAATTCATCTTGCAATGGATAGCCTCATAAAATGGGACATTATAGGCCCTAATAGGGTATGTTTTGTCCCAAAATTCCTACAGGAACAGTCAAAATGCGGGTAAAACCTGCTGGGACGCTGTTAGTACATTATAAACTTCAAGATGGTTTGACCTCCTTTACCTGTATATTCAACCCCGCGATAAGATCCATCACCTGCTTCTCCCGGACCGCCTTACTATCGATGTGCCAAGTCGACACATCGCTCAAGTTGAAATGTCGAGTAATGATCACATTCCGTTGTCCTCGCTCTTGGAACAGTTCAATCTCTATTGTGGCTTGTTGGCAACCGCTGCGGACATATTCTGATATCTGGAATAGGATAAGTCTTTCATATAAATCAAAGATTTTGGAACTCAACGTCAATTTAAAGTATTTATATTATTATATTTAACTTAAACAGTGTTTTAAAGTGTTTTGTCCCTTTCGCTCTATGGCAAATAGCGTATGTCGGAAAGGAACAAACCATTTGTTAGCTAATAAAGTGCTTTTAATAAGCATTTATGAATAAGGCCATTAGTCTTTAGTTGTAACTTAATGTCTGAAGGTACTTTAGCTTAAAGAACTTTCATTACTCGTTACAACTTAACAAAGTTCAATTAAGATGAATTGTCTTCCAGATTTCAGTTAAATTGTATAATCTATTTTTTTTTGGATAGGCACAAAATGTGGTTATATGTTGTCAATTTTCCAGCCGAAGATGATTGCTTCTGAAGAGGAAAAAGGTTTAGAGATAGGGTAAGAATGAAATAAAATCACTAAACCTTTTACTAAACTTAATCTTGCATGAATTGGGTCACAGTAACATTTTGCATTGAAACTATATTAATGGCTATATTATTTGCTACATATGTGTTATTATCACTACATAGTATAAAATAAAGGCTCTTTCCGTGTCTGTCTGTCCCCAAGTATGCTTAGATCTTTAAAACAACGGATTGTGACATGGTTTTTTAAATAGATAGTGATTCAAGAGGATGGTTTATATGTATAAAAATTCCCGAATTTTCCACGGGAACGGGCACGACGCCGGTAAAGCCGCTGAGCGCTGCTAGTTGTTAATAACTGCACTTTGATAATAGCAAAATGGTAATATTAAACCTAACACTATATTCTACTTCAGATTAGATAAATAAAGTACCATTTATATCTAATACAAGTGCGCAACCGCATTAATAAAATGTTTACCTTCTTAGCGCGTCCAATAACATTAGTTTTCCCGCACAAACCGAGAATTATGGCACAGACAAAAGTAGACTTTCCGGTTCCGTTTGGGCCTATGATCATGTTCAAAGCACAATTAGGAAACAGTTCTACTTTTTTATAAGTCCTGGAAACCAAAAAGGTAAAATTATTTAAAGTTGAAGCCTTAATTTGGATAGCCAGTAAGCATGCACTTACACGAAATTTTCTAACGCTATTCGGTAAATGCACCCGGGCCTGATGCCCTCAGTATTTATTATCTTAGACATTATTTATATCTTATAAATGCACCATTAAATAGTAAAACAATAACTAAATAAATAAACACAATTAACTTTAAATGCCGCACAAGCTTGAAGCTTAGCTTCCCAGAACGGAAAAAGCGAATTGGAAATCGCGCATTTATTTGACAATTTTGCCGTTGACAGTTTGTTCGATACAGTGTTACCAACTCTCAATAAACTATTTCCTAATGCTGATATCAAAATCTTAAACATACCTAACGGACCTGCTGATAGTGTTCAGGTAACACAGTTTTTAGAAGTAAAGAAGTCTCAAGAGTTTTAATGTCATAAATCAAGAAACACAAAAAATCAAAATGAAAAATTCTTCATTATAAAGAATCTCTGGTTAAATTTTATTCTTCTCTCCAAATCCTGTGGACACGTAGTACCGTTAAGCCCCGATATTTCTTAAATAGAAATGTTAGCAGTTAGACCCAGGAGTATTGAAGATAATAAAATACATAATTAAAAATTAAAATCCTTTATTTGGTTGAGACCAAATATTTTTGTATAACGTTTGGAATTGATATTATACGCGATAGCGTAAGCTGTGTTGCGTATAGCCCTCCTCTAGACGTAATACTAAAGTAATATAAATCCGTTCGACAATATCCATTATGATATACGTGGCGGTATTCATTAAGTAGGTACCTACCAATTTATCGAATTGATTCATGAAAATACCACGACCTACATAATTTCCTCTAAAACTTGGAAAATCGTTTAAGATGGTAACTCTGTTATTTGGATTGATTTGACAGTGATAACTAACAATAAAATGACATTGACATTCAACATTCAACAATTGTATAAAACGCATTTTTTCTTGCCAGTTTACATAATAACTCAGTGCTTTGCTAAATATTTCAAAACTTTATTTTAATTGAGCAGAATTTTTGATGAAACGATTTTTCTAGGGATTATTTTGCATTTACTTTATTGATGTTCCATTTATAGAAATAATAAAAGGCATACATACGGAATACTCTTTTCGATTATAGCAACATTATTAAAAAAAAATATACCAGCCGGCCACCAATGAGCGTTGTTGTTTCTGTCTTCGACCTCCTTGTGCTTGGAAGCAAGCAAAGCAAACTTCAATTCAATACTAAGTCAAACAAATCGAGTTCGGCCGATGAGCTTGTGTGATCGTGTGTCGCCCGCTATGGAGCTTCGTATTGATACAATTTTTCCGTAATTTGTGTATGAAAATGAGTGAAAGACGCAGTTTCTTGAATGAGTTTTCTATGGAATATCTTTAAAAATCAGCTATAATAAATATCTAGCTCTATTTTCGTAAACTGTGTTGAATATCAGAGAATTTCCTTCACGTCGCATTTGCAAGGAATAGTAGGTATTCATGTTTATAAATATTGATTTGTTACTGATGGTGAATTTATCGAATTTCTTTTGTGTTTATTTAGTGAGTGAAATGTAGGTAAACTTGAAATTGGTGTATCATTATCAAAAATTCTGTACAATGCAACAGTTGTTGAAAATAATTGATTGGTACGCAACCCCAGTGTTTGTGACTGTAATTTGATTGAAATAGTTAGTGTTGTGTTTTTATTACAATGGAGGGGACTACGGAGAAGGATTGTTCGCCGCTATGGAATCTGTATCAGCAAATAGTTTCGGATATGAAGGTAGGTCATGTATTAAATTGGCGGCAATGGCGGGATACCAGACCGGTCTAATCGCCCCAGATTTTCAATGAAATCGTCCCGTAAAAGCGTTCGTATTGAACGAAACAACACGATACGACGCTCTGTTAATTTTCGGTGTGTTTCATGTGGTCATTAGCCAGTTTTAATGAATGGTTTCGTTTAACAAGTGGGCCTTTTTAATTGGGAGGCATTTTTCGCGTAACACTCTCTTTGAAGGTATTCCTCACTCATAATGTGTGGTACTTCGGCTATTTACACCCAATTATTCAATAATAGCTGACATTCACTAATAAAATTACTTCTAGGAATTCTAGCATTTGATAATCTTAAGTTAGATCTTGGTCCAAATTAATAAAACTCTTTACTAAGCACTAGGTACTGGGTAGTTAGTTAGTTACATGGTTAGTAACAACTATTATGTCATAATAATGAACTAGATATTTTATTCAATTGACCATAATTGATAACTGCCCATTATCTATCTATCTAGGTATCTATATTTTTCTGTTGACATAAGTCCTAATAGGTAATAAATAATATTTAAAATTTCTTTCTATAAATAAAGTTATCATTATCTAATCTATTTATATATGTATTATAACACAACCTTTTAGACAATGGTACCTATGTTATGTAACACTCCTCATTTAATCTTGAAGTTGGGTGCTAGAAGGAATCAATTGATCACAAAATCAGCTTTCTGGCAAATACATCTTAGATGGAGTGTTTAGTGAGATGCTACAAAACTTATGCAATCAATTTATAACACCTCACTTATGGATTGGGGGTTGAACTAACTAAACATTGGGTCAAAAGTGTGTTCTGTAAAAAAAGTTCACTCATCTATACTGACTAATATTTAGTAATTATGTTGAAGTGTTTGATTTTTTAGTAAAGTTCACATTTTTGTATTAAAAAAAAAAGAGCAAGTTTATATAGGGATAGGAATTCCCACAGGAATAGGCCCTAGTTCATAAATATTAAAATCTGACTGATAGTTCCAGTTATGATATGCAAATTCCCATTCAAGAAACAAACGAAAAATATAACTTTTATACTTTTTATCTGAGTATTTATAGAAGTGAATAGTATAATTTAGAAGATAAACAGCACTCATTTTGAATTGAAACTATTTGTAAAGTTACATCTACTTTAATTTTAGGTAGGTATATTTTTTCTGACAACGGCTTAAATTCAAAGTAAAATATTGTTATTCAGTTTGGCCCCAATGAGGCTCTTTTGAATGTACCACCCTTTCTTTACTTTACAGGAACCATAGTCAAAGAAGACTGACAGTACTTATATGAAGTACTTACCCAAGGCTTATCTACTTCATTTACATTAAGCGGCTGCTAGCCTGTAATTATTTTTCTAATGTTTATTCATTTAGGTACTTTGTAAGCACATTACTATTCTACTGGCATTGGATGAGGTCAGATATTAGTAAGATTAGTTGAATATTAGTAAGATAGTTTGAAATAACTCACTTAAGGCTGGTCCCTACAATCAATTTCAATCAGTAATTTAAGAATAAAAACCTATTAATTTTTTTTAAAATCCTTAATATCAAATTGAGACTGACATGAAAGAAATAGTTACAAAAAGATGATATCTTACTGAATCATAAGCTATAAACTATTTTAATAAATACATTAGTTAAAAACAAAACAAACCAATATCGTAACTGAAGTAAAGTATTTTGAATTGAAACTATATTTACGGATACATTTCGTTTTTATTTTTTCATTTTTATCTGACATTTAGGTTGAAGTTTCAATTCAAAATTAGATAATAAAATAAATGAGATTAAAAAATCAAAAGTATGCTTAAAATTAAAAAACCAGTATAAATGAACTTCACTAGGTAAATAGGAGGTTCTCTATTTTCTCACTATCCACACGAATCTAGACTTTTTGTTGTCTAACTATACCCTATTTTTTTATGTAGGTACTTCAAACCATTGTTATCTAATAAATACCTATCTATTTAGTTACATCAGGTATTTAAATTCTTAATGTATTCAACACAATACTTTGAATAACAAGTCTATAAAGTGGATCGATTAAGAATAAATAAACAGATATGGTGTCATGGATATGGTAATATCTATTTTAAGATTACATGGAGGGATATAACATTTAAATGATTTCATTCCATTCGTACCTACCACTTATCCTTTTTATTCTATAGTGAAATTCTCATGAGTTTAAATTTTGATGTTTTTTATGAAGATACTAGAAGTCCCCCCTTGCATCTCTTCAGGTGAAAAGGGATGGACATTCGATCCTGTTAGGGGTTTAATTTTGCAAAATCTCATCTTAGGAAGCACATACATCCTAAAAGGAATCCCCATGCAAAATTTGAGACTCCTGGCAGTAATAGTTTCTTTAGATTTCATGAGCCAGTGGATTTTGCTATCATATCTTCTATTAAGTAACTATAATCTTTATAAATTTTAACATACATAACAAGAAGAAGAAGACCAGAATTTGGTGTAAATATTTCACTGTTTATATTCAAACGGGTGACAATATCAAGTAGGTAACTAAACTATTAAATCTAAATTAACTTTCCATCTAAATTATTATGTCAACTTTCCCTATAATCATGCTCAGAAATGCAATTTAATATATTGTTTTTACAAAATTACCTCGGTATTTGGGAGTTAAATATATGAAATATATTAAGTTGATTATATTTTTTTATGATATTCCATAGTTATAGTCTGGTTGTTCACGTTCCCATAGAAATTCCAACCTAATTACACATTCGTCTTGAGAAGAAATCGTCTTCGACTGGAATCCACATTTTAATGCTTGTAGGAAAAAAAAATTATAGATAGATCTACTTATAAAATTACAGTTACTTAAGACTTAGACCAACCGAATAAGTATATCAGTGCCTAGAAAAAACCCATAACCAACTGTTAACAGAAAAATGTCCAATTAAAACCATAGCCAATAACTATTCCTACTCATTGTTTATGTCACCTACAAAAACGGAATGTTAATTGAGCCAAACCAAAGTCAATTAACATTAATAACTATCAACAACTATTCATTGTTACAATTCATTCAAATTTTATTGTTTTAGGGATCCGTGGACACAAGAAACGAACCCTAAACTTTTGAAGTTTCGTTCGTTTTGGGTGGACGTTGTTCGGAATTTGTTTATAACCGTGAAAATCAAGAAGAAACATTTTTATTGGCAAAGCGATGTTAACTGACCGTAAAGTTAAGCAATTTGCAGCTTTTACTACTTGAATGGGTGGCCGATTGCGTCATTTCTATATGAGCGTTTATATTTCGACAGGTTTAATTAAATAATATACGGCTGTGTCGATCATTAGATCATATCGGAGGCTATCACTAACCTACTCGTACTTTTTCCTTCGAACCTTATTCTCTTTAAACTCGATACTAACTATACCAATATACCGTCACTACAGAACCCTCTGGCCAAAATATCGACTCGCACTTGACTTTTTTTTTTAACTAAGTACCTTCCTAATTCATACGTTGTTTTTGTCGCTACTCTATTAAAAAATATTAAGGCAAATTGTTTTGCAGTAAAAATGGCATTAGAAACAGTTTGCAGTAATCAAATGATATCACCACGCCAAGGTTCCAATCGAAAGGTCACTTTGGAGTGCTATTAATAAATATTGACTTAAAGTTTGAGCTACGAATAGGTTACGTCATTTGTGATGTAACTTTTGCGTTAACTATGTCCTTAGAAAATATTAGTTATCAAAAATAATATTACTGTTTGAGTTAGGCAATTTTTACATTCTTCTTCATCGAGTGGATGGTTAACCTGACTAATCCTGGCGTCAGAGTTATTGAGCCGCCAAAGGCCTCTGACAGGGCTCATGTAACGACTACTATCCGTAGAAAGTAACCAGGACCGACGGCTTACAAACAATACGCTCAGTTACCCATAGTTAAAACTTAAATACTGCAAAATCTTTTGCAAGATTTCATCCCCATTTTGAGGTCGAAAAATCGATACATATACTCGTATATCAAACCTGTCACAACTCGGATGCAATGTAAAGGTGTTGCAATTATGACTAACAAATATGACTGAAGAACAGTAAGTTACACGCTCTGTTAACACGATGGCTGCAAAAACAGAGTCGTGTTAACTCGAACGGTACGGACGAAAATAAAACGTTGTTTAATTGATGGACCCGGCTAATTGGATTCACTCTATTCTCTTGCTCCGGTTTTTTGTTTCATTGTTATGTAACAATGCACTTTTTTAATGTTTAAGTGTTGCCAGCGACCTTTGGTTTATAATTGTTGGATCGGCAAAAATAAGGGTTATTTTCTGCTAAAGCTATAAGCGGTATCCACAAATGATAAATGTAGTAAAGCAACGTTAACAACGCGAAAAGCACCCTATGAGCAATGCAACATCATGCAGACATACATATTATGTCTATAGTACAAACTTAATGACTAGACAGTTAAATACTAGCAAGGTATAAGGTAAATATTAGCCAAAAAACTTACCAAGTTGATTACGTATCATAGCGCCTTGTGTTCCACCCATTCCTTCGGTAATTTCGGGATAAAATGTATCCCATGTTATTCTGATGTATAACCTATATTACTGTAAAGTTTCGTCCAAATCCGTTCAGTAGTTTTTACGTGATAGAGTAACAAAAAATACATTCTTGCAAACTTTTCCATTTAAAATGATATTAGTATGATTTACCTGCATTAAAGTCGCATTTCTATTTTCGTCCAATCAAGATAAACATGACCTCGGGTTGACAGGTTAAAGGTAGGCGGTGTCTGGTAGTCTGTACCGATTACGTTACAGACTTAGTAATTAAATTAACAAGCTTTCATTTTTCATTATCATGCAGTAATATAGTAAGTAAGTTAGTGTAGGTTAGTGACCAACCGTGGTGGATTTGCCACTAACCTAGATTAGACCGCCGTAGACCACAGACAGCATTAGACCACTAACAGAGATTTAGACCGCCTAAAGGTGATGACATGGTCTAGCGATTGAAACAACCGGAACAGACTGTGCAATGCATTGTTATCCAAACCAAATTTATATGCAAAACAGTTCAACCAGAAACCAAGAAAGTGAGTTAAAAATGGCAAGATTTTATTACAGGCAAATGAAAACAAAACACTTCAAACACTTCCGAATTGAAAACCCCTCCATTTTCAAGCCGTAAAAACATTGTTGATCTGTGGCAAAGCAAACGTCAAAATCCCAAAAAATCTCAAATATATCTTAGCTCCAATACTTGAGAGCTCTTGAAAGGGGTTTTAAAATCTCCAAAAACTCCAAGCAGCGATGTTTTTCTTCGAAGGTTTGACAAAGCCCTTTAAGAGTCACCTTGACCTTAGGGCGCGAAGGGCGAAATTAAATTGACTCATTTCTGAACTCCCAAGGTCACGGGGTGATTATTCTTAGCTGGTTCATTTGCGGGAAATGATATGTATTGAAAGAAAGTAAGCTTTGGATTAAAAAAGTGATATACATAGTTAGTAAGAAATAAAGAGGATTAGTTAAATAACTATTGTAGAAGCTACGACGCGACTTTGGTTATCTAGCATAGGATTTTAAGGCAATCTGCAAATTGAACTCATTGTAACAAATTTTTACTTGTAATTTAAAGGACTTAAATTTTTAATGAACTCTGAATATTGGAATCGAGCATATCATCCATTATTTACTGTTAAGTCTACCAGAGCGGAGGGCGTCTGAAAACCAGCGCTGTACCGAGACCTTGGCCTCCGTACAGCATCAGCTGAGACGTCTCCTATTACCGCATTATTTTAGTTTAAGTTTATATTTTTTTCTTTTATTTACTTAATTGTGGCAATCAATGTTTTTTTTATAACAAAATAGGTTAGTACCAATTATAAAATTTTATAGAGCTTTGATGGTAACAGAATCTTCAGTAATTATTAATTCTAATAACTCTATGACGACATTTTAATACGACAACTGACTAGATATCTACCCATCTAAAAAGTTATATAACTAAACACAATCCACCTAAACACGACATTGCCCTAACCACCTATTATATCTATTTCACTAAAACATATGTTCTTAATCTACATAAACAGCCCGGGCTTAACACACACGCAATTTCTAAAAGCACTTACATACTTACCTAGTTGTATGTTCTCGTGTAATTTTCCACTTATTAGAACGTACTTACCATTTTCAAGCGGCTCGGGATCCTTTCACCGTGCAATTGTTACTGATCTTGCTCAAGTACACAATAGGGTTACCATGTAACACGATCGATTTTAAAGTGAATCGAAATTGACGTTGTCTAGGTAATTCCTACTCATCCTCCCTGTTCCACCTCTAATCTAAGTATACTAATATTATAAAGACGTAATTTTTTTAAGTTTGTTCGAGCTAATCCCGGGAATTACCTGCCCGATTTAAATAATTGTTTTTGTAATAGATAGCCACATTAGCATAGGCTGTTTTTCATTCCGAAATTGCCATGGGAACGGGTACAACGCGGGTGAAACCGCGGGGCGCTGCTAGTATAGATATAATCTGTAACTTTAGATATAAGTGTATAATATGCAACACTCTTGCTTTGTCATTAAATAAATAAATTGTAGGATTGTTTTGAGTAAATCGGGAACAAGATCGTGTGTAGTTTACCTCGCTAATTTCGAACGCAACTTGAAGCTAACATACCTAACCTCATGTTGCCACGAAATAGGCTAAACGTCCGTTTTAGAAAGCACACGGAAATACGTTTGTTTATAGATACTACATGACCAATAACTTGCACCTTCAATAGCAATTTCACCCAATTTTGTATACGAAAGTGAGCTCTATTGTGGTGCTTTATTTGGGGAGCACTTTTAATGGTATTAATACGTTGGATATGCTACAGCTGTGCGTCGACGCATTATTTCTCATAGGGACGTTCCTCACAATGATTTATAGCCCTTTTTTATGCGATGTCGCATCTCAGCTGTTCAAGAATTGGGCTCGTGATAATAGTAAGATGTCTTAAGAAAAGATGCTTTGGTCATAAAATGTAGGACGGTTTTTTGGGGATATATGCAACATCTGTCCATTGAAGTATTTTGGTCAATGCTTGCAATTGGCTGGTTGAGAATACCGTAGCATATTTACGAAATAATAAGATTAATAAATAATAATTCGTATCATGTAATAGGTAGCTATGTATTTAATACGTATTTAGGGCTCTTTCAAATTAAAAACGCTTAATTTGTAAGAGCCCTAAGTACGTCGTCATGCTACGCGCGTTTTGTAAAGAAAACAAAAGAATATCAGCTCGCGCACACGATTGTGCTGCACCGCGGCATGTACAGCAGTACGACTAAAAATGCTTAAATTGAAACAGCCTTAGTACATGATTTGTAGTTTATAAAGCCGCGTTTTCTCTCATTGCTTTCAAACATTTTATTTGAACAAATGCTTACGGTTTTCATAATCAGAACTAATCAGAAGTTCGCGTACGTTTCATACATACATAGTTAGTGCTTATAGTTATACATTAGTACTAGTTTTCTAGGTACAAACTAAACTAGTTTAATGCTGTCTCTGAACTTCGTAAATCCAATCTGAATAATGATATTTGGAATAATAACCGTCTCGCTGGTGACAATGGAACAAATGGGATTTGTACTGTAGTTAATGAGTTGAGACTTTAGTCACAATGTTATTAGGAACTTAGTATTTGATAGTAAAAGTTCTATTATTACTAACATCTCCAAAGGGCCTCTACGAGTTGGATCTGTATACATGCCTCTTAAAAAGACCGGGCTTGTCCCGTGACTCCGAGGAGAAACACTATAATAATAATATAATCATTTACCGGGACAAATTCATTCACGGATAATTAGACCCAAAGTAAGCTCAAAGCTTGTATTATGGAATCGAACTTACTGGTACTACTACATATACATACACAAATACTTTATAAGAATATATTATTGACACCAAGACGTTATTCGCCAACAACTATGTCTTCATATGTGGTTGACTCCGGGCGGGGATCGAACCCGAAACCCCCGAAACAATAAGGGCTCTAACTGCCACTGTGCCAACGGGCTTGAATATAAGGCATAGTAAAATATTATTTGGAACTTAGGTAGTTACTTTTCACTGGGAAAGTTATATCTAATGAAGCTGTCTGTCTGTAATCGATTTCGCAAAAACTCCTGAACGGATTTTGCGGTTTACACGAACACGCAGCGTGATTTGGGAGGAACGTTTGTGGCAGTTTTTCATGCCAAAATTCCCACAGGCACGTGTATGTGAACGAGGGATCGGGGAACGAGGAAAACCGCGGGGCGCGGCTAGCACATTATAAGACAATGCCACCTACTTGAGAGAAATATTGAAAATTTACTTGTAATCAGAACCATATTACAATATGCAGTACTTACTATAGATGACTCGTAGTTATCGAGCCAAAAAAATATGCACTTTAATTGAAAACTTCATCAGTTTTTCAAATGACCTCAAAATCCACATTCACCATTATTAATCTTACAAAACCATCCCATGATTCGCGAACAACCGTCAGCCTCGTTCCGGTTCTCCATCCTATATTCTATTGTTGTCTGTCTGTCTGTAACTGCAGACGTAGAGGCGATGCCCCACTTGCGACTTGTAACTGGGTTCCACCCTTATCTCGATGCAGTTGAAAGAATTTTTATATCCAGCCCACCTCTATAATGGGCAAATAAACTGCTGGTTATCAGAGTGCCTCTCAGGCAATGCTATTAAATTGCACTGTTTGTCTGTCTGTATGCTTAAATCTTTAAAATTACGCAACGGATTTTGATGCGGTTTTTTGTAATAGGTAGAGTGATCAAGAGGAAGGTTTTTATGTAAAAAAATTCCCGAAATTCCCACGGGAACGGGCACAACGCGGGTAAAACCGCGGGGCGCTGCTAGTTACCTATATAGTTATAGTTCATTAGTCCTTATCCAATTATTTTAAATGTCAATTAAACATACTTGACAAATATTCGTAACTACTCGATACAAACGGTTTATCTATTGTTTTAATTCGACGAATAATTTAACGGACCGGTTTTTTCGAAACATCGGAACACAGTTAATTATGACGATTGTTGCACTAAAACGAAACTAGTTTTGAAACCCGTTTTTGTATGCGGCTCCAATAACGGAACGTTGTAACCTGATATTTTGCATTTTATTTTTAAGGCGAAACTTGTACTAGACACCTAGTTACTCCTTATTGGTATTAACTAGTTATTCATTAATTCCTTTTCTATACGGGCACTAGCAGCGCCCCGCGGTTATACCCGCGTTGTGCCCGTTCCCTTAAGAATTTCGAGATGAAAAATAGCCTAAATGCCTTCCTCGATAAGTGGACTATCCAACACTGAAAGATTTTTTAAGAACTGGAACAGTAGTTCCTGGAATTATCACGTTCAAACAAACAAACAAGCAAAATAACAAACTCTGCAGCTTTATAATATGTATTAGTATGTACCTATAGATACGTGCGTACGTGCGTGTATGTATGTCCATGTACTCGACCGTTTCGACCACATACGGTGACCTTTTTAGGAGTTAGAACGATCCGCCACCGAATGCATCTCTCCCCGCACAGTTAGTGGAAATTATTCAGTTGTTAAATGGTAAAAAATGCCATTATATGAAATAAATTGAAGTACTTATTTATTGCAATGATGCAGCACTTAAGCATCTACTGGGTTCTTTTATTGGTTATCATTTACCTAATATTTTACCGGTTTTTATAGGTGAGTGTACTTTTCCATATTTATATGGAAAAGGTAGGAAATTATAGGCTTACAGACTTTTACCTTTTATAAAAGGTAAAAGTCTGTAAGCCTATAATGTAACTAATGGGTAAAAATATCATCTAATTGAAGATACCAATACCGTGAGGAGGATTAGGCATAATCATCTCGCTTGCCTATTGCGGGTTGGTGATCTCAAACCCGAGACATGTCAGAAAAGTATTATTATAAGTGCTTCAATTCAAACCATGCGAAAATACAAAATTCAAACCATTTTTCTCTAGATTCCTTTACCCAAATATCTTATTTTTCACAGTTACGCAACAGTTCCACAATCCACCGTCCAAAAACTGAGTTATAAAATCCTCTACAATTATTAGTTTGTAACCTCCCCCTGTAGTGTTGAATAGATCTCTAATGGCGACCGATCGGTTTCGGGGGTGGTCCGCAGGGGTGAGTATCGATCACACAAGGTTAGGGTTACTGTTCAATGGGACTGACGAATCTTGGTAATGTTTGTTAGTTTTCTGTTCCACTAGTAAGTAAATAAGATAGTCTTTTATAGTGTTTGTATGTTGGGTTTATAGCTATCCCTGGTGTCGGAGTCTTTAGACCGCGTGAAGGCCTCTGACTTGTATGTGGGTTTTGTAAAACTTAGCTCGTATGACTTCTAAATCGATATATTTATAGATTGTTAACTTTTATTAATAAATCTGAAATGTTAAGCCTATCTTTGGTTTTAGTATCCTTCGACAGCGAATGTTGGGAGCCCATGAAAGACAGGACGATTTGGTAACGTTTGGGAGAGAGCTTTGCCCAGCAGTGGGACCATATAGGTTTAGGAAAAAAAAAATATGTAGGTTTTTAAGTGGGTAATATGTATTAAGGTTACTTCCTGAGATAGTTAATTTACTTAAAAGATACTTTTACTCTCAGTAAACACAGGTTCTAGCTAATAATAACATCTTATATATAAAACTAGCTGCGCCCTGCGGTTTCACCCGCGTTGTACCCGTTCCCGCGGGAATTTCGGGAATCTTATATATAAAATTCTCGTGTCACAGTGTTCGTTCGCGTACTCCTCCGAAACGGCTTGACCGATTCTCATGAAATTTTGTGAGCATATTGAGTAGATCTGAGAATCGGCCAACATCTATTTTTCATCCCGAAATTCCCGCGGGAACGGGTACCGTGGTTGAACTCCTCTAAAACGGCTCGACCGATTCTCATGAAATTTTGTGTACATATCGGGTAGGCCTGAGAATCGGACAACATTTATTTTTCATCCCGAAATTCCCGCGGGAACGGGTACAACGCGGGTGAAACCGCGGGGCGCAGCTAGTAGTTACGTAATAATAGAAACGTAGGTTAGGTATAGTATAGTTACATCAAGTTCCCATGGGAACGCCAGCGAACCTCGAACACATTGAAACTAATTGGTCAATCAAATAAATGAAATATCACAATTAATATGAAAAATTGAACTGTGTTATTTGTCGTTCCCGATTAATTACTAAGGCAGGTAGGTAGTTAGAGTTTCGTAACAAGACTTCTTAGTTAGTTATTTAAACGTTGTTATCAACTGTTAACGTCTCGGTGGCCTAGTGGTATGTGCACTCGCCTGCCAAGACTGAGGTCGCGGGTTTAATTCCCGGGTCAAGCGAAAACATGCCTCCTACTTTTCAAACATGGCTCGAGTTCGAGATCACCAACCCGCATTAGGCAAGCGTGGTGATTACGCCTAATCCTCCTCACTGTAAGTACTGATATCTTCATTGAGATGAGAGGCCTTTGCCCAGCAGTGGGACATTACAGGCTATTACTTTTTTCTATCAACTGTTAAGTGCCTGTATGTTAACAATTAGGTATTTATTGTGGTTAAATTATTTACGTGTTTCAAGTTAGATGCTATTTGAAAGTAGTTTGTTCTTAATTATGTCGGCGACAATATTGAAATTAAAATTCGTGCCTTTCTACTGCCCGAATAACTTTAACACACTGTCATTTAAGTTATGAATCAACGCTTTGTGTTTAACAGATTAATTAGGTTAAAATTAAAATCATCATGACTGATTTTTCAAAACTTCGTTCATTGAAGGATTTAATTATGGAGTATGAATGGAATGAAATCACTGAACCTTTTTCCATTTCAGAAGGAAGACTTTGGTTGGAAAATCGATGACAGCAGTCCACATCACTACATAGTATAAAATAAAGTCGTCTCTTTTTCGTGTCTGTCTGTTTGTCTGTCTGTATGTTTAAATCTTTAAAATTACGCAACGGATTTTGATGCGGTTTTTTGTAATAGGTAGAGTGATTCAAGAGGAAGGTTTTTATGTAAAAAAATCCTGAAATTCCCACGGGAACTGGCACAACGCGGGTAAAACCGCGGGGCGCTGCTAGTTTTAAATATAATATAGTCACTACATAGTATAAAATAAAGTCGTCTCTGTTTCGTGTCTGTTTGTCTGTATGCTTAAATCTTTAAAATTACGCAACGGATTTTGATGCGGTTTTTTGTAATAGGTAAGGTGATTCAAGAGGAAGGTTTTTATGTAAAAAAAATCTCGAAATTCCCACGGGAACGGGCACAACGCGGGTAAAACCGCGGGGCGCTGCTAGTTTAGATATATAGTTGAGTGTTGAAGAAACCTAATAGCCAGTTATCCAATTAAATCAATACAACATTTTCATAGACTGAAACGTAAACGGGAAAAAGGAAATCTTAAGTACGTAATTGGGAATTTATGGACCGTCTCAGGTCCCGGAGGTAACAGGCTCATAAATTATAGCTCCTAATTGTCGGTGGATGCTTTTAAAGAAAGATTTTTCATGTCCAAAGATAAATTTAGGCCAATATTTTTTATGATTTTTTTGTGTTTTTTTCCTTTGTAAGGCTTTTCATTTGTAAGAAATGTAGATAATAGCGTTCTATTTACGTTGAAAATGTATTTTTAATTCTATCGCAACCGACGTTTAAAAGTTTTACCTAAGTTATGCCTAATCCTCCTCACTGTACTGATATCTTCAGTGAGATGAGAGGCCTTTGCCCAGCAGTGGGATATTACATTACATTTTTACCTAAGTATTTAGTGTCTGTGACATCAACTCTAGCAAAGTCTGTTACATCAACTATTACAATTTAGCATTTTGTATTAAATTTGGTTTGGATGACAAGGCATGATGTAAAAATAATCCCTATCAACTTAGCATTGCAAAGTTGATAGGGCTGTTAAAATAAGATGTAAAAATTAAAAAAGGTTATGTTAGACAAACTTTTTCTATTGAAATAGGTACTTGTTAATTGTCATAAAATCTATGCGTTCATGTATTATTTCGCTGCTACTAAATTAATATTTAAATGTATGTGTCTTTTATTAAATATGCTACTTACTCTAGTTAGCAGAGTTTTCTAGTAAAATAATTCACACTTTCGCAGGCAAGAAGGTATGTTAATTTAATTAATTAATGTAATCGGCGGCCCGTATCTGTCCACATTTTTAAATTTACATTCATGTACTGAGTGAAAAACTTAGTGTTTTCACTTTCTCGGTACCGAATTGGGTTCATTCATTATTTCCTTCATACCGTGGATAATTATTCTATAGTTTCTGATTTCTTTAGCAAATAATGTATTAGTTAGCACCGACTAATACATAGTATCTAATTTATCTGGCTAGGCACGTTAAGTACAAGATAAGTCGACGATATCCTATCCTATCCTATCCTACTCCCTACTAAATGCGAAAGTTTGTGAGGATGGATGTATGTATGGATGTATGGATGTATGGATGTATGGATGTATGTATGTATGGATGTATGTATGTATGGATGTATGGATGTATGAATGTATGGATGTATGTGTGGATGTATACAATGTATGGATGTATGTTTGTTGCTCTTTCACGCCTACTGAACGGATTTGGATGAAACTATACAGTAATGTAGATTATACATCAGAATAACATATGGGATACATTTTATCCCGAAATTCCTGCGGGAACGTGTACAACGCGGGTAACACCGCGGGGCGCGGCTAGTTCAATAATAAACTTCCAATATACTTTACCTACTTTTATTTTCATGTCATAACCACATAATCACATAACAATATAATAAGTACATAATATGTTTTGTAGTAAGTAAACCGTTCTAATACGGTGTATGAATTTGTACTGTAAATATTTAGGTATTTATTTTATTTTAAGTGCAAAATACAGCTCATGTTTCTTCTAAATTCGATTTAGTGTATACTAAGTTACCAACTTTTTAACATAAAATTGTTTTTGAAGTTGTCTAGTTAAAGAAAGTAAACACATGATAATCTCCTTTTTTTGAAGTCGGTTATAACAAACTCAATTTACATACACTTTGGGTAAAAAAACATTTATTTAAATTACAACTTGACTATTGACAAGCCCATTGGCACAGTGGCAGTGAGAGCGCTTATTGTGTCGCGGGTTGCGGGTTCGATTCCCGCCCGGAGTCAACAATATGTGAAGACATAGTTGGCGACGACGTCTGGGTGTCAATTATATATTCTTATAAAGTATTTGTGTATGTATATGTAGTAGTATCAGTTAGTTAGATTCCATATTACAAGCTTAGAGCTTAGTTTGGGTCTAATTAACCGTGAGTGAATTTGTCCGGGTGTATTTATTTATTTAAAAAAAACGTAACCCAACTAGCTAACTACTAAATTAACTTTTTAACATTAACTTAAGTCACTGGTTAAGTTATTAAAGTAATACAAAAATGTTACGCTTTCATAACTCGCGTGGTCGCTGTCGACTGTAACCCGCCGCCGGATCGTCGTGATAACGATACAATCTAGATTAATTACGACTTTTCTTGATTATTACGTACCTAAGTAATACCTAGAAAGTATTTGAGATGAGATGTTTTAATTAAAATTGCATTGAGTAATAAAAATTAAGTACAACATACTTACTACTTACTTATTGAGTAATTTTATCATCGGGAATCACTCTATCTATTAAAAAAACCGTGTCAAAATCCGTATAGTAGTATTTGAGTTGATCGCGAACAAACAGACAAACAGGCGCGGCCGGGGACTTTGTTTTATAATATGTAGTGTTAAATAGAATTAATGTACTGTTTTGAGACACAGGCGGGCAGCGGGCGGGGCTCCTATTCTTTACATTTATGATTTACGATTTCAAAACCATCGTAATTCGATCGTACGGTATATAGAGTAGTAGCCCACTGATGAATGATATAAAACTCTTTTGAATCAATTTCGAACATGTCCTGTCACCTTTGTATATAAGTACTCATAAGCCCCTATTACTTACAACCCTTTAATCACTCATTTGATCGTCAACGCACACATAAATGTCTCATTTACATACGCATGTTTAGCCCTGAGTGCGTGACTAGAGAGCGTAAGATTCACATGGATGTGCCGTCGTAATGATTGTGTATTAGTTGCGCTGTTGTTATTACGGTGTTTCTATAATGGGTGGTGAACTTCCTTTGTTTCAAGAATTGATATTGAGCAAATTAGTGTGGTAATGTCCGTAACAGTCTTACTGATGTGGTTACAATGTACGTAGTCTATCGCCACCGTGGTTCCAATGTTTTTCTTTACTTAGATTTCGTTTCGTCGTTTCTTGACTAAACCTATGAAATGTTTAATTGATATGGCAACAATCTGCTATCTATACTCATATATTGAAGCTGAAGAGTTTGTTTTTTCTTTGTTAGAACGCATTTATCTAAGAAACTACAAATTCTATTTGAATTATACTTTTTGTAATAGATAGTCACATTCAATAGGAAGCTATAGGCTATTTTTCATCTCGAAAATCCCACGGGAAAAGGGCAAAACGCGGGTAAAACAACATGGCGCTGCTAGTAACTGCATACGGGCCCTACCTCCTGGCCTCAGAAAAAATAATAAATATTCCGTTTTCAAAGTATAATAGTTGATAGTAAAATTGAGAATTGTGTCTTTAACTAACTCTCAGTTGCACAGTAGAGTTTTAGTGCCATTAACCCTTCCTTCCATCCTTCCATCTAAACATACTTTTTGTATTCACACACATTGCCTTCAGAGGCAAAATTTTCATAATTTTAGCAACAGCACATTACCGCCACTAGAAGCCCTGTGCCACTCATGGCCAGCCATTTGAAGCGAACCGAAAAAGGTGATGTTGCGACATATGTCAGATTCAGACTACGTTCTGCTGTGCCATATGGTACGTTACGGCTTCTCAAGTTTAGGGATCGTATTATTAAAGTGAAGAAAGTGCGTAGATAGCGAATATGTTTACGTATTATCATGTGCGAAGCGGTGGATTGTTTTATCTGAGTGTGATTTCTTTTTTCTTTATACTACGTTAAATTGTCGGTCCCGGTTGTTTCAAGGGTTGGAGTATTTCGGTAGCTTTCGGTCGGCTATTTCGGTAAGTTTTGACAGTAAATATTTGACTCAAGGGAATTGGCCACTAACCTATATAAGTTGAATGATTTCCAAAAACACTTCTTAGATAACTAACTGTAACGAATGTTGGCTAAATAAACTGAACTTACGACTTCCCACTAGTAAATGAAATGTTGATTTATCAACAATTCCTTTTCGATTTAGTTTTGCTCCTCTTTATTATTTTACAATTGACCCTTACATACAATTCCAATCAAAAACTACAAAGTATATGTGTATGTATTATAAAAGTTTCTTTCAGTGCTTCGAATTGCACGTTCATATCGTCAGTCCCTGTTGTTTAAATCGTTATACCATGTTGATGGTCTTAAGGCGGTCTAAAAACTCTGACACCTACACGAACTTGCTTACTTTTGACTAGTTTCTTTATTTCATTTGCCGTGTCCTTGAGTGATTCCAACCCTAGAACCGTTTCGTTTGACCCAAGTTTTCTAATTAGACCACCTGCTGTGTCAATACTCGATTGCAAACTTGTGTTCCAACTGAGGGCTTCAATGTATTGCACTTGACAGAATTTTGAGAATAGTTTCTCTTTGATGGTTCTTCTGCTTCTTTTATGCGTGAAGGGGCTTTAATTTTTTGATAAAAATCTGCCCCAAACGGACTAAATGTTGATTAACATTTTTCAATGATTTTGTTGTTTTAAGAAACGTTTTTGTTTGCTTTTTTACTCTCCCAAGTATTTGATACAGGCCAATTCTTGGTTTGACTCCTTAATGTTTTTCCTTGATCTTGTACGAAATCAGTTTTTGTAGGGTGGTACGGAACCCCATTGTGTTAGTGCGACTGTTATTAAGTATTGATTAAGCATTACCGGAAAGAAATCCGATTAGTTCGGGCATAAGTTACCGTCACCTAAATGTTATGGGGGTGGAAAAACTGTATGAATTCCGAAACAATAGTAATATTGTATGAATTCTGACATCTAGTTATTACTCAAACCATTTGTTCATACCTAAAATATTTTGAACTATCAACGCCCATTACCATTACATTACCCCTTTAGTACCATATTCCCGAAGAAATGTCATTTTATTTATTCTACTTAATATTATAAATGCCAAAGTTTGAGAGAATGTTTGTTGCTCTTCCTCGAATAATCGAATGGACGGATTTGGATGAAACTTAACAGTAAAATAGGTTATACATAAGAATAACACATGGGATACATTTCATCCTGAAATTCCCGCGGGAACGGGTACAACGCGGGTAACACCGCGGAGCTCGGCTAGTATGTAAATAAGTGTCATATTACAATCCATTTTCGAACCGTGAAGAGTAATAAACTATCCATCCATACTCGTACTTTCTGCAGTTATTATTATGTATAACAATTTAAGTAACTAAACGTCCATTTTTTCCACATTTCCGCCTCCACAAAGGAAGTTCCGTAACAGCAAGAAAGTCATATGGTAATTTTAAAATAATAGCGCTGGATGTCGTCATAATAGTCTTAGAATATTGTCGTAATGCTATGAAACTGAGACTACAAAGAAAAGTAATATTTCATAACTAGGTATTTATAATAACGTATGGATTTCTCGTGCTGATTTGCATACGAAACGCTACGGCATGTTATGGCTGCAATTGATTTCGCGGATCATTTTTCATGCGTTTTGGTTCTTGCTTCTGTTTTGTATTGTAGATTATTGTTCTTTAGTATAGTTCAATTTATTAAGACATTATGAATATTATGACTGTTGGAAAGGACTCTAGCATCTAGCATCTAAAACCATTTTGAATTGAGGACGTTTTGCTGGCATCTTATATTATAGTCAATTTGCACTAAGGACATTTAACTTCCAAAAACCTCTTGATCCGAAATGATAGATTTCATTTAATTAAAAACAACATATACAAAGTAAGCTCTCCCTTAGCTCATTCAAAAAGGGGGATGAAGCGGACTTTACTTAACTATGAAAATAAAACGTGCTACCCTTTCGAGATATTGAGTTCTTAAGGTCTTGGATTAATTAACTCTTCAATGTTTTGTCTCCAAAGGAAATCAGGATTGGATAAGGGTGTTGTTTTTTAAAAGGTTTATTTTCTAATCTAATAGGTCTTACTCAAAATTGGTTTTCATGGCTTTTGACGCTTTTTTAATTTAACAACAATGTTTAATCAAAATCGTCTAAGTTAAATCGTAAAAGAATTTTAATTTTACTTAAATTAATCTTATTTATTCCTTCTAAAAGATTTGCAAGACTTTTACGATGTCATTGACCTTCAAAATGAGCAATAACATTACGGTCCGTAAATACTTGACTTAGCCTAACCAAATAAAGCATTAGGCAATTTATGACCAATTCATTTGAGCTTATCTAATATGGATGTTGCTAAAATGATCAATAAAACGAATAACGGTATCGATAATTGATTTGTGTAGGAAGTGGATTAAATATTTGTTTTGTGTGGGTTTATTGAGACTTTAGAAGTGAGGTTTCATCAAAGTAAAGTTAGTGCATTCAGTCAAGTAATCTTTGAAATCAGCACGTTTATGAGGAATGTATTCCTACTATATACCTAACTAGCAGCGCCCCGCGGTTTTACCCGCGTTGTACCCGTTCCCGTGGGAATTTCGGGAATTTTTATACATATAACCCTTCCTCTTAAATCACTCTACCTATTACAAAAAACCGCATCAAAATCCGTTGCGTAATTTTAAAGATTAAAGCATACAGACAAACAAACAGACAAAAGTAGCGACTTTGTTTTATACTATGTATACCTAATGCGAAAGAAATTTAGTGTATCTGTTACCTTTTGATTCCTAAACTACTGAACGGATTTTGAAGCAGACACATAGATTAGACCTTGGAGAACAAACAAAGGGCTTAGAACTTCTTCAATCTCCAAATTACTATAAGACGGTTACGGAATACTAATAAAAAAATGGGGCAAATATTTTTTGTTACATGGTGTTTCTCTGGATTTGATGTTTGTTGTTTTATTCGATTCATATTCTGCTTTCGATTGATTCCGCTCGTCTCGTTTGTTATATTTGTGTCAATAAATGTTTGCCTTCCGGACAAATGTTCCGAAAAAAGGAAATGTTCAGTTTTACCGGCATTGGACCTGTTTCTAATCGAATTTCGGGATGAAAAATAGTCTATAGCCTTCATATGGAATGTGGCTATCAGACTTGAAACTTAATTTTTACAAAGCGACTCCTAGTGATTCGTCTTTTTATATCAGCATTAGCACCCGCGGTTTTACCCGCGTTGTGCCCGTTTTGGATGATTCGGATTAGAAAAATTTACCCGTTGAATGTGGTTATCCATTACAAAAATAATTATTAAAATCGGATTGCTAGTTTCTATGAAAAGCGCGTTCAAACAAACAAAAACCAAACTCTTCAGCTTTATTATATTAGTATAGATACTTAGATGTACGTCACACGAGTATACAATGTACTCCATCCTTATCTTTGATGTTTCTTTTAATCCGAAAACATCCTGCACAATCCCAAGAAGGAATTCCTTCCAGTTAAGCAGAATGTGAAGGGTCTTAATGAAGATATTTCAATGGATGAGTTGGGATTACTTTGAACAACAAGGACGACCTTTTGTATGTAATCCATTTTTAATGATGTGTTATTCTGTGGTTGAGAAGACGAGTGACTTTAGTACGCTTCAGTCCGTGGCTTCTTATTCTGGATTGAATTGAATATTTTGTTTTGATTAGCATCTGATTGCAATTTACATATTCTGTAGGAGTACGGTGTTCTGATAAAGCCTGCGTCAGCAACCCCTTGTAAATCGTACTTCTATGAGTATGTTAACTGTACTTTTGATACTTGGCAATTAGTAGCAATTTGAAGTTTCTACCATTGTAATATTTTTTAGTTAAGTTGAGTCCCAATCAAGATCGCACTCAATTTTGGGTTAAACATAAAATGTCTTCCTCCTTAGCAACTAACGGAATTTTTAAGCAACGTGCACCTCTGTTTCAGCTTGGGTATGAGCAGTTAATAGAATTCCTATTCGAATGCTTCCGTGCTGTAAAGGGCACGTTCAATTGTTTTTTCAATCGTGAAACCATGATGAGTTCTACAAACATTGTCATTAAATTCGACACTAGCTTCTGTAACACAATTCCTCTATCATAGAAGTCAGGGACTGCAACGCCAATGATACCTACCGTGTTTTATGTCGATAAATACTTTTTTATACTTGTTATTATTATACAAACTCCGACACCAGGGTTGACTACTAACCTGAATACGATGTCAGCAGTCGCTGTAGCCGAAATCAGTTGAATGTTCAGTTGCTTCGTATGCAAAGGCTTTCAACTCGTGGGATTTTAGCTTCTTTAAACAATCAAATGTACCGTCACCTGTGATACCTTGTTGACAAGTCAGTGGGTTAATAAACAGTACTTTGGGAACTTTCGCTCTGTGTCTTTCTTTTGTTTCATTTCTTGTACAATTGTGTTTTAATCATGTTCTTCTTCGTAGCGAATCGGTTATTTCTCTTAAACGTGTGTTTTCAATTCTTTATATTCTTCGTTGAGCTTATTTATTGCACTTCAATTTATTGTTGCCTTTGTTTAATAATGTTAATGACACAAGTAAATGAAAACAGCTAGCAGAAAAAGCGCATGGTATTAATTCTTAATACATTAGTTTTTTGTGTCAGTTATTAAGTAGGTACTTAATTTACTTTTTAATTTTACAATAACTATTATATTACATTAATTATAATCCTATTATAACATTCTTTTTTTGTTGATTAAATGCCTTTACATAGCAAGCAAAAATTCTCCATATAACATTTTTCTCCCAGTGGTTCATATTTGATACAGCATTTGGATATAACGACCACCAGTCAATAGAACGACAATCATTCAATCATTCTCATAGTACGGAGACAACTGTTTAGATTACAAAATTGCTTCACGCCTTGTTCTACTCGTATACCCATCATATCAAGGATACGCTAAAAAAAGACTGCAGTTGTTAAGAGTAGTCGTTATTTGATAGTTGGCTCGTAAATTGATGGTCAAATGTCGAAAGGAATTGTAAGGATAATATTTTTCATCCCTAAATTCCCATGGGAACAGGCACAACGCGGGAAAAACCGCGGGGCGCTGCTAGTGAATAAATATAAGGATGAGAAAGAAACTATTCGTATATGACATGATGTCCAATAAATGACCAATGTATGACGAAAAGTCTAATAAGAATGCCATAACAATCAAGTTTTCACTTAAAGTACGCACTGAAAATACTAATCCATTTTCAAATTCTCATTTGACCGGAAATGCAAAACTAATACAATTACCAGCATCACAATTTAATATAACAACCGATTAGCCTTAATATGTTTTTGCGTTATGCAATTTGACTGCTCGCAGCTAACGCAAATCTAATTTTGGGATTTGTCACCACGGATTTGAACGTTACGTCAACAGCTTTTGTTGATTGTGCCCGTTTGTGAGTGTTGTTGTATGGAAATGGAGTCGGGTTTGATTTTCAATTAGCTTTAATGATAGGGATTGGGTTGGACCGTCATTTTCTTACATAATTGTGATTGTTATGTGCCTTGGCTTTGTAAGATAAGATTAGCAGGAGTAGGGGTGGTAATTTAGGTATCAACTATCATCTATTAATGTTTTATCTAGCTATTTTATTTTTATAAATCTCAAATCCAAAGTTCTCAAATTCTAGGAACATAACTTGCTTGAATACTAGGAACTGTTGCTTATAAATTGATACGAAGTTGCTGAAGTGCCTAACTTGTGACCCTTTTCAATGATTAAAACTCGACGAGCCACGAGGGATGCTCAAGATGTTATAGTTTGATTCAAGTTTCTCTCATGATAATATCACACTTCTAATGCACTTTACTTTTTAATTATATCTTATTTAATACACATATTTCAAACGTAGTACCAATAACATACACTATCCATCACAATTCCCTCCCAAATCCAATTCATACCCTCCCATCCGATCCATAAATCAAAGGAATCCACGCTTCAGCTCGCAATGCATTCTTCCCATGACAACGTGGCACATATCCCTGATAGCACGCCTCGAGTCACGTGACCCGGCTCAATAAACACCGGGTCACCGGACTTAAACCGGGTCGTCCGTTGGGGGATGATTACAGCTGATCGTGTCTTTCAAACTACGGGAAACCACTTTGCCACAACTTTGAAGGATAAAGTTGCTACCGCTGTACTGCATAGCGATGGTATGACGGGTAAGAAAGCGAAGGTGCGAGGTTCGATTCCTGTTGTTGACTTGTTTTTTTATTTGTATCCCATTTATCCACTTATAAATAAGCTAATAAATATTTAGTTATTAGGCGGGTGAAACAACGAGAAACAGTAGTTTCCGTATCTGTCCCAAAATTTTGTCAAGAGTAGGATTTACCCACTATAAATAACTAATATCAAATGCTGATACTTCCCGCTCTGCTCATCCTTTATTCCTTAAGGCCCGTTTTTTCCTCATCATTAATGCCAGTTTGGAACGGATAGTAATTTGACATAATAAGCTTTATTTGATGGCTGATAAGGGTCATGTTGGATGTGTAGAAAAGGTCCCGAATGTATGATCTGGAACGGCCATGTCTGCTGGACTACAGCTCCTACATTACACAGATAGAACAAAGACCCGACCTGACTAGAGACTAGAGACAAGATGAGGTCACAATCTGCAGCTATCTTCTAGATAAGTCATGACCTGGAACGGGCAAATCTGCAGATTGACTGCGACGCTCCTACACAATGCAGTCATAGCACAGAATAGTAAACGAGATCCAGCAGACTCTAGATGACTCTAAATGATATTTTATTTATTTTTTCTATAAAAGTGGAACAGTTAATGGATAATGACTGTTCATGAAAGCCTGATCGATATCTAATTGTTTTTAACGTCAGCGTCTATAATTTTTCATGTTGACGGGCTTTGGGAAAGGGGTTGTTTGTGTGTTGAAACGGTGGCTTTGTTATGTATGTGTTAATTAAAGGGGTGGGGTAATTTCATAAATGTACGATGGAGTATTTTCATTGTATAAGTATTACATAATTGTTGTTCAGTAACCATTCGTAGTGGTAGTTCTATAAAACTAGAATTGCAGATTTCTCTGAATCGAAACAGCAATCATTAATCATCTTAAGACATAGTTATCATATTTGGTTATAACATTTATATTTTAATTCGTTCATTTCTAAAAGATTTAGAGGCTCATTTGAGAAAATCTTTGCGATAAATCTCCACACAGACAAGTTGAACCTTAAATCATGTATATTATCTCAAACGGAGTTTAGCTAATAGCAATTCTTATCCATTATGGAAGAAATTACTTAAGTTAATATCCTACGTCCCTGTTAATTCATTTACTTCGTATAATTTAGAAGCCAAACCTGGAGTCGAAATTTATATGAAATCCTTCTCACTGTACTCATATCTTCAGTGAGATGGGAGGCCTTTCCCAGCAGTGGGACATTACAGGCTAATACTTTATTTAACTTTTTTATTTTATCAAAAGCACAGAATCGAAGCTTAGCATATCTCCGAGGGAAAATCGCCTTAATGGCAGGGTAAACTAAAAAAATTGGCCCCAACTTTTATTAATGTGACATTTAAGATTCTCGGTTCGTTCTAAGTTTTGTAGCTTATTGATTTCAAGACTTTTTATATTAAAGTTGTTTTCAAGGTCGGTTCTGAAAGATCTTGTGTTAGACTTTTCAATGAAATGAGATAGTTAAAATCAATTTTATGGATTTGGAGGCGCAACTCAAAAGGGAATATTGGCGCTCTTCGAATCACTCGTGTCTGTCAGTCACATTGTGCCTTTTTCAGATGGCGTGGGTGCACAGATTTTCAATGTAGGAGTATCTTTCGTTTTTTTAAACTTTTGATTCAAAGCGAAACGAGGAGGTTTTTTTTAGGTTTTATTTACGTCTCTATGAGTGCTCAGGAGCCCAACTCAGCTGCCAGAACACATCGTTAGCGTGTTTTAATTTTAATTTTGCGTTTACATTTGCCAAATCTAAGCTCGCCTCGCAGTTTGATACATTTAATTTCTTTCCACTTATTGCGTTTGATATGGCATTTACGAGACCATCTTCCACTACTTACAAGTACACTTTGCTACTTACAAGCACCAACATTATAACTTTCATATTGACCACATCAAACTCATTCATCTCTTAGGAGCTGTACACAAAAGTTCGTTACACTTTCTTAACAACCTTTTCATAATTACAAACATAAGCGTGAATTCTGTGAGAGAGGACGTTCACATTAAGCCTTTAGCTTCCGTTGGTGCGACAAAGTACCGTAATCCGTGCTAATTGTCGTGTCACTGTCTTGTGTCGGAATACGGAAGCTATTGCCGATGTAGGGCTGGTAATTCTTGACGATGTAGGGCTGGCGATTGTTTTTGTGGACCTAGCGTTAACTCATTGCTATTGTTTAACAACGTGGAGCTCGGCCCCAACTTGGATGGGTGGCCGTTCGCGACAATTGTATCTGAGCGCTACCATGCCCGGAAAGGCAAGAAAATTGTCTCTCCTGGATGTTTAGTCATGTTGGAGGCTTTTAGTCGCTCAAAAAGTTCGACTTACTTCTTTAGTAGCTGACCTATTTAAAAATTACTTACTTACCAGTCCCTTACGCTATCCTGGTCCCATGAAAATAAACTAGCTTATGCGAACGAGTAGAACTCAAAATACATATTTGAAGGCACTACTAGTAGTCTATTGATAAGTGGGGAGCTAACTAAAGCTGTTTAATCCAATAAGATTACTCAAGTATTTCTTTACCAAATCTAACTAGGCAGTAAATTGGATTACTTGCTTTCATTAGCATGGCAAAAATCGCAAGTTACGTACCTTTCCGATTCAGGAAATACTGACTCCACCAACCCTAGCGATACAATTTCCTTAGCGAAATTGCTTTAGTTTGCGAAGCCTTAGTTGTGTTTCGATTTGTTTCCGGGTTCAAATGTAGCATTTTATTCGATTTAACGATTGTGTAATTGTTTGGTTATCATTACACTATTTAAACTATCACGATATGAACACATTGTTATTAACATAATTCCATCTTGTGTTCGAATTACGCCGCGATACGATATTGCTCATTCGGCAGTTATCCTAAGCAGTGCGAGTGTTCGTTTGTTAAAACTGTTAATTAGGAACAAGTACAGTGAATTGAACCTGATCAATAGTGCGTTATACAAGTTGCATTGTGAGTGCGTAGCTGTGTTATCTTATGACGATTTCAACTTGTGCGACAAGATAACCTATTTACAAGCCGAACGAGTATATGACCTGTGCAATGTTACCCATGAGCGAAAGTTGGAGAGATTGATTGCTCGGCAACATCGAAACACGGTGATTCAAAATACGGACGTTACGGATGTGATTAATCTTTCTAGCATGGCATTGGACGATGCAACTCAAAGCGTTTTGAAAAAAGGATTAAATTTCGCAACTACCCCCAATAAAATTCCTTACGAAAAAGTCATAAGTAGTGTGGAGGAAGCGTTGATTTGCAACAAAGTGCCGCCCAGTGACTCGGATACACTAAGACAAGATGTTGCAGTAGTGTTACGCAAAGCAAAATTACCTACGAGCAATATTACCGTGGAGGAACGAGCAGCCCTGAAGAACATAAGAAACAACACTGGAGTCCATGTTCTTAAGGCTGATAAGGGCAACGCCACAGTCGTAATCGACGCCGAAGACTATGACTGTAAGGTACGTGGGTTGTTGAGTGACACAGCTGTGTACAAACCAGTGTCATATGATCCAACTGCCAGAGTGACGCGGCGTATACGCGCGGTGATCAGAGACAACAGGGGCTTATTTACGGAGGAAGATTATGACAGGCTACACAGGCCGAGTATCGTCCAATCACCAAAATTATATGGTTTGCCGAAAGTACATAAAGCCGGTGTACCACTGCGACCAATTGTGAGTCAAATTAACTCACCTACTTCAAAGCTAGCGAAGTATATGGCATCTGTACTTAAACCATTAGTAGGTAATACATCGTCTTTCGTAAAAGATTCTCGCCATTTCATTGCCATGATTGAGGACATTACCCTGGAACCAGATGAACTAATGGTGAGCTTCGATGTCGAATCGTTGTTCACTAATGTTCCCATAGGAGAATGTGTGGACTTAATTAGAGGAAAGTTTGAGGAAAACTCAATACCTGATGGTTTCATCACATTATTAAGGAACTGTTTAGAGGGCAATTACTTTGTGTACCGCGGACAACACTACCTCCAGATTGATGGAGTCGCCATGGGAAGCCCCGTCGCACCGATATTGGCCAACATCTGGATGGAACATATAGAAACTCTTCTACCACGTACAAGAATTAAGGTATGGAAGCGGTACGTAGACGATGTTTTTTGCATCTTGAGAGGTAATAAGCCAGAAGTCGAACAGTTCCTTGAACTCCTGAACTCCATCCATCCGAGAATGCAGTTCACATATGAACTGGAGATGAACCGCAGTTTGGCATTCTTGGATGTCAAGGTAATGGCGAGATCGGATGGTTCCTTGTCGCACACGGTCTACAGGAAGCCTACACACACGGACAAATACTTGAATGCGTTGTCTCATCACCACCCGAGACATTTACGTTCTGTAGCCACGTCCTTAATTAATAGAGCTCATGCACTGTGTGACCCTGAACATTTGGAGGAGGAGCTGACTCATGTTCAGGAGGTACTCAAGAAGAATGGTTACAGAATAGGGAAAACGCATGCTGGATACAAACCGAGGGTGAAACAGCAAGAGGTCCTGAGGAAACCTGCTTTCTTGCCATATGTTAGGGGGGTGACGGATAAAATCGGATCGCTGCTCAAGGAGTACTCGATTAAAACCATTTATACCCCTCTATCAAAAGTATCGGAGCAAGTGGGCACACCCAAGGATAGGATACCCTACCAGACACCGGGCGTTTATAAGATCGATTGCAGTTGCGGTAGTTCTTATATCGGACAGACCAAGCGAACTATTGCCGAGCGGGTCAAGGAACATATCGCAGCTGTCAAGAATCGCCAGGTGGAAAAATCCGCGGTGGCAGAACATTTGCTGGAGTCTGGCACTAACCACTGGATCGAACTCCATAGGCCGAAAGTACTTTCCAACGAACGTCACTATTTTTCAAGACTCGTACGTGAAGCGGTTGAAATTAAGAAACACAAAAATTTCAATCGGGAAAGCGGTTTCAAACTTTCGCCTGCATGGAATCCAGTGATAAACAAATGTATACATCGCGAGGTTAAGTGTAGGACACCTTCGGACGTTGTCAGTGTAGTGTGTCGTGGACCTTAATTAGTGCAGTGGAGTACGGACCTAATAACATTTTGGTTGATGTGGGTAGATTGCGCCCCTTCAACCAAATAGTGTAAACAACACTCGCAATCCAGTACCCTCGTGAACACGGCCGTTGCGACACGACCGAAACGTTGAGGTATGCATTAAATGTTTTTATTCGCGATTAAGTCCCGTCTAGATTAGTGTTTGGTTATCAGTTTGGGTCAACGTGCAGTTATTTTTGGATGATATAATTGTTACGACCTTTACTGTACTATCTATACTAATACTAGCTGTGCCCCGCGGTTTCACCCGCAGCGCCCCCGTTCCCGTGGGAATTTTGAGATTTTTATTCCTTATTTTTCCTATATAAAAACCTTGTCCTAACAATAAGGAACACATTAAAAAAAGAATCATCCAATTTGGTGCAGTCGTTCTGAACTTATGCGCTAAGCAACAGATTAGAAGATTATAAAGCTGCAGAGTTTGTTTGTTAGTTTGAACGCGCTAATATCAGGAACTACTGGTCCAATTTGAAAAAAAAACTTTTTGTAATGGATAGCCACATTCAACGGGAAGGCTACTTTTCATCCCGACATTCCCACGGGAACGGGTACAATGCGGGCAAGCGCGGGGCGCTGCTAGTAAAATTATAAATAGACGTAAAGGAAGTTGTATTTTAATACTAGATCATTATTTTGTTATGAATGCGTTAGCAAATATTCATTTGTTAGCTTATTATGTTTATGTAATTGTTAGTTATGTGAATGTAAGATCCTTTCTATATATATAAATAAACAAATAAAAGAAAGTCGTGTTAGTTACATTATTTATAACTTGAGAACATACCGATTTTAAGGATTCTTTTTTATTTTATTTATCTTGATCAGGATTAAGATAATACGTAATAAAAAACCCGAAATTCCAACGGGAACTGGTGCGCTGCGGGTGAAACCGCGGGGCACAGCTAGTTTGATGATAAATAAAAGTTTTCGCAAGGTATTTTTCCGAACTAAGTACCAATTGAAATGAGGATCAAATATCTTTTTTAATCCGATCGTCAAAGTTTATCACAAAACTTATTTACTTTCAAAGGCTACTAATTGAAATCAGTTATTCAATCAATTCCTTACTAATACCGGCTGTGAAAATAAAATAAAAAACAACTCCACTCAGACAATAGTAACATACGAGACTCGTCACTACATAGTATAAAATAAAGTCGTCTCTTTTTCGTGTCTGTCACACTGTTTGTTTGTCTGTCTGTATGCTTAAATCTTTAAAATTACGCAACGGATTTTGATGCGGTTTTTTGTAATAGGTAGAGTGATTCAAGAGGAAGGTTTTTATGTAAAAAAATTCCCGAAATTCCCACGGGAACGGGCACAACGCGGGTAAAACCGCGGGGCGCTGCTAGTATAGAATAATACGAACTCGCAGCATTTCAGCTATCAAATGGTTCGTCCCTTTCTGACATACGCTATTTTCCAAAGAGCAAAAGAGACAAAACACTCACTAACAGTGTTTTAGATAGACAGCGTTTATGAATAAGGCTGTAAAGCTGTCCAATTTTAACGTAATGACCGTCATAGTATCAACTTGAAAGAAAAGAAAAAGACGATCATCTTATAACAGTGTTTCCTACCATACCGTGAGCTATGGACGATGGTATCTCAGCAGAAATTGCTCTATTATTACATTAGTTGTGCTTGAAGAGAGACGGTCCGAGGTGCGGTCATTAAGAGCAATTTCTAGATTTAAGTAGCTGAAGTAGGCGTGGATGTTTGATCAAAAGATTTACTAATATGGTTAGTAATAAAGTATACATAAGGCTTTTTCGCGGGGTGAAAGAGAATCATGACTTTTGTTTTATTACTTTCGAAGTACTGGGTACTTTTTGGGACAAGCCACTGAATGCTGCAAGATTTCTTTTGGCTTAGTTATTCTTTGTCAAATCTCCATTGTAATGTCCTCAGACAAATGACAACCACATAAAACGCGAAGGGTCGCCTTCTATTTGATAGACTATCGAAAGGCATTGCAATGTCCTATGGCACATTCAGAACCATTGCTTATAGACAACACAATAACAAAAAATAAAGGAGCGATTGCCCCATGTCAATAGGAGTTTACCACTATTCTACTTACCCCTTATTGGGCCAATCCTACTAATATTATAAATGCGAAATTTTGTGAGGATGTATGTATGCATATTTGTTACAACAAACAATGAGTTAAATTTTTGCGCGGCTAGTAATCTTCTTCTTATCGAGCGGATGGTCAAACTGACCAATCCTGGTGTCAGAGTTATTGAGCCGCCAAAGGCCTCTGACATGGCGGCTAGTAATAATAAAAGGTGACTCTATTTTCAATGAACTCGAAAGCTCGAAAGATTTACAAACTGAACTCTCAAAATCAGATCTGATTCACGGGTCTGTTTTATATTCACTGTCAGATAAAAAAGTGTTCATCAATATAAAAAGCAGTTGCCACAGAAAGGTCTACGCTCGCTAATACGTTAAAATAAACCAGATATCTTTTCTATTTTTGGGCAAATGTTTCCCGAACACTCGTTTACACTTCCTGAGTTATTATAACTATGAAATTTTAGGCGCAGTTTTATCTATTCTTTCATCTTTCTATTTGAGCGGGAAAGTTTTAAATGGTTCTTGTTACGCCTCGTTTACTTTTTCGGTAGAGACAGTTCTTATTTAGTCATTTTTATCTTTAACAGACTGGGAAATTGTGGAACTATGTATCTTAAAATGGGCATGGTTTGGAATACTTTTCTTTATCAGTATTGCGGTGACAGTTTTCGTAACATTGATGAGACAGTTAAATATTATGGTCCGGTTTGCTGTCTTTTGTTATAATTAAGACTATACAGCTATTCTTATTAAATTTCCATCTTTCTATTCTTAGTAATATTATCATTATCTATTCTAATGCAATAAAGTTGAAGAGTTAGATTTTTTATTTTTTTTAACGCAGTCATCTCGGAAACAACCAATTAGATTTAAAAAAAAAAAAAAAAAATATTAGCCTGTAATGTCCCACTTGTTGGGCAAAGGCCTCTCGTCTAAGGCCTAATTAGATTAAAATTATTATTTTTGTAATAAATAACCACATTCAACGGGAAGGCTATACGCTATTTTTATCCCGAAATTCCCACGGGAACGGCTACAACGTAGGTAAAACTGCAGGGTGCTGCTGATATTGTCATAATGTTATCTAGATTTACAGAGAACTTATAATTACTAGAGGTTCTTTCATTTTGATGTAATCATTCAATAAATACCTGTTATTGGCTGTTCACATTTCAGTAGCACCCCCCACCCCCTTCCCCTTACAATCCATTACGTAGGTGCGTCATTTCATAATGAGCTTACGATTAATTCTCCCCCGCTAAATATCGCCCCTTGCTCGTATAATTAGTAGGAAATTTCTCATTTTCCGATGCAAAGTACCTGTTAGGACGCAATTATGTAACACTTTGCTAAATGAAGGCGCCTTTAGCTATAAAGGTTTTATGATGATTTAATATCAAACTCTATGATGCTTGATGGGACATTTATGAAGCTCATATCTTTTATTTATGAATGCAAGTAATAACATTAAAAATGTAAGTAACTTTTAACACAATTTGTAGAACAATCTCGATCACATATTAACAAATTGAACTTTACATGTACCATACTTGGCTAATCGCAAAGTTCGATTACTCTTTATAGGCGATTAAGGTCGGATACAATATCTTGTGTTGGATTACTTCTAAGAAATATTTATATGCACTTCAATTATTTCTATAGCATATAAGTTTATATAAGCAGATGAGAATGCATTTCTTACCTGCGATCATGTCATGCACCAATTGCAATGCAATAAATAAATTTCAAAAACCAGCAAGAGATTTTTAATATTTAATTCAAATTATTAACATCATCTCTCTCTCTCTCTCTTCCTGGCTATGTGTCCCACATGGTGGTGGGGTCAGCCTTCCTTATTTTTCTCCTCCACTTCGCTCTTTCGTCGACGTCGTCATCGGAAATCTTGCACTCAGCCATATCCAAATTATTAACATCATATTTTTCAGAAATTCATTTAGTAATACAAAGATTTTGAAAGACTGTTTTTTTATAGTATATGTTAGGGCACTTGTTATTTAATATTTTACTCATGATCCTTATTGAGTTATTTCACTAATAAGCATTCTTTTTTTGCAGGTAATTAATGAAATCGATATACCGAGTAGCAACAAGAAGATAACTGTAAGTTTTACTCTAATTAGTAATAAGGATCTGGACTGACATCAACGTAAAAATAAGTCGTTTTGGTTTGTGTGTAAAGTAGACCAACATCTTTAATCTATCTATATAAATAAAAATGAATTGCTGTTCGTTGGTCTGCTTAAAACGAGAACGGCTGAACTGATTTGGCTAATTTTGGTCTTGAAATATCCATGAAAGTCCAGGGAAGGTTTAAAAAAGCAGTGAGGAAAAAAATGCAGGTGAAACCGCAGGGCACAGCTAGTATAATATAATAATAACAACTTAATAATATGAAAATGTATTCTATTATATACAAAAACATCATCAAGACTATGCTTTTTAATGTGGAATTAAATTAACAGACGCATTAATGCGATCCCCTTTCTAAATTATTATGACTTTTGTATATTTTGCAGCCAATTTTAACTTCACTTTTTATATTTGAAAGTATTACGCACGAAAAAACACAGCATACTTCTTCTACCATGGTATGTTCATTAATATTACCCACTTGAGTAATTTACGGTGTTTTTTTGGAAGCCATACGGGGCGTGGAGACGCTTGGCAAATGTCACGACTTCAACGGTTCTACAAAAACATGTATGGGGTTAAGGACCTACAGTTTCTATTTACCTTTCGTGTGATGACAGATATTAGAGAAAAATTACTTAGTAATAGATGACCCTTAGGTATACAAAACATGTCAGTGAAATATTCACTATTGTCGGAAGTATTAAGATTTGTTGTCATTAAAAAAATGGCTTACAAATAAATGTAACGTTTTATATGAATCGAAATTTCTGATTCTTTCTCATTCAGTTTGTACTCTCAAACACTCAGAGCAACTGGCTCTAGTTTATACTCTAGTAAGTCTTTAGTAAAGGGTAGGTAGATAGTTGAGTATAAATTTATATCGGCCCATTACAGGACTAAACCTTCGTGAAGATATCAATTCAAGACCCAAGAACAGAACACCATAAAATCAATCGCGTTTTTAATGATGACATAGGATGAAAAAAAGTGCCAGAAGCTTCGGTTTAATTATGTGATTCTCACGAGAGACACGTTTTTGCTCCGTCTAATGGTTCTATCAGAATCATCTTCGTTTCTTATGGCTTAGCTTGAGATCTCTAATGTATGGGACAGTCACGCACTGCTATTACGCTATTAAGGAGTTGATGGTTGTCTTTAGAAATGGTCTATAGAGGTGTATTAGCTCCGTCACGTACGTGTCGACATTTCGAAAGGGCGAATTTATGCTTAAACTAGTAACGCCCCGCCGTTTTACCCGCTTTGTGCCCGTTCCAGTCGGGAATTTCGGGAATTTTTATACATATAAATCTTCCTCTTGAATCACTCTATCTATTCAAAAAAACCGTGTCAAAATCCGTGCAGTAGTGTTTGAGTTTATCGGCGGCCGGGGACATAGTTTTATAATATGTAGTGATGCAGTGATGCTCCATGCATTCTTGTAGTATGTGATGATATCTAATCCTTCTCACTGTACTGATATCCTCAGTGAATTTGATCTGCGTAACTTGCTTTGTTAGTTGTATAGCTTTTGATTGTATTAAGCCTATTTCAACAAGGACATTTTATGGTAAAAGAGTTGACTAACAAAAAGTAGCCCTATATATATAAGTACCAATTTACGAGGGCGGGTCAGTAAGTCCGTGACTTTTGCAATAAAAGACAGATTTTTTTATTAAAAATATATTTTATTTTTCAACGTAGTCTCCCTTGAGCTCTATACACTTTGTCCAACGCTTCTCCAATTTTTTTATCCCTTCCAAAAAATATGATTTGTCGAGGTCGTCAAAATAGGCCTTTGTTTGCGAGATGACTTCATTATTGGAGTCAAATCTTTTTCCACCAAGCCATTTCTTCAGGTTTGGGAACAAGAAGTAGTCGCTCGGAGCCAAATCTGGAGAATAGGGCGGATGAGGGAGCAATTCATAGCCCAATTCATGGATTTTGGCCATGGCAACTGCACATGTGTGCACCCTTGCATTGTCTTGGTGGAAAAGAACTTTTTTCTTGGCAAATGAGGTCGGTTTCTTTTTAAATCGTCATTGAATCGGTCCAATAAGTTGGCATAATATTCCCCATTGATTGTTCTTCCCTTTTGAAGGTAGTCAATGTGGATTATCCCGCGTGCATCCCAAAAAACAGTCGCCATAACTTTATTGGCCGACAATCCCACCTTGGCCTTCTTTGGCGCCGATTCACCCTTGGAAACCCACTGTTTTGACTGTTGTTTGGTCTCTGGTGTGTTGTGATGGATCCACGTTTCGTCCACGGTTACAAAACGGCGCAAAAACTCCTCCATATTACGATTAAACAATGCTAAACCTTCCTGTGAAGTTGTTACACGATTGCGTTTGTGGTCGACTGTGAGCAAACGCGGCACCCATCTTGCGGACAGCTTTCTCATGCCTAAGTCATCATTCAAAATTGAAACCACTGAGCCATGCGAGATCCCTACTTCTTCCACAATCTCTCGCACTTTCAATCTTCGGTCGGCCAACACCATATCGTGAATTTTTTCGAATGTTTTGGGTGTAGAGACCTCAACTGGGCGTCCAGGACGCTCGGCATCTTTAGTGCTTGTACGGCCACAACGAAATTCAGTAAACCACTTTTTTACCATGGAAATCGATGGTGCAGAGTCCCCATAGTATTTATCAAGCTTTGCCTTGGTCTCGGTAATGGTTTTTTTTCGCAAGAAATAATGCTTAATAAGCACACGAAATTCACTTTTGTCCATTTTCTCGTCAAATTAGTGAGTAGTCTGATAAAGATAGCTGTAAAACACAAACTAACTGACGCAGCAAGTTCAAATTTTCAGAGGAGTCAACTGACAGATGCCTGTTGACGGGACCAGTATTATTGTTTCAGTAAAGAGGTCGGAAATTCAAAAAGTCACGGACTTATTGACCCGCCCTCGTATGTAAATAACTAACTACTTTTTTTATAAGCCAACTTGAAGTAACTTTCAAATCTCATCAGTTTTACAAGGAAATTGGAAATAGGCAAACTTTTTTCCACCAATCTGGGTTTACGATGATTCGATAAAGGAAGGGTGAATTTTAAATTTCCTTTCTGTAAAGCGAATTGAAGACACAATCTTGATAAACGTGGACTTGTTTACTTTCATGTTTCTTGCAATTTGAGTTTATTACCATGTCGTATGCGTCAGTACTGACCTTCAGTGAAATTAAATGCAGTGGGGCATTAATTATAGAAGAATAAAAATTAGTTCCCCGTATATTTGTGTCGTACTTGTTCCCAAAGGAATTTCGGGATAACAGTAACCCACATTTTATATGGGTTACTGTTATCCCGAAATTTTTATATGCCTGTGCTATTTAAACTCTCAATCGGTGATAGCCGTTGTTTATAGCCTTACAAATATATTTTTCCTCGTATTGAGTACATTTGGGCTCTTATCAAATTATTTTTGTAATTAATTGAGTAACGACTTATCCTTTTTTTGATACCATGTATATATGAAGTTAATTAAAACCTCCTTATCATGACCTTACCATGAACTAATTATGTGGGTCAGTGTAAATAATGATCCCAAAAGTTGATAATTTTAAAAAATGGCTTTTTGAGTTAATCGAAAGAATTTACAAAGTCTACTTTGACAATTATAAGGTTTCCTTTTAAGCGAACACTTCTCATTTTGAATTGATTACATTCATTTTGAATTTGTTTACGGATACACTTCACTTTTTTTAAAGCGATCCCTTTCGTTAAAAGCGAAGTGTATCGGTAATCGGTAAAAAATTAAAAGGTTAAGTACTAATGAAGCAATACAGGCCATCAGCAAAATCAACAAAGACAAATGGAACAGCCTTCCCAAAGGCGAAGTGACCACGAAAACAATGGCATATTGATTGACCAATCGGCGGTTTTGTGGTTCAGACGTAAGTTAGTAGCTTCATGGATATTTGGTTTCGTACGAACATCTGTCCCAAATGCGAAATGAACCGTAGTCCAATACCTAGAACACGACGCTTGGCTTCCTCTATTTATGTCTGACTAAGGATGTGTTAAATGCTTAGGTGTGTTGAGTTATTACTAGCAGTGAACCTCGGTTTTACCCCTGTTCCTGTGAGAATTTTCGCATGGAAAGTAGTTACGTACCTTCATCTTGAATTGTTTTCTTTGTTGGTTAAAAATCGTACAAAAATCCGTGCAGTAGTGTTTGTGAATATCAATTATTGACACTTGTACAGATTGTCTAGTTCTGTGGATATTAAAATATTGTTACTACTTACCAAATTACTTCCGATAATAGTCTTGTGAATAGTTTCTACTTGTCCATTTTGACTTCACTCCCGACGTAATTTTGCTGTGTGATTTCGTGCATAAAATTAACTTCTTCATTTTGGTATTTTAATATATATTTTTTTGACCTGAATGATGTATGGTTTTTTCGTAAAATATAACAGGTAAATAAACTTTCGCATATAAAAAAGACTAGATGTTTACCTCGGTTTTACGGGCGTTCCCGTAGGAGTAAGGAGATAAAAGGTAGCCTATGATTTTTCTTAATCTCTACTCTATCTCTCTACCAAACATCATAATTTTTTTTATGATTTTGTTGATGATGCCAAAAGTGTCGCAGACAGACAGACTGTGGTTATGCTATGGAGTATGCATGTGATAGGTATCACAGATTAACTAACAGTTAGAGCGCTGTTATTGTAACACTGTGTTGATGTTTTTTCTTTGCATTGTTTTTATTGTGAAAGGAAATACTCGTATGCGTTGACCTTGATTACCATCAATTCTTTGAATTGTTTTAAACGTTCTGTTCATAATACTGGAACACTGTTTGTGATTGATGATAGTTTTTGACACGGTTGGCAACCCTTCTCTTTTATATGTTCTGAATCCGACTCATACTGATGTCGTTTAAAAATGATATAATTTGATTGTTACAAACATAGATATATATATCAGTAGATAGATAATAGATCAGTAGTTTTTGAAAAATATGTACTTTATTTTATCTTCTATCATCAGCGTTCTGATTGATATTTTCGGTGAGGCCTTTGCTTAGCTGTGTGACATTTCAGACTAATAAATTTAACGTTTTTTTCGATTTGCGATTGCGATTGCGATTTAAGCTTTTTGTCATTGTTAGGCAATGTTCAGCTCAGCCGCTACTTGGATGGGTGACCATTTAGTCACCTTTAGGTGGTTTAAAAACTTCGACACCAGTATTGGCGACTAACCTACTCAAAATAACTTTTTTTACCATAGTAGAAAGTCTGAATTCCCAATGGATCGCACAATCTAAACTCTGCGAACCAAGACATGTAGTCACAATTTATCGACACACTCATATCGGATTTATTTCCTCCGCTCCGCTTTCCCTTCAATCGTATTACCAATCACGGGAAGTGGCGTATTCCTCGCATTATACTCTATCTATGTGGTTTGTGTATGTGGTTCGCGTGTATGTGGTTGGTTTGTATGGATTGCTACAATTGTTGGTTGTTCCTGGTTGGTCGTATTAGTATTCTGTTGGGTGTCTTGGAAAGTTGAATCTTGTAAATTTTACTGTTTGAAGAAAGTTTGATTTTGAATGTGCTTTTTCATGTAAATCTAAGTTTCTTGTATGTTCTTTTTTTAAGTGGCTCGGATTGAGATCACTAACACGGAGTAAGCAAAGAGAGAAGAAAAAAACTAAAACATTTGTTCAGACATGCACCTTAGCTAGACTACCTACTAACCTACTCCAAGAATATGCGGTATCTCTTCAGGATATAATCAGTTAGCTTTCAGGTCACTAGGTACCCTAAAGAACTGCTCAGAACAATGCAGAATAACTTAAAAAGCTTTATTACCCATCAATAACGTTTAAGATCGTTACCAGCTGACCGGCCAGTGCAGTCAAATAAAATACCAAAGTTATTAAGAAAGCTACAACATATTTTGTTTTTACTGCATATGAGCAAATTAACTTTTAATGTAAGTACTAGCAGCGCCCCGCGGTTTTACCCGCGTTGTACCCGTTCCCGTGGGAATTTCGGTAATTTTTATACATAAAAACTTTCCTCTTGAATCACTCTACCTATTACAAAAAACCGCATCAAAATCCGTTGCGTAATTTTAAAGATTTAAGCATACAGACAAACAAACAGACAAAAATAGCGACTTTGTTTTATACTATGTAGGAGTAGGTTAGTGGCTAATCCTGGTCCGAGTATTTAAACCGCCTTAACGCCTCTGACATAGTCTAAAGATTGAATCAACCGAGGTTGGTACTCAGTTGAACTTGCCCTCCGAAGCACGGTAGCGCTCATTTAGAAATACCACTATCGTCCACCCATCCAAACAGAGGCTGAGCTGCACGTTGCTTAACAATCAGGATGAGTTAACGTCGCGTAGTCAAACTTTGTCACGAGCGCTACAACTTAGCTATTTACTTAGTAATTGGAAATCATTATTTATTAACCACTAGCAGGGCCCCGCGGTTTTACCCGCGTTGTGCCCGTTCCCGTGGGAATTTCGGGAATTTTTTTACATAAAAACCTTCCTCTTGAATCACTCTACCTATTACAAAAAACCGCATCAAAATCCGTTGCGTAATTTTAAAGATTTAAGCATACAGACAGACAAACAGACAGACACGAAAAAGAGACGACTTTATTTTATACTCGTACTATGTAGTGAAGTTGCCCTAAGGTAGCTGGAGTCTGGGAAAATTGCTCAATATCTCTTCATCGTGTTGCTGAGTTATCTGGTATCCTTTAATTAAATGTATCATAGGCAATTCACGTATTTTATGCTATCTTACTACTGGCAAAGGTCTCGATACTACGACCGGGGCCCTGCTACCGATGTTTTATCCGTTAACTTGGGAATTTTGGAACAAAAAACCGCCTATATTCCCATACAGCCGACGATATTGCCGACGATATTAAACTAGTTACTTCCAGAGATAAACGCGACCAAAAAACAATAAGTAAATCAAAGCTTTCTCATATTAGTATGGATTGGGAAAGTGTTTCAATCGCAACTGTTTATCGATGACACTACCCGTTGACGCTGTTGTAACGCTCGTGGTGTAGTTAGACTGAGCAGTTGGCCTTTGGCGGCTCAATAACTCTGACACCAGGATTGGTCAGGTTGGCCATCCACTCGATGAAGAAGAAGAAGACTGAGCAGTGTTAACTCATTGCGATTGTTAAGCAACATTCAGCTCGGCAGGGGCCGAGCCGAGTAGGGACTCGGATGGGTGGCCGATAGTGGCATTTCTATCTGAGCGCCGCCGTGCTTCTGAGGACAGGTTGAATTATTGGTCCTGGTTGTATCAATCGTTAGATCATGTCGGAGACCTTTAGGTGGTCTAAAAACTCCGACACCAGGGTTGGCCACTAACCTCCTGGAACTTACTTATCGTTGACACTCCATCGCTCTTCGACAGATGTGTTGTCTTAACTGTTCCCGTAAATATGTCAGGAGGATGTCGCATCTCGTCGCGGGACAGGAAACAGTTGTAAGGAGCCATCGGCAAAAAGAAGCGCCGGTGTCAACGAACTCTACGCATAGATTAATGTGACGTCGCGTAGTGGTGGGGTTTACGGATACGATTTGTCGATGGTTTTCTGAAGTATGTTGATCATACTCACTTTGCGTGTATTTTTAATATTTTTTTGACAGTTTGAGATTTCTTGTGCCGCATTGAATTATGAATATAAAATTTGTTGCCAGTTAAAGTTTATAAATTATAATTTTCGAGCTATCAAAATATGTGCAATTGCAGAAATACTAATCACTACATAATATAAAACAAAGTCCCCACGTCTGTCTGTATGTCTGTTCGCGATAAACTCTAATACTACTGCACGGATTTTGACGCGTTTTTTTTTTAAATAGATACAGTAATTCAACAGGAAAGTTTATATGTATAAAACATCCCGAAATTCCCACGGGAACGGGCACACCACGGATAAAACCGCGAGGCGCTGCTAGTCCAATTTAAATAACGAAGTTTTTTAGTGGTTTTGCAAATAATGCTATTACCATTTTTTCTTATCTATTTATCTCAGATAAGCACATCACTAACGCCTATCGGAGGCGCGACGGCAAAACTCACGGTTACTACCCATTGAACTGAATATAGTCAGTAGCCAGTCTAGACTCAGGGCCTCCAGCTTAGTGCCTAAGTGTCTTATTAATTATAATTATTAGTTACTTGCCATTTCACATGCGACGAAGTTTAGGAAGGAGAACCGTTATCTGAGATTAAAACTTATCCTTTTTAAAGTCATTTGAAAAGGGGCGGTTTATGCCTCTCTATTTAAAATATTTTCATCATTTCTAAGTAAGGTTTTTATATATGAAATATTTACCCTAATAGATTTAGTAACGACTTGTGCAATTCTTGAGTAAAAGCCTTTTGATCACTAATTAATAACATATTGTTGCAAGATTCAATCCTAAAAGGCTCACAACTTTTCATCGATAAATTGGAACTCAACTCGCCTCATTCACTACTAGTTCAGGTGATCTTTTTACCAGCCGTGACATCACTCTTAATTAAAATCTTTATTTAGTTCCAAATAAACTACCGTCAATCAGCCGGTCTGCTCTCTAACAAAAATATACTTCAAAAGCAACACGCGAAATTATTTCTATTGTTACACTACGTCAGCTAGGAACGGTACTAAAATAATTTCGTACCCAAACAATAACATACACGGAATATTATTTTAATAACACATCATGAAGCGAACTAAATAACACAAAGTTTAGGTCATCGAACTTCAAAAAATTACAAAAAGCGTCGCATGATCGTGAATAAAAGATTTGAAGTACCAGGGAGATATAAAGCTGTAGGAGTGTCCTTGGTTTGAAAACATACGAATCGGAGGGAGGAACAATAGGGGGGAATACATGGGAATGTGCCTTTTGTACGGATGCATTGGTCCGGAGGAGCCTTTGTTTCGGTTGTGTTTTGTTTCGATGGAGCCGAAGTCCAAAACGATCGGGATATGGATGCAGATTCAGGGGACATGACATGCACTACAGTTAGCTTAGCTCTGTTGCAATCTGCATAGTATTAACTTCAGCTTGAATATAGACTACTAAACTTTACAACTTAGTGCCAAATTTACCATTTCTATCTCGAACCACGGTGAACTGAAATCGGTTTTAGTGAATCAATTTTGAAGTTGTGATATCAGTTGAGCTTGTGAACTACAATGAAGTTGAACTTAATTTTAGATCGACCAGAAGAAAGCCATGATTTTTCATTTTCATACGTCTATTGCGACCGACTTGTATTAACGTTTACTGGTGCGTGAGCGTAAGCTGAAGCAACTCGCAAGATTGAACTATATTTCATCCTGATTAAAAAAATATTGGAACACATTAATCAACAATTACCGAAGAATAAGGAAAAGTGGAAAGAACTCCATCGACAGAGCCCCCATCATCAACAATCAAAAAGTCCTATCTAAGAAATGGAACCCGCTGCATCTTCTATTACCTTATAACATTGAACCCTGACTGTGCGCAGTGCGACCCAATTCGCACAAAGAGCACTTATTACACTAACACCAATGACATAATTCATGACCTACGAGCAGAGTGGTCCCGTTGTCTTATTAAAGGGATTGTTTTGTCAAGTTGCCTTTTTCATATCTTGTGTTTGAGATACGAGTATAGATATTGCTCTATATTAAATAGTAACCGCGTCTCGTGACTTTACATGCGTTGTGGCCGTTCATGTTAAAAGTATCCTATGACGTTCCTCGTGAATGTACCTATACAATACTAACAGTAATCCGAATCTTCTGGTAAAGTCCAGAAATTGTATTGATGCCAAGCTGTATCGCGATTTCAACCACCTTTGACATGGCAATATGAAGATCCTAAAGGGATAAAACGAACAATACTGAAATTCGGTAGGAAGATACCATTTCAAAATCTATGAAAAGAGAGTATTTCCAGGTACTGAGTATTTTCACGACTTCTAGAAATAACAAAACATACTATTCAGTAATATATAAGGCGCTAAGGGTACCGAATGCTTCTACGCCTCCTAGAATAACAATAGTTACTGTTCCCTAATCTATGGCACTTGATGTTGGAAATGTGGTACTGTAAGTTTTCACTCCTCTTAGAAATAACAGTAGATACAATTCCATAATCTATGACACTAGGGGTATCGAACATTTATATTCCTCCCAGACATAACAATAGATACTGTTCCACAATCTATGTGGTTATCCTTCCGAATGTCTCTACAGAAGATACTATTTGGTAAACTATGGCGTTAGGGGTACCAAATGTTTTCTCCGTTCTGTCGTAAGTGTCGGAGCCTCCATAACTGCAAGTTGCGCCCGCCATTGCCAAGTAACGAGGGCCCTTGTTATTCTGCTTTACACCGCTTTGGCGGCGGGCTGGCCTAATATACACGACGGGTTGTTTGGGAAACAAGGCATTGGGGAAACTTGGGCGAATGTTTTGAAGATTTTCTGGAAGTTTCTGCCGGAAAATTTGACTTTAACATTAACGGTATTGAAAGGATGTTATAAATTAGTAATAGGCAATTTCATCATCTTTGTTAAGGACAAATTCACTGTCTGCTACAAAATAGTGCCATCATTTTTACCGCCGATAATGGTATTTCTAACTCAGCGCAACCGTGCTTCAGAAGGCATGTAAAATGATTAAGCGGTATCAATACTCCAACACCAGGATTGGCCACAAACCTACTCGAACTTACCCACTATTTTATTTCCAACTAGCAGCGCCCCGCGGTTTTACCCGCGTTGTGCCCGTTCCCGTGGGAATTTCGGGAATTTTTATACATATAAACCTTCCTCTTGAATCACTCTATCTCTTAAAAAAACTGCATCAAAATCCGTTGCGTAGTTTTAGAAATCTAAGCATACAGACAAACAGACAAACAGACACGAAACAGAGCCTTTATTTTATACTACGAGTATGTAGTGACAAGCAGCGCCCCGCGGTTTTACCCTCGTTGTGTAAGAATTCCCGTAAGAATTTCGGGATGAAAAATAGCCTATAACCTTCCCGTTGAATGTGGCTATCAATTACAAAAAGAATTATTCAAATCGGATTGGTAAATCCCGAGATTAGCCCTTACAAAGAACCTCTTTATAATATTAGTATGGATTCCGTTCCCCAATCCTGCCCATGCACATGGTTACCTCACATTATGCCCTCACAGTGCGTTCACCCACACTTGACACCGTGCCAGTTCTCTTACGTCACGGCTAACATAATGGCACTTGGGGTCAAGTTTTACTCCCAATGTGCTGTCGCAAAGTGGGCCCTATGTGAAGTGTTCGGTTCTGGTGGGTGGTGATGTGGGTTGGGAATTGGAGATGGAATGGAAAACAAGGTGTAACCAATTTTTTAAGGTATTAAAAGTGTTTTTATTTCCAAAGTTTTATTAAAGGTTTTTTAAAGGTAGACTTTTTTGTCGCAATTATATACCTAGAGGCAGGCAAAACTGCCTCTAGGTATATAATTTTAACTGGATCCATAAATATTGACACGATGAACAAAGGTATTTTAACCAGCTTTTGTTTTGTTATTATGCATTGTGATCAAAACCAGCAAAACTGTTCAATCGGAACCGGGATTGTTGTATTATGCAAGATTTGATTAGGTACATACCTTCGATCAATGATCGAAGGTACATACAGACTACACAGCCACGCCAGGGCTAGTATCCTACTAATATTATAAATGCGAAAGTTTGTGAAGATGTATGTATGTTTTTTACTCTTTCACGTAAAAACTACTGGACGGATTTGGATGAAACTTTACAGTAATTTAGGTTTTACATCAGAATAACACATGTGATACATTTTATCCCCAAATTCCCTAGGGAACCGATACAACGCGGGTAACACCGCTGGGCGCGGCTAGTAACTAAATAAACCTAAAATATCATGTAGTTTCTGGGCCTAGTTAGTTTTTTAGTTAAAACTGTCTAAATTGCAGACAAAATCTATAATTTTTCATGTAATTTTGATTTCAGTATATCAATTTTCATCAACACGTAAGAATCATGTGATCATTCAATCTATATAGTTCTGTTAACTGTTCTATAAGATAAGCCTTGACTGATAACATGCACATACACATCTTAACGTATAGGTTCATAACAATTAACCTTGAAAATCAAAGTTCACTTTCATTGATACCGGAACCCTAAGCTTTTAACCTACCTGATAAACTCAAGCGATAATAGCTCTAACGACGAGCAACAAAAAGTTGTTAATTCTACAAACGGTTGCGGTAAACATTGTTAAAAATAGCGATTTAGTATTCGCAGTGAATACGGCCCGTGCTAAACTAGGTGATGGGGTGAATACTGAATGGCTAAAGCTGTCTACGAACGAAACACACGACAATAAGCGTACGCTTTGAGGTGTATTAAACTAGGTATTTTAAGCGTGCCTACATTACATTTTAGCTGTAATCTGGGTAATGCTTACGGTTTACATGCGGAAACATTTAGTCAGTGTAAAAACTTGGACACAAATGTTGGCTACTGAGGTCCGTATTCATTGTTACTATCTGCACCACCGTTAACTGAACTCGGTTTTAGTGAATAAATTTTGAAGTTTTGATATTAGTTTAGCTCGTGAACTCGGATTAAGAAGAACTGATGAGTTCAATGTGGTCTTAAAGAGATCACGATGCTACAGACTAAGCGAACATAAGTACGCTATTGGAATTACCCCTACAAGTTCCACCAGAGTCCCATGCCCATGCCACGTCACCGTGTGCCCCATGCCACCACGTTGCACAACTTTTGGAACGAAGTTCCTTATTGCGCGTTGCGAAAGGGGGCTAGACGGAAAAAATAAAGGCGAAAAGTTGTAACGACACTTTTTGCGTTAGAGAGAGACAGACAGAGAAACATACGCATGCCGTTAGAGAGAGACAGACGTGAACCATGCGCACGGTCTCTCTCTCTCTCTTATAGAAAGCAAGCCAGATATTTTCGTTTCGTCTTTCTTTTCGCATTGAACTTCGTTCCATCCCTTGACACTTCTCAAGTTTTTTGTCATTCATTATCTCTCTGTTGATACTTCTTCGAGTCAATGAAGAAGAAGAAGAAGTTGTGCAGTTGCCAATATCGACGATGACCATTTCTAAGGATACTGTTGTCTGTTGATACTGACATTTAGTGTTAACGTTTACTGCAGCGTCAGCGAAAGCTGAACCTCCCTTAAGAGTGTATACTACCTCAAATCGCTTATTTTCAACTCGGCGGGATCTCCATATATTCCTCGTTACTCAATATTTAACTTTGAAACGTATGTATGGTAAAGTTCATGATATAATCTATCGATCATATGTTTCGAAAACACGACTCCATGAAATTTTCTCGATAGAAAAAAATCGCAAAGTTATCTCTAAATTTTTACTAAAATCTTAATATCTCAATAAATACAAAAGTTGTTGAATTAAAATAAAGTGTAGTAAATTGAATAGGGTTTACAGAACAATTCATATGTTGCGGTTTTTTCAAATGAGTACCATAATGTTTGTAGGGAGCAAATACCTACAATTCGCGGGCCGAAACACCAAGCGCTCAGGTGTTTCTGTCCCGCTTCGGCTCAGGGGAAAATCTGAATACGCGAACTGAGGTAGTGTACACTCTTAAAGCATTAATAGACGATCGAACTTGTCCGCCCGAACCGCCGGACCGGTACGGTGCGCTCGACACGCCACACCACCGCACCGCACACGAGATGGTCCAGTGTGCTATCCGTGTTTGATCGCGTCAGACATGCCTCCAACCTTGTCAAAGGAAGCTAAAATAGCTTTAATTGCGGCAACCGTCGTAGCTAGCACGCCTATCCAAAGGCAAAGGAAGAAAAGGAAAGAATGGGCAAAATTTTATTTAAGATACAGAGACTCATACAGTCATATGCGACTGATAAAGGAACTAGACGATGAAGACTTTCGTATATACCTTCGCATGAGTTCTGATCTATTTGCTGAATTGCTGGAAATGGTGAAACCATATATTACAAATCGTTACGCGTGTCTCGCCCGGAGGCAGAATTGCGACTAAAGCGCTAAACGGTGCGGTGCGTGGGCCACACGAGCGAACAACGCGCGAACCGCACCAAATCCTTTGGCAGAACCATCGGACCGAGCGGACCGTCAATAATAATAATAATGTGCGGCGGACCGATGTACACACTATCGAATATGGTCCGGAGCGCACCAAGGTCACGGTGCGGTGCGATCGTCTGTTAATGCTTTTAAACATACATACATTGTGACGCTTAGTCTACACACAGCTTTAAAGATGTTGTGAATACAGAACAGGTCAGGCTTTCAGTCGTTCCGTCTTTTTCCATAGATTACGTGCCAAATTGTTTAGCAAATGAGAAAATGTGTGATTACGTGACTTGGTGATTGATTGTGGACGTATCCTATTGTGACACTGACCTTTACGGTGACACACTGCGGGCGGTATTCGTTTGTCTGTACCGGTATTTATAGTAGTTAGTTGTATTTGTAATCGGTAGGCTTGTACATGTTAGTGGTTCATGGTGTCTGGGTTTTTGGACTGCCAAGACCTAAAGGCTTCTATGTTGGTTTATTGAAACAATCGAAATACGAGAAAGTGAAGCTAAAGTGTTATTGTTTACAGTTCGTATTAGTTAGGACTTAAAATTAGCAATAGCTTTGCACTTGGAAAATATGCTAATCAAATTCGGTTCACGCACTTGGGACCTATTAATATACTAGCAGCGCCCCGCAGTTTTACCCGCGTTGTGCCCGTTCCCTTGGGTATTTCGGGATACAATGTAGCCTATAGCCTTCCTCGATAAATAGACTATCTAACAGTGAAAGAATTATTCAAATCGGTTCAGTAGTTTCTGAGATTAGCGCGTTTAAACAAACAAACAAACAAACAAACAAAACAAACTCTTCAGCTTTATAATATTAGTATAGATATGTATGGTGCTATAGATTATTTTGTTTCGGAGTTTTTTTTAAATGTTAAACGAAAATGATGATTATTAAGATTTTTATTCAAAAGTTACCTTTTTAACTTTGATATTACTGCGAAGTATTCTCGTTGTATTTGCAAACAATCGGTTTTTTAATAAAGGAATTCCAGATCTTTAAATCCATTGAAATCACATAGACATTAACTAATAGAAAGAAGGCAGGAAATAGGTTTATTTAACGACTGCTATCTAGTCGGATTGCAGTCACTTAACTGGGCCATAGTGATAGATTACTCCCCGTACATAGATTAAGGCGTATGAAAGTCTATATAGGTCTCTGGGTATGTCGGCAATGATTTGATGTATTGGTTTCGTATAGTAGTTCAATGTATTGATAGGAAGATAAGCTATTAGTCGGATTAGTTTTTATTGGTGTGGCAAGTTAAGTAAGTAAATTCGAGTAGGCTAGTGGCCAACCCTGGTGTCGGAGTTTTTAGACCGCCTATAGGTCTCCGACATGTTCTGACGGTTGATACAACCGGGACCGACAATTTAACGTGCCCTCTGAAGCACGGTAGCGCTCAGATAAAAATGTCACTATCGGCCACCCATCCAAGTAGGGGTCGGGCTGCACGTTGCTTAACAATCGCAATGAACTAACATGATATCATGAAAGAAAGCACCTAGATAAAGAAAAAATGGTAGAGAATTGGTTAATACTAACTCTGATGTCTGAAGTTTCAACATCACTTAAAAGACTCCGAAACGGTCTAACAGCTGGAAACGACTGTTATCCGAAGAACGGTAAGTCAAAGTAAGCGCTCAGTTATAAATGCTTCTATCGGTCACCCATCCAAGAAGCGATGACTTCTTTGAACTGCACATTGTTTTACCAATCGCAGTACCTATCCGTGGTCTTGTGGTTTGAGCGCCTGGCTCACGACCCGGAGGTTCCGGGTTCGATTCCCGGTGGGGATATCTCACAAAAATCTCTTTGTGAGCCTTCATCAGTTTGGTTAGGGCATTGCAGGCTGAATCACCTGATTGCTCGAAAAGTAAGATGATTCCGTGCTTCGGAGGGCACGTTAAGCCGTCGGTCCCGGTTACTTTCTACGGATAGTAGTCGTTACTTGAGCCATGTTAGAGGCCTTTGGCGGCTCAATAACTCTGACACCAGGATTGGTCAGGTTGGCCATCCACTCGGTGAAGAAGAAGAAGTTACTTGTTTCTAAAGTTTAAGCGAACACTACTCATTTTGTATTGAAACTACGTTTACGGATTCACTTCGCTTTTATTTAACATTTTTATCTGACGTGTCGGCCCCTTTACAGGAACCGTGGTCACAGAAGACTGAAAAAAATCACTACATAGTATAAAATAAAGTCGTCTCTGTTTCGTGTCTGTTTGTCTGTATGCTTAAATCTTTAAAATTACGCAACGGATTTTGATGCGGGTTTTTGTAATAGGTAGAGTGATTCAAGAGGAAGGTTTTTATGTAAAAAAATTCCCGAAATTCCCACGGGAACGGGCACAACGCGGGTAAAACCGCGGGGCGCTGCTAGTGTTAAATAATAGCGAAGTGTATCCGTAAACGTAGTTTTAATTCAATCGCAATCAGTTAACATCGTTTAGTCAGCTAGGCAGCTTACACTAGCTATGAAATATGTAGGTGAACCTAAATAATAAGAACTCATCAAAAATAGGATCTGATATTGAAGACGTTCTATAAAATATGATTGTAGTACCTATATCAGTAACACAGATCGGATTTCTGTCATCCGATTCTATCATTAAAATCATTCTGCTAATCGAGTCCTTTAACCTTGGGCATCAATTGAGACGTACTACGTCTAGACTCTAGACGGCTGCACTCGAGCTTTCGTATCGAGTGACAAGACCATAGCACTAACAGCCCTATTAGGCCAGATTTAAACCCTGAGTGATCCTTTGTATCAAAATGTATTGAGAATACATAAAGAAAATGGGTTGAAATTGGCGAGAATGAAAGAATGGGTTGTTTCAAACGGTTGGTTATCGTAAGATACGTTCGTTAAAAAAATCACGATGTTTTACGCAATTAAATGTCTGTTAAATATTATACATTGTTTGTTTACTTAAAATACTATGTATTAAAGTTATTCGGCCGGCCGAACAGTAGAAAGCGACGATGTTACATTTTCTTACGTCTATCTGTTGAGACTGACATTATACAAAACTTTGTTTCATAACTTAAATGACAATCTTTTTATGTTATTCGGGCGGCCAGTTGAAAAGCTCATTTTTCAGTTTCTTACTTTTGTTGAGACTGACATTTTGTGTTAACGTTTACTAAGCCTAAGCGTAAGTTAAAGTAACCCGCACTAAGTGAGGCATCACACTGTTACTGTACGTCTTTTTGGGCCTCTGGATGTATGTAAGTGCTCCTAGGATAGAACAATTTTTGCTTAAGGGTAAATCCGGGCCTGCGTGAAACAAAAAAATGACAGTCGCTTCAATATGTTTAGTTGTAAACTGTGAAAATGTATAGGATTGTGTCTTGGCCGTGACTTTCCTATACATTTATGACAGTAGACAACCAAATAGAATGCAGAGCGATTGTCATTTGTCTAGACGAGCCGAACAATAGGATATCAATCGTATGACGTATGACCTATAGTCAAACGCGTGACCTAACAAGGATTTGGTGCCTAATTCTAGGTCTTTGTTTCACCCCCGAAATGGCATAGATATATTATAGTTGTGGAGACATTATTAGGATTGGTTTTATGTTAGTTCTTTAATGTATGTTGTGGTTGTTAGTGGTTGTGAAATCGCAACTGATTTGGTTATCAAATTAAATGTGTAGGTTTCATTGATTACGTGTATTGTTTTCAATTGTGTAGGTATCGTTATGTTAATGATGTGGTATGTGGCTACGTATGTATTTGTGAGCAGTACTTTAGATTAGTCTGTCTACTTCACTACATAGTATAAAACAAAGTTGCTTCCCGTTGTCTGTATGTCTGTGTGTCCCTATGTATGCTAAGATCTTTAAAACTACGCAACGGATTTTGATGCGGTTTTTTAAATAGATAGTGATTCAAGAGAAAGGTTTATATGTATTAAGAATTCCGAAATTCCCACGGGAACGGACACAACGCGGGTAAAACCGCGGGGCGCTGCTAGTTACTGATAAAGTAGTATGTACACGTGAGGTTAATAAAAATACAATGACACTTACCACAACTACAACAACCTCTTTAGACTAAGCTTTATCGTAAATGTTCCTATATTCTCATATAACTTAGTAAATACTACTTTATGTTAAAAGCGAGTACGTGTTTTGGTTCAGGATAGCATAATTAAATAACACCCAGAGGTGATCTCTATATTAGGATAGACACTAAGAACTAGTCTCGCGCTGTATATGGTTAATAACATTCTGAGGTATTTAGTAACGTATGAATTACGTATAATACGAGTTGATCCGCGCGGTGGTTCCAACCGCGATCCAATAGATGGTACTATTGTGAAAGCTTTCGTTATTTTCCCAGATTTAGGAAGTTGCGCAAATAAATTTTGTTGAGCAGAGTAATTTTTCCTTTTTAATACAATTTGTTTAAGATAATTTACTATGATTTTTTTGAAGCAGTTTAGAACACTTTTCTAAACTATCAATTCCCAACGCAAATGTTTTATGCTAATTCTCATTCTTCTTACTATATTGATAACATCAGTGATCGCAGAAGCTTTTGCTCTGCAGTGGGACATTACAGGCTAATACTTCAATAGTTATCATCATCAATGGATTTCTCGTAAGTTCTATGAAATAAACTACTTACGAACCATACACTTTCACTTTGAAATTAGAACTGCATAATGGCGTTTGCAAATTACATTTGTGGTTAATAAAAAAACCCTTATAAGTTCATAGTGGTTTTCACTGCACAGTCCGAACTACCTTCTACCTTCTTTCAATTTAATTTAATATATAAAGTAAAGTCTTCTAAGATCTTGGAGCAAAGCATTCAGCTTTCTGAACAAAGCGCCCCGCGTTGTACCCGTTCCCATGAGAATTTCGGGATAAAATGTATCCCATGTGTTATTCTGATGTATTACGTATATTACTGTAAAGTTTCATCCAAATCCGTCCAGTAGTTTTTTCGCGAAAGAGTAACAAACATACATACATAATCAACGTAAAGATTAGTCGCCCTAGCATCGTTTTAGACAGCCTTAAGCTCTCACGTGGCTCTCACACATGATCTTACGATCTCAGTTGAAGTCAAATATCTCAATAGCAGTATATCTGAAGCAAGTAAGCGTCGAGTGCAGTGTATAACAGTACCACGTCGCTTCACATTCATTATGATCGTCTGCGGCGGCGCCGTGGCGGCTGGCGTAGCGGTACCGTGACCCTTCGGGCGGGCCGAGTTATAAGAGAATCAGTTTCACTGCCCTATTCAATGACGTCCATTAAATCGTCAATTAACTAATTGGCGTAACTTTTCATACATAACATATGTCATAGACTTCAAGGATTTGACGTCTCTGAATACAGCGATAAAAGACTTACTTTGAAAACACCAATTTCTAAGAATTCAAGATTCAAAAATTCTTTTTATCTCTAAAATGTTACTTATGGGCTATTGCTTTACCTTTTCATGTACTTTTCTTTTAAATATTTACCTCATGTCTCTGTCGTTTATGAATGTAAGTAGAGCTGACAGTGCTCTTAAAAATCTAGATTAATAAAAAAATATTATTTATGTATACTTTATTATTATAAATCTGAGATTTTTTTTATTTAATCGTGCTAATCTCAGAAACTACTAATCCGATTTTAATAATTATTTTTGTTATGGATAGCCATATTCAACGGGAAGGTTATAGGCTATTCTCATCCCGAAATTTCAAGGGAAACTGACACAACGCGGGCAAAACCGCAGGGCGCTGTTAGTATAATGTATAAACCAATTACTGTCCCCCAACTGCCTAATAGCACCTATTAACGAAGGCCTCTTTAAACTTGTACCACACCGTAATATAGGCGTGCTTATTTTGAGGTTTCATAACGTCGCTTATTTTTGTCATTATGTTCCGAGTAAATGTGTATTTGTTATTGTTCAAACAATATTTCGGTGCTTTGGACATCCGAGCTTGTTCATTAAACTGATCATTTTGTTCTGGGAATTGTTTTAAAATGGTGGACTGGGTTTTTGATTTTATCAATATCAAGTTAGTTAAATGAATGGTTTTAAGTTCAAGAAGATGCGGCAAAATTGGAACATGCTAACGTAATGAATTAAAATTATGTTTACGGATATACTACGCTTTTTTCACGTTTTTATCTGACGTTTCGGCCCCTTATAAAAATAAAAGCGAATGTTAAATTTAAGTATGCTAACAGATAGTACACAGGTTCTCATATTTGCGGCCATACATTTTATTAGCATTAACGCATTTATAGTAAAAAGTATTAGCCTGTAATGTCCCACTGCTGGACAAAGGCCTTTCATCTCACCGAAGATATCACATTGTGGTACAGTGTGGACGATATGCTATAATCACCACGCTTGCCGACACAAACTCGAGCCATGTTTGAAAATTAGGAAACATGTATTCGCTCGACCCGGGAATTGAACTTTGGGACCTCAGTCTTGGCAGGCGAGTGCACGTACCACTAGACCACCGAGGCGTTAGTCAATCATTAAATCAATCTCGCCAATAAAAGAAGTTTCTCGAAAAGGATTAATATCATCAGGAAGCGACCAATAAATTCTAATTACACTTGAAACTCTTACTTCCATTCCGCTGAAAGGTTGCACCATGTAGGATGCTCTGTTCCTCTGTTGCGTATAGTTTGTAACTATACAAATTGTTACAGGTTCCGGTGATTGAGTTCTTGATAAGTGATAAGGTCTAGCTTGGAAAATGGTGGAAACATATGTCTGGTTTTTTGAAGGGAATGATTTACTTTTTGAGTGAAGAGTGTTTTTTTCTTTTTGACGTATAATTCACACAGAACCGGGTTTGAAGTAGGTATACAAATGTATTCTATTCTATACTAGCAGCGCCTCGCGGTTTTACCCGCGTTGCGCCCGTTCCCGAGGGAATTTCGGGAATGTTTATACTTGTAAACCTTCCTCTTGAATCACTCTATCTATTAAAAAAACTGCATCAAAATCCGTTGCGTAGTTTTAAAGATCTAAGCATACATATGGACAGACAGACAGCGGAAATCGACTTTGTTTTATACTATGTAGTGATAATGTAATGAAAAGTAAAATGCAGAATATTTTACGTAGTTATAAGACTAACTGCCGCACTCAGAGACGTTCATTAAATCTACACTTAATTATTTGACGTAATTTTTCATACATTACTCCGATTTCCGTCATAAAATCACTGCTAAAGAAGCATTTGACGTATCTGAGTGCGGGAGATATAAGAATAAAAGATTAAGACGGTTATAGACGGTTAGAATAAAAGATTATTTCAATATTTTCCACTTTGTCTGTAACTTTTGATTGTTCTCCATAAAAATCTAATGAAATTCTTCAATATTATCCAATACCTTCAGAACAATTTCCATATCTCAATTCCTAAAACCACCTGTACACACAACACGTGCCACACTCAACGAACCCAACTGTTCCATCAGAAGTAACATAATCTTTATCAAAAAGTCTTTAACAATGGATAGCCGAGACCTTTACACACATCAATATTATATTGTTTGGACAACTGCATGTTACGTAACCGAATCGAACAATGTTACACTTAACATAAGTTCCTACGTGACTGGAATCGGAATCGTGGGTTTGTTTATACTTTCCTAAACGATTTTTAGGATGTAGAAAGAATTTGCTACTGTTTTCGAGTGTGAAATAAATAAAATATTTATTCTTAACATTATTGTACATGGATTTTTGTTTGGTAAGTATATTATATTATTTCTTACAAGACTCAACATTCAAAATATTATGACTGATTTTTCAATCAAAGACAAATCCTTGCTTTGAGGAAGAATTCAGTGATGGGAAGAAGGAATCGTCTTCGGCTGGAAAATCGACCACATTAACACACAACTCTCATAAGAAAAATAGAGTGTACAATACAAAGTATCTAATATTAGGGAAACTGGTTGTACTCGTATGTATCAACTAAAAAGATGTGCTTTGAGTGTTTGAGTGAGTGTGAACTTTATTATGTTCCGGAGAAAACGATAAATGGCGGGGTTTCGGTGGTTTTGATCCTGAGGCCCTAAGGTGGTCTAAACTTTAGCGACAATTTGTGTAAATAGAAGTATGTAAGTATGTTAGTTAAAACTAAGCTGAAATTACAAAATTACTGACCCCGATTGTTTATTCAATGTTAGCTAAAATCACTCACCACCTATCAAATAACACATTCGTACTCGGATCATTGTTAAAGATGACTTGGACCCAAAACGTATCAATCCTTGCAACTAATACAATTTATGTAGATTTTCCCAAAAAATCGTTACCTATAAATCGGTGCCTGTTATATTAGCTGCATTCACCTGTCGTTGCATATTCATGTGGCTATTGTGAAGCCACAAAGCGGTAGGGCCCAATAATGCTGCCGTGCTATACTTGCATAGATGTGTAGGTACTAGCAGCGTATTGAGTTTTACCCGTGTTGTACTTGAAATATTAGGATGAAACGTTGTAGCTTATATTATTTCCCTTGGATATGGCTTTCCTTGGCTAGGCTTGGCCTTGAATATGGGTTTGCAAGCTATTTTGAAAACCTTCTCGATATAGAAATCTTGGTCCTGCAGTGACATCTTAATTCACCTTACAAATTGATATGATTTAATATTCTATTAGCAAAGAGATAAGAAGTACAAAGTCAATATTTTTATGATGCCAACATATAAATAAATAATAATGAAACCTGCTGCGCCAAAATGTAAACATTGAACCTAATCAGAATTCTGCCCCCGTTCCTTCCTCCCAAAGGGAATATCATTAGAGTGTTGACAAACTCACGGTTATTTCTGGAACCTTATCGAATCGTCCGGACGCGATCGGGAATCCGTTTCTTCCCATAAGCGCCCCATAGGAATCTATTCCTGGCATCATAAACAAGTATATTTTTAACGCAAACATTAAAACCACTTAGGCGACACTCCCACACTCGTACTAATTACCTACCCCAGTTTGGAGAGCCCTCTACCATCACAAGGGTTTTTGAGGAAATATAAAAATGTTTTTTCCTACGCATGTTTTTAAACAGTTTTTTCTTGGTTTACTTTGAGGAAATTGTCGTTGGCGAGGATGTAAACAACGAGGGAGGTGGCGTTAGGCTTTGAGTTATTTCAAGTTTCAGAATAATATCATAAATATTAGGATATGTTTACATTAACCCATGGCGAAAATACTGGTGTCATAACTTTAGCATATCCGTGCAGCCCTTAATCGAAAGGACTTACAGTTTTTGTTTTATTTTTAAAGATGATTTTGTGGTGAGTTTCTAAGCCATAATTGTGGATAAAGTCGAATTTGGATTATTCATTAAATACGTCTATCTATATTCTGCCACAACCAGACGGAAACCCGTTAAAGTTATGCCTAGATATTTGAAAAATGAACCAATCAAAACAAAGATTTTGACCACGCCAGTGCGTTGTTTGACAAAACCAATACGTTGTGATTGATCACGTCCATCTGTATGCTCCCACAACACACATGCTGAAACACACACATCAAAATTATACTTCGATATTTAAAAATATACGGCTTTTGGTCTATTAAAAACAGTCTAAACAACACGTTAAGCAGTCGGTCCCGGTTGTTTCAATCGTCAGACAATGTCGGAGGCCTTTAAGCGGTCTAAAAACTCCGACACCAGGGTTAGCCACCTACTCGAAATGAATGAATATCTAACCAAATCCCAAAGTCGGTCTCCTTTCAACTCTGAACGTCAATATTCTGGTCACACAAGTGGAATACGTTACGGTATATAATGAACAACTCCCGGCAGACGTACGTGGACGGTGATCCAATATGATGCCCTATGGAATTGAGGTATGTTGGATTGGACTGGTTTTGGGACTTCTTTGAGTCGATGGGACTATATTGTTATTAAACTAGCCGTGACTCACTTTTACGCCCGTTCCCGTAAAAAAATAGGAATGAAAAATAGCCTACAACCTTCCCCTTAGTTCGCTAGAAGCTCATAACCTTTCTCTTGAATGTAGCTGTTTAATACAAAAAGAAGTATTTAATTCGGGTGAAAGTGTATGACAGTTGGACGTCCCAAGCACTGCAGCGCTCAAATAGAAATGGTAATTTCGGCCGCACATATTGTAGTGGCAGTATGCAGTATGAATTATACAATACATTAAGCCATTATAGAGATTCCTAATTTCTTGCAAATGTTCATGACGGTGTCTCAAGTTTGAGTCTTGTGTGACCACGGTTCCTGAAAAGGGGCCGAAACGTCAGATAAAAATGTGTCAGATAAGTGTATCCGTAAACGTAGTTTCAACTTTTTTTAAAGTGTTCATAAATCATATAACAATGCAAATATGACTAATCTTTTCTCGTCTGTTTGAGTGTGTTTCACCTATGTGTCTATAGCCGACGTTAATTGAACCCAGAGGATACGCCAGTGAAGCAATTTCTACCAATGAAACTATTATTAAAATCTTTATTGCTAACAAATCAACGCCTAGTTACCAACGTGATCCCTTTTCTATTAATTAAACCTCTAGTCCACGGATTCCCAACATTTTTGCTGCGCGGAACCTCTAGCATCCATATCAAGGACCAATTTTAATAATTGTTTCGTGTTATAAATGCGAAAGTTTGTGCGGATGAGAACGGGTAGAATGCGGGTAAAACCGCGAAGCGCTACTAGTATTTATATAAGCCAGGTAAAGGAAAAATATCAACGCGATGTGAAGGCGGACCTCCTGGGAAAGCCACCAGGCCCCAGTTTGAGAAACCCTGCTCCATTCAATATTAACGTTGAAATATCGAACATTGCCAATAAAAACCTAAGCACCGATAAATCTCCAGGGAATAGCTCGACCTGCAAGGAGTTACGGCATATTTGCTTTATGAACCTGCCACCTGCTTTGATTTTATCATTAATTCCGTTGTTTTATCTATCTGTTGATTTTTTTGGACGTGGGTGAATAAGAAGGATTGATTTCTTTGGGCGGTCTAAAACTCCAACACCAGGGTTGGCCACTGACCTTCTCGAAATGAATGAATGAATTTCTTTAGACTTTCTGTTGTACCAGTAGACTGTGAAGTCGTTACTGGTTTATATAAAGTATTTACAAATTCGGCGCAAAAAATTAAATTGATATAATAATATTAATAAACCCATATTGTGTTTGAGAAAAAATATTTTGGATATCGCAAACTTGGATGGAAGCAACAATTTTTTTACTCTCATTTCTATACCTCATTTTTCTTAGTTATTAGAAGAATATAGAATTTATTTATGGAAAGAATTGTCTTTGGTTGGTAAATTATACATTTCTGTTAAACAATCTACACAAACCAAGATAAACATAAGAAATACGGCGAGTAATTCACCTGATTAACTACTTTATATAAATCTTCATTTCCACGTCTGTGTACTCGCAGACCCAAAATTCAGTTTAAAAATATAATCAAATCTTTTTTCACTCCAGACGTTACGGTTTCAGGTTTGGCTTCTATCCAATATCGTAATGATACAAGGTCCCATCGGAAATACGTTTCGTCAAGAAATTGATACCTTGTCGTTGATAAGTATTTGGAGATCTTAAAACTTGATGTGAATGTTTATTTTGGAGGTTTTTATCAGTAATTAGTTGAAGATGAATGAAGAAATGTATCGCATTTCTGGGCTAAATCTAATTATTTTGTAATTATCTGATAAATTGCCGCACTCAGTGTGCTCCATTGAATCTTAATTAAGGCGAGGATATGTGAAAATAACGCGCATAGTCGCTACTTTGACGATCAAATATTAACACTTCTATAGATTCTATCAAAAAAATAAAAATACCATTTAAAAGAATATATCCTCAATAAAATACTAAATCGAGTAGAATTTTAAAATTCATTATAATAATGTAGAAATAAGATGCACAAGATTATGTAAAAATATTTTTTTCTCGTCCTAGATCTCGTTATTTGAAGCGATATTCATCGGTTTTTTTTTTGGAATATCAATTTCCTAATACTCACTTAGATTCTAAATCAGTTACATTTTTCATTAGACCCGCCAATTTCTATAAAAACGCAAAATAATTCAAATAAAACGAAATATTCGCCCGCCATGTTTCACGCACTTGAGTCTTGCTTCACAAATCTCAACCTTATTTTATGGAACGCAGGCATCGCATCAGATTGTTTACTAGCTTCAGTCGACGAGCGTAGCTCGTAGTGTACGGTTGTGAACCGGACGCTCTGCTTCGTGAGCTCACATCTATAAAATCGACTATTGTTTACATCATGGTAAAATAAAGTATCAATAAAATCAGAAACTGTTGCACAAGGAAGCGGAAAAGGAAGGTAAAAAGACATGCTGGTATGTTTAGGTAAGTATGTAAAATTAATAAATATAGTCAAAGCTCAAAGTAAAATAAATAGTCAAAGCTGGTCAAAGAGTAAAGTTTCAAAGAGTAAATTAGTAACTTATAGCCTTGTTTATTTTTTTAGGTGTCAGAATAAACAGTCAGATAATATACCAATAACACTAACTGAACTTGTTCCCGTGCAACCAACTCATGCACAAAACGAGTAAGTCATAAAAATACCTACACTTCATATTGCCTAATTGAATGTACCTACACTACACATACTACTAGGAAATACTCCAGTTAAAATAGACATTCCAGTTTGCATTAATTCCCAACAAGCTGGATTTTTGTGCAGACCTTGAATACGTCATTACAAATGATATGTCAAAAGTCCCTATCGATCCCGCTTGTGCGTTGTTTTTAATTCGAGGTTAAAGGTCACAAATTTGTGTTTTTTGCGTATATCTCTGAAACAATGAGAGCTACCGAAAAATGGTTCAAACAAAGTTTGTAGATCGTAAAATTGTCTACAAAAAAGATCTCAACACTTTTCTTCTACAAAGCATCGCTTTCGAGATATCGTGACTTTAGACCGCAGGAAAGTCGTATTTACGACTATATAATATGCACACATTTCCGCCCCACCTCTGAAGTAGTGTACACGGCGCTTTTTTTTAACGTGGTTTCCCCAGTAATGTAATGGGACACTATTTTTATGATTGATTTTTTTTTAATTTAAATTTAATTAAAATTAACTACTTTTTTGCAATTACAAAAAATTGTATTGAGTAATTTTTTGGAGCAGGTGACAGTAAAGTCTGTATTGGCTCCAAACTATTATTCATCAGTTTCCAGCCCCAATCTTCAGGATTTAGATCATTGCCTAGCCACACGTCTTGCACTTGGTAGAACACACGAAATAAGTGTTGATAAGCAGAAGCAGATGTTGGAGGGAGACAAGATAACTGCACTCTCTTATTGTTTCTTGTATTTATCACAAAACTCAAATATCTATACTGGCCACGTATGAGTGCATATTCGTATTTTCTATGTTTAAAATAGCCATAATTCGAGAACTGTGCACCGTAGAAGAAAAAGTGTTGAGATCTTTTTGTAGACAATTTTACGATCTACAAACTTTGTTTGTACCATTTTTCGGTAGCTCTCATTGTTTCAGAGATATACGCAAAAAACGCAAATTTGTGACCTTTGACCGAATTAAAAACAACGCACAAGCGGGATCGATAGGGACTTTTGACATATCATTTGTAATGACGTATTCAAGGTCTGCACAAAAATCCAGCTTGTTGGGAATGAATGCAAACTTGAATCATAATTTAGTCTAATATAAGTAATAACATAAGTGAGAATAACGCCTCACTTTTCAAATGAGGCGTTATTCACCGAGACGTATTTTTTGCGCCGACCCGACATCTAGTTGTGCATTGTTGATCGAAGGGTATAATAAAAAAGTTTCAACGGTAATTTTAATTTATTCAGCGCGCTTTGTGCGATGTTTTGTAGCGGGGCGCGCGGGCAGCGCCCCGCTGATTGCCCCGCACCTCACCACCTCAGATCTGCCCGAGCGCCACATATCCTCGCCTTAATTGAATGAATTTTTCATAAATTACATGTTAAAATCACTCATTAAATCTCTACTTTGGAAGCATAGGACGACTCTGAGTACGGGCGTAAGATTAAGGTTGTAAACAAGAATAAAATATATGATTCAATCGAGGAATAAATCGCGCTACGTTGTCGACCTGGATTTCAAATTAATGCAAAATATTATCATCTTCAGTGCAACCGTTTTGGCGTGAAAAAGAAAACAATATTCACAAGCATTCGTGGTAATATTGTTATAGTTTTGGCAGTGTCTTCCGATCGTATTTGTGGCAGGCAACATTGAACTGCAATATTTATTTTATAATAGCTGTGCCCCGCGGTTGCACCCGCATTTATTCCGTCACTGCTTACCTTTTAAACCTTCCCTGGACTTTCATGAATATTTCAAGACCAAAATTAGCCAAATCGGTTCAGCCGTTCTCGAGTTTTAAGCAGACTAACGAACAGCAATTCATTTTTATTATATAGATTAAGTTTATGGCTTAACTTATTGTTTTTCCATACCTTAGGCATGACAATGCTTCAATTATCCTAATTACCTACAAACCTACGGTTTTTTAAAAAGAGAAAAAAGCAGAATGAAGTACTCCGCAGTTGTGTATCTAATTGTGACATAATAAAATTACATTTTGTTATTTTCTAATATTATACCTATTCTAATATAATAAAGCTGACGTTTGTAATGAAAGCCATAAGAAACTTATGTAATATAATAAACAAACATTATCTTTCCAACTATGTTTATTTATATGTCTCATAGTAAGTAATAAAAACAATAATAATGTTTATCATCTCCAAATATTAGGTCACCATTACGTCATCAATAGATTACGAGCGAGATTAACCTTTGGCGTTTGACTTGTTCGATATAATTCTAGATATGATTGTGCTTTGTGTGTTTTGATACTTTTTATTGTTTCTCGAAGTTGGAGACATTCGTCTGTAGAGTTGGCGTGTTAATTTAAAACACTAGATGAATATGGCTACTCGAGGTGTAGTCTTCTTCTTCTACATCGAGTGGATGACCAACCTGACCAATCCTGGTGTCAGAGTTATTGAGCCGCCAAAGGCCTCTGACACGGCTCATGTAACGACTACTATCGGTAGAAAGTAACCGGGACCGACGGCTTAACGTGCCCTCCGAAGCACGGAATCATCTTACTTATCGAGCAATCAGGTGATTTAGCCTGTAATGCCCTAACCAAACTGAGGACAGTCTCACAATGAGATTTTTGTGAGATATCCTCACCGGGAATCGAACCCGGAACCTCCGGATCGTCAGCCGAGCGCTCAAACCACAAGACCACGGAGGCTGTTCAATTGGCGTAGTTCGATTAAGCGATGTTAGTTCTATGCGAATGTTTCGGAACGTGCAGCTCGACCTCTACTTGGACGGGTGGTCGAAAGAGACATTTCTATCTGAGTGCTACCGTGCGTCGCAGGGCACGTTAAGCCGCTGGTCTCGGTTGTTTCAATAGACCATGTCGGAGGCCTTTTGGCGGTCTAAAACCTCCGTCACCAGGGTTGACCGCTAACCTTGCTTACCAATCGTTTTGAGCTAACATCGCTTAGTTACACACAGTTACGAAGTTTTTAGATCGCCTTAAGGCCCACCGACATGCACTAACGACTGAAACAACGTCAATGTGTTTATTTGAAATGGCTTAGACGAAGAAATATGTGTAACAAATATTTCTTATCCTGAACAAAATTTATTTAATGTGCGTACCATGAACGAAGAATGAAAAACTATCATTCATACGCATTACTAATGAGATAACGTCGAAATAAAATGTATTATTTATAATGATCCGCCTACTTGGCGACAGCTATGGCGTCGGCGTGAGCTTCTAATAGACTCAAGGTCAATATTTTAAAGAAAGGGGGTCAGTATTCTGATTTCGTAATCTGTGATTAGCATTGTTGGTGTATGAAGTATTTGGAGGATATGGTAGCTTTTTGATGGAGGAAAGAGCTTTAGAAGGATTTTTAGAAACTGAGTATACAAGTTACATTAAATAAAAATAGTAATGTCCCATCTATACTAATATTATAAAGAGGTAAAATTTGTAAGTTTGTTTGTTTGTTTGTTTGTTTGTTTGTTTGTTTGTTTGTTTGTTTGTTTGAGGTAATCTCAGGAATTATCAGTCCGATTTCAATAATTCTTTTTGTAATTGGTAGCCACATTTAACGGGAAGGTTATAGGCTATTTTTCATCCCAAAATTCCCACGGGAACGAGTGAAACGCGGGTAAAACCGCGGGGCGTTGCTAGTTGTATATAAGCCAAAAAATATATACAAACCCACTAAAGAAAAAAATACTCTGAAAATATATTTTACCTTCAAGAGTAGTGAAAATAATTTATGTTAAAACGATAGGTAAGCGATATTAAAAGTTGTTATTCCAAAATTGTTGGATATTAAGAAAAGTTTTTTTACCTACAGACTTTTAGTTTCACGTTGTTTTAATATAATATTTGTTGTTGATCAATAATTAAATGCATCTGTTTAGAAACTACTATCCTAACAAGGTCAAACATATACGTCAAACTTTGTAAAACTTTCTACAACCCTCTCTGTGCAGAGGGGAGGAATTAAATTTGTATTGTAGAGTTTACTAAGCGTGGATGTTCTATTATAGTAGTTTATGCAACGTCATATAAAGAAGGGTATTAAAACACGAGTGTGAGTTTATGAAACGAGCGCAGCGAGTTTCATAATAGTAACGAGTGTTTTAATACCCGTGTTATATGCAGTTGCATACACTACTTTATCTTCACTATTTAATGCAATTAATCAAACAAAATTTTAAAAACAAAACACATTGCGAAACATTAAATTCACGCGTAGGTACGTGTATTGTCACAGTGAACTTGCCGCCATTAAAATCTAACCAATGAGAGCGCAGCTGCGCGTAGGGCCAATCAGGAGCGAGCGAGATCTTACCAAAGAGTTTTGTGTATGTAGTTTCGACGAAGTTTTCACGTATAACCCAACTGTTTTCAAAAGCCAGCCTAATATCAAAATTTTATACAACTAGTATGAGGATTTTGACATAAGGCTCGCCAGGTTAATTGGTCGCGTTATAATGATGTTATAATGTTATATTATAATGATATTATATCATCATGTGCAATTGCTTAAATTGAGTGTTTTAGTTGTCTGTGCTATAACAGTAGTAATTATAAGTCAAGTATTGGAATCATAAGTAGAATGTTACAACATTAGTGTAGATAAAACATTTAACGAAATACTTATCTAACATATACTAATATAAGTAAAAAGTAAAAGTAATGTCTGTAATGTCTCACTGTTGGGCAAAGGCCTCTCATCTCACTGAAGATATCTGTACGGTGAGGAGGATTAGGCGTAATCGCCACGCTTGCCTAATGCGGGTTGGTGATCTCAAACCCGAGCCATGTTTGAAAAGTAGGAAACATGTTATTTCTCGACCCGGGACCTCAGTCTTGGCAGGAAAGTACACATACCATTAGACCACCGAGACTAATATAATACAACTGAAAAGTTTTTTAGTTTGTTTGAACGGGATAATTTTCGGAACTACCAGTCTGATTCGAATAATTCCTTTTGTTTTGGATAGCTACATTCAAGATGAAGGATACGGGATATTTTAAATTTCAAAATTCCTACGGATACAGGTAAAATGCGGGTAAAACCGCGGGGCACTGCTTGTCTAGTATATGGATTTGTCTTGACCTTATTTTATATGGAGACTCAAAGGAAGGAACCACAGACTTACATTCTGCGATCTCCAAACATCTTCCAACTGGATGGTTTCTTTGAAAACTTTTGTACAAGTATGAAATAATATTAGAATCAATATAGAAAACTCAAAGGAAAGTTATATAAACTTTTGCTCTCACTACTGAAAGAAACGCAAAAGCTGTATTTAAGTCGATTGAAGAATTATTACGCAAGACAACTTAAATTATTGTTTATAACAAACCATTTCTAAAAAATATATCAAAATATTTCTTGTAAATCAAAATATTGTTCAAAGGTTCGGAAATGTACGAGATTTTAACGTTTTACTTTTTGCTGCCCTATTTTCCACGCTTTGTGAATCTCGTGAAAAATTAACTGGGATTGTAGTCTTCCTGGAATATAATATAGAATTTTTATAGTACTTGAGTAATATTGATTTAACATTGGAGTAGAATTTTATGGAGTAAATCTGTGTATGAATAATATTGGAAATGATATTAAATTCTGTCATGTTGTCAGCTCAAAGCTATATTAATGGCATACTCAATCGTACGAAAATTTATCTGATGTACTGTCAAACTCAGATTTGGCTGTCGAAACCTAAAATGTACAGATTTGTATACAAAAGAACATCAATCATTATCAACATTCAAGCCCTACTTTACCATACAAATACGTTTGATCCAAATCCATATTTCACGGTTCCACAACACTGCGTCTCTTTTCCACATTATGTTTATTAGTAAAGCGTGAAAGGGTAAGATGATATTGCATGAAATGGTATTTGTGGTTTCTATATAAGGTCTTATCATTTGATCGTTGTTGTTGAAATTTCTCAATGTACAACCTACGCTATGGGATTGTAGGATGGTGTAGTGATGGTGGGACACCGTTCTATGGTGGTGTTAGTATCGATGGTAAAATTCATCTTTAAAAAGGTTATGACACTGGGTGTCTTGTGATCGGTCGATTAAACTCCGCACGGCTCCGCTCCGCTCCAATGGAAGCGCAGCCTAAAACTGCATCAAAGAAAAAGGAACTTAATGACTTACCTTTAGATAAACATCTATCTGATCCATATTGGATGCTAAAAACAGATCAGCAGAATGATTAAAAAAGTTCTGCTTTGTCATGTAGTGCCTAAAATCTAAATCAATAACAAAATATTGTCTGCTACATTTTAATTGAGATATAAGCATGCAACTGAACTAAACATTTTATTACTGGTCATTATACTACTATCTTTAATGTCAATAAAAAACAATGAAACCAAACCACCGCCGATTACTATCAACCATTAACTACTCACCGATTAAAAGCAAACATTCAATTACCATTACCGTACTCTAACTACACGACAGTTACCCAAATATTGAATGTAGTAACTTCACGAATCTTGAATTCTCGACACGAAATACGTGCCTCAACAAGCGTTGCGAATTTTAAACTGTTTATCGATACAGAAGACACGTTCGCATCACTACTCACTCAACCTACGTCCCATCCACGCTTGATTTATTTATAAATCAATTTTAAACTCTAACCGTGTAGAAATAGAATACACGCTTCATTTGATATATCGAGAGCGGATATTGCTTTTTATCGCCCACTGGATTTCGGCAAACGAAAGTAGCAGTTTTTAGAACAAAGACCATTTTTAATTAGATCTGAATGGTTTCGATAGGGAAATGGAAATTTGAGTGGTTTATCGGTCTTGTTGCTTTTTTATGGAGGTTCAATGAAAGTTTTTGATAGGTTAATGAGAATTTTTATTGAAGTGCGGTTTGTTGCACAATGCTCGGTACGCTTTAGGCAGTTTTAGGCAAGCGCTTTAATGTTCTTTATGAAACCGATAGTGAAATAGTAATTGTTATGAAGCAATTAAAGCCAAATCATCATCTTGCGAGATAAAATAGAGTTAATGCAATCAACCATGATTTTAACGCACTTTTGTGTAATTCTGTTGAGCATCAATTAACTGCAACCTATAATGTTCATATAGGTACTTATGATGTTCCTATAGATACTTATTTCCCCTTCAATGTTTCTTCAACATCATAAATTAATAAACCAGCAGACAGTAACAAGGCCGATCTTACGTAAATCCCCGAACTTGTATCCAACTTCGTTTATATTGTTGGCGTCGAACAATGGGACCGTAACTGGGTCGAAAATCTGGATAAAAAACCGTATTGAAACAATGATCCCTATGAAAGGTGAAAGTCAAAGAGTTTCCCGCGGTTGTTTGCAGCCTCCTCCGCATAATTATCTACGGATTTGGGTCAGCCCAGGGCTGTAGCACAGTATACATCCAGTATTTTAACTCCATATAAACGGCCGAAACGCAAGTTATACCTACGCGCTTCGACCGTGGTACACTCCTGGTACGCAGGCAGGCGCGACTGTGCCGCAGTGACTTACGGGCGGTGTTTTGATTTTTGTTTTTGGTTGTATGAATTTGTTATTAACACATTGTCCATGTTTCCCAAAACAATTTATAATGAAGCTTTATATTAGAATGCGGATTTTTTATACCTTAAAATTGAAAAATCAAGCGTTTCGTACGTATCTGTCGAAAAAATTTTTCGGTCGGAAAAAATTTTTCGGTCGGAAATTTAGAACATTGTTATTCAATTCTAAACATGTTTTTTTAAATTAAATTTACCATTCACAAATCATCACACATTTTTATTGAAACTTCCTATTCAATTTTAAGTATTTTAATTCTTTACTTAAAAAAAATAATTACAGTCACAAAACTAAATGGAAACACAAAGTAGGCAAATATAATTAAAATGCTGGCGGGTGGCAGCCTTAGCGCATGTTTACGTACCGCGCGGCTGTAGGTATCTAACTCAAGGTCACAGCCGAGTTGAATTACTGTATGATAGTTATACTGTGGCTGTAGTGAGGAGATTTTCGATTATTTCGCTCCAATCTTTTGTTTTTTGTGCAACTGTTTTAACTTTCTTTGTTGTTAATTATCTGTTTGTTGGTTTTGTCTGATTTGTGGTCGTAGTTTTTTTTTCCAATGTTTTGTTTTTTGTTTCGTTAAGTTTCTGTCACATTTTTTTAAGTGTTATCTTTCGGATTGATGCGTTATTATAGTTTTGAAACGCTAAGTTTCTATGGCGTTTTTAGCTTTAGAACTGTTGATTCGATTTAATAACTAATTGCAGCAGCATTGAATTATTGCATTATTAACCAGCATTGCATTATTATACTTTTACTAGACTTTGCTTGTTTATTTATATTAATATGTTTTTATTCATTTCTTTTCGAAAATTAGGTTAATTTCAAATATGGTTACTGTACTGATTGATATCTTCAGCGAGGTTCCTTTTCCCAACAGACTTTACAGTAGATTCCTCTTAAACATAAGAGCTAGGCTCTTGTCGATGTCGTTCTAAAAACGTCTAATACTTTACTTTATTTTTAACTTTATTGTGTTCTTGCAGTGTTTTATTTCCAACTGCAACCATAATGCAATCATTAATATTAACATCAGCTCCCATTCCCTCCATTAGTCTTGCTAAGTGTCCCACTCGACATTGTTTACTGCATAGTATCTTTGCGATAGTACACAGTTTACAGCTTGGTATACGGGGTGGTTTTTAAGTCGGTCAGTATGGGTAAGTCCGAAAGTATAAGAGATACGAAGATCCTTTCTTTGAAACCATGTTACCGATTTAAGAGAAATTAAAAACTGACCTTTGTTAAAACTTGTGTATAATAACTTAATAACAATAAATCTAGATTTTCTAATATAGCATATTACGTTATTTCTTAAATTCATTTTATTAGCTTTGTTTTTTAGCAGAAAAAAACTTAAATGCTGTTCCCAATACCATCGATTTTATTGACAATAAAACTAAAATCGATGACAAAATTAATTTCATATCTCTTTTAGTTTCAGACTTACCCATACTGACCGATAAAGAGTCACTCTGTAAATACGATATCACATAGTTTACTGCATAGTATGTATTTGATAGCACACAGCTTACTGCATAGTATGTATGTAATGCACACAGTTTCAGTGTGACAGTAAACAAGCCACTACCAAGAGTAATTCCGCGATTTAACACAATTTACGATCCAACTACCGCGTTGAGTGCTTGATAAACTGGTTAGAGTGTTAGAGTGTCATCCGAGATGGGGTTTTTAATATGCGATGGATTTGCATTAGTTATGCGTTGGTGGGTTTTATGTAGGTCAAAGTTTATGCCAGTTTGAGTTGTGTCTGTTTTTTCAAAATGTCTGTCATGCCTTACGCACGTACTCGGAGACGTCAAATGCTTCCTTGGTGGAGATTTAATGAGTGATTATAATCACTACATACCTAGTATAAAACAAAGTCGCGTCTGTTTGTCTTCTGTTTGTCTGTTTGTCTGTATGCTTTAATCTTTAAAATTACGCAACGGATTTTGATGCGGTTTTTTGTAATAAGTAGAGTGATTCAAGAGGAAGGTTTTTATGTAAAAAAAATCCCGAAATTCCCACGGGAACGGGCACAACGCGGGTAAAACCGCGGGGCGCTGCTAGTCTATATTCTATATACCTATATAAAAGAAAGTCGTGTTAGTTACACTATTTATAACTCGAGAACGGCTGAACTGATTTGGCTGAAAATTGGTGGGGAGGTAGCTTAGAACCAGGAGATGGATATAGGATACTATTTATCCCGTATTGCCTGCGGGAACGGGTGCACTGAGGGTAAAACCGCGGGGCACAGCTAATCACTACATAGTATAAAATAAAGTCGTCTCTTTTTCGTGTCTGTCTGTCTGTTTGTCTGTCTGTATGCTTAAATCTTTAAAATTACGCAACGGATTTTGATGCGGTTTTTGTAATAGGTAGAGTGATTCATGAGGAAGGTTTTTATGTAAAAAAATTCCCGAAATTCCCACGGGAACGGGCACAACGTGGGTAAAACCGCGGGGCGCTGCTAGTATGTAATATATGAGAAATTACTTCAATTAACAACCGGCCAACGGTGTGTCGTCGGCGGCGCGCGGTAGATACTTATGACGCGGTCGGTCCACCGTCGCCCCAGCCAATCAGCGTCACGCTCTGATGAATAGTACACAATTATAAGCGGTAGCGATTTGGTAAAAATTTAGCGAGTCGGTTGGTTTATACCTGCATGGTAGTAAAGCGATGTATTATTGTTACCGATATAATGTATGTATTGACTAATTTAAGAATGCTGGTTGAACTCGCTCGCGCCTTGCACTTGTACGCGGGGGCAGCGCGCCGATACGATTTAAAATGCGAACGAACCAAAGTACCAATGCAGCGGAAACGCAAGAAAAAACAATTAATATCAATACCTAGTTTTCTTTACAAAAAGTAATGATATCCCACCAAAAACATAAATGTAAAAAAGGAGAGCCAAGTTCAATACAAAAATTATGCATGGCTATGGGCTTCGCTGCAAAAAGAATGGAGATCTAAATGAGGGCCAAGTTCTAGGCAATATCTCAATATGTATTTATAGGAACAAAATAACATTATGAACAGGTATTGAACTCTATTTCTTCTCTTTATTCGATACCTATGACAATTGCTGTTATTTAAAAATGTGAGATCTTAAAGTGGGTTAGATTTAACTTGGCCAGTTTGTTGTTATATGTTGAATAACTTTATAAAATGACTGCTGTAATGAAAACTGGTCAAGTCAAATCTAACCCACTTTAAGATCTCACATTTTTAAATAACAGCAATTGTCATAGGTATCGAATAAAGAGAAGAAATAGAGTTCAATACTTGTTCATCATGTTATTTTGTTCCTATAAATACATATTGAGATATTGCCTAGAACTTGGCCCTCATTTAGATCTCCATTCTTTTTGCAGCGAAGCCCATAGCCATGCATAATTTTTGTATTGAACTTGGCTCTCCTTTTTTACATTTATGTTTTTGGTGGGATATGAGAAATTACTTCAATTAGGTAAGTGTTAATGGACGTCCCCGAGTGTGGTAGTTAACTATACGTAATCTATTCTTGCCTAAAATGTAATCTAACATGGTGAATTTTTCAACCAAAAAATAGAGAAGGTTGCTTCTGGAAAGAAAAAACATTCTTTCTCCTCAAATAAACCATTTTTTCCTCAATAAAATCAATTGTAAAATATATTGTACATTATGTTTTCATGTTTCCTCCCACTGTTTAGTGAATGTGGGTAGATAAATAAGTATATTTCCACCCGAACCATATAAACGTAATCCTGATATGTTTTCATTAACCGAAACTAATTGATGATCTATAAATAATTGTAAGGGGATCTTCGGAAAGGAGTCTATTTTTGACTCTGTCCAATTAACTTTCGCCACAGCCGATGGAGGTAAAAATTGGATCAGTGGAATTCAATTAGGGATGTCAAATTTAAATATTTTTTTTCTGATATATCGTATAATTTGAGCCTTCCTTCAACGTTGTAACAGCGTTGGCTCTTTAAAATCGGCCAGTCTAGACAAGTTTGAAACAAAAGATACTTTTTTCAACTTTATACAGGGTGAAACCAGTCAGTATTGGGCTAGTCAGAAAATACAAGAGCGTGTCATCGATTTAAGTAACAATAAAAACTTCGTGAATTTTTAAATTGCTATGCCCGGGAATTAAACTAGGTAAAATGTCAGAAAATAACATCCTGTATTTTCCTAATAGAAAAGGTCATTATCGATAAATTTGGCTGATAGTTTTTCAGCGAAATTAATAGCTGATGAATTGAAAGATTCGCAAAAAAATCAGGATTTCCTGTCACGCGGATACGGATATCCGATACATCACTAAATACAACGTTAGTAAAATACCAACCGTTGCTAGTTAGATTAGCTAATATCAATATAGAAGAAAACCCAAATACGGTTCAAACTCACATAATAATGAATTGAATAGAATATCCAAATCCCATATTCCCGAATACGATATCCATCCCTATCCAGTTTCCTTTTAAACTCTGTTCATCGGATCTAATTCGATTCTATTCCAGGAATTCATTTGATTCCCAACTGGCCCGGACGTTTCTCGATTTGGTTAAAATCAAAATAGGCGGTAGGATGTATCAATATATATTTTTTGGATGATATTCAAATAGAATAAAAATCGAACACTCAATCAGCTGTATTATATTAGTATTAATAAGAAGCGATATAGATGGAAGAGTTATTGACTTTGCCTTGCATCTTAGTTCTGGTGTTGTTCACTTACTAGCTAGCAGAAGACTTCTGTGACTACGGTTCCTGTAAAGGGGCCGGAACGTCAGATAAAAATCACTACACATAGTATAAAACAAAGTCGCTTTCCGCTGTCTGTCTGTCCCTATGTATGCTTAGATCTTTAAAACTACGCAACGGTTTGATGCGGTTTTTTTTAAATAGATAAAGTGACTCAAGAGGAAGGTTTATATGTATAAACATTCCCGCAGGAATGGGCACAACGCGGGTAAAACTGCGGGGCACTGCTAGTGTAAACTAAAAGCGAAGTGTATCTGTAAACGTAGTTTTAAATCAAAATGAGTAGTGTTCGCTTAAACTTAAGGAACCAGCCTCTTGGCATGAAGATTGAGCAACCGGGACCGACAATCAATCTTGTCTTCCGAAACTGCGCATCACTATTTAACTGTAACTACTAGACTCATTTAGATTGAGTCCATTGTTTAAGTCTAATGAGTAAAGAGTCTAGTTTAATCTTAAAGCTATAGTTTATTTGGGGTTTAACAACCTTGTACAAATTTTGAATCGAAACTTCGTTTACGGATACACTTCGCTTTTATTTTACATTTTTATCTGACGTTTCGGCCCCTTTACAGGAACCGTGGTCAAAGAAGACTCATAAACCAGTAACCTTGTACTAATTATGTTTTTCTTTTTGATTACAGGTACGGTTACAAGAGGAATCTCCTGACTGAAAATCTGACAGGATCACAGGTTCTACTAGGAACAGCCTCCGTGGTCTTGTGGTTTGAGCACATGAGCAATGTCAGAGGCCTTTGGCGGCTCTATAACTCTGACACCAGGATTGGTCAGGTTGACCATCCACTCGATGAAGAAGAATACTAGGAGCAACTCATTGTAACCGTCTTATGGCCATTCTCGTATGAATGAATCCCGTCTTCAATGTACTATCATATGTATACTAATATGATAAAATTGAAGAGTTTGATTTTTGTTTGAACGCGCTAACTTCGGAAACTACCAATCTTATTTATTACCCCCTAGCTGCGGCCCCGCGGTTTCACCCGTCGTACCCGTTCCCTCGAGAATTTCGGGATAAAATATATCCCATGTGTTATTCTGATGTATAACCTATATTACTGTAAAGTTTCCTCCAAATCCGCCCAGTAGTTTTTTCGTGAATGAGTAACAAACATTCGACTGACAAACTTTCGCATTCATAGTTTAGTAGGACTTATTCCAATTTCTATTATATCAACTTCAGTGGTATATCCTCATACATACAAGAAACCATCTTGTTTCGATCCACAGTAATGTATTCATTAATCAATAATATCACCATTTTTAATCTCTTTTCTAACCCCTTACATCGCCCCTTTTGTATTCAAATTACTTTTCAATTGGTAAAAGATAAAATTTCAAAGGAGTAACAGTCAATATGGTGTTATAAAAATGCCAAGGGAGTGTTGATTTTAATCTCCACTTATATAGATCAGTAACTGTTCCCTACGTTTTTACCCGCATTGTACCCGTTCCCGTGGGAATTTCGGGAGATATAAGTAGCCTAGAACCAACTTCTCGAAAGTGACTTTAATACAAAAAATGCTTTTCAAATCCAATTACTAGTTCCAGAGATTAGAGCGTTCAAACAAATGCTTCACCTTTATTATATTAGTAGAGACTACACTTGCTAGCAGCGCCCCGCGATGTTACCCGCGTTGTGCTCGTTCCCGTTGGAATTTCTGGATGAAAAATAGCCTATAACCTTCCCGTTGAATGTGGCTATCCATTACAAAAATAACTATTCGAATCGGATGGATAGTTTCTGAGATTAGTGCGTTCAAACAAACTTCAGCTTTAATAAATTAGTATTTGTAGATATCGGTTTCTTCGGTCACTAATAATAGTTTGTACCGCACAAGATTGTTAAAAAGAATCGCAATTAAAACTCTGTTAAATTTGCGTCCGGTACACAGTGTTGGAATATTTTTAATGGTTGCTAGTTACCTTGATCTCGTTCAATTTATTCTTTAGTTTTTTAATAGTTTCAATCCTGAAAATGCTCTATGTTACGAAAACAGGACATAATGTAGATATAATCGACAAGCCGCGGTTTTTTTCGTATTCGATCCGGTGGGAATTTCGGGATGAAAAATAGCCTGTTACATAACCGTTGAATGTGGCTATCCATTTTAAAAATAATAATTCGAATCGGACTAGTAATTCCTGAGATAAGCTCGAATATACAAACAAAATTGCAAATTTTACCTCTTTATAATCTTCTTATATATAAAATTCTCGTGTCACAGTGTTCGTTCGCGTACTCCTCCGAAACGGCTCGACCGATTCTCATGAAATTTTGTGAGCATATTGAGTAGGTCTGAGAATTGGCCAACATCTATTTTTCATCCCGAAATTCCCGCGGGAACAGGTACAACGCGAGTGAAACCGCGGGGCGCAGCTAGTATTATTATAGATGACAGCTGTCACCTATCATACTACTAAGCCAACTGCCATTTGTATACTAAGATCACCTCCAACTTTGCAACTTTATCTATTTCATGATCGCTTCGTAATCCCGAAGGTACCACAATAACTGTATAATAGCGGGGTCAATGACACTTGATAACCCTGCGCCCTTCCAGCTGGTTTACAAAGAACTGCCTTCAGTCGGGTCTTATTTGTCAATGTCACTATTGTTAAGGTAATGGAATTGGTTTTATAGTAGGCGAAAAATATTGGTAAATTAGAATTTTGTGTTATTGAATGGTTGGCTACTGAATGAATGAATGATGAATGAATAAAACATGATTACTAGTTTTCTTTTAGTAAGTTTAATTTATTGAAGAACAGCAGTAGAAAAAGGAGATCTAACTAATTACAATGTCATCTAGGCTAATTTAGTTTGTTGCAATTGTACTATCCAGAGCTCGTAACGTGGCTTTGTAATACATATTTTCAAATCTTATCGAACAAACTGTTTTTTTTAATAGGTTAAGTCCAATATGGTGGTAATGCCTCGATGGTTTAGTGGTATGTTCACTCGCCTGCCAAGATTAATTTTCAAACATGACTCGGGTTTGAGATCCCCAACCCGCAGGCAAGCGTGGTGATTACGCCTAATCCTCCTCACTGTACTGATATCTTCGGTGAGATGAGAGGCCTTTGTCCAGCAGTGGGATATTACAGGCTAATACTTTAACTTAGTCCAATATTATTATTAAACGTAAAAGATGCTCTTATATTCACACCAAATGAGGCAAGTCATTTATAAATCTTGTTGCCAAATTGGCCTACCGCGTCTCAAATTCATCGCATCATATCATCCAAATAATTCCAACCAAACTTAATCTTATACTAATAAACTTGTACATCAAAGCGCACGTTTCATCAATGAAGCATCTAATACAGAAACTATTGCGCATCCGAGCGTCTAATACAATCGTATGGAGACGACGTAAATCGGTGTAATCTCGTACTGGTGTAATAATCTTGCATCGCTCTGTGGACACCCGTGTGGTATACGTGGTTTATGGGTTTGGTCTGCGTTTAGAATTGTTTAGGCTTCAGGGTTGGTACGAGAAGGTGTGAACGAAGCTTTCGAAGAATTCAAGAAGCTTTGTGTCCTATTTCGGACTAGCACTTTCCCGCGATTTAACCTGCAGTCAATTGATGGGACCTGGATAGTGGATAGTTAGTTAGTGGATAGTTTCTCTAATATTGTGAGGTCGTTTACGTACGTAGGTTTTGCTAGCCAGGAAGAAATATTGGCAAATTATTATATTAAACAGGATATACTTTTGTGTATGGCATATTATTGTTTAGTATGCATAATGCGACCTGCTCACGCTGTAAAGGAACAAACAAAAATTGTGACATAAAATACATTTAAAAAACCTTCCGAAGTCAACCCTACTTGACGTATGGTGCAACCTGACTATACCGATGTATTTTTATCTGCCGTGTTGCAGGTTGAATGAACATTTGTTTATATTATCCAGCTTTTGAGAGTTTGATGTTTTATGTCCGAATTTATCATGTCATTAACGTCACAGGTGTGGCAAGAGTAATTTATTCGATGTTTAATCATTTTTATAACGTCACTGCATCAGTTGTATAGTTGTTTTTGAATAACTAAATTGAGGAACAACAACCGATTAACAAAGAAACCTAGGAACACTTTCCCTGGTAAAAAGATAATAAAATATGAATAATATAGGTACAATCAAACTCAAAAAACCTGCGTCATAATAATGCATCCTAATCCAGCCTGCTGCCTTATCAAACTTATAAACTTAAAATATTAACTTTTTGCATCGCGATTACAAAAAAGTTGGTTTTAAAATAAGCCCGTTTGGCACAGTGACGTGGCACAGACAGAGCGCTTACTGTGTCTGGGGCTGGAATGATAAGCGTGATGATCTAGTCGCATAATGCTTAATATTATCAAAGTACGCACAGATTCGCAGTGTCCAATTTTCCTTAAAATGACCAATAGTCCAAAGGCACAACAAACAGCAAACAGCACTTTAGCTATGAATTGGTTTGACCCTTTCCGACATACGCTTTCTGTCAAAGAGCGAAAGAGACAAAACACTTTAAATCACTGTTTAAGTTAAATATTGTTTATGAATAAGGCGGTTAATGCTTATTTAGGCAAATTTTCTAAGTTGATCCAAGTTGTCAACGTCTACACCAAAATAATGGAACAGTTTCATTCCCAAAACGCGATTACAATTCCAACTACGATACATTACGCAATCACTCATAGTTCCAACATTAAAATCCTGATTCCCATTTCCTTAACGTGGAGTTATATTTACGTTTTGTTTACGTTGCATGCACCTACGTTACGCAATCGGGGTCACGTGACCGGCGCAAATGTACGGGGAATCAGTTTGCGAACTTATTTTATGGGCTTCAGTTTTATTGGTGGCATTAATTTGTTCACAAATAATGTTGGGTAACTGTGGAATAAAGAGGAAAGATACGGTACGTTCAATCTACATTTTACATTTTGAATTGAAACTACGTTTACGGATACACTTCGCTTTTATTTAACACTAGCAGCGCCCCGCGGTTTTACCCGCGTTGTGCCCGTTCCCGTGGGAATTTCGGGAATTTTTTTACATAAAGACCTTCCTCTTGAATCACTCTACCTATTACAAAAAACCGCATCAAAATCCGTTGCGTAATTTTAAAGATTTAAGCATACAGACAGACAAACAGTGTGACAGACACGAAAAAGAGACGACTTTATTTTATACTATGTAGTGATGATGATTTTAGTGCACACACGTTTACAAAACACAATGTTAGAAGAACACCATCACAGGAGTGATGATACTGTTGCAAAAAATGCCTGTACAAATGTGTCCATGGGCTCAGCTTTATGGAATCACAAACGTAAGCGCGTGCCGTACCTTCGTAATTTTATAGCCAGCTATCATTGTAACATGAATTTCAAACGACTTGGCTTTTGTAGCTTGGTGACTTTAATGGACTTGTAACGTTCTTGTTTTAAAGTTTATTGATGATCATTGAATAGCGATTAATCGTTAAAATTTTAATGGCCCATTAAATTATAGTGTGTTAGATAACATCTATTGTGTTGAGCTGTGTTATAAATGACTTTATCTACACTAATGTTGTAACATTCTACTTATGTTTCCAATACTTGACTTATAATTACTACTGTTATAGCGCAGACAACTAAAACACTCAATTTAAGCAATTGCACATGATGGTATAATATCCACATCGATATCGTAAAATCTCATTATAACACCGCGCCCTGCGCGGCGCGCGCCCTGCGGCCCTGCGCGGCGCGCGCCCTGCGGCCCTGCGCGGCGCGCGCCCTGCGGCTCTGCGCGCGCAGCTGCGCTCTCATTGGTTAGATTTTAATGGCGGCAAGTTCACTGTGACAATACACGTACGCGTGAATTTAATGTTTCGCAATGTGTTTTGTTTTTAAAATTTTGTTTGATTAATTGCATTAAATAGTGAAGATAAAGTAGTGTATGCAACTGCATATAACACGGGTATTAAAACACGAGTGTGAGTTTATGAAACGAGCGCAGCGAGTTTCATAATAGTAACGAGTGTATATTACTTCATTATATGACAGTTGCATAAACTACTATTACCAAAAAAAGTGTGAGAATTTTTTCTGCTTACCTTACCACTGTACTGATGATACACTGTACTATCTAATCGATTACAAGTCGTATTATATGATTAGCTTTTTAATATATTTCTTCTTCCTTTGAAACAATAAAGGGATTTCTGCACAACCTTTAAAAAAACTATTAGCCTGTACTGTCTCACAGCTGAGCAAAGGCCTCTCGTCTCACTGAAGATATCAGTACAGTGAGGACGATGTCGTGATCACCACGCTTGCCTAATGCGGGTTGGTGAGCGCAAACCCTTTAAATGTATCTTCTTCTTCTTCATCGAGTGGATGGTCAACCTGGGCAATCCTGGTGACAGAGTTATTGAGCCGCCAAAGGCCTCTGACATGGTTCATGTAACGACTACTATCCGTAGAAAGTAACTGGAACCGACGGTAACGTATGAAAATGTATGAAATATGAAAAATAAAACCCTAATATATTCCTACTTCACACATTTCTCTTTAACCTAGTCCCAACTAGAAACTATATTATTTCTTCCATCTCCCATAATGTGTTAACTTCATACATTAGTTGTATTCCCACATTAGTTACACACGGCTTTAGTGCACGAACAGACGAAGTTTACCCTCTTTTAGTTACGGCAGCTTTGTACTTTGTTCGCTCAAGAGATAAAGAGAAAGGTGAAGGAAAAAATATTAATCTTAGAAAACTGGCGAACTAGGAAATTGTATTGAAAGTACGTTTTCGGATACTTCGCTTTTATTTTACACTAGCAGCGCCCCGCGGTTTTACCCGCGTTGTGCCCGTTCCCGTGGGAATTTCGGGATAAAATGTAGCCTATAGCCTTCCTCGATAAATGGACTATCTAACAGTGAAAGAATTATTCAAATCGGTTCAGTAGTTTCTGAGATTAGCGCGTTTAAACAAACAAACAAACAAACAAAACAAACTCTTCAGCTTTATAATATTTTATTTTACATTTTTATCTGACGTTTCGGCCCCTTTACAGGAACCCTGGTCACAGAAGACTCTTATATGGGTCATAGGTCTGAAATAAATATTGTTTAACTAGCCGCGCCCCGCGGTTTCAGCCGCGTTGTACCCGTTCCCGCGGGAATTTCGAGTGTTATTCTGATGTACAACCTATGTATATTGTATATTGTATATGGTGTATTGCTGTAAATTTTCATTCAAATCTGTTTAGTAGTTGAAAGAGTAACAAACATTTATACATCCTCACAAACTTTCGCATTTATAATATTAGTAGGATAATTTTTGTCCTACATAATGCCTGATTGTCGAGAAATCCGTATATCTTAATGTCTTAATGACCGATTATCTGATGGATAAAATGTCTTTTTAAACTTACACGATTTGAAAACATAGTATACTATGTGATAAAATGTCCTCACTACATTCATAACTTTGTTGCTCTCCATGTGCGTACTTCTACAACAAAACGTCCATTTCTAAGAAAAATGCTTCCCGCTGCATAAAACGCAGCCTTACCACAACAAGGTTGGTCCCTGTCAACCGGTTTCCGTCTGTAACGAGGTCACGGTGACGTAACGGACCCAATTCCGATGTAAACGGTTAGGTTTTGCGAAATATAACCGGAAAATTGATCCAGGTTTTCCTAACAAGCGACGGTTCGGGTCGTTGACTTGTTGGCGCGGTCGTTTAGCTGGTACGATGCGATTTGGATGCGACTTTTTTTGCTTTTGTTGTTGGCGGTGTGTTGGATAATGTGAGATGTTTAAAAATTTTTGCTTCATTTACTGGTCGAATTAGATAGAAGTTTATTTGAGTTAAGTCCAAAATATTCAAATTAAAATGATTTAATGTCTTAATGCCTATTTCGGGAAAGCTTTATATTTTTTTTCTTAAGCTTTTTATTTAATTGATATTTTCTAGAATTAATTCTCTCATTACAACTTAATTAATAACTTCACCTTCTTTTTTCCCCCTCCTCCGCAAAAAGGAATTAAATTTTTCAGCAAACGTCGTTAGCTTATCTTTACATACAGATCAACAATCGTATAGTATAAAAAGTGCATAACGTGTTACACCGACATTATCACGGTTGAGTAGGAGTGCGGACATGACAATTTGACCGGCCGGGGCAGGCGCCCGGGGGTTAAAAAGTGGGGAGAAAACGAGAGTGGGCCCCTACGACCCGCTTGCGCGTTGATAGGGTTAATTGCGCGGCGTCCAAGTTTTATTTTGTGCTTTTTTGTAATTTGAGGGGTTTTAAGAGCTCAGGTGGTTGTTTTTGGAGGGGAAATATTTTGGTTGAAGTTTACTTGCGTGCAGCTATTTATAATGGACTTGAGGTTAACTGAAAATGCTACCTAGGGATCGAGGATATTATCAAGCTGGGGTCCACGATATATAGGTATACATATTTTTTTTTATAAATATCCCTAAATAAACTGGTTAAAAAATATATATTACGAGTATTAAAAATATTTTTAGAAAAAAAAAAAATATGTTGTTTTTTGTTTATTTTGCCTTATATAAAATAAACTATGTTTTTTAGTAAAATTTGCCTTATCTAGAAGAAGATTTTATGTATTGATTTATTAACTGATTTTAAGTACTAAGTAGAACATATAGGTAATTTTCATTTTGTTTTTTTTAATTCAAGCATGTTCATGTAACATAAACAAGTAATAAATAATGCAATATCGGATATTTTGATATCTATAATATAAAAATGAATCGCTGAATCTGATGCTAAGCGCATAACTTCAGAACGACTGCACCTAATTGGATGATTCTTTTTTTAATGTGTTCCTTATTGTCAGGACAAGGTATTTATATAAGAAAAATAAGGAATAAAAATCTCAAAATTCCCAAGGGAACGGGGGCGCTGCGGGTGAAACCGCGGGGCACAGCTAGTTTATTATAAATATCGGATATTTTCGAACCCTGCCAATAAAACACAATACAATTGATATTACGCATTCCAAATTATGATAATAAAGGGAACAACAAACGTGTGCCCGTTTTCTCATACTTACTATAACGTATTCTGTGACGTCTTTTATAGAAACTGCTTCATAATCTGGTGTGGTTTTAGCCGAGGACTGTTGCTGGGGACGGAGACAAATCGATACAGCTCATTTATATTAAGTATATAATCTACAGGGTGGAAGCAGACTACGTCCGAATACTGAAAGGTGGGGTAGATACCAACCCCTAGACGGCCGTAGGTAACGTCCTTTATCCCAGAAATGAACTTTTTTGAACAAAAAAATATTTTTAATTTTCTTCATGTTTTTGTCAGCCGACAATGTATACCGTTTTCAGTAGAACGCAACAACGTACGAATAGGTACAGTTCGCGGGCGCGCGCGCCCGTCTGGTAGGTTCGATATTGGACTAACATAGCGATAGGTACCTACCTCGCTCGCTAAAGAGATCGCTATTCTATTTTCACAATTCTCAACCCTGCTGCCATTAGATTTTACTTACAAATTGAGAATGTTACCTACATTCTCACCTAAGAATTAAAATAATACGCAAAGAAAGTCTGTGCTGCAATCCATTCGAAACGTCGGTAAATAAAAGTGTTTTAACTTTTTGGCACGAAAACACCACTAGTAATTACGATAATAATACCTAATTTGTCTTGAAGTATTTATTTGTTTACTTTACGTTAATTATTTAACATCTAGGTACCCACCTCGCTTGAAGCTCGCTGATGAGCTTAAATCTAAAATCCTCCTATTTCCAATACATCCAGTTAAGTACCTCAGTCAGAATGACCTCGAGAGGCATCGCATCACTTTGCACTCTCCTGAGCCGTAGGCATATCAGCGCTACAGCTACACATCAATTCATGTGCACCAACTTTGTTTACAAAACAGAAACATAATCACAACAGTGAAAAGTAATTAAAACGTAATAGTACGTCTGACCAACCAAATTATTTGAAATGTTTTATTACTTTTATTAGTTTATGAAAAATTTATCACTTCACAACATAAAACAAATAACAATCGCGATTTTAATTATTTATTACGCATAATTGATCCCGCACGCACCTGCCGCGCCCCGGCGCCCGCGCCGAACTGACCTACATAACAAACATTATTTTGATGATCACTACTAAAAAGATAGGTAAAGGGCGGCACGCTTTCGGCGCCTTTCGGTGTTTACACAAAGGCCTTTGTCGGTTTCCGCTATTGGTGTGTGTGCGGCGCATTGCACAGTACCTACTTATTGGCACGTGGCACTACACGTGGATTAGTACTTGCTAATTATGGTATGGTATCTGTTAGGTATCTTACATTTCTACTCGGTTAGTTTGAAACTACTTTGATAAAACGTTGATTAAAAGATTTGAAAAATAATGCGCGGGCGGCGTCGAACAAAGCGCTTTTGGTTTTTTGGCAAAAGTTAGAATGCTTCAGTATCGCGGCCGCCGCACGAGTACCGGTGACGTCATTGACGTAGAAGTAGGTACTAACTGCCGTCGTCACTACTTATTACTGCAGTGTACTTAGCTAGATGCTTCTAAGTAGGTTTAGGTTTACAATTTTAAGACACGTTTGGAGAGTGGTCGGCACACGATCTGCGACTTTGGTGAATGTACTCGTGTAGTGAGCGAGTGCCAGCCGGGACCGCGCGCGGCGTGGTGGATCGGCGCGGTAGGCATCGCACGCCCGGGCGGCCGGGTCAATGACTCGAATCAGCCGATCGCAACATTGTAATAAACAGTTACATTCACGGATAGGTAATCCATAGTCAGCGAGACAATGAGAACTGAAGATATCGTGTAGTTACTTTATTAAATTAAATTAATCCTTGCTAGATCACACATTTTTATAGCTATTATCAGTTTTAGTTACCTATTTATTTATGAATTTGTAAAAGTAGGTAAAATAAAGTTGGTTCATTAATTCGTTATTCTCAATGTTTAGTGTGGTATCTGTTAGACCACTTTCAACTGTTCGGTAGGTTTATCCAACAATATCGCGCCAGTTGGTGCCTACTGCTTAGGTAGGTACATGCGGTCGCTGCGCACGAATGTCGATGAATAGTTTTTACTTTATGGTATGGTATGGGTAACCTCAGGATTGTATGTTTACGTGTAAGTATTTGGAAGTTAGTAGTACCTTTAAGAAAGTGCTCTACCGCCAATTATGGGGTACCTAGGTAGATTAAACCTCTAGTTTTTTTATGAAACATTGCGAAGATGGTCGATGTCGATCTGTGTAGACGTCATCGGATTCGTGACGTGTACTCGTGTCGGGCGCGCGCGGTGCGCGGTGGGGCGGCGGCGCGGTAGGTAGCGCGCGCGCCCGGCCGGCGCGCCGGGGCTACGACCTGTATCAGCTGTTCGCAACATTTCGACTCCGCGCGGCCGCGCGTCTACCATTGCACATTTTGTTTATTTTTGTATTTAATACGTTATTTAATTAAATAATCACACAGATGCGTTTCTGGTGGGTACTACTAGTTATACCCTACCTGAAAAGTTGAAAAAAACGAGATGTTTATCGACATTTAATTGGCACGAAATTTCTAGCCTCATGTGTTCAGAAGCATGGTCTGAGTACCCCCTTTCAGTTTTCGGAAGTAGTCTGCTTCCACCCTTTATACTAATATTATAAAGCTGAAGAGTTTGTTTTGTTTGTTTGTTTGTTTGTTTGTTTAAACGCGCTAATCTCAGAAACTACTGAACCGATTTGAATAATTCTTTCACTGTTAGATAGTCTATTTATCGAGGAAGGCTATAGGCTACATTTTATCCCGGATTTCCTACGGGAACGGGCACAACGCGGGTAAAACCGAAGGGCGCTGCTAGTATTAAGTATATAATTTGAACATTATATTAGTTCTTAGCGCTCCGCAGTTTTCTAGCGTTATGTCTGTTCCCATGGGAATTTCGGGATGAAAAATAGCATACAACCTTTCCGTTGAATGTGGCTATCTATTGCAAAAAAACACGTTCAAATTGTATTGGTAATGTCTTGAGATTGACGTGTACAAACAAACTCTTCAGCTTTATTATATTTAGGAACTAGCAGCGCCTCGCGGTTTTACCCGCGTTGTGCCCTTTCCCGTGGGAATTTTGGGATGAAAAATAGCCTATAACCATCCCGTTGAATATGTCTTATCCGTTACAAAAAAATTATTCAAATCGGAACTCGTTTTTGAGTTTATTCATTACAAACATACACACAAAAATACAAATATTTTCTCTTTATAATAGTAGAGATGTAGATTAGGACAGTTTAACGTAGATTTTGATATTATTCGATTATTTATAGTCGATTTTACTTATTTTTCTTTCGAATAGAGGGCAAAGTTATTACGGGTCATTATACCTACCTGTGTGAGGCTGAGAGCCTGAGATGAGATGAGATATGACAATCAATAGAGCCAACCTCCCCACTGTTCTTTAAAAATGTCCTTAAAAAATGAAAGAACAGTGGGGACACTGTTCTTTATAAAGGTCATAAGAAACATTTCTTGCGCTCATTTTACTTAAAGTGCAAGAAAATGTAATAATAGAAGGTAATTCAGAGCTGACAGTGTCCTTTATGCGTCCATTAAGAGTTCCCTTCAAATGTGAAAAGTTTAAAGTGAAGCCATGAACCGCACACCATACTAGCTTGACGGTTTTCAAAACTGACGGAAGTATCATATTCATAGTTGAATTTTGTAGGAAAGTGTGGTTATTACGACTCATTCTCCTCACTGTGCCTGATATAACACAGCATTAGGGAAGAAAATAGAAGTTGGTACATGAAAATAAAGGACTTTAAATTTTATAAAAATACTAGCATGGTCCCGCGGGTTTACCCGTGTTGTTCCCGTTCCCATCAGAATTCGGGATGAAAAATAACCAAAAATCTTTCCGTTGAATGTGGCTATCTATTAAAAAAATAATTATCCAAATCGGAATGATAATTTCCGAGATTAGCTAACGAATTTTACCTCTTTATAATATTTGTATAGATCAAGTGACTTTAATACAAGTACAAAGGACCATTTCCAAATAAACTGCTTCCGAATCAAAAGTTAAAAAAGAATCCAGCCATAAAAACATCATAAAAATATAAAGATCCAAATAACCTCCTCCTTTCTTAAAGTCGGTTAATGAGAAGCCCCCGTCCTGTTTTTCGACCGGCTATATCCCAATTTTCCAACGGGATATCTTCAATATCCCAAGCATGCGTGACCGGATCGCTGGTAATAGACAAATTGGTTGTGTCCGTTCGTATTGTCTATTTCTAGATTACCTTGAATTTTGGTTGCTAGGTGATCAAGCAAAGTGTTCCGATTCATAGATGTTCAGCTTATGTCATTGTAAGCATTTATTGCACTGCAAAATATTTAGATAGATGCTGTGCTAAGTTTGACGAAATATAAAAAGTTCGAGTAGTTATTAACCACGCTCCGTATTAGGCCCATCGCAGACGACAGACTATCCGTGACGCACTTTTTAGTCTGTGAAAATAGAACCTATGTAATTATATGCAGTAACGCACACGACGCGCAAAAATCCGCGACAATCCGCGACCGAATTTTTGTGCGCCGCAGACTCGATCGCACAAAAAGTCTGTCGTCTGCGATGGGCCTTAGAGGGACAGTCACCACTGAACCCTGGTGTCTGAGGTTTCGTTGGAGAACCGAAACCGACGATTTAACATATCCTCCGAAGCACAAGTTAAAATCTCGAGAAAACTCTTTATAGAATACTAGCAGTGCCCCGCGGTTTTACCCGCGTTGTGCCCGTTCCCATGGGAATTTCGGGATGAAAAATAGCCTATAACCTTCCCGTTGAATGTGGCTATCTATTACAAAAAGAATTATTCAAAGCGGACTGGTAATTCCCGAGATTAGCTCGAACATACAAACAAACAAACTTATAAATACATCTTTATAATATTAGTACCTATAGACAAAGCAAAAGGCAAAGCGCCGTTTTAGGGTGAGTTTCGGGAGCGAAGCGAAGCTGTGCGCTCAACTCCAGTGCATTATAAAAATATCTTGACAATGTCGATAAGTTGTTTGACTATCCCAATGCGCTGTGATTTGTAAATCGGGCTCAGCACAGCTCCGCTCCGCTTCAGTGGAATCGCATACTTAGCCATGTTAGTTATTCCTGTGGTTGTGGATTAAGGATGTACTTCTCTTGTAATTGTTTGATACTAATCCTAGTTTTCTATTTTTTACAGAGCAGCGCACCGATGTGGGAGGAATTCATATCGAAAGCGACGAAATTACATTCCGCATTGAAGTAAGTACCTTCTAAACATATATAACGTAGCAGGTTGGCCGACGGCGTTTTTGAAAAGTGTGACGTCAGCATTGCTGACGTCACGACTACCATCATCTGGGTTGTTACTCATCTTCGATGGTTTGAAATTAAACGCTGAGGTATTTTCTTCAATTTATTCTTCAACTTGAGGAGGTCCGATCGCTTCGACGGCTCGAGCAGGAATGCCCGAGTCCGGCGAGCACACGGCCTTTTATAACAAAACTGGGTGCGCCGTTCATTTGAACAAAACACCCATTTCTGTATAGTAAAACTATTACAATGTATTAGAAATATACTAAGCATTACTAATTTAATAATCAGATATTGTAAATCAATTAATAAATCAGATTTCATGTTGGAAGTGCGGCTGCCCGCCGACAAGCATTACTAATTTAATAATCAGATATTGTAAATCAATTAATAAATCAGATTTCATGTTGGAAGTGCGGCTGCCCGCCGACACGGCCATTCTGACAGGCGGCGCGCGCTCTGCGCCTGCCTGCGTTGTGATGTTCGATTTCTGAAATTAAGGAAATGGTTTTCTTTGAAGTAGGTATCTGTAAGCAATTCGTGTTGCTTATTTTGAAGGAATTATTGTTGTAAGGACAGTAAATCTCTATTGTACTGCCTTATTAGTTTAGAAACTGCAGTGTGTACGTGTCTGCTCAGGGTCCCACAAGGCGTCCCCACGGTATCTCATGGTTCACTTGTGGATGCATCAAGGACCCGTGGTTAGCACGAGGGAACACATGGCTAGCTCAGAGGTACCACTCTGCAGTATTCTATTCTAGTAGATTATTATTATGGCTACTAGGGGTGTAGTTGAAAATATGATTTAAAATAATGAAGAGAATCAATGAATTTTAACTCACAGGTTGAATCTGGTGATGAGTGCTCGTTGTTGTGAGCCATCTAGACTGGCTGGCCAGCTTGAGATGTAGATGGTACCGGATCGACAGCAGTTTCATAGTCTTCAGGAGTATCTGGATTTTCTCCCGCCGACACGGCACCTTGGTTCCCCGGTTGTGGCGCACGACGAAGTTGATCATGGGCAACTTTTCTGGGCCGCCCTCTGCCAACCACCTTTTTTACCATATAGCGATCATTTTCAAGAACCCTGATGATCTCGTAAGGTTCACTAAATTTGAGATCTAGTGAAGTTTGATTACGTGGATTGTTCTTAATGAGTACATAATCTCCACGCTGAAAGTGATTGATTTTAGCTTTGCGCAAATTGAAGCGTTGCCTGTCATACTCAGCATTTCGAGTCGTTCGTTGTTGTACTTGTCTGGTCAGTGCTTCTATGTCGACTGTTTGCTTATCAATGTCAACCAGGTTTAGAAGTTCTGGTGGCACGCAATGCTTTCGTTGCGTGATGAGAGTGAGTGGTGCTACTCCTGTAACACGATGTACTGTGCAATTCATTGCCAGCTGTAGCTCTTCAAGTGTGTTGTGCCACTGTTCAGTCTCGTAGTTCTTGATCATCACCAAAGCATTCTTCAATGTGGCTACCACCCTCTCGACCTGGCCATTCGCTCGGCTGATACCTGGTGCTATGGCATGAATGTTTATACCGAACTGTTCACAGAAGTGAGCGAATTCGCCTAAAAATTCCCTTCCTCCATCCACAATTATTTGGACTGGTGTCCCAAATAAGTGCACTGTACGTTTCAATGCAGCAAGCGTACTGTGTGGGCTTTTATCAGTTGCATGATGTAACAACACGTACCTTGTAAAAGCATCTACTGTGACAATGACGTACTGTTGATCATCGTGAGTTCCCAATTTGCCCGTAATATCCATGTGGATTACTTGAAATGCACATGTTGGTTTTTCAATCGGGTGTAGCTGTGCTTGTACAGCGCCTGATGTTCCTTTAGATGTCCTACACACTACGCAGTTGTCAACGTATCTTCGGATCGAGGAACTCATTTTGTCGAACCAGTAAGTTTCTTTAACCTTCTGTAGGGTTTTCTCCCAACCCGGGTGTTTAAGTGTAGTGTGGAAAGAGTTAATTAGACTCCACTGAAAGGACTTCGGTACTACTGTTCGCAGCTGTTGGCCAAATATCGGATCCAGGATGTACTTCTTCAGTACCCCATCTTCCAAAGTGAAGTTTTCTACCGGATTGTTCTCGATCAGATTGTTCAATATCGGCCGAAGTTCTTCATCTCGTCGCTGTTCGACCTTCAACCATTCCAGATCTTTTGCAATCACATTTACTGCAAGTTCGCTGTGATTTCTGCTGAAGAAGTCAGCATGCTGCAGCCGGTTTCCCTTACGGTATTCCATTTCAAAATTATAATTTTGCAGGAACGCCCACCAGCGGTGGATCCTTGGTAACAAGTCTTTCTTGTGTTTTGACGCCTTTAGCGAATTACAGTCTGTTATTACTGTAAACTTCCTTCCGTACAAGTACTGTCTAAAGTGCTTTATCGCTCGAACCACTGCTAATGTTTCCAGTTCATATGAATGATAGCGGCTTTCCGCATCAGTGGTTCTCATGCTCATGAAAGCCACCGCATGTTGTCGTCCATGGAAAATTTGCACGAGTACTGCCCCGAATCCGAGACTGCTCGCGTCTGTATAGAGTTGAATTGGTGCTCCTTCTTGAAAAAGGGTAAGGGCTGGTGCTGAAGTCAGGCATTGGATGATCGTTGACCTAGCCTTCTCGTGCCGGTCTTCCCATTCCCATTTAACTCCTTGTTTGGTCAATTCGTACAGAGGTACCATGATGCGTGAGAAGTCCGGGATATACTTCCTGAAATAGCTTGCAAGTCCGTTGAACTGCCTTACTTGCTTGACAGTTTTTGGAACTGGGGCCTTGACGAGAGCTTCTACCTTCCTTGGGCTGGGTCGTACTTGACCGTCACATACTACGTTGCCCAGATATTCAATGGATCGTTTGAAGAAACTGCATTTGTTGGCGTTGATTGAAAAGCCAGCTTCGTGAAGTGCGGTTAGAATTTGTTCCAGCTTCGATAGTCCTTCCGCGAAGTTTTTGCACTTGCTCATGACGTCATCGACATATACTTGTGCAATTTCGCCAAGAATACTTCTCAGGGCTCTATTGATGGTCCGTTGGTATACAGGGACGGCATTGCAGAGCCCAAATGGCATGGTCAGGTATTCATACAGGCCATCCGGTGTTACAAAGGCAGTCTTCTCAATAGAGTCCTCTGCGATAAGGATTTGGTGGAACCCTGCAGCCATGTCCAAACTTGTGTAATAGTAACCATCCGATAACTGATCAATCTGATCGGATATCAGTGGTAAAGGATAATGGTCGCGAACTGTATTTGCATTTAGTTCACGAAAATCGACGCAAAGTCGGTCATCACCATTCTTCTTCTTTACTAGAATGATGGGACTTGAAAAAGGTGATTTGCTTTCCCGTATAATGTTGTTTTCCAGTAGTTCCTTTACAATGCTGCGAACCTTTTCTCGTTCAATATGGCTAAGGCGATAGGGACGACGTTCAACATACTTGTCAGGGTTTTTCAATCGGATTTCCAACTTTCCCGTCTTCACTCGCGTCTTTGGGTAACCCAGGATGAACATGTGTTCAAACTTCATTAAGAGGCTGCGCAGTTGTGCGATTTCTTCAAGGTCCGTCAGGTCACAGTCCAACTTCTCGAAGTTGACGTTTCGTGCAGTTATATGATGAACTGTGTGCTGGTGCATCAATCTGGTACCATCCGAGGTTATCACCATGCTCAGGTTGGTACCATGAATTAAATTCATACCGATTAATGCGTCGGTTGATATCTCATGATCAGGTACCACAAAGAACAATATCTCTACCCTTATGAAGTCAATAATGCAAACGGTGTTCATCTCTACTAATGAAATCACCGGAAATTGGCCAATTCCTTTGAGGTGGTTAACTGCAGAGCGACGCTGGCCCGGTAATTTTGCAGCAATCGACTCTCGAATCAGTGAGCACTCTGCTCCGCTATCGAAGATGGCGCGTATTGTTAGGGCATCGATCGTAACGGTGATGGGTGCTTGATTAGTTCCAGCTATCCAGTTCACGTTCGATGTTGTTAATGCGCGTTGACGTTTGTAGCATATTTCGAATGAGTGTCCCACTTTCTTGCAAAATGAACAGACATTTCTAGATGTATCCGTCGCACGGTGGGATGAAAATCGGCTTTCATAGACTTAGGGATTTCAATTTTTAAGTGCCGGTTTTTTAGTTGGATATTGCTTCTATTGGTTATTACTATATACAAAAATGACACTACAGGTAATTCTGCACAGAAATAAATGAATTATAATTTTTTTACGAAAAATTTGTATGAAGCTAGTACGAAAAATCGAATTATTTCTTAAACGGCAAGGAAAACCGTAATATCCTTACAGGTGGTTGTAGTACTAATTATTTATGATTTTTTGACATATTTCACATAACGGTTTTCGATGCCGTTTTTTTTTAAAAAATCTTTAAAATATTTTTACTATTATTTACATATGAAACGGTTCTTTTTAGTGTTTAATCGAGAAAAATAGACTTTTAACAACACGTAATGCAAAACAATATTATCCTCATACCTCCTAAACAGCAGACGGAGGTTTAAATAGTACACCCACACTTAAAGAATCATGTTTGAGCTAGATACTTATTTATCAATACAAAATGAGTTTTAAAACCTTGGATACAACGAAAATATTAAATATTTTAGTCTTATATTAAGTCTCAAAGGAAGTGATTAAGTAATTACAATAATTTAGTCTTCAAATATCTATCTCTGAATAGGTTATTTATATGATATAATTATATATAGCGCAACAATAGTAACTACATTCACTTTTTCTTTCAAGTAATCTAATTTGTTAATTACTTGTGCTATTACTACTAAGATTATTTTTGATAATTATAGATTTTCATTAGCACTCTAATGAGGGTAGTTAACTAATTACTGACATTTTGCAATAAAAGGGGTAGAATTTTGCTGCATAATTTAGATTGTTCACAACTGTGTAACTGCTATCACTAAATCTTTGCTCTGCGATTTTAAAATCTTAAAATGGAAAGTTTAATCACCAATTTAGACTTGTTTGTTCTTTTAAAAAGTCAGAGTATTTCATTTAATCATGAAGAATTGTTTGGTGCAATCGTATCACGCATAGGCGTTTGCCTTTCTGCCGAGGATAGAGTAACTCTCAAAGAATTTTGCCGGAGATTCACGCTTCCTTTACTAAGTGCACAGAGGCCTAAATTAGAAGTCAAGAGAAAGCACAGCTTTTTTGCTGAAACTCTCGACTTAATTCAGTTTGAGGAAACTGGGTTCGAGTTTCTAGATGTATCTAATTTGGAGCCTGACTCAGAAATGGAGTCCGACAATGAGAGTGATAAGGAAAATATTTAATATTTAATTTAGTCATTATTCTATGTATTTAATGGTATTTTTCATGTTTTTACGATATATACTGTATGCTGTTTTGTTTTTATTAATTTTATAAATTAATTTTAAAATATTTTGTACGATTGTATTTTTATTCTACTTTAATGATATAAATATCTTCATTAAACTTCTTTGGACACTAAAAATAACCATTTCATATTTAAATAAAAATAAAAAAGGATTAAGTATTTTTAAAAAAAAAACGGCATCGAAAACCGTTATGTGAAATATGTCAAAAAATCATAAATAATTAGTACTACAACCACCTGTAAGGATATTACGGTTTTCCTTGCCGTTTAAGAAATAATTCGATTTTTCGTACTAGCTTCATACAAATTTTTCGTGAAAAAATTATAATTCCTTTATTTTTGTGCAGAATTACCTGTAGTGTCATTTTTGTATATAGTAATAACCAATAGAAGCAATATCCAACTTAAAAACCGGCACTTAAAAATTTAAATCCCTAAGTCTATGAAAGCCGATTTTCATCCCACCGTGCGCGTCGCTGTAGTATTCGCTGTCTGAGTATTTGAAGTAGACTGTGGAAGCTTGAATCTGCACTCATTAGTGCTATGGTTTGTCCTATTGCATACTTGACAACGTGCTGCAACTTGAGGAGTATCTTGATAGCGCTTCCGTTTTGGCATTGAGGCGATAAGATTTTGTTGAGGACGCTTCTTTCGGAGTGAGGAGGCCACAGAGATGAGTTCTGGAACCGTGCTTGCTTTTGCGTTCAATAGCTCAATGCGTAGGCGCTCATCGTTTATGCATCCTATCACTGCTTCCACCGAAAGCACATCATCCAGTGCGTCTTTTGTGATTCTTCTCCACAGAACCCAGGCGCGGGATAAAAACTCAGAAATGTCCTTGCTTGAGTCGTACACATGCTCCCGGAACTGTAGTATATCACGGGAGTATCTATTCTCTGGCTCAAATGTGTTGATCAACTTTTCACGGAACTCTTCCCACGAGGATGTAGTCACCAACCAATCATCGATCCACAATTTAGCGCGTCCCTTCAGTAACCCACACACCTTAGTGCGCAAGTCCAGATCATTAAGTTTGTAGCTAACTGCTGCTTTATCGATGTGCTGGCACCATTCCCGAACTCCAACATGGCTGTCGGGATCGAACGATGGTAGGTAGATATCCTTGATACTGATCCGTGGTTCTGGAGAATATATCCGCTCTGACATCTTTTGCATCATTTCCATCATTTGCATCATGAATTGGGGAGGGTACCCTACAAATGGAGTAGTTGGTACCTCCTGAGTTAGTAAAACTGGTGCTTCCATACCAGTTGGTACTGCCGTCGATGTATGCGTTGAAACGTCTGATGAGGCAGCGTCCAATAGCATGGTACTGTCCTGCGTAATTCCAGATGAAACAGGTTGAACCGATGCTGTAGAGGAGGTTTGTTTCGATCCCACTTCTGATAACGTAGCAGGTTGGCCGACGGCGTTTTTGAAAAGTGTGACGTCAGCATTGCTGACGTCACGACTACCATCATCTGGGTTGTTACTCATCTTCGATGGTTTGAAATTAAACGCTGAGGTATTTTCTTCAATTTATTCTTCAACTTGAGGAGGTCCGATCGCTTCGACGGCTCGAGCAGGAATGCCCGAGTCCGGCGAGCACACGGCCTTTTATAACAAAACTGGGTGCGCCGTTCATTTGAACAAAACACCCATTTCTGTATAGTAAAACTATTACAATGTATTAGAAATATACTAAGCATTACTAATTTAATAATCAGATATTGTAAATCAATTAATAAATCAGATTTCATGTTGGAAGTGCGGCTGCCCGCCGACAAGCATTACTAATTTAATAATCAGATATTGTAAATCAATTAATAAATCAGATTTCATGTTGGAAGTGCGGCTGCCCGCCGACATATACATTTCACTGAGAAATAATAAATAACAGCCTCCGTGGTCTTGTGGTTTGAGCGCCCGGCTCACGACCCGGAGGTTCCGGGTTCGATTCCCGGTGGGGATATCTCACAAAAATTACTTTGTGAGACTGTCCTCAGTTTGGTTAGGGCATTGCAGGCTAAATCACCTGATTACTCGAAAAGTTAGATGATTCCGTGCTTCGGAGGGCACGTTAAGCCGTCGGTCCCGGTTACTTTCTACGGATAGTAGTTGTTACATGAGTCGTGTCAGAGGCCTTTGGCGGCTCAATAACTCTGACACCAGGATTGGTCAGGTTGACCATCCTCTCGATGAAGAAGAAGAAGACTAAGAAATTTAGGCCTTATTCATTAACGCTTACTAGCAGCATTTTATCTATCAAATGGTTTGTCCCTTTCTGACATACGCTATTTTCCAAAGAGCAAAAGTGACAAAACACTCACTAACAGTGTTTTAGTTAGAGCGTTTATGAATAAGGCAGTATGACTATTGAAACTTTAATAATACGAGTATTGATGGTTGATATTAAGAGGACTGTAAATTGTTACTATGTATTTTATTTATATATCACTACATAGTATAAAATAAAGTCGTCTCTTTTTCGTGTCTGTCACACTGTTTGTCTGTCTGTATGCTTAAATCTTTAAAATTACGCAACGGATTTTGATGCGGTTTTTTGTAATAGGTAGAGTGATTCAGGAGAAAGGTTTTTATGTAAAAAAATCCCCGAAATTCCCACGGGAACGGGCACAACGCGGGTAAAACCGCGGGGCGCTGCTAGTCTTCTTCATAAAATGAGAATTGTTTATGGCGTATTTTGTCATTTTGCTCTGTATGTGATAACATGATATCGTCTCCTAATCATGTATTGCATGACATGAAAGACCTTTACACTGACATTATAGGACATCCTTATACTCGTACTTTGGTTCCTTGAAACCAATACAATTGTAGAATTTCGAAATATGAAGCTCTATTCTTTCTTTTAAACTTATAACGAGACCTATTTCTAGTTCATCCTTATCTTAGTTTCAACTGACCATTTATACATGCATATATATTTATACATGCATATGTATTTATACATGCATAGGTATAGAACCAAACCAACCCATTGTAGCACTAAAACATGCAAAGTAACCAAACGACATTGCAGTTAAATTGGGCACGAACGGTGGAACTCAAGGAAGCTTCAACAATCGCGTCATTTAGCATCAATTGAGGATTCTCATTGGAATTGGACCCGGCATCATGAGTATGATTGTCGTGAAGGACACCAATGACAGATGCAATTGCAAGTGTATTGACTTCTATAAATAAATTGTGTATGACGATGTGAGATCTAGGAGGCTTTTTATGGTGCAATATTGAATTTGATGTACTGTAAACTAGCAGCGTCCAGGTTTTACTCGCGTTGTGCCCGTTCCCGTGGGAAGTTCGGGATGAAAAATAATCTGTAACCTTCCCGTTGAATGTGGCTATCCATTACGAAAATAATTATTGTAGTAGAATTGTTAGTTTCTGAGCTTAGCGCGTTCAAACAAACAAGTAAAAGAAACTCTTCAGTTTCATTATATTAGTATAGAATGCTCATAAAGAAATGCCACTACTGAAATGAAAACACTAAGTACAATTTTCTTATGTTTCAGATCAGCGCTCGTTGCGATAGCCGCTTTCCTGGATTCGTTCCAGAAAATCGCAGACGCGGCTACTAATGCCAGAGGTAACTTATCAACTTAACTAATAAGTTAATATTTCAGGTTATTAGTATTTCTCCATGCTTCAAAGGGTCATGCCAGTCGGTCCCGGTTGTTTCAATCGTTAGACCATGTCGGAGGCCTTTAGGCGGTCTAAAAACTCCGACACCAGGGTTGGCCACCAACCTACTAGAAATGAATGATTGAAACTTATTTCTGACTTTGACTTCGCTCAGGTTATTCAAATATATAAGACAGTCAGGGTTAAATGAAAGATCTGTTATTAATTAACAATGTATTTTATTATAAAGTTGATTTTATAAAACATTATTCTCTTGCCTGAGATCATATTCCCAAGATTGATAATAAAGGAATATTTTTGGAAAAGCGGAGATAGTACGTGATCATTATTTTTGTTGTTTGAGCTTATCCTTATCTCTAGTATTGTACTTTAAACGTTATTATGACCATTATAAAACTCATCCTTTCTAACTAATGGTTTTGGCACAAGACACAACATACAACCGGAGACGGCTGAAATTCGTAGAGGCCTTAACGAATATCTTATAAAAAACTACATATGTATGACATGTATAATTTATTCTCTAAAACATGGCAACTGGAAACTTACGTATTTAATGAAACTACATTTACATATAGACACAGTTTGCTTGTTATATTTGTTATCCCACCTTTCGGACCCACAACATATAACAGAAGACTGATAAGTAAAACAGCCTCCGTGGTCTTGTGGTTTGAGCGCCCGGCTCACGACCCGGAGTTTCCGGGTTCGATTCCCGGTGGGGATATCTCACAAAAATCTCTTTGTGAGACTTTCCTCAGTTTGGTTAGGGCATTGCAGGCTGAATCACCTGATTGCTCGAAAAGTAAGATGATTTTAGTGCTTCGGAGGGCACGTTAAGCCGCCAGTCCCGGTTACTTTCTACGGATAGTAGTCGTTACTTGAGCCATGTCAAAGGCCTTTGGCAGCTCAATAAATCTGACACCAGGATTGGTCAGGTTGGCCACCACTCGATGAAGAAGAAGAAGAAGATAACTAAAAGCAATTTGTATCCCTAAATGTAGTTAGCAATAATGCCTGTTTGTCAAAAGTAATTTAGGCCCTAATGTTACTCCTGATCCAGCTATCGTACTCGAATACTTTAGAGTACACCCCGGGCACGCCAGGTTTGCCACAAGGAGTAGGTCCGAAGCTAACCACTCCCAGAGCCTCCCAGATTCTTCCGTTTTGATACATGAGAGGACCGCCAGAGTCACCTCTGCAGGAATCCTTGCCTGGCTGGCCACCGGCACATATTTGGCCAGTACCCAGGGTGGCTTTCAAGCCTGGAGCAGTGTACTGCTGTTGGCATTGCTGCAAGAATAAATATCACTTTTTAACATCATTCTGGATTGAGAAGTGTATAGTCTAAACACTGGTATGGATAAATTGAACAATGATTAGTTATTTTTTGAGTATGAAAATGTAGCTACTTTAAATTTGAAGTAGTGATGCACCTACTGGTGTGACAAAAGTAGTGACAATCGATTATCCAACTGTTCTTCCACAAATGCTATGCGGATTTTTGGCGGCATACCATTCCAATGATTAATCAACTGAATGTAACTGTTCGTATCTATAGGGAATGGCTTTAATCTATGATGATAACTTACAGCCCTGTCCATGTACGGCAAGTCGACGTGCATCTTGATGACACTGAAAGGCTCGTTGTCAGACACAGCGCCCCAGCCGGCGGCGTACAGTATGAAATTATTTGGTGGATTAATCGTGGTATCGCTTGTAGGCAAGCAAATGGGTCGGATGAAATCTGAAAAGCATTGAAAAAATTCATTACTTTATGTTATATTAGGTGATAACGTGCGGTGATTCAGTGGCATGTGTCTTTGTCTGTCAAGACTGGAATCTCGGGGCTCCCGAGGCGAGCGAAGGATATTATTATTTGCAACTAGCTGTGCCCCGCGGTTTCACCCGCAGCGCCCCCGTTCCCGTGGGAATTTTGAGATTTTTATTCCCTATTTTTCTTATATAAAAACCTTGTCCTGACAATAAGGAACACATTAAAAAAAGAATCATCCAATTTGGTGCAGTCGTTCTGAAGTTATGCGCTTACCAACACATTTTGCGATTCGTTTTTATATTATAGAAGATTCGCATTTCAAACATGGCTCGGGTTTGAGATCACCAATGCGCAGTAGGCATGTGTGGTGATTAAGCTTAATCCTCCTTAAAGTACTGATATTCTCAAAGATTTGAGAAACTTTTGCTAAGTTGTGTGTGTTGTTATAGACCAAAACTTTATTTCAATATTATGTCGGTAAAAAATCGAACATACCAGAAAACGGTGCTGGGGATGCCAGTCTTATGAGACCAATATCGTTCTTTCCTTGTTTGGTGCTCTTTGCGTACTGTGGATGCGGTATTGTTTGTTCTATGTCTATAGTGACGACTCCATCAGTGCAGTCCTTGCCCTGGTTAGGACCTAGTGTTTGACAATCGGGCCCGTCGTTGGAAGTGTCGTATTCGCCGAGTCTAACGTATTTTCTGGAAGAGAAACAGTAGATTATTTATCGGAAAAAGTGGTCTGGGAAGCATTTTAGGATTTACCAAATCGCAATAGTGTGTAGCTGACTTAAACTGACAGGCGGAACCAACTTGCCCACTCCAAATTAGTTAGTGCTCAAAGATTTTGGTTATTCAAATTCTAGAATCATTCAGCCAGTTGTAGATCGTGAATAAAGAGTTCTAAAGAAACAATTATACGGCATGCATGCAGGCTCAAAAGGAGTATGCGTAACTACAGGCACTTTCTTGTCTGTGTCCAGATATGTAAAGTATAACTTACGGTGTTCCATAACCAAGAATAGCGCCAGTGAGACAATGCGCCGCCGTCATGACATAACGGGTGCTGATCAAGCTTCCACCGCACAGGGTCCTTACTTTGTTGTCCTTGACGTACTCAATCAGGGCTAACCATGGGTACATGTCTACTGTTGTCGCGTTACCACCTGGAATAAGATAGATGGTTTGTATTAGTAAATTGTATAAAAAAACTTCTTGTATTAACGTCTCACGTTCTCACGAAGAAGAACTAAAAAGATTGCTTTAGTAGAATGTTCAAGTTTATAGTCACCAAACGACAAGCTGTCATTGGTGGAGTGCTTTAGCCTTTTCCCGGGTTTGGGAATCAGAAGTAAACCTTTTAAATATAGTTCGTCTAATCCACCTTACTCATTTCGCTAAGCAGTGGAATGCTAAACTTGTGATACAGATATCTCTGACGTTTATGACCAGATTGGTTCCATATCCACCGATTTAAATAAATCTCATTAAACCCATTTTTTTAATCTAAAAACTAACCAGTGATTTTGTTGCCCACAACGCTGTCGACTCCGCAGCATTCGGTGCTGGCTGCGGGTGGGAAGGCCGTGAGAGTAGCGGCGCAGTTATCGTCGGCTGCTCTGGTGTGCTGGGGATCGGCGCAGCACACGCTGCGCGGGTCGGGGCCTTTGCAGCTGCGAATGAGAAAGGAAGGATTGAGAAATGAAGCACATAAGCTAGGAGATGATGTCGAAAAGCATATGATGGCCAAGCGTTCTTATGCCACCGTGGGGATTCTACTTAGCCTGTTCCTATATACAATCGAATCTGGATTTCAATCGAGTTTCGGCGTTTCGTTCATTTCATTTGGGATTTAAAGACTACACTTGTATAAGTGTAGTCAGCTTCATTTGAAATATCATGTCACTGGAACGTCGGGGCAAGTGGGTGACTAGGAAATATAACCCGGAAGTATGTCGAAGGTTGCTTAATATCGTAATATCTTCGGGGATGTAACATTGCTATGCAGCAGGACATTACTTTTACAGGACATTGCTTATACTTTTAATATTTCCCTATAAATGGGATTGTATTGTAATATATCAATACTCTATTTCTATCCGACTCAAGTTTCGAAGATCACCCTGTTCGTAGCACCAAAAACACAATGTTACTATGTTGGTAAGTATTATTAATTAAACTTGTTCACAAGCAATGAGCAATGATATCATGACCTCTAAGAGAAACCAGTTTCGGCTGCAATGATGAGATGTGACATTGTAAATTGTATTACGAGTTATATTATGATGCCTACTATTTTGAGTTGGAACTGTTTTTCTGTATTGGGTATTTGACCCCTCTCTGTTCAATAGGACTGGTTTGACGGCAATCGAACAATTATTTTCTTGTTACACGTAATGAGTTATTTTTGTTTTGCGTTGTATCGGACAGTTGTATTCCAGTCTTATCCAGTTCTTAGATATGTCCCTCAATATCTGACTTACAAACATGCAAACATATAGATCAATTTTAATTCACCCTTAATACTTACATAGAGTTGACAATATAGTTCTTGCTAGCTTGCGGTACGTTTGCTGTCTGCAGCATAGAGAGTAGATGAGGACATTGGTACAAGCCCACACATCTACCAGGCTTGCCTTCTGGAGTGTAGCAAGGCGTTGGACAGCATACCTGGAATGTTCAAGTTTTTTGTTAGGCTTATAGTGTTTTATTTGTAAACGAACCGTCATTGGAGATCCTACTTATATTAAAATTCCCGCAGGAACGGGTACAACGCGGGTAACATAGCGGGGCGTGGCTAGTACGAGTATATATATAAATGTGAAAAGTGAACAAGGTAAAACTCTAGAGTGAGAGTTATCAAATCGGTTAGTGGTCAATTCTGATGTCGGAAGTTTTAAGAGCTTAATAAAATAAGTGATGGCTTCAAGTCTTACCTTCGGAGTCTTTTCATCATAACCACACTTGGAGTTCTTTAGCATATCAGTCTCTTGTTGCGTTCTATCTGGCTTATTGACCAGGTCCAGCATAGAAGGACACTGGTATAAGTTCAGGCAATGCACTCGTTTGCCGTCTCGGAACGTAGGACATTCTGGAATCAATCGTTTTTTATTTAGTTCAGGGAAGGCAAGATGGATGACTGACTAAGAGTCTTATTTATAAACGCTTACTACTACTACTACTACTTACTAAATGGTTCGTCCCTTTCTGACATACGCTATTTTCCAAGGAGCAAAAGAGACAAAACACTCACTAACAGTGTTTAGTTAGAGAGCGTTTATGAATTAGGCAGTAAGTGTCTAAGTAAGTTTGTGTGGGAAATTGACTATAGAAATAAAACCATGTTATATTCCATCCTAACTGTACTGATATCTTCAGTGAGATGAAAGGCCTTTGCCCAGCAGTGGGACATTATAGGCTAATACTACCTATACTTTACGATACTTTATATTCCATCCATCGTACGGTAACGGTCCTTCATCTGACTGAAGATATCAAGTACAGTGAGGAGTTTAAACGCTGGGTAATTAGTATATTTGAAAAAGTATTTCATAACCGACTAAGATTGATGCTTCCAAATATACAGGAAAACTCACTACCTTTAACTGAAGCATTTGGAAACGCGCCCTGTTTCCGTTGAAGTGGAGCGGCACTGAATCGACCAATCAAAACGCATTGATAATATCAAACAGCCTTTTTAACAGCCTCCGTGGTCTAGTGGTTTGAGCGCTCGGCTCACGATCCGGAGGTTCCGGGTTCGATTCCCGGTGGGGATATCTCACAAAAATCACTTTGTGAGACTGTCCTCAGTTTGGTTAGGGCATTGCAGGCTGAATCACCTGATTGCCCGAAAAGTAAGATGATTCCGTGCTTCGGAGGGCACGTTAAGCCGTCGGTCCCGGTTACTTTCTATGGATAGTAGTCGTTACATGAGCCATGTCAGAGGCCTTAGGCGGCTCAATAACTCTGACACCAGGATTGGTCAGGTTGACCATCCACTCGATAAGAAGAATATCAAACAACGCATTGAAATTGTCAAAATCTTTTCGTTATGCGTTTTGGTCGATTGAGCTCCGTACAGTTCGTTGAGCCCGTTCCCGTAGGAATTTTCGAAAATCCTTTCTTAGTGTGCACTTACGTCACTTGAAGAACCTTCCTGCCAAATTTCATGTTTCTAGGTGTAGCGGTTGAGGTTGTGCGACGTGCGTTGATTATCAGTCAGTCAGTCAGTCTTGCTCACATACCATTACCTATTTGTCTTTTAGTAAGTTTTTTTTTAGTTTCTGGCCATTACCTTGAAATACAGGTTCTATCAATAATAACACCTTGTCTTAACCTAACCAAACCCTCGTCACAGAATATTTTCAAAAAAAGTTCATCCAAATTAATGTTTGACTTTTCGATGAGACTCATTTAGTTTTGCTTCGAGTTTTCCTCTTAGGTATTAATGTTTTTAATGTAGCTTAAAAAAATATTTATGTTTAAAATGGAATGTTGCTTGATAACCTCTATCGACCTAACCATTTTGTGCTCTATTTTGATTCGTTTAATCTGCTTTCGATGTGAATATTTAATCTTGAAGACAATGGTTCGCAAATATCAAGAAAAGTAAAGTAGCCTGTAAATACCTCTCGTCAAATCAAATTCAAATTCAAATCAATTTATTGCAGAAATGTAGTTACATAGATGTTATAATACAAATAATTATGGACACATACATTCTACCACAACGATGGCATGCAATATTTTAAATCACAATCACATTAATATTCCAGCTCGTACATTTACAAGATAATTTACTACATCAGTACAATATAATTTCAAATTTATAATAAAGGAGGTCTAATTTAAACAGATACATCAATGTCATGGTAAAAAAAAAAAAATAATTAAAAGTCATTATTGCGATTATACATGTCAGGTTATGAATTTTTTAGTGTCAGGTATTCTTTTATGTCATAAAAACCGTCTCACCGAAGATGTCGGTATATCCAGTATCCTTTCTTTATTCTTTACCTAATATTGCCCTGCAGTTTTAACGTTTGTGCTCGTTCCCGTGGGAATATTGGGATGAAAAGAAACTCACAACTTTTCTCTAAGAATGTATTTTTCAAATCTGGGCCCAGGGATGACAGTTATGTCATGTTTGTAGTAATCTGAGAGAATAACGAAAGTATCTATATCATTGTGTTTAGGCATTCCGTCATTCATATCGAGTAGGTTAGTGGCCAACCCTGATGTCGGGAGTTTAGACCGCCTCAAGGCCTCCGACATAGTCTGACGATTGTAACCACTGGGACCGATTGCTTAACGTGTCCTCCGAAGTACGGTAGCGCTCAAATAGAATTACGTTTAGGTCTGTTTAGGCATTAAATCTTCGATCAATAATACACAACTAGATATCGGGTCACGTACAAAATCAAAGCTAAATACTGTCCGCGTGGATGACGTGTCACAGCTTATTTTGTTTACTACCGAACTGAAAAAAAGTTTTAAAACAGTTCGAAGTTCAACCTAATTACAACCATGACACCTAGCAATAAAGTAGAAAATCTTATGAATAAAATAAGTGAGAATAACGCCTCACTTTTCAATGAGGCGTTATTCACCGAGACGTATTTTTTGCGCCGACCCGACATCTAGTTGTGTATTGTTGATCGAAGCATTAAATTGATTTAATTATTTAAATTGAATCACAAGTCTTCAGAAAAGTCAAGTTTCCTTATATTTTTCCTCAAACTCAAGTTATAAAACACATGTTCTGAAACAACACTCGGCAATTGGCCAAGAGTTTATTGATCTCATATACGTAGTACATATTTACCTAAGTCCTCTTTGCACAGTTAAAAAATAAAGGTACCGCGTCTTTCTGTATATTCATGCTAATCTCAAATACAACTGAATCGATTTTCATGTGAGTTGCACCAATAGATAGATCAATTCAAGTGGAAGGTTTTTATATAAGTTTTATCCCGAATTTCTTACGGGAACCTCCCATAATTATCACCGAAGTGAAGCGAGAATGGGGGGGGGGGGTCGCTAGTAAAGTAAAGTATTACCCTGTAATGTCTTACTGCTGGGCAATCTTACTGAAGCGCTACTGTGCTTCGGAGGGCACGTTAAATTGTCGGTCCCGGTTGTTTCAATTGTTAGTCCATGTCGGAGAGGCCTTTGTGCGGTCTAAAAACTCCGATACCAAGGTTGACCACTAACCTACTCAAACTTACTTACGTATCTTACTGAAGGTATCAGTACAGTGAAGAGTACGAGTATTCAATAATTGGTGGTTATAACCACTTCCCATGTAATTTTATATGAGTCATGTTTATGTTACGTTTGTACTTAATAAAGTTGAAAAAGTAACAATTGTGAGACGATAATGTACTCAGATTGTAGGTATCTTAGACTTTCCTTATGGCTATGAACTATTAATTAATGTCTTATGTGGAGGGTTCTCCAGAATCACTATATTTCTTAAGAGCCCACTGAAAGCCTAAAACGTCTTGCTCAACTGACGACAACATTGCCAATTGACAAGACCGTTGGCACAGTGGCAGTGAGAGCGCTTACTGTGTCGGGGGTTGCGGGTTCGATCCCCGCCCGGAGTCAACAATATGTGAAGACATAGTTGTTGGTGACGACGTCTGGGTGTCAATTATATATTCTTATAAAGTATTTGTGTGTAGTAGTATCAGTTAGTTAGATTCCATAACACAAGCTTAGAGCTTAGTTTGGGTCTAATTAACCGTGTGTGAATTTGTCCCAAGTATTTATTTATTTATAACATTTGTGTGGAAATGCATCGGCAAAGCGTTGTTGTTTTACTCACGTTGTGCCCGTTCCCGTAGGAATTTCGGGATAAAACAGTCTATAACCTTCCTATTCAATATAGCTACTAATTACAAAAAGAATTGTTCAATTCGGATTAGTAGTCGAGATTAGCCCGAACATACAAACAAAAATACAAATACCTCTTTATATATAAGTAGGTATAGCTAGATAAGAACTGAACTTTTATCTATATGAAATGTACAGAAATAATAATAATGTGCCATTAGATAACCTAGCATTTTTGGCCATTTAGATCGTCCGGTTTTCTGTCGATAGTATTATGGGGGAACCTATAGAAGCTTTTTATCCCGATTTTCACTCGGGAACGGGGTGATAACGCCGAATTTGTGGGGATTGATACAAACAACTCTTTCTCTCAAAACCTATTTTGCAGTAATAAAACTTGAGAGGTGTCAAAGGACACCCGGATGGAACGAAGTTTATTTATTATCAACAAAAATAATCGTCGCGACACCACACTGTTCAAAGCGAAATAGAAAGCCGAAACGAAAATATCTAGCTTGCTTTCTATAAGAGAGAGAGAGAGAGAGAGAGAGAGAGAGAGAGAGAGAAACATGCGCGCGCATGTTTCTCTGTCTGTCTCTCTCTGGCGTGCGCAAGTTTCTCTGTCTGTCCCTCTCTGGCCTAAAAAATGTCGTTACCATTTTTTCCGTCTTCATGTCTGTTTGTCCGTTTGTCTGTATGCTTAAATCTTTAAAATTACGCAACGGATTTTGATGTGGTTTTTTGTAATAGGTAGAGTGATTCAAGAGGAAGGTTTTTATGTAAAAAAAATCCCGATATTCCCACGGGAACGGGCACACCGCGGTAAAACCGCGGGGCGCTGCTAGTAAGTAATAAAAGTTTCGAAATTCTCACGAGAACGCGTGCGCTGCGAGTGAAACGGTCCGTCACAGCTAGTGTTAAATAAAAGCGAAGTGTATCCGTAAACGTAGTCTCAATTCAAAACAATTCCAGCTAATTATTATTGATAGTTTGAAAGGAAATCTTTATTAATCGAAGCGATGTGAGGAGGGCAGGTCAATGTATAACGCCAGATCAGTCAGTGCGGTCACCTATGACTCTATGACATTAACTTAATCTGATATCCTAGTGATGTCCTTTACATAACGTTTATCTAATAATTTCCTTGTTTAGACATATATGTAGATAAAACAATACTGTAACGCTCCGATAACCTTAATATGTTATGCATAATAATCTGAACATGCACTGTACTCGTATGTACGAGTATATTTGTAGACTCATGAGGAAAATTATTTACTAGCCGCGCCCCGCGGTGTTACCCGCGTTGTACCCGTTCCCACGGGACTTTCGGGATAAATTGTATCCCATGTGTTATTCTGATGTATAACCTATATTACTGTAAAGTTTCATCCTAATCCGTCCAGTAGTTTTTTCGTGAAAGAGTAACAAACATAAATTTCGTCAATTTTCCAGCCGAAGACGATTGCTCCTGATGAGAAAAAGGTTTAGTAATTGTATTTCATTCTTCAACCTTCAACCTTTTTCCTCTTCAGAAGCAATCGTCTTCGGCTGGAAAATTGACGACATTTAACCACATTTTGTGCTAATCCTAAAAAAATAGATTATACATTTATCCATCCTCGTAAACTTTCGCATTTAAAAACTTAGGATTATGTTACATTGTTAGTAATATAGAATTATACGTATCGTAGTATACTTGATCATAACGTTAGCCTACGTCCTTCTTCACTACATAGTATAAAATAAAGTCGCTACTTTTGTCTGTTTGTTTGTCTGTATGCTTAAATCTTTAAAATTACGCAACGGATTTTGATGCGGTTTTTTGTAATAGGTAGAGTGATTCAAGAGGAAGGTTTATATGTATAAAAATTCCCGAAATTCCCACGGGAACGGGTACAACGCGGGTAAAACCGCGGGGCGCTGCTAGTAAAGGATATAACGTACGCTGTTGTTAAATACAAAGCGTTGTTTCATAACTTAAACAGTCTGTTAAAGTAATTGGCCGGTGAGAAGAAAGCTATCATTTTACATTTTCTTACGTCTAGTTTGTGGACAGTTTACTGGTGTGTGAGCGTAAGCGGAAGCAACCCGCTCTTTCATTCGCCATAACAATATAAAAAGTTGGGATTATTTATTATTATGACAGAAAATCTATACTAATATTATAAAGAGGTAAAATTTGTAACTTTGTTTGTTTGTTTGTATGTTCGAGGTATTAAGGAATTATGGGTCCGATTTGAATAATTCTTTTTGTAATATATAGCCACATTCAACGGGAAGGTCCTACTTTTTATCCCGAAATTACTACAGGAACGGGCACAATGCGGGTAAAACCGCGGGGCGCTGCTAGTTACTGATAAAATGAAATACAAAAATTGGAACCTCAAGTAAATGTTTATAAAGTGTTCATTACAAAAAACTAATTAAATCAGTCGAACTGTTTTTCAGAATACTTTTTTATAAATATTTGAATCATCCATTGTTTCAAAATATCTTGTTTTGCGCACGATATTTTATGTTAGGGGTTTTCCTCAAAAAAAAACATTTGTGTATATATATGTAGTTTGTATTAAAACTTTATGTAATTATTCAGTAAGCGATTGTAGCGTAGTTTGGCTAAGCGATATTAGCTAATTGTGATTGTTAAGGCGAGGATATGTGGCGCTCGGGCAGATCTGAGGTGGTGAGGTGCGGGGCAATCATCGGGGCGCTGCCCGCGCGCCCCGCTACAAAACATCGCACAAAGCGCGCTGAATAAATTAAAATTACCGTTGAAACTTTTTTATTATACCCTTCGATCAACAATGCACAACTAGATGTCGGGTCGGCGCAAAAAATACGTCTCGGTGAATAACGCCTCATTTGAAAAGTGAGGCGTTATTCTCACTTATGTTATTACTTATGTTAGACTAAATTATGATTCAAGTTTGCATTAATTCTCAACAAGCTGGATTTCTGTGCAGACCTTGAATACGGCATTACAAATGATATGTCAAAAGTCCCTATCGATCCCGCTTGTGCGTTGTTTTTAATTCGAGGTCAAAGGTCACAAATTTGCGTTTTTTGCGTATATCTCTGAAACAATGAGAGCTACCGAAAAATGGTTCAAACAAAGTTTGTAGATCGTAAAATTGTCTACAAAAAAGATCTCAACACTTTTTCTTCTACGGTACACAGTTCTCGAATTATGGCTATTTTAAACATAGAAAATACGAATATGCACTCATACGTGGCCATTATAGATATTTGAGTTTTGTGATAAATACAAGAAACAATAAGAGAGTGCAGTTATCTTGTCTCCCTCCAACATCTGCTTCTGCTTATCAACACTTATTTCGTGTGTTCTACCAAGTGCAAGTGTGGCTAGGCAATGATCTAAATCCTGAAGATTGGGGCTGGAAACTGATGAATAATAGTTTGGAGCCAATACAGACTTTACTGTCACCTGCTCCAAAAAATTACTCAATACAATTTTTTGTAATTGCAAAAAAGTAGTTAATTTTAATTAAATTTAAATTTTTAAAAAAATCATCATAAAAATAGTGTCCCATTACATTACTGGGGAAACCATGTTAAAAAAAAGCGCCGTGTACACTACTTCAGAGGTGGGGCGGAAATGTGTGCATATTATATAGTCGAAAATACGATTTTCCTGCGGTCTAAAGTCACGATATCTCGAAAGCGATGCTTTGTAGAAGAAAAGTGTTGAGATCTTTTTTGTAGACAATTTTACGATCTACAAACTTTGTTTGAACCATTTTTCGGTAGCTCTCATTGTTTCAGAGATATACGCAAAAAACACAAATTTGTGACCTTTGACCTCGAATTAAAAACAACGCACAAGCGGGATCGATAGGGACTTTTGACATATCATTTGTAATGACGTATTCAAGGTCTGCACAAAAATCCAGCTTGTGGGAATTAATGCAAACTGGAATGTCTATTTTAACTGGAGTATTTCCTAGTAGTATGTGTAGTATGTAGGTACATTCAATTAGGCAATATGAAGTGTAGGTATTTTTATGACTTAGTACTCGTTTTGTGCATGAGTTGGTTGCACGGGAACAAGTTCAGTTAGTGTTATTGGTATATTATCTGACTGTTTATTCTGACACCTAAAAAAATAAACAAGGCTATAAGTTACTAATTTACTCTTTGAAACTTTACTCTTTGACCAGCTTTGACTATTTATTTTACTTTGAGCTTTGACTATATTTATTAATTTTACATACTTACCTAAACATACCAGCATGTCTTTTTACCTTCCTTTTCCGCTTCCTTGTGCAACAGTTTCTGATTTTATTGATACTTTATTTTACCATGATGTAAACAATAGTCGATTTTATAGATGTGAACTCACGAAGCAGAGCGTCCGGTTCACAACCGTACACTACGAGCTACGCTCGTCGACTGAAGCTAGTAAACAATCTGATGCGATGCCTGCGTTCCATAAAATAAGGTTGAGATTTGTGAAGCAAGACTCAAGTGCGTGAAACATGGCGAGCGAATATTTCGTTTTATTTGAATTCTTTTGCGTTTTTATAGAAATTGGCGGGTCTAATGAAAAATGTGACTGATTTAGAATCTAAGTGAGTATTAGGAAATTGATATTCCAAAAAAAAAACGATGAATATCGCTTCAAATAACGAGATCTAGGACGAGAAAAAAATATTTTTACATAATCTTGTGCATCTTATTTCTACATTATTATAATGAATTTTAAAATTCTACTCGATTTAGTATTTTATTGAGGATATATTCTTTTAATTGGTATTTTTATTTTTTTGATAGAATCTATAGAAGTGTTAATATTTGATCGTCAAAGTAGCGACTATGCGCGTTATTTTCACATATCCTCGCCTTAAGCAACCAGCAGCTATAGGTACTCCTTGAATGGGACCATGTCACTACAACCACAGATTACTAAATAGTACTACGCTACAACTTTGGGCGGTCTTAAACTCGGACACCAGGGTTGGACACTAACCTAATTTATTCGACATTAGCAGCGCCCCGCGGTTTTACCCGCGTTATACCCGTTCCCGTAGGATTTTTGGGATGAAAAATAGCCTAAAACCTTCCCGTAAAATGTGGCTATCTATTACAAAAAGAATTATTCAAATCGGACTGATAAATCCTGAGATTACCTCGAACATACAAACAAACACACTTACAAATACCTCTTTATAATATTACTATAGATGAAAACTAAATGGCATTTGCAATTAAGTTAATATCATCAATACTTAATTAAATTTAATTCCCTTTTAGTTATACATTATTTATTATAATATAAAGTACGGTTTCTCATAAGTAATTAGCATTTATATATTACATTAAAACGGGTTCCTTTAATACAGAACGTTACGTAATCAAATAATTACATTAATGACTATTGTTACTATAAGTCTAGTTAAACCAGTTTTATGATTATAACAAATATACATACGTATTCAAGGTCCCAATGAGATGTGAGATGAGATACTATGTTGGATGTTTAAGGGGCAACAAATGTTGGGGTTAATAAGATGAAGAAGATTAATAAGATTTAACTAGTATTTAAATCTGACTTGTAGTTCTAGAGGTTAGCGCGTTCAAGCTAAACGATAAATAAACTTCACTATATTGATATAACAATATATATATTCGTTAAAATAGAAGATAAAGAAACTTATTTAGGGAATATCTCGTATAAATGGGTTCGTATCGAAAGGACATTTAAGCAGAACGCCCTATTAGCAGATCGTCCTAAAAGCAAAACGGCATATTAGCATAACGTCCTACTAGCAACATGACCTAGTAGCAAAACGGCCTAATATCAAAATGACACCTTAGCTGAATGGCCTAGTACAATTCAATACAAATTATATTTAAACAAATATAAATTCATGAACTTAAATCTTGAATACCAGGTTTTTCCATAATACAAATATTACCTATTTGCAATCAATAATCATCGAATATAATTCTTTTTAAATGAGTCACTTTTTTCAAAAAATCAAATGCAGAAATTTTATTTTCTTGCAGCTTCTGCAATTCATTTTCAAATTTTGATTCGAAAATGAGTTGGTTCTTTCTGCGTGGCTCTCTTTTGAAAAGTGCTCGACGCAATCTAACCTCCTTTTTTTTTACAAAAAAAAAATAACCCTAACTTACCGAATAGTACGTAAAAACAATTTTCTTACTATTCGGTAGGTTAGGGTTATTTTTTTTTGGGAAGAAAATAGAAGGTTCTGGTTGTAAAAATTGAAAAAAAAGTTTTGTTTGATAACTGGTTATGAAACAGGGAAAAAAATCCATATTCATAACTGGTTATGAAATCTTGGTTATGAACGTGGATGAAGCCAACTAGGCTTTGTGTGTGCGCGCAAGTGCTCGGCCTTGAAAAAAATTATCATTTTCTTGTGTACATGACTGTCCATGTCGTTTTGATATTAGGCCGTTTTGCTACTAGGTCATGTTGCTAGTAGGACGTTATGCTAATATGCCGTTTTGCTTTTAGGACGATCTGCTAATAGGGCGTTCTGCTTAAATGTCCTTTCGATACGAACCCGTATAAATTTATCGTGTCGCGGTGTTTGTTGCCAAACACCTCCGAAATGGCTCGACCGATTTTGATTTAATTTTGTGTGCATATCGGGTACTTCGATCAACAATACACAATTATTGTTGTGTATTGTTGATCGAAGATCGGGTAGGTCTGAGAGTCAACATCTATTTTTCATACCTCATAACTTTAATACATTTTTATTTGGCAAAACAACGTGTGCCCGGTCAGCTAGTTTTCTTATAAATCTGTGTAAATAATGGTTAAGTTCCATTAGATTCACAAATAGATCTTGTTTGGCAATGTAAACAAAATCCGTATGTTTACTTAAGGAATTTAAAAGTTAAAGATAGAGGAAAAATGAGTTTGGAAACGTAGCTAAGTAAGTATATAAGGAAAAACTCAAATCTTAAAAAATGCAATGAAATGTATAGATATTGTCGTCACCGGGGAATCCCAGCCCAACTTAAACAGTTTGCAAACATAATCAGGTTTAACAAGTTTGTAAACAAAGCATACACGAACGAAATGTAGGAGAAAAAATATTGTACTCACGTCCTTGCACACTGCAGATGTAAGTTAGGACTAGACTTAAGACAATTGCCAAGGGCGACATGGTTCTATTGTTTATTTAACAATTATAACACTTAGCACTTTGTCACACCACCCGTCCGACCGCTACCGGCACTCGCTTCCAAATGATCTGACAACAGCCAGGCAGTACCGTTTTTTATAACCGCAAAACTTCTTATACCTATAATTTATTCCTGCAATCTGACTCATAAATCTAGCAGAATAAAGTCGAATATCGCTGTGCCACTTACCACCTTTTGCGTTGTAATATTGGTAGGTATAAGCTTTAGTGTTTATGTTGGGGGGTTAGAGTTCAAAATTGATTATTTTATGTACTTTAGTTGATGTTTTTAATGGACTTTATTGTCAGGGATTAAGGTTTAAAGTCGTGGTTCGTTTTAAAGTTAGGAACAGGTTGTTTGAACTTAGTTCTCGTCCCAGGAATGACTACACTGGCACAGACACTGGTTTGGAAAAGCCAATATGCTTTTTTTAATGTTATCAATGTCAACTTTATTATTACAATTTGTGTTATTGTAAACTTATTTTATTAATAACTAGCAGCGCCCCGCGGTTTTATCCGCGTTGTGCCCGTTCCCGTGGGAATTTCGGGAATTTTTTTTACATAAAAACCTTCCTCTTGAATCACTCTACCTATTACAAAAAACCGCATCAAAATCCGTTGCGTAATTTTAAAGATTTAAGCATACAGACAGACAAACAGTGTGACAGACACGAAAAAGAGACGACTTTATTTTATACTATGTAGTGATAATGTTTGATAGTTTTGACTATGTTAACCCTTACGTATGATATCTTCTTATATATAAAATTCTCGTGTCTCAATGATAGTTACCATACTGCTTCGAAACGGCTTGACCGATTTTTATAAAATTTTATATGCATATTCAGTAGGTCTGAGAATCGACTACTATCTATTTTTCATACCTTTTAGTGATAAGGGTGGTCCACCCCTTAATTTTTATATGACAAAGAACGTATGCCGGTCAGCTAGTCTCAAATAAATCTCAATTAATATTAATCATGTTTGAGCTCATCATTTGAGTTCAGTAGTAGTTGAAACATAGACTACAAAGTCCTTCTAAGTTGGTGTCACATATTTTATAAGTAAACCAACAACGCCCCGTGGTTTTAACCGCGTTATGCCCGTTCCCGTAGGAATTTTTATACATTATAAACCTTCCTCTTGAATCACTCTATCTACCGCGGACCGCGTCGAAATCCGTTGCGTAGTTTGAAGATCTAAGCATACATAGACAGACAGCGGAAAGCGACTTTGTTTTATACTATGTAGTAACTAGCCCTAGCCCTACTAGTTTACCCGTATTGTGCCCGTTGCCAAGTGAATTTTGGGATGAACAATCAAACAAAAATAAAAAAAACACAAAAAATCTAATTCTTCAGCTTTATTATGATAAGTATAGTAGTATCTAGGTACTTTGCTTGAACTTAAGAAAACAGTTCTAGATGCAACTAGCTTACAGGTTAAAAAGGAAAGAGAAATTCAAAAAGTACTTTAAGCTCTAATTGTGCTTCTAATCCAGCTATCATATTCAAAAACATTTGAGAACACCCTGGGGATAGGTCTCATACAGGAGATAGGTCCGAACATGGACACTCCCAGTACTTCAAAGGTTCTACCATTTCCGTAAATGAGAGGACCTCCATCGTCAACACTGCAGGAAGTCAATCCTGGTTGAGCGTCGGCGCATAAATGACCAGCGCCTAGCATGAATCTCCTACCTGGAACATTGTAATATTGCCGGCATATCTGGAAACATAAAAAATAAATATTAACTACCTTCCACTGTAATTCTTACTCGTAAATGCATGCAAAAATGTTCTTCCCGTCCAAATATGCAAATATTTATTTTATTCCTGGTCAACAACATGCATGGGTGCACTCGAAAAATAAGTCATTAGTTCCACAAATATGAACATGAAAAAGGGTTTTTGCTTTGCAATAGCATGTCCTTGAAACTTACACCTCTATCCACGTATAACAAGATCTCTGCCTTCTTAATGTTGGTGTAAAGATTAGCCTCCGGCCCTGCGCCCCAACCGGCGGTGAACAGCGGGGGTGAACTGTGCGTTGCATCGCTAGTAGGCAAACAGATCGGCTTGATAAAATCTGAAATATGAACGTCTTGGGTACTAATCCTGTCTTGTGTACATGTCTCTCTCAATACATTGGTCGATTTACTGAGCGGCAAAGGAAAAATCAACTGATGCGATTAGGAAGACGTCTTAAGAACCGGATGGAAAATTCACAGATATTGTTATCCTATTGTATCTTTATCTTTGAACAGAGGAGAATAAATGGAACTGACCATTATAAGGCGCTGCTGATGCCAGTCTTATGAGACCAATATCATTCTGTCCTCTCATCCTGTTAAATTGCGGATGAATTATAACTTGTTCAATCGGTATTATGACGGCTCCGCTATTGCAGTCCATCCCATAACCCATCTGTTCACAATCGGGCCCTTCGTTTGCTGCATCGTAGTCGCCAAGTCTTACGTATGAGCTGGAAGATAAAATGTGCATCATTTCAATGGACTATCGGTACGGGTTATTTCAATCGTCAGATTTTAACCCTTTGAATAACGCAATTTGTGGAATTGCTTGAGATCCGTTTTGCACTGGGGGCTGCCAATTAAAGGGTTAGTGTAAGGTACTTCTATGCACAAAAGGTGACATAACTTACGGTGTCTCCTGACCAGTAATAATTTCAGTGAGACAATGCGCCGCCGTTAATACGTATCGGTTGCTGATCAACGCGCCACCGCAATGGATCCTCACTTTACCGTCCTTGACGTACTCAATCAGTACTGACCATGGGAATTTATCTATCGTTGGCAGGTAACCACCTGCAAATTAAAAGTGACAACATCAGAATAAAATATGACTAGCAGCGCCCTGCGGTTTTACTCGCGTTGTGCCCGTTCGCGTAGGAATTTCGGAACCTATAACCTTCCTGTTGAATGTGGCTATCCATTACAAAAATAATTATTCAAATCGGATTGGTAGTTTCTGAGATTATCGCGATCAATCGACCAAACAAAAAACAAACTACAGCTTTATTATGTTGAGCGTAGATTTAACTTACCAAGGACCTTGGTGCCTACAGCACTGTCGACTCCGCAGCATCCGGAGTTAACTTGGGGTGGAAAAGCTGTGACAGTAGCGGTACAGTTATCATTAGGTCTTGGATTTTGTGAATCACCACAGCATACGCTTCTGGTATCAGGACCTTTACATCTATTTAAGAAAACAAAGACAAGTAAAGGGTTTTTTTATACCGCACACATTCACACATTGTTATTTAGACCCAAATTGAGCTCTAAGCTTGTATTATGGAATCTAAGTAACTGATACTATTACATACACAAATACTTTATATCAATATATTATTGGCATCCTGGCGTCATCGCCACCAATGATGTCTTCAAATATTGTTGACTCCGGGCGGGAATCGAACCCGCAACCTGGCACAGTAAGCGCTCTCATAGGCCACAGTACCAGCGGGTTTGTCAAATAAATTGAAAATCCATTAGGCTAGTAATTAGTCCTGAGAATGGGTTCAAGAGATCATATCGTAAAAAGGCCTTTGAATTAATGTCGATAACAGATATCATTCATAAAGTAGGTTATTAGTAGGTCATTCGAGTAGGTTAGTGGCCAACCCTGGTGTCGGAGTTTTTTAGCCTAAAGGTGCCGACATGGTCTGATGATTGAAACTACCGGGACTGCTTAACGTGCCATCCGAAGCACGGTAGCGCTCAGATAGACGCCACTATCAGCCATCCAAGTAGGGGTCGAGCTTCACGTTGCTTAGCAATCGCAATGAACTAACATTGCTTAGTCAAACTACGACACTCTAACATAACAGAATGTGACACTTACATTGAGTTGACAATGTAGTTCTTATTGACATCCGTTATGTTTCTCAACATGTCCATCAAGTGTGGACATTGGACTATGTTCACACAATCGCCAGGCCTTCCTTCTGGTGTGTAGCAAGGTTCTGTACAGCAAACCTGTAATGTTAATGATGATTTTAGTACAAACTGCAGCTGTGCCTCGTGGTTTCACCCGCAGCGCCCCTGTTCCCGTGGGAATTTCCAGATTTTTATTACTTATTTTCTTATATAAAAATCTTGTCCTGACAATAATCATCCAATTTGGTGCAGTCGTTCTGAAGTTATGCGCGTACAAATGAAGTAGAAAAGCCAGAAAATTAAAAAATCAGAAACGTTCACTTATTCTGTAGCTAGCAAGTAAGTTTAAGAGTAGCGTAGTGGCCAACCCTGATGTCGGAGTTTTTAGACCGGGACCGACATTTTAACGTGCCCTCCGAAGCACTGTAGCGCAGATATACTATCGACCACCCAAGGAGAAGCCGAGCTGTACGTTGCTCAACAATCGCAATGAGCTAAAATCGCTTACTCAAACAAAATTTACTTTCTGCAAACACACAAAGTTGATTCAAAGCTCTTACTTTCGGAGTGCTTCCGTCTACGCCACACCGTGAGTTCTTCAACAGGTCCGTCTCTTGCTGTGACTTCTCAGTCTTGTTAACCAGCTCCAGCATCGACGGACACTGGTACAAACTCTTGCATTGCAATCTCATACCGTCTCGTGAAACAGGACATTCTAGTAAAGTAAAGTAAAGTAAAGTATTAGCCTGTAATGTCCCACTGCTAAGAAGGCCTCACATCTTACCGAAGATCAGTACAGTGAGGATGATTAGGCGTTATCACCACGCTTGCCTAATGCGGGTTGGTTAGAAAACATAAAGTTACTCGAAATGAGATTATGTAACGCGGTAACCTAAGTTGTAATGTTGTGTTCCCTAAAGAATTTTGGGATTAAAGTAGCCTAACACCTTCCACCTGATTGGATCATATTTTCTGAAAGGACAGTGGTAGTTCCAGAGATGGGCGTGTTCAAACAAGAACAAACTCTTTGCTTTGTTATATTTGTATGTGTTACGGCTAATACCCGAAGTGCGGCTACACCTAGTTTTAGCCGGTTAGAACTAGGTGCATATATAAAAAAAAATAACCCTAACCTACCGAATTACTTACTATTCGGTAGGTTAGGGTTATTTTTTTTCATGTTTAAACTCTCTCTTTTCATTAAAATGACATACGGCTAATACCCGAAGTGCGGCTACACCTAGTTTTAGCCGGTTAGAACTAGGTGTAGCCGCACTTCGGGTATTAGCCGTAACATATGCATGGACTTGCTCTGAAGTTTCGTTTGCCTGCCATCCGTTCTTAATGAGACAAGAAGTACATTTTAAAACCCGCCTCAAAGTATTTAACACAGTACTTACGTGCTCCTACATTGCAGACATAAGTTAGAAAGAGACTTATCAAAATAATTGCTGAATTGTATATCATTTTTTAAATTTAACTTTGGTTTTGAACTAACATCAACATGCTTGGGTCCCCAACAACTTAAACTGAGTAAAATAACAAGATGCGTCGTCTTATATCTAGATCGCATGTTATTTTTATTCCTTACTAGCAGCGCCCCGCGGTTTTACCCGCGTTGTGCCCGTTCCCGTGGGAATTTCGGGATTTTTTTTACATAAAAACCTTCCTCTTGAATCACTCTACCTATTACAAAAAACCGCATCAAAATCCGTTGCGTAATTTTAAAGATTTAAGCATACAGACAGACAAACAGTGTGACAGACACGAAAAAGAGACGACTTTATTTTATACTATGTAGTGACTATGTAGTGATTAATTGGGTAGGTATAGAAGATACGCTATGAAATATAGGTATAGATTATTATATAGTTTAAAACGCTAAGGAGAAGGGATGAATCAAGATAGAAGCACAAGCAGTCCAGTTTTAATATTTCACTGAAAAGGGTGGGATCGTGGGGTTTGTTAGTCTTTCCCGAAAAAACTACTGGAAGGATTTGGATGAAACTTGAGGGTTCGATTCCCGCCCGGAGTCAACAATACGTGAAGACATATTCGTTGGCACCGACGTCTGGGTGTCAATTATATATTCTTACTAGCAGCGCCCCGCGGTTTTACCCGCGTTGTGCCCGTTCCCGTGGGAATTTCGGGATTTTTTTTACATAAAAACCTTCCTCTTGAATCACTCTATCACTATTACAAAAAACCGCATCAAAATCCGTTGCGTAATTTTAAAGATTTAATCATACAGACAGCCAAACAGACAGACACGAAAAAGAGACGACTTTATTTTATACTATGTAGTGATAAGGTATATGTAGTAGTATCAGTGAGTAAGATTTCATAATACAAGCTTAGAGCATACTTTCGGTCTAATTAACCGTGTGTGAATTTATCCGCGTACATATTATATTATATTGAAGATTTAATTAGGTGAATTAATCCTTGTTTATGTAAACTTGCTTATCTAAACATGAAGTAATAAAAATATAACACATAGGAAGACGGGAATTTCCAATCTCCAAACACATTCCATTATACACCTTAAGTTAATGTTTTTAAAGATGCATTTAGCGTAGTTAATCTATTTGTTGTTAACCTAATAATATATTACAAACTAACCTAACCTATTATTATATAGTATTATAAGTTTGTTTGGATGTATGTTTTGAAATTGACATTTTGTTACGAAGGCAGTTTTCTTTGCGTTTGTTAAGCAACGTGCAGATTGGATGGGTGGCCTATAGTGAAATTTATATCTGAGCGCTACCGTGCTTCAGAGGGCACGTTAAGCACTCGGTCCCGGTTGTTTCAATCGTTAGACCATGTCGGAAGCCTTTAGGCGGTCTAAAACCTCCGATACCAGGGTTGGCCACCAACCTACTAGAAATGATCATGAACGCAAACGCAGTCGTCAACAAATAAGTGCAATTGCCGGTGACAATTTTTACATAAAATGGCGATATCGTTATTATTCTTTATGATTCACAGTTGAAGCCACGAGTTGGTGCTTGTGTTTATTTCAATGATATCAGTAGCGTTCAAGAGGTCATGTTGTTAAACATCTGTGCAATATGGAATTTACGCTTTCTCTACTACTTTCTTTATCAATCTTTATGTTAAGTAGGGGTAGGTTATTGGGATCAGCCATTAATTAGGATGCGTTTCCACGCAAGCAGAACGGAGTTCAATTAATCAAAATTTGACAAGCCCGTTGGCACAGTGGCAGTGGGATCGCTTACTGTTTCGGGGGTTGCGGGTTCGATTCCCGCCTGGAGTCAACAATATGTGAAGACATAGTTGTTGGCGACGACGTCTGGGTGTCAATTATATATTCTTACAAGCTGTCCCGCGCGGTGGTTCCCCGACCCAATAGATGTCGCTAGTGTGAATCTAAACAATCAAGGGTGCCACCCAAATGCATAAGTACAAAAAAATAATCGAAACGGTCGATCCGTTTAGGAGTTCAGTTACAAGTTACAACGAAAAGTGGCATAAAGTATTTGTGTTGGTATGTATATGTAGAAGTATCAGTGAGTTAGATTCCATAACTCAAGCTTAGAGCTAACTTTGGGTGTAATTAACCGTGTGTGAGTTTGTCCGGGTATACGCTACTCACATTACAAAAATAATTATTCGTATCGGATTAATATTAACATGATCAAACATATAAAAAAACTAACTCTTCAGCTTTATTATACAGCTGTATTAGTATTTAATAATGCATTTATTATGAATATAATCCCAATAATTTATTATACGTATCTTTATTTTCCATGAATTCTGCTTCACTACTCGTACATAGTATAAAATAAAGTCGTCTCTTTTTCGTGTCTGTCACACTGTTTGTCTGTCTGTATGCTTAAATCATTAAAATTACGCAACGGATTTTGATGCGGTTTTTTGTAATAGGTAGAGTGATTCAAGAGGAAGGTTTTTATGTAAAAAAATTCCCGAAATTCCCACGGGAACGGGCACAACGCGGGTAAAACCGCGGGGCGCTGCTAGTAATATTATAAAAAATGCGAAATTTTGTGAGGATGCATGAATGTATGTTCGCATGTACGAGTATGTTTGTTACTCTTTTACGCAAAAATTAATAAACGGATTTGGATGAAACTTTACAGAAATATAAGTTACACATCAGAGCAACACATGGGATACATTTTATCCTGAAATTCCCGCGAGACAACGCGGGTGAAACCGCGGGGCGCAGTAGAATAATTTATTATGAAGATAATCCCAAGAAATTATTAAGTATCTTTAGTGTCCATGAATCATTATCATTTGAATTTTCGGTCAACTTGTCGACTGTTGTTTGAATATCAGATAGTACATATGTATTGCATTATAATTTATTCATATTAAATATTTTATCATTATGTTGTTATTAAATAACTATTTGATAAAGCTTATTTATTGTTGTGTCAGACAGAAAGACAAGTTTTAAGACTTTGTAGTCTCTCTCTCTCTCTCTCTCTCTCTCTCTCTCTCTCTCTCTTTTTGTAGGCTATTTTGTTTGATGAGAAACAAGAGGCAATAGATTAATTTTGTATAGAACCTGTTCCATGCGGTTTTACTTGTGGCTACCCGCATCCCGAATGTATTTCGGGATAAAAAGGAACTTACGTCCACTAGGGCCAACTATACCACTTTTAAGCAAAATCGGAACAATGGGTTAGGCCTGAAATCATGATAGAGAAACAGTTACTTTTGCATTTATTATATGAGTAACCAATAATTTTAACTACCATTTTGTAGAGATAAAATTTACGAATTTAGAATCGATAGCACAAGGATTCTTTATTTGATTTAGCGCCTAAACATTGCATCGTTTTAAATTGTGTTCTATTTATTGCATTATAAAATACAATATTGAATGAACACCTTTTGTTTCCTAAATATATTTAGGTACTAGATAGATTCTTGTGCAATCTTCGAAAGAAGCGCACATTGACCTCTTTCTTCATCACAATCTATATCTAATTTTATATTTTCTGTTATTTTCAGGAGCAACAAAAGAGATCGGCACAGCATTGACAAGGGTGTGCCTCCGACACCGAGCCATCGAGTCCAGAATGAAGACCTTCATCAGGTTAGTAGAATGCCAGGGGGACCCTGCATCACACTGCAAAGCAAAGACCTCACATTTCACCGAAGATATCAGTACAGTGAGGATTAGGCTTAATCACCACGCTTGCCTACTGCGTATTGGTGATCTCAAACCCGAGCCATGTTTGGAAAGTAGGAAACATGTTTGCAAGGCAAAGGCATCTCATTTCACTGTAGATTTTGACAAGCCCGTTGGCACAGTGGCAGTGAGAGCGCTTACTGTGTCGGGGGTTGCGGGTTCGATTCCCGCCCGGAGTCAACAATATGTGAAGACATAGTTGTTGGCGACGACGTCTGGGTGTCAATTATAGTCCATCGAAAAGTTACATTTGGGGTTGCGTTTTTTAGAGGACGCAATTTTATATTTTTGATGTGTAGGGGGGGTCAGTTTAAAGCTAAAAACAAGTTTGTGGGGTCGCCACCCTTGTCCCACGGCCGCCATCTTGAAAATAGGGGTTGAAATGGTTTTTACGATATATCTCTTAAACTATTTTTTTTTTTTAAAACATTGTTAAAAGTTTTGTTGCAAATTAAATTATCTACAACTTTGGTCCAGTAACTTTTTGTCGTAGAACTATAAATAGAAAAGTTATAAGCGAAAATGTTCAGAAATTCGAAAAGTAAAAATAAAAGACATAAGGGACATTACAGCTGCTGCTGATCCTAATACCGATCTATCGAAGGTCGTAGTTCGATTAGGTGGGTTCCATTTGCTCATATAGGTGCGATTGGATATATCATGTCTGGTAGTGGACTCGAGGATATCTTCAAATTAATTTATGCTGAGAACTGTGTACAGCACATAATGTCTGGACATGCTTATGGTAGGGCTGTACGTGCTCATTTATAGTACTATTATCATGCAGAAAATCTCATTCTTCTTCTGTAAATTCTATTGAATCCATAACTATTTTTGTTACTGATAAATGCACTAGCAAATAAGCACATACAGCCCTACCATAAGCATGTACAGCCCTACCATAAGCATGACATTATGTGCTGTACACAGTTCTCAGTATAACTTAATTTGAAGATATCCTCGAGTCCACTACCAGACATGATATATCCAATCGCAAAAATAAAATTGCGTCCTCTAAAAAACGCAAGGTTAGGCCTAAAAAATGTAACATTTCGATGGACTATTATATATTCTTACAAAGTATTTGTGTACATATATGTACTAGTATCAGTTAGTTAGATTGCATATTACAAGCTTAGAGCTTAGTTTGGGTCTAATTAACCGTGAGTGAATTTGTCCGGGTGAATTTATTTATTTATTTATTTATTTATAGATTAGTACTGTAGCGCTCGTGCCGTAGTTTGAATAAGCGATGTTAACCGATCACTACTCTTCTTGTATCGGAGGATGATAGTAGCATTTCTTCTTGATTGCTTCCTGGTATTTATTGATTCTTCTTGATTGCTTTTAGTATTAGAACTTCCCTGTGTCCAGATAGTTAGTTAGTATAATTATGATCTTTAATTAACAATATCAATAAATATAATCACTCCTTTATTTACAATCATCCAGCTTTATTGCCTCGCCAACAATGATTATGTCAATCATTTCAAAACTGGTTGTAATTAAATTACCTGTACTGTAATATCATCACTGCATAGTATAAGTCGCTTTCCGCTGTCTGTCTGTATGTCCCTATGTATGCTTAGATCTTTAAAACTACGCAACGGATTTTGACGCGGTCTTTTTAAATAGATAGAGTGATTCAAGAGGAAGGTTTATATGTATAAATACGGGCACAACGCGGGTAAAACCGCAGGGCGCTGCTAGTCTATAATAATATGATGTTTCATTGTAAGCGTTCATCTATTTATTGTGCTTAATTTGTCTTGTGTGCGCTGTATTTATTATAAAAATGATATGTATATGAATAAATGATACATGATATTTCCTTGAGGTAAATCTTGGAAATACTTTACCTAGAACCTGGCGCGGGCTATCCAGATTCTTGTTCAAGTAATTTGTAATGTAGATGATATTATGATGGAGAATCTGTCATCGATATTGTAAAGATCGATTTTCCTGATCTACATAGGTACTCGGTTGGCCACCGACTACTAGCGAATGAACAGTTTGGTGTTTTGTTTGCTTCTTCTTCTTCATCGAGTGGATGGTCAACCTGACCAATCCTGGTGTCAGAGTTATTGAGCCGCCAAAGGCCTCTGACATGGCTCATGTAACGACTACTTTGTCTGCTTGAATGGGCTAATCTGAGGAACTACCGGTACTATGTAAATAATTATTTTGTGTACGGTTTTTTGCACTAGCCTGCCAAGACAGAGGTCCAGGGTTTAATTACCAGGTCGAAAGAAAACATGATTCCTTCTTTTCAAACATGGCTCGTGTACGAGATCACCAACACGCAGTAGGCAAGCGTGGTGATAACTCCTAATCTTCACTGTTCTGATATTTTCGGTGAGACAAGAGACCTTTGCCCAGCAGTGGGACATTAAAGGCTAATATCTACCTACGGTTGACTTGTTTATATGGTCTGAATCACTACATAGTATAACACAAAGTCGCTTTCCGCTGTCTGTCTATCGCTATGTATGCTTAGATCTTTAAAACTACGCAACGGATTTTGACGCGGTTTTTTAAATAGATAGTGTGATTCAAGAGGTAGGTTTATATGTATAAAAATTCCTGACATTCCCACGGGAACGGGCACAAAGCGGGTAAAACCGCGGGGTGCTGTTACTGATATCTCTAAATGTTTCGCGAAATCAGATTTGTTCCAATTGTAAGCATTTTCCTAGAACTCCCCTAACTGTCTAACAATATTAATTTCCGAATTTATATATGTAATTCCAGCGTCCTTATGGACACGTTGATAACTCCCCTATCGGAACGCGCGGACGAGTGGCGGCGGGGCGGCTGCGCGACCGGCGCGTTGAGTCGCGAACACGCGCGGGAGTGCAAGCGGGCGCGCACCGAGCTCAGGCGACGCGTTGCCGACGCGCAGCGGCAAGTGAGGAAGGCGAGGCGGCAACCGAGCGACGTGAAGCGACGCGCGGATGTCTCTATGCAGGTAAAATATTCATCCTACTAATATTATAAATGCGAAAGTTAATGAGGATGTATATGTGTATCTATGCTTTTTACTCTTTCACGCAAAAACAACTGAACGGATTTGGATGAAACTTTACAGTAATATAGGTTATCCATGGGATACATTTAATCCCGAAATTCCCGTGGGAACGGGTACAACGAGCGTTACACCGTGAGGCGGCTAGTATCCCATAAATAACTGTTGAACTTCTGTCTTATTGCAGGATGTACAGGAACGCAAGCAGCAGTTGGAAGAAATGGAGGAGAAGGCGGTGAAGGCCGCGCTCATCGAGGAGCGGAGCCGCTTCTGTCACTTCGTATCCCTTCTGAACCCGGTTGTGGTGAGCAATTATCACACTATGAGTGTATACTAAATTTTTTCTTGACTATCCCAAAATGTGGACCAATGTCGTCAATTTTTCCAGCCGAGGATGACCACTCCTGAAGAGGAAAAAGGTTCAGTGATTTTATTTCATTCTTACCCTATCTCAAAACCTTTTTCCTCTTCAGGAGTAGTCGTCTCTGACTGGAAAATTGACGACATTGGTCCACATTTTGAGATATACAAGAAAAAACAGAATTTATATAAGACAGCGTTTCTTAGTAAAATTCTGATTTTGAATTTGGACTTTATGAGAAGGTTACGACTATTTTTGGAAATCAGTTAACAATAAGAGCATTTGCATGCATAGTATGCCGTAAGTATTTTTAAGATTTAATTTTTTCGAAAAACGATCGAGATATGGGGTATGGTAACAAATAACAATCATAAAAAAAAAACATACGAATCCCTTTTGGTCTGATTTTTCAATGCTATCCAAGATAGAGGATTTGTGTCTTCTCTTTCTTTCTCTATTTCCATATGAAGAGCACAGATAGAATATAGAAGAGATATATTCTCAATGACTCGCGTTTTAATTTTAATCAAACAGCAGTGGCGTTTTTTCAGCTTGTTAAAGTTAGTGTTGTGTTTCAGGAGAGTGAAGTCGCAATGTTAGCGGAGGTGGGACACCTGCAGGAAGGAAGCGAACAGCTCATGAGACAGACTACCGAGCCCAGGACACTGCCCGCGGCCAGTCTACAGGTATGAATTATGATACACTCATTTTGATGTAAATAGTCTTGGTTAGCTTCGATAAGTATGCTACCCACATTTTGATAACACGATATGTGACTAATTCGCGAATAAAACATTGAATCTCAACACTCAATCTCACCACTCCCCACCTTAATGTCCAGGCGATAAGTTATATATCTCACCATTCCTCACTTAATCTTGAGGTGATATGTTATGTATCTCACCAGACCCACCATAAACTCCAGGTGATATGATAAATAAGTCACCATTCCCCACTTTAATCTCCATGTCGTATGTTATATCTCACCATTCCCCTCATAATCTCCAGGTGATCTGCGACACGAAGTCGAGCTCGTCGGGCTGGGCGGAGGCGGTGTCGGCGCCGCAGTCGCCGCCGGCGTCGCGCCTCGGCAGCCGCAAGTCCTCGCTCACCTCCATATCTTCTCTCACCAGCCACTGCTCCTCGCATCACGGTGAGTTACACTACAGATTAAGGGTACACCTCTATTTATATCAGGAGTGAAACAATTCATTCATTCATTTCGAGTAGGTTAGTAACCAACCTTGGTGTCGAGTTTTTAGATCGTCTTGAAAATTGAAATAACCGGGACCGACTGCTTAACGTGCCCTCCCAAGCACGGTAGCGCTCAGGACTCTGATGCCTATTCTTCTCTGCTCCTTCCGAATGGGTGGTACGTTCAAAAGAGCCTCTTTGGGGTCGAAACTGAATAAAAATATTTGACTTTGGTAATGTGGTGACGTGGTGTGGTGTGGCGCAGTGTCGGGGTCGACGGTGAGCTGCTCCCCGCTGTCGGACGCGTCGTCGGGCGGCACGCTGCCCGCGCCAAGAGACGAACGCCACTGCCTCTCGCAGGTAACATAACACACTCATATATTATGTCATACGGATTTTGGAAACGCCCTTGGTGTTTTAAATTTTATTTTTTTTGTATATTTTGTAAAGATAAATATAACAATGTTAATATTTTTAAATAGGAAGATATTTTTTAATTAAATTAATATCTCGTTAAGGCTGTCAATGCTTAATGAAATAATATTTCCGGGTAATATGTCAAAGTTTTTTTCTGTTACCGACTTCAAACACCGAAGGCGGAGGTTATACTTTTTTAGCAGTTTTTTTGAATATATTTTTTACGGTTCAATATTTCTCCCCATATTTTTTTGTTTTTTTTCCCTATTTTTTTTTTATTTTTTTCGTATATGTTTGTCGTTGTTTGCCCTGAAGTCGTCCCGGCTGGTGAGCGTGTGCAGCGCGGACTCAGGCTTCCGCTCGCAGGACGCGCTCCAGAGACCCTCGCTCTACGTTGATAATGTAATTTACGTTTTAGTTTTTTGTTTTTTTTTTTAACCTTTTTTAGTTTCTTATTACTAATTTTTTTTTGTTTTTTTTTCTAACCATTTTTATTTTTGTATTACTAACCTTTTTTTATTACCAAACCTTTTTTTATTTACCTTTAACCTTTTTTACGTACCTTTTTAAGTTTTGATTAACCCTTAGCTTGTATTTAATTAACCTATGTTATTTTTTATATTTGTTATTTTTTCATTTATAAAGCAATACCCAACAATGATAAGGTGTATCGTTAATATTTTCCCTTCTCTGTTACAAAGAGGTATTTTATAATTGTAATCTAAAAGACATTGGTAGCCATTTATTTTAGCGTACGGCTTTGGTTTGGGAATAACTCGTATGTGGGGTACAATACAATGCAAATGAATTCCTTTTTCATAATTTATTAATGTTATCACATCGTATATGTATACATGGTGGTATGCTGGTGAATTCTCTTGAAATTCTTGATGTATCATTTGGTATACTGCACCCCCCAGGGTTCTGACAACCAGAGCGTGAGCAGCGAATGTGCCACACCCGCGCTCGAGGACTTGGACGACTCTGAGAGGGCTGGGAATGCTGGTAAATATACTACATACTAGATTTGAATTGAAAATACGTTTACCGTTTACTTTACTTCTATTTTACATTTTTATCTGACGTTTCGGCCCCTTTACAGGAACCTGTGATTACCAACTGTGATACCTTTTTGGATAGCCTAAAAAACAAGGAAGTTTTATGTGTTATTTGCAAGCTTGGTGTCATAGTGTTTTTTTAAGAAAAAATAAGATCTTTGGCTCTAAAAGTTAAAAAATAAAATTTATAAAAAAAACTTTATCAGTCATATCTTTTTCATAGCAAGTATTTTTGAATGTTTTATTACTTCTTAAGCTTTATCACTGATTACCATACAAATAAACAAATAAAGACCTAACATTGAATATTCCCATTTTTAATTATTTTGTTAGAAACCTCTAAATTTGGGTATTTTTCCAAAAACAGCTAAATTCCAAGTATCTTGAAAACCATTAACATTCGGCCATACATTGGGGCGGTTAAATTTGTTGCATATATGCCCCCCTACCTGATCCTGACGGGAATACGTCGAGTTACCAATAGCCCTGTATAAGAGAGACACAGAGTCTTCTGTGACCACCTGTAAACGTAGTATCAATTCAAAATGAGTAGCGAACACTACTCACTTAAGAAACCAGTATACTATTAGTTTAAAAACATATTATCTACACTTCTTATCTTCTTCTATTATCTATAATATGGCTCGGGTTTGAGATCACCAACCCGCAGCAGGCAAGCGTGGTGATTACGAAATCCTTCTCACCGTACTGATATCTTCAGCGAGATGAGAGGCCTTTGTAAAATTAGTATTAGCTCGCAAATTCCCACTGCTGGGCCAAAGACTCTTACGTGAGTTTTAATCTAATTTAACTATTAATTGAAACGTACGTTAATGTCATTATTGTTATTATATTAGTAGCCTCTGTCGTAAGTAAGGTCCCGTTTAAACACATAATAATTTAAATCTTATGTTTAAATATAAGTTCCGGCTAAAGGCGATGACTTATTTTCTTCATTGTTTGTCACAGCGTCGGCGACGTGGCCCGATCTGAAAGACACGGCGCAGTTCGAGCGCGCCGCGTCCGCCATCATGGGGGGCCGCCACACCATCTCTACCGGTACGTCCAGTTAACTATTATTATAAAGACACGGCGCAGTTCGAGCGCGCCGCGTCCGCCATCATGGGGGGCCGCCACACCATCTCTACCGGTACGTCCAGTTAACTATTATTATAAAGACACGGCGCAGTTCGAGCGCGCCGCGTCCGCCATCATGGGGGGCCGCCACACCATCTCTACCGGTACGTCCAGTTAACTATTATTATAAAGACACGGCGCAGTTCGAGCGCGCCGCGTCCGCCATCATGGGGGGCCGCCACACCATCTCTACCGGTACGTCCAGTTAACTATTATTATAAAGACACGGCGCAGTTCGAGCGCGCCGCGTCCGCCATCATGGGGGGCCGCCACACCATCTCTACCGGTACGTCCAGTTAACTATTATTATAAAGACACGGCGCAGTTCGAGCGCGCCGCGTCCGCCATCATGGGGGGCCGCCACACCATCTCTACCGGTACGTCCAGTTAACTATTATTATAAAGACACGGCGCAGTTCGAGCGCGCCGCGTCCGCCATCATGGGGGGCCGCCACACCATCTCTACCGGTACGTCCAGTTAACTATTATTATAAAGACACGGCGCAGTTCGAGCGCGCCGCGTCCGCCATCATGGGGGGCCGCCACACCATCTCTACCGGTACGTCCAGTTAACTATTATTATAAAGACACGGCGCAGTTCGAGCGCGCCGCGTCCGCCATCATGGGGGGCCGCCACACCATCTCTACCGGTACGTCCAGTTAACTATTATTATAAAGACACGGCGCAGTTCGAGCGCGCCGCGTCCGCCATCATGGGGGGCCGCCACACCATCTCTACCGGTACGTCCAGTTAACTATTATTATAAAGACACGGCGCAGTTCGAGCGCGCCGCGTCCGCCATCATGGGGGGCCGCCACACCATCTCTACCGGTACGTCCAGTTAACTATTATTATAAAGACACGGCGCAGTTCGAGCGCGCCGCGTCCGCCATCATGGGGGGCCGCCACACCATCTCTACCGGTACGTCCAGTTAACTATTATTATAAAGACACGGCGCAGTTCGAGCGCGCCGCGTCCGCCATCATGGGGGGCCGCCACACCATCTCTACCGGTACGTCCAGTTAACTATTATTATAAAGACACGGCGCAGTTCGAGCGCGCCGCGTCCGCCATCATGGGGGGCCGCCACACCATCTCTACCGGTACGTCCAGTTAACTATTATTATAAAGACACGGCGCAGTTCGAGCGCGCCGCGTCCGCCATCATGGGGGGCCGCCACACCATCTCTACCGGTACGTCCAGTTAACTATTATTATAAAGACACGGCGCAGTTCGAGCGCGCCGCGTCCGCCATCATGGGGGGCCGCCACACCATCTCTACCGGTACGTCCAGTTAACTATTATTATAAAGACACGGCGCAGTTCGAGCGCGCCGCGTCCGCCATCATGGGGGGCCGCCACACCATCTCTACCGGTACGTCCAGTTAACTATTATTATAAAGACACGGCGCAGTTCGAGCGCGCCGCGTCCGCCATCATGGGGGGCCGCCACACCATCTCTACCGGTACGTCCAGTTAACTATTATTATAAAGACACGGCGCAGTTCGAGCGCGCCGCGTCCGCCATCATGGGGGGCCGCCACACCATCTCTACCGGTACGTCCAGTTAACTATTATTATAAAGACACGGCGCAGTTCGAGCGCGCCGCGTCCGCCATCATGGGGGGCCGCCACACCATCTCTACCGGTACGTCCAGTTAACTATTATTATAAAGACACGGCGCAGTTCGAGCGCGCCGCGTCCGCCATCATGGGGGGCCGCCACACCATCTCTACCGGTACGTCCAGTTAACTATTATTATAAAGACACGGCGCAGTTCGAGCGCGCCGCGTCCGCCATCATGGGGGGCCGCCACACCATCTCTACCGGTACGTCCAGTTAACTATTATTATAAAGACACGGCGCAGTTCGAGCGCGCCGCGTCCGCCATCATGGGGGGCCGCCACACCATCTCTACCGGTACGTCCAGTTAACTATTATTATAAAGACACGGCGCAGTTCGAGCGCGCCGCGTCCGCCATCATGGGGGGCCGCCACACCATCTCTACCGGTACGTCCAGTTAACTATTATTATAAAGACACGGCGCAGTTCGAGCGCGCCGCGTCCGCCATCATGGGGGGCCGCCACACCATCTCTACCGGTACGTCCAGTTAACTATTATTATAAAGACACGGCGCAGTTCGAGCGCGCCGCGTCCGCCATCATGGGGGGCCGCCACACCATCTCTACCGGTACGTCCAGTTAACTATTATTATAAAGACACGGCGCAGTTCGAGCGCGCCGCGTCCGCCATCATGGGGGGCCGCCACACCATCTCTACCGGTACGTCCAGTTAACTATTATTATAAAGACACGGCGCAGTTCGAGCGCGCCGCGTCCGCCATCATGGGGGGCCGCCACACCATCTCTACCGGTACGTCCAGTTAACTATTATTATAAAGACACGGCGCAGTTCGAGCGCGCCGCGTCCGCCATCATGGGGGGCCGCCACACCATCTCTACCGGTACGTCCAGTTAACTATTATTATAAAGACACGGCGCAGTTCGAGCGCGCCGCGTCCGCCATCATGGGGGGCCGCCACACCATCTCTACCGGTACGTCCAGTTAACTATTATTATAAAGACACGGCGCAGTTCGAGCGCGCCGCGTCCGCCATCATGGGGGGCCGCCACACCATCTCTACCGGTACGTCCAGTTAACTATTATTATAAAGACACGGCGCAGTTCGAGCGCGCCGCGTCCGCCATCATGGGGGGCCGCCACACCATCTCTACCGGTACGTCCAGTTAACTATTATTATAAAGACACGGCGCAGTTCGAGCGCGCCGCGTCCGCCATCATGGGGGGCCGCCACACCATCTCTACCGGTACGTCCAGTTAACTATTATTATAAAGACACGGCGCAGTTCGAGCGCGCCGCGTCCGCCATCATGGGGGGCCGCCACACCATCTCTACCGGTACGTCCAGTTAACTATTATTATAAAGACACGGCGCAGTTCGAGCGCGCCGCGTCCGCCATCATGGGGGGCCGCCACACCATCTCTACCGGTACGTCCAGTTAACTATTATTATAAAGACACGGCGCAGTTCGAGCGCGCCGCGTCCGCCATCATGGGGGGCCGCCACACCATCTCTACCGGTACGTCCAGTTAACTATTATTATAAAGACACGGCGCAGTTCGAGCGCGCCGCGTCCGCCATCATGGGGGGCCGCCACACCATCTCTACCGGTACGTCCAGTTAACTATTATTATAAAGACACGGCGCAGTTCGAGCGCGCCGCGTCCGCCATCATGGGGGGCCGCCACACCATCTCTACCGGTACGTCCAGTTAACTATTATTATAAAGACACGGCGCAGTTCGAGCGCGCCGCGTCCGCCATCATGGGGGGCCGCCACACCATCTCTACCGGTACGTCCAGTTAACTATTATTATAAAGACACGGCGCAGTTCGAGCGCGCCGCGTCCGCCATCATGGGGGGCCGCCACACCATCTCTACCGGTACGTCCAGTTAACTATTATTATAAAGACACGGCGCAGTTCGAGCGCGCCGCGTCCGCCATCATGGGGGGCCGCCACACCATCTCTACCGGTACGTCCAGTTAACTATTATTATAAAGACACGGCGCAGTTCGAGCGCGCCGCGTCCGCCATCATGGGGGGCCGCCACACCATCTCTACCGGTACGTCCAGTTAACTATTATTATAAAGACACGGCGCAGTTCGAGCGCGCCGCGTCCGCCATCATGGGGGGCCGCCACACCATCTCTACCGGTACGTCCAGTTAACTATTATTATAAAGACACGGCGCAGTTCGAGCGCGCCGCGTCCGCCATCATGGGGGGCCGCCACACCATCTCTACCGGTACGTCCAGTTAACTATTATTATAAAGACACGGCGCAGTTCGAGCGCGCCGCGTCCGCCATCATGGGGGGCCGCCACACCATCTCTACCGGTACGTCCAGTTAACTATTATTATAAAGACACGGCGCAGTTCGAGCGCGCCGCGTCCGCCATCATGGGGGGCCGCCACACCATCTCTACCGGTACGTCCAGTTAACTATTATTATAAAGACACGGCGCAGTTCGAGCGCGCCGCGTCCGCCATCATGGGGGGCCGCCACACCATCTCTACCGGTACGTCCAGTTAACTATTATTATAAAGACACGGCGCAGTTCGAGCGCGCCGCGTCCGCCATCATGGGGGGCCGCCACACCATCTCTACCGGTACGTCCAGTTAACTATTATTATAAAGACACGGCGCAGTTCGAGCGCGCCGCGTCCGCCATCATGGGGGGCCGCCACACCATCTCTACCGGTACGTCCAGTTAACTATTATTATAAAGACACGGCGCAGTTCGAGCGCGCCGCGTCCGCCATCATGGGGGGCCGCCACACCATCTCTACCGGTACGTCCAGTTAACTATTATTATAAAGACACGGCGCAGTTCGAGCGCGCCGCGTCCGCCATCATGGGGGGCCGCCACACCATCTCTACCGGTACGTCCAGTTAACTATTATTATAAAGACACGGCGCAGTTCGAGCGCGCCGCGTCCGCCATCATGGGGGGCCGCCACACCATCTCTACCGGTACGTCCAGTTAACTATTATTATAAAGACACGGCGCAGTTCGAGCGCGCCGCGTCCGCCATCATGGGGGGCCGCCACACCATCTCTACCGGTACGTCCAGTTAACTATTATTATAAAGACACGGCGCAGTTCGAGCGCGCCGCGTCCGCCATCATGGGGGGCCGCCACACCATCTCTACCGGTACGTCCAGTTAACTATTATTATAAAGACACGGCGCAGTTCGAGCGCGCCGCGTCCGCCATCATGGGGGGCCGCCACACCATCTCTACCGGTACGTCCAGTTAACTATTATTATAAAGACACGGCGCAGTTCGAGCGCGCCGCGTCCGCCATCATGGGGGGCCGCCACACCATCTCTACCGGTACGTCCAGTTAACTATTATTATAAAGACACGGCGCAGTTCGAGCGCGCCGCGTCCGCCATCATGGGGGGCCGCCACACCATCTCTACCGGTACGTCCAGTTAACTATTATTATAAAGACACGGCGCAGTTCGAGCGCGCCGCGTCCGCCATCATGGGGGGCCGCCACACCATCTCTACCGGTACGTCCAGTTAACTATTATTATAAAGACACGGCGCAGTTCGAGCGCGCCGCGTCCGCCATCATGGGGGGCCGCCACACCATCTCTACCGGTACGTCCAGTTAACTATTATTATAAAGACACGGCGCAGTTCGAGCGCGCCGCGTCCGCCATCATGGGGGGCCGCCACACCATCTCTACCGGTACGTCCAGTTAACTATTATTATAAAGACACGGCGCAGTTCGAGCGCGCCGCGTCCGCCATCATGGGGGGCCGCCACACCATCTCTACCGGTACGTCCAGTTAACTATTATTATAAAGACACGGCGCAGTTCGAGCGCGCCGCGTCCGCCATCATGGGGGGCCGCCACACCATCTCTACCGGTACGTCCAGTTAACTATTATTATAAAGACACGGCGCAGTTCGAGCGCGCCGCGTCCGCCATCATGGGGGGCCGCCACACCATCTCTACCGGTACGTCCAGTTAACTATTATTATAAAGACACGGCGCAGTTCGAGCGCGCCGCGTCCGCCATCATGGGGGGCCGCCACACCATCTCTACCGGTACGTCCAGTTAACTATTATTATAAAGACACGGCGCAGTTCGAGCGCGCCGCGTCCGCCATCATGGGGGGCCGCCACACCATCTCTACCGGTACGTCCAGTTAACTATTATTATAAAGACACGGCGCAGTTCGAGCGCGCCGCGTCCGCCATCATGGGGGGCCGCCACACCATCTCTACCGGTACGTCCAGTTAACTATTATTATAAAGACACGGCGCAGTTCGAGCGCGCCGCGTCCGCCATCATGGGGGGCCGCCACACCATCTCTACCGGTACGTCCAGTTAACTATTATTATAAAGACACGGCGCAGTTCGAGCGCGCCGCGTCCGCCATCATGGGGGGCCGCCACACCATCTCTACCGGTACGTCCAGTTAACTATTATTATAAAGACACGGCGCAGTTCGAGCGCGCCGCGTCCGCCATCATGGGGGGCCGCCACACCATCTCTACCGGTACGTCCAGTTAACTATTATTATAAAGACACGGCGCAGTTCGAGCGCGCCGCGTCCGCCATCATGGGGGGCCGCCACACCATCTCTACCGGTACGTCCAGTTAACTATTATTATAAAGACACGGCGCAGTTCGAGCGCGCCGCGTCCGCCATCATGGGGGGCCGCCACACCATCTCTACCGGTACGTCCAGTTAACTATTATTATAAAGACACGGCGCAGTTCGAGCGCGCCGCGTCCGCCATCATGGGGGGCCGCCACACCATCTCTACCGGTACGTCCAGTTAACTATTATTATAAAGACACGGCGCAGTTCGAGCGCGCCGCGTCCGCCATCATGGGGGGCCGCCACACCATCTCTACCGGTACGTCCAGTTAACTATTATTATAAAGACACGGCGCAGTTCGAGCGCGCCGCGTCCGCCATCATGGGGGGCCGCCACACCATCTCTACCGGTACGTCCAGTTAACTATTATTATAAAGACACGGCGCAGTTCGAGCGCGCCGCGTCCGCCATCATGGGGGGCCGCCACACCATCTCTACCGGTACGTCCAGTTAACTATTATTATAAAGACACGGCGCAGTTCGAGCGCGCCGCGTCCGCCATCATGGGGGGCCGCCACACCATCTCTACCGGTACGTCCATTTTATATTTATACTGGCTGCGCCCCGCGGTTTCACCCGCTCTGTATCCGTTCCCGCGGGAATTTCGGGATGAAAAATAGATGTTGTCCGATTCTCAGACCTACCCGATATGCACACAAAATTTCATGAGAATCGGTCGAGCCGTTTCAGAGGAGTTCAATTACGCACAACGTGACACAAGAATTTTATATATTAGATTTTAAGAACCAGTACTATTCATACTTAGCAAGTACTACCTTCTCATTAAAACATGGTATTATGCATGTATATTAATTACTAAAGTACCTTTTTTTTCCAACACAATTTTTTAAATCCTACTAATATTATAAATGCGAAAGTTTGTGAGGATGGATGTATGTAGGTATGTATTTGTTTGTGTATGCGCAAAAACTACTGAATGGATTTTGTTATACATCAGAATAACACATGGCATACATTTTAGCCCGAAATTCCTGCGGGAACGGGTATAACGCGAGTAACACCGCTAGGCGCGGCTATTACAATGTATCACAAGCTACTCTAATCAATAATATTCCTTCATCATATTGTTATGAATTATTCTATATTATTATGTAGTTATTACTTTTACTGTTAGCCTGTATCATCCCACTGTTGGGCAAAGGCATCCCCCCTTTCCCACCACTCTTCTCTATTTGAAGCCTCCAGTTGCCAGTCCCTCTTGCAGGCGTCCAGTTCTTAGTATTAATGTTTATATTACGTTTGTTGCAGGTTACTCTGAGCGCGTGCGGCCGGCTCTGAGCGCGCTCACATTTGATCCTGACAGAGAACAGTCGCACTACGCGCGCCCGCCGCTACCCACTGTACGTATTTTACTTACATTCTAGACACTTTTAAAAAATATAATGTACCCGGTGAATTCGTCCGGGTATATCATACTAATACCAGCTTTCCCGAGCGGTAGTTCCACCCGCGACCCAATAGATGTCGCTAGTGTGAATCTAACCCATACAGGGTGCCACCCAAACGCATGCATAAATTGATACAAATAGGTCCAGCCGCTTAGGAGGACTTCAGTGACATACACACGTACAGCCTACATCTTACTTCCTGTCCTACTAATCCTATCCTATCCTACTAGTCCTACTTCCTACTTCCTATCCTACTAATATTATAAATGCGAAAGTTTGTTAGGATGGATATATGTATGGATGTATGGATGTTTTATGCTCTTTCACGCACAAACTACTGAACAGATTTAGATGAAACTTTACAGTAATATAGGTTATACATCAGAATAACACATGGGATACATTTTATCCCGAAATTCCCGCGGAAACGGGTACAACGTGGGTGAGACCGCGGGGCGCGGCTAGTTGTATATGAATGTGTTGTGTGCAGCGCTGCTCGTCCCTGGAGCGGCCGCCGCCGCCGGCCCGCGGCGACGCCAACACGCCGCACCACGACTTCAAGACGACCAAACCCACCTCGCTGCCGCCGCATCTCACTAAAGGTACGCTCAACATATACCTTGCAACTATTCCAAAAACTTATCTTTACGAAATAAAAAATTAGCCTGTAATATGGGCTGGGCTGGCCACCGCTGGGCAAAGGCCTCTCATCTCCCTGGACATATTAGTACAGTGAGGAGGATAACATTAATACTAATATTAATAAAAAGAATTTTAAAAAAATTATGTTCGGGCTAATCTCAGAAACTCCAACTCAAGATAGCCACATTCAACGGGAAAGTAATAGGCTATTTTTCATCCCGAAATTCCCACGGGTACGGGCACAACGCCAGCAAAACCGCTTTAAGGACGAGACGGACCGAGTTCAGAAAACGGGCTACTATAAAAAAAAATTTAGCCAAAAGTCTTAACGTTACAAGAACAATTTTTTTTTTGTTTTTAATACTACCGTTTCCGAAACACGTTGACTATTAATTTCCTCGATAGAAAAAAAGCACAAAGTTGGGTCATTTATACCTTACTTTGTGAATTTTAGCTGGACTTAACACACTTAGTTTGTAAAACAATTTCAAACGCATATTTCTAAAATTAATTTGATTGATGTAAAATAAACTATGACTCAATACTGCTGGAGTAAAATTTCGATTCAATATTATATTTGTAATTAAAATAAATTTCCAACGAAAGATTCTTGCGAATGAGGCGCAAGATTCTACCACCACAATTTCCGCGCCGTAGGTCCCATAGGTCCATAAGTACTTAAACAAAGTGTACTAATCACGTATATCTAATAACGTTTATCGTTGTGCTCCAGAGATGCCTCAAGCCCTGTACGTGAACATGTCTGAGCTGGCGACCCTGGCGGCGTCGCGCGCGCAGCTCCACAACGAGCAACACCAGCAGGCGCAGCAGGAGAAGGTAAAGAGGGGGGGGGGGGGGAATAGTATTACCTTCCATATTGTGTGTTAGTCTAATGTGAACGCACCGTTAAACTCTAACCATGTGAGGGTACTTCCAACACTTGGAGCGCCTACCCTCGCATCACAGCGGTAACTCCAATGTCTTTAGTTCACCCGCGATCATGAAAGGTGCAATCCCCTCGAAACGTCGGGAAATAAAAAGTAAGTTATTACTTGCTTTATTAACTTTCTAACGCGAAAAAACCCGTGTGAGTACGTTTACTATACCTTCCATATGTTTACTTTGTTACGGCAGGTGCAGCAAGAGAGGGTAGGGGGGATAGTATAAGATATACCTCTATCATAAGTTAGCTTAGTTGGAATCCGGCAGACACTGTGTTAAAAAATACTTGGAGAAAACAAAAAATTGGTCAGAGGTTACACATTTATCTTACTTAGTAATAACTCCTCGGTAGTCTAGTGGTCTGTGCACTCGCCTGCCGAGACTGAGGTTCCGGGTTTAATTCCCGGGTTAAGCGAATGTTTTCTACTTTTCAAACATGGCTCGGGTTTGAGATCAGATCACCAAACCGCATTAGGCAAGCGTGGTGATTACCTACGCCTAATCCTTCTCACTCTACTGATATCTTCAGTCTTTGCCCAGCAGTAGGACATTCCAGGCTTATACTTTACTTAAACTTTACTGTGTAAAAGTTACCAAATAAAACAATCATTATACTTATGATAAAATACAGTATTTATTCCCCACTCGTCTGTCGCCCCGCTAGTCTAGCGCGTGCTGAACACTCTCATATTGGTGTCCTTGTCCAAAATGTAGGGCTTCTCTCTTCTTTGACGTTTCGACCTGAAAAAATAGCTCTGCTTTATAATATAAAAATACTTTTTCAAGTTAAAACCGACATCGAACTATACAAAATAAGAGGGGTGTTATATACCATTTTTGAGATCTGGGAAAAATGAGTTCTCTATTCGTGAGAATATTTTTTTTTGTTGTATTTTTGTTACCATATATTGAGGTACATATTGACACTACAATAATTCGAACTCTGATTTATGCATTTACATGAGCTGTGTTGCGTGCATACCAATTTCCAGTTCAAAAAAGCGGTAGTTCTAAAAAAAAACTGAAAGTCTCTTAAGTTTAAGCAAACACTACTCATTTTGAAATTTCATATATTTTAAAATATTTCTCTCATATATTTCAAAAATCAAATAAAACAAATATTCAAGAGGGGCTCCCATACAACAAACGTGATTTCTTGCCGTTTTTTAAAGTACGGAACCCTCCGTTCGCGAGTCCGCCTCGCACTTGGCCAGGTTTTTTTAACCCCCGACGCAATAAGAGGGGTGCTATAAGTTTGACGTGTCTGTCTGTCTGTGGTATAATAACTCCCGAACGGATGAATCGATTTCAATTTTGATCATATTATTATATCTGTAGAACCTTTGGACCTAGTTCCATATAACTTTGCCCACTGCTCTTCCGATACATTTCGTAGTAACTTACAGTTTCTCCCACTGGAACTTGGAGGCCAGGCTCTCTGACAGCTGGCCTTCCTTCAGTTGTTTCTTGACGACTCGCTCCACCAGGCGGAGGGAGGAGAACATGTTCTGTACGTTCTGGGGCTGACGGTTACGGGATGTCGTCTAGAACAGAGGGGTGGGTTTTAGATTAATAGCATAAGGAAATAGGCCTAAACCTACTAATATTAATAATTCGAAAGTTTTTGAGGATGGACGTATGTACATGTGTATGTATGTTTGTTACTTCTTTCACGCAAAAACGGATTTGAATGAAACTTTACAGTAATATAGGTTATACATCAGAATAACACATGGAATACATTTTATTCCGAAATTCCCGCGGGAACGGGTACAACGCGGGTAACACCACGATGCGCGACGATAACGACTACACCTCGACGTTTATCGTTACTATCTAAGGACAGTAGTCGTTACATGAGTCATGTCAGAAGCCTTTGGCGGCTCAATAACTCTGAAACCAGGATTGGTCAGGTTGACCATCCACTCGATGAAGAAGAATACGATATAGACTACTCGCCATAATCTCGACAGCATCGAACAGCTTCTTCAGTTCCTTCTTTTCTCTGTCGTTGAGCACCGCCGTCTCCGAGTTGAAGATCCCGCTCTCCTTGAGCTTGATCTTGATCTTCTCGAGCGTGATGGGCGGCAGGTGTCCCGCGTTGGGCGGGTCGGGCAGCTCGCCCGATTTGTACGCGGCTTTCGCGTCCGCTATCTCGTCCATTGGGCTGGAAGGAGTTTTTAAACTTACGCGATTTGGACTCATAGTAATAGGATCACGCGGGTTTTTTCGCGGTAGACAGTTAGCAACGTTTACTTGTTATGTGTTTTAGACTACTTTGGTAGATGAAGGTGATATTTCAAGGTGAAGGGGATTTTTGTAACAATTTTGATAAATGTTCTGAACAGGAGTATTTATATTTCTAACTGACTTCTAGTAATGGGGTAAGAAGCTTCTAGTTATGGTTGAAAATATCATTAAAAAACATATAAATGATAAGTTAAATGGTCATAATATTAATGCTTTGCGTGAACTACGAGTATGTATCTGTCGATATTTTACGATAGACGGATGCAATGACCAATTTTGACATTATACAGATTGTGATCTACCAATAAGAATGCACAATTTATCTATACTTATTTTATAAAGCTGCAGAGTTTGTTTGTTTGAACGCGCTAATCTCAGGAACTACTGGTCCGATTTGAAAAATTATTTTTGTAATGGATAGCCACATTCAACGGGAAGGTTATAGGGTAGTTTTATGCTGAAATTCCCACGGGAACGGGTACAACGCGGGTAAAACTGCGGGGCGCTGCTTTTACCAAATAAAACCATTTCATTGGTAGATTTGGCACACTAAAATGAATAAATAAATAAAAATTTTGCTTTTTAAAAACACAAAATTGCATCCCTCACTATACACAAATCTTTTTGAATCAACACTCGTGATGTGTTTATTAGTGCTTTTTTAAATATTCTTTCATTAAGTATTATATTTCACCCACCTGCCTTCACTGGTGGTTTAGATTGTGCGTAGGCTACTAACTCAGAGGCAGTGCTTGCTTGGTGCCTAGTGCCTAGTCATTGGGCCCTAGTGGCTTGCATCATAAGGGACCTATTCATAAACGTTTATTAACAGCATTTTAGCTGTCAAATGGTTCGTCCCTTTCCAACATACATTATTTACCGAAGAGCAAAAGAGACAGAATCCTACTTAATATTATACATAAATGCGAAAGTTTGTGAGGTATGTATGTATGTTTGTTACTCTTTCACGCAAAAACTACTAAGCGGATTTAGATGAAACTTTACAGTAATATAGGTTATACATCAGAATAACACATGGGATACATTTTATCCCGAAATTCCCGCTGGAATGGGTACAATGCGGGTGTAACCGTGGGGCGCGGCTAGTACTTTTTAACAATGTTTTAGTTAGTCGCTTTCGTCCGTACGGCGCGGTTGCGTGCTAGATGCTTACTTAGAGCCTAAAGTACGGTCGCAAAGTAGGAAGAATTCCGTCCATTGACCTTTATCTATTTGTCTCTGTCACTCGTATACAATAGTATTGCCGTTTCACTCCGCCAACGCATTGTGGGGAGTGAGACAGTCAAATTCTTGAGTACTAGTGAAAGAGACAGATAGATTAAGGTTAATGGACGAAATTCTTCTTGCTTCGGGCCCGTACTTTAGTGGCTTGCATTCTAGGTAATAATCTAGCTAGGCGCCACGCAAGTCGCTCGTGTGTTTGTGCCATTATGGATTGGTGGATTACTGTTTATTTGTTTCGTGTCTTACCGCCTTATTAATAAAGGTGTGTAACTAGTTATAATGTGTTTGTCTCTATTGCTCTTTGAAAATTGCGTATGTCAGAAAGTGACAAAACATTTGACAGCTAAAATGTTCTTAGGCGATTATCACATTGCCTTGCACTACGCACAATGCGTGAATGCGTGTTCTAACGTTGCTTGTCAAGTAAGTACCTCTGTTTGTATAGAAAACACGCACACACTGAAACTGCATTCACGCGCGTTCATGCAGATCACGCGCCTACAAGCGGAGAAACATGCATCCACGCGCGTGGGTGCGGGGCGAGACGCAAGGTATGGCAAACCGATCCCGCAGTGCCCTGCGTGATATAGGAATGGATTTGACGTGTATTTAAAAATGGGTCTCGAAGCCGGTGTGATCCACAAACGCAACTACGCGCGTCGGTGCGTAAAAAACCCGCACGATGATGCAGATCTGCACTCCCGCAAGTACGTACGCGCGTAATACGTCGACACGCAACATGCAGTGTACTGTGTGATGCGGTGCAGTGTGATATTCGCCTTAATATACGCGTTTATTAATATGGCCTTTGGTGTTTATGGTATGATTAGGTATAGGTCTAAAATTACAGTGCTTCTCAGTGTATACAATTAACACTAGATATTCCTAAAGATCTTTACCTCGTAAGGAAGTATTGCGGTCTGCAACTGTAGTTATTGAAATAATAATTATTTATTTACAAATTACGAGTATATTTCCTTACAAATAATGAAGATTTGATTTGAATTTTTGGTTTGATTGGACGCGCTAATCTGAATTTGTTGAACCAGTTGGATTTTAAAGCAACCACTTTAATTTCATTCAAGAGGAAAGTTTAAAGCTATTCCAAAATTCCTACGGGAAGGGAAAAATAATAATACTACTTACCATTGTGCGGCTTTGTGTATTGAAATGATTATTCTGAAAAAATATAAGTTTTATTTCAGTTTCTGATGCAGTCATAAAATGCTTGGGTATTATGCAGGTGCTAATAAAAAATAGAATATATGTTCGCCCGCATACTGTATACATTAAATGCTTTGAGGTTATTGACCGAATAATAACTTGGTTGATAACGAAATTTTGTTGAGCGTTAAATTGTCGGTCCGGATGTTTCAGTCGTAAGACCATGTCGGAAGCCTTTAGGCGGTGTTAAAACTCTGATGCCACTTTTTTAGCTTAGAGCTTAGTTTGGGAAATATTTATTTATGTATCTATACTAATATTATAAAGAGATAAACTTTGTAATTTTGTTCGTTTGTATGTTCGGCTTTATCTCGGGAATTGCCAGACCGATTCTATTTTTTTTTGTAATGGATAGCCACATTCAGCGGGAAACTTATAGGCTATTTTTCATCCCGAAATTCCCACGGGAACGGGCACAACGTGGGTACAATCGCGAGACGCTGCTAGTGTTTTATAATTTTGTCGTACTGTTCGAATGTGCCTTTGATCTATGAAAGTATTGCGGTACCTTAACCAGAGATATGTTAATAATATTTCTACCTATATGTTACTTTTTTATCCCACAAGCAAATCAAACACAGTGGCATCATTCCATGGGTAGCTTCGATCAACAATACACAACTAGATGTCGGGTCGGCGCAAAAAATACGTCTCGGTGAATAACGCCTCATTTGAAAAGTGAGCTCTTATTTTATTCGTAAGATTTACTACTTTATTGCTACGTGTCATAGTTGTAATTAGGTTGAACTTCGAACTGTTTTAAAACTTTTGTTTCAGTTCGGTAGTAAACAAAATAAGCCGTCACACGTCATCCACGGAGACAGTATTTAGCTTTGATTTTGTACGTGACCCGATATCTAGTTGTGTATTGTTGATCGAAGATGGGTAGCATAATATCGGTAGTTTGGTGGAATGTAACTTAAGAAACACAATTTTCTCACATCTGCTTATGTTTTTTCTCACAACAAACAATGATCGAATTACTAACATTTCGTCAATTGAATCAGATTGTTTGTAAACATCACGTTTGATTCACGGAAGTGAACGGAAATTATATATTCTCATAAAGTATTTCAGAATGCTTAACGTGCCGTCTATCCAAGCACGGTAGCGCTCAGATAGAAATGATACTATGAAATTGTATAAATAGGTAATTTAGCACAGTAATGAATATTCACAATTAAAAATAAGAAAGAATCACAAATAAATAAATAAATTCATCCGGAATAATTCACACGATTAACTAGACCCAAACATAGCTGTAAGCTTGTATTATGTAATCAAGCTAACTGATACTTTTACGTATACACAAATGAGTGAGGAATGCACCTTATCGCTTCGCCTAACTTCCTTGGAGATAGAAAACCGTAAAGAAACATAAACAGTAGTAGTAGAAAACTACTAACATCATTCGCGTAGTACATGAATGAAATACCACAAATGTGAATTTTATACGTAATGCTATTTTACATATACCCATTTTTCCGATAGACATTTCGAACACAAATCTTACAAAGAACTTGTAAGATCTTATAATGAACTGACTGGATCTTACAAAAGTTAAAGAAACTTACATGACATGGAAGAATAGACGTTTTTCCCTTTGATAATACATGATTATATAACTGACTATTACTGATAAACGTTCGACCGCAATGAAATATGCACTGAAACTGAATTTCGTCTCGCGTGTGTTATATATTATTATACATGATCTAAGATTGCGGTTTGTATATGCGGTTCGTTTTGTTTTGATACTTGTAATATTTTGAAGCGAGATTTACTGGACGAGACTGTTCTAAGATTGTATGCAGATGTTTTTGTTTATTTGTTTGTTTTGATGAAGTATTGTTTTGTTTATGATTTGGTAGCTGTAGTTACTAAGTAATCTATTTAGTAAAGAAGTGAGTTTGGGTAGTGGCTAAGGGTGGTTTTTGTGGTTTCATACGTTGTTTATTTTTTCAAACCTGCTACATAAATAAAAGATTCAATTGGGCTAAACGTTAATGAATAAGCAGAACCCTATGGAGGATTGGCCATTAACCTATTTGTACTTGCTTTTATGGACTTTAATACAAAAAATCATACGAATTGTATTGTATATTACACCAGCAACGACTCACAATTTTACCCGTGTTGTGTCGATTCCCGTGAAATTTAAAAATACAAAGTACCCTAAGATAACTACGAATCTTCTCGAATAAAGCTTTCCATTAGGATTAACGGGTAACAATCTGATAAGTATAGATATTACTAGCTGCGCCCCGCGGTTTCACCCGCGTTGTACCCGTTCCCGCGGGAATTTCGGGATGAAAAATAGATGTTGTCCGATTCTCAGACCTACCCGATATGTACACAAAATTTCATGATAATCGGTCGAGCCGTTTCAGAGGAGTTCAACCACGGTACCCGTTCCCGCGGGAATTTTGGGATGAAAAATAGATGTTGGCCGATTCTCAGACCTACTCAATATGCTCACAAAATTTCATGAGAATCGGTCAAGCCGTTTCGGAGGAGTACGGGAACGAACATTGTGACACGAGAATTTTATATATAAGATTTCTTTATTATTAATTTTATTCCATAGTCATAGTAGTTAAATATTTGGTCCCGGTTGTTTCTATCGTTAGACCATGTCGAAGGCCTTTAGGCGTTCTAAAAACTCTTGACACCAAGGTTGGCCACATGAACTTACTTTAAATGTCTGTAGAAAGTACCAAGACACGCCGTGCCGTATATAAACACGGGATACACATCTCATAAGTGCATTGTTCGATTGAATCATGTATTAAATCGGCGCAGTCAAAGAGCCCGCAATTCAATCAATGCTTACTTAATGCCTATATTCTAAACATTGATATTGGTAGAGTTTCGACCGAACTTTGTGGCCGTTTCATCACTTTAATGAGCGAAAAACAGATTTCAAATGAAGATTTTATTTTAAAAAACCTTTTTATGAGATTCTTATAGCATACTTTTTATATAACGAACAATTTTCGACAGATTCGTAAA